>JAYKKO010000029.1:4807500-6092530 GCA_037074685.1 Glyphodes pyloalis
TGACCAAATGATGAGTTACGATTTGGACAAACAGTACTGGGGTATGACGTCATTCGCGCTCTAGACATATTACACATATTTTTTCCATATTATGACACCAACACAGCGCATTGAATCGATGTTTGTCGCATGCGCATCAAACAAACGATCACAGAGATGATCATTACGACAATTTGTAATTTTAGAATAGCAAAACAATAATAGAATTTGCTTAAAATCAACACTAACGTCGTAGCAACGCCTTTGTTAATACGTATACTATCAAGATCCAGTCGGGCGTCAGCAAGCATGATGCGTAATCGCACATAAGCTACAGACTGCAGTGTGCATGTTTTTCCCACTACTCGATGCGTGCGTCCTTTCAAATCTTTCAAAATTTCAAGGTGTTTGACAAGTGTGAATAGATTTTAACTAAGCATAACTTATTTTGATTGTTAACAGCGAGAATAGTTTCATATAAAATGCTCTGCCAACAGGACATCCGATTAAGATGCGGTATCGAGTATCGAGTCCAGCATTGAGTTCACGAGGCGCACCTCTCCGTCGTGCGCGCGCCAGTGAGCCCGCGGCGTGCCGGTGCGCAGGTCCACGACCAGCACGTGCCCGCTGGCCAGGCCGCACGCCGCCCACGCGGCCTGTGGACACACGCACATGCAGCGCACGAACGTCGTCGCGCTCGACGGCAGCTGGAATATACAACGAGAACAATCTTGACTCGGTCAAAAACACAATGATTCTATTTTATAAATTACATTAGCAATTCATCTCCACAAGTTCAGTCAACAGTACCGTATTTTTTAAAATGTTTTATAATGCTCCACGCAGCACTAGCGAAATTGAAATATTTTAAAGATACAGTAAAATGTCATCTCCCCTTGAGGTGTAGGATCGGAATTCACGTCCTTCACGTACCTTTATGTTGTCCAGCTGCGAGAAGATACAACAACATGGGTGTCACCTTGAGCTCGTGCGTGTAGTTGGCGGCGCGTGGGTCGATCAGCTTGAGCGCGGCGTCGGTGGTGGCGGCCAGCTTTAAGACGATACAACAACGTAGGTGTCACCTTGAGGTCGTGCGTGTAGTTGGCGGCGCGTGCGTCGATCAGCTTGAGCGCGGCGTCGGTGGTGGCGGCCAGCTGCGAGACGATACAACAACGTAGGTGTCACCTTGAGGTCGTGCGTGTAGTTGGCGGCGCGTGCGTCGATCAGCTTGAGCGCGGCGTCGGTGGTGGCGGCCAGCTGCGAGACGATACAACAACGTAGGTGTCACCTTGAGGTCGTGCGTGTAGTTGGCGGCGCGTGCGTCGATCAGCTTGAGCGCGGCGTCGGTGGTGGCGGCCAGCTGCGAGACGATACAACAACGTAGGTGTCACCTTGAGGTCGTGCGTGTAGTTGGCGGCGCGTGCGTCGATCAGCTTGAGCGCGGCGTCGGTGGTGGCGGCCAGCTGCGAGACGATACAACAACGTAGGTGTCACCTTGAGGTCGTGCGTGTAGTTGGCGGCGCGTGCGTCGATCAGCTTGAGCGCGGCGTCGGTGGTGGCGGCCAGCAGCGAGACGATACAACAACGTAGGTGTCACCTTGAGGTCGTGCGTGTAGTTGGCGGCGCGTGCGTCGATCAGCTTGAGCGCGGCGTCGGTGGTGGCGGCCAGCTGCGAGACGATACAACAACGTAGGTGTCACCTTGAGGTCGTGCGTGTAGTTGGCGGCGCGTGCGTCGATCAGCTTGAGCGCGGCGTCGGTGGTGGCGGCCAGCTGCGAGACGATACAACAACGTAGGTGTCACCTTGAGGTCGTGCGTGTAGTTGGCGGCGCGTGCGTCGATCAGCTTGAGCGCGGCGTCGGTGGTGGCGGCCAGCTGCGAGACGATACAACAACGTAGGTGTCACCTTGAGGTCGTGCGTGTAGTTGGCGGCGCGTGCGTCGATCAGCTTGAGCGCGGCGTCGGTGGTGGCGGCCAGCAGCGCCGCCGACGCTCCGCCTAGTGCGCGCACGATGCTCACCGGCGCCTTTATGTTGTCCAGCTGCGGGGGAATGCGTAGGTTTACACGTCAACTTCACATATATACGATACACACGTACTAAACGTAATAAAGTTCTGTAATCGGCTACAATCTAAGGTCGGAAAAACGTAGAAGTATTGATGAAATGTTGAAATTAATATATATCTACCCCAGCGTTTAATGGACAATCCCATGTAGCGAATTTCGTATATCTCGTAATCCGGGGAGTGCCCTGCATATCCGCTATTGTTATCTTTTATTTTAACAAGCTGTGTGCTACTACAATACAAATGTGAGGCTTTTTTGCTGTGTCTCGCGGTTTAGAGTAAAATTAAATTACTTTATTTTTAATAAGACGGGAACATTCCAACTCTCTATAAAACTAATCCCGTGGTTCGAGGCATATCCACTTTATTCTTTCGTTGTATGAAATCTCTCTATCTCATTCCGACAACTTTATTATACAGAATATCTAGTTACTATTGCCGCAATAATACAATAGGTATTACATCAATTAGCCACATAACACCTGCGACAGTTACCTGCGACACGACGCTCTCCATGAACGGGTCCCAGATGTGCACGACCGAGTCGCAGGATACAGCGAGCCGCAGCGACTCGATGAACGCGAGCGACAACACGCCCTTTTTGTGCCCGGTGTACGTCCAGTTGCATTGCGTCGTCGCGTTGCCGTCACCCTGAAAATAAAAAACAAAAATATACAATACTGATGACCGTCACTAAACGTTTAAAAGAGGTAGGGCATAGCGATTTATCGCTCGAACTGGAGCAGCCCGACTGGTGAAATTCCTCCACCTTAAAGACCGCAGCCAAATAACAATCACTACGGTGTTTTTGTGTTTTGCGTGTCAGTAAGGTTTCCAGAGCTCCTGGGGAGTGCTACATTAGAAGCAGCGGTCAAACCTTCAAGGTACGGGGGACAAGTCCAGTAACGGATTTATTATGCTGTACATTTCGCCCTTAAGCCAGGACCTCATTACCACTTAACATCAGGTGAGATGAGGTCAATCTTGACGCAGTGATAGACTCGACCTCTGATGACGTCACATACCTCTCGTCATCGCTGCGCAACCACAGCCGGACTCATGAAGCTGTGTTTGTTGTCGAAGCAGTGGATCGACTCGACCTGTGATGACGTCACATATCTGGTTGCGCAGCGACCACAGCCGGACCCTCTTGTCCTTGGAGCCGCTCATGAAGCTGTGCTCGTTGTCGAAGCAGTGGATCGACTCGACCTGTGATGACGTCACATACCTGGTTGCGCAGCGACCACAGCCGGACCCTCTTGTCCTTGGAGCCGCTCATGAAGCTGTGCTCGTTGTCGAAGCAGTGGATCGACTCGACCTGTGATGACGTCACATACCTGGTTGCGCAGCGACCACAGCCGGACCCTCTTGTCCTTGGAGCCGCTCATGAAGCTGTGCTCGTTGTCGAAGCAGTGGATCGACTCGACCTGTGATGACGTCACATACCTGGTTGCGCAGCGACCACAGCCGGACCCTCTTGTCCTTGGAGCCGCTCATGAAGCTGTGCTCGTTGTCGAAGCAGTGGATCGACTCGACCTGTGATGACGTCACATACCTGGTTGCGCAGCGACCACAGCCGGACCCTCTTGTCCTTGGAGCCGCTCATGAAGCTGTGCTCGTTGTCGAAGCAGTGGATCGACTCGACCTGTGATGACGTCACATACCTGGTTGCGTAGCGACCACAGCCGGACCCTCTTGTCCTTGGAGCCGCTCATGAAGCTGTGCTCGTTGTCGAAGCAGTGGATCGACTCGACCTGTGATGACGTCACATACCTGGTTGCGCAGCGACCACAGCCGGACCCTCTTGTCCTTGGAGCCGCTCATGAAGCTGTGCTCGTTGTCGAAGCAGTGGATCGACTCGACCTGTGATGACGTCACATACCTGGTTGCGTAGCGACCACAGCCGGACCCTCTTGTCCTTGGAGCCGCTCATGAAGCTGTGCTCGTTGTCGAAGCAGTGGATCGACTCGACCTGTGATGACGTCACATACCTGGTTGCGCAGCGACCACAGCCGGACCCTCTTGTCCTTGGAGCCGCTCATGAAGCTGTGCTCGTTGTCGAAGCAGTGGATCGACTCGACCTGTGATGACGTCACATACCTGGTTGCGCAGCGACCACAGCCGGACCCTCTTGTCCTTGGAGCCGCTCATGAAGCTGTGCTCGTTGTCGAAGCAGTGGATCGACTCGACCTGTGATGACGTCACATACCTGGTTGCGCAGCGACCACAGCCGGACCCTCTTGTCCTTGGAGCCGCTCATGAAGCTGTGCTCGTTGTCGAAGCAGTGGATCGACTCGACCTGTGATGACGTCACATACCTGGTTGCGCAGCGACCACAGCCGGACCCTCTTGTCCTTGGAGCCGCTCATGAAGCTGTGCTCGTTGTCGAAGCAGTGGATCGACTCGACCTGTGATGACGTCACATACCTGGTTGCGCAGCGACCACAGCCGGACCCTCTTGTCCTTGGAGCCGCTCATGAAGCTGTGCTCGTTGTCGAAGCAGTGGATCGACTCGACCTGTGATGACGTCACATACCTGGTTGCGCAGCGACCACAGCCGGACCCTCTTGTCCTTGGAGCCGCTCATGAAGCTGTGCTCGTTGTCGAAGCAGTGGATCGACTCGACCTGTGATGACGTCACATACCTGGTTGCGCAGCGACCACAGCCGGACCCTCTTGTCCTTGGAGCCGCTCATGAAGCTGTGCTCGTTGTCGAAGCAGTGGATCGACTCGACCCGTGATGACGTCACATACCTGGTTGCGCAGCGACCACAGCCGGACCCTCTTGTCCTTGGAGCCGCTCATGAAGCTGTGTTCGCTGTCGAAGCAATGGATCGACTCGACCTGTGATGACGTCACATACCTGGTTGCGCAGCGACCACAGCCGGACCCTCTTGTCCTTGGAGCCGCTCATGAAGCTGTGTTCGCTGTCGAAGCAATGGATCGACTCGACCTGTGATGACGTCACATACCTGGTTGCGCAGCGACCACAGCCGGACCGTCTTGTCCTTGGAGCCGCTCATGAAGCTGTGTTCGCTGTCGAAGCAATGGATCGACTCGACCTGTGATGACGTCACATACCTGGTTGCGCAGCGACCACAGCCGGACCCTCTTGTCCTTGGAGCCGCTCATGAAGCTGTGTTCGCTGTCGAAGCAATGGATCGACTCGACCTGTGATGACGTCACATACCTGGTTGCGCAGCGACCACAGCCGGACCCTCTTGTCCTTGGAGCCGCTCATGAAGCTGTGTTCGCTGTCGAAGCAATGGATCGACTCGACCTGTGATGACGTCACATACCTGGTTGCGCAGCGACCACAGCCGGACCCTCTTGTCCTTGGAGCCGCTCATGAAGCTGTGTTCGCTGTCGAAGCAATGGATCGACTCGACCTGTGATGACGTCACATACCTGGTTGCGCAGCGACCACAGCCGGACCGTCTTGTCCTTGGAGCCGCTCATGAAGCTGTGCTCGTTGTCGAGGCAGTGGATAGACTTGACCGCCTGCGTGTGCCCAGCGAATGTTTGCAGCTTGATCTGCTTCAGGTTGAAGCGTGTTTCTTTGTCGGGCCGCCCGATCTCATGCTCCCAGTATATGAGCCAGTCGCCGCGGAGATGTCTGCGATAAACATTTATATAAAAATTTGAAGTACAAGATTTGCAAAAAGAGCTTAAACGCGACGAGTACATAGTTGGTTAATTGAAATTTGTTCTATGAAATGTTTATATCACCGCCAAGGTGGCGCCACTATACTGTTTTAATGAGATCAGGGATCCAAATTTATGACTTTCATGTTTTATATAAATTTTGGGTACTGTTTGAAAAGTGACCCTGTATAAGAATGAAAGGAATTGCAAGTAAAAATCGGCCTAGTTGACTTAAAGACCACTATAGGGTGGTAGACTATATTTTGTAATAATAGCTAATGACCAGTTCCAATATTTGAAAAAGTTACGGATAGTAATAAATTATCCGAGGCGTAAGTCAAAAACGACCGATGACAGCTGATGTGGAAAGTGAATTTGAAATTTGAATCAACGGCTCGTAGTCGGGAGGAGAATAACGGATAGCCATTTCTGACTCAACGAATAGTAAAATATTGGAAACGGGCATTACAAAAGACATGTTATAAAAACGATGTATACGTTTACGTTTAGTTTCACTAATATTTTATCAAAAAATACATTTAAGGCAGAAAAACGTTAATTACAGCTGGACTAACCTATTACTCTTGATTCCATTATCCATCTTGTACGCCACCACGTCTAGCCCGTAGCCCTGCGTGGCGTCTGCGTCCGCCACGTCGCTCGCCACGTCTATCCTATTCCCGACGAGCGTCACGTTCGACCCGAAGCTGTTGGAGCTAGAAATGTGGTCCATAACCAGATCCGGCTTGGTGGGCGTGATGTCTATACTCTTGCGGCTGATGGGCTCGTCGCTGAACGATGTCTGTACGCGTTTATCAGACCGAGATATTTGCGGAGAACTGTAAACAGGAAGGAATAATATTAACACGCTATTATGTACAGTCAAGAGCCAACATGTAAATGCTTGAGCTCTTATGGCGTTAAAATAAAGTTCACTTTATAATGTAGATTGCCTAATATATCTATATCTGTATATAGGATACAAATATAATCTGAAAAGAAAGAAAATGATTCCGGTACAGTACAACTCAATAAATATAGAATAAACAGACGATAACTACATAAGTTGAAAACTATCAGATTCGATCAGATATTTGCCTAAACTTGATAAAAATAAGTTTATTTGTTACCAAGTACAAGTTCAAAATAAGAGCACTGTTGGACAAAATACAATGTTTTTTTTACTTATATACTATTACATTTAACAGTGGCGCTGGACTTCACACTAAGATTCCCTGTGACGTGAAGACCAGTCTTCTCATTTGTATTATAAATAGGGGAAAAAAGAAAAATAAAAAGATAAATATAAAATACGCAAGAATACGATTTCTTTATAATAACAAAGACTCGTATTCTCTGTAATTTATAGGTTTCGAACCGGAGGTACCGTCATTTGCATTACTTAGATGTAACAGATGTAATCCCCCTTATTTTCTTAACAAAAAGTAGCATATGTTCGTTCTAGAGGTTAAAAGTATATACCTAAACGAAATATCATCAAAATCGGTTCAGTGGTTTAGGCGTGAACACCGGACCAAACAGATAAACAGACAGAAAGAGTTACTTTCGCAATTATATTCATGGTTTGGTTTATATACATTTTGACGATGCATAAGTGTTACTTGTAACCAACATTAATATATGAATTAATTATAATATAAGTATGGATAGAATCATATTTTTTAAGAGGGAGAAAATGCTTTGCGCACCCTACTGCCCCGCTCAAGAGCGGGGACTACCTGAACTGAAAAATTCCCACGCTCTCATCGCCTTTGGTTGGGATCGCCATGGGAAAACGGTTTGGACCATAACAGCCACGGAGGATAGTGACCTGATATTGTGCGTCTGCTCGTACGTCCGGCAGAGGGCGCGGACGGTGTCGCAGTTCTTGAGCGCCCGGTCGAGCGCGTCGGCGCCGACGAACTTGCTGAACGTCGAGTACGCGCGCTGCGCCAGCTGCGCGTCGAACACGAGCAGCAGCTCCTCCTGCGCCTGCGCACCACACGCCATCACCATCAGAAGACATAAAGACATAAAAAGATAAAGAGATTATCATTTTTTTTTATTAATGGACTCTATCTCGCGTCTTTAGATAACGCGATGATTTCGCCAATGTCAAGTGTTTAGAGGGACACGTAATTTTACGTAAACTGCGTGGTGGTGAGAGCTAATTCATTTCAATGATTATTTTATTTTATTAATAAGACTTCGCTGTCTGTCCGTCCATCATATCATAAAGACAAGACAGTGAGATTATTACAATTTTTGGGTTTCCGTACCCAAAGGGTAAAAACAGAACCCTATTACTAAAACTTCGCTGTCCGTCCGTCCGTCTGTCTGTCACCAGGTTGTATGTCAAAACAGTGATAGCTAGAAAATAGATTTTTCACTGTTCATGTATTACTGTTGCCGCTATAATAACAAACAAGTGTTTTTTTTACTCCAGGATGCCCTCCGACTTGGTCTCCCGCAGTATAAAGAGTATGTATAGGTGTGTCGTACAGTGTGCAGCAGCGGGTCGGGCGCGGGCGGCGTGCACGCCAGGTCGGGCAGGTCGGCGCGCAGCACGCGGCCCTCGCGCACCGTCCACTCGCACGTCGACCCGTCGCGGCACAGCTCCAGGATGCCCTCCGACCTGCTCTCCCGCAGTATAAAGAGTATGTATAGGTGTGTCGTACAGTGTGCAGCAGCGGGTCGGACGCGGGCGGCGTGCACGCCAGGTCGGGCAGGTCGGCGCGCAGCACGCGGCCCTCGCGCACCGTCCACTCGCACGTCGACCCGTCGCGGCACAGCTCCAGGATGCCCTCCGACCTGCTCTCCCGCAGTATAAAGAGTATGTATAGGTGTGTCGTACAGTGTGCAGCAGCGGGTCGGACGCGGGCGGCGTGCACGCCAGGTCGGGCAGGTCGGCGCGCAGCACGCGGCCCTCGCGCACCGTCCACTCGCACGTCGACCCGTCGCGGCACAGCTCCGGGATGCCCTCCGACCTGCTCTCCCGCAGTATAAAGAGTATGTATAGGTGTGTCGTACAGTGTGCAGCAGCGGGTCGGGCGCGGGCGGCGTGCACGCCAGGTCGGGCAGGTCGGCGCGCAGCACGCGGCCCTCGCGCACCGTCCACTCGCACGTCGACCCGTCGCGGCACAGCTCCAGGATGCCCTCCGACCTGCTCTCCCGCAGTATAAAGAGTATGTATAGGTGTGTCGTACAGTGTGCAGCAGCGGGTCGGACGCGGGCGGCGTGCACGCCAGGTCGGGCAGGTCGGCGCGCAGCACGCGGCCCTCGCGCACCGTCCACTCGCACGTCGACCCGTCGCGGCACAGCTCCAGGATGCCCTCCGACCTGCTCTCCCGCAGTATAAAGAGTATGTATAGGTGTGTCGTACAGTGTGCAGCAGCGGGTCGGGCGCGGGCGGCGTGCACGCCAGGTCGGGCAGGTCGGCGCGCAGCACGCGGCCCTCGCGCACCGTCCACTCGCACGTCGACCCGTCGCGGCACAGCTCCAGGATGCCCTCCGACTTGCCTTCCCCGCAGTCTTCCGATGACTGCCGAATAATTATAAACGTATCACTACTTCAATGTTTAAGGGTACACTTATTTGAAACTGTACTACACGCATAAAAAAAAACAAGAGGCGGATTAAGTAGAAAAAGAAGAAGCGGTAGATAAAGATTATACCAGTCAAACTCACAGATTTGAGCGGAAAGTATAATGGCAGTGCATGAAACTTATAATATTAAGTTAAAAAGCACTTCACTGATATGAAATAAAAATATATTGAAAAATAATCACGGCTCCAGAAAATATTTACCTTATCCAAATTTATATCGTCTTGTTTGGGCCAGTTATCTGTTTTTCCAGTTGCCTTATCAAATGCCAAGAAGAATCTGTAATGAAATATACTTCATATTACAAACAACTAAATAAGTAAGATACCGGCACGTGCCGGGGTAATTTTCTCTCCAAACATATGTTCGATTAACCTCCCCAACAACAGCCCCAGTCGAGGTCCGAGCCCCGCTATGGGGCGTCTTAGAAAAAAAAGACACAGATGGAAGCTGAACAAACAAAGCACGAAAAGAACATAAAACAAGGTTTCTCACCTCTGTAACGCATGGACGCAGAGATGTTTCCGCGTCATCTCTGGTCCTATGCGAAGAGCCAGCACATGTAACGCTGCCAACAGTTTCCGCGTGAGGGCGCAGCGGGCGACCGCACCACTTGGGTATGAGCAACGGCTGGTCGACGCCAGCCGGAGCGCTGGCTGAAGAATTGACTTTAGGAATGTGTCCTGAAAGAAAAGGCATTAAAGTAAATCCCACTGATATTATAAGCGAAAATGTTTGTAACTATGTATGGTTGTCTGGATGTATGTTTGTTTCTCTTTTACGCTAACACGCCATTTAGTAGAATGTATTTTAATGAAATTTAAGAGAGATAGGGCATAGCGATTTATCGCTCGAGCTGGAGCAGCCCGACTGGTGAAATACCTCCACCTTACAGAAGACCGCAACAATCACTTCTGTGTTGTTGTGTTCTGCGTGTGAGTGAGGTTTCCAGAGCTCCTGGGGGGTGCTACGTTAGTAGCAGGGGTCAAGCCTTCAAGGTAAGCGCGACAAGTCCAGTAACAGATTTATTATGCTTTACTTGTCGCCCTTAAGTTAGGACCTCATTACCACTTAACATCAGGTGGGATGAGGTCAATCCTGAAGTGCAATATAAAAAAAAAAATTTGGAATTTAGATGGAATAGAATAACACATAGAATACTTTCTTATCCCGAAAGTCGCGGGCAACAGCAATAAATAAAATATGTTTGGGCAATATCACATATTATATTTACTTGATGACTTGTGTTCTGAACCAAGGGTGCACCACAAACATTTAGAAACACCCAAAATCAGAACGCAAATGGTTATCATCCCACGAAAGTTTGCCCTAGATGGGGATTGAACCCACTGGCCAAAAAGCCTGGTGAGACATCGTTCTAATAAGATATCTTTAACGACACAATTTTACTTATCAACACACTGACACATTTATCTAAAATTATTGTTAATAATTGATTTTTAATTTTTATTTTACAATTGATAAACTAACTGTGTGTCTTAGTGCAAAATTAGTAATAAGTGTAGCTTTCATTTGTAAAAAAACTACTGAGTTTTTTGGCGGTATCTTCTCTTTAGTTATAGGTTCCGAACCGGAGGTAGCTTCATTTGCTTTATATATAGACTATTCATAAGTATTACTAATGTAATCTATGTGAATAAAAAATATTGACTTTGACTTTATTTGTGTGAAGTGTCAATATCCGAATGGTGAATAGACCTACACAACACTACCCCCCCAGTCATCGGTTCCAGGTCTTGACACAACAAAAAAACGACTACAGAACAACATAACTCACCATCAACTGCTCCATGACCTTCACATCAGACATGTACGGCAGCAGGTACTTGACCAGCTGCAGGCACGCGACCACGCCGCCCTCTAGCGGCGCGGACAGCCGCCGCCGGCACGACGCGATCAGCTCGCCCATGTGCGGCAGGTACTGGAACATTATCAGCTGCTCCCCGTACATGCCTGGTGGCACAAGAGTATCACACTTATAGGTCTAGCACGCGCAATACGTCACATTTCTCACAAGACGACAAAAGTTTCGATACCAGCACACCCCACTGGTATTGGTATTTTCAGCCAATCAGCAGCTGTCAATCTCATGGCGCAGGCCTGTTAGAGATGCCTCGCGATCCTGACCTGTTAGAGGGCACGGAAGCGGGCGTCATTTTTCGTAACTCTTACACCTCAATCACGTAAGTGCCCTTTTGATTGCGTTCGAATGGATAGTAACAAAATTTTGGAAAGCTTAAACTACTCCCAAAAAGGCATCGGCAAGAAAAGATTGTCGTAAACGAGGCGTACTGATTATTATAATACACCCGATCTTTTAATACATTTGCTCCCGTTCCGAATAAGAATTACCGTAAACTCAGCTAGATTCAAAAAATCTTTTAAAATAACACCTTTTAAAAGCCGTGCTCACGCAAACGCCCTCTCTCCTACATTTTCAGCCGGATTATAAGGGGAAGAAAACTGTTAAGCTCCGCCCATAAGCACTTGCGACTGTTTAAATGTCTTGTATTTAAATATGTAAAATATTCTCGACTCCACTGTTGCCAAAACACTGAGCACCTCCACATAGACGGATTTACCTATTCCTGGCGCGAGGTCATTTAGTGGCATTGATATATTTAAATTTTTACACAAACAAGTTTTTTTAAAACTAACTGAATTTTAAAGCTACACTTACCGACAATAGAAGTAAGGCATTTGATAACTTTCATAGCGTTCTTGTCGCCCACAATGCGACTGTTCACGACGGATATCTCATCGAACTCGTCTTTCTCGTCCCCGTCCGTCAAACTCAGGTTCTCTTTCCCAATGTAACATAGAGTGAGCATCTTGAGCAAGTTCCTAGTAATATACCTACAAGTGAGCACAGGACCCAGTCTGTGAGCCAACCATATGAGGCTCTCAGAACTCATGTCAGAGATCTTACAAGGATTAGGTTCTTTATAAGTCTCAGTACTTTCCACATCGTTGTAACTCCGCGATGTATTCGACGCGAAAACCTCCAAGTTCCTCTTGAACTCCAAACTTTTAACTTGGCGCGAGTGTGTTTCTTTCCTCAGCTCGACATCCTCTGGTCTATCGTCTTCGGCGAAGTGTAAATAGCTCGTGAACATTGGCTTCGGAATATCTATGGTCGGAGACATCGGCCCTTTCGTTGTTTCTTGCGAAACCTGCACCTCGTTCACAAATACACTGACGTCTTTCGAATTCCCAGAACAAGTTTGAGGCGTGAAATACTTCCCACTTGAAGGTGAGAAAAAGTCTGCGGAAGGGGACGGTGTGTGCAACGTCGACGGTTCTTGTGGAGGATTAGAATTAAAAGAATCTATAGATTCAGCGGGAGATTTACTTCTGCTACTGCGACTCGGCAATCTTTCTTTGTCAGTCTCGAAATGAAACAGCTCATTCTCACTTCTTGTATCGCTGTCTTTTTCTTTTAACCCTTCATTAACGTCTGCCGCTTTCTCCACATTGGGAGTCGCTACGTGCTCTGACCCGTACGAAGTGTCCGGTGAAAATATATCGGTGGTTGTGGATAAAGCATTTTTGACGTTATCATCAGAGTACCTAGGTTTCTTATTCGTCGTCAGCCGGTTTTGGCAGATATGACCCGGCGAGCCGGCTTCTGTGTTTTCGTCTTTGTAACCCCCAACTGCTTCTACCAGATGCTGAGTGAAGTTATCTAGGAAGCATTGAAGACCGAGCCTAACCATCAATTGTAACAGGAATATGTTGTGATACAGTTTTACGAACTTCTGTTTACTGGTTGTCCCACTGGAGCTGGTAGCGGCGTCAATGTCTGTAATTTTATGCTGATCTGTTTTCTCCATCATCATATCCTCATCTTCATAAAGATTTAAAATATGCTTTAAAAGCTTTTTCCTCGTTTCCGCGGGGCCTAACGCTTTGCTCACTGTATCAAATAAGTACCACGCGGCTAAAACAGATGTGTCCTTATTCTTTAAAAGTTCTATATAATGGGTCAGAAAGATATCTAGAACGTCAAACTGATTGTATGAATTTAATTGGCTCAATAGTACATCGAGATGCGTCGCACAAGCCTGAATCTTTCCCTCTGCTATCCTTTGGTTGAAATACAATTTTGTTTTGTCGACGTTCTGGTATTTCTCGCACTGAGTACCGTCACACTCGTACATGTATAAGATGTTCAGTTCGTTACTGGTCAGCTCATACTCATGAAGGGTGCTGAGAAGTTTGTATAAGGTGTTGAAGCTCTGGGGGAATGGTATCAGATGCTGCATTAGCAACGGCTGGAGAAGTTGCGATGGAGTAGGCGGGGGCAGCCCTTTGTCCGTCACGATGATCTTTTTCAAAGGCTCCTCCTTAGGAGCGAGCTCGTTTTTGTAACTCAAACTTGGTGGTTTCACGTTCAACAGCAACGACGCTATGTAACTGACACACTTCGGCAACGCACTAAAATTGTACTTCAGAACTACCCGACAACTGTTGTACCTCTCCATAAAGTTGTTTGTATTCGGCGTCCGCAAGGGCCGCATGTGTTGATGGAGGTATATTTCTACTATAAGGCACCCGATGACCAGCATATCCTGCCGCCGGCTTTCTGTTACGAACTGCTTATACACGGCAGCGTCGGTCGTATACCTTGGGCTTACGGACCGATTCTTCCGCTCTTTCATAACATTCTCCAAATGCGCATCCTGGCTGAACTTCTTCAGGTAGCTCTGATCGTACGAAGCGAGGAACATGTGGTTGGTGAAGGCCGTGTCATCTGATTTCTCGGTGGTAACACTCACGGTGGGATGTTTGCTCTCTTCCTGCTGCATTGGGAAATGATTCAGCGCGGGGACTGCCTCCTTGCTCTTACCGGGGTCCTCAGCTTTCCCAAAGAAGCACTTCGTCCGAAAATTATCCAAGGCTTCAAGAGCTTGTATGGAGGCGACGGGGTTAAACTCCTTCGGGAGGTAGATGATGCCTTTCCCGAGTTCGGAGCGTTGCACCCGGTAGTGCCTCGAGTGCGAGGAGGCGCGCGCGTGGGCGGCGGTGACGTCATCGGGCTGGGACTTGGACAGCGAGCGTGCGCGCGCGCCGCCCTTGAGCCGCGAGCGGACGCGTCCGTGCGGCATGCTCAGCCGGGACACGTGCTGCGGGAGGCTGGTGGACTCCTCCTCTTCGTCGGAGATTTCTTCCGAGCTCTCTGGTTTGATGAATTTTTCTGCGGAAAATAAATTAAACTCAATAAGAGGCACCATTAATATGCTCACTTAAATAAAACTCAATAGAAAAGATGATGACCAAAAGTAGTTCATTAGGTTTGGTGATAGAGATCATTAAATGACTGGATAATCGGACTTGATCTTCCTTCGGAAGACTGGAGGTAGGTAATTTATTTTTATTTAGTTAATTTCTTTTTTACCGTAAAATCATACTTTTTATCTTTAATGAACAAAATCAATGCTTTTTATGATCACAGAGCCATTTCAAAATGTACGTTCTCGTGGGCGACGTCGGCCATTTCGTCTCATTCTAGGCCGTCTATATGAAGTACGTAGAGGTGTAGCACTGACTGGCGTCCCTGGGCTGCGTCCAGTGCAGGCGCGGCGGCTGGGGCGGCAGCGGGCGCGGCGTGCGCGGCGGGTGCGGCGCGGCCAGCAGCTGCAGCGCGCAGCCGCGACGCGCCGACACGTGCGCGTCCACCAGCGACAGGCACACGTTCTTCGCCTTCACCGCCGCCGGCCCCGACAGTCTGACACCAAACATAAACAGTGGGACGTAAAGGGCTCTTTTCCGGATGCTGAGCACCAAAGGGAGAAACAAAGGAAGGAGGAACCACTACTATTTTGAAAAAGGCTACTACAAAGTAGAAGAATATAGGAAAGACAAGAACGTTAACCACTATTTTGTAAAATTTTGTTGCGAAAACGCAACGCAACAATCAATCAATGTTAAAATAAGATCATACTGACGCATACCCCAGTATATAAAAACATGTATATACAATATTGCACATTAAAATAGAATAACCAGTCTATCTTTTCATAAAACATTGTAATCGGATTCGAATTCAGATGCCATGCTTTGCCTCCTTCTTGATATTAACGATTAGACAGAAATAAATTATTGACTTTTGAATCTGAATCGTTTCTAACCCTGGGGCAAAAAAATATTAAATTTTGATTTTGAAACTGATGTTAAGGAGACTACTTATAGACCATAATATGAAATAAGATAAGACGTATTTAAAATTACATTCACTCGTTAATGTAATATTTTAAGTAATAAACTGACTCAGAACTTTAGCAGTAGATTTATTTAGTTCAAGTGGCATCAAAAGCACGACTATGATAAATGTTACGTTCCTACTTATTTATAAAAACTCAAGTTATTTTATGTACTATTTTCTAATTATATCCTATTAAGTGTTAGTTCAGTAAAATCCTTCTGCGAAAGATTGCAGACAGATGCAGCGTCAAGCTGAAGGCACAATGATGATGAATTAAAGAATACAAACTCACTTGTAGCCAAACGTGATATCAATCCAGTGATGAAGATTTTCTGATACATGTGTGGACTCCAAAGCCTCTCTGTGTTTTGTTATAAAATCTTCGGCACACGTCGCCCATGATGGTATACCTAAGTCCTGTGAACATTACTTTGTTATATTGGGAATTTCTTATTGTAAAATTATGTAATGTACGATCAAATATATAACACAGTAAGCACTTGCAGTTCGATTTCAGATCTTTTGACTACGAAATAGTGATCGGTGGTTCAAAGTTCAAAATGTATGACATGCGTGACTGCACTGACTGATTGCAAAATTATCTTTAATTTCATCGAAACCTTAAACCCCGAAGACAAAAACGACCGGATTTTATAAATCGGTCCAAGTCGGTGGTCGCCACAAAACGTGGGATTACATATTTTGATACAACTCCCAAAACCTTAAGTATAAGACCGAAAGTCCTTTTAAAAGCCAATTGATTTTTATTGTGTTGTATCAAATAAAATAGCTTGAATAGTACTTTGATAAATTTCAAATCCAAGATGGCCTTTGGGATTTCGACCGCTCTTAAATCGTAATAAGCGCTAATCAAAATTATTTTTATTTGTAATATTTACTTATTAAATTATCATATAGGTACTTCGATGTCATTATTGTTGTTGCATATTTTATTATGAAAATTTGCAAAAGTTTAATATGTGATCTAAGTAAGCGAAAACGTTTTTTTTACTCATTTGTTGAATAACTTACTGGCAAGTCCTCATGTATGCTCTTAAAGACGGTCGGGTCGGTGTAAAACTCCGGCACGCATTCGTCGGGCGTCCACTCCTGCATGCGCTGGATGGAGGCGGGATACTCAGCCGGCACCCATTTGTTTCGTACGTACTTGCAGAGAACCTCTCTTGGTGTTCTACAAAGAAAAGATTGAGATTTAAAAAAAAAAGAAAAAGAAAAATCTCTTTCTTCGCTAGTAGAGAAGTTCGCTAGGGCGACGTGATGGGATAGGATAATGCCTGGCTAATCAATTGAAATGCTTTTAAATTGCTGAAAAACACTATAACTCATGAAATCAAAGCTGTAGGACTTGGTCCACAGTAGTTTACGAATACGTACGAAACGTCGGGCAGTAAGTAGTTCGTATCAACTACTTAAAAAAAGGTGTCGCGTTTTGACCCGTTAACTTATTTGAAATGTTTAAAATATACAATGTTTAATTTCTAACAGAATTGAAGTGGGATATCCTAGATCTATACATTTTTGATATTTAAGCATTTATCTTATAGTAACCCTTTTTATAAGACTATTTTTAGTATAATGTTTGTTGTTTTTATTTACCTTCAATTTCAAAAGATAAACTATTGGATTAAGATAATCTTATTACATATTTATCTCTGGGAAAGTACAGTGATAATTCACTTGAGAATTCAATTCCACTTAATACAAGGATAATAAAACAGACTGTTTATCTTGAGTATTGTAAGTTTTTTGTACCTTCTGGCTAAGTAGACATAGCAGGTGATGTCAGACAGCGCATCAGACACATGATGAGGAATCTGTTCGGAGTTTCCCAAGTCGTACGTCATGTCCAGCTGCCTGTCGCCTTTGTTCAGCCGATATTTGGATTTAGTGAGGTCTCGCCAATTTCTCCCTTAAACCAAGACAACATCACAATCCCACATAAATATATATTCATCTATTAGTTTTGACGACCTCCATTTCTGACTTTACCATCACGCTATCTCTGAAGTCCCGTGTTCGAATCCCGGTCAGGTCAATATTGAAAATTAACTTTTCTATCTTTTTTCGAGTTTAGATGTTGTGGTACGAATGTTCTTGCTGATTTCTGTAACACAAGTGCTTTAGCTACCATAGAATCAAGGCAATGTGATATAATAATCTTTTCTATTTGTACCTAAATAGTTAAAGCAAACCAGACAATGTGCTGATATTTTGCAATATATTGGGTATCAGATCAGATATCTGCAATGCAGACAATAGTATAAAATGTCTAGATGACCTTCAACATAATATAAGATTGCACTGGTGTAGACAGTTACATTTATTTTTGAGTGACTGCTAACACTATTTATTGATTGCTTAAATCTTAGTAAACTTGCATAACTTAACTTTTAGTATTATTTCCAAAAAATTGTTGCTATTGCATACAAGTATATTTAGATAAATAAATTACCACATCTAGAAGCAAAGTCTGTTACCCAAGGCACCATAAAGTGGGCTTGGGGGTCGTTGGCACTTCTCCCTGCTAGAGTATTGAGGTGCAGCAAGTAGTCCAGGTTTGATATCCTACCACGCACCCAGAGCATGCACAACTTCTCCAGTTGCACAGCATCATTCCTCCAACACCACTCCTCTCCTTTCTTCTCTTGTCCATTGCTACTGTCACTGACTAAAGGAGTACTCTGCTTACTTCTACTCTGCTCATGTATCATTGAAGCATCTAAACAATGCACATTATTTGTAATAATCGGTAAAACCTGCAGCCACAAATTTTCTGTTAAATAAATATCCTGCAATGTGAGCAAGCCCATACTCAGCCCCCTGTCACTCATTGCTTTAGACATGTGCAGAAGTTGAAATATTACAAACAGTCCATGACCATAATTCATATCAAACAAATGTGGACTGAAGTTCAGACAGTCTAGTAAGTTATTTTCATAATGCCCTCCATAAATTATAAAGTAGTTATTGTCAGTCTCTAGAATGAACAAAGCTGCTAGTAAATTGACATGGGTCTCATAGGATTTAGATATATACTTATTCGGAACTATCTCTTTGTATTCAATGAGCTTCCCGGCGACGTCATACTTAATCCTAATTATATTACATCCATACAGTCGCAGTATTACTTCAGACAAAAGTTGATCATGTTCTAAAAGGTTAACTATGGTACTTTCCTTACTGCTACTCTCATTATTCTGACAATATTTTTTATAGGACTCTTTCCATAGGTTTCTTTGGTTATTTTGTGATACATATTGGAGAAGTTGTGAGAAGGTAAGTGGTAGGTCGGTGTTGCACTCATTTAGCTTATACCGGGGCAATGGAAGTACCTTGGACACTTTCTTATTTAAAACCTGTAAATAAAAAATTCAAGAGTACATTTAATACTGGCAACAACGCAAATAAAGTACTACAAAACACAAATACTCCCACTGTTAGATAAACAAAACAATTATGGTAACTGATCTGTATGCAAGCTCATGTAATGTTACAAATACTACTAAACATTTAAGAGATCATTGTAGTATTTAAACAGACCTTAATAAATATTTTTTTATACGGATAGGGTACACTTTCACCAGATTGTAAGGTAAAATCAACATTGTTCACAGTGTTGTCTACTTCCACATTTTTTAACCACTTCTTCAACCAGGTGTTATGAACAACAACAGCACAAACATTCGATGAAGCGGTTGCGAAAACATTTTTGCTACTTATACCTAATTCCCTAACAATAAAATCCATCTCAAAAGCCTTTTGTTTTGTTTTCAAACGAGGTTATTGCTAAAATGGGTTTGACATTTGATAATTAGTGATGTACCTAAAACTAACGAAATCGGTTACTTATAAAAAAAACCTTAGTTTTTTTAAGGTTTTTTTATTGATTACAATTTGTCAATTATTAAACCCATAACTGTTTTTTTGTTATTAAGCCTACCCTCTGTCTGAGCCCCAAAGTCGTGCTCTTGAATTCGATTCCAACACTACATGGGATTGATGAATGAATGAGATGATTTTTATTGTCTAGACTAGAGAATTAAAATGTATCTTCTGTCTGTCCCCTCAGTACTGCAATGACGTGGAAAGTCTCAGATTCGATTCCAGTCAGGATTATTTAACTGATGTACACTAATTTTATTTTTATTGATAATATCATTTATATTGCTTTTAACAAACTTAATTTTGTATTTGTGAATTAAAGACAGTTTCCTGATAAAATCATGTTATTTTATTTACAACAGCAATACATCTTTTTTTCTACATAAGACTATTAGTAACTATAGTAGATAACAGAGATAGGAATGTTTTTGCTACGGACTACTACATAAAATCTATTTCTTGCGCAAAATGGCACAAATAGCACCATATTTTTTATCACAGGCAAATAGATTCAAATTCACAACTATTACTTTGGAGTGTTTCTGTTACAGCCATACACACGGACTTGCAAGAGTTTCAAAACGGAGCGGTTCTGCGCATAGAAGGCATCGCGGCCACTCTGAAATCGCTCACGTACTGCTCGTGTGAAAAAGCTGTTAAATATATCTATGTAACATAATAATTGTACCATTTAAATAATTAAGTATATATACGGCAGCACATCAACCTACCCAATTCTGACAAAAAAAAGCATTCATCATGGAATGTTACACATTAAAAATTAGAACTCATGATCTCAGAAAAATGACCAATTTTAGGCGGTTGATGTAATGCAATGTGCACATATAATACTTACAAAAACACAGGTAAAATATATCTTTACAACTAACAATGATCTGTCTATTAATATAAGACAAAATAATATAGTAAAAACATTTTAGCTAAATTATTCAATTTTTCCGGAAATTCTCTTAACATAGTTTTTCCATAAAGCATCTTTGTATATAACAGCTTGAGTTTCAGGGCTCTTTGAGGCCACAATACCCCGTCCAACTACCACCACGTCAGCACCATTCTCCAGCACCACTTTCTCAGGCGTATTATATACCTGACCAAGGTTGTCCTTGGAACTTTCCAACTGAACTCCAGGTGTCAGCTGAATTAATCCTGGATCATTAAAAGAATTTTTATTCTGGCAAACAAAGCCAGTTATTAAATTTGGATACTTTGCTGCCATTTTTACCGTTTCGGCAGTATAATCTGGTGTGATAAGGTTAGCCTGGAAAAAAATATAACAAATTTACTATATATTTTTTTTACAAATATTGGTCATGTAATGAATAAACTTATTAAAAATCCAAAAACATTTTAAATTACGAAAATTACCTCACTGCTCATTTCCGCTAGCAAAAAGGCTCCTTGACTGTTAATGCCATTGGTTGATCCGTTAAGAGCTTTCAAAATACCTTCTCCAGGTAATGAATGTACAGTTACACAGTCCGCCCACTCAGCTATTTTGTACAAGCCATTTAAATACTGTAACGACACTGTGTGGCCAATATCTGCAAATTTCCTATCTTCCAGAATCAGGAAGTTAAATCTCTTCGACAAGTCTTTAAGTCTAGTTATAAAATCAGCGTTAAAGTCTTCAATAATATCTATGTGTGTTTTCACCAAGCATACATGTTCACCAACTTTTTCCAACAAATCCAATATTTTTGAAGTGGTTGTGAGATCAACCGATATGCATAGGTTAGTTTTTTTGGTGGCCATTATGTTAAACAACAGTTTTGCAATGCTGTTGGTGGCTAATTCTGCTCTCTTTTCGTAAGGAAGTAAAGTCCGATCATCTGGTTTACCTGTGAAGACAGTTAAGTTATTAGAAACATGTTGTGGGAATTAAGACTAATAGGAAACAACTACAACTCAGTGTGTTAAATTAATAATAAAAATACCTGTTGAAGGTGCTTTGGTTTCACTCAAATATTTTTTTACTTTCAAAGCCATTTCATTGTTAATTTTATTGTTTTTAAACAAAATAGCTATTAACTTGGTCATAGTGAACAATGACTTTATGTGTACATCATTGGCAGCTAGATTTTCTTTTCCTCCTTGTTCCCTATCCAATATGATGATTGCTTCATCTACTACCAAGCCTTCCTTGCGAAGATCTTTTACTGTCTCCAAGACACTGGATCCAGATGTGACTACATCCTCAACAATAAGACATTTTTGACCAGGCTTGTAATGTCCTTCTATCATCTTTTTAGTGCCGTAAGCTTTAGCTTCTTTACGCCTCATAAGCATGGGTTTCTTAGCCTCAACACTCAACAGAGTTGCTATTGGCAAGGCTGTGTATGGGACTCCACACAAATGTTCATAATGACTGTCTTTAAGGGCAAAGTCATTTAAAAGGTCAGATATCAGTTGCTAAAATTAAAAACATTATATGATCAATTTCAAACGGTATTCAATTCCAAGACAAAAATCAGTTTAGGATAATATTTACTGCTTACCATTACTTCAGGGTAACTAACTATAACCCTCAAATCGAAGTACACCGGTGTTTTAATACCACTTTTAGTAGTAAATTCACCAAATTTGACGGCATCAATATCGAATAGTTTTACAGCAAGGTGTTCTAATTTATTTTCATTACTCATTTTAAAAGAATAGTTTTACGGTGCACTACTAATATTATCCGAAAAATTATTACTGAACACGTGAACTTGAAACTTGCTTGAAAGAACTTTGCTAGTGTGGGATAAAGCACTTTGGTAACAAATTTTGTTTCTTCGTTTACGCAATGTTGATAAATAGACCAATGAAATCTTAGACTTAGTACTACATTGAATCATTCATTGGTTAAAAATATTTTAAGTTTCCGCCAATCCCTTGCTTCTAATATTGATAACCCAGTACGCTGGAATTTTCTAGCTTGCACTTTAATATGTGCTACATAAGATTGGTGTTGGAACGAATTTGCAAGAAGACTCAAAGTGGACATGTCACTCCACTAAAATCTAGTGTCATATAAAAATTGAGTTTATTGCAACGAAATAAGTCTGTATTCGAGAAAGCAAATTTAGTGTGTGAAAGAGATGATGGTATTGGTTACCTCAGTCGTGTTCCCCCTTTCTTGATCAGCTTCTTTCTTTCATTCATTTCATTCATTCGCGTCAAATACGTAGCCGCGTAATGGTGTCATGATTTTTACGTGTTTACTTGGTTAAATTCGTGTATTTTTTGTGTACTTCTTGTGCTACGATGTATAAATAACATTCTGAAGTGTTCATAGTTTTTAGAAATTAATATAGGATCCTGCCAAACATATCTGGTGAGTGTAGTTTTATAAAACAATTTCGTTTAAGTTTTGTTGTGAGATTGAAAGAAGTGTTTTAAAAGTTTTTGGCGCTCATCCTAAGTAATTATGAGAAAGTTATTTTTCTTTAGGCTGTTTTCTAATATTTATTCTAAAATATTATGATTCCTTTGTGACGGGAGGCAGGTAGTAAGATTTTGAATCGATGTTAGGGTTAGGTGAAACCCACCCTTCGTAACGGTTCGAAGTGGGGTCCCCTCCCCTGTATAGATAGGGGAAGTTGGGGTAGACAAAGGGTAGTCACCCCTGTTTAAAAACGAGCTTGGGCCTTGAGCGATGTTTGTGGGAGGGGTAGGGATTTACTATGACTTTTTTTGATCCTGCCGAGTTTAGAACGCGCACCAAGAGCGCTTTGTTTTTCTTTAGTAGGTCGTCAGTCTGAAGTACATTATTGATAATAATTGTTTTCTTTTCAGATTTTTGTTTTTCATTAAATTAGTTTAAAATATTAAATTAAATAATTGAATACTATGGAAACCAGTGCTGAAGGTAATTTGAAATCATTATTTAAAGCATTATTCTTAATTAAATTGACATAAGTAACACCTTCAGTTGTTCTTTGATTTATTTTTGGTAATTTTCAACACTTAGAGAGTCATGGTCTTTCAGAGACAGAACCAACTTCTATGGAATATGCTCTGAAACGCAGTCTGATATCTCGGAACAAGCTTGCGATCATACTTAAAACTGCCACCGGGGAAACAGAGTACTGTTGTGTGGAATGTTCTGCAAAATATACTGAAAAGGAAAAGTTGGAACTTCATTTGTGTTTGCACAATAAGGAGTACAGATTTTTGTGCGGGATCTGTGGCACAGGGTAAGGATTCAGGGCTAGTCAAGTGCTAAAGATTGTGTGAAGTGACTTATTTTATCGTTTTGTTGCTTGCTTTTTTTGGTTACTGTAATTGTTCCCAAAACTGGCCAAGATCATTTTCTTCGCTAAACTGAAAGGGCTCACGTGCCTTACTTGATGCTCTTTTGTAAATAAATGTAAACTTTCAGATTGAAACGTAAAGAACACCTAGACAGACACACTCAAGAGCACCAAGAAGTCCGTCCGCACAAGTGCCCGGTCTGTGGTAAGGCATTTAAACGGAAAGAGCACCTGAATATACATAAGACAATTCATAAAGGTGATAAGAATCAAACCTGCACTCTCTGTCATAGATGTAAGTTATAGTTATGATTGTAGAAACAGTGAATACATGATATTGATGTCAAACGGTTAAGTTATGCTGCCGGAATGTATGTCCACTACAGTTTGAACCTTGTGGAAGCATCATCACATGTTAGCAACATGTGATTATTAATGTCAGATATGCTGTTTAAATATTTTCAAAATAATTGAAACACATTTTATTGTTTATTATTATTATTATTTATTGTTGAAAATTAAGTATAAAACATTGAAGTAAACATTGTTATATTAAAAATACTTCCAAAATTTGGTATCTTTTAATTGTGATGAATAAACTGTAAAATCACAAATAAATACCATTAAAAAAGACTTATGTGAGCGTGATTAAAGACTTTTTTACAGTATAATTTGTCTTTCCAGCATTCAACCGCAAAGATCACCTACAAAAACATCTCCAGACACACAATAAGCTATTTTTAGAACAAAACATGTATCCATTTGAAGATCAAGAGCTATTGGAAATCAAGGGGGAACAGGAGTTTATAGATATAGGGGAACATGAGGTGTTCATGAATATTAAAGAAGAGATGGTGGATGAGGATAGCCAGGCTTACAATGCTGATGGTAGTTACATGGAGTATGATGAAGAGGTACGTGTAAATAATCTTGAAAATATGACTGTTGTAGTTCTGTATACTATTTTATACATCTAGCCTAGACATATGGTGGTTTAACACAAATTTTATACTAAGGTCCATTAAACTTTGGAATTTATTTGTAGCAAATGAATTCCCATTTTATACCGAAACCACAACAAATTTAGCATGCAAGGGCAAGCGCAAGTTAATGTATAAACACTTATTCTAAAGTGTAGGTACCTAATGGTGTTACTATAAGGTTCTTTACTAACACTTGAGCTCTTAGTGTAAGTTTATATGATCCACTGGGCGTTGCACATATCTCAAAAAGATGGAACAACCAAATTCTACAATTCAGTCTATGGAAATTGGTGGAGGGGTAGTTAGTAGCAAAATTAAAATTTTTCTTAACACATCTCTACAATTTTCAAATTATTTCAATTTAAAAAACAAGACTCTTCTATGCTCTCCCCTCCTACCCGAATATATAAAACCATGTAGCATGTTATATCACCATATAGCAGACCAGCGTCGCCTGTAGCGTGGGGGCGCCAAAATCCATCAATGTAAGCTGATTTCGGGTAGGGTGCCCTTGTCAGGTTGCCCTTAGGGGACATTGAAATAGGTTTGACTTAAAAGTTACAATAGCAACAATCGATGCCTACATTTGTGTGAGTTTGCTCTAACTAACCTTGAACTGAGGCAAACTTTTCGTTACTTTACTAAACTCTTTTGAATTTTCGGATTTTTTGAGTGTTTTATGCATTAACCACCTATAATGTCCCTTATATAATAATGACATTTTAGTATAATCGTCGTCTTATAGGTTTTCATTCGGTTTTAATTATAGGTACTTACACGATATTTTCGACTCAAATCTGTAAGTTTGACTAGTAGGTATAGAACGCCACTAAGCATTACCTATGTCCGCTTTTTGTACTTGTTGTTGAATAGCTACATGCAATAAATAATTTCTAGAGCTTAAATAAAAGGTCTATGTTGAATGTGGATCAATACTAAATTTCGTATTACGTTTTTATCCTGAATTTAAAAAGTATAGGTACGACGGGGAAGGCCCAAGCGCCTGCGGCCGTCATAAAAAACCTCCACACAAGTAAGGTCATCAGGTGGTATAAAGTCGTCCTTTGTCTAAGAAAAACTAAATCCAACAGTCATACGAACTTTTCATACATTATTCGAAGTTATTCTTAGAACATTTGTCCTGTACCTACCTATTTTTAACTCAGGTGTCGAATAATTAGAACATTCGCACTTCGGTAGTCTGGCTGTAGGTACACTACATTTTACCTCCTAACATTTACCATCACGTATAGTGGTATCGCCCCCGTAGGGACAGGCATATACCACATCCTTTCACTTGATGGATGTGACGTCACTTTTACCTCCCACTTCTGAAGTAAGTACCTACCTATGTAGATAGGTATATCTTCTACGCAACATGCTTTACATTTTCGGTTTAAACTTTCCTATTGTAGAAATTGTAATAAAAACTTACACATCCCACACCGACAGGGTAGATTAACATTTTATGTTATTTTTTTATATTTATATTACGCTTGAGCGGTGTGAAGCACTATAATAATTATTTATCTTCTGAATTTATAGTTATGTAGATATTTGTTTTTATAAAATTATCAATATTATGTAAATCTAAGTATACCTTCATATTTTATATATATATTCTAATTAATTTATATAGTAAGTATGTGTATTATTATCGTATATTAAAAAGATAACGTAATGTTATTTTTAATGCTTAATTTATTGTTGTTTAAAATGATTTCTTTTTTTTTCTCCCCTGTTACCGCACCCATATACATACTATCTGCATGACCCAAGGGTTGACTGGTAGAGAATGCCCCTAGCATTAAGTCCACCTGTTGTACTTTTTTGTGCAATAAAGTTAAATAAATAAATAAATAATATAAAATCGATGCAAAAAACTTACTTAACCTATTCTGTAGGCTAGCTCTTACTATAGGGCCTTAACTAATTAGTTTTGCAGTAATGAGATTTTTAGAGATTTTTTTATGCTAGAACAGATTGATAGTGACGTGTGAGTGTTGGATTAAATTTAGTATCAATCCTTAGTTCCTGCCGTACCGTAACTTGGCACCATTAAAAGCGTATTAATCGCAAGCAGAAACGTTTTATTATCCATTTAATTACGAACAAAATATGTGATCACCGAACTTAAAATGTACCTAAGTCCGAAAAACTTTATAGTGCCTTTTTTCTATGATATTGGATACATATCGTTCTTTGATGATAGGGAACCCATTTGTACCTATCTGATGGTTTCATTGTAGGGATTGAGGGCTTCCTAAAATGTTGGCCTTTGTACATTTATTGTGTAATACGTATGCTCTGTGTATCTGTGACCTAAAATCACTATAACTAGTTATTCATATCGAAAAAAAATATGTTATACATTAAGACAGTATATAAAAGTTATTGAATATAATCCACATTAAAATTTGGGCTAGTTTTGTGTCTGGGTGTTATAAATTCATATTTTAATATATACTGTGGTATCAGCGTTTTATATCTTATACACAAAATGTTGATCTACCTACTTGGTTTGAGATCATGGCAATGTAATTGCTGTTGTGTGATATTTATTTATTTTATTGAGTTTTCGCGGAATCGCGGCGCGCCGAAGATCTTGAACCTATAACTGAGAATACAAAACGAGACTGTTACTAAACGCCAGGGCCGTTTCAGGGTGCAGACCCGCTGGACGACAGTGAAGGCAACGCTTACGCTGTCGAGCCGAGTATAGACATCCGTACCCCGGACTCTCACACGAACGTGCGTCCGTTCGTGTGCACCGTCTGCTACAAGTCGTACAAGCGGAAAGACCACCTCAAGATACACAGCTGGTCGCACATGAAGAAGGACAAGGCTTGCAGGGGCTGCGGGAAAAGTAAGTTTATTTCTCCTTATTTAAAGTCAGTTAAGGTCCAACTTGGGTAGGGCAGAGGGTGTGCGAACGACGCAAGTGTTTACAAATTTCGCATTTGACAAATGAACGGGAAAAAATTGCAATCTTTAAGGATTGTTTTACTTGTTAATTAAGTAGATACAACATTTTGGAACTCTCCTCTTGAGGAAGTAAATAAGATATACTCTAATATTAGGTAGGTTTGAACTCAGTACCATTCTTAAAACACGGTCTCGTATTGTAAACCAACGAAAGATAGATAGATATAATTCATTGATCAGAACATTTACATAAATTGAGTTTACAATCACTTCGGTGTTGTTGTGTTCCTGCGTGTGAGTAAGGTTTCCAGAACTCCTGGGGGGGTGCTACATTAGTAGCCGGGGTCAAGCCTTCAAGGTGAGGGCGACAAGTCCAGTAATAGCTTTATTATGTTGTACCCACTTCGCGCTTAAGCTAGGATCTCACTACCACTTAACATGCGGTAGGATGAGGTCAATTTCCAAGAGCAATATATAAAAAACAGAAACATTATAGTACAATTTAAGCGGTCTTGTCGCTAGAAAGCAATCTCTTCCAGACAACTTTAAGGTAGAGAAAATAGTCGATAACGAGAAACCGGTGTAGCTATACAAAAATAAATTAAGAAAATATTAATAAAATATAAAGACTACCAGTGATTCCAAGAAATAACCAGGAAACTTTTCTTTAACAAATTAATAGTCTCAAGTCCAACATGCTTTTTACTGTAAAAGGCACGTCATACATGATACGACTGGGACTTTGTACCGTCTTTATATCATGGTCATAAGAACTATTATAGAACTGCAAGCGGTTACCATGATTTGCCGTTATCGCGTAAACACTTGTGTTCTTATGACGTTACGTTAAGATTCACTTTTGAATAAGGTTGAATACATATTATTGCACACATAACGTCTCTCTCTTAAAGGAAACTTTTGGTAGGGTAATAGGGGATTTACTCGAGCGTAGTAGAGTATATGTAGAACAGATTGCAATCTGTTAATAATCTGTTTTTAGTATTGAGGACCTTCGCCATGTTTTATTTCATACTACCACTCGTTTATTTAATGCGGCCGAATTAAGGAACACCAAAATCTGGCAATCTATATGGTCGTTCCTTTTTTGAGGGAGCACACTTTTATTTCCATATTTTTTCTCTATGTTTCTTACGACTTGTCTCCTCCAGGATCCAACCTAAAAGCGTTCTCTAAAAATCTTATTAGGTTGTAAGGCCTTAAACTTTTTAAAATGTTTAAACAATCAATTCGAAACTTGTCCTTCGTCCCTCCTTGAAGCAAATACCTGTCTTTGCTATCTAACGGCTAACCCTTACAGTAAAAAATATGGAGGGGTTAAGTTTGCCGAGTTCAGGGATAAAGGGTGCCAACTTTAACTTGATGTCCCTATCTTGGGTTGCGTTTAACGTTTTTTGATGTACGTTATCGACGTTAGCTTTTAATGTAGTTTTTTTGTGTTAGATTTGATAAGCCTGATCGAGTGACTTACCTTATAGTTGAGATTATAGGGTTTTTTAAAACATAAATAACCTCGCACCAAGACTTTCATATTACTAACTTAATAAAACACGATATTTAATTCAAAATATTTATTTGAGTTTGCATGGATGCGCAAATTATTTTACTGAATTGGAAAAACTTGCAGAACTAAAGTGGTTGTGAATGACGGAGTTAATACAAACCTGAGATTTGATTCAAGTTTGAAACTAACCCTGTTATAATCAATTAATGTAATTTTATTGCTGTGTTCAGATTGACTTATCTAATATGGTATAACATAAGTATAAACATTAGTTATACGACATATTACTAAAATGTTAGCGTAGCTTAATGATGTTTATAATATAATCTATTTAATTGATTAAATAGGTCATATTGTGCCATTTATAGGCGCTTCTGTTACATAACATTTAAGAAAAATAATTTCACAGGCACCTTTTTATTAATTTGGGCGATAGAAATACTGACTGAGCCACAAGTGGCTCACTAATTAAATTTGTAGCCAACTCATTAGTTAGGTGAGGTTAGTATTTTTTCGATGCTCGATCAAATAAGCCCAAAATTTTATAAAATCTAGATTTTACTTTTATAAGACAAAAGTGACATGACTAAAAATATAACAGTTTGAACTAAACCTCTACAACAAATCAACACAACACGACAGTTTCCATCAAAAATCCCTCCGCCCAAAATATTCATCTAACACCAGTCCTACGAAAATACAGCAAAAAAAAAGGCACGCACACACTGGCAACAATCCGGCTGCCCCGCCCGAAAATAAATTAGATCCCAACGTCCCCAACCTAGTATCCCCTGGAAGTAAGCTCCCCCTCCGGCCGCCCGCGTGCCCGAGCGCCCGTTGGGGATCTCCCTTGGATACGAGGGTCTGGAAAGGTCGGCACGATCCGCAGTGTAGGCGTATTGCGAGGGGTACAGTTTTCAAGTCTGCTACTTACTCGTCTATCGATTTTTGGCCGCGCTATTTTAGCGGTTTTCTCTGCTCGAGCTGAATAGTTTTTGCTCTACGTCTATGGGAAATTTATTGTTATGAATTTGAAAGGATCGACAAGTGACTCGAATTTACCATTGAAGTAAATAGGTTTTTAGTTTAAGCCATTTTTCTACTCTCAACAGCTCAGCCATGAAATATATTCTTAATTATTCATTTTGACTGAAAAAAACAAAACGAACTTGCTTAGTGGCATTCTATGCCAGTCAACACAGATTTTATTAAAAAATACAAAGGCGGTGCATGAATTTTATGATAGAATGTTAACTAACGAATTAGGTTCGTTAGTTTAATTTACGACATCATTATGTTTGTTATTTCTTTAACTTTTCAAGGTACTTACACTTTCACATTGTCGCTGATATTTACATAAAGTCCTTATGAGCTTATCATAGCAACATTCACAGACTTACTTGATAAAAATTCAATAACATTTAAAGTGGGACGACAAACGCGGGTTTAGCGAAGGCGAAACGTCATATTACCACAAAATCTATTCAAGCAATTAAAAATACAAATAGTAGTCTTGATGTACAATCAATAACATTGTACGGTCAAAAGCAAACACTTCTGGCGCGAAAATAGTTCTTATGCCCACGGTGCATGGGGCAGTACATAGTCCAACTTGTGCTCAAAGTAGTCTGATATGCTATTGCAACGACTGTACCTACGTATACGTAAATTAACACTTGTGACGGGCCTACTAAAGCAAGTCTTTATATACTCCTGTACAAAGATAATTTACGATACCGCTCCATGATAATGTTATCCTAAGCACAGTATCGGTCTGGTTGAGGGCACAGTGTCAAAATTTGAAAGGGGCGTGTAGTCGCCACCGCACTGTTACGCCACGCGACCTTGTCTTACTTATCCCTTTCTTGAACAGCTCAGTGGATTTTAAACTGGGTTTAATTCAACCTCGGACAGGGCAATGATGTTGTACAAATAACAAGTTTACTAACTAAACAAGCCTTACAACTGAAGACATTGCGTCTCGATTAAAAGTAACGTAATTCCTTTCCATGTCATTTAATTTTGCATAGGTATGTGATTGCTGTTCTTCATAATCACATAAATTTAATTTAAGCAAAGTAACTATCAAAACCCTCACGTGACTTTGCTTTTATTGACATAATAAACTAGATAAAAATCCTAAAATCTCTGATAACATGATGCACTGTATACAGGTGCCAAGCATACTAACAAAAATAGATACCTACTTCTTATTTGACTGATACTTTCAAAATAAAAAAAATAAAAAAATTACCGGTTGAACGTACCGAATTGTTCATACAAATGTTCGAATTCGGTTTCCGAAAAAATGTAAAGAAATCTGATTTGGTTTTGGAAATCGAAGTAAAAAAGTGAATCTTTCAGTCATGTAAATTAAAGAAAGACTTTTTGGTGGAAATTACTTTAACATTCACTTACACATTGCACTTGTAGATATTGAAATGTTACATTTTTTTTTGACTTAGCTTCGATTTGTCAGACGCCGCCATTTTATTTTTAGATGTCATGTGGAGGTTTCTGTAAAGTTGAATCAAGTTTGTCGGGTCGCAACCCTTGTACCGCCATCTTGGAAAAGGGGTGAGGCAAATGGTTTTTATGATCTATCTGGAGTACGATTTGGAAATTTTGGCAAATAATAATATTTGTTGCAAATGAAATTTTAGTTTTAGAAAATAAAAATACATAGTAACATCATTTTGCAATGAATTTTCCGTTTTATATTAGTCAGACCGAATGTTCTTTTCAACGCCAGATACATGTAGTATGTTGTTTGTGTCAATTTACAAAAAAAATATTAGACCATTTTTGTAGATTGTTTTTTTTTTGGAATAACTGTTTGATTGTATATATAGTCATTTATCTGACCCTACACCGATTCTAACGAACCTTGGTTACCTTGTATCTGGTAGGGGTGGAGTAGTGTGTGCACCTGGCTTTCCGCGAACACCTGTGCACCTTAATGTCTCCGGGTTATGGCCGTCGAATTACTTAATAGTAAGTTGCAGCCAAAATCGGCTATGGGTAGTAATCACATGCGCTAATCCTTTAACCAACAAAATAAAATTATTTTATATTTGACTAGCCATGTATAATGTTACTAGGATATATTTTTATCATCCTTAAAACGTAAATTATTCTTTTGGGCAAATGTGAACTACCACAGAATGCTTCTTAGCCGTAAAATACTTATATTAGGTGAGTTGGCTGGATCAAAAAATACCACATTAGTTTAAGTTTGTTCAATAGGTATAAAAAAAATGTTTGATAAATAAACAATACTTAAATAAAACGTTGCCGAGTGACGGGGTACGAGCTTGTTACGTCTCTGGTGGTTAATAAATGTACCCACTAATGACGTCATGCGACATTTCGATTTAATGTATCGTATTTATTTTTGGATTAGGTGTTAAATGCAAAAATACGTGTCCCATAAATACGAGTAAATAAGTATTCTGTGAATAGTTAATAAAATCACTTTTGTTGTATGAGAGGCGAGAGCCCCCCTTAAATATTTGTTTTATTTTATTTTTAGTATTTCTCGTTATTGCGGCTATAAAAATACATCATCATCATGAAAATTTCAACTGTCTAGCTATCACTGTTACACCCTGGTTACAGACGAACGGACAGCAAAGTCACAGGAATAGGGACCAATTTTTACCCTTTACGTACGGAACCCTAAACATTAGTCCGCTTCCATATTGTGTTGCGCCAACTTAACAAAACCCTTAAAGTTGACACGTACAACGTCGTGGTACGTCTGGCATCACCGTCGAGGCTGGCCACTCCTCCCCCCCGTGGGGGGTAACGACCGGCTCCCATGTAATTGGGGAGCGCCTGTAGAGACGTAAATAGGCCGACAAGGACGCACTATGACGTTGACTGTGCGTAAGAGTGAGGTCCTATTGAAATTAGTGTTTCAATGTTGCCTACTTACAACAATGCGAAGGTTAGATGATTGGGTGACTTGTTGTAGCGTATGACAATGGGGTTAGGTGCAAATTTGCATGCAGAGATAGCCCTGTTAGTGACTCCTCATAAATCAATTAACAATGATTGAGAAACGAACGACAGAGAGGAGGCTGTTTGAATAAGGGACACGGTCAATTTTTCATTCTGGAACACTTCACTATATTATAAGACAAAGTAGCTTCCCATTGTCTGTCTCTAGGTGTATTTTAAAGGTTCACAACATTTTTTATCTTTTTTCTTTGAGTATGTTTAATGGATATTTAGGCCGTAGCTACATTTTATGCTCACCTTGATGTTAATGTAACGATCGCTTGATTACAGCGCTGATTAAGACTCAAATACAGAAAAGAAAATTACCAATATTAACTAAATAGTAATTTGACTAGTATGATGAGTCACGTCATGTTACTATGATTACATTTGTTCGTATTAACAAAGAGGTCTATAGATGCCAATATACAAAACATTATTATATCTACGAGTTGCTTAAATGTTTCCCGCCGAGACGATACATTTTTAGTACGCACTCTAGCTTTTTAGACTACATATTACAAAACAAAATCTTTTCCCGCTGTCTCTCCCTATTTTTGTAGCTTTAAAGCCACGCAATGGTTTTTCAGGCGGTTATGAAGGCTAGAGGAATTAAAGAAGACATTTCATATTTATAATACAGGAGAGCTAAAAAACATGAATATCATCATTGCACCCGTGTGAAGCCGGGACGAGTCCCTAGTAAAAAATATATTGATAAAAATTCAGAGGGCTCTGTTCAACCGTGGCTTTCATATGCACGAAAGAGACATACTTTTAAAGAAATTCGTATAATATTTAAATTAGAATTGACACAAAATTCGTGCAATAATCTCCAAAATTACACGTAATCCATCAACGCTCCAAACCATGTGAACATAAGGTTCGGTTTCCATCAACAGCTTCCCCCCACAAATACCCTACTAGGTAGTCGGTTAAGCTAACGGCTCCCCGCGACCTTTGCCAGGTCATCGCTCCAGCCGTGGGGGGCCGTCCCACACGCGGTCTTCCGGTTTGAGCCCTCGCTCGGGCATGTGGTCCCCCCACTCTTTCCACCTAAGCTGTTTAATGTTCAATGAACTACATAGCTATACCCGAACCCAATGGGCCACTAGGGATGTCCAAATCGGTTTCATATTTACGTGATCGATGCATTGGTATTAGACGTGCGCGCCGCCGCGGCGCGCCGCCGCCTTAAGGAGTCGGCGCGCCGCCGCCGCCGCCGGTAGTTTAAAATTCGCGCCGATAAAACCCGCAAGAGAGTACAAGTTTAAAATCAATGGACATAAAGCGCAAGCGACGCGTTGAGACAACTGAACAAAAAGTCCTTAAGTAGGTTCTAAAGACGTTTTACTATTTTAGATTTCGAGTTAAAGACATTCACGCTATAACCTGAGGTCGTGGAAGTAAAAAAATCACCAAAAATGAATTTTGAATTCATGACAAGAAACTCCATAGTGTTCTAAACAGACGCAGGAGCTAATGTGAAGCGGGCGACGGAGCTGGCAGATACTGACATCTGGTCTATGCTTAGGGCACGGTCTCCATAACTTAGTTACGGTTGATGGAATAACTAGGTAGGTATCGTTTGCCAGAATTGGACAAAGAGGCAGAAAATGAACAAACGTTTTTAAGATCTTTGGATACTGTTTCTTAAGTGATAGAAGAACATGAAAACGATCCAATCTCTCAGGACAGCGAAGACCTGGTAGAAGAAACCGAACCTCGTACCTTATTTGGACCGTATTTAAAGCCAAAATCAAAGACGTGCTTAATTCGATTGATGATGATGAGTCTATAATAATAACATCCTTAGAAAGGAATATGTTGATGAAACTGGACACACGCTTCCCTACCAGTAAGGCTGTTATTGCTGCAGCATTATGAGACTGCAGGTTTATGAAGCTTGGAGAAGTTGACTTCTATCTGACTGCTAACGAATTAACTCCAGCTGGTTTCTTGGCAGAATATGCCAAAGAATTAATCCCTTACTACGAACATAATCAATTATTATTACACCAGGAGGATCATCAGGAAGAAGCTAGTACAAGTAAAGTTTCGATACTTTTCCAACTTTCGCGTAAATACAGCATGAAACACAGTTCTCATGGTTCCGGCTTCGATGATGCTGTTGGCCAGGAAACTTGGAAATACCTAGGTACTGCTGATCCTACGGTTCTTAAAGATGGGGCCATCTTGTCCTACTGGCAAACCAGACAATCTGCCTGCCCGCTTGATCGTCATTAGCACAGGCACTGTTATGCATTCCAGCAACCAGCACTCCGAGCGAAAGAGTATTTCGGCTGTGGGATTGCTTTTATCAGCCAAAATTTAATTTTTGTGCACGACAACTATAGCAGTTGCAAACAAAATATTTATGTCAAGTAAAGCGATTAGTAATTTTACTTAATAAAATTATTTCGTTTAATCGTGGTTTTTAGGGTTCCGTAGTCAACTAGGAACCCTTATAGTGTCGTCATGTCTGTCTGTCTGTCCGTCCTAGGATAATCTCAGAAACCGTTTGCACTAGAAAGCTGAAATTTGGTACATATATGTATATTAATCACGTCAACAAAGTGCAAAAAAAAATTTAAAAAAATGTTTATTTAGCGTACCCCCCCCCTACACTTAAATTGGGGAGTGTTTTTTTTTATTTCAATCCCAAGATGTGATATATCGTTGGATAGAAATTTAATGATATCGTTGGATAAAATGAACAGGGGTTTACTAAGATCATTTTTTGATAATTTTAATATTTTGGGAAATAATCGCTCCAAAAGAAAATAAAATTGTGTCCCCCCCCTCTAACTTTTGAACCATAAGTTCAAAAAGTATGAAAAAAATCTAGAATATAGAACTGCATAAAGACTTTCTAGGAAAATTATTTTGAACCTGATGGGTTTAATAGTTTTTGAAATTTTTGAAAATATATTTTTTTAACTAAAGTTGTAATTTAAGCGTATATGCTAGCATTTTTTTTTCTTACTTACTACGGAACCCTACACTGAGCGTCGCCCGGCACGCTTTTGGCCGGTTTTTCATTATACGTCTTCATATACAAAGTTGAAAAATCCCACGCCGCCGGCGTTACGCCGCCGCCGCGGATTTTTTCGCGGCGCGCCGCCGCCCGATTTTTTTCGACCGGCGCGCACGTCTAATTGGTATACGATTCATGCTCGGTTCCAATATTTGAAAAACGATCCGTTCTAGTTACGGATAGTAATATATTATACGTGGCGTAAGCTAAAAACGACTGACTAATAACGTATGGAACGGTATTTACGACTCGTAGTCGGTTGGAGAAAAACGCATATTCATTTTTGACACATTACGAATCGCAAATTACCTAAATAGGTGTGTAACTGTGTACCTATTTAGGTAGGTAATTAGCGATTCACAGCAGCGACCAACAGCATTATCTATCAACGCACAGCCCAAACCACTGGGCGGGTCGGGCTGATATTTGGCGACAGGTAGATGTTACGACGTAGGCATCCGCTAAGAAAGGATTTTGATAAATTTTACCCCCAAGGTGATAAAAGTTTGTACCTATGAAACTTTCTCAATTTTAAACCGATCGGGCTGAGACTTTGCATGCATAAAGCTACTATGACGTAGGCATCCCCTAAGAAAGGATTTTGGTAAATTCCATCCCTCGGGGATAAAATAGAGAATGAAAGTTTGTGTGAATCTTCTTAGATTTTCGACTGATTGAACTGAAATTAAGGATTTGAGTTACTATTTATTTATTTATTTTCATAGAAAAACTACTATGATAAAGACGTTCGCTTAAATAGGATTTTCATAAATTCAACACCCATGGGGATAAAATAAGAGATGACGGAGGATGTACATTTATTAGTTAGAGTGAAACGAATACATTAAGACGAACAAAATTATTTTTAGTTTTAATCAGAGATGTGACGTATCTTAGATAAAAGTATCTGAAATACAGATACAATTAAGTTACAAAATACGTATTTGCATCTTGTATTTCAAATACTTTTTTATTATTTTATTTTGTATCTTATATTTAGATATATTTTCCTGTTATCTTAGTATTTTGAAGATACTTTGTTCCCTAAGATACTTTTACTAAAATAAACATCGCAGTTTTTGTTTCCGAACGAAACGGAACGCAGCGCTACCTCAACAATAAAGATGCAAACTTTAAGAGCTTGAATGCTTATCCAACAATAAAAAAAATATTCCTAAAATATAACACCTGTTTGCCTAACTCTGCCCCTGTGGAGCGACTCTTCTCCTTTGGGGGTATGATCATGAGGCCTCATCGAAGGAAGATGAGAGACAGTATGTTTGAGGAATTATTTTTACTCAAATCTCAACTAAAACATAATGATTAAGTCTCAATTTGATAAGGTATTATTATTTATCTATATTTTATCTAAATTGTCTAATAATTGTTTTCTCGAATAAATAAACTTAAGTTCAATTGAATGTTGTTTCCTTACAAAAATATTTTATCTTTAAAAAGTATTTTAAAGAAAGGTATTTTGTATCTTGTATTTCAAATACCTTTTTAGAAAACTACTTGTATCCGTATCTGAAATACTTTTCTGTAAAGTATCTTTAAATATTAGAAACAGAAAAATTTTATCTCCCCTTGCGGTGCGGGAATCGAACCAACGACCTTCACGTATCGCGCGTGCTGCTCTTACCAACTGAGCTAACCGCAAGTTATCGTAGGCGATGAAATTTTTCTGCTGTATCAACCGTTAGCCTCCGGTAAGTGCCCTCTGCCGAATATGTTTAGAAATACATACTTATCGGCCCGTGGTACTTTCGTTGCAGAAATGTTTGAAAACCACGGAATCGAAGACAAAAGTAAAGTATTTGTAAAGTATCTTATTTTTCAGATACTTTGTATAGGGTATCTTATACATCACTGGTTTTAATGACTATAGAGTAACATAATAGAGGTGTTTCATTTGCCGTCCGATGACCACGTTACGATAATTAAGGCCCTTGGGGTCATCATAATTTCAGCTGAAAGACCAACGTTGAACATCGACCCATGAAAAATTCTACAGCTAGTAAAAAGACACTGAATTTATTTACCGTTTTACATTTAAAACGAGTTAATGGGAATCGTATCGGCCTTGCAGTGCTATAACTATCTACCAGTCGACATCAGGCGATTTAAAAGACTATTCGCGTCCGGAGAAACAAATTAGTGACTGCCGATATCACCTCCCCAATTCCAATCATCTCATCGGAAGCTGTTTGGAGAATCCTCGTTTTACAGAGTGTATCTTGATTTTCAAGATCAACATCGCAATATTTCGATAGCGGTAATGTTAAGGAGAGATAAAGAATCTTGGTGGCTCATTCACAAACGTCAGGAACGATTACAATCGTTTTTTTTGTCTCTGTCTCTGTGCAATTAATTACCCAATACTTTATATTAGAACAAAACTATGGTCAAACGGAATATCTTCTATCTTCATCTTTCATACACACACTCCCAAACACACACTTGTACGACCTCTACATACAAACACACACACAGACACACACACACCGGCTTAGGCTTAAGCTATGCGTACAAATTCGCGGGCCCAACTAGACATTATTTACAACATGGTATTTCCCAAGAGCGATGGTAACTCCGTCAATTAATTAATTGATCTTCTATCTTCATCTTTCATACACACACTCCCAAACACACACTTGTACGACCTCTACATACAAACACACACACACACACACACACCGGCTTAGGCTTAAGCTATGCGTACAAATTCGCGGGCCCAACTAGACATTATTTACAACATGGTATTTCCCAAGAGCGATGGTAACTCCGTCAATTAATTAATTGATCTTCTATCTTCATCTTTCATACACACACTCCCAAACACAAACTTGTACGATCTCTACATACAAACACACACACACACACACACACACCGGCTTAGGCTTAAGCTATGCGTACAAATTCGCGGGCCCAACTAGACATTATTTACAACATGGTATTTCCCAAGAGCGATGGTAACTCCGTCAATTAATTAATTGATCTTCTATCTTCATCTTTCATACACACACTCCCAAACACAAACTTGTACGACCTCTACATACAAACACACACACACACACACACACCGGCTTAGGCTTAAGCTATGCGTACAAATTCGCGGGCCCAACTAGACATTATTTACAACATGGTATTTCCCAAGAGCGATGGTAACTCCGTCAATTAATTAATTGATCTTCTATCTTCATCTTTCATACACACACTCCCAAACACAAACTTGTACGACCTCTACATACAAACACACACACACACACACACACACCGGCTTAGGCTTAAGCTATGCGTACAAATTCGCGGGCCCAACTAGACATTATTTACAACATGGTATTTCCCAAGAGCGATGGTAACTCCGTCAATTAATTAATTGATCTTCTATCTTCATCTTTCATACACACACTCCCAAACACAAACTTGTACGACCTCTACATACAAACACACACACACACACACACACCGGCTTAGGCTTAAGCTATGCGTACAAATTCGCGGGCCCAACTAGACATTATTTACAACATGGTATTTCCCAAGAGCGATGGTAACTCCGTCAATTAATTAATTGAGTGATGTAAGATGATTCAAGCGCTGTATTACCGGTGTCAGATGTCTCGTTTGACGCCGAGTGACTCCGGTTTTATGGAGAAATCGACCCCTACGCGCAAATGATACACAGATGTGCAAGATTCACATAGCGTTTTATTTTCTGGTTTCTTCGTTCCAACTAGGGTTATGTTTTCGATCCCTTCACCTAACACTGGATTACAGCCAATATCTATTATGAGGTTTAGTACTAATTAGTGCATGAATCCCCACTTTCTCCCTGTCCTGGATTGGGACATCATTTTCATGAGCGTTTCTGTTTGTACTGTGACTGGTTGTTTATTTATGTGTCTTTAAGTATGAATTGTGTTGTCTGGTTTCCATTACATAAATGCTTAAGCTATTTTGAGGTCTGGTCAAGGTATGTTATGTTGTCTGATGTTTATTTTTCGCAGTACAGCATAGTTGAAGTTAAGCTTGTCATTAGATATAGTATCTATAGCATCTCTTTACGTATATAGTAAGGCTGATAATTTTTTGGGAGGCAATTGGACCTACAGACACCATTGTTCTATTCTGGTGTTTAATTTATTGCTTTTTATTATTATTCATTTTGTTGTAATCCATACTCACATTTTTACTGTTACCGCACCCATAAACGAACTATCTGCATGACCCAACGGGTGGCTGGTAGATAATGCTCCTAGCATTAATTCCGCCTTTTGTCCTTTTTTTTGTGCAATCAACTTTTTAAATAAATAAATAAATTGTTGGTACGCTTATCACGCCCTACTGGAGGTTCTAATACCTTTACGGTACAGATATTCTATCTCACAAAGTCGAGTGAGGAGGATTATTAAACTCACTCGTGAAGGCAAATCGTCAGAACCTCGAATAACGCAGACGAGTAGCCGGTCTGTGGGATTTTTATCTGCTACATTTCGGTGACTTTACCGAGTTTTTGCATAACCTGATACCCCCTTCCCATTTCCATCACTGAACGACTAAGTTCAGCGAGCAGTTTCATTCTTATGTTGTAGACATTCCTCCATGTTACGCACGAAGCGGTTTACCTCTTTGTTTATTATGCGAAAGGCTAAGGAGTGGAACTCTGAGGTCAGTTTTCCGGTACGTTGTAATCTGGATATCTTTAAGGCCAATGTGAATAGATACCTTCTAGGCAAACGTGTACCATATAAGCCTTATTTACGCCTTGCATTAAGCGTGTGTGAGGTTAAACGTGATACTATTTTATATTAAACTAGCTGACCTAACAGACGTTGTCATGTCTTGTGACGACTTTTTAATTTTCCGTGCAATGTTTTTTTTAATTTTCTTTCATAAGAACCTTCTCCTGACATAAAAAAAGTGAAATTGGTCCATCCGTTCATGCGTGATGGCGTAACCAAGTTAAATAGGGATTAGTTTTTGTATATAGAGTAAGATACTTACTGACTTGTTTCAAATTTTAAACTGTGCCGATTTATTTCATAAAGTCCTTAAAGAAATTTTCATGAGTACCTACAGCATCCCAGGACTGTTCTCCTACTTGTCAAATAAAATTGCTTTCAGTCAGACTAAACTTTACTTAAAAGATAAATTAAATCACCCATTCTGTTCTTTTGTTGTGAAGTATGGTTATTATGAATTGGCTGAGTGACCCTGAGCTGGTCTACCATCCACGCACAAACAAGAATAACATCTCTACTAAGGGGGAATCAAATGCACCCTACAGATTTAGCGCCCTGGGCGCTCGCCCCGCCGCGCCATATTTACCCCTAACCCAGTTTAAGAAGGGTAAGTGAGGGATCTCTCTTTTTTCTTACAAAATTCGCGTATATAGTAGGCGGAAACATGCGATTTCACTAACACTGGATTACAGCCAATATCTATTATGAGGTTTAGTACTAATTAGTGCATTAATCCCCACTTTCGCATTGATAAATTAGAAATATACTGAAACTTTTGAAAATATGACGGTAATCGGTTAAGAATAAGTTCGAAATTCAACAAAGAAGTCGTTAACAGTTTTGCATTTGCAGAAGACGTTGCAAATTCTTATTATTCCGGGAAAATCTTATGGTTTGTCTAGATTTCCTGTTGTAAAGCATAAAAGAGATATTAAAGAGAGAGACGATTTGTCCCAAATCAGGCGTGTAGACTATTGTAATCGGAATGCATAATATATCAGAAAAAAAAAATATTGGATATTAATCTCATAGTATATGAGGCCTGTGCCTGTTATATCGTTAACAACATTGTATTTATAAGGACTAACATAAGGAATTTTAATTATTTTAATAATCATTATGTATATAACGGAAAATCCCTTTACTGAGAAGCTCTCTCGACTGTGTTGAAAATAGTAGATGAACTACATCGCATGTAAACGAAACACGAATTTTAAAATGGTTCACAAATCGGGGTGGGGGACGGCCCACACATAGGGCCCCCCCTGCTGGTCAAATCATCGCAAATCGATAGTCATCGATGCGCAACTGATGCCCAACGCTCGTGTATTTACCTACTATGAGTCTGGCTGCAGTCATATGTAGTGGATGGAAAATGAAAGGACGCAAATGTATGAAATCAAAATTTATTATATAATATCTACCTACATCTTATACATTCGTCGTCTTTCGTCGTACGTCGTTCAAATCTTACTATCTCTACGTAAATTCATCTCACAGTTCAGATACATCCGCTATCCCATACTTGTATTAATATGTATCGATATATCTACCTATTGATTTTTTCTACACCATGCAAAAGTTGTATGAATCTACAGTCCTTGACTTAACTAGAATTGGATGTATTGTATGGCATCAAAAATTAAACGAAATGTTTAAACAACGGTGGCACCACAAAACCCAGAGCCCGAGACTATATTCTGTCCGTTTTCCTTATTGACTCGACCGGGAAACTAACCCGGGATCTCGGAGATGGTGCAACGCTTAAATCTGGCCTCTCGGCTAACGTCAAAAATCAGGACTAATATGTACAGTCAGCATCATTAGTTTTTATACACCTCAGTACCTTGTCACACTTAAGGTCCATGTGACTGAGTAAGTGAAATAGACAGTTACATTAATGTGACAAGGTAGTGAATTGTATACAAACAAAAGACGCTGACTGTACATCAATATTAGTTTATCGCTTAAACAATAATTAGTCGCCGAGATGATGATTAATACATTCTTGAAAAGAGCAAGAAACTACCCACATGCTTAATGATGATAAGAATCATATTCTTCAATGCACAATAATACAGTAAGCGCATTTAGTTCAATAATATTTTTTGTCAACACTTGAAGAAACCAAGTGTTTCAAACACATTTAGTGTTACATTGACTAAGCTAGCTATTGTTGCAAACATAACTTAGGTTATTTAAGAACTTTTACTTTTAAAGGAGATTCCCCTTGGTCTCTCTCTCTGTATTCGTAGAATCAATTCGAAATTTAAGTACACTCTCAAGAACTATTGGTAATGTTATCTACTAGGGAGTACATCGGCCGTACAATTATTCCAAAACACGTCCCCTCCTCAGCTGTCTATAAATAAAAGCGTACCGAGCCGGACCCCCCAATACTCAGCCATCCTTTCTGGGAACCCTCCCTTTTTTACCGTAACCAAATGTGACGGCGAGCGCACCCCGCATAAAAACCGTTGCGTACGACTCTGCTACGAACTCGTCGGGTAAACTGAGCTGGGTTGCCAGACACCAATAAAAAACACAAGTTTCGCATTATTTTGGGTTATTAGGCTAAATAAAAAAAATCGAACAGCCTTAGCAGGATTGTTTGTTGTTGTTTCTTTTTTTGTTATGTTCTATTTTTGAATTGTCACTTTCTATTGCTCCTTTCTGTCTATCAAACTCTCTTCTTCAAGTTGCTGGCTTATTATCTTAATTATGCCTATTATATTAAACAACTCTTATGTTTTTTTTATCTTTTGTTCGATAGCACATTCAAAGGGTTGAAAACAAGTTTAAGGATCACTCAAGTTTTCTTTTAATTTGTGAAATCTGAAAAGAGATTTAAGACTGCCAGAAAGAGTTGATGGTCAACTCAGTCAATCAGAAATCTTGACCCATTCTATGAGTTTTTATATTGAGTAATAATAATAATTAAAATAAAGATAAAACAGACTGAAAAATATGTAGTATATGTTTATTAAATCTACATCTTTAAATAACTAAAAAACCTGACGCATGACGACGTTATACCATATTTTCGACGAATATTGATACGATCTGTTTGAATCTTTAAGTTTATTTGAAAAAAAAAAAAACAAACGGCGGAGATTACTGACTCATATACCTTGCAATAAAATTTGGGTAGACAATCGTATTTCTGTGTACTTATTCCATTTTGGCTTAGTTAAATTAAAAATAAAATAATATTTTTCGTATTTCGTGGCAACACCAATGCCCATGTGCCTGGGGCGGCTAAACCGATAAACTGGTCGTGGGGGGCTCCGAGAACAGAGGAGTGGATACACTAGTTTCGAAACATTCGCGATAAGATATAATGTGTTACATACGATTACCCAATAAAAGGTCTTGTAACGCAAATAATATGTTTGCGTTACAAGACCTTTTATTGTGTATTAAACTACGAACAACCTAGTTTGAACTTCGCGGAATCATTTATGTAGGCACACAATGATAAAGACGGATGTAAAATGGTTGATAAACATAAAACTTCATTAGACAAGATAAATTAAATCATAGGTCTAACGTATGCGAAATTCCACTCACTCACTGACTGGCCTAATCATTTATCACGAATCCTCATACACCTACAGGCTTGAAATTTTGCAGGTAGAGTGTAGGTACACATCCGCTAAGAACGAATTTTACGAAACTCCACCCTCAGTATGTTGGAAGTTTGTATGAAAGTCCTGCTTTTGGAGTAAGATGCTTGAAATTGACAATATATGCTCTGTATACAAATGGTGTGGAACTATATCGAAGCAAATAAGTTGCATTTTGTGCCAATCATTAGAATTAGTCACAATATTGCATCATACTATTTCACGCGGGACCACCTCCAAATCTGGGTCAAAAAGAATCAATCATTATTACCTTTTACTACTGTAATATACACTACTACATAATCATACTACTGTTCAATGCAAACAAATAAATAAAAAAAAACAATCAAATCTTATTTGTTTAATAGACTAGTGTAGGTGGAAGAGATGGCCCAGAGACCCTCAAAATCTTAAATGTTACGACATATTGAGCGACTATATTGTTGTAGGAAACTTTGCTTGCGTCTAATTATTTGAATGCCCTGAGTGCCAATAATTATTTGACTGACTGTACCAAGTACATTAAATTGAATAATGGCTTTAAGAACACCATAGTAACGTCGTATAGCATCTTTGTGTTTTGTTTTTGTTATTGAAACCCGTCTGTCATAAAATAAGTTGTTTTTTTTTATCAAAACTCAGTTCCAACTACCTGGCCGGTCGATTTTAAAAATATTCCCTTGGTGGAACCCTCCATTCGCCGCGGCCTTTAAATAGGGGTTTAGAGTTAGGAGGGGGATAAGGGCCGTCAAGTGTATTATCTATGGGACTCGCTGACAAGCAGTTGCTACTCACATTAAGGAGAGGGGGAGGCTATTATTATACAGACCAACATTGTGTGTGTTTCAAGCATGCTATCAAATATTTTATTTCGAATGTCTATGCTTGACGCTAGCAAGTCCATTAATAACGTTCGCCATTAGAAAGTCCCAACTAGTATGATTTATAGGGAAGATAATATAATAAATAATAAACGTATGTACTAATAAATCTAAAGTATATTTTAGCATTTTGTAAAATTGTTGTTGATTTGTAATAATCTATGGATGTTTTTATGTCTGGATGTGTCAAAAACTACTACATGTATTCGGATGATATTTGGTAAGAAGAAAGATGATATAGTAAATTTATATTAATTATACATTTTATTCCAAATTCGCGGGATATAATTCGGAATTTTAATATAATTTCGAGTTATTCAACCAAAACGCGTCTAAGTTTGACTTTGCGGTATTCGTACATCGAAACTACTGAAAATAGTTACTAGAATAGAATTTTTTATATGTTCTTCTAGAGTAGACATTTTTATTGTAGTTGTAGATGAAGTCAGTAAAGAGATTAACGTTTTAAAAATGTCCGGTTGTATGTTTATTACTCTTACACACAAAAAACTACTGAATATTTTGGATGAAATTTGGTAGAAAAATAGATAAAATACTAGATCACCAAATAAAACGCTTTCCTTCGAGTTTTATTTAAATATGACGACCTCCGTAGCCGAGAGACGAGCGGGCCGTACGCTGGCGTCGCGCCATCTTTGAGGTCCTGGGTTTGATACCCGGTCGGGTCAATATGGGAAACGAACTTTTCTGTACTGTCTCGGGTCTGGGTGTTGTGGAGCCGTCGTTGTTTCTGTCCACAAGTGCTTCAGCTACTTACTACAGAATCAGAGCAATGTATGTGATATTGTCCAATATTTCACTTTTTAACAACACAAACGAAGTCGCTGACAACTGTTAGTATTATTATAATAATAACCATAGTGGTTTTAGTGATAGGCTAGGTAGGGTCAGTAGCGGGATCGGACCGGAGGGGGTGCGGCCCGGGACCGACTACCTGGGGTGGGAGGCGTCCGGGTAGGTAGGTATTCATCCCGGTTCATATTCCGGCTCTCGCAACTTGTTTGTAAGTCTTGTAACAATTGACCTTAAGCTTAAACTTGTGTGCTTGTAGGCAAGGCGACCCTAAAGATATGCGAAATAATTTACTTACTCAAACCCTACTAATATTATAATGCGAAAGTAACTCTGTCTGTCTGTTACCGTTTCCCGCTTAAACTTCTCAAACGATTTTGATGAAATTTGGTATAAGTATACAAACAGACGACAAGAACGGACATAGACTACTTTTTGTTAGAAAATAACGGGGGATATGGGTAATACCACCTTTGAAAGTTAATATGGGAAAATGTAAATTTTTTAAGTAAGTGATATGAAATTTGGCACAAATATAGCTCGAAACTTGAATTAAAATATAGCCTACTTTTTGTTTCGAATATTAGGGGAGAAAGGGGTAAAACTGACCAAAGGATGTAGTCCACGCGAACGATGTCGCGGGCACAGCTATTGTTGTTAAAAGAAAGTCGTGTTAGTAACACTATTTATAACTCAAGTACGGCTGTACTGGTTTGTTTGAAAATTGGTCAGGAGGTAGCTTAGAACCGGGAGACAAACATAGAATAATGTTTTAACTATTGTACTAGTAGAAATCTTTAATTCTTAGAATCATACTATTATTCTACTAGCTCCATGGTTTGATATCAAATAGGCTTATGTTTTATTACCGCTCTCTCTCTCTAAAGCCTATTTCCAAGTCAGTAAGGCAGCTTTGGTTTGGAAGGTATTCCCCCTTAATTCTCGGAATGTGGTCATGCGCTCGGTGAGTCGAAGGGGGTCTGTCCCTTCTACCTGCGGATGAAGCCGCGTGATTCATGCCACGGCCACACGAGACTCGTACAACTGTTATTGTCGACTCATAACATAGGTACCAAAATCAGCTTCCACAATTGTTTTCCTTAAACAGTATTACTGCAGTTATTTGGTAGTTTTACCTGGAAAGTTTTTTAGGATTACAAAAAAGGGAGTTCTGATAAGGAGACCTCAGCCGAGACTAGTTTTTTCCGAAAGTATCTGTATATCTTTAAGACAATGGGGAACAGACACCTTCTAGGGAAATGTTGTACCATTTTAGGCCTCATCTATGCCTTCCAAGGGAGATAGGGTTCAAATTAAAAATATTAATATTGATATGCTCTTTTCGTATTTCAACTTTGCCACTCGTATTCTTGTCGCTCGCGCCGCCATATTGGAAAAATTATGTCTTGAAGTTATTTTTTATACGCTAGCATATCTTTATCCATTCGTTAGGGAATTGACATTCTAACTACAACATATTTTTAAAGGCTTCCCGTTAATTTATTATTACTATTATTTTTTCCTTCAAAAGGAGCGTAAAGAAACATCTTGCAGGCCAGTATGGCGATTTAACGGATTGGATGTTGCGGTATCAAATCCTTTGACTTATCGCGATGTGGCTTACTCTCTTGCTTACCATCAGTCAGGCTGCAATGTAGATACAATGCACCTAATGAATTTTCCAGCATTCCTGTTCTTTAATATATATGTATCTATACATCCCTACTAATATTATAAATGCGAAAGTAACTATGTCTGTCTGTCTGTCTGTTACTCTTTCACGCCTAAACGGCTGAACGGATTTTGATGAAATTTGGTATAGGTATACGTTGAATCTCAAGAACGGACATAGGCTACTTTTTATTAGAAAATAAGGGGGGGGGGGTAATACCACCTTTGAAAGTTTATATGGAAAAATGTTAATTTTTGAGATATGCACAAATATAGCTCAAACTTGGATTAAATTATAGACTACTTTTTGTTTCAAATATTAGGGAAGAAAGGGGTAATCGACCATGAAAGGATGTAGTACACGCGAACGAAGTCGCGGACACAGCTATATACATATATTATAAAGCGAAATAGTTTGTTTGTTTGCTTGTTTGAACGTGTTAATGTCAGGAGCAACTGATTCTAATTGAAAACCTCTTTTTGTGTTGGATAATCCATTTATAGAGGTAGGCTATATAACCTCACCAATAGGACCACAAAAATGTGGGGGGAAACGGGGATAGCACCTACGCGTGGGATGCTGCGACAAGCGCTAGTTATACCTACATAGAATTGAATAGAATTTATTTTTTTCTTAAAAATATAGTACACAGAAACAGGTGTTACAGAGAAAAAAGTTCGGCATATTCTACCATAAAAGGCGTTGAAATGTCATATATTAGTATATTAATCAAGTTTATAAGTATAAGCCTGCCCCATAAAAAACGCGTCAAAATCCGTTGCGTAATTTTACAGGTCTTACATACTATGTAGAGATGTTTTAAGGACCGTTTTTCCTCAGGTTTCCACAAAGACACTCAGCTACTGGCGCACGTGGTCACTTGCATGCAAGTCCATATGAAGCGGGAGGCCGAGCAAGAGGACGAGGCGCCGGAACAAAACGCCGAGCAATACAACTACGAGAATCTGGTGAGAGACGATTATTGAATACTAGTTGTCGCCCGCGACTTCGTTCGCATTATTTCAAGAAATGAAAATTAGTAACAAAACCCATGGTGTCAGATTAATTTCTACTTTATGACTTAACTTTGAAGGCATATTTTTGAGAAAAGAAGTTATAGGATTTTATGAAAAACTAGCTGTGCCCGCGACTTCGTTCGCGTGGACTACATCCTTTTATGGTCGGTTTTACCCCTTTCTCCCCTAATATTCATAATAAACAAAAATTAGTCTATATTTTAATCCAAGTTTCGAGCTATATTTGTGCTAAATTTCATAACTCTAACTTCAAAAATAAACATTTTTCCATATAAACTTCCAAAGGTGGTATTACCCCCCTCCCCCCCTTATTTTCTAATAAAAAGTAGCCTATGTCCGTTCTTGAGATTCAACGTATACCTATACCAAATTTCATCAAAATCGGTTGAGAGGTTTAAGCAGGAAAGCGTAACAGACACACAGACAGACAGACAGACAGAGTTACTTTCGCATTTATAATATTAGTAGGGATTCAAAAACGTTATTGCACATAGAGTAAAACAGTAGGCCTTAATGCTAGGGGCATTCTCTTCCAGTCAATCCTTGAGTTATGCTGAGAGTATGTAACTTATGTTTTAGTAAAGATCTCTGATGTTTTCTAGCAATAAATAGAGCTTATGTTACTCAGGGTATAACATAAGCTATGTAGCCAATTCGCATTCACAGAGTAAAACGGATTATTCAAACGGTAATTTTTGACACATTACGAATCGTAAAATATTGGAACCTAGCATAAAAGGGCACAAGTTAACAATCTCAAATCATAACATCCTTTCAGATCGCCAATAACAGTCTCCTCGTGGAGTCCCGTAAGAGACGAGCGGATCCAGAGTCTCGCCCGCACCAGTGCGCGGTCTGCCACCGGCGCTTCAAGCGCAAGCAGCACCTGAAGGTGCACGCGAACGTTCACCTGAAGCAGGAGGCCACCATATGGTGCTCGCTCTGCAATGAAGGTGACTATCCTACTATTATTTTTAAGAGAGGTAGGGCATAGCGATTTATCGCTCGAACTGGAGCAGCCCGACTGGTGAAATACCTCCACCTTACAGACGACCACAGCCAATTAACAATCACTTCTGTATTGTTGTGTTCCTGCGTGTGAGTAAGGTTTCCAGAGCTCCTGGGGGGTGCTACATTAGTAGCAAGGGTCAGGCCTTCAAGCTAGGTTAGGTTAGGAAGGTTTCGATTTTGAAGATTAATCAAAAGTTAAAACGTGGTTTTAGATTTGCATATATGATAATTTATTTTTCTAATTAGGCAAACTAAAAATTATAAAACGAAATGTAAAAAAAATTAAAAATCTAAATATATCAGAAGACGGAGATAGCCCTTATATTTTAGATTATATTTCGTTTTAGGGAGTACACCACCCACACTCTTACACTGCTAACCAATTAAGCATATTTTTTTAGCGCAATTTTTTTTAAATATTGTGTAGGCCGCCAATTGCAGCCGGGAAAAGTGTAGCTTCCTAAAAGTGGAAGATTATTGAAATCGGTTCAATAGTTCCGGGGCATATTCAATGCAAACAATAAAATCTATCCACTAAATTTTTAGTATCTTAGATGACTCTACAGCAACGCGATGTTCGTTACAAATATCATAATTACAAAAGTATATCACGCGAGCGAATCCTAACTTTCAAAGTTTGGTATAGTTAGTACAGTGGAGTCTGGTTAATTGTGCCAGCCCGCATCGCACGCGGGTGAACGGCCGGCCCACTCCCATTAATTGTGGAGTTAGTGGGCGCGTGGCTCGCCGAATAAGGTCACAGGTTCGGGGACTCGGGACCGTGCTTGAGGACCTTAGAGAGATTGCATGATTGGGAGTAGGCCGAGTGTTTACGACGTGCACTAATATGTATTCAACGTACAAAACTAAATTATAGTAAAGCAGATCGTAAATCACATAAATCACATGATTGATATCAGATATAACACTGGTAAATAATACAACACACATCCCACTCACAGGCACGCACTTTCACATGCACACCCACGCATCCTCATTCACACACACACACACACTTACATTAAGAATTTCACCACACGACGGGCATCAAATAGCTGAATCGCGGGTGAGACCTGGAGTCCTGAAATACAGGGTCGCCCTAGTTTAGGCTCCAGTCTCACACGTAGGAGCTTAGGCCCTATTGTTCTTATATGTGTTCTATTTTTTTTTGTAATCTTAACTCTCGCGTAAGAAAATAAACTCTTTTTTTTACTTTAAACGTCATTCTAAAATGAATTTGATGGCAACGTCGTAAGAACTTATGTTTACATTTTATTTCTCCTGCAGTCAAAATCACGTCAAAACACAAATATTTCAACATAGATTTAATTCATGACTAAAAACTTAAATTTTAAACAATACGACAAGTTTAATTGTACAAAACAAACAAAAAGAACAACACATAAACATATTTCACCTACATACAGAAGCACGTCAGACTATACACCATGGAATCCAACCTTATGTCGTAGGCATAAGAATTCAAATCGAACTATAATATTGAATCGAGCATTTTAAAAGACAATTTGCAAAAGAAACAATAGATATAATGTAACAAAAAATACCATTTTTACGACATTGTTACCTTATAATTATTTGTACATGGTGGCAACATTCCATTATAGCATGTCTGGACGAAAATGAAGCGAAGTCATGAGCGCGTCCTAGGAAACGTTCACGTATTACGTAACGCGATTTGGGGTGGATGGGGGGGGGGGGGGGGGTGTTCGTAAAATGTACAGCAAAACGTTGTCGTTACATAGGTGGGGTCAAAAATCATCGAAAATTAAAATAAGCCGCTACGCAACTAATGGCCACCAGTTTTGATCACATCCTTGTGTTTGACACACACACACACACACACACAAATATTATATATATAAATATTGCCGTTTTACTAAACATACAATTAAGATCTCGTTGCTCATAAAAAGTAATATTTGTGTCTTCACGACCATTGGCATAACAATATTATGTTTTAGCTATAAGACCCTTAATGTTCTAAAGTGATGGGCGGGGCCTGGTGACCTATAATACAGGTATTACTATACCTATCTTAGGCGCCAGACTCTCACATCAATAATTTAAGACCTTCCTTAAGTGTATAGCATAATAATAATGTACCTTAAACCTTTTGTGAAGAGGAAATAAACTTTATTATTTATTTATTTATTTTATTTTATTTGTTGCAGGGTTCCTCTCCAACACGCAGTTCGAGGCGCACGAGTGCCGCGGGGCCGTGAGTGCTGCGCCCGCGCACGCGCCCGCCAACGAGAACGACTATCCGGAGGAGCTCTTTGTGCAAGAGGTGCGTGCACTAAGCTTACCTAACATAAACTTGTCTCTCATAAAGTATTCAACAGTTGATCGAGCTTGCAATCACCCACCAATAGATTTAGTTTCTACTCGGAACACGGCAAATGTTGCTGTCTTATAAAAATAATAATTAGGGCAATGCGATTTATCGCTTGAACTGCCCGACTGGCTAATGTAAGGTACACAGTCTAACGCTGCAGATCGCATTGCCTTAGTTTTGTAATTGGAAGCGCAGCGATTACGTATGTCTGTGTAACGGCACCATTTCTATCACACAACTTAGATTTAGGTACATATGTGTGTCGGCGGCTGCGCCCGTTTGAGATCTAATAAATCAGTCTCACTTGGTACATGAGTAAAGGCGTTTCATTAACTCCTTCTGCCGTAGTATCGTGCTAACAAATACATACAGCTAAGTTCGCCTTTGTTAATATCTGCAGATGATAGAGTCGAGCAGCCCTGAGCAGGCGGCAGCGGCGGCGGACGAGCAGAACATCCCGGTGCCTGTGCGCGTGTTCGTGTGCCGCTTCTGCCAGAAGCCGTTCAAGCGGCGCGACCACTACAAGATACACCTGCACATACACACTGGCGTCAAGGACTTCTTCTGCCCGGACTGCGGGAAAGGTACTAACGAAGGAGCCTAGCGACAGCTGATCTTTGAATCCGACTCACGTTTTTTCGACACTACGATAGTCCAGACAAAAAGTTACTTCGACAAATGTTAATCCCTACTAATATTATAAATGCGAAAGTAACACTGCCTGTCTGTTACGCTTTCGCGCTTAAACCTCTCCACCGATTTTGATGAAATTTGGTATAGGTATACGTTGAACATCAAGAACGGACATAGGTTACTTGTTACAAACTGGGGAATGGGGGTAATACCACCTTTGAAAGTTTATATGGAAAAATGTTTGCTTTTTAAGTTAGAAATATGACATTTGGCACAAATATAGCTCGAAACTTGGATTAAAATACAGACTACTTTTTGTTTCTCATATTAGGGGAGATAGGGGTAAAACCGACCATGAAAGGATATAGTCCACGCGAACGAACTCACGGGCACAGCTAGTTCTTTATATAAATACTTCGTCTATCTTTATGGATTGAACTAGTCCATTTACGTAGATCTTTAGAATCTTCAAAAATGCGTTACGTAATACTTGAACGATCCCGTAGTGTCGAACAAATTTGTGTCGGAATTCAGTTTTTAAGCCCTTTGAATCTTACGATTTCTATTGGTGCAACGCAAAAATGACAAGGTGTTGAAGTTTGGCGTCTCTCGTCTGTGCATCTATGTCTGTCTATCGTCTCCTCTACACGTAGACAGACTCTTCTGCAGATGGCATCGTCGAATGGGATGAGGGTCTGTAGTAGATATTTGATATCGGCAAGACAAGCAAATCAATACTACACGTGTAGAGGGGGGGATTGACTTGATTGGCCATGCCATCTGCAGACGAATCTGTCTACGTGTAGAGGAGGCATATGGCATCGTAGCTCCCAAACGAATGAACTAGTCGAGGTGAATTAGTCGGGGGTTTTCTTAGGTATGTTTGATGGAAATCGGTTGAAGATAATGACGGCCACAAAATATGGGCTTTCTCAAGATATTTGATACTATATTTAAAAAGTGGTGTTTAAACGACTACCTCAAGTACTATACTATAGACAATAACAAATTTAAAACGAAGGTTGGCCCCTCGCCATCACAAAATGGCGAATTTATCATAAAAGATATAGTCAACGTGACAGGCTCATCATCATTTAATTAAAATTTCACTCGAGCATAATGTTTATAGTTTTTATCTAATGTTTCAGGTTTCTACCGCAAGGACCACTTACAGAAGCACAGTCAAACGCATTCAAAACAGAAACCGAAGCCCAAGAAACAGTTGCCGGGCCTGTTCCCCATCGGCCTGATATCCAAAAGTACTAAGAGCGAGATTGTGGCGCCCAAACAGATGAAGGAAATTAAGCCTGAAATAACTATAACCGTAAGTGTTTTTTGTACATATTTGGGTAAACGTTGGTAAAATTCTCACGTTTGTTTTTCAGATCGATAAGATTTTAAATGTGAAGAAGGTGCCATTCCATTTTATTTGAATTAAAAACTTTCGTTTCGAAATTTGACTGAACATAAAGCTCATCACAAATACAACTAATGGGAGCATTTCACGTCAATTGTGTTTTAGTGCCTTTTATATTATATTCGTGCATTTTAGCCTTAATTTAAGGTCTCGGTTTTTTTTTAATATTTATATGGATTTTTTTTTAACTTTCACAATTCGATAGATAATCTTATTTCACGACTTGTATGTTTGGACTGGCTTAATGGGGTATTTTGTAGCGCCAGGGGTCGTGGGTTTGATCCCGGCGCAGACAAACATTAATCTGATGGATGTTGGTGTTAGTTCTGTATGATTTGGATGTTTCTATTTTGGATGTTTCAAGCAAATATTGTGGTATCACTGTTGATTCTATTTAGTAAAGTCTCAAATGCTGGAACTACTAACTGTAGGATTAGCGTTACCATCGTTGTTTCTGATATTTGTGCCACAAGTGCTTTAGCTACTTACAAAATCAGAGCAATGTATGTGATAGATTTTTACGATTTTAATAGTGTTCACACAGCACTAGCGAATTTTAAATATTTTAAAATAATAGAAAATATATATTTTCTTTACCTACGGTAACTTGCTGTTAGTTCAGTTGGTAGAGCAGCACGCGCGATACGTGAAGGTCGTGGGTTTGAAACCCACAAAGCAGCAAGGCGAGATGACATTTTTATTTTTTTTAAATTTATCTTGTTGGTTGTTTATTATTTTTGAATAGTAGTGATGTGTTTGCAGGCCCCCTCCAACTCAGCTCTCCGCGTGCCGCTGCAGATCAAGGTCCCGTACCAGGTCGTCGTGGCCGGCGCAGCCGACGCGCCGCTCAAGGCGTAACGACGCGCGGGACCCGGCCGCGCCTAGTGACCACACGATACACTAGGGGACCACACAATGCTAATGGGATGTTTAATGACTATACTGAGATACTTTTCAATAGGTACCTGTCAATCACGATTCCTCTATAGATCTTTGTGAGGACAGCAATCTGTAACCTCACAACTATACGTTTCAACACGCTGACTAATTTAGCGCTCGCGAGACCTCGTAGTTGGCCGCGCAATATGAACTTCTAAAAGTGCAATTGGCTACTTGACAGTGTTAACAATAAAATATGAAAAGTGTTAGATACGTTAGCTTATTACTTAAGTAATAATTTTACTTTTTTATTTTTTAATTAAAAGCATATTAAGTATTTTATTTTTGCAAAATAAATTTTACTTTTTTTATCTGTGGAACAAAAGAACCGAAACGGAAACCACCATTGCAATTCGGAAATGACAGCTGTCGGCGAAAATTATTTATTTTAATGTGGCGAAACAATGATTATTTTACCGATTAAATTGAATTATTGTGTCTCTAATCGTATTAAGAATTTATTGAAACATTTTTCGTTTATCTAAATTAAGTCGTTCCTATGCGTATCGGTTCGTTGGTTAGGACGTTGACGTCATAATTGCAACAGTGACGAGACTTGGCGTTTTCGCGCGCTTTTTAAATGTGTTACACAAAATCTTATTTTTCTCTGGTTATTTACATTTTTTCCAGATAAATCGAATTGCTTGGGATATAAAATGAACAGGCGCACATTGTACAATACATTTTCAAAAACTGTCAAGTAGCCAATTGTTTTTCCAAATTCAACATTTATTGATAACGATATCTCGAGATTGATCATCACTGTCTAACCTCATGTGCAGTGGGCAAAACTGCGTGTTTCACTTATATGGCCTGAGCAAATATCAACGTTATATTAAATGTTGATTCTAAGTAAATTACCAATATATTTTAATTTAATATACATATTCTAATACAATATAACAAACAAAAAAATGAGTAACATTTTAAAATTAAAGAGGTCTCTCTGCAAACAAAACGATGAAAAGTACGCATTGTGAAGAACTGAAAGGTAATATATTTCTTTGGAATCTTAAAATAAACGCAATCCCATTTAAGTAATGAAATTGATATTAATTGCCATTATCTGTTTCCAATTTTTACCGTCCAATTAATTTCAACTATAAAAAAATTACATTCTATGACATTTTTATATGTTTTTAAATAAATGCAAATCCTGATATTAATTTACTGAAATATTTATTTATAATTATGGATTAGTTAAGCATAAGTAGGACTTTAAAACGTTCTTTCGAGAAAATACAATGTAACAGGGTCCAAATGTATATGAAACGAAAAAAATAAATTTATTGTGACATTCTTTTGTTAAGAAAGAAAACCATCGTGTAACACATTTTTAAAATTTTAAGATTCATAAAACTAAAGATGATTGTTTTATCTAAATCGATTTGTCTGCCATTACCTAAACACAAATTTTTGGACCTTGATTGAATTACACGTACCTACAATCGCAGATCTCAAGTAGGCTAATACTTTTGAGGTGTACATATCTTTAAATAGTGTTAAGTTTTTTTATCTCAATAATTCTATAGTGTTAAGTAGATAGGGACGCGTTGTGCCATGTACCAAAGTCGTGGTTAAGTATACATTGAAGTACATTAAACTTTACATAGTTTATATTTTGGAAGTTCCTTGATTTGTCTTAAAAGAAATACCTTGTGATTGTGGCGAGTTAGTTTTGTCATTTTGTATTAAAAGTTTCGAATTTAATAAAGTATTTTGCACTTTATTCGTGGCATTTTATTTCCTGGTTTAATTAAATTATTTTATTTTGTTTCGACATTTTTCTATGGCTTCCCATCAAGTAGGCCTGTCCAAACCTTTGCCCGCGGTAAGTTTCTAATATTGTTCTAACAGAAGTATGAATTTTTAATTTCTTTTTACTTTATTGGTAGATAATGACAACAAAAAATCGTATCCACATGAATACTCGTGTTTGGCCCCTTATTCACGGCTCACCGCGGTTGGACATTAAACGCTATTATTGTAAAATATTGGAACCGATCATAATAGAAACAAGTTGTCTATAATTCAGACACTTTCATGGTTTCATGACCAATTTGATAATAAAAAAAGGCAAATGAGTAGGTATCATTAAAATTTATTAAAAGCACAAGATCAAAACAACGGAAGCACAAATTACTATTTCCATTATTCAACGAAAACATACATACAATAAACAATATTTAAAAATACCTTTTATGTAATATACAAACAACAGATTTGATGTAGTGAAGTCTACGCCTTCTGTTTTTTTAAAGAGGGAGATTCGTTTGCAAAATCTGTTTAACAATGTGCGTTTTGCCTATCTGCTTGATTAGGGACCACTTTAATAGCAGGGACCACAAAACAAGTTTTAAAAAAACTGTTGCAAAAAATAGTTTTTACTCAAAAGGTTTTTCTCAACTCATTACACATTCATTCAAAGTCATAAATCTGGTCCCCTAATTAGGTACCGCTGGTTCAGACTACAGTAAATTTCTATACTTGTGTTATCAATACAATCTTAAAACTTTTTGCATCGCTTCAATATTGTATGTACGATACGAGCTTAAATATTATTCATCATAGCATAAACTACCATTTTTTTAAACTTAACAAACGCAACATTATCACAAAGTAAAGTCTAATGAGATTCGTATTTTACAAAATGTACGTTAGAGTCCCGCTTTATAGTTAATTATAATACAGTTCCTCAAGTGTGTAAAGAAAGCCTTGTTCATTCTATTTAATTTACTTAAAATTTGGTCACCATAGACATGAGATTCTTTTTTATGAATATTTACAGGATAAGGCATCATTATTTAGTGTTACCAGCCCTCAGATTTTTTTCCACCTAAATTTAAGTAAAATTATCACTTAAACGATCGGTGATGACCTTTTTTAGTCCTCGATTGTCTCGTAAAATGGATGTGTTGGTCCTAAATGAACTTTACTACTAAGATCTTGAAATCGTCTTGGGTATACTGTTTGATTAATGTGCTGTTAGGTTACTAAAAATAGCCTTAAATTTAGGCGAAAAACTACTAAGATGAAAAACCAGGATACTCTTTCTATTGACACTAAAATTAAAATGAATTGCTATACTTGTCTATTGTTTTGTATGGGGATCCTAGCGTCTACATTGTCTCGGCTCTGAGATTATTTCAGAAGCATTATTCAGGGAAACTCCTATAATATTTCATCCTCTTAACTCTAATGAGTAACTAATAATATACCTGAGGCTAGTATTAGAAAACCTTGTTTTGTGACTTTGGCGTGCATATTTATTTATATACCTAACCAAAATAATATTTTATGAACATTGGAATTTTAGTCTTTATTCCTAAGCTTAACCATATAAACAGCTGTATTTAGTATAAAGAACATTTTAGTAAAATTATTGCTTACGCATCGAACTGCGACTCCGGTTGCTTCCCCGGGTCTGTTTCCACTTTAGTTGTTACACTTTTGTACTTTTTATATCAAGACTTCCATTGGATTGCTTACGTAAATGTTGATTTCAATGTTACTATAAAAATATCTTTTGTCGCCTACACTGCCCCTATTCTATATAACCTATTTTACATTTTAAGTATCTAAACTTTATAACGTCTATACTATCAATATTGCATAAACATTTTACTTATTCAATAATCACTGCGATCTAATAAAAATTTTGAACAAAATATATAAGTACATAATATGCATGTCTAAAACGTAAACAATATAACAATACATAAATAATTCAAAATTACAAAAAACAACTCTTATAGAGGTCGCCAACAATTGAATATAACAATCCTATTTTGATTCTTACATTTTTGATCACAGTAAAACATATAGAATAACCATCAAAATAAATTAATCACAGCTATCACAATATACACTTATATTTTTATCAAATAGTTGATTCAAGTTAATATCTCACTTTTTTTTCCTAAATTAGTTTATTCTAAGAGATTTGTAAAAACAAATAAAAATGGTAAAGGCGGATATTAAGTACCTATATTTTGACTCCATTATTCTCACTTAAGAAATGTCACTCTTAGAGTTTTAAAATATAAAATTTACACAAATGTTAAGTTCCGAAGATTGTCAAAAGTCCAAATCATAAAACGCAGGAGTTCCTTGATACATAATAAGGAATGAAGCATAAAGAAATGGAAGTGCTTTGCATACTTAACGACGTCAAAAACTGTGTTTCTATCGGTTCATCCACGCCTTATATTGCACAAAGCGCAATAGAAAATTAACTAGATTAATTTGTAGAAAGAGTATTTGAGACAGTTAATGGGTAAAAACGCGAAAACAATTTTTTGTAGTTTATACCAAATACTTACCCAACGTTTCGGTTAGGTTGCACCAACCGTGGTCACGAGATGACAGGTAGGTATGCTCAGCAGTTTTGACCCATTAATTTGTTTGAAATCGAACGCGAAACCCTTAAGTAGGAGAGCGGACTTCCTCAAAAACATCACATTGTTTCTAGTTCGTCAAATAGCTATGAAAACAATATTAGACACGAATTTTCATTTAATTAATATAAATTAATAAAATAGTACTAAGGTAAAAGGATGCTAATTTGCGGGGTGGGGGCTCATTACGTCGCTGGTGGGTTAATAAATGTAACCACTGATGACGTCATGCGACTATTCAAATCAATGCATCGCCATTATTTTTAGATTAGGTGGAAAATGAAAAATACGTGTCTATATTTTTGACTAAAAACCGATTTTTAGTCCGCTCCCCTATTCTATAATAAACAATAACGAAAAAAGTCGGTTTAAGGACGGTAACTTGACGTGACAACGCTGAGCCGATAATGCCTCAACCTCCTTCGTGCCGCGCTCTCGCTTGCAGAACGCGACAATAACGTTGTAAGGAACGTATGTTCCTTTACTAAAAGTGGAAGTACTTCCGTCGAGGTGTTATCTGCTCGGGGACCAAGGCCCAACTGCCATTCTTGGTTTGTTATATATACTTAGTGGCGACGAAAACTCTGACATCGCGATGTAGGATCGATGTCATGCATTGCGTATGGAGCGTTGTTTACTACGCCAATTTTGCTGACGCTGTATTTGTGTCGACTTGTAGGTAATGTCGAAGGTCGGCACAACGTCGTCTTTTTCGTGCATACAGCCTGTAACATCGAGCTATTACACGTTGTCACGTCAAAAAAGCACTTCTATTTGTTTTTACTTGTCGGACATCGTGCATGTGGTAGTGTTCTCAGAAGGCGTCCTTGGCGTGGTGTATGAGCGTGATGAGGTCGGGCTTGTCGGCGTCGGGTGCGTCGGCAGCGTCGTCGACGCCGTCGGCCGCCGGTCAGGAGGCGGACGCGGGCTCGGCCTGCGCCGACAGCTCGGCCTTCACGCGCCGCGCGATGTGCGACCGCGTGTGCTTGCGCAGGTGGTCCTTGCGGTAGAACCCTGCATTGGGGGTTAACAATAAAATATCCAACATAAGTATATAGAAGAACTTATGAATCAGTGAGAATAGCGTCCCTGTTTATAAATGTCAAAACCGATTTGATATTTTTAAGCCGGTGCGAAAACTGTTGTATTTCTAGTAGTAGATAATATTTTCACAATGCGTCAAGAGTTTTACGGGCCTCGCGCTGTGTCGCCTCAAATAGTAGGTTTTACTACGAGGAAAAACTAAGTGTCACTAAAGTATTCTAGTCCCAACAGAGCAAGTACACCCACCCTTCCCGCACTCGTTGCAGACGTGCCGCTTCTCGCCGGAGTGTATGACGAAGTGCAGCGTGAGCTGCTCCTTGCGCTTGAAGGCCTTGAGGCAGACGGAGCAGACGTGCGGCCGCTCCGGGTTGTGCGACTGCTTGTGCCGCGTCAGGTGGTCCTTGCGCTTCAGCGCCGCGTTGCAGATGTCGCAGATGAACCTGTACATTCATAACTTTCACTTACCTACCTACAAATTGCACAAACAAACAAACATACGATAGGTAGGTGACTTCAAATTCTGAGCAGAATATTAGAACAGTGTAGGTATAAGCCTAGCTGCAAACCCTTGGTAATTAATCAGAAATTCGATTAAAAAATTAACCGAACCATAGAATTTTTATGATTTAGCGAAACGATGTGTAACGTTGATCGAAAAAGATTCGGTAAAATGATATGAGCCGAGATAACAGTTTTTTTTTTGGTAAACTAATTAATGGATCAAATTTCTGATTACTGCGTTTGGAGCTAAGGCCATTTTTTCTTTTATCGCGCTAACAAACACATTACATTTAAATATCCCATCGTCACTTCTTCGTTCACAGTTTTACACATTAGTGTCGTGAGCACGCCCCTCCACTGTACCTACTTTGAATTGTAAGTGTTTACCGTGATTCGCTGTCACACCACAGATAGGTAATAACAGTTGTTACAGATGCCTAATCCTTATTACATACACCTTATTACTGACAAAACTTCTGTCACTGCATAAAACTGGACTCGCAATAATCAAACGCAGCTTACTTGAAGATAATTTATGCATTATTGATAGCTTACCTCCTCTCCATAGTGTGCCCTAACAAGTGTTGCTCCAGCAGTCCACGTTCAGGGTACGCCATGTGGCACTCTGGGCAACAATACAACGTGCTGCCATCTGCAAATTAAGGAAAATTGAATATTAATTCCCTGTACAAATATCTACATATCTTTTAATTTTATGATTTATGTGTATTTATGAGCAGTGGCGTGCACACAGGTTTAAGACAGGGTAGGCAGAAAAAACCAAAAACACTTTGGTTTTGGTTCGTCGTCTTGTCGATTGATAATGTAGGTAATTGCCAAATGCTAGCTCAATATCCATAGATTGACTGATTTTATAGACATATCAATTTACGGATATTCGAAGTGGCCTTTCGGTGCGTTTGTTTGATGTTTTGTAATGATTGTGTGATTTGCAAAATTTCAATGAAAGCAGTTAAAAGATGGTGGTATGAGTATCATTTTTTATTTTCTCAATACACACACCATCTAACCACCTTTACAGACAATATTATCAATTTTTCACTCTATTAACAACGATAAATCATAAACATCTGATAGCGTAGTCACAAACACAACACACATCAAACAATATGACTATTGAAATTACTTAGTAGTAAAAAAAGAGAAATATAATACGACAAAAAAATTATGGCCATCAAAATGTATAAAATTCTATGAAACAATGTTACTTCCTAAAATATTTGCATTGCTTAACAAACTTTCTTTCGGAAATGTTCGGTACGAGTCGTAATTTTTCGTGTTACCACAAAAAGACACTGGCTTCTCATGCAGTTGTGTGCGTGATTTTTGTCATTGTGTGTCAGCAAAGCCCACGTAGCTACAGGAACGCGCACACATTAAATCCGCATGACCGCGACTTACCACGAGAGCACACATACAAAATTTTAGAGATTCGTAGTTTGTGTCTTTGCCGTGGCAAAAGGGCACGCAAGGTCGAGGCGGCGCTAGTGCAGCGCCGATTGATGCTAAATTATCAAATTACATGTCGATCTTATCGTAATGATACTAGTGATGTTCCGGATATCCGTATCCGTATCCGTATTCGCGGATATCCGAGGTAAAAAAGAAATCCGTATCCGTATCTGTGTCCGTTACTTTTCGAGCGGATATTTTACGGATCTTTTCAGGTGATTAGGTAGAATTAAAAAACTAATAAATTCAAAAAAACTAATAAAAAAATAATAAAGTCTGAATAGACTATTTTTATTTAATTAAATCGAACATTTGGCACCTTTATATTGCAAACATTGAGATAGATATATCTTTATAATGAGAGAGCAAGTTAACATCACTTTTATGATAATGAAATAACTAAAATATAAGTAATTTTTTCTTATATAATTTTAATGAGATCAATATTATATCAAGTTTTAACGTCATTTTATGACAATGAAAAAACTAAAATTGATATCTTTTAGTTCATCGGTACTCTTCTTAGCAGCGTTTTCTTTCAAAAACAAATCATATTTTTCGGAATGTTTTCGTTGTAAATTATTTTTTAAAGAAGTCGTGCCTTTACCCTTACGGGAATATTTTCCATCACAAATTTTGCACTTCGCAGATTCATCATTTACTAAAACGAAATATTTCCAAATTGCACTGGAAAAAATCTTAGTAGACATTATTTAAAATTTGTATCAAAACAATACACAACCGTTATGAGCACGCCACAGTTTCACACTAAACCGTAACCAAAATAATAAATACTACCCGCGCAATGCAAGTCAAAACATGTCCTGCGTGGCGTTGCGGCGAGCGTACCGCCAACTATCATTTCAAGGTCGCGAGCGCTGACAATAATCGAATAAGAAAATAAAGATCCGTATCCGTATCCGTATCCGCGGATCTTGGCACTAAATATCCGTGTTCAGATCCGTATCCGCGGATATACATTTTTAGCGATCCGGCACATCACTAAATGATACCACCGGCAAACGATAGGTGGAGCTAATTTATGATTTAAGTTTTTATGTTATTTTATTTATTGATAAAATAATATTGGATCTATTATCAGACCTAGGGTAGGCAGTGTCTTTCTGTCTTTATGGAACGCACGCCACTGTTTATGAGACTATGTACGTTTATAATATAATTGTATTTTTTAAATGCCAGTTTATTTGTTTGCACAGCCGTACACATTTTTCGTCATCTTCTAAAGAATAATATTATTATTATCTTTTTAAAGTTTGTTTATTAACCTTACGTTAAATGTTCATCATTCCTTGGGATTAATGAAAGTTTAACAATTGACACATTTTTCAAATTTTTTATTGAGCCAGTTACATTCAACTTATTTAATTTGTAACAACTAAGTACTTTGTCACATTAAGTTACCTAACCAACTGGACGTACCTATTTACGCAGAGGTTTAATGTGACAAGGTACAGTTGTGTAAACAAACTACTAATGCTGACTGCACATTCAAACGGTCACGTCTATTTTTTATGGTGCAAATCATGATTGACCTCATACCACCTGATGTTAAGTGGTAATGAGGTCCTAGCTTAAGGGTGACAATTACACCATAATAAATCTGTTACTGGACTTGTCGCCCCTACCTCGAAGGCTTGACCCCTGCTACTAATGTAGCACCCCCCAGGAGCCCTGGAAACCTCACTCACACGCAGGAACACAACAACATGAAGTGATTGTCTATAATATTAGTAGCATTAATTATCCGGCACTCTCTCACCTAGTGCAGTCGTAAGCCTGATCTCGCCCGGTTTTGGTCGCGGCTTCTTCTCTTTTGTGCTCTTTTTCTTCTTCTTCTTCTTGGGGGGCGACGGCGACGGGGGGCTTGTCGTGACCGCCTGGTTCACGATAGTCGCCGTCTGCACCACTACGCTGTTCACTGTGTTCGATGGCATCGGCTGTGGGATGAAATTACAGTAATAACAATAAAACGCGGGACAGCCATAACAGCATCATGACGATGGCTGATAGGTACACGAGACAGTATGGAGGTGCCTGGTGCGGAGAGTTACTACAGAAACAACTTTCCTTAACCTAACTCTTAGCACATTAGGTGCACATAGCTTTTAAGCATTTTTTACTGACAAACCATAGACCAATGATGTCCGCAATAAAAAGTTTTTATTACTTTTTTTATATTAAATACTTTATTTTAAATTTAAATTGGGTCACCATTAAATTGACTATTATATGAAACAGAGAAATTTGTCAAAAACCACCACTAATTCCTCAAATTTATATTTTTTGCTTACCTACTTAGATATCAATAAATTGTTCCCACGGATAGTCTTATCCCTAACGCATCAAATAGGCAATCAATCATAACTTACGTTTAAATGTGAACTACCTTTTAATAATTAATTTAATGTTAGTGAATCCGAACGGAATCGTTACCCGCGCTTTTTTAGAATGTATGACTATGAACACAGACATGTGACGTCACAATTTTACTTATCACACACTGACTATTAAATAGTTTCAGAGCATTTTGAATAGAATTAAGAGGTAATAAAAAAAACAATATGGTCGATGTAACATAAAGTCCCCATTTAGCGCTAACAAACACATTACAATTAAATATCTCATCGTCACTTCTTCGCACAGTTTTACAAATTAGTGTCGTGAGCACGCCCCTCCACTGTACCTACTTTGAACTACTACTGGACCGCGGCATCTCAACTTTCGTGAGTGTTACTCACAGTGAGCTGCGGCATGGTGGGCAGCGCGTTGGTGACGGTGAGTATGGTGGGCTCGTCCGCGGCCGACCGCTTGTCCGGCCCCGAGTACTTGAGCAGCTGGTGCAGCGGCAGCGGCAACGCCGACAGATAGTCCGCCACGCCGCCGCCCAGCGTCTGCCACGTGCTGCTGTCCGTCACATCGCCGATACCTGACATGATAATAATAATAGTTAGGAAATTTTTACAAACCGACATACAGACACCATTTTTTTTTTTTTTTTTTCGCGGGGAAATGCGTTGATGCACCGTACCGTCACCCCGAGGGAGGGTGACGGCGTGTGTGGGACTCCCTGCCCTGAAAAGGGCAGGACTACCCACTAAAACCCCCCGGTTGGACCTCCATCGCCTTAGTGGCGGTGCTGTGGGGGATCGGCTAAGCCTTTACTTCCACAACACCGCCGGCGGAACAGCCGCTTACGCGGCTCCGTCTACTCCCCCCACAGTGTTCGGGGGGAGAATGGGGATGGCCGATCCAACGGAACCATCCCCAACTCGCAGTGGGGACCGGTGCAATGCCGACTGAGGTGTCCTCACACCATCAGCCGGCCAGTCCCCACGCGGTAGCTGGGCGCGGTTATATTGGCGCCGCGCCCTCAGCCGCCTTCTTCGGCGGCAGGCGGGAGCGGATGGATCGTCCTCCCGCTCCCGCTCTGCGGCCTCCTTCTGCGACATGACATCTTCGCAGAAGGAGACCATACCAACCCATGCCGTCTCACTCCCGAGCATAGCCTCGACTATGCTGGGGAGTGACAGATTTGGCCCCACCAACGCGCGCAGACTTGCGCGCTGCGCATCAAAAGCGGGGCACACCTGCAGTGTATGCCCCGGCGTGTCCTCCGCCGCGCCGCAACTGTGGCACGACGGAGACTGCTCCCGACCAATGCGGTGCAGGTACTGCCCAAAACAGCCGTGGCCGGACAGCACCTGCACCAAGCGGAACGTCAGGAATCCCGACTTGCGCTCGAGCCAGCGATTTATTGCTGGCTCGAGCGCATCTAGGGTCCACCGACCGACATACAGACACCAAACACAACCAACACAACAACAATCCCAACTGATTTAACATAAAACCCCCCTGAAATACACTTGGCCTAGGCCCGTGGATTTCAGTATACCAGCCGCTAGCGCTGAGAATACAAAAGTATACTCGAATAATAATAATAATAATAAATAATAAATATCATTTATAACCATATAAGGGATGCCTGTAGAAAACACGATGCTTTTGACCCTAATTCCTGGTATGAAATAAATTTCACAAATTCTTGCATGGGTTCATGTGGGATGCCTGCAAGAGATTTAATTCCTAACATGAAACAAATTTCACTAATGCACGCATTAGCTTATGCGAGATGCCTGATGGGATGGATGAGGAAACACAATGCTTTATCTAATTTCTTGCCCAAAATAAATTTCACAAATACTCGCAGGGCTCATGAGAGATTCCTGCGGGAGACACAATGCGTTACCCTAATTCCTGGTTATGCCTGGTATAAAAATAATTTTCACAAATGTTAACATGGGTATGAGGGGTGCCTGGAGGAGGCCCAATGCTTTAAACTTACTTAATTTCTAGTAAATCTAACAAAAGAAGTGTCACAAACTTTTTCTAAACGGAAGTTTAGATTAATTTCAGAATAAATTGGAGGTTTGTTGGAGGAAAAGCATGGTTGTTCCGATTAAGTTGTTATTTATAGTAAGTTGTAGGTACCTACATTTAACCGTACCTACCATTGACTAGGTAAACAGTAAATTAAATACCTATCTAAATTATCTACAAAAATATTACGTTTTGTTGTACACACCACACCGCTGCACTGGTGCAAAATAAGTTACAAGTTCAGCTTTATTTGTGATGTGAACTACAGAGTTTCTTAACGAGATCATTTCTGTAAGTTACGGGTTCCACCGGAGGTAGCGTCATTTGCATTATAAGACACGTTTCATAAATATTACTGTAATTTACGTGAATACAAGAATTTTGAACTTGAACTTGATTAAAGTTAAGCGTAACCCCACACTAGCGTTCTTTGAGCGTCGACGCCCACGCAACGCCGACGCGACGTCGACGCAACGCCGAAGCGACGTCGACGCAACGTCGGCGCGGCGCCGACGCAACGCTTGCGCAGCGGCGCGGTCGAAATGACGAACGCCAGGACTGCGCTCCACAGGCGCCGCGCCGGCCCGACGCCTGCGCAGCGTTTATTTTGTCAACAGTACAATGATCAACTCAATTGTTTCGGCCCGCCCGTGTTTTAGAATCAGTAGGTAGAAGACTTTTTAGCTGATAGCAAATATGGATGTAGCTTAAAATACTAACTCATATTGCCGAAGAAACACATTTTCAATTGAGTACTTTTAGTTTTCGAGAAAATAAATGCTAAAGTTGCCTATTCGGGCCATGCGTCAAATAGGTAAAATATATTTTTTCCTTTACAATTTTTACTTTATCACTGCAATATAAAACATTATATTGTGCGTTATTCAAATCTTACATTTCCATTTTCGAAACAACTGTACATGACGTCAGCGCGGCGCGACGCTCGAACGCGATGTGCAGAGGACGCCCAGCGCAAGCGCCGCTCAAACGCCGGCGCCGCGCCGACGCTGTGCGGGCGCCGCGTCGACGCTGAGCGGGCGCCGCGTCGACGCAACGCCCAACCAACGCTAGTGTCGGGAGGTCGCCGGCAAGACGCTGACGCTCGAAAGACGCTAGTGTGGGGTCCCTCTAAAGGATAAGTAGGTGTCTCACTGATGAACTCGGCTTGCGGCGCGGCGTTGGTCCTGTCGGGGCGCGCCTCCTGCTTGATGGCGCGCGCGAGGGCCGCCGCCTCCTTGGGCTCGTGCAGCACCACCAGCAGCTGCTGCGTGCCCTGCTGCAGCGGCGTCGCTTGCGCCACTGCTGTTAAACGGAATATATCAACCAATCAATCAATCAAATCTTAATCGATTTTTTATTTTATAGTACTTGACGCTGTACTAGCGAACTTTTAAATATTAGAAATAGATTTTTTTTATCTCCCCTTGCGGTGCGGGAATCGAACCCACGACCTTCACGTATAGCGCGTGCTGCTTTTCCAACTGAGCTAACCACAAGTTATCGTAGGCGATGAAATTTTTCTGATGTATCAACCGTTAGCCTTCGGTATGTGCCCTCTGCCGAATATGTTTAGAACTACATACCTACTTATCGTAGCTTACACACTACATACAATTAAATCTTATTTAAAGAACAAATTTAGTACGTAGGTTTTCGGGATCGTTTTCCACCTAGGCATAGAACAAATTCTCCACATACTAATGGTTTCCTGGTCCGCTCTTGGTTTAACGCGGTGTAGGCAAGACATACTACCAAAAAAGGAGCGTGAAGAAACATCTTGCGGGCCAGTATGGCGATTCTAACGGGTAGGATATATCGGTATCAAATCCGTTGTCATCGCGATGTGGGTTCCTCTCTTACTAACCATCAGGCTGGGAGGAGCCAATATAATGCGCTACTATAAAAAATATATACTGAAGCTGACACCAAGATTTTTAGCGAACCCATTTTTAAAATATTTTAATAGTCACCGAAAGTCTCTCCCTGCTGCTGCATCATGGCCATGAGCTCGTGCTCCTCGCGATACTCGCGTTTGTCGCGGTGCTCGCCCTTCAGCTGGTGCACCTCCTGCACGTAGCTCTGCCCTCCGTACGTGATGTTGCCGAGGTTCACCGACGAAGACGCAGATATGGTCTGGTACTTCACTCCCGTGTTTACTAGACACAAACAAGGTTTGTTACAAAGAAACTGTAGACCCTTTTTTAAGACTATCCACTAAAAACGCTTTTTTACCAGTCAACCCAAGACTCACCCAGCGAGTTTGTTAATAGGTATTAGAATCTATAAGTTCTGCCACTAATCTGATGATGGAACTCCCTTTTGTTTTGTTAATTTAGTATTGCATTTTTTAAGTACTTCACGCCGCACGAGCGAACTTAAAATATTTTTAAGAATCGGGAAATCTTCATCTCATCTTGCGGTGTGGGAGCCCCTTTGTCTTTTTTTACGCGTGTAGACTGTTAGATCAGGAGGCGTTCTTCAAAAGATTCACGTCCTTAAAGCGTACCTGTGTGTATGGGCGCTATTCCGGTGAGCGTGACGGTGCCGGGCTGCGCGGAGCTGACCACGACGACGCTCTCGGCCTGCCGGAACTTGACGCCGTCCACCGAAACCGCGCCCGACGATGGCGCCACTGCGAATTGGACCGCGCTCCCGCCAGTCGTCTGGTAACTGCCCAACAGACGGATTTTCTATGAACTGGGTATACCTTTATCCCATTTCATAGTTGAGAGGAGACATGTCACTAGAGGGATTTTCTATGAAATGGGTATAGCTTTTTTTTTTCATATTACATTTCAAGATTGACTTCATTTCACCTGATGTTAAGTGGTAATGAGGTTTGAGTTTTTTTATCTTCCCTTGCGGTACGGGAATCGAACCCACGACCTTCACCTGTCGCGCGTGCTGCTCTTACCAACTGAGCTAACCGCAAGTTATCGTAGGCGATAAAATTTTTCTGCTGTATCAACCGTTAGCCTCCGGTAATGTTATTTTCCACTTTGTTTCAAACCTAACCAAAAAGAATTGTCCAGTTCAATCCAGTATTGCAAGAAGTATGTGCGTGCATACATTTCATTATAGGTAGGTACTTATTCCTATTAGGTACTCACCGAGTCTCCTGGACCACGCCGGTGTTGGTCCCGCCGCCCTCATAGCCGAATTTAGCCGCAAACTGGTGAATGGTAGGGATCGCCGCCGCAGTCGGGATGTGTCCCGTGAAAGGTGCGAAGTTCATGGTTCACTATTTTATCTGAAACGAATGACATTGTGAGGTTTGGCGGTTTGTAAAAATAGGAACTCAAACGGTAAAATATTTAGGAATTTATGTAACTTCTTTCAGGAAAACACCAACAACCACCCATAACCCTTAGCAAGAACCAAAACGTAAGTATTAAAAAAAAGGTATTGAAATAGACTGATGTAACGTACGTGAGAAAATAGTTTGAAAATTGCAGCGGTGCCAATAAGGATTAATTTCATTTCCGAATTATAGTCAGTAGTTCCGAAAAGGAAACTCATTCAAAAAATTAAGAGATATGGTGACGATATTAACAATAAATCATTAAGTCTTCTTGTCACCTCATTCCACGCGGATCTATAATATGCGGCACTTATTATACTTATATCTACTAGCATACTAACTATGAAGATTTCAGTTCGGAATAAAGTGCCTAATAAGCAATAAAACACTAGGTTTTGTAGGCAATTAAATAAACAAAAAAAAAACATAAAAGATACAACGCTCTACAAAATTATACATTTGCCATCACATACAAATTCCCCTCTAGCAAATAAAACTCTCACCCAAGAAGTTGAATCACTCCGTGTTGAGATCATATTTGAATAAGGTTTTGATTTTGTCATCACCATTTCAACCTCAGGTTTCCGCTGGGGCAAAGCGAGTGACATTTTCATACGTCGATGAAACGTGAAGTCCAGTCCTAACTATTCTCACACAAATGGAAACTGCACAATTTTCCAACCACAACTCCATTTCGAAACCTTTTTCGTTTTGTTTCAAAGTGGACGCGTTCACCACCCTTCAGCCCCGAACCACCCGCGACTGAAGAGCGATATCCTTCTTCAATGGGTGTAAACACGCGCGCGTGCCAATGGACATGGGGTTTGTTTCCGAGGCGGTGGAACGAGGAGGGAGTGAGAGGAACTTAGCAACAGATGGTGTGAGGCATATCCTTACAACTTTCTTGCAAACACTTCTGACATTGACTTTTGGAGAAACCATTTCTTCTATTAGCTTCTAGAATTGGTTTAATTTTATGTTTTTTTAACTCCTCAACTCAGGTTTTAACAGATTACCTAGCTACTAATGGATCACAAAAATGACAAAGGTCGAAATTGTTATATCATTCATTGAAAAAGTCCGTATAGGCAATTTCTGCTGATCGTTGCACAAGTCATGCCTGTAATCCTATAGGCGAAAAACGTTGGGGTCACATGCAAGGAACTCGGCATGCACCGCTTTATCGGGCAGGTCGAGTAGGTACCTATCCGACGTGAACCACAACAAAGTGAATCAAGGGTGCGCCCCTTGTTAGGGCGCTCACTCAACCCCCGCCATTCTGCCTCACCCCAACGCTTTTCTATCGCTCTATTTTTGCCGGCCCGCGCTCTCACACCATCGCCGGTGGACGGCACGTAGCGAGCCGCCACGGTCTGAAGCGGCACAGGTAACGGTGGAATATTGAAAAGTTACCTGTTTCCCGGCGTCTTGTGAAGGTTTCATCGCGTTTTAATCGTTCTTCGGAGGCGAAATAGACTCTGGGCGGAATGGCGGCGTGCGCGGTCTGGTGCGCGGCGGGCGGCGCATGCGCGAGCCGCAGTGCGTCGGGGGCGGCGCCGCGGGGGCCCGCCCGGCACCACGTGCTCAAACACAACCGGTGACTACCTTAGTACAGTCACCGTCAGATATATTGGAGCAGACAAACTGACCAAAAACTCCTGTTCAAATGTCCAATTAAAATATTATTTCTTTATTCAAGTAGGTTACATACAACACTTTTGAATCGTCATTGAATACAATGCAAAGTGATTCTACTTCCGGTTCTGAACCTATATGTACCGAAAAGACACCGGTAAGAAACTCAATAGATTAGTTAGAGTCAATAAGTAGGTACCATGCACTACAAATTGTAATTTAAGTATATCTAAACATTAATTACTTCATTAATATCTGAGCTAGGCAATCAACTTCTATCCACACAACATTAATCCAATAATATCTAATCAAAATTAATAATACTTGTGTGAGATGCGTGTTCAGATATTACCTGTTGGTTAGTTGTGTGTTTCGAAGTTATTGGCTATCATCTGCCCGGACATTAATAAAATAATGAATGTTCAGATATTGATGGAAACTAGTAGTATATGTAGGCACCTACCTTAAATACATTTTAAACTGTTCAGAAGTACTTGGTCATTTTGAGTGCTCCAATATATCTGATGGCGACTGTACCTACATACTAACCCAACTACACCTTGGTTGCTGTAAAACTTGCTTCTACAAGTTCTTCCGCTCGAAACTTTTCGAAAAGATTTTGAAGGAGTATGATTTCGATTTCCTAAGCCTCTTTTCCGTTTAGGTATGTTGATGGCTTTCATATAAAACGACTTCGACGACTTATGTTTTCAATTCAAATCTGCAAATATAATGAAATGAAATGATTTATTTCTGCAAGTGGATGTATTTGAAAAAGAATTTATTGTATCGTATGGAACTTTTTGACATTTTAACTGTTCAGAAGTATTTGGTCATTTTGTCTGCTCCGATATATCTGACGGCGACTGTACTTAAGTACCTACTTATATAGTAGATGGCTATTAAAAATGAATAGCTGTATCGTTTTTTGTTTTTGGTGTTTCCCTGACTATCTTAAGGAATATTAGATATTAATCAAAAAGACGACATTTACCTACTTCAAAATTTATTAACCTTACCTAACTATTGCATAGGTCAGGGTCAATTCCCACTGAAAGAGCAAGTTTTACTCAAGTATTAAGGCAATGAATATGGTGGATATGAGTATCATAGCACTGGCTATAGAAAAGAAGAGGAAGTAAATACACAATTAAAAATAAAAATTTGCGGACGTGGTTTGACGAAAGAAAAGAAGTAGACTAAAATAATTATGTAGTTAAATGACGTGAATGCGCAGGCGGGTAGGACATAATCCTTCGCGCACCGCCACAATTTTATATAACAACATATGTATTGGCTCCTCCCATCCTGATGGTAAGCAAGAGAGGAACCCACATCGCGATGACAATGAATGTGATAATGTCCTATCCGTTAGCATCGCCATACTGGCCTGGAAGATGTTTCTTCACGCATCTTTTGAAGGAATCCATGTTAATGGAAGGAAGAGGAAACACATGAGCCGAATCTGTTAGCCCCTTCTTGACTAGTCACTTGGATGTCGGTGCATCCTGTAATTGTCGCGCTGCCTCCTTGCTATCAGATAACTATGAATTATACAATGAAAGAGACAAAATTACAAATGATTTTGCCTTAAATCGTCGCTGCTCTTTTAGTGGGTATGAAGCCTTTTTTCATTTTTTTTGTACGGGGAGAAATGCATTGACGCACCGTACCGTAATCAAATTATGTATTTTTTCAAATAGCAGCACTAAGTTAACTTAGTAAACAGGAGAAAGTCACTGAATAGCTGCACGTTCTCACGGAGGTCAGTTTTGTAGATTCTTATTTCCGACTGATTTGTAAAACCAAACGTTGTGTTCACACAGCGTTGTCGATGTCGTGTCGTTAATGTCTTCGGTGCCCGTATGTGGGCATAATTTGATTTTTTTGCAGAATAGTACCCAGTATTGCCACCGGTGGCAACTGGGAAGTTATTGCCAGTTATGGCATGCTGTCATTATTTACGTAGGAGGGAGCAATAATGTACAGTGATGCTGAAGTGGTGGAAATAACTTCCCAGTCACCTCCGGTGGCAACTGGGAATTTTCATTCCCGTTTGCAACCGGTGGCAATCTTTGTGGTGGCGAGTGGAAATAAACGAGTAATTGTTATCTTTTGGAAGAGATAGACACGAAGACTAACTATTGCTATTATTACCGTCAGAATTTATGGATGTAATCGCCATTGCGAATGCATTCAGTTGTAAGTATTCGACAAAAAGTCAAATCGATTAAGCTTGCGTTTTATCACGTAGCGTAGCCATATTGAATGATGCACGTATACATACGCAACAAACGGTCGCAAATCGTGTACGTTGATTCTCCAGCAAACGTCGGGAGACGTCTAGCTAGTCCTTCGTCTATGCTGGCCGTACAACATCGAGCTGCACAACTGCAAGTGCGGTGGCAGTTACATAGATTTTCTATTATTGGTTAAGTAATAGGTACTAGTGGTGCAAATAAGAAAAGCAAATACTGTTTTCTTTTTTAATTTGCAAGACATGGTATTTATAAATCACTGGGGAAAGGTTGTAGAGATGAATAACAATCAGTTGTGAAAATCATCGATTTATTTTGATCTCATTCATTTAATATTTCCTCTCATGAAAAGGCTTCATACAAAACTTACTTTCACTTCCACTCGGAAGTCGCCTCATATCTTTATTATGTCTTGTTCTCTTATCATTTACACTACTCTCACGACAGTTAATTTCAAAATAAACAAAGTAAAAAAATACAATTGGTAAACATCCTACAACGTAATAAATAAGGGTTTTGTAAAAATGATTAAAAATATTGTTTCTTTAATAACTAAAAAGGAGATTTTACAACATGCTATAATAGTAGGTGCGGTTGCAGATCAAACGTATTTTCACAAAGTTGAACAATATGCTCGGTCTGTAATGGCACTAAAATAAATCTACAAATTCAATCTAAAGTAGAGAGTTGAAATATTAATTATAAGACTAAATAAAATGTGATGTTACTACTAAAAATGAGAACTAGACTAAAACTATGTTGAAAATAATCTAAAAGGCGACATAATGTGATTCTACGTGAAAATGTTAGAGCACCTCGTTTGTTCAATAGACCACAGTCGACATTTTTGTTAATGTAGTTTTAATATTACAAAGTTGTAGAAACTAAGACTAAGTACAAAAATATAATTCGAAAATAAATTTACACCTACGTTAAAGCTGACAATATTAAATTGTGGTGGAAGGTAGGAAGGCTTAAACTAAATACTAATTTAGAACATAAAATACAATGAAAAATAAGTAAAAACTCTCTGCAACCTTTGCAGTGGCAGCATACTTGATAATGTGAATTATCTTAGGGAAATATTTAAATCATGTTAGTCAACTTTCATCCTAGGATAGAAAAGATTAAATCAGGTTACAAAAACTGTGTTCCTCCAGTCATCTCATGTTTATAGACTAGTAAAAATACATAGCAGTAGTACCTACTTACTTCGCAGAGAACAGGCACAAGTATGATTTTTATGAGTGAATGATAATGTAACTACTTAACAGTATTTTAATCTCTACTATTGAAAGTAAGATAATTCGTTTGGTGACCAAAAAGTCCAGCTTTTGCATACATTCTTCATAATATGATCATCAACAATAGCACATTTTAATGAAAATAATTATCCTAAACCATTAGTACAGTTTATTTGTCATAATATTTGAGGTGCGCTTGAGAACAAATGTGAAAAGTATTGAGTATTGTATACATAATTGAATTATTAAATTTTGTTAACATTGATAAGACAAACAAGTGTTTTTAGAATTTTACGGTAAGAATAATATTTTTAACTTAGATTTTAATACAGATTATAGTAAAATACAAGTGTACAAAATAAATAATTAAATAAATTTTACTTTAGAGAACAGCAATATCTACGACAAAATTATTGTCTCGCTTACAAAATGTACCCAAGTAAAATTTAACAACTGAATGTTAGTTAATCTTTACAAGTGTAAATAGTTAGTAATGGTATAAATATCACAGTGTGAAATGATATTTACAAATCAATAATCATTATCAAATAGACAGCCGCCGACCGTCGCCGATTTTGTGCAGCCAAAGAAATTGTATTCTAACCTAATCAAGTGACGTTGAAATCAAATCACATGTCGCAATTATATATATTAAGTCGGCGACACTACACTCAGCGTTACGTGTCCCAACTTTTTAAGAGATAACCGTTTTAAAATGTCTCTTGACGCCCAGAATGCTTTTAACCAGCTACACTCAACCTGCAGCCCACCACCAGCACACGATTTAGGTTCCAGTTACTATTATTGACCCAAAAATTATTTTCCTTAGCTCATATGGTGTACCCATCGCCTGTAATGTGGCCAGAAAAAAGGTTGAGTCTCGCTGTTTTAAACTATACTAACAACGCCAACGAAATGTCTGTACACATCAGCCGGTCAGGATACAATTTCCAGGCCTTATTTTTTTAACACTCTTATGATATGTTTTATCACTACTCCTAGTAGTCTCTGGAAACAAAGCACTTGGATTACTGTTAATAAAGTGGAGTGTGGATACTATACAACAGAAGATAAGTTTGTTAGAGGAATTTCAGAATACCATATTCTGAATTGCATATAAGGCATTTAACAATCAGTTTGTAAAACTTTTGTGGTATATCCAAGACAATTTTTGAAACATATTAATATTTCCAGATAGCAAATTCATTTAATAATACAAAAAGTATTACTTTATGAACTGGTTCTACAAATAAAACTAACGTCATACATTTACAATTGTTTTGTAATCCTATCTTAGGCTACAGTGCTAAATTTACAGAGTCATTCTTATGAAAATGAAAAAAAGAGTAATTTTAAACATCCTAATTTTTACAAAGACCTTCATACCCTGTATTAAATATTACAATGTATTTAAACGGACAATTTATTTAACTAATTGATGAAATAATATATGCATGATCTAATATTAATTACAACTACAATCTCGGCATGCAGAATGATTTTGAAAAAATATATGATTAATATGACGGCGTAGCTCTATATAACTAAATTTAATCTATTTTATATTATGTACACAAACAAAAGTATATATTTCTTTAAATCACCGAAATATTCAACGTTTCGTTTAGGTATCATCACATACACGTCACTCGTATTAATATTACATACAAAACATCAATGTTCAATATTATGTACTAAAGTTTACATTTTTAACTTATTCAAATCAAGTGGAGGATTCTTAGGCCGCTAGTTACCGAGACATCGCCATCTCAATCCAATAGAATTTTACGAATCGCTTCTAAATGTCCAATCATTTAGTCAAATCTTCTGCGGTTGTAATCATTCGAGTCAAAGAATAGAAACTAAATTCCTTAGGCAGGCGCGTGAATACTTAAATAATAACACGCACAACATTCGTCCGCATCCAACGTCTCCTAGAGGTTACGTTTATCGATCTTCGTAAAAAATTTGGAAACGTTAATCTTTAGATACAGACCCCGTATCCGTCGAAAGTGAGCAATTTATGAAGTAATCAGTCGTTATTTTATGTGTTGGTTACGAAGGAGCACAGGGGGCTAGAGGACACGGGAGCCTCGGACGCGAATTTATAATACGGTCGCAGTGGACTTACGAGCCAAACAGTGTCCGCGTCCGTGTCCGCGTCCGCGTCCGCGTCCGTGTCCGCGTCCGCGTCCGCGTCCGTGTCGGGGCGGGTCACGCCGCGGCCAGCACGGGTCGCGCGCGGCGCCACGGCGGCTACGGGTGACGTCACGAGCTGTGCGACAGCAGCGCGTCCAGCTGCGACTGCGTGTCCTGCTGCTGCTGCTGCTGCTGTTGTTGCTGCTGCTGTTGCGCGGCCGCCAGCGACGACACCACGTGCTGCGGGATGTTGATCTGGACCGGCACGTGCATGTTTGCGCTCGTCGGAACCTGTCGACGAGTTCAATTGTTACAATTTAAGCAAACGGTGTGACGTTAAGCCGTAGACTCGCCCCGTGTGTTACCTCTGTGTGTGTGTTTTCGCCGGATAGTTCAGACTTGAAACAAAATTTTGCCATAGAACATTCGAGGAATTCAAACAATTACGCCTCTTAAAACTACGCATTAAAAGTCAATCAAGAAAATAAATTACATATTATTTTCCAATATTAAGTTTTTCACAGAAATAGCAGAGTAGAATATATTACAATTTTTGACATGCAATTTAAAAAGTACAAAAAGCTGAGTCAATTTCGAATGGCATTCTCTCTTCAGCCAAAAATATTGTGGTGTTTCATTAATTTATCAAAAAAATCTTAAAACAATCGTTAACTCGTTACTTGGACCCGTTAACTACATTTAACCCTTAATCGAGCAACGGGAAAACCGTTACCACCTCAAAATTGAATCTTATAACTTTTACTAACGGGGGAAAACCACGGAAAAATGTAGTTACTCCATTCTCGTTAAGAGTTAAATGTGTGCAACATGTGTCTAGGACGCATCAACTCACGTGTATGGTGATCTCGGGCAGCACGGCGTCGGCGTTGGTGGTGGTGACGGTGGTCCCGGCGGTGCCGGTGGTCCCGGCGGTGCCGGTGGTCCCGGCGGGCGGCGGCCTGCCGTCCACGTGCTCGGCGCCGGCCTCGTCGCGTGCGCGCTTGCTCTCGTGCGACCGCGTGTGCTTGCGCAGGTGGTCCTTGCGGTAGAACCCTGCCGACAACACTCTTATTCGTTAACAAACGCATTAACTACAATATCTAAGCACATTATAATCATACTCTGATTTATAAAATAGACTAAAGTGACATTACAAATGATGCCACTAATGGAAAATAAATAATGTGTTGTACCCTTACCACATAATAGTTTAATTGTTTGCCTTATTGATGATGTAACTAATTTGGACAACAGCAAAAGCGACAATAATAATTGCAAAATCAATAAAGGTAAAAAAAAATAACTTTTATTACTTTTCAATTTACTTGTTTCAATCAATAACTTTCGGTAACACATTTCAAATTGTGCATTTGAATTTGTAATCAAGTAGTAGTACAAAATGCAATATTTCATTGTCCCACTTATCGTTGCGAACATTACGTATTATTTACTAAAATTTAAAAAAACACAATGCCATTGACAATACTATAATTCATTTAAAAGTGTCTCGTTCGTCCACCGTTTGTACCTTTCCCGCACTCGCCGCAGAGCTCGGTCTTGACGCCGGAGTGTATGACGGTGTGCAGGTTGAGATGCTCGCGTCGCTTGAAGCCCTTGCGGCACACGCTGCACACGTAGGGCCGCTCCGGGTTGTGGCCCATCTTGTGCCGCTCCAGGTGCTCCTTGCGCTTCAGACTGCGAACACGCAAATATTGCTTAAGTCCACCAGCTATTAGCTTCGCCCTCATATGCACAAAAATAAAACATGCAAGGGATGCTGTGGACTTATAAAAACGAAAGAATTCATGAAATGTCCGTTATGTAAGGGAGAGTACGACTTGCTTTGCTCCAGTTTAACAGCTAAGCAATTTAATAGTATGAGTCCAACTGCTAGATCAAACTGGAGTTGTCCCGAATGTCAGACTAAGAAGCCTAAAAAGGACAATACGAACACTCCTGTTCATGATCGCTCGATCTCAGTCACTAACCGTAGCATACTCTCATCTAACTCCGAGTCTAAACCTTCAGCACTGAACTTTCCCTCAGAAAATCTCTCTCCCTTTGATGCAAATGTGACTTTGCGAGCAACGAGGCTTACTAAAAAAAGACACGATAGCGAATTGAGCGATATTGGTGATATCAGGGTTGACAGTAGTCCCACTAACACTGAATCCATATCAGTGATCATCAAAAAAGAGATTAATGCCGCCCTGCGCTCCGAATTACCGACTTTGATAAAACAATTATTTAAGTCTTATTTGGACCCAATAAAAAATCAGCTGAGTGTACTGCAAAATTCTGTTGACTTCATGAGCAGTCAATATGATGACATAAACAAAAGTATGCAGGTCATCTCAAAGGAGAATAAGGATTTGAAAATGGAAAATGTGCAACTTCATGAAACTGTCAGCAATCTCACCGACCGATTTAATATTATGGAACAATATATGAGGGATTCTAATATTGAGATTCAAGGTGTGCCAGAAAGTAAGACGGAAAGCGTTATTACCATTGTTAAGCATATAGCTCAAGTTGTGACATTCAAATTGAATGATAATGATATATTAAACTGCACAAGAGTGGCGGCCGTGAACAAAACAGGAAACAGACCCCGAGCAATCATCGTTAAGCTAAGAAGCAACCGCTTCCGTGATGAGTTCTACTCTGCTGTTTCAAGATTTAACAAGACGCATCAAGATGACAAGCTCAATTCTTCACATCTTGGAATGCCGGGTAATAAGTCGCCTGTTTACGTCTGTGAACACTTGTCGCCAACAAACAAGGCGTTGCATGCCGCATCTCGCACAAGAGCTCGAGAACTCGAATACAAATTTGTGTGGGTTAGGAATGGCCACATATTTATGCGAAAAGATGAGACTTCGCGCTTCATCCATATCAAAAATGAGCAGACGCTTTTATCTCTCCATTAATCTAATTATATATATATATATATATATATATATTTGTTTTTTCCTCTTCCTTCTCAATATAGCGAACAATAACATTCCATCTTACTTTTGTAAAATACGAGTCTGTAAATACTTTAACCATATATTACCAGAATGTACGCGGAATTAAAACAAAAACTATTGACTTATATAAATCAATACTTGCTAATAATTTCGATTTGATATGTCTCTGTGAAACGTGGCTCGATGATAATATTAACTGTGCTGAGTTCGTTGATGAACGCTACATAGTTTACCGAAGGGATCGACCTAAGGAGTTCATGATTAAATATAAAAAGGGTCATGGTGGCGGGACACTAGTTGCTATCAAAAAATCTATATTATCGGAATTTAAACCTGATTGGCAAACGACAATTGAAGACCTTTGGGTCCGCATTAAGCTACGTCGTTGTTGGTTGAATGTCTGTATCACTTATCTTCCTTCTTACTTAACGCGCGAAGATTATTTGGAATTCCTAGACAACTGCGAAAGAATAAAAACATTAACTACTGATGATAAACATCTAATATTAGGAGATTTTAACTTGAGTGACATTGATTGGTGCGGTAACTCAAATGGCCTATCACAACATCTCAATGATGAGAAATCAGTATCGCTGAAGGAATTTATGGTCAGCACTGATATGGTGCAATTAAACAGCATTGTTAACCACAATAAAAAAATGCTAGATCTTGTACTAGTAAGCCCTAGCTTATTATGTTCTGTTAGCAAAACAATAGGTATAAGTAAAATAGATGAACATCATCCGCCACTAGAAGTAGTAATAAAAGAAGACAAAATACGTGCTATAAGGGAGACGGGTACACCAAGATTTTTATTTCATAAGACTAATTATGATGCTTGTTTATCAAAACTGTTGGAGGTTAACTGGGAGCAATTCGAAAATATGTCCTGTAACGATTTTGTACATAACTTTTATAATATTTTATGGGAAAGAAATAATAGAAAAATACACTCCAAAAGGCAAAACTAAGAATACTAAATACCCTACTTGGTTTAGTCCAACTTTAATCAAAATGTTTAAGGAAAAAGACCGTTACCACAACAAATATAAGAAATATAAAAATCCACGTGATTTTGACGCTTTTAAAATGCTTAGAATGAGATGTAAAACTGAATTAGATAACTGTTTCACATTATATATTAGTCGTATAGAGGATAACCTTGAAAATAATATTAAATCATTTTGGAGATATACGAAGTCCAAAAAGATCAGTAATAGTTATCCTGATAAAATGTTCGATGAAACTCTTGCTGCTGAGGGTGGAAAAGATATTGCTAATATGTTTTCAAGATTTTTCTCGTCAATTTACGGTAATTCTTCACAATCGGTCCAATATACTCCGGGTTTCATACAACCGAACATTACTCTCGCCTCGATTCATATTTGTAATAAAGATATCAAATCTAGCCTTAAGTCTTTAGACATAGGTAAAGGAGCGGGCCCTGACGGAATACCTCCCATATTTGCCCTTCGATGTTCAGAAGCCCTTGTAAGACCCTTAGGAATAATTTTTAATAAATCTCTAAGTAGTGGTAGATTCCCTGAATTGTGGAAAATTTCAAAAATTATACCAGTGCATAAATCAGGCGATAAAAGAAATGTATCTAATTATAGGCCTATTAGCATTCTAAGTTGCTTTGCAAAGATTTTTGAAAGCTTAGTATATAAACATATCTATGCGCATTTCAAATTAGTTGTTAGTTCTCGGCAGCACGGATTCATGAAGTCTCGGTCCACGGTCACTAATCTGCTCAGTTACACACATTACTTGAGTGCAGCATTTGATCGGTCAGGGCAGGTCGATGCTGTATACACAGATTTTGCAAAAGCATTTGATCGAGTTGACCATGCAATCCTTTGTACCAAGGCGGAACACCTGGGTATTCATGGTTCTCTTTTACGCTGGTTACATTCATATCTGCAAAATCGCTCACAACTTGTGACTGTTTGCGGTTATGAATCGACTCCATTTATAGCTGGATCTGGCGTTCCTCAAGGATCCAATTTAGGCCCACTGCTTTTTTCAATTTTTATAAATGACTAGCTTTTGCCCGCGACTTCGTCCGCGTGGCGTGTTATTGTGTCATTTCAGTATTTTTCTCGGTGTGTGTCGAATGTAAATAATAATGAATGTTGCATTCAAAAATTTTAAAAAGTTTTTTTTTTTTTTGAGAAAATACATTAAAAAACAACTTAACAATTATTCTGAATCTGGCGCTAGTGCAGTATTTTTTCATGAAAAAGATGTTTCCCATTCCCATGAAGCTGTACATTTGCTAAGATACCCATATACTAAAAAATTTCAAGCCTCTAACTCGCGGTACAAAAGTTTTTCCCGCTATTCCCGTTCCCATGGGAATTTTGGAAAATCCAATCATGACTTAACTTTGCATTCACTAAGGTATATGCATGTCAAATTTCAATCATCTAACTTACGCGGTTTAGATTTTTTCATACAAAAGTTTTTTCCCGCTAACTCCCGTTCCCGTGGGAATTTCTCAAAATACAGCCATAACTAAACTTTATATTTACTAAGGTACCTGCATGCCAAATTTCAAGCGTCTAACTTAAGCGGTTTAGATTTTTCATACAAAAGGATTTTCCCGCTAATTCCCGTTCCCGTGGGAATTTCGGGAATTCCTTTCTTAGTGCACCCCTACGGTACCTAAGCTACGTCCCTTCCAAATTTCAAGTGCCTACGTTTAGCCGTTTGGGCTGTGCGTTGATATGTCAGTCAGTCAGTCAGTCAGTTTCTCCTTTTATATATATAGATTTGTTGGACGCATTCAGTAGTGAGTGTCTGGCATTTGCAGATGACATAAAACTGTTTAGAAAAATATCATCACTAGAGGACTGCATGGCACTCCAGGCCGATATTAATACCCTTACTGATTGGTGCGTTAGTAATAATATGTCCTTGAATATAACAAAATGCAAAGTCATTAAATTTACTAAAAAAAGAAATATTTTAACTTTCCCTTATAAAATTCATGAAGTCCCGTTAGAACATGTAAGCGTAATACGTGACCTGGGTGTCTGGTTTGACTCTAAACTCTCTTTTAGAACACATATTGATACAATCATCTTAAAAGCAAGAAGGACAATGGGTTTTGTGAATAGAGTAACGAAACCATTTAAAAGAAGTAAAAGCATTCTAATTCTGTATACTTCTCTCGTGAGAAGCAACCTTGAATACTGCTGTACAATATGGTCTCCTCGTTATGATAATCACAAAAATAGACTTGAATCAATTCAAAAGCGCTTTGTTCGTGGCCTCAGTTATAAACTAGGCATAAGTAAGAAGTTAACTACGTACAGCGATAAATTGAAGAGGTTTAATCTGGATTCCCTCCTCATGAGACGGCAACTTAGTGATTTTGCATTATTACATAAAATCGTCAATTCGAATTTGGATTCCGATCTGTTATGCCATGTTTCATTGAGATTGTCATCGAAGTCAGACCGTAGACAGCATTTATTTTGTATACCCTTAACAAGAAACAAAGTTTCGCAAAATAGCCCCCTGTTACGTATGTGTATCAAATACAATCTTGTATGTAAGGATGTAGATATATTTCACCAGAATCTAAAATCATTCCTAAAATGTATTAAATGTTCCGATAATGTCAGTTTACTATTATGTTACAAGTGACACAAAAATGTGCTACATTTTACTAAATGGATACGTACCTAGCGATTTTTCAAAATGTTGTATTCTAATGTTGTGTGCAGCTATCATTGGAACTCAAATTTAATGCTATCTTTAACGTTTATTGTAATTGTTTTGTTTAATTTGTGTTTTGTAGCTGTACCTTATAAATAAATAAATAAATAAATAAATAAAAGGTTAGAATTTATTTAAAGAGAGGTAGGGCATTGCGACTTATCGCTCGAACTGGAGCAGCCCGACTGGTGAAATACCTCCAGCTTAGAGAAGACCGCAGCCAAATAACAATCACTTATGTGTTGTTGTGTTCTTGCGTATGAGTAAGGTTTCCAGATCTCTTGGGGGGTGCTACATTAGTAGCAGGAGTCAAGCCTACAAGGTAAGGGTGACAAGTCCAGTAACAAATTTATTATCTTGTACTTGTCGCCCTTAAACTGAGACCTCATTGCCACTTGGCATAGGGTGGGATGAGGTCAATCTTGAAGTGTAATAACGCACACAAGTGTCTTTTGTCAAACTAGTCAGAATCTGTCGTAATGGAGTATTTTTTGGCGAAGTAAGGTGACTAGTGCAGTAAGTGCTCACCCGGCCCCGCAGATGCCGCATATGAACCGGCGCTCGCTCTTGTGCACGACGAGGTGCATCTCGAGCAGCTCCTTGTCGGGGAAGGCCATGGTGCACTCGGGGCAGCAGTAGATGGCGGTGCCGTCGGCCGCGGTCGCGATCACCACTTGCCCCGGCTTCGGCCGCGCCGGACGCGGCGGCTTCTTCTTATACTTCTTCTTCTTCTTACTTGTGATACGGAGCGTGCCGTCTGTAATACAGATTAGTAATTTGTATATTGAACAACATCACATACATTGCTCTGATTCTATGGTAAGTAGCTGAAGAACTTGTGTTACAGAAATCAGAAATAATGTCAGTTCTACACCATCCAGACCCAAAACAGTATAGAAAAGTTCGTTTACTAGACCTGACCGGAAACTGAACCCGAGACCAAAGAGAGACTCCAAAGTCTGACACGCTCCCCTCTCGACTACGGTGATCGATATTTTCTTAGTAAGTAGGAATTTCATTTGATGGATAGGCAATATTTACATGGTTAGATTAGCCCTGTGGAACAATGGTTAGTGCTTCTAGCCAAACCAAGTATCCAAGGATCGTGGGTTCAATACTCAAAAAAATGTTTTAATACTACCGTTTTTTCTGGTTTCCAAAACACAAGTGCTTAAGCTACTTACTTCGAGATAATGTCAATGTATATGATGTCATCTGATATGCATATTTATTTGTTAGGTTAGAACTTTAATGATATCTTTTTTTTTTATGGTGAATTGAACTTTTATGATACCCATTAATATATTACGCTACTTTCGACGAGCTCACCTAGCCCAGAGGCGAGCGGGCCGGACTTTGGCGTTGCACATCTCTGAGGTCTGAGGTCCCGTGTTCGATCCCCGGTCGGGTGAATATGGGAAACAAACTTTTCTACGTCTCGGGTCTGGGTGTTGTCATACTATCGCTATTTCCAATTTCTGTAACACATGTGCTTAAACTACATACCACAGAATCAGAGCAATGTATGTTATGTTGTCAAATATTTATTTATTTACTTTAAGTATCCCTTCTCCAAACACGGCAGTAGTAAGTATTGGAGTCGATTTTGCGACAGAAAGGAAGGTCGATCTGCGTTGTTTATTTGGTGAGCGATCGGTCTCTAATGATTCATTAAGGTATATCAATAGGCTGGCTCGAGTATCACCTTCCCCGAGCACGGCGGTGGTGACGCTGTCGCCGGCGTGCGCGTCGTCCTGCAGGTCGAGGCCGGGCGCGTCTCCGTCGGGCTCGGTCTTGCGCACGTCCGGGTTCAGCCGCAGGAACTGCTGCAGCGACACCGGCAGAGCTTGCGTTTGCTGACACATTACACACAGCACTTCAATAATTCATCGTCATGTGACAATAACACAAAGGATGCTTACAACTATATATGTATATGGCTTTTTATCTTCATGTTACCATATTTGTAAGTTCTGAAAAGTAGTAACAATAGCGTTTTTTGCCCGTTCTTCTCGATTCATCAATATTCTGAACACGGCGGTAGTTAAACATAATCTGACGTTTCATACGTGCTTTTGTAAAAGTTTACATGAATAAAGACGTTTTCTATTCTATTCTATCCTACCATTATAGGTGAGCGCGTCTATATAGATGTTTGTAACTCTTTCACGTAAAAACAACTGAACAGACTCGGATCAAATTTGGTACAGATAAAATACCAGATAACATTAAGATTTCTAATAAGATTTCTAATAATAAAAAGTTTTGTAGATATTTTAAATAAATTAGCGAAAGTCAAAAACGCACACAACCAAACCAACTGTTTGTGTTCTTTTCATTCAACTTGTAAAATGATAATGAATTCCTCCAGAAAAATGTCGTGTAAAAAAAACCTTGTGCTAGGAAATATGGCTGTTATTTAAAATTGAAATTGTTCCTTCTCTAGTATTGCCTCTGGTAGAATTTTCAAAATGCTTACCAAAACCCACATACTGGAGGTAAACTACGCTATTTACATTTTAAAGTCACAAGTGTCTTATAGCTATTTACTACTAGCTGCCCGTAGTGACTTCGCACGCGATTATACCCGATTTCTTCCACTAATATATATTTTTTAATTCGTATCTACCTGAAATTAGCGCGTTGAAACAAACACCTCAGCTTCATAATATTAGTATTAGTATAGATAAGATTAAATCAATGTATGTTATGCTGTCATATACTTTAACTTATAACCAACCTGCGGTGGTAGCGTGTTGAGATATTTGATCAGATCTTGTTGACTACTGCTGCTCATCTGCCATGGTATGCACTCACTATTCTCCGTACCTTGTGAGCTTTCCTAATAAAATAAAACAAATCTGTACTGACCTGTTATGAATTTTAAACACCTCATGTAATCTATTCTGGATGTAAAGTGTTTTAAGAGATAAAAAAACATCGAATTATCATACAAGTTCATCGTAAACTCGATAGATACATAGACGCTAAGTTGTACAATCATTTTTCTATTTTACCAATACCAATTCAGGTGTCACGAAACATAATGACGTCATTCATAAGTTGCTAAAATGGTCGCTTAACTAATTTATCTTTGTTGTTTGTGTACTTACGTCATCATTCATGTTGTCGTCGCACTCCTCCTTGATGATGATGTTGTGCATGATCGCGTTGTTGTTGTTGTTGCTCGTGTTGTTGTTCAGCGCTTTGTTGTCGTCCGGCCCGTTGATTATGATCTGCTGGTCCGGCGTTATGAACACCTAGTAACGTAATATGTTTATTAATACTAAATTTCATATCATATCATTAGTTAGACACACTAATCTACACGATTTAATATGTTTTTCACAAAGCGTCGAAGACTAGTTACGTTGCAGCAGCGTAGCCAACATAGGCATGCCGCGATAGGACGCGATTGAAACGACTCTTGAGAAAACGCACGTGATATTTGACAAACTCAAACTCAAATATTTCTTTATTCAAGTAGGTTACATGTAACACTTTTGAATCGTCATTGAATACAATGCAAAGTGATTCTACTTCCGGCGACAGCAGATTAATCTAGAGACAAAATGTTCTAATCGGTCGTAATGGATAAATCTTTTATATGTTATTGTTTGCCGAAGGACGGTGACTAGCAATTCTACGCGCACTATACCGATTCGGGACCTAACTTCCGAGAAGATAACCGGCAAGAAACTTAGTAGACATGTCACAGTAGCAGTTTCTAACTTATTTCTTTCGTTCAATATGGGAAACGAACTTTTCTGTATTGTCTCGGGTCTGCGTGTTGTGGTACCGTCGTTGTTTCTGATTTCTGTAATACAAGTGCTTTAGCTACTTACCACAGAATCAGAGCAATGTATGTGATGTTGTCCAATATTTATTATTATTATTATTATTTATTTCTTTGCGTAGATTAGTTTAGACTAGTAGTTTTGTATTGATGAATAAATAATAATGAAGATCACTGAATGTTACGTTATTAAAGTCGTAACGTCAGAAAAGTCTAAATATACCTGATGTCGTGGTATCTGATCCTTGTTATCTTGCGCCTGCGCTTGCGCCGGCTGGATCAGCTGCATCTCCTGCGGCAGAGCTGTCAGAACTTGCAGCCCTGGCGACACACGTACAAAACCTTTTAATATATTCAAACATTGTTTACAAGTTAGATACACCTTGGTCACTTCTGAAGTAAGATCTTTAGAATGCTTTTGAAAAACTCAATCTTGCCTGCCCTATGTAATCAATTGTCGTTACAGAACACCTTGATTGACCTAGTGGTTTAAATATGGCAAAGTCAAAAAATGATAATAATAAACTACACTGCGCCTCGACGGGCAAGTCAAGCGACCTTCACCATAAAATTAAATAGTATTTTACCTTCAGGCAGTCCGTTTTGGCCGACCAGCTGAATGCCGCCGGCCTCGTTCGCGTCTGGCGAGTACGCCACCGTGAGCACGGCGCCGCCTTGCTGGAAGCCCTGTATCGGTATCTGCATCTGGTACTTGGGCTGCTGCTGAGGCTGCAGCGTCATGTTCGGACTGAGCACCTGTATTTGCACCGTCGGTTGAGGATCACCTGGAATACATTATTCGTGTAACTGGGCAATATATACTAGAGTATAGACAACTAGAGAGTACTAAACAATCATGGACATGATTATCTACGTAAGATGTCACGAGCGTAACAATTTAAACACATAACGATCCTAATAACGGGCGTAAATAAATGATTTAAACGAAAAATATTTTTCTCGTATTGTTGACACTTCTTCTTCTTCTATTTAAAAAGCAAATAACCACACTGGAAGTCGATTTATGAAAATTCTAGCTGATTTTGAAATTAAATACGTTAAAATATTTGGACTCAATCTTGTCCACTGTTATTGACAAAAACCTTGTTTGTCTAGTGGTTTAAGTACCAGATCATGATACACAGGTCTTATGTTTAATTCCCAATCTTGATCCGCAAGTATGTTCAAGGTTTTTTGAACATAGCTCATGTTTCTGATTATTACCAACCAGCATATGGCTAGCGTGGTGATTGAGCTAGTCATCCGTTGTAGTAAAGATGACTCGATTTCAGTTCCGCAGGACATGGCGCCATCAACAGGATGGCAGAGTTTAAGTGAGTTGTGCCCGCTCATCACATAGCGGGGAGTCCGACACACGCCGCTGCCTTCTTCCCCAGCGGTACTACGCATCAATGCATTCCCTTCCTTAAAAGGACGCAAAATAATAATTTTGATGTCCCTCAATGGTCCTTACCAGGCTTGGCGCCGGGCAGCGCGATGGGCACGGAGATGAGGTGCGGCGCCCCCAGCGCGCCCCCCTCCAGCGCGCGCACGTACTGCACGCCGTCGCCAAGTCCAACACCGCCCACCATGCCCACCACCTGTAACATGAAGGGCTGTGATACCATCACCACCACCTCAGCTCATCCTTTTATAGTCTGAAGGGCTAACAAACTAGACTAGCTAAATACGCGTTATTTTTTAACTAACACAAAATGTACGCCAAAAAGTGTACAATATTTAGGGCATGGTGCCCATTATTAGATGCTGCACACCTCAGTAGCTGGGCTTATTGAATTGAATGTCTATATGACTTACTCATTTTCACTGAGGTTTAATTTGACAAGTAAGGTGTCCAGCAACTAATGATACCCGCTCTACATTGTCAGCACACCTGCTAAGTTGTTAACAGCTTTGGCCAGATACAGTGGCAAATGTGCCTAAGAAAAGTACCAAGTTAGAAAATAATAACCTGCCGTGTCTGTGTACTTACTACCAAGTTAACTCTTGAGTGGTTCATTGTTACTACCGTTAGGTGTAATCAAACACAGAAACTAATTTCGAATGCTCTATTCTCAACTATGAAACGAGGTATTCTTACAAAATAATATGAATGGGATAAGTATGTCCCCTGTATTCCAAATAAGATTATCTTACTTTATCACTTGTATGAGACTCGTACAACTGTACATTTATTTTATTGAATAAATCTAGTCTACAGAAGATACAAAAAATAATTATATAGTATTTTACCTGAGACAATGTATTGCCATTATTTGAAACATTTTGCTGTATTTTGGTAACTGGTATTTGACCACCAGTGGTCACAAAGTGGGTGCCCGTGGCACCCACCGCTGAGAATGCTGCAAAATTCATCTCCGACTCCTGATCACTGTGGGTAAAACATAACTTTTCGTTTTCAAATTGAAACCTACAAATAATGTTGAATGCACAACAGTGGTATGATGTAATATCAAGATATAAAAGAATGACCCTATTTTAATCGTTTACAAAATGTTCTGTGATTAAAAATTTTAAAACTTGTTTACAATGACTTTAATCCTATTTTGTACCAAAAGTGAAAGTATCTATTATTGGCTAAGTTTTAGATTGGAATTATAACTTTCAAGAAGTTGCATAAGGAGTTCCAATTCAAGGTTTTATCTTGCCTAGTATTATATCTCCACACGTCTAAACTTAAAAGTAGAAATCTGCAGGTGCTAAAAATGTTCAAAACATATGCAACAGATGATTCCCATACCACGGGGCATCCTCTCTAGAAGGCATTTTCTGCATGTCGCACATCGCTCGACGGCCGATGGAGCGGGAGAAAAACAAAACAAAAAACACAGTCCCACTTGAGTCATTCACAACCACCGCGCCTGCCCCCACGTCCCGCGCCCACCACTACGCACGGGAGTGCACTGGGACACTGGTAGGGCACATACCACTACCAACCACGAAGCACAACACACTAAAATTAATTCAATGACGGTGAGAGGCGAAAGATGATCGCGCACTAAGAAAGTAGGTTAAAGAAAGTTTTTTATGCTGTGCCGATAGTCAACTGGCAAGTTAGTTATACACACTGCCAGACAATTGGAGTGTATGTATGTGCATGTTGCTCTAACGTGATCCTCACTTTCTCTTTGCTGTACTTTCACAAGACAGAGGTGTGGTTGTGGTTCAGTGACTGTGAGGAGTCTGATTGGGTAATCATATACTTGCTAGCTTTTGTATTTAAAGTGTATTTTATTTATATATGAAATAAAGTTCCAATTTTGGTTTTAAAGTTTTTAGATAAATAAGTTCTAAAAAATAACAGTTCAATAAACTTTGCAAATTTACTAAAATTGGAAAGTTAGATTGAGGTCAATGACATTTTCATTTTGTTCAAGAAGTTTGTATGACCTTTTATTTTAACCAATTAATTTAATGAAAATTTCAACAATATTTTGAAGAACAAATTCGTACTACTTTTACAGGGCTACTCATTTTTAATAAATAAAAATCAAATACTTAAGTACATACACAATTCATTTGTTAGGTCATGAAGACAAAGGATTGCCAACAAAAATGGCCGGAGTTAGATCAACGTAGTTACGCAATTACTTGCGACGAAATACCTATTTCAAAGAAATTCATAAGTTGGAAAGGATATCGCATGGTCGTGGGCGGAACCAGACAGAGATCGAAGGTTGTTCACCCCTACCAGTTCAATTTGCCCCGTTGAGCGTCCATCACACGCGACGCGACGCATCCCCACCAAGCAGCGGGATCCCCTCCATGTGCCTCCGACACCAAATCACTCCCGCTCCCGACTCCTTCCTCCACCAACAGGAAAATCGCGAGAGGAGGGGTTGCGGTTCGGTCCTCGCGCACTCTCTCGGCAACACTTCCGCCGCCACGCGCCCGGATAACGGTAAAACGGAGTACCGCTTCGCAAAATAGGGTCATGGATATTCACACGTAAACAAATCAGTTTGACACTTACCTTGCATTCGTTTCCTAGTTTAAAAAAATGTATAAAGTTCAGAATGCACAATTTTTTATTAAAAAAACCACTGTTTTAAATGATCACACATTAAACATACAACAGCCCTTTCTCTTTACCTTTTACAACAAAATGAAATCCGCCATTGTTGTTTAGACGTCAAAAACATTTATCACCAGATGGCGTAATAAACGCATGATCATGATTGGCTAAAAATTTGGTCAGAATTTGACGTCCATGGAAAAAATGGAAACATTGCCGTGGCAATTTTATTGATACTGAATTAGGTAAGTAATAAAACTACCATTTACTGCATAGATACCTAATTAATCAAGGCTTTAATTAATCAAAAATATTATTTTAAATACACACTAATACAATAGGCACAAAAAATAAAGGTACACAAATCTTAATACTAAAGTTTACATCTAAAATGGGTATTCTTGCCCAGATCTTTGTATTCTCTCCATATGTAACTCGAACAACAACTTATTTTCGTAAAAATAACTACTCTGAGATGATGTCAGACCCGGATCATAACTTGGTCTCCTATCAGAATCTGATGACGAGCTCGGTGAAGAAATTCCGGCCTCCACATTTATGCCATTAGCTTGACTAGAATCATGGTTTTGTGACGAGACATTGGTAGCAGAAAGATTGTTGTTTATGTGTAAATTGTTTATTCTCTTCGACAACGGCATGAATTCGCACGTGTCATCTTCGCGTGATCTTTTTCTGGAAGCAAAGAGAGAGGTTTACTATTTTTAATAAAATATTACATATATCTGCGTTAAAAATGTATCAAAAGTAAAATTTAAAAGATAATAAGGGTACCTATTTTCTGTCATATTTCCGAAGAAATAATTTCCATTGCTATCGAAACAGGTGTTCCAATTTAATGCAGAACCTTTTCCAAAAGTCATCTGTTCACAATTTCGTTTGTAGATTATTCAAAATTTTTAATTTCTGAAAGGAATTATGATCTAAAGAACACCATTCAAGTTTGACAGACAAAATTTTGCTTTTTGACAAAGCACACGAGCAGCTGTTTTCTGTTTTTTTTTTAATATTCAACAGCGCAGTATTCGCCATCTGGGTTAAAGATCCACAATAAATACCTAGTAACAAAACGCACTTACAGTCTTGTTTTGCAAGAAAAAAATACAATTATTCAAATTTTCGGTAGGTACCTATGTAGTTAAAGTATATTTTTAAGTCTTGTGCTAAACAAAATATTAAATATAAAATCGATTACTTAAATGTCAAACAAGTTTAGCCAGTAAAACAAAACGCTATCAGGTTTACTAAATCTATTCATAGATGGCAGTGTGTAAGGGGTAAATTAGTTTCAATATTATGACGATAGATGGCAGTAGTTTGCATACAAATAATGCGATGTTTGACCTATTGTTTCACAAAGCTCGTAGGTTCGATTCTTGCGATGGCAAGTGTGTTGGTATTGGTTAGGTTAATAGATGAAAGCATACTGATATACTGTGTTATATTTATTTGTAATTTGTAATTAAAAATGTATTTTGTGGCACAATTAAAATAATTATTTAAGTAATATACAGTTAGTGACAGTTAAAAAAAAATATTATAAACAAAAAACATAAAAAACCTACAAATAAAAAATTTGTCCCAGGTCACCGCCAAGGGGCATGGTACCAAGAAGGCTAGCTGCGTTCCCTCTTTGTATGGCCAGACTTATTTTCTGGCCAAGAAAAAAGCCAGCCCTCTGATCTCCCGACGCTTCTTTAAGCCGTTTGGCTAAAGCGCGGAAGAGGCTGTGCGCGCCCGGTCCCCACGGCCCCAGAGTCTCGACTCCAAACGGCTCAAATATACAGGTGTTAGTAAGACCTGAATATTTACGCCGTTTGTTCGATTCAGCTGAAGCCGCAGCAGATCCAGCCTGCAACGAAGTTTGTGAAAGATGAGACGGCGCCAGAGTGTCGACGCAAGTAGCGTCCCACACTAAAGGCCGTCCCATCTTCCAAGGTATTAAAGTCATTCCGTCGGGCCTCTTGCCGTCGCTACGCACCAGTCCGTTCGGTTCAAGAACGGCTGGTATGGAACAACTAGCAAGAGCCCGACGTATGGTATCGTTGAGGCTAGCATTTGCGGGGGATTCTCCCGGCGCTTCTGCTGCAGGAAAGGCCGTGGTGACCAAGCGCGTCCACAGGGCTACCACAAGAGCAGTGATGTGGGACATTACAGGGTGCCCCCAAACGGAGGCAAGTAGCAAGACGGAACGAAGAATTTTCTAATAAAGTGCCTAAATGAGAAGATGGTAAACTGTGCAGCCAAAGACTTGATTCCCATTCAGCAACAGCAATGAGCCGAGCTCGATCTGCAGAACTAGAAGCCGTATGTAAAATAACTAATATGAAAATATGTCCGATGTGGATGTAGCACTCTGTCTTCATCTTGCGCGAATACCTACTGAAAACAAAACAACATATAGGGTGGTTGGGTCATCCTCAAACAGATTGGCCACCAAGTAGAATTGGCTACCTGACAGTGTTAACAATAAAATAAGGAAATTGTTAGATATGTTAGCTTATTAGTTAAGTAAGAATTTTACATTTTTATGTTTAAATTAAAAGCTTAGTTAGTATTTTATTTTTGCAAAATAAGTTTTACTTTTTATATCTGTGGAACAAAAGAACCGAAACATTGACCGAAACGGAAACCACCATTGCAATTCGGAAATGACAGCTGTCGGCGAAAATTATTTATTTTAATGTGGCGAAACGATTATTATTTTACCGATTAAATTAAATTATTGTGTCGCGAACCGTATTAAGTATTTATTTATCCTATGGCTATCGGTTCGATGTCTAAAACGTTGACGTCATAATTCCTACAGGGACGTGACTTGGCGTTTTAGCGCGGTTTTTAAATGTGTTGAACAAAATCTTATTTTTCTCTGGTTATTTACATTTTTTCCAGATAAATCGAATTGCTTGGGATATAAAATGAACGGGCGCACATTTGACAATACTTTTTCAAAAACTGTCAAGTAGCCAATTCATGTATTAGACCTGTTTTTATTTTGTATGATACTTTTTGTAAAACATAATAGAAATTGGTAGCTATATCTCAACTCAAAGAGATTCCCAATAGGAATTAAAACTACAACTAGTTCGGCGCCTGAAGACGATGTTGAGTTTGCCTAATTTCTCACATGTCCCTCACTGACTGAAAACTATTTACCAATGGTGTCAGATGTTTTCCGTATGGCATAGATATTTTTTGTCTACCACAACCAAATCAAGAACATGGTAAGTAGGTAAATATACCCAATATGTAATTGCCGTTGAATTTTATTGAAATTGTTTCTTCGTAAACGGTGTCGTCCTGCCTACGCGTGGTTATTACCAAAGAAGGTTCGAAAAGAGATACGTATGTTGGCTTCTCATTATGGCAAACGAGACCACGGGCTGTGCAATGGCAAGCCGCGTAACCAGTGTTATGTGGAGAAAACATCATTACATCATGAGCGGCTTTCGGAAACAATTAGATATTAATTAACATGCGTAATACGCAAAGAAGTTGCCTAAATAGTGCATGGGAATGAGTTTTATTATGGCATTTAAGTCCTTCCGCGTTCATCTTCCGTTTTTCACACCTTTATTGTTATTATGAACAAATACGGTTTTGTGGTAGGTAACAACGTAATTTATCAATTTCATCGTGAGGCAATCCCAAGATTGCCTATATTAAATCATCCAATTGTATATTAGTCATTGGTGTCGTAGTAGTAGGCGTCGTAAAGGAATCCATGTAAACTATATTTTTGGGTCGTTTATGTGAAATTTTAAGGGGTCTGAGCCGAGCCGAAAATCTAATGAAGATGAAAAGGCAAGGCAAAGGCAACTGCATCTGTGGTCAGTAAGTAAAAAAAATACTGCACTGGCTGGCAGATACGAGCAAAAAATAATGAATATTCCCAATCATCTGGCATCACAGAAAAAAAAATTTTAAATGGGTAAATGTCTATTGGGTAAATGTGTTCCTTCTAACATTTTTCGTTAACAACTCTGCTTAGCTTAATTTTTATCAGGATTTAAATGGCTTTTTCTAGTAGAAAGATCTAAGCTAAACTAGGTATCTACTTGTAAATTTACCTAATGCCAAACTGTAGAACAGCCGTTTGTTCTAATTTTATGTTCGCGTGTTATCGTCACAATAAATCGAATTAATTAACCACTTACTTGATTAACCAACTAAGTAGCTACCTACTTATTTCCAAATAGAACGACAAATTGTTCGCTAGATATTTGCGTGCGCCATTCATAAGCCGAACGCCGACATGGTAGAAAATAAGCAAAGACAATACATAATGCATGTCCTCATTGCATTAACATTTAAAACGCATTGTATCCTAAAATTGGTCGTGGTCCGGTTGTATTTGGAATGCCATTTTAATTAAGCATTTCGGTGCGAGCGCCTGCATGGTCGGGCGGTGCCGGCTTGCAGATATAATATACCTATTATGGATCCGGATTTTGTAAAGGGGTAAGCACACGGGAAAGCAAAAGAGAGTTCTTTTTGTAAAAATATGAATGAAATCTTTGGTGTTTGATGGAAGAAGCGTTTTAGTACTTACAACTACTACGTTAAGAGGCTTAAGGCCTTTTGACAGATTCCAGATCAGATGTATGTGAGATTTTAATGAAGGAAGCCAAAATAAAATATTATTTTGAATATTAAAGTTTGATTGTATATATGATTGTTATTCTTATAAGCAAAAACTATATTGTAACAGAATAGGTAGATAATATATATCTTGGGAGATTAATCCCGAAATAATCTAAGCGAAGTCGCGAGCTAACGCTAATATTGCTAGTAAATCTAATTACGCATTAAATAGGTGCCTAAAATACAGAAGTCCTTTTGCAACTGACATTTAGTTAACGCTTCACTCGTTAATCTACTACCAATCGTTACCCCGTTAAATTACAAAACTTAGGTAATTTAGATTAATGTAATTTTTTCTAATCTTTCAAGGTGTTGTTCTAGCTAGCATAGCAAAAACCCCAAGTGTTTCATCTTCCATGATCAACCACAGTAATGACAGTTACTACTCGCTATTGCCAAGGTAAATAATTGATCACTTTCTTTACATGAAACTGCGCGTGTATCTTCGCCTTTAGATTGTCACGGAGAGAGTCGCGCGCCGGTAAATTATCAAATTAACATGATCCCGTTACAGTTGCTTTACGATTATGATAGCTCAGCTCGTTGCAAATGATATGGGCTTAGACTTTACATAGGTAACACTCGCGGATTCATGTGCGTGACCATTCTTTGTACGAATCAAATTCCTTTCATTCGCATTTTGCAGAAAAGCCACCTTTATTTAACTTTTACCCGTTAAACGATGGCGTTTTTATATCCCGATATAGTATAGTTACGTATGGCAAACCCTGGCTGAATCTATTCACATGAGTAGGTATGATCAAGGCACATATAGGTAAATCTTTGAAGTTCGATATTAGTTACTACGATATAAGGGTGGTAGAGAGTTGGGTTCAAAACCATGGTCCAACCAAATGGAGGGTATAGCGCTCTCCGTGACTGTCATAACTAATAGTTCATTTATGAATACAGATTGCCCTAAAGGTAACATCTGTGGCACAGCCATTTTAGGTTTGATTCATATTACATTCTTACTCAACACTTGGACTTGGTTTGGACTAAGATTATGAACACTTAAGTTACTTATTATTTGTAAGGGTTCAAATAAATATTTTTTCGTCTTTTGGAAGAGAATGCTTCTTGGTAACGTTTTAATAGAGCACCAAGTTTTCTTAAAGCGTTTGGCTTCGGCCAAATATGGTTCGGATACAATCAAACATCAACATTATTTTCATACAGTTGACACCATGTTAGGAAATTCATCTTACTGTGCTGTTGCGGTTGCAAGCACTCGCAGATGGTATTGTATCGTTTTATTTAGACAAAGCTATTCTAAATAAGTTAAATATCTAGAACTTCGATTTAATTTAATGTCTTAGCTTTATCTACTCGCCAAATGTCCATCTGCAGGGTGAAGTTTCAATCGAATCTATTACAGTGCAATTTTACCTAATACATAAACCCGAGCGTGCGCGTCATTCGTGGCATCAACTGTCCACGGAGTAGAAAATCGCTTTATCTTCGTTAGTATGCAGCATTTTTCCGCCCATCGAACTGTAAACAATCTGGTGGTGATCCCAGCAGCTGCTGTCAGCAGTTAGCGTGCGGTGTGCTGCTCATCAGACCGTGTCCATCTGAGCCAGAGAGCTCAGCTGCGTGTCGTGTGGAATTCGCCTTATATGGCCTGGCTTGGCACAGTCTGCACCGCGCCTTCGGCATACATTGTTAGTGCTATAAAAAGGGCGTGGGAAATTGCCAAGCGTAACCTATATTTTAGCCGAAGCGATGACTATCGATACGTGACAAATTGCCTCCGTGATGGGCGCTCCTGATGAATGGGTTTTGTGAATCTAATAGGTCAGCCGTGTTGATCTACAAGTACTTACAGTCGCTGAAGACTACGATTAAAGGCAATTTTACAATTGTATAGCCATAAGTTGAAGCAGTATTTAATTAAGGATTATTATGAAATTTACCTGCGTGAAGGAGGATTCGATTATTTTATTAAGTGTGTTAGATTAATAGATGATGTGGCAAAGGTGAAGTTGGAATTACAGTCGGGTTACTATTGCACCATCATCGACGACCTATCATATTCATCAGGAGGAAGAAATGAGCTAAAACCACATCTAGCACTATCTATAATTTTCAATGTTGTTCTATATACAGTCATAACAAAAAATTCGCAGCTCCAAATAAAATGCGGCAGCAAAATCGATCTCATTATACATTCAAACAAGACAAGTCATCGACATCACAGATTCAACCAATCACTCAACCCAAAATTAATATTCAAACGTAGTGGATCGTTAAATTTCGATATCGAAGGTTAATAAACTACGGAATATGGAATGGAGATGATCTGGCAATCGTTACTTTCCTATCGAGTACTGCGAAGATACTTTCTCTGTGTACTCTCCTCACTTTCACGAGTAAACGACTCGTCTTCATTAATGGGAACCGTTATTGTTGTTAAACTTGGATAATCATATCTAACGCGCCATTGTTGCGATTGTGCAAAGAGTTGGGAAAAAACGTAACACATCACTGACATGGATTCTGGCGCTTTTCAAGCGAGAAGCGAGGAAAGCGTGAGCGCTGCCGCCCATTCACGGAGCGGCTATGACACAATCGTGATGGAAATGCGCTCTGGGACACAAATGAAGTAGTCGTGCCTTGTGAAACGTTTAGCGACATGTGAAGGCCGACTACGAACAGGGATCTCTCTGGTTACTTATTCTTTCGTGGATATTTCTAAACGGTTGAACCTGCATTCTTACAAAATTGCTGATAATACGAACTGGGTAATCCTGCATCAAAAATAGGTATCACACTTGTAATGTGATAACAATTTCGATGTATCTGAGATGAACTTTCCGAAAGGCAATATCAGAGAAAGCTGTATAGCTGAAAATAATTAAACGGTCATAGCATTCAATTGGAAGTAAAAAGTAACGTAATAAACCTGTACTGTCAGCATATACAGTGTTTAAATAGCACAGTATCTTGACACATCGCCTCAGTTAACGGTCTTACTGACGTAGTTAGTTGCACGGAGATTAAATGTAACAAAGCACTAAGGTGTATACAAACGAATTGTGCTGACAGTACATATCTTTGAAGACTATTATTTTTCAAACAAAACGTGAGCGCTCAAACGGATGAGGTCCAAGCTATCCTTCATAAGACTGCTATTTTTTTATTACAATTATTTATTGCTAGATCTTAGGGTGCTCCATTAACCAAAGGAGCTGTGCAGCTGTAATTATAAGTATAGGTTCCTTTCAAGATTGTACTTTATTAATTGCTATTTTTGTTTTCTACCTTTTTAGTTTGCTGACTAAAACGTCAAGTACGTTTGTCGTACAAAATGGTTTGTACTAAACTGAATAGGCGGGATATAAACAAATAAAGTAGCACAAACAAAGTTCGTATAACTCCCATAAATAAATAATGTCTATTTTCCTGTTTAAACGCCTTCTTTACACCAAGATAATTGAAAATGATTTGTAATAATTACTAACTTAATTCTAGGTTTTCTTATATGCCGTTGAAATTACAAACTGGATACCAAAAACGTGTCCAGACTACAGCAATACATATACAACATACAAATAAGCAATATACCTACCTGTTTCACCAACAATGAAATCTCGCTGCAAGTTCAGAAGGGTTACCTGCCTAAGGCTACCAAAAAAAGGAATAAGTATGTCCGATCCCAAATTGGAATGTAATTTCAAATTCTCGAATTTGTTACCAACGCAAAATGGGCGTTTAAAAAAAATAATTCAAATCAAAAATCACGTTTCCAAATTCGTAGTTCAAATTAATAATAGAAAACCAAACAACTTTTGTTTGTTTATTCCTATCAATAAAATCCTCCACAGGGCAGTTAATTTGTTGGTACGGGAATTTAACCCCTAGTAAACTTTCGACTTAACCGACACACCACCCCACTCCGATAACAGCTCGTCAAAGTAGATGTTTCAATCCAAATAAAATACGTTATGAAAACATATTATTCCCAATGTTCTATAAATACCGGTGATCATGTCATCAATCAATGCGCAATGATGTAGCTGGCCGAGTGACGTGCTTGAGATAATAACGTACGAAATTCAAAGTAACGGCTGCCCTGACACAGCCGAAGGTCAGGCCAGGCTGTTAGCATTCGTGTCTTCTACAAATCAACCTATAAAAAAATGGTTGTGTTTCAATTTGATCTTTGCCGAGACAACGCTAATATGAACAATGAAATTTTACGTTTGCTCGCCCATTTATAATACAAATAGCAAGCACAATATAATAAAAAAATAGGTGCCTACCTAATAAAAATTTGTAAAAAAGTTTTTATCAACAAAATAATTCAAATTCTAGGTTTATGTAGATTACTGATACGAAAGTCAAAGTAGAAATCATAAGAATTAAAATGCATTTTTAATTATTGCAAAGATTCTTAACTGATCAAAGTATGAAAGCTTCAAAATACTTATTTTCAATTAGTTGCTTGTACATTAGGTACTCCAAAAATTTTAGGTTGGTTAGTCAAAATTCACATTACTATTTGCTTCCGCTTAATGCTATTTCACTTTTGTGAATTAATTATTATTATTAACACTGATTGAAATAATCGCTATCCTTACAAATTCATTAAATATGAACAACTTATTTTCTGAATTGTGATATTATCATATCTATGTGATATTAAATTATTAGATAAAGAGTCATCAAGAAATTCCTTAAGCGTTAATGACCATAAATAGTAAAGACGTAAATAAGTACAGCAAAACTTATCTAATCGTTGAATTACTTATTTGTAAGCATTCTATACTTATCTTAAATATACTTGCTAGTTTCGGGTAATGGCTAAATAAATAAATGCGCCAGACAATCAATTGTTGGTACATTCTAATCTTATCGCCCAACTAATCGGTTGCTGGTATCCGTTAGCGAATCGACTCCGTTGTGCTTTGAATTCAAATCATAACGGACGGGACCAGCAAGATAACCATATTTTTATTACATTTAAATTCAACCATTGTAAATTGCACCTTAGTACAATATAAATGAGTATAAAAATGTGTGGGAATTCAAAACACATGTTAATAAACCGAGGCCAAAGACTCTGTCGGCCATTCAATTTTTGGATGTTTGCAATGTCTAGTTTTCGACGTTACACGTTATCACAGTTAATATAATCTATTTAAACTTTTCAGTTGTCCGATTTATCTATTTTTTATACTATGTGTGCTTAATTTTTATTAATAATGCCTATCTTCTTTATTAAAAGTATTAGAGATATAATTTTACTGAGATAAAAATACCTAAGTACAAAACAAGTTTATCTAACTAACTTGGAATAAAAAATTTAAATAGCTTCATTCGTTTTGAAACAAAGCCACGTGGATATGAAAGACCAACATGTAAGATTCTTCTCGTCTGAGTCAAGGGCATGCTTTCTGACATAATTAGACGATGAGATCACGCAGGTAAGTAAAAAATAAGAATTTAAATTACCTGATCGTCTAACATTTTACATTTTCAAAGTGTTTTGGAAAAAGTACTTTTAAGGTTTCATAATAAACATTGCTACAATAAATCAATGTTAGCGAGGTCAATAACAAAGTGATAAAATTAAGATAATATGTAGGTACCTACCTATACTGTGTATAAATACTTGATGTGTAAATATATTTGTTCGTTGTTAGCCTATATTATGTTTCCTTGTTTTGGTCAACCTCGCTATCAATGTTACCCACAAAAGGCACTCTGTAATGTTAGCTTCAAGAACACGACTTAAATAAAAAGTAACAGCCTATTAATAAAATAAAAAAATCTTTATCCTAATAAAAAAAAGGTTCCTCAGAATTTAAAGGTTTTTTGGGTCACTCCATACAGCCTATCTTTTATTAAAGTTCTTCTATTTCATACTTATTTCTTTTTTCGTTTGTGTCTAGTTCTCCATTCACAGAGCAATGTAATAGACGATATTAAAATACATAGTATCAAAAACTAAAGAGATTTTAAAGTTTATCTCCCAATGTCTTATTAAATTGGAGTAAAACAGGTGGACATGCCAAAAATACTGAGCACATGTTTTAGGCAATCTGCCTTTACTTTATTCATAATTTCCTCCATCGTCCTTCAATCATTAATATCGACTTTGAAAAAAGCTTTGCTAAAACATGTGCACATTTTTTTAGCGAGCAGTGTTGGGCGTTGATCAATCAACAAATTGTTAGTTGTTATGGTTTAATTTGCCAATTAATTAATTGTTAATCTTTGATTGTCCTTGCAATAAAAAAATACCAAGCACTGTGAGCAAGCAAGTAAGTAATAAAATATTCGTAAAGCCCTGTGCGAATAGGCTTCAGCTGTGAGTAACTGGCTCACCTTGACACAGGGCTGTTCTCTTCCTGCCACATGTTCCGCATTTGGTGATATCGTATTGAGCTTCCTGCGGACGCAACTCACCTGTTATTTGGAGGGTTCGTTTTTGCGTGTTTGCTTTCATGGGGCCACAATTTGCCTGGTGTAGTGTACCACATTTAGATCTACTAAGTAGGTACCTAAGTGTTACTTGACAGGTTAACGGTTCCTCTTGTATATTTATTTGAGTAATCTATTAATTTATCATAGCGAATCCTACTTCTAGATTAAATACCTTTTTATTTCTTTAAACTACTGGACACTTTTACGAGTAAATCTTGAAATTCTTATTATTAAAAGTATTTTTATGGCTTACTTCACTTATTTACAATCCTACTAATAAGACCGCGGAATTTTGTGTGTACGGATATATGGATGAAAGTTACTCTCTTAAGCAAAAATAGTGAGCCAATGTTGCACCAACTTATCTTTACCATTAACGGAGGATTTAACAGCTGTTAAAACTATCATAACCTATCGACTCGTCTGTAACCATACCATTAATGTTATGTTCGTGCAACTGAGCCTAAGTACGTAAATGGATTTGTATGTAATTTAGCAGAAAGAAGGAAAACTACGTTGATAAACATATAAGATAACTTTAATCACGAAATAATCCGACCGAAGCCGCGAACAAATGAAATTGAGTAGTGATGCATTTGAAATTACTACATACTACCAGCTGGTACTTACACTTACATAGAAGAAGGCTGTGCCAACCAATACAGTCCGACATTGTACTACATTTAGGAACCTTGAAACAAATTACTACACCAATTTAGTTGAGAATTTACCAAAACAAGACAATACCTACCAATAAGATATCCACTAAAGACAATTTCACCTTTTCGTTTTGGGCACCTGATTAGAAATCCAAAAAATCAATATCGTCCATAGCAACCAACAAATTTTCCATGACAAACCATGCCCTTATGGGGCCATAGTCGTAAGTCGACAGTACAGCCGCCATTTCCGACGCAAAAGACTTCTAACCATAAAGGAGCCCATCTCATATGGAGACACTGTCCAAGGATTAATGGCACGTCGACCAAAAAAGGCTCTGCTCGGCTTGCACTGCGCTGCTGAGCGATATACCTTTTAAGGCTTCTGCACAACCTTTATACGGCTAACTACTTAAACTGGCTGGCGAAGGTAATCCTGAGATAGGACAGGCTGGCCTGCAAATTATAGTAAACAACGTTTCGGTACATTATTACTCTTGTTACATTGTATGATACTTTTAATTGTGAAATACCTAAATAGAAATCCGATGGGAAGTCCTACTACTTCTAATTATAAACGTGAAAAGTTTAATGCTTGGATGTATCTATATTTTAGTTACTCTTTAACGTAAAATCTATTGATTACAATGGATTTGAATGAAATTTAAAAGCAAGACATGTAAGATGCTTAAATAGCATTCTTCTTTTCCTTATCCTGATTCTTCTTATCTTCTTTTTATCCTGAAACATCGCAAACGAGGTATCGAGCAACATCTGGTTGAAAAATATGAAAACTATAACTGACTGATTTTACGACGCACAGCTCCAACTTCCGAAGGGATTACATGTGGCACGCAAGTATACCTCTGCACCCACTGAGGAAGGATTCCACCCTACTGTAGATGAAAGCCAAATCCAAACGGGTAGTAAAAATACGTCAGGTGCAGACTACATAGGGCGACACACCAAGTGGCAAAGATTGTCTTTTTTCTAAGTCTAGTAGATTTTCTTTTTTTTTAGACATGTAAACATTGATGTTTGAATTACCCATGGCTATAATATACCACAGAACATTAAACTATTCTATGAGCTGAATAATATAAGTATGTAGTATTATTCTACTACATTGATAGATGTAAAGTAAAACATATACATAATGGTTCTTGAGATACTAATAGTTTATTACTGTGTGTCGTGTTGCACACCTTAATGTCACAGACAATGTTATGGTCAAGTCTCCCCCCCCCCCCCCTTTACTAAAATCCTACGAAACAAATTAAACTCCTTTGGTAAAAACCTGCTGGTGGACAACTATGACCAAGAGAAGCATTAACGGTTTAGAAAAGTACAGTTAAAATTGAATGCATCCTTAATCGGAAAGGAATACTAGATATCGTCTAGAGTTAGACATAAGTCATGAGCATGATCTATAATCATAAAGATTTTTCTGCTTGCTCATGTAGCTCAGTCATCTCACCTAATTAGGTGTTCTAGCTCATGTTCTGTGTTGTCTATGACGTCTAATTAATAAGTACCATCGTCTAACATTTCATTGCTACTTTCTCATCTCCTATTTTGTAAGTGCTTATAGTAACATCTGACTAAGTTGGGAAATTGGGATTATTACTTAAAAGATATCGCAGGCGCCCGCGACTCCGTACGGTCTTTCCTAGCAATAGATGTAGCCTATGTTACTCAGGGTGAATGTTTTTTAATCCCTACTAATATTATAAATGCGAAAGTAACTGTCTGTCTGTCTATGTGTCTGTTACGCTTTCCTGCTTAAACCTCTCAACCGATTTTGATGAAATTTGGTATAGGTATACGTTGAATCTCAAGAACGGACATAGGCTACTTTTTATTAGAAAATAAGGGGGGGGAGGGGGGTAATACCATCTTTGGAAGTTTATATGGAAAAATGTTTATTTTTGAAGTTAGAGATATGAAATTTGGCACAAATATAGCTCGAAACTTGGATTAAAATATAGACTACTTTTTGTTTCGAATATTAGGGGAGAAAGGGGTAAAACCGACCATAAAAGGATGTAGTTCACGCGAACGAAGTCGCGGGCACAGCTAGTGGTGAAATAATTTCTGTAGCTTTTGAATTTATTCAATACAAACACACAAAAATACAAGTCTTTCCTCATTACAATATTAGTGTAGATTTAGCCTGTAAAATGTACATCACACCAAAGTCTTTGAATTTTTTTTCTTTCTCCTGGCTCCGTGCCGGAAGCAATTCTGCTGATATGTAACTAATTTAAATTTCAATGTTCCTAGAGATTTTAATGCTTACGTAAAAGGTATTTAGTAGTATTTTTCCTGTAAGTCATTTATAAATAAACATGTGCGATAATATACTTAGCGACTATTCAACTTTTTGTTTATATTACACGAAAAAACCGAGAGTGAAAGTGGTTGTTTTGAATATTCTAAGACTCAACCTTATCTATGATCTCCATGTGAAGATAATGCACACAAGAAAACTGCTTAGAATGCGTGCAGTTTAATTTCTTACATGTTCATAACGGTCGCTAATAAAATTAATTTGCATTTCACGAATATTAAACTGCATTTTGAGTAACATGCTTATACAGTTTTCCATCGCTAGATGGCTGTGTGCTTATTACAAATTAAGATTCGGTTTGATCATCACGCTGCTCGTGACGATTAAAGAAAAGAGACGTAAGTATTTTAACGAACTCATTCATGATCTATAAATTTCAAAGCATATTAAATTAATAGGAACTTCATTTTGTAAACTACGATTCACTTTCTAGGAATTTAATTTGCATGTATAATATCGGGGCCCTAAGCGAAGAGATGTGGTCTACTCAATTGAATCATGATCTTCGTAATTTCTATTCGATTGTAGTAGGTACACCTGCTCTTTCTATGAAACTTGCGGTCTACGTGTAAATTTGGTGACATTAGGTCAACCCGTCAACCCTATTGTAAACGTTTTTATTTGTTAAAACCTTAAGTTAGTTATGTCTTACCCAAGAAGAACTTTTGATTGTCCAACCCAAGAGGCTTTTGATTGCTGATATTGAGGATTATTTAGATAATGGTGACTGCCTGCTTGCTTAATATGTTTAAACTATCTATATTCAAATTATTGCAATTAATAGGTTAACTACCGAATTTCTTGCCAATTTATTCTGGGACAATAGATTCCTCCAATCCGGTGACAGCTTTTGATTTTTTTTTCAGAGCGAAAGATTTTCACCCCATGCTGCTAAATTGGTTTACATTTTGTCTCTGCACTATTACCTACATGTTTATACGTATTGGAGATCAGTTCTCTATAAATTAATAAGCGATACTGAATGAACTTGGTCTGGGCTGGCCGCGCAGGAGTTGCTCACCTCGACCTTGCACGCGGCGCTTGGTCCCTGCGTACGCGCATTTGCATCTGTCAACACATCCGTTTTGCACATTTATAGGGTTACCACAGCTTCCAATGCCGGCCATTAACTCGTTTTCCTCAACTCTGACTCACGATTTTTTGTAGAACGAAACGTTAAAACTTTCACGGCAGTTTGACTGGATATTTGCATTACACTCATCAAAATAATTAGTGTTCAGGTTTATTTGAGGTGTGAATGATGTAGTATGTACAGTTACGAGTAAATTAAACGTAAACAAATATATATATACGGTCGGTACGGTAATTGAGAACATCCTCCTTATTTTTTGAAGTTGGTAAAAAAGTTGAGCTCTTATGACAGGTTCAGGTTCACGTTAGACTGGGATTGCGCACATATTAATTCACGTGACTGTGCATAGTTTGCAATTATATTATTGATATAGTATTATTTATTTATTTATTATTATTACATTAACAACACTTCTTAAAAATTAAATAATAGGCCTCGCCAACCACTTTTAAGCGGTTGTCAGCGAGTGCGAAACTCACGCTATAAAACAGAACAGAACGTTATTTCGGAATTAGTATTAGTCTGTTGTATTTCTAGCCTTGCTGGTTGTTTTAATCATGCTGTGATACTACTCAGTTAATTGTTCCGTATCAGTGGTGCAGTGGGTGGCCAATTTATTTTTTTACCACGTTGATGTCACACAAGCATATAGCCTTTAAACAATTTGTACAGACCCCTGCAACAACAGGGGTATCACATTGATATGTGCATTATATGTATAGTAAAATGGTACAGGAAGCGTACGACGTATTGTTTCAACAATACTTAAGTCATTAAGGCATTGAGACGACACTCTTCGTTGCATATTGCACATCAGTATGTCACTTCATCGATAGAATACCTGCTACTTTTTGAGTTAATGACAACGCTTCAGCGAGCAGATTCTTGAGGTGACAACGCAGAATTTTCAAATAAGTTTGAAATGAATCCAATGTCAACTCTTGAGAGTTGATTTTATGAACGAAGCGATTGAAATAGATATTTCTTTTACTTTTAAACACTAAATATTTAGGCTCAGCCCGTGTGTCTGCGATAGGACTAGTCATATTTGACTATTTGAATGCAAACCTCGTGCGTAAGCGACGTGAGTATTATTTCTTCCTCAGCACAGGTACAGTCACACCGATTAGTATGCTACACTGACATCCATATCCTTGGCGAATAATGTAATGTGAGAAAGAAATGTAAAGGATGCATAATGAATAATTTTTATGTTCTCAATGTCGTCTCGTTATTGACTTGTCTGCGAGTTACCAATAGTTTCGATACTAATAAGGAAACGATTTCCGGAAGTGTAGGTATGTCAGTCAGTTCATAAGGTTCTAAAAAATTGGCTGTGATTCTACATTACAGGCACGGTATCGTGTGATATATATAGATTTTAGTGTTAAAAGCTCTATGAATTTTAATTTAGATAATACTAAAAGGTTAAATAATAATATAGATAATACAAAAACCACGTAATGCATTAAGCACTCAAAATATTATAATCATAGAAAGAGCATCAGTGAGCTCAAAATTATTGGTGAAATATGCATATATTGTGAAAGTACAGTTTAATTTTTTACCGAATTAATATAGAGTACCACGAGAATAAACTGCAAATGTTATGCTTTTAACATCCGTATAAACAGGTTGTAACAACAGCTATAATATAAGTAGGTACCATTATTTGTTAAACATGATTTCATTTCGAATATTAACGGAATTTATAGTATTTTAACAAAAGCTTTGAACTTTGGTGTATTCTAAAAAGGTTGTTGAGGTTGGTTTTCCTTTTAGTTATTGAAATATTAATGTCCTTATTGTACCATATTTAGTCGTTGGTAGGGTAGATATATCTCTATTACCTTTAAATGCAACCCAGTTATGGCCAGGCACGCCTGAGCATTGACATTCCGTTTGATTACCTACTTACCTTCAGCTTTTCAATGTTTTGGATGAGGTCATAAGGAGATGCTACATACTTTAACAAACCTTCAAACTCATCAGGATGCTAAAAGGGCTAAATAAAAAGGGTTATTAAAATAAGGACAAAATTTTGTGTAGGCCTTGGAAAGGAAGATGCCTACACCGAAAAACGGAATACCCGATGACAAATTACAATTTCAAATTATTGCTGTCCCAGCGAACGTAGAGCCGCCTATTTCCGAATATTCTTTACCTTTTAAACTTATCTTAGACCACCAGGGCTAAATCAAAACCAAAATCAGCTAAATCGCTCTGGCAGTTCTCCTACGAAACACGATTAATTTTTATTAATATAGATAATCTTACTTCGAACGCGAACTTAGGGTTTTTAAAATATGATTTTCATATTCTAATTGAGTTCCCAACTTACAAATAATCTTCAAAATCTTCAAAAGGAAACCTTTCGTTTGTTCGTTTTGTGTTTGGTAATAGGCGTGGACAATAGTGGACATCCAACGGTGGTGGACAAAAACCAAATATGTACTGGGGATTTAGGGTATAAGCATTTCAAGTCTTGCGACTTGACTGAGCACTCCGCACTACCTATACATATTGGACAACATCACACATATTCCTTGAATACTGTGGAAAGTAGCTGATGTACATATGTAACAAAAATCAGAAAAACAACGGTACCACAACACCCAGACCCAACACAATAAAGAAAAGCCATTTTCTCATATTGACCCAACCGGGAATTGGCTACTTGACAGTTTTTGAAAAAGTATTGTAATATGTGCGCCCGTTCATTTTATATCCCAAGCAATTCGATTTATCTGGAAACACGATTATTTATTGTTATTATTTTATGTTTGATTATTGGAAATAATCTAAATAACCAGAGAAAAATAAGATTTAGTGTAACACATTTAAAAAGCACGCGAAAACGCCTAGTCGCGTCATTGTTGCAATTATGACGTCAACATCCTAGACAACGAACCGATACGCATAGGAACGACTTAATTTAGATAAACGGAAAATGTTTCAATAAATTCTTAATACGATTAGAGACACAATAATTCAATTAATCGGTAAAATAAACTTTGTTTCGCCACATTAAAATAAATAATTTTCGCCGACAGCTGTCATTTCCGAATTGCAATGGTGGTTTCCGTTTCGGTTCTTTTGTTCCACAGATAAAAAAACTAAAATTTATTTTGCAAAAATAAAATACTAACTATGCTTTTAATTAAAAAGTAAAAATGTAAAATTATTACTTAACTAATAAGCTAACATATCTAACACTTTTCATATTTTATTGTTAACACTGTCAAGTAGCCAATTAAACCAGACCCGGTCAGAAAAGGTTCAGTCAGCGTCATATAGTTCGTGATACTCAGGGTACTCTAATAAATAGACGCAACTAAAAAGTCAATAATATCGGTACACACAAAGTTTTCTTATTGTTGTCAACAGTTTTGTCGCTCAAAAGGTCGACACACCTAAAATGTCATATAAATCGGCTCAGTCTAACTGCCATAAATATGGTTACAGTCTTCCCGCCAATGGTATCCAAACGTTCTAAGTGTTCAAAAATATGAAACACATTAGAAAAATACGCCAGCATGAAACCTCATTACGCAATCGCGTATTGAGGTTTCATGCTGGCTGATGATTTTCACACTAGATTTAGTGTTTGAATGTAATTCTATTAACTGTCAGTTTATGTCAACTAACCATCAACTACCCATCAGTCGTATCAATGTGAAGTGTAATATTAGAGACAGTGCAGTGAAATAGCCAAAATAGGTTTATTATGCGATTTGGATTTTTTATGTCTTTTGTTACGTTCGAAAGTAGCTTTATCAGAACTGCTCAGTTTATCGTTAATACGGAATTCAGTTAGGTACACAAGTAAAATTAAATACAAAATATACCTAATAACTCATATTCATTATCATTGAGGTTAACGTCTATTTAGCTGTAGCTGTTTATTGCTTATATTTTTTTAACATACCTTGAGACATATCGTCCGTACTGAAAATTCAAGTTTCTAGTTTTGTCTACAAGGAAGCTATAGGGGATCGAAAATGGCCTGAAAAGAATGGTACGGCCGTGCCGGTTTTTTTTGCTTGACTTGGTCCTCCCCACTGCCGTGCCCTCAGATATCGTAAATGGCTATGCAAGAAATTCTGAAGTTCTATACAAAACAAAACAGAAGTCTATGACGTCGGGCTTAAAATGAAAAGGACAGCAGTAGTTTCTATCGCTTTCACTTTGTGTTTACATTTTTTGAAACTAATTGATGAGGAAAATAATATTTAAAAAGTATAGCAGTAAGGTTTATTTTTCTAATGTGTTTCATATTTTTGAACACTTAGAACGTTTGGATACCATTGGCGGGAAGACTGTAACCATATTTATGGCAGTTAGACTGAGCCGATTTATATGACATTTTAGGTGTGTCGACCTTTTGAGCGACAAAACTGTTGACAACAATAAGAAAACTTTGTGTGTACCGATATTATTGACTTTTTAGTTGCGTCTATTTATTAGAGTACCCTGAGTATCACGAACTATATGACGCTGACTGTTCATCGCCAAAGACTCGCCCGCATAAGTTCCTGCTACGAAGGTCGTCAAACCTATGTTTCCTGTTTGTGCGCAGAATTCTTCCATTTCCAGTAAGTAAATTACGTGTGATTGTGACCAATTTACGGATTGATTTGTATTACCTAGAATACAAATGTTCATACATAGGTACCTACGCCCTTGTAATCAGCTGATAGGCAATTGGTCGATACTCAGCTGATACCTTCCACGTGAATATTGTGATAGCACGTGTTATGTATTATGGTTAATCTGTTGTTCTAGTGAAATGACGATACTTCCGACCACTTATGTAGTTTATACATACGTCGCATAGTCTATTTTATCAATTAAGGTTACAGAAACGTTTAGTTTTATAAATGTTTAGGAAAAAAACAAAAATTTTAGTTCAGTATTTAGTTCTTACCTTCTATCTCGTATAAACAAGATATCATGAAAAGGGTTGGGTTACCAAAATGGAACAAATCTTTGCAACATTAAGTTATCTATACTAATAATATAAAGGTAAAAAGTTTGTTTGAAGGCGCAATCTCAGGTCAGTAACACTGGTTCGAATAGAAAAAATATTTTTGTGTTGGATAGTGTATTTGTCGGGGAAACCTGGAAGGCTATAGGCTACATAACATCACGCTGCAACTAATTGGAGCAAAAATCAGTATAAAATGTGATGAAAACGGTGATAGTATGCGTTACCCGCTAGTTTTCAGATCTTATGGTTGTGTTATGTTCGTCTTTTAAGTTATAAAATGAATAATTATTATCTTAGGGCCGCTGTATCCGCTGGCAACAGCTTTTCCTGTACCTAACTGTGTTATAATTAGAATGATAAGCGTTTAGCTCATCATTATTTCTGAACTTATTTACGTACGTACAAATACTAAGTATTCATTAAAGGAAATACATGTTAGATAGATGCATAATAAACGAACTATTGCAAACTAATAAATATAAATGTTAGTAACATCACAATTATTTAATTGCTCTGATTCTGTGGTAAGTAGCTAAAGTTACAGAAATCAGAAACAACGACAGTAACAAAAAAAAACACTCAAAAAGGTCGCATTTTCATATTCAGTTGACCCGAACGCAATCGAACCTGGGACCTCAGAAATGGCGCGATGACAAACTTCGGCCCATTAGCCTGTTGACCAGGGAGGTAGGTGGTTATCAAACTAATGAACTCGATAATTTTCCAAAATGTGTGATCTCAACAAAATTATTCAAAATATTACCCTACCTTCTGTTTTTTGTTTTTGACGACCTCCGTAGCCGAGAGGCGAGCGGGCCTGACTTTGGCGGGCGCCATCTCTGAGGTTCCGGGTTCGATCCCCGGTCGGGTCAATATGGGAAACGAACTTTTCCATATTGTCTCGGATCTGGGTGTTGTGGTACCGTCGTTGTTTCTGATTTCTGTAACACAAGTGCTTAAGCTACTTACCACAGAATCAGAGCAATGTATGTGATGTTGTCCAATATTGTCCAATACCTTCTTCCGCAGTCCGGTATAAAGGGAAAGATTAGCATTTCTGTTACGAATAAACCTACAAAAACTACAAAACCGTTTTTAAATAATATTTCACTTGCAAGTGTAACTGTGACTGTGATCTGATTATTTTTCTAAAACCGCCGTGTACAAATCCTAGTTATTGTGTGTCACTTCGCACTACGTGCCTAATTGAACACTTGTTTGGCAAAGATGTCAAAATAAGACGTGGGTAGACTGCGCCTCAGCCTTTAGAACATAATGTGTCCCTCAGACCACAACGTTTTACCAAAAATCTCAATATCAATAAAGGTTGAATAATTTAAAATAAGCCCACTTTCGCTCCCGCCAGCGGTGAATCAATTAGCTGTGAAGTGTATCATCCCGTTAATAAATTCGACCCTACTTCAAAGCACCTTTGATATGAATACGAAGTTAGTTAGGTGTATAATTAATAAAAAATGTGTTGAACATAACATACATTGCTCTGATTTCAGTGGTAGTGTTACAAAAATCAGACATTCCGACGGTATAACAACTGAGTGTTGTAATTAGTAACTAGTGTAGTAACCAGAGACAATATAGAAAATTAAGTTTTCCTAATTGACCTGATCTGGAATCGAACCCGGGACATCATCATGGTGCGACGCCAAAGTCCTGTACTCTGCTTTCGGCCGGTCCTGTTCAATTCTGTCCGGCTCCGGAGGAAGTGGTTTATAAAAACCAAAGTTATACATAAATAGCTACGGAAGACACGTACCTACGTGATTACATTAAAAGGTAATTTTGTTATCTCTGTGTCACATTCCTGTAAACAGGATAGATTTTCCTTGTTCGTAATATAATAATACAATTTAAACGCATATTCTAGTTCTGAATATGCGTTTTAAAATTGTGGACAGGTACTACAGAATTAAGCGTGACGAATTTAAAATAAACATGTTACGTCATACATGTTTAAAGAAAAATTATCAATTTATTGTTTGTCTCGATACGCAACACAGAGCAATCTTCGTCATTCGAGTTATGACTCACGCGTTTATTGGTAGGCAAATAGTTCACAATGAACCCCTCATTTAAAAACAGTGGTGAGTCATTCTATTAAAGAGGAAAACAGATTTTCACAGCATATTTTCCTTTCAAAATTTAAATTAAAATTTAAAAAATATGTGGAAAGGCTATTGATGTTATCAATAATATGGGCGAGGTTGGTGATAACATTCAAGACGAAATATTTTAAAGCTGTGAGTCACAGTTATTAACGATCATATCTTTGTACATACCAAGAAATACGGTTTTAACGTGTTATTTATTGTTGAAATTAAGTTTATAATAATTGATGCATGACATCAATTCGATTCTAACATCGAATTAACAAAGATTGACAACATATCCCATGCTCGAACATCAAATAACTAACTTTTGTATTTTCCATCGACTGTTGTATTAAAAAGTATAAAAAAATCTTTACAAGTATATTAAAAATGCTTTATTTTGAATGATGTAAATATACCCATGGACTAACTACATATCTGCATGACCTAACGGTTGACTGGTAGAGAATGCTCCTAGCATTAAGTTCATCTTCGGTACTGTATTGTGCGACATGTAAAGTTTTTAAATAAAATATATTAATTCCTACATAACAATGTTTTTTTTAATCCTACTATTGCTCAGCAAATTATCGTTAAAGACAAAAAAAGGTTACTACGATATAAGTATCGTCACATTATGAACAAGTGTCAACGTTTATCAATTGTGAACTTTGACGGTGAGTGACCTGGGTAGGTATGTGCCAATAAACAGGTTTTCCGAGTTCTTCATACCTTTGTTTCTCATTAATCAAATTGTTATTTTTCTGCGAAGATTATTTTGTCTGTCTTAAAGTAAAAATAGTATTTTATATGTTTTTACTTTTAATAATAACTAAGAAAACTTTACTCACTACTTTTACTTACTTTTTTTAAGGTTTTAGATTATTAGACTAGGGCATGTTATATTTATCACGTCTACACTCACATTACGTCTTGATTCCGTCACAATATCATTCCGGAACATAAATTTTCATATGCGGTCTAACCATCGGTAGGTGTGTTTCTCTGTCAAGCTTACATTTAGCAGCTCAGTTCCACACATTGTGTTCAGGGACTATCATTATTATCAAGTTAGTGCAAATTTTCTTCATTCGTCAAACTGTTAATATAAATAGTTACCTACTTACTAGCATGGGACAAGGTGAAAATTCAGTGTCAAATAATATATTTCACGAAGTTGCAGTAACATTAGAAACAGTTTCTTTTACACATTCATCGTATTTTTTACAATACCAGCAAGAGAACTAGTTAAAAGACATTGAGTTTTTCATTGAAATAGGTATATCTAGTTTCCTTCACAGAGAGCTCAGATATACTTATTATGCTTAATGGCAGTGTAGCGTTTTGTACATTAGACAAAATCTTATAAATAATGGAATAATATAACAACATTTATTAAGTTCTTAAAAACCAATGATTTTGTCATAAAAAAATTAAGCAAACTGTGTTGCAAAAGAGTTCCAACCCAGCGTCAGGTCGGAACGCCCTTGGCTGAAAGCGACGCTGACTTTCAGTGGTTTCCTGGCAAATAAACACGTAGGAAATTATAAGACTTACAAGTCTTACAACACGGCACAGTGATGGTAATTATGAGGGATATTTTCAATAGTGATTCTCTCGTTGCACGTCAATGTAAAGCGTGGACAGACGAGCGCGATGACTCACTGCACATGCAAACTGCACCCCAACCGCGCCCCATGCACAGACGAGGGTGAAACGGCGCGATCAATACGCGCAGACAAGTGCAATGCTGACTCACACAATACACGGTTACGGCAGTGAACAATGTCTGCAACAGCAGACTTTGCGCATGCTATAGGTATAAATGAAGGACTAAATGCTGGTAAAAATAATGGAAACTTGTAATTTAACATAATTATAATAAAAGAAGCAACATAACACACAAAATATACACAAGCACCTAATAGCTATTTGAAAAACAATAAAAATAAAAGTCGTAGACAAATAACTTAAAAGAGGTGCGTTGTGTACAATAGGTAAAGGTAGTGTCGGTAAAAAAACACGCGTTAACTCGTTAACGCTCTGTATTAAAGTGAGAGAGGATGGTCATCGACAATTAACGAATGGGTGATTGAGTGAATAGATGAACGTTGAGTGAACATTGAATTAACAAATGAATGGACTTGGATTTTTATTTCCATAACTTACAGTTCGATATTAGTTCTTATACTGTGTAAAAGATAGCTTGATCTCTGCGACAGCTGTCAGTTAAATCACGCCTAAGAAGTTCTGAATTTCATAGTAGTACAGACCATAGATATATTATATTCCTAGATGTAACGCTAAAAACCGCAATTGGGACGTAGCTGTCTTATTCACATCTAGCCATGCAGCGCCACCTAGTGTGACTGAAACAAAAACCACTCAAAGCTTGTATTGGAGTCCGCATCTGCAGATAGAAAATCTATGGACTGGACTCCGGAGTTGGAGTCCAACCATAGACTTCCAATAGAACGTTACCAAATTGAAAATACATTTTTTTTCAAATACGACTCATTTTAATGGCCGTATTTTAATCAGTGATGGGCCATTCATGAAAAATCACTTTCTAGTATTTAACAGTATTTGTGATATTCCTAACTATTTACTGAACGCTTTATTTTATTCCTATGTGTATATGTTACTAATTTATTAGTATTGCATATTTTCCAGAATAGTGCTACTAATTGATACCAACTTTATCATAAACCATGTTTTAACATGGTTTGATATATATTTTTCATATGCGCATCCATTACGCAACAATATTTCCACACACCTCATAAATTAAATATTTCATATTAAATTATTAAAACACCCCTTTTTCTATTTCAAAATACCGTGCCACTATTAAATAAAACTATTAAGTATAAACGAAAACAGTTTTTGGTTTTAGCTTATGTACATACTCTTATATTTTAAATGGGAATACGGCTCACTAATAGTCATACTTATGAATATTAGTATTCTTAAATACTAGTGCATACTTGTGACAGGATCTATGGTATCCCTATCTCGTATTTGAATAGACTGACATTGAATTGTCAAACTGAATTTCACTAAAACAAGATTTTCTAATTATGTAGCAAAATGATGTATGAAAACTCAATAAAACCAAGTAATTATTATAATTGCGGACGAGGATAACTGGATATCAAAGACCATGGTGATCTCTAAGTTTGTGATTTAAAAAATAACGAGAGTTATTCAATATAGTCTTCATCGGTAAGTTTTGCAAAAACATTTGCGTATTATGTTGTAAAAATGAGTCAACGATTTAGAAAATGCTTGTTAACCTTTAAGATTTTTAATTTCCCCAAAATAAAGGCGCAATAATAACCAAATTTTCAAATCTAAATAATGTATATTTATTGCTGTAGTGATGTGGCAATGAAAAAAATTACATCGTACTTGTCGATAAATTTTTCGAACACATTAACTTTTAGATCGAAAAATAAGAATTTATCAAGAGTGGTAAAAAATGGTGTCATGACTCTTAAAATATCGGCAATGGCATAATGTACCTATTGCACTGTATGAAATTTTTGATTTAGTTCGACATAAATTGAACAAGTATGATTCACGAGATATATAAATATTAACATGTCTAAATTCACTTTATTTAATTTGTATTTTGTTACAGGAAATGTGAAAACAGAATCCCATTGCAGGGCGAGAATCAATAAAGTAAACTGCAAAGTAATATGATATTGAGATCCTCTGATCTATGGTTGGACTAAACTACATGTCATTTGTTTGCAAAAAGTTTTAATTTTACACAATTCGTTAATTTTGCTGTCATAGCGTGCTTAAAAAAATATTTTTTATAATAAATATTGGTAGCACTGTCATTTTATTTGTTCGTATACTTATGCAAACATCATAAACAAAATGAAGTAATGTACTGGATTGTCGATATGCTGATACATTTTGGTATTCTAAGCATACAGTCGAACAAAAGTTAAATTCTTCAACTGTTTTCTTGTAGTCTTCTCCATCCTAGCATGCTAGTACTACTCTGGTGGTAATTATGAAGGAAAGCTGGACAAGTTCCACCGTTGGTTTTGGTTTCCATAATACAAGTGCTTAAATTGTTTACTTTGGACTCAGGTCAACCTGATATTTATTTATGTATTCATTATTTTTATATCAACAAAATAAAAAGATCCCTATTTCTTCACTATCCATATTGTTATCACTTACATTTTATCGATATTAAAATCGATATTTGCTACATTACCAAAGAATAAATAGATATTAATACTCATTTTTAAATTGTTAAACGTCAAAACAATGTTAAAAAAAAATATTTTGGGGTGGACGGTCACATTGTTGCTGTCATGACGCGGTTTCTATACTTTCCTTATTCTAAGGTACAGACAATACCTGTAAATGTCATACTTTATGGGCATGCCGACCTACATAATGATGGGCGATGAATCAACGTGACCACTGACTATAAACTATCGGTATTTTAAATAAAACTTAATTTATTTTTTTTAAATGTTATTGTATATTTTAATTTTAATGTCATAAGATTATTTACATAATGATAATATATGCGAACAAGAGTTTATAATAAATTTACAAGATTGTTCTAGCGATTCAGATATGGATTTGGAGTTCACTCCTTAACAAGAATAAATTTAATATATATTCAAATATTCGTTCAATTTAGTAACGTTTGTAATGAAATTAAACCCAATTAAATGTTACTTTAGCATCGATAATAGTAAGAAATGTCGATAATATCTATCGACTTTTTTTATATCATGACCACCCTAGGAATGTCAATTTGACTTATGTCGCAGAGATCAAGCCTTAGAATAAGGAAAGTATAGAAACCGCGTCATGACAGCAACAATGTGACCGTCCACCCCAAAATAATTTTTTTTCAACATCGTTTTGACGTTTAACAATTTAAAAATGAGTATTAATATCTATTTATTCTTTGGTAATGTAGCAAATATCGATTTTAATATCGATAAAATGTAAGTGATAACAATATGGATAATGAAGAAATAGGGATCTTTTTCTTTTGTTGATATAAAAATAATGAATACATAAATAAATATCAGGTTGACCTGAGTCCAAAATAAACAATTTAAGCACTTGTATTATGGAAACCAAAACCAACGGTGGAACTAGCCCAGCTTTCCTTCATAATTGCCACCAGAGTAGTACTAGCATGCTAGGATGGAGAAGATTACAAGAAAACAGTTGAAGAATTTAACTTTTGTTCGACTGTATGCTTAGAATACCAAAATGTATCAGCATATCGACAATCCAGTACATTACTTGATTTTGTTTATGATGTTTGCATAAGTATACGAAAAAATAAAATGACAGTGCTATCAAAATTTATTATAAAAAATATTTTTTTAAGCACGCTAGACAGCAAAATTAACGAATTGTGTAAAATTAAAACTTTTTGCAAACAAATGGCATGTAGTTTAGTCCAACCATAGATCAGAGGATCTCAATATCATATTACTTTGCAGTTTACTTTATTGATTTTCGCCCTGCAATGGGATTCTGTTTTCAAATTTCCTGTAACAAAATACAAAAAGAAATTAACATACTTACCGTAGCATCTCAATACATTTTTGATTGTATTATGTATGTACGCAAAAATTATAATCTACTTTTTAAAAAATCTGACTTCCACAACTTTAACACTAGAAATAAACACAAACTTGCTGTTCCATATCTAAGACTACATAAGATAAGTAATTCCTTTGTGGGTTTAAGCGTTAAATTATTTAACAAGTTACCTGAAAATGTTATCCAGTTGCCCATGCATAGATTTAAGTCTCATGTTAAAAATTGTTTAATAAAAAAGGGCTACTACAAAATTGATGATTATTTAAATGACAAAAATGTATGGGTCTAGTATAACTTTAATTCTCGGAAATGTTTTATATAAGCTTTGTATATTTTATTTAAGTACCTAGCGTAAGGGAACATTGTTACATTGAAAAGAGTAAGTGTCGAGTTTCTTGCCGGTTCTTCTCGACATGATCAACATTCCGAACACGGCGGTAGAATACTTTATTTGTACTGACTATTCATAAGTGCTTTTGTAAAGTTTACATGAATAAAGATGATTTCTATTCTATTCTACAAATTAAATAAAGTGAATTTAGACATGTTAATATTTATATATCTCGTGAATCATACTTGTTCAATTTATGTCGAACTAAATCAAACATTTCATACGATGCAATAGGTACATTATGCCATTGCCGATATTTTAAGAGTCATGATACCATTTTTTACCACTCTTGATAAATTCTTATTTCGCGATCTAAAAGTTAATGTGTTCGAAAATTTTATCGACAAGTACGATGTAATTTTTTTCATTGGCACATCACTACAGCAATAAATATACATTATTTAGATTTGAAAATTTGGTTACTATTGCGCATTTTGGGGAAATTAAAAATCTTAAAGGTTAACAAGCATTTTCTAAATCGTTGGCTCATTTTTACAACATAATACGCAAATGTTTTTGCAAAACTTACCGATGAAGACGATATTGAATAACTCTCGTTATTTTTTAAATAACACACTTAGAAATCACCATGGTCTTTGATATACAGTTATCCTCGTCCGCAATTATTATAATTATTTGGTTTTATTGAGGTTTCATACATAATTTTGCTACATTAGAAAATCTTGTTTTAGTGAAATTCAGTTTGACAATTAAATGTCAGTCTATTCAAATACGTACGAGATAGGGATACCATAGATCCTGTCACAAATATGCACTAGTATTTAAGAATACTAATATTCATAAGTAAGACTATTAGTGAGCCGTATTCCCATTTAAAATATAAGAGTATGTACATAAGCTAAAAACCAAAAACTGTTTTCGTTTATACTTAATAGTTTTATTTAATAGTGGCACGGTATTTTGAAATAGACAAAGGGGTGTTTTAAACATTTAATATGAAATATATAATTTATTAGGTGTGTGGAAATATTGTTGCGTAATGAATGCGCAGATGCAAAATATATATCAAACCATGTTAAAACATGGTTTATGATAAAGTTGGTATCGATTAGTAGCACTATTCTGGAAAATATGCAATACTAATAAATTAGTAACATATACATATACATAGGAATAAAATAAAGCGTTCAGTAAATAGTTACGAATATAACATATATTGTTAAATACTAGAAAGTGATTTTTCAATAATGGCCCATCACTGATTAAAATACGTCCATTAAAATTAGTCGTATTTGAAATTGAATGTATTTTCAATTTGGTAACGTTCTATTGGCAGTCTATGGTTGGACTCCAACTCTGGAGTCCAGTCCATAGATTTTCTATCTGCAGATGCGGACTCCAATACAAGCTTTGAGTGGTTTTTGTTTCAGTCACACTAGGTGGCGCTGCATGGCTAGATGTGAATAAGACAGCTACGTCCCAATTGCGGTTTTTAGCGTTACATCTAGGAATATAATATATCTATGGATCAAGCTATCTTTTACGTAGTATAGGTCCTAGATATACGGACGTTACAGAGTCCAAAATTTGACATGCTTTCGACTGAACAGCAGCGTTGTAATTTTTTCAAAAGTTGAGATTTCCAAACTATTTGAACGATGAAATCGGCATTCGTTTGACAAAAGCGAGAAAAAATTGCATCCACCGCAACCTTCTCTCTCCCGAACGATTAATTAACACTGGGAACTTGTGTGAGTACCTACCTACCTACTACTAATTTAGTACTTAAAATTTCTTTATGAACATCAAAGAATACACGTCAATTAAATGAAAAACAACTAGGTGACATGTGACAAATATGTACAACATAGCAGTCACATGACACAGTAAGTCAGTCATAGCTTTACTGTAATTTCTTCTATACTGCTATCTGACTCAGAGCAGCCCCGAGCTTCATTAAATGATAATTTTGCTCGGGAGACGAATTTATCCCGTAATACAGCAAAATAGGGAGAAACGTTACTTCCAGACACTGACACTGCTGAGGTTTTCCAAATGATACCTAGTCTCTGTCGCTGGCATTTTATGTTTTTTCTAGTATTTTTTTTAACTTGACCAGCACTTAGACTAAGAGTAAAAATCGGTATCGATCTATCGATACCTTGTTTTTTTACTTGTTGAGTCGACTGTCGGTCGCACGCTTCTACATTTTTTGGTGTACCAATATATGGTATCACTACATAGTATAAAATATAGTCGATTGTCCTGTCCCTATGTCCCTTTGTACGCTTAAATCTTTTGATGCGGTTTTTTTAATAGATAGAGAGGTTCAAGAGGAATGTTTTTATTTGAAAAAAAAATACAAAAGTCAATATTTTTAAGTATTTACATTACATCCGTGCGAAGCCCGGGCGGGTCACTAGTATATGAATATAGATCAATCAACAAGATCCTCAATTAATAATAATAAATAAATAATAAGTATTGGACAACATCACATAAATTGCTCTGATTCTGTGGTAAGTAATTAAAGCACTTGTGTTACAGAAATCAGACGACGGTACCACAACACCCAGACCCGAGACAATACAGAAAAGTTCGTTTCCCATATTGACCCGACCGGGGATCGAACCCGGAACCTCTGAGATGGCACGACGCCAAAGTCCGGCACGCTCGCCTCTCGGCCACGGAGGTCGTCAATTATGTAGATTGTCCGTTCTTTTCACGCAAATGTCCGGCCAAACTGGCTGGTCTGCTCGGCTTTTAGGTTCGAGGAGGTGGAACTCAATTTGTACCACTGAATTCTCAGTGAAGGTGCTTACTCTGCTCCAAGCATAATAATGGCTGATTTTTCTTACTATTTACGCCATAAACACTTCAGAGAGAATAACCGACACTTTATTCGGTCTGTTGTAAAATTTATTATGAAAACGTAATAAAAATATGTAGATACCTAGACTTTCTTATCATAAAAAGATAATGATGCTCACGTAGAACGGAGTTTGCTTGGTTACTACTTCAATCCAAATAGTCTTTATCGGTCAAATGCGATGAGAAAAAGGAATAAAATCCGAGCAAAGTCTATGCTGTTATTCGGATAAAAAATTTGTACCTACTATTTATTTCCCAACATGTGATTTTGTTTTCTTATCATTAAAAAACGTTGTTACTACCACTCAAGTGCAACAATTGAATCCAAAATGTAAATTATAGCAACATTCATATTTTCAATGAGAGGGTTAATAGTTATTCCCACCGCTTATGGGATGTGCAATATAAAATTACAGTTTAGATAGTAATTAAACATACATATATGTACTGCAAATATATTTATTATTTACTTTACAAGTTTTTATTATGGTATTTTTGGTAACTATCCTAAATTTCTTTCAATTTGTGTTAGTCTTCATTTTAAGTGTGTATGAACTAACTTTGGAAACATAAAATACTAAATAGTTATGCATATAGAAAAGAAACAACTATTAAAATCTACAATAAAATAATGTTTATTGAATGTAGGCAATATACAGCTATATTGTCTAAATTAAATAAATAAATATCACATTCTGGTTAAGTTTCCCTAGGACTTATTTTCTAACCATTCCTAACGTTCTCCAGAATAATATTTCCTTGCCTTGATTAGATTTTTCTTTGGTAGATATTACAAGTCTCTTTACTTTCATAAAAAGATTAAACCGTACCGTCAAGAGCACGTCACGGTAAATACTTGCAGTTTAATATTCGTTCTTATGCCCACGATGAAAATGAAAATGAATGAAATTAGATAAACTTAAATATGATCGAGTACCTATGCGCGCGGTGTCGTCGGTGGTGTGTTGCGAAGTGGTCGACGGCCGTGCGCCGCGCGCCCGCGCGCTCTCGCTCCCGGAGCCTCCCGAGCGCCGCCGATGGTGCCCGAACAACATAAGTGCATTACAAATCCAAAAGCGTTTAGTATCCTGTATCTCAGATCATAGAAAGAAATCCATACTAATATTATAAATGCGAGAGTAACTCTGTCTGTCTGTCTGTCTGTCCGTCTGTTACTCTTTCACGCCTAAACGGCTGAACGGATTTTGATGAAATTTGGTACAGGTATACGTTGAATCTCAAGAACGGACATAGGCTACTTTTTATTAGAAAATAAGGGGGGATAGGGGTAATACCACCTTTGAAAGTTTATATGGAAAAATGTTTATTTTTAAAGTTAGAGATATGAAATTTGGCACAAATATAGCTCGAAACTTGGATTAAAATATAGACTTCTTTTTGTTTCGAATATTAGGGGAGAAAGGGGTAAAACCGACCATGAAAGGATGTAGTCCACGCGAACGAAGTCGCGGGCACAGCTAGTAGAAAATGAAACGGGCGTATGGCCCGTGTCGCCGCGACCATGCCCGAAACGAAATATCACTGCGCGCCGCTTAGTCAGTCGTGATTCTACCGTGGTGGTGTCATGTTAACAAAATGCCGAGTTGTAGCGTAGTTACGTGTAAAAATAGGAGTGAAACCAAAAACTACAAGAACGATGGGATCACATACCACATGTAAGTATTGTTTTTTTATTTATAACTCAGTAAAAACAAATATTTTAACTAATAAACGCACTGCTATGTGGGCGAACTATGGTATCGAACGAAAATCTGTATTTTAGCTGTGAGAGTTGTACATTAACTGTTCGGCGCGAACAGCAACCTTTACTGCGCTAGACCATGAAGCAATGTATCAACCGCTGTGGGTATAGTCGCGACGTGATTTATTTCTTGGAGCGGCCGCTGCTCAGCGACGCAAACTAGTGGCTAGTGTTGCCGGATAATCGATTATCGATTAATCGATTATCCCCCCCTCAAATAATCTAATAATCGATATGACAATCGCTAGTACCGATACTATCGATATAATCGATTATATCGATACCTATTTTTATTAGATATAATCGATTATATCGATAGTATCGATTCTCATATCGATTATTAGATTATTTAGGCCTCTTTTGGAATAATCGATTATAATCGATATACAATCGAATCGACGGCAACACTACTAGTGGCTTAGCAGTACCTAATTGCAGTTATCGATTAAAATACGAAGGAGTCGAATGTCATGTACCTACAAATATTGGAGATAAACCCACAAATTATAGTTTTTTTAGACTAAAAAAGAGAAGGATTTTTTCGGTTTCTGTTTATATTTGATTCTCAGTTCGTTACAATGAAATGTCAATTAAGGACACTTGTTACAGTTTTCCAAACGATCCGAGTATTAAAGAAAAATGGATAGATGCAACAGGAAGAGGTCCTAACTGGTTTCCTTGTCAGAGAAATGCCCTCTGTTCGGAACATTTTCAAGAAGAATGTTTTCAGCCACTAAATAAGAGCCGTAGACTTTTCGAATGGGCCGTACCAACCATGAAGATTTGTCATATTACATCGGTAAGTGTAAATATTTTGAAACTTAAACAAATTTGGTTGAGTAGAAACTCAAAATAAAAACACGTGTCTCAAGTTTTGGCTATATTAGACCCTTACTTTATTATATTCCCATAATAAAATAAGAGAAGGATTTTAAAAGTAATTAATTGCTTTACTGTCTTTTACTTTTTTATAACCATCCTGCTAAATGCATTATATTTTTTAGAGTACTTCAAAGCCTGACGGTACATCGCCCGATTTGAAAGAAAATGTCACAGTAAGTATGAAATTTTGTCTAATAGTTATTGCTTACTCCTTAATATTATGATCAATTGTGTTGTGTTGTGACTGTATGGAATGAGTATAAGGTACGGGTTTGTCGGTTATAAATATGTATAAATACGAAAAATTTACGAAGTGGGACGTTTTATTGACCTCGGTGGCGTAATGTCTAAAGTAGGCGCCCAAAGCCCGAAAGGTCCTGGGTTCGAATCCCGGTCGTCTTAATTTGGAAAACGGATATTTCTTAATTGACTTGGGTCTGGGTGTGCTGGGATGACGCCCCCAGTTAGTATCCGTCGTCTGGTACTCATAGTAAAGGGAAAACCTTATTTTGAGAGCAGGTGATTAGTGTGATTGTCTGGCGCATTTATAATTTATCTGGAACACTTCTTATGCTCACATTAATTTTGAGATATCATTTGTTTTTTCCTTTCTTTTATCTATAACTTACGTTTTTGTTTTGTTATTTTTCAGCAGGACTTCACCTGTGTGACTTGTGGTCAAAAAATAAGTCCAACGAATGAAAATCTAAACAATCGGGTAATATCATAATTTAAAGTACGCTATCGGCAAATGGGCTATTAGTTGCCTTCGCATTAAGAGCAGTATATATATGTTACTAGCTGTGCCAGCGACTTCGTTCGCGTGGACTACATCCTTTCATGGTCGGTTTTACCCCTTTCTCCCCTAATATTCGAAACAAAAAGTGGTCTATATTTTAATCCAAGTTTCGAGCTATATTTGTGCCAAATTTCATATCTCTAACTTCAAAAATAAACATTTTTCCATATAAACTTTCAAAGATGGTATTACCCCCATCCCCCCCTTATTTTCTAATAAAAAGTAGCCTATGTCCGTTCTTGAGATTCAACGTATACCTATACCAAATTTCATCAAAATCGGTTGAGAGGTTTAAGCAGGAAAGCGTAACAGACACACAGACAGACAGACAGACAGACAGAGTTACTTTCGCATTTATAATATTAGTAGGGATATGGCTGCAGCTACCATTTTCATGGTGGGATGCATGCTAGTTTGTCACTTTGTAGCATACAATAAAAACACGTTACTGTACCCTTCTAATGAAAACCCATTTGCAGTTATTGTACTGTATGCCTACAATTTATGTTGTTTTCTTTTAGCAGTAAGTAAGCATTAAGAAATCGGCAAAAATATTAAATGGCTTTTTCAGACACTGAAAGATGTTAAGCCAGCTGAGACCAATGCCGACCAAACTGACGAAAGTGGAAATAACACAAACGTTTGTATCAAATTCTAGAGTCTTTTTCCAATTGCGTTTGTTCATCTAATCTGATATGTTTATTATGCAGGTAATATTGATAAACTCTTAAACATTATTTGTTACAGCTTCCATCAGAGCCAAACGAGCTGTTTGAGACCCCCCGAAAATTGAAAATGAGCCAGAAAATCAGCAAATATGAAAGCATGTTGAATAAGCAAAAAAAACAAATTAAAAGACTTCAGAAAATGACTAGTCGTTATCAGAAAAAAAATACTAAATTGGAAGACATAATAAAAGAATTAAAAAAATTCCCAAGCGAAAACTTTTAAATAAATATTTACATTTTACTGGCCAATGATTTCTCTGTGTTTCTATTACTTGTTGTACTACAGTGCATATTATTATTATCTTTAACTATGGTATAACGGGTAGTACCTACTCATGATATTAATCATCGGTCATAGCCGTTATTGCATAGTTTTAGTTATGTCTCACTAAAGTTTAAGTGTTATTATTATTAATATCTTATTAAGTTTTCGCTCTTATCTTAACAACAAACTTATCTATTCTACTCTTTAAAATGTTCGTAACAAAATCCTATAAATATTGGAACAGATCCTATTAGTGGATTTTTTATTTTTAGAGTAATTTACGCCGTACTAGCGAACTTTAAATATTAGAAACAGATTGTGACGCTGAGTGCTGCGTCACAATCTGTTTCTGGGCCTGATAATGCGGGTTTAATAAATTTACTGAATACTTAATTCATCTCGTGGATCCTACCAGTCAATAAGCAGAAAATATACTGGCTATTACTACATAGTATAAAATAAAGTCATGTCTCTCCTGACTCAAACAGGCCTAGCATACCTACATTATATTTACAATTTGTTTGCGGAAGCCCCCATCTGACCAAAAAGGTTGTAGTAACAAGCTTCCAGTAACTCCTATTAATTCACATAGAGGGATCTCTACACACGTAAGCATTCCACAGCTTCGATGTATTGTGATAGACTAGGTAGTCTATGCTTCGTTGTTGGTATATTTTTTTTCTAAAGGACATAATTATGATGATAGCTTCAGATGGCCTTTTAATCTTCACCGAACTTGCTTACCCCTAATATATATTAAACAACTGTCAGAGGGCGTTCCATAGCGGAACTCGAACCTCGGCTCGGGCCGTTGAGAATAATAACTATTCTAAATTAAACGATGTAGGTATTGTGATTAGACGGAGATTGGCAGAGTAAACATATTAGCAAGTGAAAACATTGCTGATGATTTTTTCTTACAAAACGCATGCATGCGTTGCACCTTATCTGATTAGCTTGCGTCATTGAGATAATAAAGACGAGAAATTATTGAGTTACCTAATTAACGATAATATAATTTATCAAGAACTAATTTTCGGTACACCCACTAATTCTGAAATGATTTATTTAACGTCAAGTCTTCATTAAAAAATCTCATCGCATTTCACACCAAAAGGCGAACAAATAAATTTCAAGTTTAAACCCGCAATTATAATTTCCAGTTATAATGCATTTATGCATCAGCGTATTAGAATTTTAGCTAATTAAATACAGTATTCGGGTTAATGTCACCGGTAATTAGATCAAATCTGCCGACTCACAGAGAAAGCACTGGTGAAAACTTGAAGAGAAATTAACTACGCAGACCAAAACGGTGCGCGCATATATGCGGCGAGATGAGATGAGGGACCGAAACTCATATTAACATTTATTATTGAAGACCTCCGTAGCCGAGAAGCTGGGGTACCGGCCTTTGGCGTTACGCCATCTTTGAGGTTCCGACTTCGATTCCCGGTGGGGGCAATATCGAAATAAAAATTTAATGAAATAGTTTCATCGTTCTAAATTTAAAGTTTCACCACCCTTGCAACCCTATTACTGCATTAGACAGTAGGCTATGTCCTTTCTTAGATTTAAAGACTACGATACCTACAGGTATACCAAATTTAATTTAAAATCCAGTCCAGATCCAGATCCAGTTGTTATGGCGTAAAGCCCACAGACAGACAGAGTTTTTTTTCACATTTATAATACTAGTACGGATTTATTGAACGCCTTGGGTGTTTCCTTTTGAACAACTTCCTTCTATCCATTTTTTTAGCTGCGCTAGAGACAGGCCTTTCGGCTTGGGTGTAGGTATTCAAGTAGCTAAGCACTTGGTATACCACAAGTGCTTAGCTACTTGTCTATAGACAACAGATACAACGACAGTACCACAACACCCAAACCCGAGACAATATCGAAAAGTTCGTTTCCCATATTGACCTAGGTGACAGGTTAGGTACAAAAAAGTAAAAAATCATGATAAAAGGTGATCAGTCAATCAGGACAGTAACGACTATTCCAATACTAAATATGATTAACTAACTAGTTCCTATTACAGATAACTAAATCGCAAAACTAGTCGAAAATAAATAACAACGCATCACTAGTTCGATGATTAATAATCCGTACTATTAGTCCTTCCAATATTAGTATTGTACATTCCAAAAGTTCCATACGCCACGTAAGTGTTACGTGTTGCCGTCATCGTTATCACCGCGAGCGTTTTATCAGCGTGATTACCTGAGTGATACCAGCTCAAAAATTATCTTAACACTGGAGAATGTGGTTATAACAATGAACCCCAACTATAGCATGGTTTTTTTTCCCTAACTGACTTTTTTTCCCTAGATGATGGCCGCAGATGGCTTTTTCATCTTCACCGGGCTTGCGGGGGAGCGGAAGGCTCTCACCCCTAAATATAGTATGGTACGCCAGCTTCTAACATAGCAAATCAGATTTTTTGGTCACCTCGTCCACGGCTGATTTATAGTCGTAAGACCCAGTCCACCAGACACAATAGAAAATCAATTCTGTGGCCTGGTGCTAATAGGGCTAATAGCATTAATCAATATTAACGTACTTTGGCCCTTTTAGCACCAGGCCACATAATTGTGTCTGGTTTTTAAAAGGACATTCGGTCTTACGAGGTTATCATACACACGACACAAAGACACACATGAGACATTAGGTTTCCTGTACGTTTTATAGAAAAGTTAGCACATAAAAACATGATTAGTCGATTTCATAAACTACTGCGGGATTTCCAGTGGGGGTCGGTAACTTCCTCGGCTTTCCCCCCTGAGCACGCCAATCCCCTTAACTTTATTACCGTCCACACAGCCAATATCGAAAAATATAGACATTTTAAGTTTTCCTTGAATGTATTATTAATTTAGTTGAATCATACGTGAATTGTTACTGTTTTCATATTATGATTAATTAACAACATCAAAAATAGACATTCATTTAAATACAATAGCAGAAAATAGGGAAAAATATTTAATAACATGAACAGTAGAAGCATGAACGTATTAAATTGACGTATCTACGAAATGTTTTGACATTTTGTTAACAACAAAACAAATGATTATGAATACCACATGCCGAGGTTATAAATAATAATAACGTACAAACCGAGTATATACCTACGCACTTGTTTATCAAGAATATTCTTTAATTATGATATTAAATATAAATTAACCAAAAATGCGTCCAAGGTAAATAGAATGGTTTTAAAAAATGTAAGTGCATAGCATTTTTAGACAATCCCGTGCGACCCTTGAAAGTTAATTGAAAGTGAGTTTTGCAGCCATCATTAATAGTTAGGTAAAATAAAACAAAGTCCACCGATAACTGAGGATTAGAACCATGCAAAGTTACCGCAACGTTGTTCAAAAAAGAAAATTCTTAGATCTATAACCATTGTGAAATTAAACAAAATATGATTGTACAAACAATGCAGCCTCGTCTATCATATAGAGACAAAACACGCATCGTTCGCCACTTCCAGTTTCCAACAGTTATCCTTAACCTTGTTGTTTAACTCTAAAAATAACTTCGATACTTCGCGTGAGGACTCTACAAGAGCGACTCTGGTAACACCAGCTGTATGAGTATGTTTACCGCATCTCCATATATGGTGACAAAAGTGGAGGGAGCTTGTGATTGGTGGAACATAAATTGTTGCCTATACTGTGCGAGCGCTGATAAGGCCAGTTTTATATAGTTTATCCTCACGTGCCAGTGCTCATTTAGTAGTGGCCAGCGTAGCGGCTCGAAGTGTACTTGTTGCTTAGTCATTAACGTAACTTAACAGTAAGTTTTATTTTGTGTTTGCCTTTTATTCGTCTAGACACATGCCCGCTTCAATAATTTAACGGTATCGTGATATATGTAGTTAAAAAAAAAGTATTTGTGTTTACACATTTTTTATCAAGTGCAGCTACAGGTGATTCAATTACGTAATGAAGATTACGTAATTTATAATTCAGTGAAGTGAATCTCGTGACAATCAACAGTGCTTAAATAAATACAGCAAGGAATTAATAAGTGAATATTGCTTATTTCAGAACAAATCAAAATGTGCGACGAGGAAGTTGCTGCGTTGGTCGTGGACAATGGCTCCGGTATGTGCAAGGCCGGTTTCGCGGGCGACGACGCGCCCCGCGCCGTGTTCCCCTCGATCGTGGGCCGCCCGCGCCACCAGGGCGTCATGGTCGGCATGGGACAGAAGGACTCATACGTCGGTGACGAGGCACAGAGCAAGAGAGGCATCCTCACCCTCAAATACCCCATCGAGCACGGCATCGTCACCAACTGGGATGACATGGAGAAGATCTGGCATCACACCTTCTACAATGAACTCCGTGTCGCTCCCGAAGAGCACCCCGTACTACTCACCGAGGCTCCTCTCAACCCTAAGGCCAACAGGTACGTTCAATGACCGCATTTCTAACTGACGTCATACAACTTTGTATTATAACGTTACATTGCATATACCGAACGCTCTACTTACGTTCGCACCTTCGCACCATACTTATGATTTTTCTTTTGCTTTTCCAGAGAGAAGATGACACAGATCATGTTCGAGACGTTCAACACGCCCGCCATGTATGTGGCCATCCAGGCTGTGCTGTCCCTGTACGCGTCCGGTCGTACCACCGGTATCGTGCTGGACTCCGGAGACGGTGTGTCCCACACAGTGCCCATCTACGAGGGCTACGCCCTGCCCCACGCCATCCTCCGTCTGGACTTGGCCGGCCGTGACCTCACAGACTACCTGATGAAGATCCTCACCGAGCGTGGTTACTCATTCACCACCACTGCTGAGCGTGAAATCGTACGTGACATCAAGGAGAAGCTCTGCTACGTCGCCCTCGACTTCGAGCAGGAGATGGCCACCGCCGCCTCCAGCAGCTCGCTCGAGAAGTCCTACGAACTTCCCGACGGTCAGGTCATCACCATCGGAAACGAAAGGTTCCGTTGCCCAGAGGCTCTATTCCAGCCCTCATTCTTGGGTATGGAAGCAAACGGCATCCACGAGACCACCTACAACTCTATCATGAAGTGCGACGTTGACATCCGTAAGGACCTGTACGCCAACACAGTATTGTCTGGTGGTACCACCATGTACCCTGGTATCGCTGACCGCATGCAGAAGGAAATTACTGCCCTGGCGCCATCCACAATGAAGATCAAGATCATCGCGCCTCCTGAGAGGAAATACTCCGTATGGATCGGTGGATCCATCCTGGCTTCCCTCTCTACCTTCCAACAGATGTGGATCTCGAAACAGGAGTACGATGAGTCCGGCCCCTCAATCGTGCACAGGAAGTGCTTCTAAACTCCAGATTGACTGTTCCTAATTTATGATGCCCTACACCAGTCCCCAAAATGGGCGGCTCAAATTACGCTTGTGATCTATTATTTAAGTACAGTATTTAAATAGGTTGTAAGGTATCGTACGTAATATGCATATTACGTAAACAATTTTGACAAAGATTTTTGATTTATTTATGAGTCACTAACAACATTTTTAATAAAAATAATTTATATACCGGTATAAATGGGCATATTATTTCAACAAGCTTTGAGATTTTACCTACTAGTCGAAAGTGAAAGACGGTGTACCGTTGATGATCGCTTGACACAAATCTCCTTTTCTTGTAAAGCGACCATGTAACGTAGTGATTAGTGATCGTGCCGTTTCTTTCCTATCTCTATGCACAGTCATTGAACATTCACATACCTTAATAAACATAAATTGAGCTGCAGTGCTCAGCTAAATTAGCATTAGTAGTAATTTTATAAAACTCCTGGTGGGTAAAGCATTTAATTTTAATGTTCTCAATGCAGCAGTAATGACAGTAGATTACGAGCATAAAAATGAAATAAACAGTTTTCGTGTTGAGAGAACATTTAATACCGCTAATGGAAGAGGAGTGGGAGAGGTCAGTCCATAGAGACCATTACATTAATTGTTAATTTGTCGGTGCTACCGCAAAGCAACCTCTCATTGTTTTGAGTCACAAATGGAAATGTCAGGGGCATTTAACAAATTAGGTTGAAAGAGATAAGGCCTAAATTCTATCCAAGGGCTTTGTGCTAATTTCCTTTGAAAAGGACAAAGCTTGAATTTGTCGAGATATTTTGCGCGAGAAGTTTTTATCTGGTTTGGTGTAGTGTAGTGTGGTGTGGTATATTGAACATTTATTTTATTTATAACAGTTATGCCATGACGCTGTGTGATGTAAATCGTAACCTCAAACTTGAACTCTGGACCAACCTTTGTAAATAGATTTTTCATAGTTTACTGACCTACAGCGGTGTTCCAAATATACTCATTTATAATTAGAGCGGACACACCCGCGAGTCTGGCAGCCAGTACGTTAATGATGCCGCAAGATGCTGCACTATTTCTGGATGATGCTCTTTTGATAAAGCTAGACAATTCAAAACAAATAGTTTATTTAATGTGCTCGTAGTTCATACCGATCATCGTTTGATCGTATTGCGAAGTTCCGCTAATGTTTGTTTTCTAAAGAGTATCAGTCTAACCTACTTGAAACATTGGAAATTGTTAGAGCAAGTAATGCATTTAATATACTGCTGTTTGCAGAATGTAAAACACAACTTTTATCGCTTTTAGCTTTCTTGCCAGTGGCGTTAGAAAGCTGTTTTGATTTCTAAGACATTCACTTTACTATGATTTTAAATTAATATACATACATACCCATAATATGAATATATTAACCAATGTTTCTTTCAATGATCTTTAACAAATTATTAAAAAACTATTCAAGTTTAGTTTACATACTGAAAATTTATATCTGAATGATGAGAAAAGAAAAATCTAACATAAAAGCCATCGAAAAGTACCCAAGTGCATTTGTTTAAAATTAAGTTATAAAAGACGAACGCGACAACTCGGTAAATTTTGAATTTCTGTAAACCCTACCTAAGTCCTGATATTTACGAACACACAAACAAATAATTATTTAATTTGGTCCAGTATTTCTAAAGTTGCCAAGAGTACATGCATTTCGGCGATTATTTATTATTTATTCGATATATCATTTTAGACTTCGCTGTATTTCAAGAATACGTAGTTACACATTTAGATATTGATGTTGTTCAGGGTTTTTTATTACGTTTTAGAGTAGTATTACTACTAGAGGCCCAGAGCGGCTTCGCATGCGTACGATCGCGGTAAATTCAAACTCATTCCAATTATCTCTACGAAAGAAACTCCTTTTAGTTCAAGAAAAAAAAAGGTATTGGCAGAGTTGGTTGAGCTGTTCTGGAGATTTGCGATTAGCAACACATTTAGCGCTTCATTTATATATTATAGACGTGACGTTACCAATAGAACAATGAACCATCTTCGATTTTAAAACTAAATCGGCACGGCTTGTCCCGCGTGCCGAAGAGCGCTGGCGAACGTATCCAGACTGCAGGCGAGGGTCAAGGGCGCGGCCGCGTACTCCGATCGATCCCGCATCCCCCCTGCCCCCTTCGGGCGCGTCCGCCCGGCTAGACCTCACACCGCACTACCCACGACTTGCAACACGATTTACACTTTATTTCTAAACAGCTAGAGTTGGTAATGCTATTACTCCCTTTCAAATGGAGTGAGGTTAGCGAAGGTGAGGGAGTCTGTCGCTAAAAGCCATATTTGGTCAGGCTCCTGTTCATACTACTGCTCTACTGCAGTCTGCAGCGGTATGGATTTATTAGATAAGTGAATTCCTATGCAAACGCCCCGGTGCATGATCCGTTTACGTCAATTACGCAATTTGCTTAGATTACTATTCCAGGGTAGATACTATTTATGTCAATTGTTTGTTAGTCAGTAACTCAGCTGGTTAAATTAATAGCAAGAAAACTGTAGTTCAAAAAAATCTGCATTGATAAAAAATGAACGAATATCATAACTGTTCATTTGAAAAAATTAAATACATTAAACTAAGATTTGCCCCAATAATTCTTGTGGATCCTACTAATATTATATACGAAAAATTTAAAAAAAGAAGAAGAAGAAGAAGTCTGCATGTACGTTTGTTACACTTTTTGGCAAAAACTACTGAATGGATTTGGCTGTTTGGTATTTAGATACATAAGGTAATAGTCAGTCGGACAAAGTCTCGGGCGATAGCTAGTATTAGGAAGCGTTCAAATATTATGTAACGCAATTTTTGAAGATTTGACCCCATGGGGGAGGAGGTTGGGGCTCTCCCCCATTTAACGCAGCATAACGTTTTTCTGTACCCGAAGAACTTACGAGGTAATGATCTGAACAAGTCTGTGCTCCATTTTCCCAGTCTCTGGAAACTAAGCCTATTTCGTTAGATCACCGCGGTTGCGCCACCCTAACGCGCTAACTGATAAAATATTATCTTACCTGGAGTCAACTTGGTGGCACAACTAACATGACTGAGTCACCAGCTGGTTGCGCAATCATAATACATATTAAGAGTTATTTGGTTTCTAACTCACTGCACTACTAAGTGCTCTACCAAGGATGTCTCCTCAACTTTCTTTTATAGTGCTTAAAGAAACTGTTTCCAAAACATCTATTGCTCGCGACTTTGTTCGCGCTTATTCGGGATAAAATGTATCCTTAATGTTGATCCGGGATCTCATACATCTTTCTACCAAATTTTAGCCAAATCCATTCAGTAGTTTTTGCGTGAAAAAGTAACAGACAGACATCCGTGCATTTTTAGTATTAGTAGGCCCTTTCCGTCTATTTTGACAGTGATAAACCTGGTGTATTTTACTTGGTAGTTCCAGATATAACAATGGCGCTATCGGTGGCCATGGTACTGACAAAATCAAATGAGACTATACAATTAATACAATTTAGACTTTGCACCGCCCTTATGACGTACGCATAAGATGTACTATTAAACTGCAAACTGTGCTTACCTTGACGTGCTGACTGTACCGTAACAAAATATGGCTTATTGTGTAAGAAACATTCTTACCACTGTAGATATGTATGGCATTATTTTTTATCAGACGAATCATGGATTCATAATGATACTTTCATAGGTTGTATCCAGTGTGGGTGTTAATATTTATAGTAAAGTAGGGCATTTTGCATCAGATCGCAGTCAAATGATGCGTTCATTTGTGTAACATGATCACGCATAATTGGATACTGCGCTAGTTTCATGGAACGTGTCTCTCGGATCTTTCCAGATAAAGCTACTGGAATTTATTCACGTCTGACAATAAATATGTGCAATTTTGATTATTTATTTTTTTATCATCAGTATAATGTAAGTTCAACGGGTAACTTTAAATTAAAAGCGTGAAATGCCTTGCAACTGTTTTTAATTTTCTATATATCTATCTGACAATGGTTTCATAATAGTTTTCGCGAGCAAAACAAAAGAGGGATCTAGTGACGATTATTCCGTTGCAAATGCTAACAATATGTAGTAAAGCTAGTTTTCTTTATTAAAATAAACAATAAATATGCGGGCAAAAGCTCCTGCAAAATATAAAATGGGAAAATAATTATATTAATAAGGTGGAATTTTTTTTCTATACCTTAGGTTCAGACACAGGGGAATCAGCAGAGTTTTGGAGAAGGCTTTTTAATACGCCATATTTGTACTGTCTGGCTCTTTTGATAAATGGTAAGAAAGCTATATATTTTTTTTTTAAATCCTCATTAGAGATTTTGGTAACTAAAGTTATTTATCTTAACATGTTGGAACCGAGTCTGCCTTTCATGCGGAATGTGCAGGGATGACGGCAAGCATCCTGATGGCACCACTCTAATGCTGCGGAACTTGGTATAGTCTTTGCACCTTGGTTTGGAAAGCTACATGTGTTTACAGCCTGACACCGTCTCAAGTAGGTACATAGCACTCTAAATAGGCCGGATCAGAGACTGAACTTACGACTTTTATGAATTTACGACGTTTTTGGCCCATTGCCGTCCGGGTTTCCCAGGATTTTTAGGCTTGCGGGAAGAGCCAGGGTGGAGTTCTTAATTTTTTTACCTCGACAGTTGATTTATAAATCACATTAAATTTCGTTTGCATTGTCAACTTTTCATTATTATGGGCTCTGCCTGAAATTGAATTTAATTGAATTAATTTCATGTAAATCAAAATACTTCGGATAAAGTTATTTTCTTTCACTTTAATAACTGGGATTTTTTTCAGACTTCAAAGGGGGCAATGCTACGAGAGTACTGGGTACAATGCCTCAGCTTTGCTAATGCTAATGCTTCTTTTGTGTGTTTTTTTGTAGATATTTGTAGGAACATATAAAGTAATTCTTTTTCTCTACGGTAAATATCCCTTTACTCTTTTTTAGGTTAAGGAACAAGAAGTTTGAAAAAAATATTATTAATAGAAAAACAGAAAATATGCATATTCCGTATTAACCTCAATAAGGTACACATGATGCGATTGGTACGATATTTTACGGTTTTACATTTGTCACCGCGCTGTATTTCTTGAAGGAGTGCTGAGTCAGAGCAGTGTACGCATTTTAATACAATACTTCCACGAGTCCGTAAGCTATTTCGAATTCCAAACAACTCAGTGTGGTTTCCTCCGTTGAGTCATATTAAGTTGGTGTAACTTGTTAACGGAATAACGTACCTACGTTACAAAAAGAGTCTGCGTCCAAGACAATACTGAAGTATGCTTGAGGAGGTTCAAGGGTTTTGATATCCGTAACAAAGGCCTTTTCCACACTTCTGGCTCAAGGAACTCTCAGTAGCTTCCGTAAATCGATAGAGGAGGTCACAGGTCAATAGCTGACTAATAAGTTCGTTCGCTGTGCTAATAATAATATTAGTGTTGTAAATAAAGATACTTAATGATAGCTTACCACGGAAGTCATTTCATTCTTAATGGATTTTGCCAATGAAGACGATAGCAGGGCGGGAATATTACATCTTTAAACGAAATATTAAAAATTATTTAACAGGATTAGGGCTTTGAAAAGCCAATTACAAATGCGTATGGTACACATCTTGTTTTTGTGGTTAACATATCGCAAGTTGAAACTAATGTTAAGTGTGGTTAAGTATTTTTATTTTTATTTGTATTTCTTTTAACTAGCGCCACACGTATTGATATTATATTAATTAATATTGTTCCTAACTTGCTAACAATGCTCTGAGTCAGAATACAAATTGATGTGTCACCAAAATGAAACTGTAAAGAGGCATGTAGGTATTGTATTGTTCGAACAGAAAACAAGAGTACCTATATATTGTTTAAACGAATGTTATTTCAATGATGTATTTTTTTAAGAACCATCTGAATTTTTAACAGTTAATTCTTTCTTTGGGCTCCGTTGTAAAATTAAATTTGTAAATTCTGCACAATTCATAAATCATAATTATCACAGAATTAGAGCAATATAAGTGATGTTGTCCAATATATACTATTAGTGTAGTGACTAAGAAACATTCACGCCTGTCTATCAGTCTCCGTTCTGTCTAATTTATAATTATGGACGCTAAACTGGTCATTCATTAAGAGTGATACTACATTATGATATCTTGATGAGTTGACACACGAGGTGGTGCCCAGACCAGCCCAAGACGTGGTCAAGTTAGTTGACTCATCGACGTAGTACTCTTACGTGACTTTACCATGAGTCATATTGTATAGTGTATCATGGACAACGCACTCACAGCGAGATAATAAATAAATTAATATTAAAAAAACAACTTGTTTACGAAACCGATAAAGTACTTGGATGATGTGTAGGTAGGTACATTTTTTCTTATTTAGGTATGTACTATATCGTATTAAGGAAGGTTGTATTTATTTTTTTACTGTTATTATCATATTGTCACATACCTACCTCATTAGTTAAATGATTTTTCAGTGAAAGCAGTAGTTTTAAACTTTAGGTTACGTTATGGGAGTTTTAGAAGTATTCCCTTTTTATAATATAGTGGGTATATGTTACGCCGTAATAATACAGCTTTTCTAACGGGATAAGTAATTGTTTTGAAATCAGTTCAGTATTTGTGAAGTTAATTCGTTGCTTATGCAAATAACCTAAGTGAGCTTTCGAAAAACTCGTATCTTCCCACCTATTCCCAAAGTAAGGAATGCGTTTTACAGACATTATTTAAGTCGTCAATGAAAAACAAGTACCTTACTATGATGAACATCTAAAAGCTACAGTTACATACTTATTTTTAAAGTAGGTATATTTTTTATAAGTAGCTGTAGCTTTATTTAAATGGATATAAATTAAAAAAATATATATAATTTGTCAGTAGGTTACTATCGTAAGGTGGCCGGGCCGGCATAGACATATTAAGTTTGTAAACATAGACAATCCTAGTAGGTGTAAATATTTTCTAATTTGTTTCTCTTGCCAGATAGGTACATACATATTTTATAAACTAGATTTCACCATTCACCAAGTAATAGGCGAGTAAGAAACTTTTACGAATTAATAAGATATCCTAAAAAGCGTAACTAAATATGCTAAACCATTAAATTCATGAGATGATGTTAATCAGGTCTATCGAGCTAGCCGTCGCACACTGGTCCGGATTTTTAATATGGAAGACTTAGGACCCAATGTCAATATTTCGGGCTGAAAAAAATCATGTGGATAGATAAATGAACGTTCATCAACGTTTGTTCTAGCAGTTTTTATGAAATTGGTTATTTTTGCGAAAAAAAAAACATTGAAAAAAAATTTGTATGGAGAAAAAGTGAAATTTTTTTTTTTTTCGAAAAGTTCAAAACTGTTAGCAGTGAAACCTTTTGTGTGTTATTGTATTACACTTATTCGTTAATTCCATATTTTTTTTATTTGCATATACTTGCAGCCTTGGCCAAAATATGCATCGGAACTTTCATTGTATTTATTTCAACTATTTGTGACAATTTAATTTTTTTATTGATTTATAGTCACATAATTTACGCATATTTTCAATATAATAAATTTTAAAATCCATTAATGATTTTGAAAAATAGATTACAATTAAATTTTAAAAATCAAAATAATATTTTACTTCTTAGTGGTTAGCTGTTGCTCAAAGCGCAGTTAGTGATCGAATGAGGCATTGCCTGCTAATATTCCCCTCCCATTCCCTAATATTGCTATCTCTTTCATTTCCTACTATCGCTATCTCTTTCATTCCATACTTCTCTCTCTTTCGCTCCTTGAAACCCTTGCTAGTTGAGCGCTTATGAATCAAATAAAACAGACGGGAGCTCATGTTGGAGCGTCATTAGACATTCAACCCTTGAAGAGTCAACATACCTGGAAATTTTAACGTGAATAATCTAGCAACTTGATCATGGCTGGATTTGGCACTAACCTGGACATTTACGTGTTTCTGCGACAAGAGGACCTCAAGGATTACAAACGACTGCATCAAGCAATTTTGGATTGCGTTTTGCTTGAAATTTCGCAAGAAGATTCAGAAAAATTATTGAATTTTGCAAGATCTTTTACTGTGAACTTAAATCGTCGATGGACCGAGGCACACAGGGTGCAAAAAACATTCATGAAGAAGCATATGAACTGGTTGGAAACAAGAATTAAGTGGCCTGAATGTGAATCAGTAAATCTCACCGAAATTTTTGAAGGGACCGAAAATTTGGATCCTCGTTCTACAGAAGAAGAAGCAGCTGTTCAACCCATTCCATCTACTTCGAAGGCGACTAGTGACATTGGAACATCTACAGACATTGCATCAAGGAAGCCATTTGAAGACTTGGGGAATAAGCAGAAGAAAAGGCGATCGGGTACATTACTCGACTATCCGGAAGAGGAACTGACTTTTGCTTTTGTCACGAAGCTAAAGTCTAATGGGAAAGAAGGTCTTGCTCGCATCATCGATCACCTTGTGAAGAATCCTGAAAAGGTTGAAGCTGTCGAATCACTTTTATCAACAAACGAGAAGACGGACACTATGCAGGAAGATCAAGCGTTGGCCCTTACTGCATCATTGGATCTGTCAAAGTGGAAGTATCTTACTTTACGGTCAGCATTGTCACAGCAATTGAAGCTTCCGTCTTACTACAAGTTGTTGGAAGCTAAGCAGAGGTGTTATCCAGATACCAGAGATATTGAAGTATCAGAACATTTAGTGAAGGTGAAACTACAAGCACTGTTAGACGTGACAACTCGAAGAATACTGCAAGTCGTTGGTGATGATTTAAATATGTGCAGTGAAAACTTGAAGCTTACCTCCAAGTGGGGATTCGATGGATCTTCAGCACAGAGCAACTACAAGCAAAGAAGTGAACTGGCAGAATTCGACGACTCCTCTGTGTTCATGACGAGCCTCGTTCCTTTGAAGCTCGAGAGCGGCAATGTTGTTATTTGGAATAATCCAAACCCATCTTCAACATCTTATTGCAGACCTATTAAATTTCAGTTTGCGAAGGAAACGACCGAATTTGTTAAGCAAGAACAAGCGGCAATGGAGGAAGAAATACGAAATTTGACTATTTCAAGTTGCGGAAACTTGGAAGTTACTCATGAGTTGCACATGACAATGATTGATGGGAAAGTGGCTACAATTATTACAGATACTCCATCTGCAGCTACGTGCAATGTTTGTCTTGCAAAACCTAGTGAGATGAATAATCTTTCAGAAATGTTTTCAAGACCTGTACGGGACGATGTGTATCAATATGGACTATCAACACTCCATATGTGGATTCGAAGCATGGAGTGTCTTTTACATATTTCATATAATTTAGATTTCAAAATGTGGAGTGCACGAGGTGACAACAAAAACCTTAAGAAGTTAAGGAAGGATATGGTGCAATCGGAGTTCAAACAACAAATGGGACTTTTGATTGATGTTGTAAAGCAGGGCTTTGGAACTACTAATGACGGAAACACGGCCAGAAGATTTTTTCGGGAATACAAAAAAAGTGCTCAAATAACGAAGATTGATGCTGATTTGATAAAGCACTTCGCAGTTATATTGCAAGTGTTATCTTGTGGAAAGGCTGTCAATATCGATAGTTTCCGTGAATACTGCAAGGAGACTGCTGAGATCTTTGTACATCACTACCCCTGGTACAATATGCCTTCCAGCATACACAAAATGTTGATACATGGCGCTGACATATGCAAACATTTCTCTTGCCTTCCTATCGGAATTTTGTCAGAAGAAGCAGGAGAAGCAAGAAATAAGGACTTTCGAAATACCAGAGAGCGACACACGAGGAAAACAGGAAGACTGCAAAATAATGAAGACATTATACACAATTTTTTGATATCATCAGATCCATATATATCTCATCTGAAACCTAAATACACCAATTTTAAGTCATCAAGGATGTTTCCAGAAGCTACGCAGTTGATATTATCAGATGAATTAATAGAAGTTGAAGAAGAAATTGAAGTTGATGAAGAAGCTCCAGAAAATGTGCCAGATCCTTTAGAATAAGTTTTAAGTTATTTATAACTATTATTTTGCGTGTTATATATAGATAGTTTTAGTCAATAACTTTAGTTTTAATTTCATTTTAGTTATTTTATTATTATTTCCTATTTACTAAATTAATGAAAAATGTATTAAATTTAATGTAATGTAAACAACCTTCAATTATTTTCTATTGTAGTTTTAAGTTATTTATATTAATTTGTATGTTATGTATAGATAGTTTTAGTTAATTACTTTATTTTTAATTTAATTACTTATTTTATTATTATTTATTATGTACTAAATTGATAAAAAATGTATTAAATTTTATGTAATGAAAACGACCTTCAATTTATTTTTTATTGTACTGCAAGAATTATGCAATAAACAATTTTTAGTTATTTTGTAATACATTTACATACATACCCTATGCTACTTAAAACTTCGTCCGCGTGAATAGCGTCGCGATAACCGACATTAATGCGGACGAAGTCGCGGATGGCCACTAGTTATTCATAAATCAACTTCAAAATGTATAACAAAATAACCAGAAATAGTTTATTGCACAATTCTCGCAGTACAATAAAAAATAATTGAAGGTCGTTTACATTACATTAAATTTACCGCTGCACCACTGAACCGATATAGATGAAATTTGGTATAGATATTCTTTGGGACACTAGATTTATTTAGTAGTTTAGGCGTGATTGAGCGACAGAGAGACAGACAGACAGAGTCACTTTCACATTAATAATATTAGTATGGATTTTATCTTAGTACCGAATTTACTTTCCCGAAACCACTTAAAGAAGCAAAAGTACTGATTTTAAATAAATATATATTAGGATAAACGAAATAAACGCCAAAGCTGCAAGTAAATATTTTGTATTACCAGTAGAGCTCTTGTCTATTTTATCTGATTTATAAGCGTGGAACACCACTTGTCTTAAGAAGAAAAAGAGTGAGCAAAAGAGAATGAAAGAGACAGCAATAGTAGAAAATAAAAGTGATAGCTATATTAGGGAATAGGAGAATATTAGCAGGCAGGCAATGCCTCATTCGATCACTAGCTGTGCTTTAAGCAACAGCTAACCATGAGAAGTAAAATATTATTTTGATTTTTTAAATTAAATTGTAATCTATTTTTCAAAATCATTCATAGTCAACAAATAATGGATTTTAAAATTTATTATATTGAAAATATGCGTAAATTATGTGACTATAAATCAATAAAAAAATTAAATTGTCACAAATAGTTGAAATAAATACAATGAAAGTTCCGATGCATATTTTGGCCAAGGCTGCAAGTATATGCAAATAAAAAAAATATGGAATTAACGAATAAGTGTAATACAATAACACACAAAAGGTTTCACTGCTAACAGTTTTGAACTTTTCGAAAAAAAAAAATATTTCACTTTTTCTCCATACAAATTTTTTTTCAATGTTTTTTTTTTCGCAAAAATAACCAATTTCATAAAAACTGCTAGAACAAACGTTGATGAACGTTCATTTATCTATCCACATGATTTTTTTCAGCCCGAAATATTGACATTGGGTCCTAAGTCTTCCATATTAAAAATCCGGACCAGTGTGCGTCGCCGTGTTAATTTTAATTATTTAGGTATGATCTAGCTGCAGCAACAATACTTAAAACTGTTTCGTAAAATTACTACCTACATCACTACATAGTATAAAACAAAGTCGATTTTTCTGTCCCTATATCCCTTTGTACGCTTAAATCTTTAAAACTTCGCAACGGATTTTGATGCGGTTTTTTTTAATAGAAAGTGTGATTCAAGAGGAAGGTTTTTATTTGCAATAAATAATAGAGAAGCCAATATTTCTAAGTATTTACATTACATACGTGCGAAGCCGGGGCGGGTCGCTAGTAGTAGATAAATAATTATAATCTCAGTCTTATAGAACTTTAGGTTTTTACATTAGAAATATTTAAGTACCTAGGAAGAATGTATGAACAACGTGCATGCAATAAACACAGTCCAATAAACTTAGATTATAAATGTATTGAATGAAATTGTTTTCTTACTGGACACTAACACAAACAAGATACTAGAGCTAAGTTTGTGTGCGCAAAATTCTGTTAAACGACCGTTGGATCCGTCGACCAATCAGAATGTCGGGTTTTACCGATTACCTTATATGGCAAAGCCAACGGTTGCCGTAAGCGGGGAGGGCGGGCGAGTCCAATTTGGAGCGAAAAAGAATCGCATTCCAATTCTAAATTCCGAACAATTGCTTGACATCTATCAATCAGGAATGTCAGTGGGCTCGTTTTGAAGGGTGTTTTAATTAAAATTGCGGCGCAAATATTAAGAAATTCTGAATTTATCAGCACCGACAGGGGTCCGTTGGGCGAGTCGATTGTGTGGCGCCGGCGTAGTGAAGCAAAGCGACCTCCACTCGAGCCAGCGAACGCAGGCAGGGCGACAGAAAGATACCGGCCGGCGTTTCTCTCGGATCGTGGTTCGTGTGCCTGCTGTATTGTTCAATCGCTGTATTTTAATCGGTAAGTTCTTTTAATATTATTTTATAAGTAAAACCCGTATCTTACCTAGGTACTGAAAAAATAGTGTTGATAATAATTGCTCTTTTCGTGCATTCATACCTTATTTGATTTTCTTAATCGTAATGTAGGTTATTGTAAAAATATCAACCGACTTTTGCTTGTAGTATGAAATGTCATTATCATTCTTTGTGTCATTGTAAGATGATAAAGTAGGTTTGTAGGCTGATTAATATTTGTTAGGGCATTGAACGAGATTAATTGGGGCAGTGCCAATTTGTGTGATCTGTTTATCGATTTACGCATGTTATGTTCCTACGTGTACCGATCTCAACCCCGTAGCGGCCGGTAAAGTCTGTCCGATCGCCGGGTGAGCAATGTGAGTACCGGTGAAAACCGCGTCGTTATCAAGCGGCGCGCTATCAGCCGGAGGGCGAGGGTGCGCGGGGGGACGCGCAGGCTCCTTGGTAGCGGAATACCATATATGGCCACGAAACCTCACGTATTTCTCCGATTGGTGGAGAGCCGCCGCTGCGGGGAAGGGGCGCCCCGAAACCAGCCTCGTTTATATTCTCTGCTTGCGTCCGTCGCCCGGCATTCCACGAAGTGAGCTCGAGTTGAGGTGTTGTGCAGCATAACTGAGGCTGTGCAATAGCAGATTATTTATTTATTTATATTAGGGATATTTAAATTAAAAGTAAGTGTTCTGATGTGTGATAATTATCTAGCGTGATTAATTAAGTGGCTGTGCTGTGAGGAATTTGTGGATCCAATTAGTGTGTGCGCGGTCAGTGACATTTTAGGGTCGCGTGACGACGGGACTCTGGGATCGCCGGTTGCGGTAGGGCGTGGTCGGGATTTAATTTTCAACCCCTTAATTTGTGAAAGTTCTCATAGTAATCAGTCTCTCATTAGAACAATCATCTTAATTCGAGATTGGAAAGTAAATGTTCGCGTGTGAAGCGATTACCTTTCTCGGTCAGTAAGAGCAAGCAGTTCGGTGAAATGTTACCTTGCGGGCCCGGCACCACGTCCACGCCTTGCCGCCTCTAGTCGTAGCCAGCCTTATTTGGTTTCGTTCGCGACTGTCGCCCACTTCGTCACCACTTATGACATCGTGTAGGCATTCTACCTACGGCATTACTCTTTATGGGAATGACCGCAATCGAGTCTTATATGTTTCCACTTAGGTTAGATTAGTAATCGCTATTCTAATTAGATGTTCTTATGTCTTGTTTGTTTATTTTCAGACTAATTCACAATGTGTGACGAAGAAGTTGCCGCGTTGGTCGTAGACAATGGCTCCGGTATGTGCAAGGCCGGTTTCGCGGGCGACGACGCGCCCCGCGCCGTGTTCCCCTCGATCGTGGGCCGCCCGCGCCACCAGGGCGTCATGGTTGGCATGGGACAGAAGGACTCGTACGTCGGTGATGAGGCACAGAGCAAGAGAGGCATCCTCACCCTCAAATACCCCATCGAGCACGGCATCGTCACCAACTGGGATGACATGGAGAAGATCTGGCATCACACCTTCTACAATGAACTCCGTGTCGCCCCTGAGGAGCACCCCGTCTTGTTGACCGAGGCTCCCCTTAACCCTAAGGCAAACAGGTGTGTATTTGTTTAATACTTCAACAGGCATTCAAACGAATAATATTAATTTGATTTCTCTAATCAGTTTCATGTCCTTCAATTTTAATTCCCAACTTGCACAGGTCTAATTGCAATCAATCGGTGCTTATGTTTTATATTTAATCTATTTCAGAGAGAAGATGACACAGATCATGTTCGAGACGTTCAACACGCCCGCCATGTACGTGGCTATCCAGGCTGTGCTGTCCCTGTACGCGTCCGGTCGTACCACCGGTATCGTGCTGGACTCCGGAGACGGTGTGTCCCACACAGTGCCCATCTACGAGGGCTACGCCCTGCCTCACGCCATCCTCCGTCTGGACTTGGCCGGCCGTGACCTTACAGACTACCTGATGAAGATCCTCACCGAGCGTGGTTACTCATTCACCACCACTGCTGAGCGTGAAATCGTACGTGACATCAAGGAGAAGCTCTGCTACGTCGCCCTCGACTTCGAGCAGGAGATGGCCACCGCCGCCTCCAGCAGCTCGCTCGAGAAGTCCTACGAACTTCCCGACGGTCAGGTCATCACCATCGGAAACGAAAGGTTCCGTTGCCCTGAGGCCCTCTTCCAGCCCTCATTCTTGGGTATGGAAGCGTGCGGCATCCACGAGACAACGTACAACTCCATCATGAAGTGCGACGTTGACATCCGTAAGGACCTGTACGCCAACACAGTATTGTCCGGTGGTACCACCATGTACCCCGGCATCGCCGACCGTATGCAGAAGGAAATTACTGCATTAGCGCCATCCACGATGAAGATCAAGATCATCGCCCCGCCCGAGAGGAAGTACTCCGTATGGATCGGTGGATCGATCCTCGCGTCCCTCTCTACCTTCCAACAGATGTGGATCTCGAAACAAGAATACGACGAGTCCGGCCCCTCGATCGTGCACAGGAAGTGCTTCTAAGCGCGCTGCCGCAGCCCGCGGCTGGGCCGCCCGCGGCCGGCTGCACACTCAGGCTTGTAATCTCAGTTAATTTAATTGTACGTAAGATATTATATGTAATTAAATCGTAATAGTGACGGCAGGACGGAGCGCGGCGCCGCGGGCGCGCCTCGACCGCCGGCCTCGGTACTGCACTCGCCAAAGGATCTTTTTGTAATCTCATGAATGATGATTGTATGTGCTGAAACGGATAAGACTACTTTCTTACTAGGTCATTTATAAATTATAAAAAATATGAAAATACAAAAAAAAATCCGAAAAATTAATCTGTTTTTCAATTTACCTACCCCATGCTTGGTTATACAATTAGCAATTGCACTTCCACACAACATTGCACAAACACAAGAGGGAGCAACGCTCGACATTGACCGACACAGGATAGAAATAGCACACACTCTTATCTCCCAAGTAGTACGCCAAAAATAGATACGAATGTAGGTAGGTAGTCTCTGCCGTAGCATTGTGCTACGAAACAGAGTAAAGATTTCAATGGAAGGGTTAGGTTCACACACCTTTGTTTAAAACTTTGGTTTGTGATTGCTACCTTAAAACCTACCTAAAAACTGCTTATCTTGTACTAGCGGTCGCTCGCGACGGCGTACGCGCAGAGATGTTATTAAAAAAATATTTTGTTCTAATTTATTCGTTTCATTAGGTACGATAGGTTCCAACTAATAAATTTACATCCTCCATTATCATCCCTTATTTTATACCCATGTAGGCTAAAGTTATCAAATTAATATTAAGCGAACGTCTTGCATCATAAATGTTAGTAGCTCCAATATTTAATTCAGTTCAATCAGTCAAAAATCTAAAAAGATGTATGCATCTATTTATATCCCCTTGTGGGTAGAATTGATCAAAATCCCAGACATATTATTAGATATCTGTGTCAAAATCTTTTCTTGGAGAAAGCATACCATCATAACCTGCATACAATTTCAGCACGATCTGATCTGTCCAGTGGTTTAGGCTGTGCGTTGATAAATCTATCATTATATCAGAGATATATAACTCAAAGGTTATATGTATTTAGATGAATAACCAAGTAACAAATAGCATTGCAGTTTAGGTGCGCGTTACTGTCAGCATGTTGAACTGTATGGCAATGAAAAATATTATAGAGACCTATATCATATAAATGTGAGCTGTCTATACATATATCTATCGACACCACTGCGTATCCCTAAGATCATCGACCTTCAGCCTGCCCATGTAGTCTAGTGACCCGGTAGGGTATTCATATCTCAAAACTTACAACAGAACGTTTTCTTCTTTAGACGTAGGTACGCGCGCTCGAGAGTGACTTACGTATGCACGACAATAACAACTCTTCAAAAGTTGCAACCGACATTTTATAAATTAAAGATTTTTTTCTGGATATTGTTTTAAACGAGCATGTTTCGCATGAACATATCCATTTGTTAATCGATCCGATATAAGGGGATGGGATGGGAAATTTCCGGGCGACAAATGATCGGACATCGTGTGTGTTGAGGTCGCGGTAAACCCGTGCAGGACTTTTTATTCATGGAGCATACTTTTTTCTCCGCTACGGAGAAAAGTCCGTAGTCTGCGAGAGCCTAAATACTTGTTAACTTCGCAGAGCAAACAAATCTTATATAAATAATAAATATTGGACAACATCACATACATTGCTCTGATTCTGTGGTAAGTAGCTTAAGCACTTGTGTTACAGAAATCAGAAACAACGACGGTACCACAACACCCAGACCAGAGACAATATGGAAAAGTTCGTTTCCCATATTGACCCGACCGGGGATCGAACCCGGAACCTCAGAGATGGCGCTCGCCAAAGTCAGGCCCGCACGCCTCTCGGCTACGGAGGTCGTCAAAAATATAAGAAAGTGAGAAGTAAGGTTCTACATGAACATTTCAGGAAATCGTTGAAAAATTTTGTTGTATTACGATATTAAATAAATTGCGGATTGGGTGCATAAGTCTGACTTGTCTATTGTATTTTACCTAAAAGCAGTTTGTAACATAGCTTATTTGTTTGAATTTAGGATGTTCACATATTTTTTAAGGTTGCAATTATAGTAATGTGAACATCCAGATATTCATCTCACAAAAATGTTTGCAATAACAACTTTTGTTGATATGATTTAGCCTGCTAAAACCGTTCACATCATTAATATAAAAGCAGTAAGTACATAAATGTTACTGTTGCAGTTGAACTCGGTGTCGGCAAGGCTGATTCGAGGTAGTTTAGGTTTGGAAACGTTATCAATGCAGCAGATAAATGTTTCTTTGGTGTCTGCAGCCTGTCAGGCCTTGTTAGGGTTAGGTTCCGTAAGTTAATTAAAACTTAATCTACGAATCAACCCTCATAGGAGTGTCGTGTATCTAATGTAAGTCAGCGACGTCTCAAATTATTATTAATTACATTAAATTTAAAATCGGTCTTTCAGAAATATGTTTTACGGCAAACTTTTCATAAAAATTCTGTGATAAAAATATATCTAATTAGGGCGCCTCTTCATCAGTGCCGCAGTAATGGTTTCCACGCAAATAAAATCACAATTAAAACCTTTATTTCTTTTTATTCAGAACATCACAAATAATTCCACATAATTACATACAAGCAGAGTTAAACAATAGTCAGTTTAAAACTTCAGTGCAATAGTTAACAAAGGTTGTTATTAAAACAATTACTCTGTAACAGTAACTAGTTCATGGACATGTAGAAACTGTTACCTTGATATTGTCACCAGCACTTTGGAACATGTGTCAGTGACTGATTAATACGAAAATACAATAATTATTACTTTCAAATATTATATTTTAAAAGATACAGAAAATTATAAAAGCTTTAAAAAGATTTTTAAAAGGTTCGCACATTCATAAAACCATTTAAATTACAAATATTCAATAAAACAATATTTATACAATGTTTTTGGTACACAATTGCTTAAAAGTTCGATAAGATTGTAAATTTAGTGGATTATGAAATATTTTTAAAATATTAAGGAAAAGGAGAGAAGTATTTGTATTGTCTGGAAGTGTTAGTGGTAACGTTTAAATTGCTAATATCGACATTACTATCTAAACTTAAATTTATCAACTACAACAGACTAATCCTTGATCGTTTTGATTTGAAATTTACTCATTCGAATTGTTTTCCTGGTGGTAGTGATAGGTACACTTAGTTAAAATACGATTGCCATAGATTTATCTGCAAACAAAATACATGTTCTTTGTTTTGTCAATAAACTCGACAGTATGTTTTCTTTTTCCCTTATTGTAAATTTTGAATGCAATCGATTCGGTACAGTTATTAGTTCGTATACACCTCTGTACCTTGTCACACTAAGCGTCCATGTGACTGAGTAAGTGAAATAGACAGTTAGATTAATGTGACAAGGTACTGAGTTGTATACAAACTAAAGACGCTGACTGTACATACGGTTTGTTAACTTTTAAGTCGTTAGAAAAACGCATTTCTTGTGATGCATATACAATATAACTTTTTGGATTTGACATTTTATAAAACACGAATTATCTACCCGAAATTAAAATTAAACTTTTATTACTAACATTAATAAGATTCTCGTTAGTAGGGACGATGGGCTTCCACTACCCTCTAAGTTAGTTCTTTGAGACACAAAACTTACAAATAACTTAATTAAGTTGGCATAAAATTTATTAACTTCTAACTGGACTAGCTCCTTTTTTAAGCCTATTTCAAAATTAACGATAGCCTACAACATGGATCTAGCAACTAAACAAAACAATGTCCTGGTTTTTAGACGCCTCATTATTTGGGATTGAGGTCTGATAAAAAAACTCTAAAGAAAGAATTAGACAGTTATTAAATTAGTACAATGTTCCTAATGAAACGAGACTGTCGGCCATTAACAATTACAATTTTCCCTTGAATCCTCTCACGAGGGTAGGGATAAGCTGAAAACCATCTCTGCCCGGGATCCATTCTCGAGACAGCATTAGCTGAGATTTTTTTCTTCTGTCTCATTCACATTCAGTCTATGTTTGGAACATATTATGTTTTGTGTTTTGTTTGTATGTTAAGACAATAAAAGTTTTCTTTCTTTAATTTATCCGCTTTTTTATGTCCTGCACGGAAAAGCCTTATCGCTGAAATAAAGGCATTGTCAAAACAACGGGTACTGGCCTTTACACACTAAGTTTGCCAAATACGACTTGATAATAAAAAATATACAGTAGGATCTCGATTCTCCGGATCACATAAAACCAAGGGTATTTCCGTATAACAGAAAATCCAGATTATCAATTTTAGAGCATATCAAACAATACTGATGTTTTATTAAATTTTTATTATGATACTGGGTTTATATTTGCGGTGTTTAGATAATACAATATATCAAAATTGAAAATTAGTGCTGAAACACGGGATTCTACTGTATTCGAACTAAGGACCCTGTAATTGTAACCCGGTAGGAACTTTTGAAGCGTCCATAATACCACAACTTTGATACAATAGTTATCATAACTTAGAACCGAAATCTATTTCAGCTGAAAAACAGTTTATTTAATCATTTAGGCAATTTTAAGTATTACTTAGCTGCCTCACATGATTAATTAATAAATAAGTTATTAAAATGTATATCTTCTAGTTCTTAAGTTAATTAATATAAATATAGCTTTTATTCATTCAAATATTCTATTTAGTCCGTTTATGATCCACGTAAATTACAATAAATCTTAAATACAAACTTAAAATACACTAAAATCTATGTATAAATATAGATAAAAGAAATCAGAACAACTAAGCGTATTGAACGGTCATTGTGCGGTCAATAGATATTTTTGTATAAAATACATAATTTTCTTCCATAATTATAAGCACACAATTGTAAGTCAATATTCAAACAAACAGATTTTGTACTTTGGACTTTATTGCTAAAAAATAAAACAAAAAATTATTAATTTATTACGTCATGTAATTTTATCATTATTCAAATAAGGCGAAAGTCCCGCTTATTTTATTTCCTGTTCTTATTGATTTAGGGTAAGTTTATACGAATAATTTATAGATAGTAAACAAAAAATAGACGAGTTTTCTAAAAATACCCCTTAATTTCACATGACGTAATTTACTGGTAGGTTTCTAACAAGTGTTAAGGCCACGATTCGCTTACACCTATTTATGTCTAGGAATGATACTATCTATTCCAGTACCTAATTAAACTCACACTTAGCATACCGGACGTTTTTGAGACACTTAAACGAACATTGTATAAACCTGCTTGGATTCATAAATTTATGTGAACATCGAATTGGCCTAGTAATGTCTTAACTATACATCAAATTCAGATAAAAGTTGATAATATTTTGTATGAAACTGTATATCATTAATATTTGTTTTTATATATGTACTAATTGGGAATATATAACGATATTTCACTATCTATGAGGCACAAATATCTAAACAGGTTTATAAAACGTTCTTTAATTTACACAACACATAAAGTTCATCACTATCAACATTCAATTCCGTAGTTTCATACAATATCAGTGTTGGAAGGTATCGAGATATTTGTAGAATCGATTTCCGCATCGCTCCTTCAACCCGAGATTTGCTCATGTTACGAGTTTTACACGTCCACAACATCAGATCACTGGTAGCTTTGTTTGGCACCCTTAAAGCCAAACAAAGATTTTGAACATCGTTTCAATACGTGAACTATGGCTTTCATGTGGGAGGCTCATTTTTACTATGAAGGTCTGTAATGTTTACTAGCGCTTAATAGTCCAAAGTCGGTCGATTTACATCTAGTTACGACGCTAAGTCTCACTATCCTTGATGCTGTCTTCGGTGGCGCGTCTTACGTCCGACAGAGGATTACCGTGAACCCTGAACCTGTAGACGCATGTGTATGTCGGGTTACCGTGGTTGCTCTCCACGCGCAGTTCCACAATGTCGAAGGCTACCGGGTACTCAACGCCGCCGATGTTTGTCGTCTTTGGATGCTGCACCGGAAAATACTGGATCGAGGTACCGTTTGCGTCATACATGTAGTCGCCGAAGTGGTGCGGTTCGGGGTCCATTTCACCGTGAAGACCCTGAAGAGAAGGAGGTTTTAACAGTCTGTATTTAATGATGAAATTTTAATAGATAACACGTTTTCATGACTGTAATTTTTTAACGTATTAGATTAATCCACCACCTTGAATATGCAATGCAATAGTTCAGCCAATTAAAGCAAGGAAGGCCAGTAGCAAGAGTAAATGCGGTCAACCAATTTGAGAGATGAATTTGTATTAGTTTCACATTCGGTAAACTAGACATTTTAATTTTTTTTTGCAATCGTAAAGATTCACTTCATACTCTTCAAATTGGTAGACTTGAGTGTAAAATACAAAATGCATACTTACCCGCATCTAATTCATGCAACAGTTTTCTGATGTTAAGTTAAAATTAGTTGTTTATTAGTAAGAAGGTGCAACACACCATAAGCATTAATTAGTAGCACAGTTATATATTTTATGTGCACACTACACACAATAATGCAAAAGAAAACAGGTGGTTGAGCATGCAACCTAATTTAGTGTTTTAATATTGATCGCTGTCAAAATGTTACTTAAGCTCTGGATTCCTAAGATTGTGCAGAAGGTTAACCCAATTAATCTTTATCAACAAAATTTTGGCCCGGTTTATAACCGGCATTGAACAAAATATCATTTCAATATGTTACACTCATGTGCTTGTTAAGCATTTAAATAAGGATTTTTAAATAACGTTGACCTAAGAAATACGATATACATACTTTATATTTCTTAAAAAGATTACCATAGACAAGCCGTTATTGTAAAAACGATCGCCTTACTGCGGTCATTGCTTTTGTTACATAAGGAAATCGGATTTGACAAAGCCACACACATGCTTACACACACCTCCAAACAAAATCTAAGCAGTATTTAGTAGAATTCAGATAAGTTTCTTTTCAGTAACTTCAGTTGGAAAACAAACTCTATCGCAATGTACGTTAAGTTTATTTAGATACAGGAATGCACTTACGTAGACGGAGAAGTTTTTAGGCGCCGACTCGATCTTGCCGTCAACGGCTAACAGGCGAGACATGTGCTCCAGAGAGAAGCCTGTCACCTCGATAATGGCGTACGTGCGAATCACTGGAAAAACAACAAATTGTGATTAAGTATTAGAGAAAAAAAATCTGGTCAATTTTCAAAAGCTGGCGCGTCACAGGTTTTTTTTACACACAAATTTGTATTACAGAAACATAGTAATACATTAGGATGACTGGGTTAAAAACAACGATTCTACCTATGCAGTCCGTCAGTTATTATTTTAAGGTATAAATGTCATAAATGAGGACTTAAAATAACATTTTTAAAATATTGTAAAATACTTAATTATTCAAAGTCGGTGTGTTGATGTGTTTATTTTACATATAATTTTATGAGGGTATGTGTAGCATTGGTGCTGTCGTCTTAGTAATTCTATGAAGGTATTGTATTTTGTATTGAAAAGTATCTCAGTTGACTAGCCAGACAATGTCTATAACCAGTTAAAAAAAATACTTTATTTATAATTAAACGCGAATGTCTTGAATCGTATACTAACCCAAGTAGCCGGGGAAGCCCTGGAAGGCCCAGCACTCGGCCGGCATGGCGCCCGGCGTCAGCGCGAACCGTGGCGACGTGTACACCCACCACACCGGCAGCCCCAGCACAGAGTACTGCTTCGTCTTGATCTGGTACAGCTCTGTGCACTTCGTCGATACCACCTGCCCCCCTGGAGGTGAACAAAAGATTAAGTACAGAATAGATGAGTAAAGATATTATTATATAGGCTTGGGTAAGAATGCTGAGTCCAAAAAGTTTCTGATCTTTTTCCACTTCTTAGTTTGGTATGAAGAGATATGACATACCTACTAGATTAACATGTAGAATAATTTATATCCCGAAATAACGAGGACGATGTCGCGGGAAATAGTTGGTAATTAAATAAATGTTGGACAACATCACATGCATTGCTCTGTTTCTGTGATAAGTATCTAGCACTTGTGTTACAGAAATTTGAAACAAGACGCAGAGCAAACCCAGATCGGAGACAATATACAAATGTTTGTTTTCCATATTGACCCGCCGGGTACCGAACCAGGGACCTCAGAGATGGCGCGACGTCAAAGTGCAGCTTGTTCTTGTGTGTGGGTGTGCTCATCTGGGTTACCCAGCGTAACCTGTTGCTAGTCGTCTAGTGCCAAGGGAAAACATTAGTTTGCGACAAGTTGATTGATATGATTGTCTGGTGCCTTTTATATTTAATTTATTTTTTTATTAAAAATAACTAGGCCTCCAAAAGCACATCAGAGTACAAGCACTTTAGACTCCGTACCGCCCTTAATTTGTTGGCATAAGGACTCATCTAGTGTATACTATGATATGCTATTTGACTGTATATAGCCATTATTACCTGCAGACTCCAACGCGTAGTCCACGAGGCCAGTCTTGTCAGCGTCGTACACGTCCAACATGCCCGCCACGATCCTCTTGATGGCGTCTGCATCGAACTCTGTACTGGTACCACTCCCTCCGCCTCCGCCCCCTCCGCCGCCGGCCGCCTCCGCCTCGCGCACGTACTCGCGCACCTTCTCCACCACTAGCGTCATCTGCCGCCGCTCAAACACCAACAGGTACTCCTGGATCAGCCCACGTATCCTGTCCTCGTCCAAATCCGGCTTCCACGAGCTGATCAGCCGCTCGTGTATCTCCTGACTCATCGCCTGCATCTGCTCCTTAGTTAGGTAACTCTTGTCGAAGTGAGCCTTCAGCTTCGCAGCCAGCGCCTCTGTATTCTGATCTACGCTGATTATGCTGATCAAGTTCTGTTGCAGATGTTTTATTGAATACTGCTCTATTTTGGCTTCGAGGTTGTCAAACTTCGCCAGCTTCTGATCGAACGACTTCAGTTTGGTATCCACGTTCACCGCCCAATCCTCGAGAGCCGCCATGCGCTTCGACAGGTCGGGGTCCTGCACTATTTGGGGGGCTTTATATGTGTCCACGACAACCTTATCTTGAGGGTATATTTGGTCAGAATAGTTGTAACCTGAAATGAGAAATATTCGTGTTTTTAAAAGCCTCAAGAAATTTCTCTGTCCTTCCCACACAACAACCTAATTACAAAAAATATATATATTAATAAAATTGAACTGAACAGGGAAGGACAGAGTGGTACAGTTAAATAATAAAGTGAAGTGAACTCACCTGAAAGTGTAGCGTCGACTGAGTACGTCCACTTTCTAATAGGTGATGTTTAGACCTCTATCCTTCCCCGAATACAATACAATACCGACTTACTCTTTGCTAGGGAAGAATTATGTGGGAACGGATAAGAGAAACAGTATTTGCTTACAAAAAATATATTGAAATCAAAATAGACCAGCATTAAACATAAAATACATGTAATTCATTTCATATTTCGATAAGGGCATGTAAACAAAACCGATTGAATCAAGCAGTTTTCTTTTTCATTAGCTACCATGTTATCATGTTATCACGAATACAGAAGAAATGTTATATTTTTGACACTTGACGTCCCAGGAAGACATGATAATATGTAACAATCACACGTTAATTTAGTAGTTCAGTTTTACACACCCCATTTTAATTATTTTCGTATTCAGCTAACTTACTAAACTTTTAGTAGAATACCGTAATAATACGTTATCAACGTAAGAATTTAAAATGGAAAAGAAAAACGAAATGAAAATGCTATTAACACTTCCAACTTATTTCTTCTTTTCCATGGAAATAGATTACATAACTAAAACCAAAACCAGACATGATAAAATTCACATTATTTAACATAGAATAAAGCATTCATAAGACATGAATATTAATACTTTGTGACATTTAAACAAATATTTTAAAATCCAGTTTAGTTTTTAAATTAATTATGATAAAAATTAGTATTTTTTATTTAGCAAAAAGCACATAATTGCCTGAAACATAAAATTTAGCTCTGTATTGTTTCTTAAATATGATTCTACTGGCCAATAACTTTAATAACTATTTTTCTTTGGGTATACAAATAAAATCACTACTAACAAAATTTAGAATGATAATTTTCAGTCTTGGATACAAATGTTTGGTAATTTTGATTAACAGCTACAAAAAAAATCAGTTGCATAATGGGAATAGTTACTCTGAATTTTACATATTTCCACATTTGCCTTTTTAATTTAGATATCAAATTATGACTAGGGGTTAGTCTTTTTAGAATTTATATATTAAGTATCAAATTATAGCTACATATGATTAGAGAATTTGTACCAACACACACTGGTCCGGATTTTTAATATGGAAGACTTAGGACCCAATGTCAATATTTCGGGCTGAAAAAAATCATGTGGATAGATAAATGAACGTTCATCAACGTTTGTTCTAGCAGTTTTTATGAAATTGGTTATTTTTGCGAAAAAAAAAACATTGAAAAAAAATTTGTATGGAGAAAAAGTGAAATATTTTTTTTTTTCGAAAAGTTCAAAACTGTTAGCAGTGAAACCTTTTGTGTGTTATTGTATTACACTTATTCGTTAATTCCATATTTTTTTTATTTGCATATACTTGCAGCCTTGGCCAAAATATGCATCGGAACTTTCATTGTATTTATTTCAACTATTTGTGACAATTTAATTTTTTTATTGATTTATAGTCACATAATTTACGCATATTTTCAATATAATAAATTTTAAAATCCATTATTTGTTGACTATGAATGATTTTGAAAAATAGATTACAATTTAATTTAAAAAATCAAAATAATATTTTACTTCTCATGGTTAGCTGTTGCTTAAAGCACAGCTAGTGATCGAATGAGGCATTGCCTGCCTGCTAATATTCTCCTATTCCCTAATATAGCTATCACTTTTATTTTCTACTATTGCTGTCTCTTTCATTCTCTTTTGCTCACTCTTTTTCTTCTTAAGACAAGTGGTGTTCCACGCTTATAAATCAGATAAAATAGACAAGAGCTCTACTGGTAATACAAAATATTTACTTGCAGCTTTGGCGTTTATTTCGTTTATCCTAATATATATTTATTTAAAATCAGTACTTTTGCTTCTTTAAGTGGTTTCGGGAAAGTAAATTCGGTACTAAGATAAAATCCATACTAATATTATTAATGTGAAAGTGACTCTGTCTGTCTGTCTCTCTGTCGCTCAATCACGCCTAAACTACTAAATAAATCTAGTGTCCCAAAGAATATCTATACCAAATTTCATCTATATCGGTTCAGTGGTGCAGCGGTAAATTTAATGTAATGTAAACGACCTTCAATTATTTTTTATTGTACTGCGAGAATTGTGCAATAAACTATTTCTGGTTATTTTGTTATACATTTTGAAGTTGATTTATGAATAACTAGTGGCCATCCGCGACTTCGTCCGCATTAATGTCGGTTATCGCGACGCTATTCACGCGGACGAAGTTTTAAGTAGCATAGGGTATGTATGTAAATGTATTACAAAATAACTAAAAATTGTTTATTGCATAATTCTTGCAGTACAATAAAAAATAAATTGAAGGTCGTTTTCATTACATAAAATTTAATACATTTTTTATCAATTTAGTACATAATAAATAATAATAAAATAAGTAATTAAATTAAAAATAAAGTAATTAACTAAAACTATCTATACATAACATACAAATTAATATAAATAACTTAAAACTACAATAGAAAATAATTGAAGGTTGTTTACATTACATTAAATTTAATACATTTTTCATTAATTTAGTAAATAGGAAATAATAATAAAATAACTAAAATGAAATTAAAACTAAAGTTATTGACTAAAACTATCTATATATAACACGCAAAATAATAGTTATAAATAACTTAAAACTTATTCTAAAGGATCTGGCACATTTTCTGGAGCTTCTTCATCAACTTCAATTTCTTCTTCAACTTCTATTAATTCATCTGATAATATCAACTGCGTAGCTTCTGGAAACATCCTTGATGACTTAAAATTGGTGTATTTAGGTTTCAGATGAGATATATATGGATCTGATGATATCAAAAAATTGTGTATAATGTCTTCATTATTTTGCAGTCTTCCTGTTTTCCTCGTGTGTCGCTCTCTGGTATTTCGAAAGTCCTTATTTCTTGCTTCTCCTGCTTCTTCTGACAAAATTCCGATAGGAAGGCAAGAGAAATGTTTGCATATGTCAGCGCCATGTATCAACATTTTGTGTATGCTGGAAGGCATATTGTACCAGGGGTAGTGATGTACAAAGATCTCAGCAGTCTCCTTGCAGTATTCACGGAAACTATCGATATTGACAGCCTTTCCACAAGATAACACTTGCAATATAACTGCGAAGTGCTTTATCAAATCAGCATCAATCTTCGTTATTTGAGCACTTTTTTTGTATTCCCGAAAAAATCTTCTGGCCGTGTTTCCGTCATTAGTAGTTCCAAAGCCCTGCTTTACAACATCAATCAAAAGTCCCATTTGTTGTTTGAACTCCGATTGCACCATATCCTTCCTTAACTTCTTAAGGTTTTTGTTGTCACCTCGTGCACTCCACATTTTGAAATCTAAATTATATGAAATATGTAAAAGACACTCCATGCTTCGAATCCACATATGGAGTGTTGATAGTCCATATTGATACACATCGTCCCGTACAGGTCTTGAAAACATTTCTGAAAGATTATTCATCTCACTAGGTTTTGCAAGACAAACATTGCACGTAGCTGCAGATGGAGTATCTGTAATAATTGTAGCCACTTTCCCATCAATCATTGTCATGTGCAACTCATGAGTAACTTCCAAGTTTCCGCAACTTGAAATAGTCAAATTTCGTATTTCTTCCTCCATTGCCGCTTGTTCTTGCTTAACAAATTCGGTCGTTTCCTTCGCAAACTGAAATTTAATAGGTCTGCAATAAGATGTTGAAGATGGGTTTGGATTATTCCAAATAACAACATTGCCGCTCTCGAGCTTCAAAGGAACGAGGCTCGTCATGAACACAGAGGAGTCGTCGAATTCTGCCAGTTCACTTCTTTGCTTGTAGTTGCTCTGTGCTGAAGATCCATCGAATCCCCACTTGGAGGTAAGCTTCAAGTTTTCACTGCACATATTTAAATCATCACCAACGACTTGCAGTATTCTTCGAGTTGTCACGTCTAACAGTGCTTGTAGTTTCACCTTCACTAAATGTTCTGATACTTCAATATCTCTGGTATCTGGATAACACCTCTGCCTAGCTTCCAACAACTTGTAGTAAGACGGAAGCTTCAATTGCTGTGACAATGCTGACCGTAAAGTAAGATACTTCCACTTTGACAGATCCAATGATGCAGTAAGGGCCAACGCTTGATCTTCCTGCATAGTGTCCGTCTTCTCGTTTGTTGATAAAAGTGATTCGACAGCTTCAACCTTTTCAGGATTCTTCACAAGGTGATCGATGATGCGAGCAAGACCTTCTTTCCCATTAGACTTTAGCTTCGTGACAAAAGCAAAAGTCAGTTCCTCTTCCGGATAGTCGAGTAATGTACCCGATCGCCTTTTCTTCTGCTTATTCCCCAAGTCTTCAAATGGCTTCCTTGATGCAATGTCTGTAGATGTTCCAATGTCACTAGTCGCCTTCGAAGTAGATGGAATGGGTTGAACAGCTGCTTCTTCTTCTGTAGAACGAGGATCCAAATTTTCGGTCCCTTCAAAAATTTCGGTGAGATTTACTGATTCACATTCAGGCCACTTAATTCTTGTTTCCAACCAGTTCATATGCTTCTTCATGAATGTTTTTTGCACCCTGTGTGCCTCGGTCCATCGACGATTTAAGTTCACAGTAAAAGATCTTGCAAAATTCAATAATTTTTCTGAATCTTCTTGCGAAATTTCAAGCAAAACGCAATCCAAAATTGCTTGATGCAGTCGTTTGTAATCCTTGAGGTCCTCTTGTCGCAGAAACACGTAAATGTCCAGGTTAGTGCCAAATCCAGCCATGATCAAGTTGCTAGATTATTCACGTTAAAATTTCCAGGTATGTTGACTCTTCAAGGGTTGAATGTCTAATGACGCTCCAACATGAGCTCCCGTCTGTTTTATTTGATTCATAAGCGCTCAACTAGCAAGGGTTTCAAGGAGCGAAAGAGAGAGAAGTATGGAATGAAAGAGATAGCGATAGTAGGAAATGAAAGAGATAGCAATATTAGGGAATGGGAGGGGAATATTAGCAGGCAATGCCTCATTCGATCACTAACTGCGCTTTGAGCAACAGCTAACCACTAAGAAGTAAAATATTATTTTGATTTTTAAAATTTAATTGTAATCTATTTTTCAAAATCATTAATGGATTTTAAAATTTATTATATTGAAAATATGCGTAAATTATGTGACTATAAATCAATAAAAAAATTAAATTGTCACAAATAGTTGAAATAAATACAATGAAAGTTCCGATGCATATTTTGGCCAAGGCTGCAAGTATATGCAAATAAAAAAAATATGGAATTAACGAATAAGTGTAATACAATAACACACAAAAGGTTTCACTGCTAACAGTTTTGAACTTTTCGAAAAAAAAAAAAATTTCACTTTTTCTCCATACAAATTTTTTTTCAATGTTTTTTTTTTCGCAAAAATAACCAATTTCATAAAAACTGCTAGAACAAACGTTGATGAACGTTCATTTATCTATCCACATGATTTTTTTCAGCCCGAAATATTGACATTGGGTCCTAAGTCTTCCATATTAAAAATCCGGACCAGTGTGCAACATTGACAAAAAATATTACTAGGAAATCTTGACCGGACTAAAATCTTATGAGTATCATTGTAACAAGAAGTTACAGAGTTCATCAGTATTTCTTTTACCTTTATAAATGTATGCACAGAGGTATATGTTATATATTTGGATATCCCGTCATGATTCCTTAGCTTTATAAAAACGTATAACCTAATAAAACTCCAATGTATGGCCTCGTCATGATTTAAGGTACTTTGTTAGTATACATCCGAAAATAGGACAATTTAATTAAAGCATTCGAAAGTTATTTTAAAAGAAAAGAATCAACATTATATATTTGAATCATGGAATGAAATATTAATGAATATAAATAAAATAAATATTTCTGAATTGCACGACGTTGTTTTACTTAGGCTGAACTAACCTATTAGAATAAAATAAAATTTTAGATAATTATTTATGAAATTTATTTGACACGATGTAAGCTGTTTTAATAACAACAAGATTTTTAATAATTTTGACATAGAAATTGACACAGTCGAAATAGTAATTAAAGCCATCTTGTACATTTAAACGTACTGCTTATAATGATACTATAATCCATTAATTATTTAGCAACACTCATCGACAGTACCCGCTTACATCGTATCTTACTAAAACTAAATTACAATAATCTTCATAATTTAAAATATAATTCGTTGACTCACCAACCATTACTTAAATATTTTTGTATTTTCTTCATTTTTCAATTTTTTACTTAATCATTAAGTACATAACTATGAGCATGTTCGCATTGAGAAAATTAAAGAAAAAACATTTAAAAGAGGTAAACATAACAAAATGCGGTGGTATTTGTGCAGAAAATAAATAAAATAAATTAATCTTGTATCACAGAATCATTGCGTACTGTAACTCTTAAGCGTACGTATTCGTATCATTAACGTTTTAAAACTGGAAATAATTTATTGTTGCGCCATATTCAGTTGCCGACAACATAAGTTGCGCAACAAAAATTACTACGAACACAAAGAATAACTGGGGTATCCTCCACCGAACAACTGTATTTATTTACTCGGGCACGGGACCGCGTTGGCGAAACCACGGTGTGCTAATGAAATATGGCCCATATTACAGTAAATCTTTAAAGTATAATTTGGTATATTTAGCACAAATGGTGCGGTGGCGCCGATTAAATATTAAGAGAGAATTGAAATATGTTTACTGTTTAGTTATACAAACATATAGTAGTCTATGAAAATGTAAAATCCTATTTCCCAGGAAGGGAGTTAATCTCAATAACAAAAGCAATATACTGAACAGGTTAAAGGACTGAGCAGTTACTCAAACATTTAATTTCCTAAATGCAAACACAAATATAAATGGTAAAGAATAGTCCTTGGTCATCCGATTATCCCACGCCAGAATCGTCGTACCTCTTCGAAGCAACTCTCTCCAACCAATTTCAAATACTCTGACGCATCTGCCATTCTATTTTGCACAATATCCTTGTACTCTCGGTACGTTTTGGTCACTTCTGGCAAATTTTCTCTTATGTCCGGCAGGGTTATGTTCACTTCTGGCAAGGAAATACTCGGTAGGATGTTCAAATCTGGCAGCGTTATGTTCGGCAGGCTTGGAAGAGATAACTTGGGCAACGGGATAGCAGAGAACTCGGATAGATCTAGGTCGAAATCGGTAAAGTTGGGCATAGCTAGATGGTCCCAATTTTCATATGTATAGTGCGCTGAAATTAAGTATATAAATTACTATGATAGTTCACATAAGTGAATGATTTGAAAGGTTTCCTAAGAAGTAGTTTGTCTGCGGGCACCTTAAAAAATATTTCAATCAATCAAAAGATAACATTGGTCAGTATAACGTTTTTATCATAGTCCATTGATTGATCAGTTATAATGAAATAGTTACCTATACAATTAAATATTTACAATCATCATTTATTCATAAAATATATCTCAAGAGTTACTGTTAGTAGGTATATTTTAAACAAATACACAAGTAGTAAGATAACCCTTAAGGGGTAAACTGTTAAATTTCAAAAGTAAAGTATATAAATAGCAAAACTAAAACTAAGTCGCCTACATTTTTCTCTATCTACATTTTTAAAAGTTTTAAAATATTTTTTTTTTCGTAAAATTTGGCTCATTTTGACTGTCCTCTCGAATGAAAATAGGATTTATTTTTATACAAAATAAGCTATATCCTAAATATACAAAGTATTCTTCATAAAGTTGCAGTAACAAAAGATCATCTGACGTTTAACAATCAGATTAAAATAAAATTAGTCGATGGAAATGCTCACCATATTTACATAACTAGCATATCGTTTGAGCTAATGTGAACAATCCCAATGATTCCAAACCAGCCGCAAGTTCTACGCGGAGGTCAGTCGTTTTCTGACGTTACAATTCGGATGCAAAAATCGGAATGTAAATAAAAAGTGAAACTATTTGTACATAAAAGCGAATTACCAAGTTTTTTTAAAAATGCTTTTTTAGAAATCGATCCTCTTTTTTCTTTGGTATGAAAAAAGAGGATGGCAGTTCCCATGTGAAGGTATCGTGGGCGGCTTCTAGCAGTATATATAGTAAGAAGTGTACTCACATCCATAGCCTAGTGCTGGTAGAAGAAACAGCAGCAACCACGGCCACCAGCGGCGTTTCGTCTTCTCCTGGTAGCCAGCTGCGACGTACTTCTCACTCGACTCCACGTGGTTTGGTGTTATCTGAACAAAAATATTTGTTGTAAAGGATCAACGTATAAATAAATAAATAAAATATTGGACAACATCACATACATTGCTCTGATTCTGTGGTAAGTAGCTAAAGCACTTGTGTTACAGAAATCAGAAACAACGACGGTACCACAACACCCAGACCCGAGACAATACAGAAAGGTTTGTTTCCCATATTGACCCGACCGGGAATCGAACCCGGAACCTCAGAGATGACGCGAAGCCAAAGTCCGGCACGCTCGCCTCTCGGCTACGGAGGTCGTATGTATAATAAACTGTGGCAAAAGGTGGGTTCGGGAGCCAAGTCAAATACTAGCCTAGTTTATTAAGAAGAAAAAGGCTTTTAATAACGACACGGCTTAATAAGTCGTAAGGAAATCTAAATTAGGTATTTTACGAGATCCCGGTAATGTCGATTATTCTTACTTTTTATCACATTCAAATACGAGGCTGATTCCAATTGTTGCTCTTAATTAGTTGAATTAGAAGCTATGGCAGAACTAAGTTTACTACTATTTTAGTTTTAATATGATTTCGATCATCCTGACAGGACCATGTAATATTTATTTGAAATAGGTTACAACACTTCTTTAATAATGCCTCTACCAATGATTAAGTTTATACATACAGTTTCAGTGACGGTTGTAACAGTAGTTGTGACCACTTTCTTGATGATTGTGTAGATCCAGTAGAACGGCGCCACAGTCGCCGAAGCTGCCCTCGACACTATGCCGGCTGAAATATCATACGTATTGTTTTGATCGTGTATTTTCAACCTTACGTACGTCTATATTCTTTACATCGGGATTTTTAACACTTCGAGGGACCATACATCGATCTTTCGTACTAAGAGATTCCGTGATGGAGTCATTGACTTCATTTACATTGGTAAATTACATGATTAATCGTATCCATAAACCAAATGCTAAGGGCCAACTTCTACAATAAGGACGATAGCTTGGCAAAAATAACAATGATTTTATTTAGTTTAACAGTGAAATTGTACAATCGGACTGTTCAATTGGTAATTGGTAACTGGTTTCAACCAATCTTATACTAATATTATGAAGCTCTGAATGATCGCATGGCATCTTATTGGTCGCAGTATGAAGTTATGCGTATACTGCCATAGTTATTATCTATAACAGACGTTTAGGGGTTTACCTTTAGCCGGTCTTCTGTCAGTGTAGGGGTACCGATGCGACGGACCGACCACCTTGCGGTACGCGTTGGAGACGGTGCTGGTGATGGACGTGACAATGGTGATGAGCAGCCGCGTGATCCACCAGCGCTGCTCCGCGAGCTGGTAGCCGCCGTTGCCGCGACGGTACGCGCCCTCGTCGTCAGAACTGTCTATGCTCTGTGAATAAATAAAGTATTTGACTACTAGCTGTACCGGCGAACGTTCGTGCCGCCTATGTTTTTCAAAACTTTCTTAACTTTGAAACCTTCCTTGGACCTCCACGATTATTTCAAAACCAACATTAGCCAAATCGGTCCACCAATAAAATACAATACGAACAATAAAATAGATCATAAATAAAATAAGCATTTTTAGATCAGAAACCATTTATTTGAGCCAGTACAATCCCATAAATGCCAACCAGTTCCCTTAAATGTCAGCAGGAGCCGTACTTCATGATCCGGCACTCAGGCCCACTAGACCATAGGTGTTCCCATAAATGTAGGTAGGACCCCGACCTCATGATAGCCCAGTAACTAGGTGCACTAGACCATCGAGGTCTTCCTATAAATGAAAGTAGGAGCCTGACATCATGACCCGGCACTTAGGCAACTAGACCATAGAGGTATTTCCATAATGCTGGTTCCAATATTTTACGTTTCGTAATGTGTCAAAAATGACAACCCGTTTTTCTACGAGTCGCTATTCTAATTTCAAATTTACTTTCCATATCAGCTGTCATCAGTCGTTCGTCGATCGTTTTTTCTTACGCCTCGTATAACTTATTACTATCCGTAACTAGAACGGATCTTTTTTAATTTTTTTTATAAATATTGGACAACATCACATACATTGCTCTGATCCTGTGGTAAGTAGCTAAAGCACTTGTGTAACAGAAATCAGAAACAACGACGGTACCACAACACCCAGACCCGAGACAATATAGAAAAGTTCGTTTTCCTATATTCACCCGACCGGGGATCGAACCCGGAACCTCAGAGATGGCGCGACGCCAAAGCTCGGCACGCTTGCCTCTCTGCTACGGAGGTCGTCAAAAATATTGGAATCGGGCATTAATGTATGCACTCACAGTAAACCGCTTGCGCACAGTGCTGGTGGTCCACGCGGCGCCGAGGCGGTCGATCTCGTCGACGCTCGTGGTGGGCCCCTGCACGCGGAACTGGGACAACGAGCGGCGCGACATGTTCGGCACCGCCACCTGACCGGGCGCCAGCTCCACGCGGTCCTTCGACAGCGGCGAGTACGTGTAGTCCGTTTTGGGGTATTTGCTGGAAAAGAAGATAAATATTAGTTAGACCGGTGAATATACGACGGGTATTTACTGCAAGACAGCGTAATATAAGACCGGTATTTGTTGGAAGTCATTGAATAGTTGGACCGGTAACTATACGAGTATTTGCTGGAAGACAGCGTAATATAAGACCGGTATTTGTTGGAAGACAGTGAATAGATAGACCGGCAAATATACGACAGGTATTTGCTGGAAGACAGCGTAATATAAGACCGGTATTTGTTGGAAGACAGTGAATAGTTAGACCGGCAAATATACGACAGGTATTTGCTGGAAGTCATTGAATAGTTGGACCGGTAATTAAACGAGTATTTGCTGGAAGACAGCATAATATAAGACCGGTATTTGTTGGAAGACATTGAATAGTAAGACCGGTAAATATACGACGAGTATTTGCTGGAAGACAGCGTAATATAAGACCGGTATTTGTTAGAAGACACTGAATAGTTAGACCGGCAAATATACGACGGGTATTTGCTGGAAGACAGCGTAATATACATACGACCGGTATTTGCTGGAAGACAGTAAAATATTCGTTAGACCGGTAAATATACGACGGGTATTTGCTGGAAAACAGCGTAATATAAGTCCGGTATTTGTTGGAAGACAGTGAAATATTACTTAGACAGTTTTTTTTAATATTGGACAACATCACATACATTGCTCTGATTCTGTGGTAAGTAGCTTAAGCACTTGTGTTACTGAAATCAGAAACAACGACGGTACCACAACACCTAGACCCGAGACAATATGGAAAAGTTCGTTTCCCATATTGACCCGACCGGGGATCGAGCCCGGAACCTCAGAGATGGCGCTCGCCAAAGTCAGGCCCGCTCGCCTCTCGGCTACGGAGGTCGTCAAGCAGTGATATATGTATATAACAATAGATTTATTATATTCTTCATTTTAGAATGACGATAACCGCAAAGTATTCAGTGATCCAAAAAAAAAACCACTTGATTGTGTTTGGTTTATAGTTTGATGAACTTTGTTTGATCAAGTCCAACCAAACGGAGCCATAAACCTCATTCATATAGTAAGAGACGAATTGACTACGCAACGGTACGCAGGTCGTAAATGTTGTTTATAGTTTACATTAGGTTGATCACTAAAAATACACACATTGACTATAAACTTGCATTTTTCTATACACCCAATTTACGTAAACGTTTATGCAATAAAAATCTTTTGATTTTCAGTATTTTAAATCTGAACTGCGTTCGATTCTAGTAAACAAATACAAGACGTAAGCAAACCAACAAAGTATTTACCTGACAAATTCAGTACACCTCAGTCCTTCATACATGATTAAACAAACAGTTAACACTCACTTCGATTACAAATGTCCTTAAGTGAAAGCATGTGCTTACACATACATATTAAAATAACCTATCTTACAACGCGTATTTAGCAATTTAAATTGTGGTATTTGGTAGATAAACGAATTCTAGATATTAACACAATTCGCAATGCAGCTGAGTTGCTTGGCACGATGTAGTTGGCATTTGCGTGCACCAACTGTGTCAAATATAGCGCGATGTATTATTGAGCTGCTCTAATATTGTCACCACTGTCTTTTTCTTGGGAATTCGCTCTCACTACTTCGGTTCAATTCGAAAGAGAGGTGTGATACGTACAAATGCCCTAAAGTAGTAAGTGTTCAGTGGTAAGTTATTATTGTAGATCGGAGCGAATTTTAATGAAAACTACATCGTATGTATGTTCTGAGAAACTCGTATGTATTCTTCTTTGGAAAACTCAATCAAAATTGCTGTTACTCAGCATATTATAATGACAACTAAGTTTAATAAACCTAGGAACTCATACCCATTATCCTTAATGAACGAACATAAAAACATTTTATTGACAAGTTTAATGAAGGCAAGCTGCTGAAGGTAAAGTTGATAATTATACTAATATTATAAACGCGACTGTTTTTAAGAATGTATGTATGTCTGGATGTCCATTTTCATGCAAAAACTACCGAGTGGATTTGTATGACATTTAGTGGAAAGCGCATAGATGAGATACAAGATAAACATATTAGATATACAAAGTCGTAGGAAGTTAGTATTTAATAAGGTCACGAAACACTCAAAAATTTGTTTTTTTTTAATTATTTAACTGAAAGTTTAAAACTTTTTTTATTTCAAAAACAAGAAATCAACCAGTGACCACAGGTGGTGCAACCTAACCGAAACGTCGACTACTAAATAAAAATAGTGTCGCTTTTTGACCCGTTATGTGTTAACTTATTTTAAATGGAACGCGAAGTCTTAAAGTTTACAAGGAATCAAGTCATTAAAACAGGACAGTTTCAGACACACAATTGTTCCTACACGATACAGACGGCGCAATGCACAGCGGTTTCTCCAGAGGTCATAATTAAAAAAAATGGAGGTAGTATTTTTAAATATTTAATGCTGTCATGTCATTACCAAGGAGTCGTACTATAATGAACCATAAACAGGAGCAAGGTAGGTAGTTGCGTTCATTCTCTAATGAACCTACAAATTCAAGATACCTCCCGTTGCACGTACAATCATATCAGTGAATCAATAAGTGACCGGTCTTTGGTGGCTTATTTCTGAAAATTTCGTGATTTAAGTAACTATTTTTGTAATGGAGCTTCAGCAATCAGGTATGTTGTTTTGATTTATACATACGTTTTGTCATTTTTATGTAAAGTATAGAAAAAACGATAGGATCACGGAACGACGAAATTTTATTTTTGAAATCTGCTATTTTTTTATTTACTTAAACTTTTAACTTTGTTCTTAATCATAGATAATGGTAACTTTTTGTTAATTTTCAAGTAATATGTGTCTAGACTAACGGCCATAGACGATTTTTTGCGGAAGTTTGCGGATTATCTAGTTATCAGTCTTCTAGTACCTCGCGTTGGCTAAGGCGTACCTACAATCATACTTAAATATTGCAAAATATAATTAATTTTTTTTTTTTTAGGTGTGAATTATGTCGGAACCTTTTCAAGAGGCTATATATTTGAACTGTGGCTATCTACAAGTGGTTCAGGGGCAGAAAGAAGCCGTCAAATGTTACATCAGTTAACAAATATGATTCCGGATGCAGATAACTTAGATATTAGTAATTTGGAGAATGTTGTGAACTATATTTGTTCATCTGTGCATAAAGTGCTTGTACACGGTGCCATAGTTGTTGAACATGCATTAGTTCCTATTGGTGAACTATCCGAAGAGGCTGCAGAAGCAACAAATAAAAATATAAAGGCGTTTAGGCTGAACCATACCAGAAAAATGTCTCGAGTCGCCACAAATACAGACCTTATGAACAGACTTCTGCTGAACTCAGACCCATTAATCAGTTCTAGAAGGAAATTGCCACGAAAAAAAAAAGCTGCATTATCTACTAATGTTTTAAGTTTATTAGATTGTACTGAATAATAATAATACGGAAAAATAATACTTTATTTGGCAAAAAACAATATTACAGCGATTATTAACCTTTATGTTAATATTTAAGCTTCTAATATAACATAGAATTCAAGATTTGACGATAATTGGTTAAATTTTAATTTAATAAATAATTAATTTTGCTTATATTTTTCTTTTCTGAACATATTATACACGTGATAAACCCCAAAACTTTTGTTTTATTGTTAATCTTCAATTATCTGTGCTTTAAAAGTATTTCCAAATAGGATATATACATATAAGTAATTTCGACCGCCTTACTAAGGAACGCAGCCCACAGTGCAATGGGGTGAAAAGTCAAAAGATGCATTAAAGATGTTGTTTATTAATATACAGGATGTATCGACCCGATTAAACATCACATTCTCAGAACAATTTATTTACAAAAACCGTCATTATTTATAAAGTTATCTTGGATTGACGTTAAACGAGCAATGTTTCCTGTGTACTTAATTATGCAAACTATGTCGATTTGAAAATAGGTTTACCTACTTATGACGGAAATTAAAAAGTAATTACTAGAAAAAAAATCATTCATACGCATTTATAGTGGTATTTTGGTTTTATTAGCACAGGTAGGTACTCTAATATTATAAAGAGAAAATATTTTTATTTTTTTAAATTAATAAACACAAAAACTACCTTGCCGATTACAATATTATAGGTTACTTTTATTGCTAGAAATGACTAAATCCACGAACTAACTAAGCGACTAAGCGAACGAAGTCGCGGTCGATCGCCATATTGTTTACTAGCGGCCCGCCACGGCTTCGCAAGGTGTTAATGTAAATACTTAGAAACATTGGCTTTTCTATTATTTATTACAAATAAAAACCTTTCTCTTGAATCACTCTATCTATTTAAAAAAACCTCATCAAGATCCGTTGCGTAGTTTTAAAGATTTGAGCGTACAAAGGGATATAGGGACAGAATAAGCGACTTTGTTTTATACTATGTATGTAGTGATATGTAGATGTATGTGTGTATTTTCTTATTGATGAAGTCTGTAGATAGCGCGAAAAGAAACGCTGTGATTGGATAATCTTTATCCCGAAATATCGCGAACGAATTCGCAGGCAACAACATGTACTTATATTATAACCTTTTAAGAGTATGTGTATTAAAAACTTGCAAATATGAGCGTGTGTTTTGATAGATAAACGAATTGATATTTATTTCTCTATTACGCGAAAATTACTGAATATATGGATTTGGATAATATTTGGTGGCTAGCCATATTAGCTACTAGAATAACATTTTTATCCCGAAGTTGAACGAAATCTCGGCAAACAGCCAGTTTACAATGTTGGGCCTACCTTAAGGTGAAAATTTCTTCCACTGTCTCCACGTCCATAACAGTCAATAAATTAGCCATATTTATACAATAATTCACAAGTCAAATAAATAACATTCAATAACATGCACTATTATACATTAAAATTATACAGAAATAATTAAAATCAACACAAACGTATTCAATAATTTGTAATTATGTCATTGTTAGACCAGCCAGCTGGCAACTGATTGTAATTTCAAATCTAAGTGACATCAAGTTACTGGATCTTTCTACCCCCAAAGTCATTGTTTTTAGTTACCGTCATTCGTGATACAGCATACTATCGGGTGGATTTAAAATGCACCAATTTAGCCATTGGTTAGCCAATTTCCTGGTGCCCACAGTAAAAAAAAAAGCCGCGTACATAATATATAAACCAGGGATATACTTTACTGTACACTACTTTATATTAGAACGCACTTAATAGCAGCCAGTATATGTATTGTTGTTAATTGTTTTATTCATGATCGTGTAAATGTTTGAGTTTGCCTCTTTTAGCTTATTATGGATGTTACTTATTGAGTATTAAGCCTCAGTCGCGCCAACTTAAATTTAACGGTACCTAATGATTTGACAGCTGTCAAAACTGGCATACATAATCCCATAAAATTTTTGCAAGTACCGGTAAAGTTAGCTTTTGGCTCAGTTGCGCCAACTTATCTTTAACGGTAACATGACGAGTCGACGGTTATCAAATCGCAAAAAATTTAGGGGACGGTTTTGACATTGTTAAATCGTCTGTTACCGTCAATGTAAAGTTGTTATAGGTATGTATATAGGTAGTGGTTTGGTTAACTACTACTTCCTTTAACATTCACGATGATTAAACTTTTTTTAAATTAAGAATAATCACTCATTTAATGTTTAATTAGTGCAGTTACTGACTCGTGAATCAATGTAAGTTGAAAGCTTAAATGACGCAATGACCGCAGAATGCTTCAGAACAATGCCTTCAAATTAACGACCTATTGAACCTCGCAACAACAATTCAAGGATCGCTTTGTACTCGATGCGTGGTAAATATAAGAGATGAAGGATGAAACACAGTATCGCTTGAAGTCTTGAAAACAATTTTAAATGTTGATGAATCTGAATTTGTGACGATAAATTTGAAAACGTTTAGGCTGTGTGGTTTAATCACTTTTGGGAATTTAACTGATGAAACAAACATACAATTTTTACTCATCTCACATATATTTACATGATACCAAAGTAAGTAGGTGTGGAATGTGTTTAAAATGCGCAATATATCAAATTTCTCGCGTGAAACGACAAAAGTTCGATACTGTTGATTGGCGAATAGCAAACCGCATTCGTATTTTTGAACCGTATTTCGCACTGAATTAAAACGATTTTATAAAATTTAGTCGTATGGCGCATCTTTAACAGCATGGAATCTAGAACCAACAATATTTATTTAGTGGTCAAATCCGTTTAGTGGTTTAGGCGTGAGAGCCGGACAGACAGACAGAGTTACTTTCTCATTTATAATATTAGTATGGCGTTTGTCTACATGATACTCACTTCCAGTACTCGCCGGCCATCTTGTAGAGTCTATAAGGCAGATGGTCGGAGCTGGGGTCCCTGTCGAGCAGCGCGCTCGTGTCGGCGAGGGCTTGCTCCGCAAAAGAACTGTCAGTTGAACATGCACTATACGCCGGGCTGCCGAAGCGGAATGACCTGTGGACGGATCAGCACATAAGATTGATTCCATTAAGTTGGGAGTAATGTTTTTTATACGTTAATTCTTTTTTTCTCCTAAAGAAAGAGAGACGAGCGGAACAGATAGGTGTCGCGCCTTGTCTAAGGTCCTGGGTTCGATTCCCGGTAAATGGGAAATCAATATGGAAAATGGGTCTCGGTGTTGTGGTACCTTTGCCACAGGATTAGAGCGATGTATGTGATGTTGTCCGATATTTATTTATTTAAGTTGTGCATCCAGTATAAAATAGGTTGTTTTTATGGTAGTCAAAAAGTATTTTCCAAAAATGTATTTTAGTTAGGTAGACGTGGTCCTGCAGACTTTAGGAACCACTAGCTGAAACAAGTTAATTAATTCCATCTTGGCATAATTAAGAACTGAATATAAAATCGATTACTATTGTGAAAAGGTGTTTAAATCCAATTGCAAATTAAAGTAATCTTTTTTTTAGTTACAATATTATTGTGTATGTAAAAGCGGCATTCTCAAGATGATTCATAAGTGCTTTTACTGAAAAGCTTACATGAATAAAGATATTTTCTATTCTATTCTATGACAATGAAACCAAATCTCAAAAATCAGGGTTTTTTTTCACGAAAAAGGCACCATTGGTTTTTGTTTTAATATTTATATTTACAAAAATGTAAATGAAAAATAAATTCTGATAAGATTTCACAGTGAAAATTCAGCCGCAATTTCTGTTCGTCAGAACTTGATTCCATTGACGCCCTGTGCTTATATTAATGTAATTATATTATAATCAAAATTCATACCTACAGAACATACAAACGTAACAGATAAGATGGCTATAAATAAACAATGATAAGCATTGTCATTCTCTAAGTAGTAATATAATCGCGTGCATATAAAACTCATTCATAATACGCTCTAGAAGTTTTGTTTCAAGGAACCAAAAAACAACCAGGCCTTGTGTTTATGCGTCACCAATAAACAATTACTGTGCTATAGGCATCACAATTTGTCTTCGTATTGTGAATTGCAAAGTAATTTCTTTAGTCCGCTATTTGAAGGTTAGCAAGTGTCGAGTCCTAAAGGATAAACAAGGTCGCCTCAAACTTACACTTTGCATTATGTCGTTTACGTTAAATATGAAGCTAAGAAATTGTGAGTTTCAAGTACTTTTTACACAATTAGTAGTACTAGACAAAAATATATATTACCTAAATGTTTATATACAGTCACGTGCATTGATAAGTATACAACCTAATTCTAAAGTGAACCTTCGAACTGACAATAAGAGCTCAAGCGTTTACATTTTATTGCTCGAGGCTGTATATCGATTTGAAAACATCAACGAATTAAAGCTAATACTATTAGAATATAAACCGGCACCTGGTCTTTAATAGTTATTTATTATTAAAAACAATTTTAGGGGCAAACTTATCTATCGAACCAAAACTGACTTGGTCTAAAGTAACTTACGCATTGCAATAATATAGATACTGCTTGGTAACATACAAAGGATCTTCTCGTTAGATATATTCCAAAACTTAAAGTCACTTGACATTATGATCAATGACGTTTCAAAAGTGGTATATAATATGTAATGTAACCTACTTGAACAAAAAAAAACAAATTTAGCTGGATACAGGCTTAGGATTAACTATGTAATGGAATGAGCCATACGTAGGTAATCCTACGTGGGCCCAGTGCTGTTTAGCGAAAAAAAGTACATAGGTGTACAAAAAGAATACGAATATTTCGTTGCACATCTTAAATACTGCACTCTTGTTCTGATTGAGTGAGAAAATGGCTTTAGTCCAATTAAAAGTGAATTGTACACATGCACTAATTGTTATCGGACTACGCCGTGTGATATCCGATAAAACCATTTGAAGTGTTTTTAACAGTGAATTTAATCGTCACGCGCTATTTATTTTTCGAAATGGTCAATTTTTACTTTATAACCAGCGGACCCGAAAAAAAATTGGAATGTGGCTTAACTCTAAATTTTAGTTAGAAAACGTTTGTACTGTAAAAAGAAAAGTGCTGTCTATAGAGTTTTCCAATTATTCAAAATTTTCTCCATAAAACCATCCTTCGACTTCAAGGAAGATTAAAAAAAAAAGAATTGGCCAAATTGGTCCATGTGTTGTCGAGTTATGCGCTTACCAACACATTTTGCGATTAATTTTTATATAATGGATAATTTTTAAACAAATGTGCATAAAAGCTGTTAGTATTAGCTTCGCACATGTAATTAAAAATGTACTTTTCTTTTTATAGAAAGTCTGTTTAGTTACACACTTTCTAACTACCTAACTAAATAACGTCGGAACCGATTTTGGTTATCCTCGATATTTTGGGCTTTTACGTAATAAGTTTTTTTTCCAATATACATATTTTGGCTAATAAGTTTCCCGGGTGAGTTAGTTATTTATAAACGCGAAAGTTTGTATAGATTAATGTAATTTGAATATTAGCTACTCTCCCATAAAAAAAACTACTGACCAATTTTTACAAATAAATGTAATTTTATGTTCACATTTAGAATACTTTTTGTTTTCGAAATTAGGTGAAAGCTAGTATTTCCACCAATTTTACCTTCAGCTGCCGCTTTTAAACATTCTGCCAATGTAGTGTGCGGACTACGTTTACAATAATAAACATGGAATGATTGTTACTCAGAGGAGCAAGGTCACCACCTGCTACCCACCTTGCATCGCCACACCGACAGGAAACCTCTGAATGAATAGCCCATAACAATGTTTACTATTTACGTCACTAGACGTTCCGTAAATACCGACATTACCGACTATTGAAGTTATCTAAAAAACATGGCAGATAGCCAACTGTGCAACTCGGTTGTATTATAAAAGATTACTATGTCAGTCGCCTTAGTACCAGCGAAATGGTGCCAAAGTCAACGTCTATCATCCGCGTTTAATTAAATTCGTCCAATTTAGCCGTATCGCTAATTATCACGAATGTAGGTATTGTTATGTCACATTTTCCTCATTTCAGGCGGAAATGGAAGGCATTTAAGCCATCAATATACGGCGAAAAAACAGTACATTAAGGTAAACAAGTACAGTTCCTTTTTATTTCTTATGCCTGCGACATAAGGGCGGTAAAGTCAGGCGCATTCAACGGTACGGTTTTTTCTGGTATGCTTTTAAATTCTCTAACTTGTCTATGATATTTTTTTCAGAAGAAACTTAACAAAGACATTAAAACAGTATATTTAATTAGAATCCAAAGCATCTTTCTCTATTCGAGCTTAATATGTGTGTCTGCGGATAACTTCGTCGTTTATGGTTCTTGTGGTGTTTAGAAAGGAGTTTTTCAAGGGTGTATCATGGTAAGATAATCAGGATTAAATGATGACCGTTCAGAGAAATCAACTGGAAGTCGTTTTTGTTTATCTTATAGTGTACTAAACATTTTTTTGTTTCCTTCTTAAATCGTCGGCATTAATAACCTTAAGATATAAACTACGATCGCAGAACTGGAATACCTTAGTCCTATGGAGCCATAAACTTTGAGACTTTGATGCGATAAAAATCGCATTTGATACCTCGCTTCGAAAATCCTAACGCGACGGGCCTTAACGTCAAAAAAGATTCCAATCCAGTAAGGCTTTTTGATCCCTGTCTATAATAATAAATAGTAAGAAAGAGATAAAGGACAGTTTCCGGTTTTTTGAATATGGGGACAGACCGGACACCAAACTCGACTGCTAGTGCGTTTCGGACAAATAGCTAAACCACTAGGTTCATCGTCATCAAATACCGTTTGAAATCTAACATGGCTATGCAAATACATTGCCCATTAGCTACTTAACAATGCTAAGTGTCATCAATCAAATGTCAATAACCAGTCTAAGGGTCGGACGATTTGACGCTTGTCAAATTGCATAAAATGTATGGGTTATGACAGTTTTGACAGCTGTCAAACCAGCAGTTTCCGTTAACGCAAGTTGGTGTAACCCTTACACTTTTTCGGTTGTATGACTATTGTCTGACGATTTAGTACATCTGACCTTAAAAGTAGCCTGGTAGGAAGTTTCATCATGGTAGTGGTCATTTCCAAAAAAATAATATCGTCATTACGTTCAAATGATGTCAATCATTACTTGCTTATCATTCAATGTCGTTTATAACATGACGTCATTAATCCTTTTCTAATGATAGACGAATTCGACCGTTTTTTATGCTTATACATGCTCATTATTTAGGTGACTTTGGTTTTATATTTGCTATGACAATTCATCAATCAAACAAATATTTATTTTTTTCAAATTGGTTATATTGAGAGTTCTTGAAGCGTTATTGATCACAATGAAAAGCTACTACCAATTGTTTCGAATCTTTTAATTCCACCGAAAATATTCTAGCGGTAAGAATAAATATATGTACCAATATGTAACGGTACAGTATCTAACTGATTGTTATGCGTGAATTACCTAACACCAAGATATATAAGTAGTTTTGTTTTGTTGAGCCAGCCCATTAAGTATCAATAACCAAATAACATTGACCATTTTTGCCAATTTCACGAACTGTTGTATGTTCGGCAAAGCTTTGAATAAAAGCTGCATTTTTTATCTCAACCTATGAGCGAACATTTGAAATGTAACAATTAATCTTAGGTTTTGCTTTTTCAATGTAGTGCTTGGTAATTTCAAGGTAGTGCGTTGCCCTACAAGGAAGTGACGGCTGTGCGTCTAAACCTAAATGTTCTGGGTTATTTCGGACATTCGCAGGCTAGCGTGGTGATGAAGCTAGTACCCATTGTTGTTAAGATCAATTCATCTCAATATTAGAGATCTTTGCTTGGTCATAACAATAATGTTTAATGAAAAAAGGTTACTACAAAGTTGATAAATAAAAACGATAAACATATACCTATGGACATAATTTTTGCTAGCTCGCACACCATATTTTTAAATTCTCTAGTCCTAAATATTGGAAAGATTAGGTTAACGAGTGAGTTTCTTGCCGGATTCTTCTCGTTAGGATTAGGTTCCGAATCGACTACAGCTTCAATTTTGGTTTAGGTTACTTGTAACTAACATGAATAAAGGAATTTATTATGATTATAACTTGAAGTAAGGCAGCGCCCCACAGGACAAAGTCTGAGTACTAATGTCCCCCCACCCCCCCAAAGCCTAAGTACCTCTGCACGTGGTGACACTTACCGGTCCCTCGTCACGTTTTGCGCGGTGATCGGACTGAGGGTGACGTCAGCGAGCGCGCTGTACCCCTGCGAGCTGGTCGAGACCCGCTCATACTGGCTGTTGATCTCGTTCTGAAGCAATACAAAATTGTTACAATTATGGTATAGGTACATACTAACTTATAGCGAATTCACTTAGTTTATTTCGGTATATAAATATTGGACAACATCACATACATTGCTATTCGCTAGAAAAATTTGCTTCTCATATTGACCTGACCGGTGATCGAACTCGGGACCTTAGAGATGACGCGCCGTCAAAGTCCGGCCCATTCGCCTCTCGGCTACGGAGGTCGTGAAATCGTTAGATAAAAAGTATTCAATAAGTTTATCTGGTATGTCATCTCTCTTACGTACCTATGTTATATCTCTTACCTCCCAAAAATCATCTAAATCAGTTCAGGAGTAGTAGGTAAAGAGGGCATAGCGATTTATCGCTCGAACTGGAGCAGCCCTACTGGTGAAATACCTACCTCCACCTTACAGAAGACCGCAGCCAAATAACAATCACTTCGGTGTTGTTGTGTTCCTGCGTGTGAGTAAGGTTTCCAGAGCTCTTGGGGGGGTGCTACATTAGTAGCAGGGGTTGAGCTTTCAAGGTAAGGGCGACAAGTCCAGTAACAGTTTTATTATCTTGTACTTGTCGCCCTTAAGCTAGGATTTCATTAGATACCACTTAACATCAGGTGGGATGAGGTCAATCTTGAAGTGTAATATAAAAAAAAGACATTGCAATCCGGAAAGTCACCGAAGGACAGTTGCGTACCGGTGCGTAAAGAGAAATCGTAGCAAAGACATTAACAATAAGACTTATCTTGACTGACGATCAGCTCAAGGTCCTATTCTAGGCCAACATAACAACACTCCCATTTATTTAAGTGCACGTGTTTGCTGACACAAGATTGTGCATGTAAAGCTATGGGATTGTTTCAACTAGCTTTTGTAATTCTGAGCCAGGTAGCACCATAACCAAAGGCGATAATGTCCAACTGGGTGCTTCAGTGGGTAGTCTCTGCCCTTCTCGTGGCAAAGGATGCCTTCATTTTCCTTTTAATGAAGGTACATTCGTTAACACTTTACTGTGTTCGCGACTTTATCAGCGTTGAATTATTTTAATAGTAAAAGATACTGACTCCAAACAGGAAACTTAAAAGTTAATAAACACCAAAATGTGAAAAATATTCTTCTGGAAGCCGCATCAAAATCGGTTCAGCTAATCGCGGACAAACATACAAACATACAGGTCAGAATCAGAACCTCCTTTTTTAAGTTGATTTAAGTCTAGGTAGGTACATAAGACTTATAAGACTCCTTCTTAAATCAGTTATTCTCCAGTAAAATGAACGTCAATTACATCTAAAATTAACCAGAGCATACGCAACAGACAAAAATTATAATCAAATTTTGGTACATGTACCGAGTTTATATTTGTATGCATTTAGTTCAAAAAGCGGTTATTTTAATGTACCAAACAGACACTTTATTGATACGTTTAGATGCACGTGTTTCCCGCCATAAAATTGTGTATGTAAAGATATGGAATAGTTTCAACTTGAGTAAGCGGAAAACTATGCAAAGCATTAATCACATTAAAATTGACATTACCTAGTAACAATGACGTTCGGTAGAAAATTAAGTCAGATCACATTGCAAGCACATGTAAGTACTAGGGTGTTATAGCGTGACAAGAGTCAGTCGACTATCACAAGAGCGTTTGCAAAAACTCCGAGCCGTAGTTAATGGATGATATCATCGGTAACAGCAATGATAACAAAAAGCGAGGTGGAGAGGAATTTCGTAAGCGCTAATCGAACCGCGAAGCCGGGTATCGCTTGTTGAACTAAATGCTGGAAGTGTGATTCACGGTTTGGGCTGCGGTGTACGGTCTTTGACATAGGACGTTGGGCCACTAGAATTGAACTATTGGACATGCCTAATAGATGATACGTCATTTCGTACTTATATTATGAAGATGTTTGGATGTTTCTATCGAACAGAGGGCGACTTTTGTGTTGTCTACACGCGTTGGTGACAAAGGTGTCTGAAAAGCCGAATCGCCATAGAACAAAAGTTGCCAACTGTTGTGTGGAAACGCGCCTTGATCCTTTCGCGAAAAAGCTACTATTATGGATTAAGATGTACTTTGGAAGATAATGTAGATACTAGTTTAACACACAGCATACTTTCTCAAGACAACGTTAATGTCGTCGCGGTCTAGTACACCTACATTATACAATATATATACGAACGTAATTTTGTCTGTTTTCATGCCCAAACCACTAAACAGACGTTTATTAAATAGCATAAGGAGATGGTGTGGATCTCGGGAAAAGGCACAGGCTACTTTTTGTCCCGGAAAAAGCTCAAACGGGAAATAGGACATGAAAATTTGTAAATTTCTAAACAAACAGTAAAAATTTGCATTGAAGCACTTCATAAGAATTAAATAACTGTTTTAGTTCTAGCGTTTAAAATTTCAGAAAAAAATTTATGTTCATCTTTATCTAAGTAGAAAAATATATATTTAACGTAAATACATTCCACGCGGACAAATTCGCGGGAAAAATCTATTCATACATCCTTCGATTACGACTTATAGGTACATATTTTGATTACATAAGCGATGTATCGTTGCATATTGTAAACTAGCACTAGTATGTGTAATAATAACATACCTACTTTGATGGTCTTGACCTACTGTTGGAACTCGGAAGTTATTTTAAATACAATAACATGTAAATATTAAGTAACGACTCGTGTCAAGATTCGCACGTAAGTCCGCAAACACTAGACATTGTCTCACTGCCAAGGCTCTTTGATTTAATTTACATTGTTCACGAAGAACCCGTCTGCAATGCATGCTAAAGAAACTGTGGCGATTATTTTATGATAACAATATATTTTTTTATGTTAAATGGCAACTAAACTTTTTCAACGATGTCTATTTTTGCCAATGACACGCGAGAATTAACAATATTTCACGATAGGACTGGGCCTAGCATGCGCAATACGTCAAGTTTATCGCATGAGACGACAAAAGTTTCGATACTGTTGATTGGCTAATAGCACACCGCACTCGTATTTTCAGCCAATCAGCAGCTGATGCACTGACAATCGATTTTGACGTTGGCTAAGAGCGCGATAAAATTTAGTCGCGTGGCGCATGCTAGGTCTGTATGGCTTTCCAAGGATTAGTAATACTAGATAGTTACTGGATCATTGACCTCCACGGAATCTGGGTCTGGTGGCTAGCTGGTCCAAAGTCATGTCTCAATGCGCAATTTAAATCAGTCCACTTTATAGATTCTATCATTCGTTGCGTGAAAGACTAACTAATATAGGTACATTCTGACGTCCTTATATGTATCATTACAAACTTTTCGCGTTTACAATATTAGTTCATTTATTTATTTAAAAACTTTATTGCACAAAAAAAGTACAAAATGTGGACTTAATGCTATCAGCATTCTTTACCAGTCAACCGTTGGGGCCATGCAGATAGTTCGTTTAATGGTGCGGTAACAGTAAAAATGTGAGTATGGATTACAACAAAATTAATAATAATTAATAGCAGAAAATTAAACACGAGAATATAATATTTATACATAGGTTCATGATAAATAAATATAATAATAAAATAGGATATTTTATACCGAAATGACGTGAACAAAGTAAAACCACTTTTTTTCCACTACATAACCGAGTCCGCATAATACTCTCATATTATAATCACAAAACCATTAATCGAAATAAGTGTTAAACGTTCTCCGCCTGCCGCTGATTTCGGGGCCTCCTCAGCTCGTGGGCGGCCATAAGTGGGTGCGGAAGTTGACAATATCAATTAACTGTTAAGTGTACAGCGGAATATTAACCACGGCAGTTGTTGCACCAACTGTGCATCTTCAGTACCGTTACTGCACATTCGTAACGTTATCAGAAACTGACAATGAAACCAAACGTCCGAAATCGAGCACATTAGAATATTAGTAGTTTCTTTAGATTTTTTTCTTGACTTTACACAGGTTTTGCGAATTGACCACTGACATTGGTAGGATGGCACAATTTACAAATAATTTTCAAGTATGTCCTAAAGAGGACTCTAAAGATCGTCGCGGCCGAATATTGTTTTTTATGCCAACTATCTTTAAAAAGCCATTTCTTAACTATATAATAGTTTAGTTAGTAATAAGCCAAATTTGCGTCATCATAGTTTCGTATTTTCATCATCATCCTTATACACAGATCAGAATAGATCAAGCAAGCAATCGTTGTATTTCAAGGGTTGGGTGACAAAAGCTTTTGGTAATTCCAACGAGATAAAATATACCGAGTAGGTGCTTGACTTCAAATGGGTTGTTATTGCTTATAATAATATCTAAAGGAAAAAATATTAAATTAACAATATGTAAAGTATGCTGGAAATTACAAGTCTACGTATATAGACTTCAATGGTTAATTGTATTAAGTAGGTAAGTATGATTAAACAAACCGTGTGCGTCATCTTTTAATTGCACTGCATTAGTAAATAAGAAAATTTCGTGATAATAATACACTGAAAGACTTAATTTCGACGAAATTAGATCATCACTATTAATATAAATATTAGTAAGACTAATACAATTTTAGTTTGTACCTCTTTTAGTGAAGTAAGGTAAAGTAGGTAGTTTTTGAGGCACGTTTAACGAGTTAACAAACCATTCCTCGATATGACTGATGTCCAGAATGTAAAGGGAAGGATAATAAGTACGACCATAGCGCAAACATTTCTAGAAATAACAGCACATAATACTTGAAACTTAGGTATATAGTATCAGACAAATCTCACTTGATTAACTAGATATTCGTACGCAAACGCAACCGCTGATAGTGGTAGTTCATCTAGTTACAAAACTGACCTTCAGCGACCGAGAATACATCTCGCACCGCACACACCGACCGAGCAGCCTATCGATTCACTACAACGCGTTTACGCATCGCCATAGCAACTTGCAAAGACGTACCTTACTCCTTGGGTAATCTAAATAAAGCACAACACTAAACTAGGTCAAGAATCACGCACTAATAGCGAATAAAACGCCGAAACTCACTTAAAATATGCACCGCAGTTCAGTTAACTGGAGTCCGTAACGCGCGGCTCAAGCGCCGCAGATGGCTTGGAATAATAGTGCCCATATGTTAGTGGGATCGAAAATAAACCGACGCGGGGGAAGTTGATTTCAGTTATATTTGGATGTATTTAATGTTTTCCTGTTACAAGTGCTCATCTACTTCTATGTTCATGGTGGATATTATTAGGAGAGGAAGAATATTTGTATGCAACTGCATTCGCGTAGGAATGGTCGGTCAAGTTTGCGGGCGAACAAGCAAAACAAAACATCAAAGGAAAAATAAACTTCTAATATTTTTAGTATTTATTTGTTTCAGTCGCTACTATGTTTAGACAACGGGATAAATAGAGATGTTACATCAGTAAGCATACTTTTAAATACGTGTCATAATCTATGACTTTAAAATTTTGGTTTTAAACACACTTACTATTAAATAGTTTCGGAGCATTTAAAAGATACATTTGCAAAAGATTAATATAGCCAATGCAAAATAAAGCCCTCTTTTATGGCATTGATACTTCAAAATTAGTTGAAATGGTGTCAACATTATCACATCTATAAAACTTTACATAAATGTCAAAGGCCAATTGAAGAACAACATCTAAAAAAATCATTTTATGCGCTCAATCTATCGACGGTCGCTTTATTTTTACAGTCGGTGATTTTTCTGTCGACAGTATTCATCCCACTCATCCAAACAAAACTACAGGGTAAGGTCGAAATAAATATCAATATACTCTCATTTATGTTTACTTTTTGGGTACATAAATGGTCTGATATTTTATGGGACTGCTTGCGAGCAAGAATGTAAAGTCTGGGCTGAGTTACACAAACTTCACTTTAACGGCAACTAACGAATTGATAACTATCACATCTTTATTTAAAAAAATAAATCGCTGTTCGTTAGTCTCGCTAAAACTCGACAACGGCTAGACCGATTTGGCTAATGTTGGTGTAAAAAATAAACGTTACGACGTTTGCCGGGACAAATATCCTATAATATTTATCGCAATTTGGCAATCGTCAACTTTTCTGTTTCCCTTATCGAGCTTTTGTATTACGAAGTCACGCCACGCGACTGAAAATGCGCGTAAATCGCTTCACATATCTATCCCCGGCCTTAGAAATGCGCCTGTAAAAGTTGGCTTATCAGTGTACTCATCAAAGAGTTCCTAAACTTTAGAGAGAAAAAAAAACCGGCGCCCTGGGCGGGCGGCTGCCTAGTCAATTATCTAATTGTTATTTATGCGTGCCATAATTGTATTTCAATTAAGACGGACGCGATCGCATGCGTATGGGTGCGGGCGCGCAAGTTCACTGATAAACAAGGGCCAAGTTCAAAGTAGTTATTTTAAAAGCTTTTTATGTTTTTCTTATCACATTCATTGATACAAATGCAACAAGAAAAAAGAACTATGATTAGTTTATATGGTCAATAAAGTACATCTAGCATGCAAGTTTAAGAAAATACATTCCCTACATTGAACAGACATGGCCACATGGCCCATTTCCGAAATGATTTACATAAACCATATTGGAAATTGGGTAATATTTTTCGTCTACTGTCTGCAGATGAGTGAATAACTGTGTGCAGATACATAATCTTTAGCCCAAATTAAATTGTACAGTCAGCAGAATATCATAGTAAACACTTACTATGTTTGATATTAGGTCTTATGCACATAACATAGGATCAGTACAATCCCAAAGTTTGTAGCTAACATGCTGTTGTCTCGACATAGGAATGTGAATCAACATCTGACTCTTACATAATAGTGTGTAAACTGCATGCCCTACTTTGTATTTTGTTTTTCATGGAATATCAGTTTACAGCAGTTTCAGGTTTAGTTATAAAACACTTTTCTTTGCTAAAACATTTTCTAGAATATAAAGAAACCTTTGAAATGTATGTGTTTTCTAATATATTCGTATTTACAAACCTGGAATATTTCTTTCCGATGCCCTCTTAGCCTGTCAAGGCTCTCTTCGGAGGAGTAGTCTGAGGTCTTGACGAGTCTCTCGGAGAGGCGCGTGGATTGCCGTGTGCGGTGCGCTGTCTCGGATGCATGCTCCTCTTCTGACTCCGTGATGGTCTCTGTGCTCACCTTACTTCCTGCTGGCTGCACTTGCCTAGGATACAATTATTTGTTATTCTTATTTCTGTTATTATTTATTTAAAATTTTATTGTTAACTTCAATTGCTTGCATGTAATAATCCATTGCCACCATTTTATCAGGCAGAAACTACTAGTTTTATGCTGTTTTAATTTTTAAGGTTGCAGAAAAATATTACATTTACACCAAATCACCAATTAAGTTGAGACAAGATTATAGATGAATAGCAAAAATAAAGAATATTATTATTTATTTATTTTATCTACATTCACCTGTCATAAGGATGTAGATTAAACATTTTAAAATAAGCAAAATTTTTTTTAATGATTTAAAACACATTGGGTTACTAAGACAATTTTATAAGACAATACATCTATTGTACTATACAACCCAAAAGTACATTTGGGTCGTTCTTCTTTTTTACCGACAATAAGTTGTCCCCATTAACACGAATGTATAATTATAAAAACAAATATATGAGTACTTCAAACTATTGAAATATTCCTAATGTATGATAGATTAGGAATTATGTTATCATGTCGTAGGTACTTTTCTTAATTATTTAACTTAAGAAAAAAGTTACATCGCGTGACGGAGGTGTAAGTGGTACTATTTTTGAAGACCGTGACGGAGTTGTACATTTTGATCGATATTGTTTGCTTATAAATTAATTTGACATCATAAGATAGACCATCTGAAAAATGATTCCTCACACAACAATTTAGGCAGTATTACCAATGATTACTAATATGATATGTACATATTAAATATTGATTTATCAGTCATGTCCATTGTCGGTAAAAAAGAAGAACGACCCATTTAACAAATTTAGGTAAACAAACATTTAGTAGGAGAATCATAGAGGGCTCTTAGCTAAAGAGTATACATATTTTTAAACTTTTAAGTAAAGGTCAGCCATAGCCATGCCATAAAGCCATGGGTGACACAACCTTCAATGACGCAAGGTTTATGACATCATTATGTAAACAGAACTTGTCCTCACTTGGTTATGATGCAACCTTGCCCAGTTAAGATTTATGGTTTAAATAAAATGTGCCTGTTATCACAGATTACTTTGGAGATGTTGGTATCTGCTGAAAACATGTGTAAAGCGTAACCTACATTTGTTATCTATATTTAATTCACAAATATCAAAGAGATTAAATTTGAAAATAACAGCCTTTTCATGACAAAATAAGAGAAATCAAATGAACTTAATATATCTATATGTATATAATATTATTCAACTTCTAGGAAGAATAATGAACAAGTCATAAATGTACATTATAAGTACATTCAATTTGAAACAATGATCCACGCTTAATAAAGATTGTACTGTTCATGTAACATTATCAGAGTATAGATAAAATATTGTGATAAGAAATAAAATTAAATTGTGAGTTCTGTTTCTCATCATCTTTACTTTAACTAATTGTGTATTAGCACGTAATGATACTTACACATGAAATAATAGGAATACAGGAAATGTATTGAAATATGGCAAATCTTATTAAATCTTATCCTCTTTAAATTATATTCAGTAAATTAAAATATATTTCTTCCTCGGGCCGCAACCTCTGACTGAACAATAAGAATTGACAATTAATGCATAATGTTCTAAAATACAACCACCACAACGTCCAAATATTATAGTAATTATTTTTTATCAAATTTTATTCACCAGATTTTGAACTTTTTGTTGCAACCTCAAATTGGTATTGATACCAGATCAAATATATTTGAAAAGCCAGAACATCAATCTAATAAAAATAAATTTTACATTATCTATAATATAAATTCGGAAATACTACAAGTTGGTTGAAAATTAGAAAATTATTTCAATGTCAAGGTAATATAATATGAAAAACGTTAATGCTTTTAGCATTTTTGCTAGAATGTACAGTAAACCTATTTGATAAGAAACTGAAGTTGTTGATAACAATTTTTTTAACTTACTTTATGGGAGTACCTCTTCTCACGGGAGTTTTTCTTCCGGACTTATGGTGTACGTGATCATCGCCCTCGGTGCAGTTCTCGCGGTCGCAGCTCGACCTCAGGAATGGAGTTTTAGACCGCGACCTTGACCTCAATCCAGTAACCGTTGGGTTTTCCATAGTTTCCAGGGTTTACACTGTTATCACTGTTTCCCAAACCATTTTAACGGCAAAATACCTCACGAACCGTGACCCATTTCAAACCGGTCCAAATGCAAATAAGTCCAAAGAATTTCTGTCCAATATATTGCACAAGGAAATCTATTTCTGTGGCTTCATGTGCTGCCGCCAAAAGTAACGTAACATTTGTACATCAGTACTCTTGTAAACAATGATTTATTGTTACTTGAAAGACACAGGTACGATCTCCACGTACACTTAAACAATAATAAACGATTGTACACTAACTTTGTACATAAAACGAACGCGTAACCATGAAATTCGTGAATTTCGTAATTCCTCACTCGCTAAACATAAACTGATGACGTCACTCTAAAAAAGACGTTACAAGACAGATGGAGTTACTTGTCAAAAAAATGTTAGAGGAACGTGAAAAATATCTACTCCGGGGTAATATCAAGTGATTATCAAGACTTATAAAAGTACCTTTAAAGCGCCACCTAGTGGTCTTTGATAGAAATGGATCTAGGGTTTTCAACGCCATCTAGTGTGCAATGACTGTACAATTTAATGACAGTGTCTCAGTTAAATGTCTCAAAAAAGAGCAGGCCGTATTTGAAAACGCAAAAAATGTCACTGTCAAGATGGCATTTGGCATTGACGTGTGCGAGTAAATAGCGCGCTTTGTAAACTTTGCTGCTGGTGATTTTGTTTTGTAAAATTTTAATAAAAAATGGATCAAAATAAAATATTTTTGAACATAAAAGAACTTGGACACGTTAACAGCAAACGAGATGAACTCCAAGAATATTGCAAATCAAACTTTGACCAAGTAAATATGAAATACTTATTTTTTGTTGTAATAAGCATGTTCTACTTAAAACACTGTTTTCATGATTCCTACCTTCCAGATTCTTAAGTTGCTACCACGACGTATATTGAATAGTGACGGGGCTGATATCCTTGACTGCATATTGAATGGATTGACTGATAACCTAACTACTTCAAAAGTTACTGTTAAGGTTTGTATTTAAACAAACTAATATCATTTGTTTTCTATACCTGTCGTCAATTTACTGCTGAGTGTTCTCATAACTTGTATTATTTACAGATTATTGATATAGTTCTACAGTCTATGAGGGAAGAGTCTACCTCTTTGACACACTGCAGTAATGTTGTTAGCCGGTTGTGCCTGGAGCTGTCTAGGCATTCATCTGAAGATTTAGTACGGTGGAGCAATGACTGTGTACAATCCATAATTACTGACCGTGATATGAATATGATGTAAGAATATGAAATAATGCATGAGATTGTATCTTTTTGTGTAATGAAAAGCAAATTAATCAATTTAGGTACTTTCTATGTGGTTTTAAGCTGGCGTGACATTCTTCCCGAGTGCCTAAATGCACTGTCATCGCATAATGAAGTCAAACATTGTGGCACAGTGATGTCTTGTGATGAGTTCAAGGAGCAATGTGTCCACACACTTTGCCAGTGCACTTGGACTGAAAAGCAAATGGTACAACTTGTTGCCATGTTCAAGTAAGTAAAATACTACTCATTCTAGATGAATATCAAACATTCAGACAGCTTAGGATGTGCAAAGCAAGTATTTTTTTCTAATGTCAAATTTAAATCAAATCTGATTACCAACTGTTGTGTGGCTGAGAATATGAATGTAGTATGATATCAGCTTATCAACAATATTAACATTAAGTCATATTGCATCACAAACATCATTGAACATGAGAATATGCTAAAATTGGTAAATCAGCTTTTGTTTACCATCCGTTCTGTATACACTGTTACATACTTATTTTTGTAATAATTTATACTTTAATTTAATGTTGCTGAACTAATGATAGTTTTAATCATAAACAATTGATACTATTATTATATATATTTTTTTGTTTATCTATCAACAATAATATTGATAGTTAATTTTACTTGACTAATGCCATTCAAAGTATTTTTTTTTTATATTACACTTCAAGATTGACCTCATCCCACCTGATGTTAAGTGGTAATGAGGTCCTAGCTTAAGGGTGACAAGTACAGCATAATAAATCTGTTACTGGACTTGTCTCCCTTTCCTTGAAGGCTAGACCCTGCTACTAATGTAGCACCCCCAAGAGCACTGGAAACCTTATTCACACGCAGCAACACAACAACACAGAAGTGATTGTTATTTGGCTGCGGTCTTCTGTAAGGTGGAGGTGTTTCACCAGTCAAGCTGCTCAAGTTCGAGCAATAAATCGCTATGCCCTACCTCTCTTAAATTAACTACTTAAATTACTTATTATTACTTTTAAGTAATAGTATTGTCTGCTTATGAGTTATTGTTACTGCATAATAATATGACAAACAATATCATCAGCTTTTTTTTCCCTAAATAGACTCTGTTCCATGTTATCAACTATAAACAGTCAACATCAATCAACACAACTTTAAACAATATGTTTAATCAATTTCAGGGATATGCAGTTACCATGCAATGATCACAAGCAAGTGGTGAATAAAGTCTGCTCATACATGATAGACATACCTCCTGATGTGCTGCCACCACTTGTCCACCAGCTTTTGAAGTGTGTACCAGCAATTTATATTATAAAATACATTGATTTTTATTTATGTGACATAAATTGAGTGAGTCAAGTTATGGCAAATAATTTGCAGGGTCTAAGTTACCCAGATAATAATGTTTTTTTATCAAAAAAAATATCAGATTATTGTCAAATATTCACGCAAAATGAATTAATTAATTGACTTTAGTTTTGAAATGTTAAATCAATTATCTTTTAAAAGTTATTTGCATAGTAATCGTTTTTTTATTTTGAAATTTGGTAGTCACATTGAATGCATGTATTTTTTAAATCATGAGGCTCACAGATTAATAATGAAGATTATAAAAACCTACCTACGTTTAGTTGTTAATGAACAATCTCAATGTTAGAGGCAGTTCAATCAAGATTATACCTTAAATGAGTGTGAAAACATGGAAAAGTGGCAAATATTAGTTTGATTACTAAATTTGGATTATCAAGACAATTAACCACATATTTTTTTAATTGCATTTCGAACCCTAATAGTTAATTATCTAAAAGTAATAGCTCAGTCTTCTTTCAATATATGCTCTTCTGTATCTGAATGTAGCATACATTTATTGTTATTTGCAAGTCAAATAGTACCTTTTACCACTGGACACAATCATAAAGATGGTTCCTCTCTGTTTCAGGCTTTGTAAGTCTTACCATGTGGAGATAGTACTAGCACACCTGAGCCACTACTTCAGTGTGAGACTCTACAGCAAGCTGGAGCCCCCACCACAGGACTCTGAGTCTACTACAATGGATATAGACGATATTGGTATGCACATAGTTTTGTTAAATAATTATCATATTGCTTTTGTGATGTTTGTTAAGTTGGCTTTTGCTACATAAAAGTTAAGTAATGTAGTGTATGACTAACCACTCTCACACATTTGTATGTGTTCATAATATATAATTATGATTATGATTATATTTCGCGACCGACAGTAGTGTTTCGAATAAATCAGGTGCATGCACAGTGAAATCATAAATAAAAACTTTCTGGTTCATGATAATCACTTCTATTGTTTTCAGCGAAAAAATAATATGGTAACTATTCACAGATTATTGTTGTGCAAGTTTCTTAAGTTCGTAAGACCCAGTAAACTAGACACAATATAAAATTAATTGTGACAGGCTTTAAAAAGGTAGGTTGCGATCCCACAAACTAAAGTCAGCGCAAAGGGAGTTGTAGTAATGTTTCGAATTCTTTAAAATATTTAATGTTCGCTATTGTGTCGTGGAGCACTATAAATTGTACAAAACTATTCAGATGCCAAGATATCTTCGATTCTGTGGTTTACAAACATCTCTGCAACAAATGTACCATGGGCCAATAAGTTTGTAGTTCTAAACCCATACGGCAGAGGGCACAACTTACCGAAAACTAAGAGGTTGATTATAATAAAAAAATTCATCGCCACGATAAAGTTTCGTTATCTCAGTTACGAGAGCAGCATGCACGATACGTGAAGGTCGTGGGTTCGAAACCCACACCGAGGGGGAGTTAAACATTTTCTGTTACTTTATTTTCTATTCAATTCTATTATTTTCTATTCTAAACTCTTTCTGCGTAGTGCCGCACAGCCCGGCCGAGCTCAGCCGCTGCCTGTCGACGTGCCTCTACCACATCAGCGAGGGCGCGGCGGAGCCGGAGCTGATCCGCAGGCAGCTGAAGGCGTGGCCGCGCACGCAGCTGCTGAGAGCGCCCTTCATGATAGACTTGGCTCTGGCCATGTCAGAGAAGGGATCGGATTTTAGATCTGTCTGTTTAGATGTGAGTTGCACTCTGTATATACCCCGTGTTACCAAATTAGCACAAAACCTCAGGCACCCCAATTTACTTTTGTTTTAAAAGACTTTTATAAATTGTCATAAAATACTTTCGCAGATTATTGAAGAAGATATTTGCTATTTTTTGTATTATTATAGGTATTTCTTGAAGATTAGAAGCTCTATGTTAGAACCTACGTCAAAAAACTGCACCACGCCTCCGCCCTTGCCAACCTAATTTTATAGGATTCGGATTAAAAGAATCCGGCAAGAAACTCAGTACTTATCCAATTTTTTACAATATTTAAAACTACAAAGAACTTACCAATTGAGTGTGCGAGCGTTCATTCTATAGGTATATTTTTATCGTTTATATAAACCTACATCAAGTTGAATAGCATTTTCTCTTTACGTACGTACATACATAATTAAATTTGGCAGATAGACGGATTATGCTAAAATAAGTAATTACTTTCTTTTTGTGCCAAAATAGCGCAAACGAAGTCGCGGGTAACTGGTAGTCACAGCTTAAATACCTATCAATTAATATTTGCTAACCAGACGTTAGTTTCTCCTAAAGTTTCTAGTCTCGTTCCATGTATAAAACATTTAAAGTTGTTTGAATGTGTTCCTTGTTCCGTAGGTAATAAAGTCAGCAATAGAGCAGCGTATAATGGACGACGTGCGCAGCAGCGAGTCGGCGTGGGTGCGCGCGCAGCTGCCGCCCGACGTGGACGCGCACGCCGTGCTCAAGGTGCTCACGGCAGAGAGGTACCGCCTGCACTCGTATTAATACAAACTCATTATAAAGTGAACCTTATGGTTACGTAATAGGATCTTAAGTGTTTATTTTTTATTGCTCGTAGATACCCAATACGCTAGCACATGCGATACAAATTTTCAATAGATAGTGGCGACATCAAGATGTAGGATCGATGTTAGTGATTAGCCAGTCGTGCATTACGTATGGAGCGTTGTTTACTACGCCAATTCTGCTGACGCTGTATTTATGTCGTAGGTCAGCACAAACCCTTCTCATATCAAATGAAGCTACCGCCGGTTCAGAATCTTTAACTACCGAGAAGATACCGGCAAGAAACTCGGTAGTTTTTTTACAAATAAAAGTTGTAAATTGTAAAAAAAGTATATAATCAAATAAGTAACAAAAAAAATTTATAGGTTTCAATCAAAATACTGTTAAATGCTATGTAATGATCAAATTTACTGCTACGTCTACCTTAGTATGCCTGTTATACATATTTGTAATGAAATACCTCACTACATGAAACAATAAAAAAAACCATGATAATTGTTCCAGCGGAAACCACCGTCAGCTAACAGTGGTGGGTCTGATCAACCTAGCGTTCTCCCTGCTGGGCGGGGCGAAGTCCCGCGCGGCGGCGGCCGGCTGCTGGTCGCTGGGCAAGCTGGTGCTGGTGCGGCTCAGCAAGGCGCAGCCGGAGACTGCGCAGCACATACTGGCGCAGCTCGCGGACCGGCTCGCTACTGATAATACTCAGAGGCAGTACGCAGGTTCAGTATACACTTCTATGGATGGCTACAAACTTGTCCGTGGTAGTAAAGTATTCTTCGATGGCCGTAATAGTATACTTTACTAGCTGCCCGCGACGTCGTCCGTGTTATTTGGGAATTCAATCAACATCCAGACATCCAAAAATACATACAAACTAGCATGTTTAAAATATTAGTATTTCCATGTGGCCATCAATAGGCGATTAGTGGGCCGCAGGGGGGTTTTGTCCCCGCTTTAAAAAGAGAGAGAAAGGGGGAGGGAGTGAAAAAGAAGAGAGAGAACAATAGCCTCACACATGCCACTGCCTGGCAAGACTGTCGGAGCGCATCACAGTCGTGATACAATGCGCCTAACCATACCTTTAAAGTTAAGTTGGTGCTGAGACGTAATTTGCTCAGTAATGTTTGCATCGAGGGTCAAACGACTTGCCAGGCTTATTGTGCCTTCAAACATACACAGTATGGAAAGCTAAGCTCCGAAGTGCCGCTCATAATCCTAACGAATTTACTAAATTATAATTTCAGAGTGTCTGTACGTGCTGTGCAAGCTGACGCCGGTCGCGGTGGAGCGCTGCCCCGGGCTGGGCCGCATCCTGGAGGGCTGCCAGCCGAGCGCGGGGGACCCCCGCGCGGCCGCCGCCGTGCTCGACGCGGTGCACCCACTCATCAACTTCAGCACCAGGACAAGAGACACCCTGGTCATGGTGTGCCGCAAGGGACTGTACTCTAGGTAGGGGCATTAACCATATTTTGGGGGGTAAAGAAAATGCTTGTCAAGCTATAGGGGTGATGACTCGTTAGAAAAACAATCATTCTATTTAATCTGTCAAGAGTTTCGAATTATAATAAAAAAAATTGATAAATTTTATCGCAATGTATCCTAGTGCATTTTGGTTAAAGGGATAAATTAAAAAAGTGTGATTTATTTTTTGTAATTCAACGGTTGGAAACAAATTAACAGAAATTTTCAATTAATGCAGAGTGATAATACAGAGGTCCATGTCTATTTGTCACATTGCCTGTTTCTTGCATGTACGCTTCATCTGTGCAGAGCACCAACCAAGCAACTTACCATATTTCCATATTTGTATAGGTATCAATTGTTTTGATAAGAAAACAAATAGGTAATTAGTTCAAATAATAAAACAAGTTAAAAGAAGAGTACCACGGTCCGAATACAGCAGGTACGTTACGAACAAACATGTGATCAGTGCTATGATAGGCTAATACATCAAAAAAGAATTGTCAAATAAAATTAAGAATATCGAGAAAAAACATCATAAGGCATCAATCGAACAAACTCGATATGACAATCTCTGTTCAATGACAGCTCTAATCTTGCTAGGGTACATTGACGTCATTTTAGGCGCCATGACAGCTTAGAGCGTTTTCGTGGGAAATTTAAAGAGATTTTTTAAAATGAAAAATACATGTAGTAAATATATATTTTTTTCTGAAATATACTTTTCATGCGATGAAATGAGTATCAAGGTTTACAATTAACAAGATTTCAAAATTTTGTCAAGTAGCCAATTGTGGCGCCTACCTTAGCCACTGCGCCACCGAGGTCGTCAATTATTTGTGAATGTTGTTCCAGAGACTCCCCCCACCGGTGCCTGGCGCTGTCCGGGTTCCTGTCGGTGCTGCGTCACATGAAGGTGTCCCGCGGCACGTTCACGAGCAGCCAGAGCGTGTGCAGCGACCAGTACAGCGCGCACTCGTACCTCACTCAGCTCACCGTCGACCTGCACGCCACGCAGCAGGGCGCCGTGTCAGTAGACATCCTACTAATATGATTAACGTGAAAGTGTATAACAATGTATGGATGGATGTACGGATGTCCAGATGTGCAAATGTGCAGATGTGCAGATGTATAGATTAATGGATATGAAGATGTATAGATGTATGTATGTAGGTATTTCTGGATGTGCGGGTGTATATAGATGAATGGATGTGCGGATTTAAAGATGTATGTATGTACGTACATATGTGCGGATATTCTGCGAAACGTATAGATGTTCGATTGTCTGAATGTATAGATGTTGAGATGCGTAGATATTTGTATGTATGGATGTCTAGATGTATGAACGCCTGGATATTTGGATGTATGTAGAACTGGGTGTATTGTTACTCTTTAAAGTAAAAACTATTGAATGGATTTGTATGACATAAAAAACAAAGATAGATATTATGATACCAAATTAAATATAGGATATTTTTTATCCTGAAATAACGCGGATGATTTCGTGGAAAATAGCGAGTTAATATTACAAAGGCGAAAGTTTTTAAGAGTCTCTTGATATTCAAGGATGCATAGATATATTTTTGACAGTCTTTAACACAAAAAACGCAAATATTATTTAATTGATTTAGGTAATATTAGGTAGAAAGATAAATAAGGTGCTAGGATAATGTATATGATATTTTTTTATCAAATTACCATATAACTTTTCTTAAATTTCCCGGAATAATGCGGAAAAGCTGTGACCTACAGCTTGTATTAAACAATGTGTTTTTAGAGAGGTAGAGCATAGCGATTTATCGCTTGAACTGGAGCAGCCCGACTGGTGAAATACCTCCACCTTACAGAAGACCTCAGCCAAATAACAATCACTTCTGTGTTGTTGTATTCCTGCGTGTGGGTAAGGTTTCCAGAGCTTCTGGGGGGTGCTACATTAGTAGCAGGGGTCAAGCCTTCAAGGTAAGGGCGACAAGTCCAGTAACAGCTTTATTATACTGTACTTGTCGCCCTTAAACTAGGATCTCATTACCACTTAACATCAGGTGGGATGGGGTCAATATTAAAGTGTAATATAAAAAAAAAAATGTTTGTATACAGGGTGTCCTCCCGCGTGCGAAACGAGGCAATGTGTATGGAGGTGGTGTCGATCCTGCGCCGCTGCCTGGTCCAAGACGCTGCCGTCAAACAGTTACTGTACAACAGTGAGTAGGCTACACTTCAAATTATCCACGCATCCTACTCTATTATTATTTTCTATAATTAAACATATGGAGCTGTGGATTAAAATGAACGAAGTTAGAGTGGCCTTATAGTCTTGTAAGGCGACGTTTATCTTGAAATATACGTGGCATAACACGATTCCTTCATAGATATTCTAAGTAATTTACGACGTCACAAGTGTACTGATTAACACTGTCTATTTCGTAGTATATTATTATAAAATTTCTATTTCGTTTAATATAGCAAGCAGATAATTTGTAAAAAATCAAACTGGTCCATGTAACATACAAGTTCTATTTACGGCATAGATACCTTAAAATTACTTTTAAAATAGTGTCAACATCCCGATGAGAGTATTCGCGCATAAATAATAGTTATGGGATTGGTGATTTAACTCTCTTCCGCTTATTCGATTCAAAATGCTGTATATACGAGTACAGTGGCTGATAGCCAATCAAAAAATTATTGTCTCACGTGAAAAAAATTACGTATTGCGCATACTACACTGAGTACTGTAAAATATTTGTGAAATTCTTTTAAGGCCCTATACGAAGCAATTGAATTTACCCGTTTCGCGGCGAACCGCGCGCCATCTATTGAACGCATTTGGCATTAGCTCGTGCTAGCGCGGCACGAGTGTGCGGTGCTAGTACGAGCGAATGCCATGTAGTACTAATACAATAGAGACAGCATTGCGTACGTATTAATTTATTAAATCTTACTACTTTGTAATATTAGTAAGTACCAATAGATTATCAATTTTGTACTTTATTCGTTACATACATACAAACATATCGATGGCTCCAACGAATAAACGTGCAAACGAAAAACTACAACTTTTCAGGAAACCATAAAAACGTTTGAAATCACATTACTTTAATGACGTAATGAATAGATATATTTAATGTATAAATTATATTAAAGGTTAAACATATCAGCTCATATATTTTTTAAGAAAATAAATCTATCGATTTTCTCAGTATTCAAGAAAAAAACATATAATTTTATTATTCTAGTGAAAAATTTGTGACTTGTTAACAGAAATGTATCACTGCACGTTTATTCGTGTCATAAATGAAGCATAGGGGCCGTCCATATATTACGTCATTCTAAATTAGGGGGGGGGGGGGGTTGGTCTGCGGATGACGGTAAATGATTGATAGGGGGGGGGGGTGTTCCGAAATTGACGTCATTCTTATTTATTTATTTATAGTTTATTGTCACGTACAAAAAGATTCTTATTTTAAGTCCAAAATTTACAAAAAAAACATGTGTAGGCGTATCATAGGCCATTAAAACGAAAAAAAACGAAAAAAAAATTTTTGGGCAAGAGCTCTTACGTACAAAAAATAACTTTACGTACTTTGTTTGAAATTATTGTTCTTGTGAGTCTTACAAAATGTCGTTGTAAAAATTGCAAAAATAAAAAATTAAAAACTTCATTCTGTTTTCTCCATAGTGGGGGTTAGGTCCTGAGTGTGTTAATTCTTACTAGACAATTCCAAGCAGTCAATCATACCCCTATGACAATATATGACATTATTTGCCGTCTCTGTGTTTGCACTTACTCATGTACTCAGTTCATTATTTTCCGACTCGGTTGTGATATTTCGTCGACTCGCGTGCAATACCGCGTAATGACATTTACCCGTAAGTTCTAATTTAGATTGAAATAATATGAAATAACAGACAAATTTAATCTTTATGGCAAATGCTACATACGCGGTATTGCACGCGCGTCCACGATTTGCATTTTTGAGTTTCTCACTTGCCTAGAAACGTATAAATGATCAGTTTGGCTAATGTAAATAAGTAAAAATGCAGCCTAAGCAGCCTCCCAACAAAAAAATATTATTGTATTGTAAAATACTACAAAAAATATAATTTCAAAATGGAATTTTCACAATTCTAGCTGCGTTCTTGTACTAAACTCTTTTTATTTTAGCTCTTAGGTAATATTTATTTCTTTTCCTAACATTATTTCACTGTTATAGTCAATACAGACACAATTAACTAAAATCCCCTTACACTAGGTACACATCGGAGCGCCTGATATATTTATAACGGCAAATTTTTATATTTGAAAATAAACGGCGTTTGTGTTTTAAATGAATTATTTTAATAACTAATAGATTGTATCGAAAATGAAGAAGGCGGCGACCTCCGGAATCACAATCCTAATATGTTTTAGTAAAAATATTTCTTTCTAAATTTATATTTACAGAGTTTTGGAAGAAAAATAATTTGAAGAAATCATTTTTTAACATTTTTTAAAAACGGTATAATTTTTATATATTCATTTATTTTAAAATTTCAAGAAGGCGGCGACCTTGTAAAATATCTGAATAAACGTACAAAAAGTGATTTAATGCTTAGAATTACTTTAGGTCATAGTTCTAGTGAACAGAAATACATGAAGTTTCGCAAATTCTCTTCGTATTGGGCCTTAATCTATGTTCACTGCATAAGCACACTTTTTGAAATGGATATTTTACATTTATTTAACATTTATTTGTGTCTTGTTTTTGCTTATGTTACCATTTGTATTTCTTGTTTATGGAGAAAATAAATAAACATTATTATTATAATACTTCTGACATGAAATGATTTATTTCTGCAAGTGGATTTACAATAATTTTTTTTGCTGCCATGTCTGCCTATGTCATGTAAACAATAGCTTATCACATAGTTAGACACCACCTACGCCATCTAGCGGATTTATTGTGCACAGACCGTAGGTATTGCGCATACTAATAGGGCTTGTGACATGTCTGTCAATGTCATGTAAATAATAACCAGTCACGTAGCAGTTGGACCCAGCTTACGTGTCGCCATCTAGCGGATTTATTGTGCACAGACCGTAGGTATTGCGCATACTAATAGGGCTTGTGACATGTCTGTCAATGTCATGTAAATAATAACCAATCACGTAGCAGTTGGACCCAGCTTACGTGTCGCCATCTAGCGGATTTATTGTGCACAGACCGTGGGTATTGCGCATACTAATAGGGCTTGTGACATGTCTGTCAATGTCATGTAAATAATAACCAATCACGTAGCAGTTGGACCCAGCTTACGTGTCGCCATCTAGCGGATTTATTGTGCACAGACCGTAGGTATTGCGCATACTAATAGGGCTTGTGACATGTCTGTCAATGTCATGTAAATAATAACCAATCACGTAGCAGTTGGACCCAGCTTACGTGTCGCCATCTAGCGGATTTATTGTGCACAGACCGTAGGTATTGCGCACACTAATAGGGCTTGTGACATGTCTGTCAATGTCATGTAAATAATAACCAATCACGTAGCAGTTGGACCCAGCTTACGTGTCGCCATCTAGCGGATTTATTGTGCACAGACCGTAGGTATTGCGCATACTAATAGGGCTTGTGACATGTCTGTCAATGTCATGTAAATAATAACCAATCACGTAGCAGTTGAACCCAGCTTACGTGTCGCCATCTAGCGGATTTATTGTGCACAGACCGTAGGTATTGCGCATACTAATAGGGCCTGTGACATGTCTGTCAATGTCATGTAAATAATAACCAATCACGTAGCAGTTGGACCCAGCTTACGTGTCGCCATCTAGCGGATTTATTGTGCACAGACCGTAGGTATTGCGCATACTAATAGGGCTTGTGACATGTCTGTCAATGTCATGTAAATAATAACCAATCACGTAGCAGTTGGACCCAGCTTACGTGTCGCCATCTAGCGGATTTATTGTGCACAGACCGTAGGTATTGCGCATACTAATAGGGCTTGTGACATGTCTGTCAATGTCATGTAAATAATAACTAATCACGTAGCTGTTGGACCCAGCTTACGTGTCGCCATCTAGCGGATTTATTGTGCACAGACCGTAGGTATTGCGCATACTAATAGGGCTTGTGACATGTCTGTCAATGTCATGTAAATAATAACCAATCACGTAGCAGTTGGACCCAGCTTACGTGTCGCCATCTAGCGGATTTATTGTGCACAGACCGTGGGTATTGCGCATACTAATAGGGCTTGTGACATGCCTGTCAATGTCATGTAAATAATAACCAATCACGTAGCAGTTGGACCCAGCTTACGTGTCGCCATCTAGCGGATTTATTGTGCACAGACCGTAGGTATTGCGCATACTAATAGGGCTTGTGACATATCTGTCAATGTCATGTAAATAATAACCAATCACGTAGCAGTTGGACCCAGCTTACGTGTCGCCATCTAGCGGATTTTTCATTCACAAACATTCTCATTGAATTGTCTTAGAGTTGTACGAGTGCTCGCGCGAGAAGACTGCGCTCCACGAGTCTATATTGGAGCTGCTGTATGAACACCTGTGCAAGTACTTGCCGGACAGCGACGCGGCGCCGCCCCTGCTGCTCGACAAGTGCGTCCAGGTCAACGCAGCTGGCGCAGTGCTCACTGTAAGTTTGGATTACCTTTTATATGTAGAACTAGCGTGTGAAATATGTGATAATCAATTGTTGTTCGTAAGTCTCACTAAAACTAAAGAACGGTCAGACCGATTTCGCTAATTTTGGTTGTGATATAATTTTGAAGGTCCAGCAGGCCTAGCATACGCAACGCGACTAAATTTTATCGCGCTCTTAACAAACGTCAGAATCGATTGAAGTTAGTGCGTCAGTTGCTGATTGGTTGAAAATATGAGTGAGGTGTGCTATTAGCCAATCAACAGTATCGAAACTTTTGTCGTCTCATGCGATAAATGTGACATATTGCGTATGCTAGGCCTGCAGGAAAGGTTTAGAAGGTATTTTTTTAATAAGAATAACATCTCCATTAGCGTAGACCACTGAACGACTGACAGTTTGCCTCCCTTTACATTTTAAATGGAGTGTCCATACTGTCTGTAATGTCAGCGAAACGTTGCTTGTCTTTTGCTCGTTCTGTAAGCGCCTGATTCGCAGCTAATGTTGAGCACGGACGGTGGCGCAGTTTAGTCACTACACCGGTGAGTTAAAATACTCTTAAAATTAATCTGAGCTGTTTCTCAGTTTTTAAAAGTTCAACACTTATTGGTGATGTATTTTTGACCTCAAATATGAATTATAATAACTGGTTATTTTTTTTAATTGGTCAATATTACACCATTACTGTTATCGTTCTCATTCAGGAGCCAATATCGCACCTTCTGTACGTGGTATGCCAGTTCCTGCAGCCTACCGAGGAGGAGGATCTGGAAGACATCCTGGCCAGCCAGGGGGCTGATACCGGTAGTGCTTACCTGAAAAATAAGCTCGCCAGCATCGTCGAGACCCTGTGCACCAGCGACAACTTTGGCCAAGTCGATATGGTGAGTAAGAAATGAATACCGTATTCGCGAAGTGAATAAAGACAACCGCCTTGTCTGTTGCACACTTGTGGGTATATAGCGAGGTATAGTCCAACTGAGCTACCCGCATGTTATCTTAGGCGATCAATATTTCTGTTGTATTTACCTCTTAACCTTATGTTTAGAATACTTATCGACCCGTGGTACATTCTTTGCACAAATGAAATGAAAACCACGGAATTTAAGACACCTTGGCATTTTAATTGATTCTGTAAGGAAAGAGCATCACGTGCGATACATGAAGGTCGTGGGTTCGAGCCCCACAGTGAAAGGAGAAAATTATTGTTTTCTGATTCTTTAAAATATTTAAAGTTGTCCATTGCGACGTGTAGCATTATAAATGTAAAATATACGAGTATGTGATGTTGTCTAATATTTATTTATTTATTGTTTAGCTATACCCAACACCCTTATTAATTTGATAAACTGCGTCGACCGTCTTTCAGGAGGATCCTGCGCTCACAGATTTATCTGCTGAAGCGAGGGCGAAGTGCCTCAAAGTGCAGCAGATCCTGCAGTGCTACGAAGCTTTGGTCGCGCACCGCGTCATGCAGTGGAGCCTGAACAGCACCGGCGTCGCCGCGCGGGTCTACAGCCTCTTTAAGGCGTGGAACCAGCTGCTGGATCAAACTAAGGTACGGATTTTTTTTCGAAAAAAATGACTTCCGTCACTCTGCGGGAACAGAGAGTGCGTGTTGGGCTCGCACCAACTAAAGCCCCCTCGGTGGCCAACGTGGGGGAGTCCGGATCCCTTGCGGATTCTACGAAAATCGATATTTGAGAGGTTTTTGTTTTTTGCCTTTCACACTAGATTGGTATCAGAGAGGCCACACGGCTCCCATTGTTTGCTTTTTGAAATATTGTATATTACGAAGAATAAAAATCGCGATCACTAACTATTTCTGGTATTTTTTTTTATAAATTATGTAGTCTAAAGCGCTCCTCGATAAATACACTATTCAACATAAAAAATATGTTTTCAATTTAAACTAGTAGTTTCTGAGATTAGCGCGTTCCAATAAACCAACAAACTCTCTTAGTATAGATAATTGAAACCAAATTACTTATCATCATTTTTTACATTTGAATAAATGTTGTGGTTACTATAGAGATCCCGGTCAGAATCCGGCATGCATGTTTCTTTGAATAAGGAAGGAATCATTACCTGCAGTATATTAAAAAAAAACCAATTATTTAAATGTGACCTAAATACCAAGCAGAATTCAAACCGCCAATCAATTTACTTACTCAATGTGTTCTTCGCAGGCTCCGCCTAAATCTAAGAAAAGCAACAAGACTTTGAACGAAACCAAAGAGACGGTAAAATCGCAGAAGAGTCAAAAGTCGCAGAAGGAGAAAGGCAAAGGGCCCGTGAAACTGTCCGCCCTCGCCAAGGACAGGGCGGGGCCGTTCAAGCCGCTGCCGTGCGTGTGGGACCTGAGGTTCTGCTGCAGGATTGTGGAGTTGCTCTACAGGTTTGTATATATGTTATTTTGATAAGATACTGACGACTAGCGTTCTTTTGCATTTATTTAAGGTGCGAGCCCTCCCCCAAACCATTCCGGGGGGAGATGACGAGGCTGCGTAGTTAGCAGCCATTCCGCCGGTGATGTTGTGGTTGGTCTTCTGTTGCCACGGCATATCCATCAAGACGATGAGGTCCACCGGGGAGTTTAAGTGGTTATTCCTACCCGCATAAGGCAGGGAGTCCTACACACGCCGCAGACCGATAGACAATGCGATTAGGCAATAAGCCACTCTTTTGCACGTATTATATACGTGCTATAAATACAATTAATATATTGTTAATGTGTGGAATGCGCCATGTTTTAGATAACTGTATCCGTACAGTCACGTTCACTAACATGTACCTATACAACTTCATTCGAATCTGAACCGTATCATAAACGGTATAAAAGCTCGAGTGTTTACATTTCGTTGGTCGTGTCTGTACATGGTGTTGAATACCCCTCGATACATCCCTTGTACGACAGTGAGGATGTCCCGTGGGCGTGCTTGGAGCAGCGCAACCAGGTGCGCGGGCGGCGCGACGTGCACCAGTGGTCGCTGCGCGGCGTGCTGTCGGTGCTCGCGGCCGGCCCCGAGCGGCGCCCCGTCGGCCTCTACGTGCCCAAGATAGCAGCCGTCATGTACAAAAGGTGCCTGTGCAGGTAAATGAGACTAGCCTTGTTCTGGCGATTTTAACCGTAATATTTTTTTTGGTTCTGTAGGACAGTTGTAAGCTTTCCTGGCTGTTGAATCAAACATCATCGACTCGATCCCTGCCCACGAAAAACAGTCGTGTGATGTACATTTATAAATGTATTCTGGTACCGCTGGTGGTTATGCTTTCAATAAAACAAACGATGACAACCGCAACAAACGCAACAGATATCCCCTTTATAAATAATTTAGAAACATAACAATAAAGCATTAAAATTTTTGAATTAACAATAAAGATTAACCTCTAATTAAGATGACGCTTATCTTTAAGTTTATGTTGTTCCTTAATATGTATTGTCAGCGTCTTTCTTGTTGGTTGACCTAATGAAGCAAAATAAAAATAAAATAATTATCTAGGTGCAAATAGACATTTTAACTATTCCACATATTTTTATCATTAAAAAAGTCTTGTACAGTGGTGTAAGCCTTTTTCATAAGCCATGTTTTGATTTGAGTCTTAAATCTATGCATGGGCAAGTCAATAGTCTCTGGAGTTTTGAGAGAGGAAAAGCCAAATTGTACGTGCGGGTATAAATTCAGAAATACTGGACCGAATTGGATTTTTTTTCTTATTTGCCTAATTATCAGGGCAAAAAAACTTTTACACCGATATTTTATAAAATGATTTTTGCCACGAATGTTTTACAATAACATTAACGTCAACGTCATTTCAAAATGGTCCAATCACGTAATATACCCTATGTCTATACTCTTAATTACGAAACACAAATCATAATGTCATAATGTTAATGCTACATGCACTAATTAATTGACCAGGTTCCAAGACATGTGTGATTTCGACGACCAAACTGCGGTGGCGTGCATAGACGTCTTCAAGTCCTGCCTCACCATACTGTTGTCACCAAATCATTCCTTGAAAATCGAGAGTTTTCTGCCGGTGATAAGTAAGAGTGAAATCATATTATTTAATTTATTGAATATAGTTAACAGCTAGACAGATTACATAATAGATTCATAAATAGGATTTTTATACCGCTATAACATAAACTAAGTCGCGGAAAACAAATATTTCCCGCGATATATTAGAGTTTTGACATAATTGCATAATTGATCGTACCCTCGAATCGTGGACATAAGAATTGTTATCTTAAATTATACAACGTGTAACGGAAAGGGTATAACAATATTAAAAATACCAAAGCAGTTAACGGTTACAAACTGTATGGGACCATTTGTAGCTGTGTACACGCATTTATTGATTCAATATTTTTTTTTGAAATATCAGTCAAATACAAGTCAAAATTTTGACTAAGTCACGCTTGCACAACACTATCACAGTATTGTTGGAATCGTCGAAAGACTTGGATGTACCTACCTATTATGCTATTAATTTAAATATCACAATGGTGATTCATCTTTTAGTGTTTACTGAATCACATCTGAAATTTGTTGGTTTAGCGTTTCTCATTTTGACAATTCAGTTAAGTCATTGAGTTGTCGTCGCCGTGACAACATCTTGTTTTTTTGCCTTTCTGGATTACCTACTTACTACGGATAGCCTAGTGATATTTTGTGATTAGGGCGCGAAGAGACACCTGTGTGCGCCCACTGTGGAACGGAAGACGACACGGCGGAGCACACATTAGTTATCTGTCCGTCGTGGTCAGTGCAGAGAGCCACCCTAGCAGCTATAATAGGGGTAAATATCTCCCTCCCAAACATCGTCCAAGCCATGCTTCGGAGCGAGGTGGCTTGGGCAGCAGTTGCCTCCTTCTGCGAAAACGTCATTTCGCAAAAGGAGGAGGCAGAACGTGAAAGGGAAGACGACCCGTCCTCCCCAGCGATTAGAAGGCGCAGAAGAGGCAGGGCGCGGCGGCTCTACGACCGCGCTGTTCTTCCGCATGGAGACCGGCTGGCTGGGAGTGTGAGGGCACCCCAGTCGGCATTGCACCCACGGTCTCCAGTGCGAGGCGGGGATGGTTCAGTGGATCGGCCATTCCCGCTTTCCCCCCCGGCCACCCAGGGGGGAAATGTCGGGGCCGCGTAAGCAGCCATTCCGCCGGCGGTGTTGTGGATGGAAAGGCTTAGTCAATTTCCCACAACACCGCCACTAAGGCGATGAGGTCCGCCGGGGAGTTTTAGTGGGTAGTCCTGCCCTTTTCAGGGCAGGAGAGTCCCGTCGCGCCGTCGCTCTCCCTCGGGTGGCGGTACGGTGCGTCACGCATTTCTCCCCGATAAAAAAAAAAAAAAAAAAGTGATATTTCGTGATGTCTTTGAGCAATCAATAATATTCGAGATGATTCTCTGTGTCGGAGCAACCGACGGCAGCGTGATGGCCGACCGAGAGCTAGAGAAAGAGATTTACGCAACCATCAAAACGCTCGTTTCCATCTGTGGATTGGGCGAGGAGGTCGTATCACATGGCCAGCTCGGTCACCAGACCTCACTCCGTTGGACTTCTTCTTGTGGGACTAATTTAAAAGGAAGGTGTACGCTGTAGTATGCTCGTCAAGGGAAGAGATGATAAAAAGCATCAAGGCCGCGTTCTGTACACCACAAATGTTGCATAATGTTCGCGCATCTTCTAAGAAAGTACTAGGCGCGCATGTCGAGGAAGGAGGTGGAGAAATTCAGGATCGCAGTGATTGTAATGAGTGATTTGGGGTCGCTGACCTCAATAGTGTTGTGATGCGTTTGTTTACGTTTTAGTCAGTCATTATAGTTAATCATTTTTTATTTCATAAAAACAATAAAGTGTTTATTTTAACTCGGGATTTCGTATATAGAATCTATACAAGGTATAGTATCCACCTACTTTACATTGTTACCCCCTTTCCGTTACAGGTTGTATATGTCGCAGTCATCTGGTTTAATCAGCTATTTGATTGGATCACTAGCGCGTTCATTGAATGACGATGTTTAATTGAATGACTAAAGGACAACTCGTCAAATTGTTTAATATAACGTTCAACTTCTTGACTGAACGTCATTTAGCATAGTCGTTGAATGGGATATAGCTGACTTTGTAATGTTTGATTAGGGTGACCCTAAGTTCGCCACTTAAAAGATAACTAACTTTAGATAAAAAAATGAGGACATAACACCTTAAAAAGAATTTTTATTATATTTTAACAATTTGAAGTCTTAAGACACTTAGGCTAAAAAAATATGTTTTTACGAATAAGTCACTTTAAATCTCAATTTCACTCAAAAAATTATTAACACAGTGCTTTTTGATTATATCTGTACCAGCTGTTTGACGCCATCTTTGTTTTGATGAGCACCAACGCCGCAGTGGAAAAAAATGAACTAAATTACAATCATCTGACTAATTTTACGTCCGCTATGTTCAAAGGGCTATGTTACAATCCGCTAAGTTGTTGGACGTTGAGTGAAGCTTGTTCATTAAACGTTCGGCCTAGTCATTCAATTAAACGTCGTCATTTAATAAATTCGCTAGTGATTCAATCAAATAGCTGATTCAACCAGATGACTGCGACATATATACTATATTAAGCCAGAAATAAAAGTGTAAAAAATTTCGTAAATAAACAATCATATTCCGTTATATCCAATAGAGTTTTGGAGGCGTCGTCCCATCTTTGAGGTCCCGGGTTCAATCTCAACCAGGGCAATATAGAAAACTAGCTTTTCTATACTATATCAGGGCTGGGTGTTATGGTAACGTCTTTATTTCTTGTTTCTGTAACACAAGTCCTTAGCTACTTACAACAAAGCAATCTATGTGATGTTATTTATTATTTATATATATTTATTATCCCGCAGCCGACGTACCAGAGTGTACCGCATCTATAGGCATCGCTGCAATCTTGGAGCAGATTCACACTGCGCTTACGCAGGTGGAAGAAGAGAATATCGCAGAAGAGCGCGACGCATCCGTTAAGAGGCATGTCTCCGCTCTCGTTCAAACCGCGGCCTTACTACTTGAGACGCCAGTCGTGCCGTGCCCTAAGATGAGTGGGGTAAGGTTTAATTTAGAGGTGTACAGTTTCTTTGGTTGGCGAACAACTCAGTACCTTGTCACATTAATCTGACTGTCTATTTGACGTACTTAGTCAAGCGGATGTTTAATGTGATAAGGTATCATAACCTATGAAGATGAGTGTTATTCCATTGAAGAAGTCAGACCCTGCACTGAATTTCACGTAGCGGTGTCTAGCTTTATTGTTCGAATAGGTCTAGCTTTGAAAGGTCCCCGGTCCTTTTAATGGCAGACTTCTCATAGAGAGTAGATTTCTGGCGCTTCATGCTGAGTACCTTGGGCAGTCTACTTAGCCCTACCCTAACGCTCAATCTGCTTTTGACGTTAATAATGGCCACTTATATTAAACACAGATAGTTTCGACAAGCGTCAACAGATGGCGTTGTTAGTCCTAACGAACAAACGAACGAACAAAACGGTCAGCAGCGCCAACATAATTTTAGTAGTTGGTAACTGAGTATGTGACAGCTGTCAAAATTATTGTGTCCCATACACTTAGTGTAATTTAACAATGTTGATGTTAAATTGTCAGTTACCGTTAAAGTTAAGTTGGTTATGAAAATAGAACTAGTTATGACCCAAATTGTGTTGTATCTATAAGATTTACGTTTTTGTTCAGGTAATAGTAAAATTCGAGGAGTACCTCAGGAATAGCAAGCAGGACTGCTTGGCGCTGATACCGGCCGTGCTGGCTGCCGGCTGCCGTGACCAGCAGGAGGCGCAGTTCCTCGACGACTTGCTGGTTAAACTCGCAACCGCCTTGGGCAGGGTCGACGTGAGTCTGTCATGGCATTGCTTATTTCAGATACTGATTAAGGGGCGTTCATAAATTACGTGAGGTTTTTTTTTTTTAATTTACTATGTAGCTATCTTTCTATCTACCAATAACGCAGACGAAGTCTCGCATAACAGTAACGCCTCCCCTACACTACTTGCGAAGTTCCTCGGCAAAATCCGGTGAAGTGCGGAGTCGGACTGCAAACTCGTTCAACTCCACGATAAAATTCTCGGGCGCAAAAACCGACAACAAATGGAAGTCGCCCGAGGCGAGGCGAAGTTTGACGAGGCGAGCCGTAGTGCCTGTCTATACTATCGTATTCGTCTAACTTCGTTCAATTTCGCGAGTAGGGTGGAGGAGGCATAAGGCTACCCATATGATGCAGGAGGAGGACACATCAGCGGGTGAGGAGTCCGTGAACTTCCCGAGCATAGACTCCCGCTCGGGGCACGTGGTGCTGGGGCAGGTGTGCGCTCAGCTGGCGGCGCGCGCGCGCAGCTCGCAGCACGCGGCGGCGCGCGCACGGGACCGACACGCCGCGCGCCTCGCCGCGCCGCACGCCACCCGCCAGAGGATAGACAGAGGTATAGACGCGCGCTCGGGGCACGTGGTGCTGGGGCAGGTGTGCGCTCAGCTGGCGGCGCGCGCGCGCAGCTCGCAGCACGCGGCGGCGCGCGCACGGGACCGACACGCCGCGCGCCTCGCCGCGCCGCACGCCACCCGCCAGAGGATAGACAGAGGTATAGACGCGCGCTCGGGGCACGTGGTGCTGGGGCAGGTGTGCGCTCAGCTGGCGGCGCGCGCGCGCAGCTCGCAGCACGCGGCGGCGCGCGCACGGGACCGACACGCCGCGCGCCTCGCCGCGCCGCACGCCACCCGCCAGAGGATAGACAGAGGTATAGACGCGCGCTCGGGGCACGTGGTGCTGGGGCAGGTGTGCGCTCAGCTGGCGGCGCGCGCGCGCAGCTCGCAGCACGCGGCGGCGCGCGCACGGGACCGACACGCCGCGCGCCTCGCCGCGCCGCACGCCACCCGCCAGAGGATAGACAGAGGTATAGACGCGCGCTCGGGGCACGTGGTGCTGGGGCAGGTGTGCGCTCAGCTGGCGGCGCGCGCGCGCAGCTCGCAGCACGCGGCGGCGCGCGCACGGGACCGACACGCCGCGCGCCTCGCCGCGCCGCACGCCACCCGCCAGAGGATAGACAGAGGTATAGACGCGCGCTCGGGGCACGTGGTGCTGGGGCAGGTGTGCGCTCAGCTGGCGGCGCGCGCGCGCAGCTCGCAGCACGCGGCGGCGCGCGCACGGGACCGACACGCCGCGCGCCTCGCCGCGCCGCACGCCACCCGCCAGAGGATAGACAGAGGTATGCACTCTGCTGTAGGCCTGTTCTGCATAATAACGAAAATACTCAAACTGGAGCAGCCCGACTGGTGTAATACCTCCACCTTACAGAAGACCGCAGCCAAATAACAATCACTTCGGTGTGTTGTGTTTCTGCGTGTGAGTAAGGTTTCCAGAGCTCCTGGGGGGTGCTACATTAGTAGCAGGGGTCAAGCCTTCAAGGCGAGAAGGCGAGAAGGCGAGGCTGACAAGCCCAGTAATAGATTTACTATGCTGTACTTGTCGCCCTTAAGCTAGGACCTCATAAAGTCCGCCTTCAGCGAGACAACAGTCTCGCGCAAGGAGGCGTCGGAGAGGGAGCGAGAAGACGACCCCCTTGCCCCCCCACATCGGAGACGCCGAAGATTACGCGCGAGGCGTCATTTTGACGCCCTTGCGCTTACTAGCGGGGACCAGCCGGCCGCGGGTGTGGGGACACCCCGGCCGGCCTTGCACGGTTTTCCGCAGATGCGCGGGAACGGTTTAGCACCTTCGGCCGTTCCCGCCAGTCCCCCGACCATCCTGGGGGGAGCTGGTGACGCCGCCCCGTAGGGGCAGCAATTCCGCCGACGGCGCTGTGGTAGTCATAGGTCGCCCGGTATCCCATGGCGCCGTCTATAGGCGATGAGAAGGTGGGGGGAGTTTTTAGTTCGGGTAGTCCCCGCCCCTAGTTCTATTTCTGGGCGGGGGAGTCCCACACACGTCGCTGCCGTCCCCACGGCAGTGGTATGGTGCGAAAAGATGGCATTCTCTCCCCCTTAAAAAAAAAAAGGACCTCATAAAGTAGAACCTCATAAAGAAGTGAAATATAAAAAAAAATACGTACTGCATACACGAAAAAGATGACGTCATTGCCCTGTTACGCTCATTGTCGCGTTCCGCAAGCGAAAGCGCGGCACGAATGAGAAGCATGATCGGCTCGAGCGATCGGCTCACCGTTGTCACGTGAAGCTACCGTCCGGTAAGAGACTTTATAAGACAACCAATTTTTTTTGTGTATTGAATAGCAATCAAGTTTCGTTTGCGAAGTCTACCTCTGCCAGTATTACGTTAGGTGAGAATATACAACTATATAGAACTACATGATAAAACACGGGAGATCGATGCTCTATAACTTTGCGGGAATGCTGTGTAGGCCAATATCAAATTTAAGCACTTTTTATGTTTATTTTTTAACGTGAAATTGCTGAATGGATTTTGATGAAATTTGGTAGTTATACAAAATTGATACAAAAATAAAATCTATATGTATAAAAGCAAAATAACATTCACTAATTAATCACGATATCTAAGAACCTAAAGCACCTACTAACTTAAAATTTAGTACGTATGGTATGCTTTGCCGGTGGTGTTGTGGTTGGTCAGGTTGATCCGATTTCCCACAGCACCACCACTTAGGCGATGAGGTCCAACCTGGGGGTTTTAGTGGGATGTCCTGCCGTTATAAGGGCAGGGAGTCCCACACACGCCGTCACCTCCCTCAGGTGACAGTACGGTGCGTCAAAGCATTTCCCCTCGTCAGAAAAAAAAAGGTATGGTATGCTTTATAGGGTCGGACATCGGCAAAGCACGTACTCGTATTTTATGAAACTCCACCTATAAAGAGTAGTCTACCCTATTGATATCTTGTTGCAGAACTAAAGGAGCTGTACAAGTCTCTGGTCCTCCAGCTGTGTCAGCTCACGTCGTGGACCTCTCGCGTGAGCAAGCTCCGGTGCTGCGTGGGCGGCGGCAGCGACAAGGTGCTCGCCGCCTGCGTGAGACTGTACTCGTTGCTCGCGCAACTAGCGAAGCAAATGCCGGTAGACGTGGCTCCACTCGTGCGGTGAGTACCTACTGGTCTCAGGTCACAATTCCATGCAAAATAGAAATAAATACATATCATTTACTGCACTCCGTAGGCAAAAATGGTGTTACTTATCACACCTTTGGTAGAACAAGGGAACAATTGGCTACTTGACAGTGTAAACAATAAAATATGTAAAGTGTTAGATATGTTAGCTTATTAGGAAAGTAATAATTTTACATTTTTATTTTTTAGTTAAAAGCATAGTTAGTATTTTATTTTTGCAAAATAAATTTTACTTTTTTTATCTGTGGAACAAAAGAACCGAAACGGAAACCACCATTGCAATTCGGAAATGACAGCTGTCGGCGAAAATTATTTGTTTTAATGTGGCAATGATTATTTTACCGATTAAATTGAATTATTGTCTCTCTAATCGTATCAAGAATTTATTGAAACATTTTCCGTTTATCTAAATTAAGTCGTTCCTATACGTATCGGTTCGTTGTCTAGGACGTTGACGTCATAATTGCAACAGTGACGTGACTTGGCGTTTGCGCGCGCTTTTTAAATGTGTTACACAAAATCTTATTTTTCTCTGGTTATTTACATTTTTTCCAGATAAATCGAATTGCTTGGGATATAAAAAGAACGGGCGCACATTTTACAATACTTTTTCAAAAACTGTCAAGTAGCCAATTGTCAACTGACTTAATAACAAGATTAATTAAAAAAAAATTAAAGTTCTAAATTTTTGTGTACGTCAGTACACCGTCAAGATTACTAGTCGTAACGTTATTCGGTTACCGACTGATTTCAATTGAATGTTTTAGCTGAATTTTTAAACTGAATTGTTGAGTTCAGATAGCGCCAGGGATATGTAATATATTATTTAGGACTCTAGTTAGACGGAATAAGATAAACAGACGTCATAGAGTGTATAAAAAGGATTGATTTTAATTTATGCTACTGATAAACTGTATAGCAAATATATTTACATGGAACTGACACAAAATGGGGTTTTATTAATATAGTTAGGTACCCATTACTTCTTGGTGCACTTGATGGTACACACATCTGAATATAGGAGCATTTAAAATTAATTGTTAGCTCACTGTGATGTCACAATTTTACTTATCAATACACTGGCTAATATAAAATTTCGGAGCACTTTAATGATAATTAATTGTCCCAAAAAACAACGACGGTACCACAACACCCAGACCCGAGACAATATAAAAAAGTTCGTTTCCCATATTGACTTAGAGATGGCGCGACGTCAAAGTCCGGCGCGCTTGCCTCTCGGCTACGGAGGTCGTCAAAAAATATGCGTATTGCGAAAAAAGGCTAAAGTGGCATGCAGTTTAACATAGTTCAAAAGTCTTATGAGAGCGAAACAGCATTATAATGTTGTATGCCTTTTTTGATAGTGTATTTTTTTTGGTCGCAACTTTGCATCTACAAAATCATTGATCGAACCCGCTGCTTTTGGGTTTTATGCAGTAAATTGGTTATTATAATATATATATAGTAATTGGTTATTACGCATATGGGAGAAATTGTAATGGTGACTGTTATTGTATACCATATAAAAAAGTTTTTTATAGCTTTATTGAAAAAAATCGACGAAGATAGCAGGATAAAGTTAAGATGACTAAGATTAGAGACTATATGATTAAAAGAAACAGAATTTTAGTCTAGACGACTAAACTTCTAATATAAGTACAATGAAAAATGAGGTCAAATGTATATGTTTTTGCTTTCGTCTTCTTTCTCCATTTCCGTCATTCCATAACACATATTTACCCATTATAAATACTTTGCACCTCTTTGTCTTTCTTCACTTCATCTTCGCCGACATTCTAAAATACAAATACCGCGATTTGCGTACCCTTCACAAACATATCACTTCTGCGTATCCCCAATAAATTAAGCAAATGGAGGCCGCCCGACGTTCGACGACTGGGGAAATTTTAATGTACAATTCGAAAATATTTTTTCCTAGTACAGCCGCGTGAAGTTAAACCGTCTTATTTACTGCGTAAGTGTGACTCATGAGCGAAATATCTTTTCCAATGAACGCTTCAGAGCTATACTTTCAGATCCCCGCAACGGCTTCCCAGAATAGCAGGCTCGAAAACAAACCGTCTGTCTGTCCGCTCATAATTCAACTGCATGTATTGTTTGATTTCGTTAACACTCATAATTTTAAGTCGACCTTATTTTTCACTGCTATTAAACTAATAAAGTAGCACTTCTTGTTTGAACTATATGCATTTAATATGCGTTCTCAAAAGCGGTCTAAGAGGGCGTTTAACTGGGTCATATTTAAAAGTACATTTATATTGAACAATTCTAATTTAATTTATAGTATGATTCCGGCCTATTTAATCGTATTGTCTAAAGTATGTCGTTCTCGTAATTAAAACCATCACGATTCTCGTAACTGTTTTATAGTGTGGCTCGCCATTTCCTTTTCTCTATTTTTTTCACAATGTTCCTTATCGTTTGTGGTTCTTTACGATTTTGTTACTTCACAGTCATGTAACTCACGTTTATAAATAAAGCATCTGCTATCTTTAACGAATTTGAGAATCGCTCGATATCATATTTAGAGGGATCGTGTCCAGTGTTAAAAGATACGTATGGAACAAAATTTCAAGAAGAAGTACATACCTATAGATTTATTTAAAAAAAAAATTATAATTTCTTTTTAAGAATTAATGACAAAAATAGTTTGTTTTTATCACAAAATTGATTTGATTATTTGGACAAAGACAAAACTGATAAAACGTGTGTGGGAAAACAAAGCCGGTAGCTGTGTTTTGTTGCGTCTGCTCGAATATTTGGGATATAAATATGCCACTCCAACGCTCGCCAACACCCTCAGGATCCACACTGAGCCCTCAGGTACAATCGGAACCCGATATTCCATCTAAAGTGGGACAGGAGTTTGAAAGTTCTTTCGTCTCCGTACGTAACAAACGGATGCGCACAGAATCCCCTAAAGATGATGATCGATTTGAAGAATTTAAAAGAGAAATTAAAGCCTTACTTGTATCCTGGAAATCCGATCATGACTCTGTGTTCACATCGTGGAAGTCGGACCAGGATTCAGTGCTAACCAGGGGGGGAGGTGTACCCCTACCTGGCGCGTCCCCCGGTGGCGGATAGGGGAAGCCGTCGGCCGCCGCCCGGAGGGTACTCCCGCTTACAGGGATGCCCTGCGGACGGCGGCCGGGGGTCGGAGCGTAGCTCCCGCGGACCAAACGCATTGGGGGGGTTGGGGTAGGTGGGTTGGGGAATGGGGAATGGGGGGGAATGGGGAACTGGGGGGTGGGGAATACCGTCTTCTGCTGCGCTTCTCGGTTTTTGAGAAGCGCAGTGGAGGGCGAGGCGTCAATTGGGGGGGGAGCTCGCCCGTAAACGAGCACGAGACCGAAAAATGGCATCGAGGAAAACATCAAATATCCCTCAGGAGGGTACCTCCGGCTCCGCCGGAGGAGAATCCCTCGGTGTCGCTTCTTCCGGGGCCAAGGCCTCGGGAGGAGCGACATCTCAGCCCCGCCGTAGTCTGGGGGGGGGCACTCATGCCTCGGGACCCGTAAAGGGCCCCTTAACGACGACCATTGCTAATGTTATAAGGACTTCGGGGGCAATCTCAATGGAAACCATCGAGATTGACTCCGACGACGTTACTGCTTCTGAATTGGAAACTGGTACTTCGGAGGGGGAGGCTTCAGAGCCTAGACGTTCTGCGCGCGTTGGTGGGAAAACTCGATCGGGCAGTAGTATGTCGGGAATTTCTGGGGACGATACCGGCTCCCAATCAGGGCGCAAAAGGCGCAGTCCCGCGGCCAGAGGCGGGAACACAAAAAGAGGACGTGGCCGTCCGCCAACCACCGGCGAATATGTCGGTGTGGCGGCGGCCAAAGAGAAGATAAAAGCGGACCTAAAACTGGCCCGCAAAGAAGAGGAAGAGAAGGCCGCGCAAGAGGCGGAATACCATTTGTCCCGTCAGGATTTCCACCTCAGGCTGCAGGGTAGTCGGCTTTTCCGTTCGTCGGACAATTCCCACTCCGACGCGGAGACTGAGGATAGGCCGTCCTACCTTCTCAGGGACGTAATGCAGTCTTCCGTTGGGGTTGTCAGAAAGGTCATTGAGACGTCTGGCAACCTCAAGGGAACGTATATTAAGGCGCTTAAATCGGTGGCCCAGGAGTGGGAACGTGCGGCGGAGAAGCTGTACACCCGGGCCACGTCGACGGAAACACGGCTGCTGGAGGCCGACCTGAGGAAGACCAAAGCGGAGAACGAGCGGTTCCGCGAGGAGATGGCGCGGCAAGCCAAGGAAGTGGCCGAACTACGCGCCGAAGTCGCACGCCTACAGCTGCGAATGGAGGGGCAGCCGCCCCCAGCTGTGGGGCAAGGAGTGCAGGGCGACGTCATCGCCCTCTTAGACGCCCGCTTTGCGGCCCTGGAGCGACGGCTCCCGCCCATTGGAGAGTCTCCAAAATCCACGGAGAGAGCGCAGCCCACACCTGTGCCAGAGAAGACCCCCGCGACCAACGCAAAAACCGGCCCTGGACCGAAACCCCGGGCTCCTGCGCGTAGCACACAAGCTCCGGCGCGAAAGCCCGAAGTTCCAGCGGCCGGCGAGAGGAGCACCCCGAATACGGACTGCAACAAGAGGAGAAAGAAGAAGCCAGCGCCTCCTCAAAGGGAATCCCGACCCTTACCACCTCCCCCCGCGTCCATGGACGCGGAGTGGTCGACGGTGGTGAAAAGAGGGAGAAGGAGCGCTCCAATGGTTCCTGCGTCGTCCCGGCCCCATACCACCAAGGGGCCCGAGAAGAATAGGCCGAGGAAGCCAAACCTCCGCCCCGCTCAATCAGCGGCAGTGTCAATTACGATACTGCCAGATGCTGCCGAGCGGGGCGTGACCTATACAAAGGTCATTTCCAGGGCCAGGGAGCTAATCTCCCTGGCAGACCTGGAAATTGAGGGGCTTGCGTTCCGGCGCGCAAAAACGGGGGGGTGCATCTTAGAGCTACGCGGCGGCTCGGAACAAATAAACCGCCCAAAGGCGGACAGGTTTGCGGAGAAACTGCGCGAGATCGTCTCGGCGGAGGACGTGAGGGTCGGTCGGCCTGAGAAGTGCGCAGAAATGCGCATTTCTCGGTTCGATGACTCGGTCACCGCCGAGGAAATCGTCGCGGCAGTCGCGAGAGCGGGGGGGTGTCCAGCGGATTGTGTGAAGACGGGCCCAATTCGACGGACCAATAGGGGGATGGGGTCAGTTTGGACCCGCTGCCCTATGTCGGCGGCTAAAAAGCTGGTCGACAGCGGCCGGCTCTTGGTGGGGTGGTCGGTAGCCAAAGTGCTACTGCTCGAGCCAAGAGACTCGCGCTGCTTCCGGTGCCTCGAAAAGGGGCACGTCAGGACGCAGTGCAAGTCCGAGGCGGATCGTAGCACTTTGTGCTACCGGTGTGGGGTGGACGGCCATCTCGCTCGCAGCTGCGAGCAGAAGCCGCGCTGCGCCGTTTGCAGCGCGGCGGGAAGGAAGGCCGACCACAGGACGGGTAGTAAAGCCTGCGGGGGGGGAAAGAAGAGCCGGAGACCGGCCACAGGCGCGACAAAGCCGCAACAGAAGTCGCAGCCGGCCAGGTCCGCCCCTGACGCCGAAATGGCGGGAGCGTGAGGCCCCTACAGGCCATGAATACCGAAGGCGCCAGAACGGGGAATTCTGGCGTCGATCGAGGAGTCCGGGGCATGCTGGGTGGTCCGGCATGCCCTGTGGTGCGGCAACACCAACGGCCGCACCGAGACGAGCCGCGCTTGTGAGCGCAGCAATTGCGCCTAGGGGGGGCTGTGTCGAATCGCTAACGCGCATCCCGGCCCCCCCCACCATTGCGCTGAGAGGACCACCCTGGAGTTTTAGTCGGTTCGAGTCCGACACACCACTCTCTGTCTCCCCGTGGCAGAGAGTGACGGTGCGTGGGCATTTCTCCAGGTAAAAAAAAAAAAAAAAAAAAAAAGGATTCAGTGCTAAAGAAACTTGTATACGACATAGGCGAAGTTAAGGTCAAATGCAGCGAAATTCAAAAATGTTACCAGGAATTTGAGAAGACAATCGAGTTTATCAACGTACAATACGAGGAAATGCAAACAAGAATAAAAAATTTGGAAAAGGATAAAAAAGAAAATCGAGACTGTATAGTGTTGTTAGAAACAAAAATCCATGAGCTTCAACGAACGACTCGTTCTGCAACAATAGATATTCGTAATATCCCCCAGAGCGGTAAGGAGTCTGCTGCGGACCTTACAAGAATTGTATGTGGCATTGGTAGTGCTATGAAAATAGACCTTCAACCGGGGGATCTGAGAGATATTTATAGAGGACATAGTAAGCCTGGAACAAGCGGAACTATTGTGGTTGACTTTAGTAAGGTGCAGACGAAATATGACCTGCTTACCTCTGTACGTAACTATAATAGATCTCGTAAACCAGCAGACAAACTAAATACTCAAATCGTCGGACTGACATCGAACAGGATTCCCATCTACATTGATGAACATCTGTCAACCTCAACAAAAAGGCTTTTCTTTGAGGCCCGTGCCTTCGCCAAGAAGAATGGGTACAACTTCTGCTGGACTGCGAACTGCAATGTATTCCTTCGTAAGGCGCAAGGTACGAAACAAATCCTCATTAAAACAGAACAGTGCCTACGTGACCTTGAGAGTGCACAATGACTATACAGTAACTCCTTTTCAATGCTGCTAAACATCGCTTCTGTGCTAAAGCTGATTAATATTATCAAACTTAATACGAGCCGCTCAATGCGGGACGTTATCATTAGATGTAAAATAAATAAACTAAAATTTACTCATAAAACACACAAACACAAAACACCTCACACAAAATATATATATGTTCACTTATCATCACATAACTTGTCACACACGTTACTTACTACAAGGAGAATTGGAAATATTATGATTTTGTCACATTGCTATGATTGCCTTTCACATATATCTCAAAACTGTAGCCCTACTGAACTGCTTTCTTACTTTTTATATTTGGTTAGAATAATATGTAATCATGATAAAGCCTCTAGCTGGAAATCTAGTATACCTAACATTTTAAACCGTGCTGATCCCAAAACGCAAAAGGAAGAGTGTATAAATAATTACAGAGCTTGAATTAAATACTATAACAAATGAACTAGATTCATTTAATGTTGCAAAATCCTTACAGTGTTCACCTGACCAATGTTTAAAAATATTAGGTAACCAGAATAAGTTTCTCAAAATCATCCACATGAATATTAGGAGTTTAAATAAAAACTTTGATCAATTTGCGGTCTTGCTTAGTACCATAAATTTAGACCTGGATATTGTAATTTTAAGCGAGTGCTGGCTTAGGAACTTAAGTAAAGTACCTCAGCTAAATGGATATGATTCATTTCATACCTTTAATAACAAAATACAGAATGACGGTGTGGTGATCTATACTAAACTGGGTCTGAATGTTGCCGTGTGGGAACCAACTTTCGAAGACGGTAACTGCTTGGTCTGCACAATAGATAATAGGCATGCAGTGATTGGTATCTACAGATCCCCTTCGTATTCTAAGATAGATAATTTTGTTAATAGCTTGGATAATCTTGTGTTGAGCCTTAGCAAATTCAGTAATATCTCCTTATTGGGGGACATAAACATTGACATCAAGGCCAATGGCAAAGACAGATGCTCTGATCAATATCTCACCTCTACCGCGGCACTTTGTCTTCTACCGGCACACACGTTCCCTACGCGTTTGAATAATTGTTTAGATCACGTGCTTCTGAAAACAAACATACCTACTAAAGTGCTGGTCCTGGATTCCACCATAACCGATCATTGTCCAACATTACTATGCCTTGATGAAAGTGGTTCCCAATTTAATCGAAAACCGATCAACAGGACCATTGTTAGAACAAACTACGATTCTATTAAAAAAGATCTAAATATTGCCGATTTTTCTACTGTCATGTGCTCCCTTGATGCTGATCAAGCGGCTGAGTCATTGGTATCCATCATTACTAACGCTATAAATGCTCACACAACAACGGCTATCACAACTCGTAGGAAAAATGTTTTAAAGCCGTGGATTACTCCAGGTTTGCTCCGATGCATTCGAAACCGGGATAAAATACATAAAAGGCTACGTAACGATCCGGAAAATGAGATAATCAAGGTAACCTATAAAAGGTATCGCAACTTTTTAAATAACCTTCTCCATAAGCTGAAGCGTGAATATCAAAGAGCCGAGTTTAATAAAGCAAAAAATAACCCCAAAGCTATGTGGAAGGAGGTAAAAAAAGTGACAAATTCCACTCGTAACGCAGATCCCCCACGCGAACTACTTGCTAAAAGTAACGATCCCCGTGTTGCTCTAAACATAGTTAACGACTACTTTGTCAATACAGCTAGAAATCTAGCGGCGAAGATTATTCCCCCCCCTAGAACCATGCCATCGACGTCTTATAATCAATCAAATTCCCTGGTAGTCAATGAGGTTGACTTTATGGAGGTGGAGCGCATTATTCGTGGGCTGCGAGATGGAAGTTCTCCAGGATGGGATAAAATTACTCCTACTGTGGTGAAAACATCGAGTAGTGTTCTGATACCGCCAATAACACACATGTGTAATCTCTCTATCTCCACCGGCGTCTTCCCTAAGGTACTAAAAAGAGCACTAGTCAGTCCCATATTTAAGCATGGCGATAAAAACGAAGTAGCTAATTACAGACCAATATCGGTACTGCCTGTTCTCTCGAAGGTCTTGGAAAGAATATTAAATAATGCTCTTGTAAAATTTATGGAAAAATATAACTTGATAGCAAAAAATCAGTTCGGTTTTAGATCAGGGCTTTCTTCCGAAGACGCTATTGCTTGCTTCACTAATGATGTAGTAAATAATGTAGATAATAAAAAGAAATGTTTTGGTGTCTTTTTGGATCTTTCTAAGGCCTTCGATACGGTCTCGATCCCCATCTTAATCAGCAAACTGGAGTGCCATGGTATTCGTGGTCGGGAGCTAAAAATTTTTCGGAGTTATCTTCTGGATAGGGAGCAGTACGTTAGGATTGGCCAATACACAAGTGATATACAGCCTATTGACTACGGCGTCCCGCAAGGCAGCATTTTGGGGCCAACACTCTTCCAGATATATGTAAACGACCTCTGCAAACTAAACATACCAAACTGTAGTGTATTTGCATACGCAGATGACACTGCACTTTTGGTATACGGCAATGACTGGATGAGTGCCAAACAACATACTGAGGACGCCATAGAAATAGTATTGAATTGGCTATCAACAAACCTCCTTACCCTAAATCTAAAAAAAACGCAGATCCTCCCTTTCTACATCTCACATGCCTCCTCTCCGCCATTAGATTATAAAATTCTTGTACATACCTGTAATTCACCCACAACAACATGTGACTGCCCTCCACTTAACATTTCTAATAGTGTAAAATATTTGGGGGTCATTATTGATTCCAACCTAAAATGGCACCCTCAAATTGAAGCTCTAAATGGTAGGATTCGTAAATTAATATATATTTTTAAGATATTGAGGTACCTGGTCAACCAAGACACAATCAAAACTATATACCTGGCCTTATGTCAATCTATTTTATCATACTGTATTCCGATCTGGGGAGGAGCAGGCAGCACTGTGATGCTGGCTTTGGAACGGGCACAAAGAACCATCCTAAAGGTAATGACCCGAAAAAATACACGTTTCGCTACAAATTTGTTATATTCGGAGTGCCAAGTTCCAACCGTTCGACAATTATATGTTCTTCGAACTGTACTGCGCAGACATTCCTCTCTTCCTTTTGATGTAAGTATCCTCAGTCATCGACGGGCGGCAAACCACGTATGTCCTACTATAAAATGCCGAACAGTTTTTGCCAAGCGCCAATATTCCGCCCTCTCTTCAAAATTATATAACAGGATACATAAAATGTCACACATCTACAATCTTAATAAATTTGAGGCAAAAAAAGTAATCACAGCTTTTATTTTGCAAATGTCGTTTTCCGATACAGAAAATCTCCTTAAATAAATTAACTCGTGTACTTGTCAATAAATAAAACCATATTTATAAAAAATAAACAAATATTTAGTAAGCATATTATTGTTAGAATAAATAGTCACCATTCCTGGAATTAATCACAAACACACACACACACACACACACATACACACACACACACATCAACACACTTATTCTTTTTTACGTATTTTGTGTTCATGATCCTTAAGCCAAGACTATAATTGTAATGTTGTGGAATTAACTTTTTAAATGTCGAGGAATTACTGACATTGAAAATACAGTTTTTTACTAGTTTCGATGTCAGGGATTCATCCCTTTGATTCAAATATACCTACTGATTAACCCTAGACTTATATTATATGAACTGTAAACGGAATTTTGGGTTATGAATAAATGATTATTATTATTATTATTATTATTATTATATGTTTTAGTAGTCTCAGAATACTACAGTTCCATAGGAGTATTTCAGTTTACTTTAAATCGATGTGCACATTTAATAAAATTGTCATTGATTTAATAAATCAGGCATCCAAACATTTCTTTATTCATGTAGGTTACATATCGCACTTTCGAAATTTAATTGAGTGCAATGCAAAGTGTCTCTCAAGTGTTCTTTCGGTTCCGATCCTATTCTACCGAGAAGATGCCGGGTATAAACTCAGTAGTGATTGCAGTAGTATCTAACTTATTGTCATTTGTGTATCACTTTAGACCAAATCATATAGTTTTGTTCCTATGAGTGAAGAAATAAAACCTTTAATACAATAGGGAAAAAATCTAAGAATATACTATTAAGATATTCTATATTACATTGAAAATATTATATATTGAAAAACAGTCAGTAAGGTCGTTTATGTACACTAGTATCTACTCAGCGGTTGAATATAACATTTTGTTTTTTCTAGGGCTTTATTAGCACAATATAATTTATTTGAGACACTTTTCAAAGACAAGTGTAATATTCCCTATTCCGTCTTCCCAGATTGGAACGCCTGCTCAAGCTGAGCGGCAAGAAGCTGTCAAGTGTGACCGACAACCTCATCACGTACTTGGAAGCGTCTCAGCAGCAGCAGAAGGCGAGCAAGGTGCTGCGCGACACTAAGCTGATCCCGCGGCTCGTTCTCGAGGCCGAGCTATTCAGCAAGCACGTCATACTGCTGGCCAACAAAGCTAAGGTAGAGAGAAAGTAAACATTTATTGACTTAACAAAACACAAACATACGAAGAGAGGCAGGGCATAGCGATTTATCGCTCGAACTGGAGCAGCCCGACTGGTGAAATACCTCCACCTTACAGAAGACCGCAGCCAAATAACAATCACTTCTGTGTTGTTGTGTTCCTGCGTGTGAGTAAGGTTTCCAGCGCTCCTGGGGGGTGCTACATTAGTAGCAGGGGTCAAGCCTTCAAGGTAAAGGCGACTAGTCCAGTAATAGATTTATTATGCTGTAATAAAAAAAATGTACGACTTTGTTTTGTTGTATTTGTGTGTGTGTGTGTGTGTGTGTGCAGCTGAACCTGCAGCAGTACTTGTCGCTGGGCACCGCGCGCGACTTCCGCATCCGCGCGCCGCTGCTGCAGGAGGCGCTGCACGCGGGCCCCGGCCGCGCCGCCGACGACACCGGGGAGAACGGTACGTTTACAGCGCTCATATTCAACCTCTTTTAGCCGGGGCGGGCAACATTATAAGATAGCCACACAACAAGAAAAACAATAATCATCATCACCCTCTACCTGAAAGCAGTCTGGGCGAAGAGATGACCTTATTGAGGTAGAACCGTCTAAATTTTACAATAGTTTGTCTGTTAAACTAGTTTCTGTTAATGTTTTATGCAATAAAGTAAGTATCTTTAGTAAGTATAGTTAGTCAGTTAACGTTTAGCTCTTATAGTGATTATAGATAACTATCTAAAGGATGTCCTGTCCAATGCGAAACATAGGCCTTTTACGACACTCGGCTTTAAGCTACTTGCCATCCATCCATCTTACCATGATGACAAGGGCGGAAGTTTATGGCCCCTCAAAAGATGGACAGATTTATACAATAACTAAATTCAATGATATCCTACTAGTATTATAAGCTTGAAAATTTGTTTGTGCGGACGCAGAATGATGCTTAGATATTAAAGTTATAGTTAGGATACTTTTTATCCCAAAATAACGTGAACCAAGTCGTGAGGAAAATCTAATAAATCAGTAAAATCTAAGATACCTATAAAGCTTCGAACCCAGTTTAGTATTTGGTCTACGCCGTAGACTTGAGGTCTTTTTACGTGTTTACTACCTTGCATCCGAAGTTTATACAAATCCGTGGAAGACAGTTTATAAGACATTTTGAATAGCTTCATGCATCCTCGCTTGACCTCGGGCGACTTATTGTCGGGTTTAGTTCCCGAGTCACGTACTTCTCTGACGTTGACGAGCTATTCGCTTAAGTAGCGCGTAGGTTTTATGTACCTATTAACCGTGGGTTTGATTGTATTTGTTCTTTGATAAATATGCATTTAAAGACTAATCTTTAATTTAAAAGTTAATCTCATCTAAATGTGAAGATACTTTGTTTCAATTCAATATTCTTTTATTAATGTAAATTACAACAGTAATATTTATGAAACGTCTATATAATGCAAATGACGCTACCTCCGGTTCGGAACCTATAACTTACAGAGAAGATCCCGGCAAGAAACTCTGTCGTTCATATTACAAATATAGCTGAACTTATAACTAGTTTTGCACTTTAACTTAGTTTTCCATCATAAACTTATTTTAAAGTTTACACAGGCCTACATTTTAGAATAAAATAAACAATTAAATATTTCGTAATTTTTATATCAAATACACCACGGTAAGTGAAATACAATTTATCCACAAGTTACACGAGTTACAATTACTTGAATATGTATCGGCAAAAACTTACGTAACGATTACTTACGTTTATCCCAGCTATAAACATGTTCGTTCGGAATCGGAATCGGAAGCAGGGTGACATGAGAGAGAATTATTATTTAAAGACAAATAAAACATTATGTAGTATTTTTTTTTATTACAAGTTTCATTTGTAACATAAAACATAAAAATGAGCAAAATTGGCGTATTTCCAAATAAACAACAAGTTTAAATAGAATGAATTTAAACCCAAACTCCAAAGTAGCATATATTAGTAATTATATTATACTAACGAACAAAAGCTTTAAAAAAAAATTAAATCGTATTAAAAATCGTAAAATATAATACGCTACTTTTAAGTCAATTAATACTATTAATTTACTCTAAAAGTAGCATATTATATTTTATGAACAAAAGCTTGGAAGCTTTGTCTCCCTCTAACCTAGTTCTTAAGGGGTCGTAGATTAGGCCAGCGCCACTAAAAAGTTGCTCGCTCGCTACCGAGCTTGGTGGACACGACAAAAATTGACGAGCAATTGATTGCAGGGGCTGGAATTTGGTATTACCATTAACTTTCCACCATAATAACGGATCATCACTAATACTAATACGTTTTTCTTTATTGAACTCATTTAGTATTTTTTTTACGAAGACAAATTTATCAAAAACTGGACTTTTATCAAGTGTGGTATTATCATCGTCTTCTTCATCACTACTTAATAATATGTTTGACAAAACTGATTGCACATTACTACTATGTCTAGCTTTTGCTGGTAATTCCGAATCATAACAGTCGGTCGGCACACGCCGCCGCACTCGCCCGCTATCTATGCTTCGACCTCCGATTCAAACTTCCGATTAAAAAATATCGGAGCCGGAGTCGGAACCGAAAGTATAAAAGTAATCGGAACTTCCGACTTAACGGAACCGGAACCGAAGCTCCGTAACATCCCTGCTTCAGACATCGAAACATTTATGTGGAAAATTCTAGCAGGATTTATTTTTCTTAGCCCTTTTTACTCCACCCACTCTTTAGTAGAACTATTCACGCGTGCCTTTGCGCAAATATATATTTCTTAAATCCTCCATTCGCGTTTACATGATACCCTTTCACTAGAAACAGGCGGCCTCCCACTTTCAATCCCGTATATGGAGAGAAAATAAACTCTTTGAAGATTTGTTCATACTAAAACCGTTTTCCATAATATTGCGTATTCACCGTCTCTATATTTGTTTTTGCATCGACAACACTCGTTTTTTTTTATAATGTTACTCGACCACACTTTCATTTTACATTATATCTTCACGTGATTGCCTTTTTTTGGTCATGGAAAATAAGTGGCCTCAGAAATGGAAGGATGTAGGTACCTATAAAGATACGTCTATAAGAATGTTTTATCATTAACTAGCTGTACCCGCGACTTCGTTCACGTGGACTACATATTGTCATGGTTAGTTTTACCCCAATCTCCCCTAATATACTAATCAAAAACAAGTCCATATTTTAGTCCACGTTTTGAGCTATATTTGTGCCAAAATTATTATCTCTAACTTAAAAAATAAACATTTGCCCAAATAAACTTTCAAGCTTATTATCCCCGCTTATTTTCAACAAAAGGTAGCCTATATCTAGTTCTAGAGGTTCAATGTATACCTATGCCACATTTCATCAAAATTGGCTTAGTGGTTTATGCGTGAAAGCCGGACATACAAACAGACAGACAGACAGTGTTACTTTCGCATTTATTATATTGGTATGGATAAATAATAAATAAATATTGGATAACATCACATACATTGCTCTGATTCTGTGTTAAATAGTTCAATCACTTGTATTACAATATTAGATACAACAACGCTACCACAATACCCAGACCCGTGACAATATAAAAAACTACTCAAATCAAATCGCTAAAGCCCGGCCCGCTCGCCTCTCGGCTATGGAGGTAATCAATTTTTTTTTTCGAACTGACAAACTAACTGTATGTCTTGGTGAAAAATTAGTAATAAGTATAGCTTTTTAATTGTAAAAAAAACTACTGAGTTTCTTGCCGGTATCTTCTCGGTAGTTATAGGTTCCGAACCGGAGGTAGCTTCATTTGCATTGTATAGAGACGATTCATAAGTATTACAAATGTAATCTACATGAATAAAAAATATTGACTTTGACTTTGACTTTGACTTCAAGCTGAATCATCTGTTGATTCAAAACAGAGTTTGCGTTTTAAAAATTCACACCTTGGTCCATACGAATACTTTTGGCAATACTTCTTGTATGACTGGATGTAGTAAATCAAAGCTTCACGATTTTAAAAGTAATTTAGCGTTCTCGTTATACGTTGCAATTGTTTGTTGAACGCCGTCTCGTATCGCTTTGTTGTTCTTATCTTCAAGAGTCTTCACACCACATCGTATGCATCCGGCACTTTGTTATTGCACACTTCAAAGCTCCAGTTTCACGGCGCCGGCGCCTTGCCTCGCTTTTAAGGCGAGAGATATAATCCTACAAATAAATGAAATTTATTTTTTTATATTGACCTCATCCCACCTGATGTTAAGTGGTAATGCGGTCCTAGTTTAAGGGCGACAAGTACAGCATAATAATAGCCGTTACTGGATTTGTCGCTCTTACCTTGAAGGCTTGACCCCTGCAACTAATGTAGCACATCCCCAGATTATGAAATTTGGCATAGGTATAAGTTGAACCTCTAGAACGGGCATGTGCTAATTTGTTGCGTTTTGAAAACAAGGGGGGTAGGGGTAATATCACCTTTGAAAGTTTATTTGGGCAAATGTTTATTTTTTAAGTTAGAGATATGAAATTTGGCACAAATATAGCTCGAAATTTGGATTACAATATGAACTACTTTTTATAAAAATAAATATTAGGGGAGCTAGGGGTAAAACCGACCATGAAAGTGCAGTCCACGCCAACAAAGGCGCAGGCGCAGCTAGTTTAGGTATATACTTAATAATGCGGTGGAATACTTAATTTGTACTGACAATTTAAAAGTGCTTTTGTAAAGCTTACATGAATAAATATGTTTTCTATTCTATATAATACAGTTCGTATTATTTCCAGATGAGGACATAAACGACGCCACGACAGACGTGTTGTCGCCAGCTGCCAGCGACGCTGAAGAACGGGAGAGTGACGAAGAGAAGACCAAGAAGAAACGTAGGAGAGTGTCCTAGTTATAAGATATTAGTATTTTGTTTAATCCAAATGTGATATTAATTAAAGAATATGATTCTTTGCAAAACTTGTTTTGTTTAAGTTATTTTCAGTACAAGTATGAGTGTATACCGCAGTAAACGTATAATGTGTTTAAAAAAACCGGCCAATTGCGAGTTGGTCTCGCGCACGAATTTCCGTACTATTTATTAGCTATTCAACATTAGACACTATTATTTATTTTTAAAGTAAATATGAGACGAGACGTATGAGAGTGCCTGTCCTTTGTAAAGTAACTAATTGTAATTTTGTATTTTTATGTGTCTAATTCAATTAATGTAACTGGCATTCGCCGTTTTAATTGAACTCAAATAAATAAATAAATATTCTATGAATATTTTAAGCGTTCGTTGCCGTTATTCCCGCCGAGCAAAAAACGGCAAAAAAAATCAAGTTGTTGTTGTAGTGGACACCGAAATACATAATCGTTGTCTTGTAATTAAACATGTAAATTTCATGTTCTTGAGATACAGCCTGGTGACAGACTAGACGGACAGACGGACAGACGGACCGACAGACAACAAAGTCTTATTAATAGGGTCTCGTTTTACTCTTTGGGTACGGAACGTTAATAAAAATGGTAAGCGTATATATTTACTAGTGAGAACATTGTATTAGCGCGAGCTGTTATTGCCACACAAAACTGACACTACATAAGTAATACATTTTATTATTGCTACTGTAACTAATTTGCTGAGTTGCTTACCAGTGTCTCGGTAGATATAGGTTCCGAACCGGCAGTAGAATCACTTTCCATTGTATTCAATGACGATTCAAAAGTGTTATACCCGACTTGACTTGTTTTTATTTTGTTCCGGTGTTATGTGAATTTATATTTATTTCGGACTTATTGATGCATCTGTTTACATTGTTCGAAATGTTGAAACTTAAAAAGAAGAATTAGTACGTGCCTTAATTGCGAATCAATTTACGTCATACTTAGCCAATTATGTATTCTTGGTACCTGTTATGGATTGTTACAATAAAGAATATAACGTCATCAATTTATAACTTCTTAGAACTACTCTAGTACGACGTACTTTTGGCTTTTCGCCATCATGACAATCTTTGGCTATTACAGTTCTTGATTTCAGAGAATTCTTATTAAACACTTGAAAATAAAGTGTTCTATCATTAGATTAAGATTGTATATTGGGCGAAACATTAACATTCCGTAACGCTAGCACCCAGAATATATTGTTTAATGTTTTCTTAGAAACGCTCACAAATCGCCAAACTTAAAATCAAACCATGTGATTATTCCCGGTTCATGAAGCGTTTGGTTTCTAGTTAGAAGATATTGGCGTGAAACAGGAGTTTTTACGAGTTGTATCCGATGGAATTTATAAAGGTAGATTTACTTTTGATTTATTATAAATACACAGAAGGTCTAAGATAGATACACTTCAGAGTAGACCAGTTTCCGAGCACGTTTTACAAAGTAAACTTCAGAAGTAAAGTTATGAGAAATACATGAACTGCAAAAGATGTTATCCTCAAAAGATAAATTCACACAAGAGTGCAACAAGGTGCTCAGACCGGAAGCACGCTCATTTTGTATAACGTCGCCATCAGATAAAATGGCTGGCGGAAGTGTCGCGACGGGCACGCGATAAAATCGCTTGTCACTTTGCTGTTCCTATTTATGATGAGTGCAAAGTGCTAATGGATTTTCCGCGTCTCTTTCTGTAATAAGTGACGGAGATATAAATGCTTACCTAGATATGTTCATGTTACGTTACCCATGCGTTTATAAACTTTAATAAACGCATGGGTAACGTTCAATTATAAACCCAAAAGTTGCCTGTCCACTTGTCTATCCTCCTGTCTTCTAGTCCAAACAACACGAACTTCGGAAGCCTGTATTGCTCGAAGTGTTCATCAAACAATTTTAAACGGTCCTGATACAAGAAAAGATTACAAAATTGAACAAAATCTACCGGTCAAATAGCTAACTGGTAATCTTCACTTTTTGTATCTTAATACGATCAACAGCTTATCATTATCACAGTAAAGACTCACTGTTTACACAGTCCAAGGTGTATCTGATGTAAGTAGTTTTTATTGTATGGACGACAGTAACACGGTGTAAGAAGGCAAGACTACTAAGGGATTTAAAAAAAAATATACGCGTGGATACGCTGATTTTTAAGCGGACGCGGACAAACTGTTTGTATGTAACGGATTTGTGATATAAAAAAATATATTGCGCGGATCATTGTACGCTTTCATACAATTTAAAGTACTTACACTGAATTTATTATTTCTTCTTACAATCTACTTACTATTCAAAAGTAAACGATTGCTGTGCCCATTGTCTGGTGTTCTCAGTATAGTCATTGTAATGTAGGTTGGGGTGTTAGAGCTCCAGAAGGGACACAAAGCTTTGAACCGTGAACGCTGGCACCGGCGCATGACCTCGCTTCTGCGAATTTTAGTTTTACTACCATTATCTACAGATGTTGTTACCAAATGTCCAGTATTCATTGAACTCTTAGGATTCCATAACCTTTCAGTTACATGGTTCTAGATACGCTGGTCGTTACATACCTTTTACTATTCATGGAACCCTATGTCAAGGGTCGGTGCGGGCTTTCTACGAATCGGTCCCCCGTTTTAAATACAATGTCGCAGTGTTTACTTTGTGTGAGGGATTGTGATTTGTTTAATAGCGATTGAAATTGATATAGATAAATATGTCGTATATTTGGTTAATGATGATTGCAGGGCAATTGCCATGGTAGTGTAGACGACCTCCGTAGCAGAGAGGCGAGTGTACCGGACTTTGGCGTCGCGCCATCTCTGTGGTTCCGGGTTCAATTCCCGGTCGGGTCAATATGGGAAACGAACTTTTCTGTATTGTCTCGGGTCTGGGTGTTGTAGTACCGTCGTTGTTTCTGATTTCTGTAACACAAGTGCTTTAGCTACTTACCACAGAATCAGAGCAATGTATGTGATGTTGTCCAATATATATGTTGTCCAATATTAGTGTGGTTACAATAATGTAGTAGGTAATTATAATACCTACTATTTATTTTCATGGTCTGGAAGTTAAGCGCAATCGAAAAATATATTTTACATAAATAGTAGGTAGGTACATACCTATGTAGTTTTACCTACATATTATGGTCAATTTTTCAATAAGAATGATCACAGCTTCATGGTTGATTATTACATACGCTCGTTTTGTAACTGGCAGTAGTAAATAGGAAGAAAACTACACTGACATATTTTTTTTGGACAATTCTATTTTCGATTGTATCTTGACGTTTCTCTCCAGTTTGCCAAAAACCAGCACCAAGAGAAGACCGTTTGTAAAAAAAAAACAAAATACAAAAAAAGCAGATTTTTTAATTATTATTTTAACACTAAAGGCAACAAAGTTGGCAATGCCTCAAGACGGATGCTATCGCTGCTTCACGCACGGCACGTTCGCGCGCTGTCCCGGCGGCTGCGACCGGCCCATGCCTAGCTGCTGCCTGCCCTGCGTGCAGGGTTGTTGCTGCTCGCCCGTGGGGCCCTGCTACAATTGCCACTGACTTGTAACGTTCCTTGCAATAAACCAATGTGCTGTAAAATGCCTGTTTTATTTTAATATTTTCCAAAGTAAGACATTTTGACGTTCTAGGCTAGGCGACCTAATAGTGAAGAACTAACCAGTGTATCAAAACTGTTCTCTAAGCCCTGCCTGCGAGGGTACTGTTCTCTAAGCCCTGCCTGCGAGGGTTTGGGTATCTACCTTCCTACCTACGCTATACTCCAGTGAGGGACATACAAAACTGTTCTCTATCCCTGCCTGCACGGGTTTGGGTACCTCCTCCTACCTATGCTATTCTCCAGTGAGGGACATTTTTTAGTTCAGTCTACAAAAGTGTTCCCTACTCGAGTCAGTAGGGATGTATACTTCCTTATATCCTACCACTACCTAGGTCACTACCTAAGCTGTAATGAAATGAAATGATTTATTTCTGCAAGTGGATTTACAATAAAATCTACACGTCAATTATTTTTTCCTACCAGCGCCTCTACGTTGGTTAGTAAATAAAGAGTCCTAGGCGGGTAATAAAAAAACAAGTTATCGTTTACTTTAAAAAATGATTTATTCAAAAAGGACAAGCCACGGCATAGAGGGCAACTGCGAGCAGAATCCGTGCACGGACGCGCACGCCAGCGCGACCAGCACCACCAGCGACACCACGAACCACACGTTCTCTTCCACCACACTCTCTTCGCTCAACTCGGGGCATAGCTGTGACAACAGAAATTTACATTTAGGCCCGGTTTCCACCGAAGCAGAGGGGAGGAGACGGGAGGAGATGTATTTGAACAAACCAATCAGATTTCGTCATTTTCACATCGTCGTGTGATGCTTTACGAATGTAGGTATGCTAGCCGCTAGCCAGGATGGACCAGATAGTAATTTAGGCATTGGATCTTTACAGACGCCAAAATATTAACGCATTTGGCTGAACGGGTGGGTTTGTAAATGGTATTTTGTAGAGCGAGGTGCCAATTACGAGTTTTCATTGTGTTAATTAACAAAATGGCTTTAAATGTTACTGCAGACACCTAGTTCTAACTGTGTATGCGGTTCTTTATTTACGTGCGCTTGTAACTCATAAATAGATGATTGAACTCTCATTATATTATCAGTATTAAAAAAAGCACTGACTGGTGCAATGCTGCTTAATTGCGCAACTGATAAATGGCAAACTCTACATAATGTCAATAAGAAATACGGGAATTTCATTGCACATAACGTAATTCTACTAATAAAATTATGTCCGGTTCCACTATTGGAAAAACGATCCGATAAACCGTTCCAAACTGTATCAGTTGGAGAAAAACGGATACTCAGTTTTGGCACATTACGAATAGTTAAATATTGGAACCGGGCATCAGCACTTGCGCACCTGCAAGCATTCAGCAAGAGAGGGGACAGCTTGGCCCAGGCGGCGGGCAGGCGGGTCCGCAGCCGCCGGTGGTGGGCTGGCAACCGTTCGAGAAGAGGCAGTAGCCTCCCCCCTGGGGACCGCCGACGAAACCGCCGTAGTACACAGGCATGACGAAAGTTCACGAGGAATTTTGAAAAGCGTGACGACAACGGAATTGCTGCTTCGTCGAGACGCTACCCGAAACTGAGAGTAGAAACTGTCAAGCGCGTGTCATTGTGTTCGAATTATAAATTTAATTTTAATATAATATAACTCCTAGTTTGCTGCCAGTACATCTTATGGTAAGTAGGTCGTATGGACAGTAGTTTTGAAAGATTTTTCTTAAGCTAGGGCCACACTGGCGCTTAACGTCAATGCCCATTATCTCGATAATTATTGCGATAATTTTTACCGCATTAAAATGGGTGGCTACACTTCAACGGTCAACGTGGATGCTCAATATGGGCGATAAAAACGGCGTTGAGTTTACTTTAATTCAAGCAAGATGGACGTCGACAGAGCTCTTTATTTCATGAGTGTACAATTATATTATTTGACTTTATTGAATCATTACCGAACAAAAAGAAAACGGAAACAAACAAAAAGAAGATGGTGGATGATACAAATGCACAGCAATCGTACACTGTAAGTCTTTCTGTTTATTTAAATTTAGTTTATAATTGAATTAATAAGTAACTAAATTTAGCTTAAATTTAATTTTCTAATGTAACAATGACCGGTATTACCATGTAAAACAAATAATATCCGCTCCCGTTGCGCTCTCGACGCACACTGACAATACGTAATGTGGCTGCTTCATCACATTAATTCTTGCGTTAATCTCTTTATATAGTGCTCTGTCGACGTCCATCTTGCTTGAATTAAAGTAAATTCAACGCCGTTTAAATCGCCCATATTGAGCATCCACGTTGACCGTTGAAGTGTAGCCACCCATTTTAATGCGGTAAAAATTATCGCAATAATTATCGAGATAATGGGCATTGACGTTAAACGCTTGTGTGGCCCCAGCATGATGTACCGCCACTTGAGCTAGCGCCTAATGCCAAACGGCAACGTTAACGCCGTTGTCAAATTATCGCGTTAAGTTGTGGCCACACTAACGGTTAACGTCCATTATCGCGATAATTAATGGCATTTCTCGTTAGTGTGGCCCCAGTAATAGAACATATTAGCGTCGCGGTTTTTAATCGTAGTGCGTGTATTTCAGGCGGCTTCACGGTTTCGCGATATACCGCTTGCGGGGGGAAAACCGTAGCATAAGTGTGCACTACCTGCTTATATAGAGAGATACTGTGCACCCTACGGCGTCATTTTATAGATAAAAATATTAAATTAACGTTCTAGATGAACCATCTTTGTAAATGGTAATGTGTTAAGGTATCGATCGTATTCCTTTCATGCAGTAGTGAAGTAGTAAAGTATTCGAAACTCTCGAGAGTTCATCAACACTATTTGTATCAATAGACGCGGGAGAAGAGAGGAAAGGCGATACAAATTGGAAATGCTCTTTAGGTCTGCTAGGTGTCGATGATGTATGTATCGAGACTGTATCGCTACCGCTACACATTCATCCACTTATCCGTTTGAAGGTCTCTGTTTTGAGAAGTGCGTGTTTGTAAATGTAAACTGTATCGTTATTATATAAAATCTGAGAACTTCAATTAATTTTGGACGTAAAGTCCCACCTGGCTCGATAATACTTAGGCCTGGTGCAGTAACTTAAATCACATTGGCAAATTGCGAGTGTTATCGAGGTGAAATGGGTACCTACTTAAGTGCTGCAGCGAATCCGCAGCGAAAAAAACGCGGTAGACTCTCGAACATGTCAGTAATGCCCAACGTTTTCGTGCCGTGCCTGCTCGAGGACTTTCGCAATTGAACAGTGTGATAAGGCTCATCACTACGTAGAATCAAAAAAGTCGCTTCCACGCTAAACGTTTATTTATAAAAAACATTATAAAACAAAATCTTTCATTTGGTAGGTACATCACTTTTTAAACACACTTAGCGGGGCCGTATCTCCAGCTGTAGGTGCCGAAGGGTTTTCCGCAGGGTCCCGTGCAGACTCCACCGCAGGGACCGCAGAATGGCGCTGGGAACGACAGCCCGGCCACTTGACCGAAGCAGGGAATCCCACAAGTGGAAGTCGGGGTCGTTGGGCAAGGCATATTGAGGAAGTAATGTTATGTAGTCTGATTTTTTTATGATTTTTCCTGTTTTAGCGTAGAAAGTAGACAGTGGAGTGATTTTGTGAAATATCAAATATCAACATCTGCCAAAATAAAAAAAAAGCATGATTCCACAAATAAATATCATGATTATCGACCAGTATTTTTAAAAAAAAATTGGTCGAAAATCATGGAGAATGACCTCTTTCCACAAAATTCAAACTCGATCGATCAAAGTTTCTTCTACGGAGTTTTCTTAGCGACACTGTCATTGACAGTCATTATTTGTGTTTACATGTTCGCCAGACGTTTACGTCATCATATGAATTTATAAAAAAATATAAAAAAGCAGAAAAACTTAAATTAACCAAAGGTAATGTTGTTGTAAGTTTATAGAAACCTTGTCCACCATAGCGCATGGATTGTTACCAAAAAGTTTTCTTTATAAATTGTATCTCATCTCGTTCGTTCTTCTCGTAACCTCTTGTTCGTTGTCCAATAAATAATTGTGCGTTATGTGCTCTGACGCACCCATCCAACGATGCATACTTCTTGTGATCACACTATTTCTCACCATTTTTTTTTTGCAGTTAAGTCAAGATGCCTGTCCGCAACTGCTGTCTCGGCTGTCAGGGCCCAATGGCGGGTCCGTGTGGTGCCACGGCCTTCCGCAAAGAGTGCGCTTGTGGTGTAGGGCCGTGCTGCGTACATAGCATTGGTGTCGCGTGCAAGTCGCCCTGCGGAGACCTAGGCGTGGTGCACGGGTACGGAATCCAAATTGGTTCAAAACAGAACGAATCATAGTCTTTTCATTGGAGCAAGGTGCGGGTGACGTATGTCAGTACCACATGACTAGGGAGGTGGCGTGACTATAAAACTAATTTATGTCGCGAACGACACACGTATCTTTAATGTCATTATCTTTATTGCTGTTATGAAAACTATTAAAAAAAACATTTTTAAGGCCTAAGGTCCGGTGTCCACCAAAGCAGAGAGGAGAGGAGACGGGAGGAGATGTATTTGAATAAACTAATCAGATTTCGTTATTTTCACGTCTCTTCTCTGCTTAGCTTTGATGGAAGGCGGGAAGGACCATGGGAAGGTGGTGGGACATCTCCTCTCCGCTTTGGTGGAAACCGGGCCCAAGTCATTTAAACGAAATCGGTGCACGATTAATTAATTAATTATGAAAAAGTGCGTTTGACGTTCCAAAAGCAGAAGTATTTTTTTTTCAGTACGGAGCAGACAGTTACCAAATACCTACATCTGCACAGCTTCAATAAATTCCATACACTTCTTATTACCATTAATATCTGAATCTTAGATATTATCAATTATCTACAAGGCTTATTAATTCTTAGATATTATTGGTCGTGTGGATAGGAAATTAAATTTTTTGGCTAGCATCTGCTCGTATATGAAGTAATGAATGTTCAGTTACCTACTGATAACTTGTATTAAATGTAACTTATTCACATTTGAAACTGTTTCAGAAGTATTTGGTTACTTTGTCTACTCTCCAATATATCTGAATGCGACTTTACTGTTTGTGTAGTATTGTTATCTACTTGTTTGTTGTCGGGCTCAGATTATTGGATTGATTTATTAAAATGTCTATGTCGTCAGGGCACGCAGTGGCGTCGCCGGGTCGTACTTCAGTTGTGGGCACGGCTGCATCGGCGGCTGCCAGGGCGGCCTATGCGGCTGTTGTTGCGGCCCTTCTTGCGGCTAACGGCGCCTAAAAGCCTTCCCTATCATGTCCGGAACTTGTGACGTCTGGTGAAATAAAGTTTGAAATGAACTCTTGACTTTTAATTATATTTATGCCTTGGCCCCGTCGGTACATAGGTACTTCCAGAAATAAGTGGAGAGGCATACAAATTCTGAGATTGGTTTTACAAATTGTTCCTTAAAATATGAGGGTATTTAAAAATATGTGAAAATTCTGAATAATATATAATAATAATCACATCCCTACTAATATTATATATGCGAAATTAACTCTGTCTGTCTGTGTGTCTGTTACGCTTTCCTGCTTAAACCTCTCAACCGATTTTGATGAAATTTGGTATAGATATATATACGTTGAATCTCAAGAACGGACATATGCTACTTTTTATTAGAAAATAAGGGGGGGAGGGGGTAATACCACCTTTGGAAGTTTATATGGAAAAATGATTATTTTTGAAGTTAGAGATATAAAATTTGGAACAAATATATCTATCTATACTAATTAATAACTATTATAAAGAGGAAAGATTTATGTTTGTGTGTTTATTTGTTTATATTGAAAAAGTATTGAACCGATTTCAAAAATGATCACACCATTAGAAGGCATGTTTTTTCAAAATAACATGGGCCTATATTGATTACTAGAAAACAAAAATGATTAATTTGTTCGGCGCCTTTTTAATATGAACCTTAAAAATTAAAATCTTTATATCTTTTAGATCGCGACATTTTGAGAAAGAGGCATTCTGCGAAAGAGACAATATGCGAAAGAGACATTATGAGAAAGGTACATTTTGCGACTGGTAGACATTTTGCGAAGTAGACGTTCTGCGTGAAAAAGCCGTATGTCGATCGCTAATACCTAGTTTGGTTGGGCTTTTGTGTTTTCTTATCAGGGTCACCAGGGACACCAGATCTCGATTATCCTAGTTTTTATAGTTTTCCCTTTATGTGGCCATTAAAACCTAACTCTGTACCAAATTTCAGTGACTTCGGAACTAAATGACCCAGAGACTTGAAATTAAATTTCAAGTAAGTGCCTATAGCTTACTGGATGACGAAAATTTCAGCGTTCTGGTTTCATCCAGAGGTTCTCAAATAGGGGCCTGAAAATGCGGCAAAATGGTTCCAGTAAAGGATGGTACGGCAGTGTTTGCTTCGCGCTTGACTTGGCGGGGGCACGGCAGTGCCCCCGATTACGCGAAAGAGACATTGTGAGAAAGGTACATTTTGCGACTGGTAAACATTTAGCGTAGTAGACGTTCTGCGAAAAAGCCAGGCACACACCAGTCTCTCCTCAACTCGCTGAGGGCGAGAGGCACACACCAGTCTCTCCTCAACTCGCAGAGGGCGAGAGGCACACACCAGTCTCTCCTCAACTCGCAGAGGGCGAGAGGCACACACCAGTCTCTCCTCAACTCGCAGAGGGCGAGAGGCACACACCAGTCTCTCCTCAACTCGCAGAGGGCGAGAGGCACACACCAGTCTCTCCTCAACTCGCAGAGGGCGAGAGGCACACACCAGTCTCTCCTCAACTCGCAGAGGGCGAGAGGCACACACCAGTCTCTCCTCAACTCGCAGAGGGCGAGAGGCACACACCAGTCTCTCCTCAACTCGCAGAGGGCGAGAGGCACACACCAGTCTCTCCTCAACTCGCAGAGGGCGAGAGGCACACACCAGTCTCTCCTCAACTCGCAGAGGGCGAGAGGCACACACCAGTCTCTCCTCAACTCGCAGAGGGCGAGAGGCACACACCAGTCTCTCCTCAACTCGCAGAGGGCGAGAGGCACACACCAGTCTCTCCTCAACTCGCAGAGGGCGAGAGGCACACACCAGTCTCTCCTCAACTCGCAGAGGGCGAGAGGCACACACCAGTCTCTCCTCAACTCGCAGAGGGCGAGAGGCACACACCAGTCTCTCCTCAACTCGCAGAGGGCGAGAGGCACACACCAGTCTCTCCTCAACTCGCAGAGGGCGAGAGGCACACACCAGTCTCTCCTCAACTCGCAGAGGGCGAGAGGCACACACCAGTCTCTCCTCAACTCGCAGAGGGCGAGAGGCACACACCAGTCTCTCCTCAACTCGCAGAGGGCGAGAGGCACACACCAGTCTCTCCTCAACTCGCAGAGGGCGAGAGGCACACACCAGTCTCTCCTCAACTCGCAGAGGGCGAGAGGCACACACCAGTCTCTCCTCAACTCGCAGAGGGCGAGAGGCACACACCAGTCTCTCCTCAACTCGCAGAGGGCGAGAGGCACACACCAGTCTCTCCTCAACTCGCAGAGGGCGAGAGGCACACACCAGTCTCTCCTCAACTCGCAGAGGGCGAGAGGCACACACCAGTCTCTCCTCAACTCGCAGAGGGCGAGAGGCACACACCAGTCTCTCCTCAACTCGCAGAGGGCGAGAGGCACACACCAGTCTCTCCTCAACTCGCAGAGGGCGAGAGGCACACACCAGTCTCTCCTCAACTCGCAGAGGGCGAGAGGCACACACCAGTCTCTCCTCAACTCGCAGAGGGCGAGAGGCACACACCAGTCTCTCCTCAACTCGCAGAGGGCGAGAGGCACACACCAGTCTCTCCTCAACTCGCAGAGGGCGAGAGGCACACACCAGTCTCTCCTCAACTCGCAGAGGGCGAGAGGCACACACCAGTCTCTCCTCAACTCGCAGAGGGCGAGAGGCACACACCAGTCTCTCCTCAACTCGCAGAGGGCGAGAGGCACACACCAGTCTCTCCTCAACTCGCAGAGGGCGAGAGGCACACACCAGTCTCTCCTCAACTCGCAGAGGGCGAGAGGCACACACCAGTCTCTCCTCAACTCGCAGAGGGCGAGAGGCACACACCAGTCTCTCCTCAACTCGCAGAGGGCGAGAGGCACACACCAGTCTCTCCTCAACTCGCAGAGGGCGAGAGGCACACACCAGTCTCTCCTCAACTCGCAGAGGGCGAGAGGCACACACCAGTCTCTCCTCAACTCGCAGAGGGCGAGAGGCACACACCAGTCTCTCCTCAACTCGCAGAGGGCGAGAGGCACACACCAGTCTCTCCTCAACTCGCAGAGGGCGAGAGGCACACACCAGTCTCTCCTCAACTCGCAGAGGGCGAGAGGCACACTCGTATATAAGAGAAATAAAATGCGTAAATCAAAATGTGACCTGAACGTATATTTATTATCAACGTCTATACAATAAGACACTCTTTTGCAGACAGTCCGGCGGCCCTGTGCGGGGGCCGAGCAGCGAGCTGGCCTTCCACGGTCCATGGCAGCAGATCTCCTCCCGAGCTCTAGGAGGGGCGCGGTTAAGCCCTGCTCACGCTGGCTCGACGCGGAGCGGAGCCTGCGTGCGGCTCCACGCGCTTTCGCTGCTTATTACTGGCTTCCAGTTCTTGCATTAAGTTTCTTCACCTGGAATGAAGAGGGGGGTTACGATGTTTTTAGTATTTTTTACTATACGCGAAGTTCCTGGACAAAACTCCAGGACAACCAAAATGAAAGTTGACGAAGCCGAAGTTTCACTATCGTATTCGCCAAACTTCGGCTAATTTTGCGAGTAGTGTGGAGGAGAGGCATAAGAGATAACATTCCGAATCGTATGCCGACCCAAAATAGTACTTTCATATATGCGTAGTACTCATGCAAATGTCTACTTACTCATCAAGCTCGCGTAGCCCCCGCTTTCTGCCCGTTTAGCAGCAATGGTAGCACCCGTAGCAAGGAGAGCAGCATGGCGAGCAGCAAGAGTAGCACGGCCCGCAGCACGGGGCACAGCAGGGGCTGCAGCAGGGGTAGCAAGGCATCTTCGTAGATTTTCTTCCGAACGGACCAGACGCGTACTGAAATAGTGAGAGGTTGCGAGCGTACACTAGTTTTGTTTTTTTAAGATTTTCTTTACTTTTTTGCGGTTTCGGTGTGTTGAAGGTTTGAAGGTTGAAGTTTGACTGATCATTGCTCCGCGTTTCTGTCATGAAGAAACGTTGGAAGAATGATGTCCGTTCTAAATTCAATTTCGAAAATATATTTTTCCTCTACTTAGACTTACACTTCTGTTACTTTTTAATTGCGCATGTGGTTGCACAAAAAGTTTTAATTTCGTTATAATATTTTCGTTATAATCAATGATATTTAAAACTATTTTTTAAATATCATTGGTTATAATCAATTATGCCCAGTTCCAATATTTTACGATTTGTAATGTGTCAAAAATGACAATCCATTTTTCTCCAACCGACTACGAGTCGTTAATGCTAATTTCAAATAATAATATATTTTCCGTATTAGCGGTCTTTCATCAGTGGTTCGTCGGTCGATTTTAGTTTACGCCTCGTATAATTTCTTACTATACCTACGTAACTAGAACGGATCGTTTTTCAAATATTGCAACCGGGCATAGAACAACAACAAATTTGGAGGGACATTAGGAACGAGCAACACAATTTCCAGCCATTTAAAATTTCCGCTATTAAATGCGTAGATAGATAGACAGCAGGTCTTCCCGGTAGAGAAAAAACAATAAACAAGTAACATATTTACATTTAAATTGTTTATTAATTGAGTCATAAATTCATTATACTTAGCAAACGAATGAAACGTAAAAACAGCTACGTAACCTAACCTAACTAGTATGAAACCCCTGTTAGTTCCAGTTATTAATGTCAGTCAACAGTCGAAATTAGCCATTCGCAGAAGACTGATTAACTTACTACGTGTATTGATATTGTAAACAGCGAGTTCTCGGAATGTGTCATTATTACCACAGCGGTGCTATTGCTGCCGATCTACCGTATAATTAGGATCGTGTGTCCATGGCCAAATCTACGAATTTCAAAGTCCAGGGTTTCAATACTCAATACTCAATCTTTTATTGCTGCTATAATGTAGATACAGTACAGATGTTATGCTTATAGTTAGATCATTATAGACCCCGTTAGGGCACCGCAATATGAGAGAGGACGCTCGTGTTTCAACAACTTAATTGTCTGACTAAAAAGCGACACTTAATAAAAATAAATAAATTACATTAAATACATAAACACATACATATACATACATGTTTCTCAATGTAGCGTCTCCGTGGCCGTTATAGTTCATCTGTATTCATTCTATTAATATCTGCATTTAGGCGATGTTAGGAGCGGGGGTGTTGGTGGGTAGTCATCGCTCTTTCCAGCGCGCGGGGGAGTCCCACACACGCGGATCGTCATCAAAGTATTTTCGCTTCTAAATAAAATAAAAGCATTTCTCAAAGGAGGGTGCGAATTGTTTCTTTGGGGCAGATTTGGATTATACCTAATGACGATAGCGCCCTATAGAATAGAATAGAATAGAAAATGTCTTTATTCATGTAAACTTTTACAAAAGCATTTATGAATCGTCAAGCGCTAATTGAAGATATAGGTAAACTAATATACCTAAATAGGCTATGACGTTTCTATATATTTAAATATTTACGTGCAGCTAGTAAGACAGACATAATAGTCAATCAACTAAAAATGGTTCTTTGTGCAACTATACACAGAAAAATTTAATAAATCTTGCTAAAACTACATTGTTCATCAAATATATTTTTAGAAGGTAATAAGAAACTATTTTATTATTTATTATTTTGAACATGGTACCTATCCATGTTTATATTATATTAATTTAAGAATGAAACAAAAATAAATTATTTCGATATTATATTAATCTGATATCTCATCTGTCTTTTTAACAAAATTTCATTTACATAAATTTGTTTGTTTTTGCGTGAAAGTGCATTTGTGCCAATTTGCCCTATGTTCAAGTTGATAATTTCGTTATGTTTTATATGAATGGTGTTTAAGGTAAGAAAGAGACAGATCATAGCTTCCGAAATCGAATACGTTTCCAACGTTTAGGTAATACTGGGGTATAGGCTGACTGCTATACGTAAAGCTACACATAAGTTTGAGTGCCGATATCATAGTCGACGTCAATATACTAATCAACAGATTACTAATTAGCATGTATTTGAGTCTTGTACAGTCAAAGGGAAACATATAATTTAAGATCACTGTTATTAGTTACGATTCTTAGATTGTACAATGTTATGGGATATCGGTTCTGGAAATTTTTTACTTTGTACTTGGACCTAATTGTGGTAAATGGAGGTAATTAAAAGGAAAACTCTACCATCCTATAATTTACGGTGGTATGATTTCTAGGTAGAAATTACCACAACAAAAGAATAAAGTATTTTAATAAAAAACGTGTATTTTTAAACAAATGGTTCCCTTATTTCGTTCTATACGGTTCCACTTTTTACTACTTATTTGGATCCAGACAATTTGAGAAAATTTTAATTTCAGTTAACACAGATTAATCACTTATTGGGAGAAACAGAATCTCCATAATTAGGAATTTTAAAAATATCTCACCCTTATCATGAGCAAAAACCGTAATATTACGCAATAAAAAATACCAAAAATGAAATAGGTATGTTGGATCCGATAACGAATAGCAATTTTTAGTTATGAAAACCGTAGCCAACACATTTCTAATGCGAAAAAAAAACATGTTTATTCCCGAACTCTCGATAAATCTTCAAAAATGAACGTTTTAGTTTTGGTAGTACGCTACTGAAATAGCTCTAAATTGTCAGTAGGTATAAAAATCTACTCGATTACCATTTTTGTTTTTGATATGAGTACCGGAATTATAGCTTTGGCTATACATATAATTTGGAATCAATCGATGATACAACTAGGAGACGTTCTAAACCTGCAAGAACAGTAAAGTAACAAAATAAAGAGTCTTCAAAATCGTATATTGCATCATTTCGTGTCAACTAAAATATGTACACTGAGGAACGTTGTACAGTGAAATGCCCATGCCATAAGCGCTGTACAAAGTCCAAGCGCTTTCAACGTACTACTTGTTACATCTTTTATCCCTGAGTGGATATTATCCAACCAAAGACACCTCGTCACGATCCATCATCGTCTTTCTCGGAACCAGCTGACAGCTGTCAGCTGTCACGGGTCACATGGCGGCACAGACCCTCGTCACTTCCAAAAAGTACACGCCCACAAAAAACGTAGGTGCTCCCGGCTACTGAGCACACCCTACGATTTCTGAGAAACGTCGTTTTGATATAATTAATGTCGACTACAAATAAATTTTGTTGTACAAACGGCGACACAGCGACCTACGCAAATCTTTCAATGAATATGCTTATCAATATTCAACTATAAGTACTTACCTACTAGCCCACGTAAAGTCCAATAACTGTTCGAAACATATATGGCCGTGTATATTCCTAATTTTATTAATTATTGACAGAGTATGGAGTTAGATATCAACGCTGACGTAAATAAGCATCCAAAATATACAAAGTAGGTAAAATAACTTGAAACACAACATTTTTATCGACACCGTTTGTGGAAATATCAAATTACGAATTCATTACTTCGCAGGAAATTTAATGAAAACCTGTAAGCATACTAATACGGGCAACAGTGATAAGTAATTACCTAGTCGAATAAATTAGCTGACTTCTAGGTAGGTAGGTAAGTAGGTATATTATTTTACTGGATAATTGCACTAATATTAAGATCTAACCAAACCTGCAAAGCATATTAACTTATTAATCATGTTCGATTCGCGCGAATACATTTTTTTTTCTTGCAATTCTTGTCCTGATAATGACAAGCTAAACATAAAAATAATCTAATGAAAGAGCGTTCTGGAGTAACGTACCTATGTACATAAAATTTATTTCCAAATTATAATATTTTTACACGCCGACCGAAGCTAAGAGCAAAATCTAGTTCAAGATCGTTGTGAAATGGTAGTAAATTAAGTTAACCCAAAAGCTTTAGCGCATAAAATCCCACGGGCTCACTGTCTTGCTTCTGGAATCCGCACTTGATATCGAAACCATCAGGTGCTTGCATGGATTCTAAGGAAAAACCAAATTAAGGTACTTTTTCTAAATGAAAAATGTGGGCATTAATAAAACTTGTTCTTTATGTAGGTACTTATCGAAAAAAACATTTAAAGGATTTTATTCTCTATTGTTGAGAAATACATAGAGTAGCCGAAAATACCCAAACTAAGAATAAGTTACTCATTTTGTTTGTTTCGCGCCCAGTCGGCCGTTTTATTCTGTGAAAAGGTTTTTAGTACTTTTTGCCCTTGACGGATCTGGATAATGCTAGTCGGGAATTCCTAGGTTTAGGTGCTTTTAGTACACGTGTACTCATAAGGTATGCAAATAAATATAAGGTATATTACTGTAGTCGTGTAAAATGCTTATTCAATAGGAAAAGTAGTGGACTAGGTTAGTAAGCATTAGAAGGTAACAAATGAATTATAAAAAAATACAATGATAAAAATGGAGATTCATTTTCATTTTTAATTGTGGTTTAATGTCTTGACACTCCAGTGTAGAACGCAAATAATACCTACTTTTGTCCTAAATTTACACAATAAACCATTTATGTGCTCTTCCAATAGCATGGATGATTTTTCTTATCATACATTTCAGGTGATCAATCGATTCGATTACAAAAACTAACTTTTGGCTAATATGGAAAACTCACTTTGCTATTGTGTCTGAAATCTGGATGTTGTGGCACCGTCATTGTTTTTGGTTTCAGTAAAACAAACGCGTTAGTTACTTACCACAGAATCAGAGCAATGTAGGTATGTGATGTTGGCAGTAGATATTATAATAATGTTTATATTAAACAAAGCACAATGATTTTGCCCCCGCGGGAATCGAACCTGCAACCTCTGGACCTCGAGCCTAAGCTTGTTACCACCAAACCATAGTGGTAGGTTCACAAAGTATCACATCCTTAAATAAATATCCTCCTTGTGTGCCAAATGAAATAAAAAGTGACAATTAGGCATAAGTAACTTTATCAAACCTGAGAATAAGGAAAGTAATATATCTATGTATTAAACTCATCAAATGTCGAAATCGATAAAGTTTTCAATTGCTGATTGGCTGAAAATACGATTCTGTTATGTCATTAGCCAATCAAACAATATCGAAATTCGACGTATTGCGTATGCTGCCTTTCATGTAATCCCGCAAATGCGTTTGTTTCAATTAAAAGCTCAGAATAAAAAGCTTGCACTGAGTGGGTAGGGTTAAACAAAAGCACGTCAGCACCGCCCTTATGTCGTACGGCATAAGAACTAATTTCAAACTGCAAATGTTTACCTTGACGTACCTACTGTCGATCATCCTTTATGGTTTTACCATATCCAATCAAGGTAAAATCCAATCTTGCGTTCAAAGGTTTTGCAACTTCGTGTCCTGACCAGACTAGGTATCAATTTCCTATCGCGGGAAGATTCAATCTCGTCGTTCAATAAATTGTACGAGTATTTGCCATCTGTATCAAAACGGAAATTGCAATTTCAACAACGTTGTCGAGATATTTGCTCTCGTACGGAGTTCACTAGAGGGATTTCTTCAATATTTCCGCAGACGTCGACGGAATCGTTGAATCCTTATATTCAAATAGAGATATACTATGCAAGCTACTGCAGTACCTACCTACTATTGACATAAGGCTATTGTGTTTCTGCTCGACGTGTTATTTTGTAGGAAACTGTTACTTTGCAGGCAAAGCCATATGGTTTCTTCGTTTCAGTTGTGAAATGTATTTTGTTCATATGATTTCGTTAAGTAGTAGGTACCTCCATCTACCTATGTATATGTTGAGATCTACGTAGTCTACTTGTACTTACATCTTAGATTAGGTATAGATGCATTGTTTTTTTAATGTGTATTGTAATAAGTTTAGTTCTTGTCAGTCAGGAAATTTCTAGTGTTAATATGGTACCTACCCGGAATAGATCACTATATCTGTTCCGGCTTGGCACTGTTAGATAGCTTTTTAAGAATATAAATATTAATATACTTAGCCTTTGCAATCCGGAGATAGTGTAGTTTCTGCATTCAATATTTCTGGAACATACCTACTCAATGAAAAATTATTAATTATTACCAAATCTTTAAAAAAAATAGACCATCATTTGGCGCCAAGAGATTGGTCAGTTGTCACCAAATGACGAATCACGGTCACTGATCCGCATTAGGCCTGCGTGGTGGAGTGAGGCCCGTTTCATCTCATAGGTAGATAAGGCCTGTGCCCAGCTGTAAGACGTAAAAGGTTTTATATATTTTCGTGGGTATCCTATCTTATCTCCAATACGAAAACAACAATGGTTCCTTCTCAAAGTAGATTGTGAAAGGTGCCGCCCGTACAGCTGTAATGAAAATAAGGAGCTCCTTATTCAGAGTATAAAGGTGAATTTCCACCAGAGGGACGAGACCAGACGAGGCGTGAAGAGAATTGAAATATGTATGAAAAATTTGCAATCCTCCCTAGCGCATCTTTGATCTTAAGCCGTGTTCAGATGTAGAACATTGCAAGCGCTCATTCTCAAACGTGAACATTCTCTGATGAACATTTGTGTTAGTTCTAAACAGGCATAGCTGGGCATTAACTCGTTAATCCGTTAATCGTTAATTAACGAAGTTAACATTTTGAGTAACGGATTAACTTTTAAGTTAACTTTAAAAACTGTTAACGGACTCATTAACTTCCGTTAATAATCCAGAAGTCCGTTAATCGTTAATCCAATGCCTAATTTTCACTATAGCTGCGAATAGATTCAAGTCAAGTCAGTTCATTTATTTATGTAGGTTACAAGTAACACTTATGCATCGTCAAAACCAAAATTAAAGCTGCAGCCGGTTCGGAACCTAATTCTACCGAGAAGAATCCGTCAAGAAACTCAGTAGTTATCCTAATCTTTAAAAAAATTCAAGCTAGAGAACTTAAAACTATGGTGTGTAAGCGAGCAGACAATCATGTCCATATATGTTTCTCGTTTAAATATTAATCAAGTTTGTAGTATCCTTTTGGCATTAAACATGATTTAATATGAACCTTAAATCTATGCATGGTTAAGTCAATAATACATTTCGGTAACTTGTTGAATATTTTTATACTTAATCTCACGAATGTACTGGTTTTACGAACCCTATGGTTTAAAATCGCGAGTTTATGTTTTTGTATTGAAACTATGTACATATATCGCATTTCTTATAGAACAAATGAATTTTTTTACGTACATACTTAATGCAGTCAAAGATAAATTGGGAGGCTACGGTTAAAATATTTATGTCTTTAAATAATTATTTAAGTGAATCACGTGATCTAAGTCTGTATATAAATCGAATAGCTCTTTTCTGTAATACAAATATGGTTTGTATGTCAGAAGCTGAGCCCCACAGCTATAGACCGTATAATAATATGACATTGAACTATGAAAATAGCCATATTTTGTTCATTTGATTTCAGCATGTCAATAATTACTTAGAGCCGATGTTTAGTTACAATGACGAGCGCTGTATTTGGTTTAAAAAAGGGAGCGTTCACAATTTTTTAAGATTTTTACGCAAAGCGCTGGTTTTGGTTAAAAAAAGGGAGCGTTCACAAATTTTTAAGATTTTTACGCAAATTTTTAATTTTTAAGATTTTTTACCCTTTATGTCCTTTCCGTCGCAACCTTTATTTTCATATCACAACAACTGTTGTGTATCAACGAACGTCAGATTTAACAATTTACGATTTGTCATTTTGCCTGCTTTTGCATTCGGCATATTACATAACAATCAATTTATATTCTTTAGCTTTTAAAGTAGGTAAATAAATCAATAAATATTGGACGACATCACATACATTGCTCTTATTCTGTGGTAAATAGCTTAGTCACTTTTGTTACAGAAATCAGAAACAACGACGGTACCACAACACCCAGACCCGAGTCAATATAGAAAAGTGCGTTTCCCATATTCGTGTATGAACAAGTCAGATGTCCAAACAAAAAAATAAAATAAATAAACCGAAAACAAATGTTGTTAACTATCCTCATTTTCTGGTAATGAGGTCGAGCTCGAGCCGTTCCCAGAAGACGCGTTCAGCTCTGTTGCGGCGCCATTTGCGCTGATTCTGGGTAGCGCTGCGCTACCGGGAACGGAGCGCACATTGCGCCAGCTACCGGCCGCGTATTTGCGAACTACACTTTTTTTTCTAAGGGGGAAAGGCCTACCGCACCGTCACTCTTTGCGGGGAACAGAGACTGGTGTATCGGGCTCGCACCGACTAAAACCCCCTCGGTAGCCATCGCTGCGCAATTGTGAGGGAATCGGGATCCCTCGCGGACTCTAGGCTCCCCCACAGGGCCTACCACTAAGCGGCCGTCCTCGCCGTGAATAAAGCGCGCGGCTGAACGTGCCAGGTCACCTGACACGCCCCTCGGGACTGAAGTAACGGATGCCAGACTTACCCCATACCTGCCACGTCCGGTCCCATGCAAACTACAAACTCGTCTAACTTCCTTGACTGTCCCGTTGGAGCCAGGGTTAGAGGTCCTACTTTTCAACTAACGGTCGTGGGTTTGATCTCCGTCCAGGGCAATCAAATCAATTTCTGCATTGTCACATTACAAAACAGTAGGTACGTAGATGGAAAAAGCATATAATACACACTTACACGTATATATGGCGTCATGCAAGGAAATAGCGAACACACAGAGAATAATTCGGGTAATGATTATATGGTGTCGTTCTGTGTCAATATATTAAAAATATAAATATATTTTTTGTGAGTGTGTTCGTCTCGATTTTTTCAAAAGAGCACATATATGTAAAATTATCAGATGTTCTTTCAATACCCACTAGCTGTGCCATAAATTTCGTTCGCGATGAATTTGTACAAATAATTTATAATTAGAATTAATAAATTTCTAAAATAAAAACCGCGCGCGCGATAGTCCGTTCAAAATTATGTGCCATGATTACTACATCCATATGTAAAAATCGGTCTTATCTGTCTAGATTACGAATATTAATGTTATATTATAATTATAAACAATTTACGTGGTTAAATATATAAAGAGCGGATACAAAAACAATTCAACACTCTACTCAAAAATCCATGTCGTTATTTCATGTGTTGTAAATCATTTGCAAAGCATTCTATAAGATATGGGTCTTAATTTATTATTAATAAAATACTTTAAAATAAAACATATATTAACTGCTGCGTTTAAACAAACTCGGGTTTACTAAAAGTTTAATAATAATATACAAACTCCATAAATATTCTACTACGGTTTCAGTGTAGTACCCTTTTTTCTATGGAAATGATAACAAAAACCAAATGGTATTGTTATGTTTCCAGCGAAATTACATCCCTCAAAACAGGGCTGTCGCTTCTTTCGTAACATTAAATAGAAGACGAATAATCGCTAAGATGAAGTTATGGTAAATACTCTACGTATAATTTAATGGTACAGTATGTACGTATAATTGTAGCGGCACTCGAAAGACATTAAAAAAAAAAAATAAAAAAAACTCGCCAATGTGTAACTGATTCACCTGCTTAGGTATTCAGGCCAAATGAGACAAACATTAATATTTTATTTATTTTTTTTATCTTAATGATTTAAATAAATAAATATTGGACAGCATCACATACATTGCTCTGCTTCTATGGTAAGTAGCTAAAGCACATGTGTTACAGAATTCAGAAACAATAACGGTACCACAACACCCAGACCCGATGTTTCTTCGAAATCTTATTTGTTATCTTCATCACACTTTCGGGAAAGCGCAGAAGGCTCGTGGAAATATAGTCCTTTATATATCTATCCTTTACAGCTGACACGACAGACGTTGTCCTGTCTTAACGATGACTATTTAATTATTTTTCTTACATAAGAATAACAAACACAACAAAAAAAAAGTCAAATTAATCCAGCCTTTTACGCTTGATGGTGTGACCAAGAGAAATAGTGATTCATTTATGTATTAAGGTAAAAATACTTAAATATATAGGTTTTAATCACTTAACAGTAGGCAATCTACTTTGTAGCAGTAAAAAATAATAATAAAACATTGAAATTGCGACAGTGTTGGTAGCCCTACGCTTAGGGGAAGTAGGTACTTTGTAGTCCACTGCACGGTGCCCTAACGCGGTAATAGCGAGAAATGGAACCGCAAACTGCATCATTATTACCCTAGTCATTATCACACCACATAAACTACCCGTGCGCCAACCTACTCATTACCACGTTTAATAGTTTAATGCGTGGATTGTTTTAAATTTAATTGGTATAAAAGCAAACACAGCTTTGTCATATAGAGTCGTGTATAGTTAGAAATAAGTATGACATATTCTTTTTTTTATTTTTTTTATTATTTTACACTTCAAGATTGACCTCATCCCACCTGATGTTAAGTGGTAATGAGGTCCTAGCTTAAGGGTGATAAGTACAGCATAATAAATCTGTTACTGGACTTGTCGCCCTTACCTTGAAGGCTTGACCCCTGCTACTAATGTAGCACCCCCCAGGAGCTCTGGAAACCTAACTCACACGCAGAAACACAACAACACCGAAGTGATTGTTATTTGGCCGCGGTCTTCTGTAAGGTGGAGGTATTTCACCAGTCGGGCTGCTCCAGTTCGAGCGATAAATCGCTATGCCCTACATCTCTTCTATGCCCTACCTCTCTTAAAATTAATATTCTACTGACTTTTACAAAATAAGGTTTTTAAAAGTCTATAATACCTTAAACTTGTTGATTACACACGCACGGATGGCTGGATAGATCAACGTTTGATACAATTTCACAAAAAATAAAATACTGGATGCTTTTGGATGAAGAAAGTTTGCTAGACTAAATGCGATAGCAGGTACCTTATTTAATAGGATACTTTTATTCCAAAATGGCGTAAACGAAGTCGCGGGCAACACCTACCTAAATAAATAAAATGTATAGTGTATTATATATGATTTTACAGTGTATATATTTTTTATAGTGTATTATATTTGACGACCTCGGTGGCGCAGTGGCTAAGGTAGGCGCCCAAAGCGCGTAAGGTCCCGGGTTCGATTCCCGGTCAGGTCAATTTGGAAAACGAACTTTTCTCAATTGACTTGGGTCTGGGTGTACTGGGATGACGCCCCCAGTTAGTATCCGTCGTCTGGTACTCATAGTACAAGGGAAAACCTTAGTTTGAGACCAGGTGATTGGTGTGATTGTCTGGCGCATTTATTTATTTATTTATTTATACAAAACGAGTAGTAGTGGAATTTAATCGAAAACTTCGTTTGATATTAATGTATCTTTTCTCCGTAGTCCGTACCTAATTATTTTAATGGCATACTATTATCCTGGTATGATACGGCCATGGCTAGTTACATTGGAAATAAATAATAGTTTCACAGAAATAAAAATATTGCAATGCCGGGTTGTAAAATCCGATAATCGACGCAGACACGAGACTTTTATGAAAAGCTGCTGATTCATAAATACACGTCATTACAGATTCGCAATAAAGATGGGTTTGCCCTATCTTTTCTTTCGTTTTTATTACGCCACAACTAATTAAAAATATTACAATCAAAAGTCTCTGTGAAATACGGGTATGAAATACATTTCGTGTTTCTTGATTTATATGTTTGAGAAAAATGTTCTTATCCCCTCTTGCCTACGGCCTCGGCACTCCAGCCAGCACTCTCGCATACGGCATTCTAGCCCTAGCCCTCTAGCCCTCTCGTGTGCACGCACTCTAGCCCTCTCGTGTGCACGCACTCTAGCCCTCTCGTGTGCACGCACTCTAGCCCTCTCGTGTGCACGCACTCTAGCCCTCTCGTATACGGCACTCTAGCCCTCTCGTATACGGCACTCTAGCCCTCTCGTATACGGCACTCTAGCCCTCTCGTATACGGCACTCTAGCCCTCTCGTATACGGCACTCTAGCCCTCTCGTATACGGCACTCTAGCCCTCTCGTATACGGCACTCTTGCCCTCTCGTATACGGCACTCTTGCCCTCTCGTATACGGCACTCTAGCCCTCTCGTATACGGCACTCTAGCCCTCTCGTATACGGCACTCTAGCCCTCTCGTATACGGCACTCTAGCCCTCTCGTATACGGCACTCTAGCCCTCTCGTATACGGCACTCTAGCCCTCTCGTATACGGCACTCTAGCCCTCTCGTATACGGCACTCTAGCCCTCTCGTATACGGCACTCTAGCCCTCTCGTATACGGCACTCTAGCCCTCTCGTATACGGCACTCTAGCCCTCTCGTATACGGCACTCTAGCCCTCTCGTATACGGCACTCTAGCCCTCTCGTATACGGCACTCTAGCCCTCTCGTATACGGCACTCTATCCCTCTCGTATACGGCACTCTAGCCCTCTCGTATACGGCACTCTAGCCCTCTCGTATACGGCACTCTAGCCCTCTCGTATACGGCACTCTAGCCCTCTCGTATACGGCACTCTAGCCCTCTCGTATACGGCACTCTAGCCCTCTCGTATACGGCACTCTAGCCCTCTCGTATACGGCACTCTAGCCCTCTCGTATACGGCACTCTAGCCCTCTCGTATACGGCACTCTAGCCCTCTCGTATACGGCACTCTAGCCCTCTCGTATACGGCACTCTAGCCCTCTCGTATACGGCACTCTAGCCCTCTCGTATACGGCACTCTAGCCCTCTCGTATACGGCACTCTAGCCCTCTCGTATACGGCACTCTAGCCCTCTCGTATACGGCACTCTAGCCCTCTCGTATACGGCACTCTAGCCCTCTCGTATACGGCACTCTAGCCCTCTCGTATACGGCACTCTAGCCTACGTGTTCAACGGAAAAGAAAATGCTTTTATATTGGAACATCATTATATTTTTTCATTTTATTCTTAAATTACAATTACTGAATATACAACGGTTAACATCACGTGGCGGCTCCCCTGGATCTAGCGGGTCACCTTTACCCGCGTCCAGGTCAGGCATCATTTACGTTACACAGGACTCACTAGCGCGGGTGATCCGCTAGTTAGCAGCTAGGACCGCAGGATGGGGGTGGTCCGCAGGGGGGGCTCGGACTGGGCCCGCAGCAAGGAGATGGCCCGCAGGGCCCGCACGGCCCGCAGCATGGAGATGGTCCGCATGGCCCACAGCAAGGGGAAGGCCGGCAGAACGACGGGCACGGGTTGAAGCAGCACGACGGCGGCGGGCACGAAGGAGGCGGGCATGGGCCACAACACGACGGCGGTGGGCATGATGGAGGCGGGCAAGGGCCACCACAACACGATGGAGGTGGGCATGACGGCGGTGGGCAGGGGCCGCAGCACGACGGAGGTGGGCATGACGGCGGCGGGCAAGGCCCACAACACGACGGAGGCCCGCAGCAAGATGGCGGCCCACAGCAGGACGGCGGCGGGCACGAGGGTGGTGAGCAGCAGGGCATGCAGGGCCCACAGGGGCCGCAGCAAGGTCCGCAGCAGCAGGGGAAGCAGGGACCACAAGGACCGCAACACGCCATTCTCTCGAGCGATTCAAGGCCACGTGAGTTCTTACTAGGTCAATAGGGTAGATCACTTGAAAATTTTGAGCCTAGTTTTTTTGATGGGTTTTTAAAAAACTTTTAAAATATTTTTTTATAAATAGATGTGTCCTGTGTAAATTTTTATAGAAAACTGATTTATCAAGACACTTGTCAAATAAGAAGTTTCAGAATTCAAATTCCCTTTTCTTCTTTCCTGATACTAATTTCAGCCAGTCTTACCTTTTTAAAAAGGTCTTAGTAAAAAGTACATATCAATTTACTTACAGTTAGAGAAATTACTTATTTATGATTCTTGCTACATTTGTAAAGTTTACTATTCAGAAAAGCGCTTACTAGGCCATTTGAGGCTATTATTTGCATTATTTACTAGTAATAGTTTGTTTACCGCAACATAAATAGCGTTGCATTCCCATTTGTCAATAATGCCATGGTTTTTTCTGTTTTCAACATAACCAATTACATGTAACCCGCTTATCCGGGTCTCATTAGCATTACAAATAGCGGAAGGAAAATTGGAACCAGCCAGGGGTTGTCAACGATGGGTTTTTTGTAGTTGCGGTTGTTTCTCGGTAGTGTACCCACAGAAGCCTGGGGGCAGCGGACCGAGAAATTAGTTCGTTGTAAGTAAAGTTACATGTAAACGCTGCTGTTGCGGCACACTGTGACACAAAGTAGCACACGTGGGCGCAGAGGGGCCACTTGTAGAATGCTTAATGCCTACTCCTTGAGTTTACGATGTTTCAATTTAATTGAGTTTTATTAGCAGATACTTTAATAGCTCTGATTCAGATTAACCCACGTTTTCCCAAAATAAAACAGCGGAATTGTATTCTAATTTGGAAACTATGTTTTGTATGCTTATAACTTAACCAGTGAGCAGTGGAAAAACATGGAAGGAAGGATATGGGTATAACGAAAATTCAATTAGACCATTTTTGCAAAATGGCGAATGGCAAAATGGTGGGACGAAAAGAGTACATACAAATGGATAAAATATTTATTTTTAAATCTCTCACAAACCTAGGAAACCCCATCACATTGGACCAAATGACTATACTACTCGTATTAGACGTACATCTCACTCATCACTTAATGAAACCGCTAACATTTACATACATGGTGTGGGAAGTGTGCGATCAATGGCACGTCAGACGATAGAGGTACACTTTGGACTTTACACAGCCCTTTTGTCACGTGAATAAGGTTAATCCTGCAATTGTTTACCTCGACGTGTTGGTGACCGTACGGCTCGTCAGTTCTGTGATGTTAATCTGTGGACCAACTACGTGGATTGGCGGCTTCCTGCGCGCTTCCACGGAACATGCGCGCGCTCCGCGGCCCGCCATGGGCGCTACACATTTACCTCGACCACATACAAATTATTTACAAAATTAGAATACCCAACCCTACAATTGTAAAAGTAGATAGTTTTGTTATTTGCAGTGACATAAAGTGTAAAAGGAGTCGTTGAAAACATTATAATATTTTTTTATTTAAAAGAGATACACGTTGGAAATTGATTTATTAAGAGCTGAAATTCTATTCTGTATTTTACCTTCAGTGGGCTCAAAATGTCACATTTAGAGCAGATCGTAGTTTTGATGTGCATAATTAAGTATTTTCTTAAGTAGGTACGTATTTAATATATTTGATATGCCGATAAAATTGTCTATTAAGACTCGCAGTCTCCACTCAAGAACCCGTATCCCAGCCAAGAGTAAAGTGTCTTTCCCCTACTACTTATTTTATAGTATTGTAAGAGGTTGTTTTAATTAATAAAATGTAATGAGTACCGGAACTGTTGAAATTGCCATACAAAACTCGATCACCTACTGTTTTTGTGTTCGTGCTAACAGGCCTTTTTTTTCTTGACTAGGGAAAATACTACTGTTAATGTGCCGATCCATTACCCGAGGGAGGTGACGGCATGTGTGGGACTCCCCGTTATGAGAAGGGCAGTACTACCTAAAACCCCGACTAAGACCTCATCGCCGTTAAGGTGATACTATGAGTAATTCTGCTCAGCCATAACCACCACAGCACCACCGCTAAGTAAATACTTTTTCCTTGAAGTGGGGAAAATACTTTTCCCCACTTCGTATCGTACCTCTGCCGCCGTGGGGACGACCGCGGTGGTGCGGGACTCCCCCGGTCGTAGGAGCGAAAACCCCACCCACCTTCTCATCGTCTAGTGACAGTGCCATAGGAAACTGGAGACCCATAACAGCCACAGCGTAAAAGAACAGGCCTGTGTATGAGATATTGTCTGAGATACTTATCAGCTTCGAACGGTTTGTGTCCTCTGGCGCTCTGACTGACATCCGTCGCGTATTCCCACGACAAATTGTAGGAAGCTTAACCAAATACCCGAGCGATTGCTTCAGCCTACCGCCACTCACAAACAGTTAGCCTAAGGTAGACAAATTGGTATGTAATGACAGAATTCTTGGAACACTTTACTGCATTTTACTTAACATCGTTGTAAATAAAAATATAGTTTTACTATCAAGTTTAATAGGCGCACTTAATGCTGGTGTAAAGGCAATATTTTTTATTTGCAAATAGCAAAACATAGATATTATTAATAAACTGATCAATGATAATGGTTCACAAATAATAAGTTTTAATGGATATTTAGGTAACTTAAAAACATAACTTTATTTTAAAACTTTCCACTGACTTACAAGCTCACATTAACCTTCATCACATTAACAATCGCACTCATTAAAACTTTATCAATTACTTATAAGTTGTAGGTACCTACTACTTATTGGCTTTTAACAACACAATTATGGTCTTAAGATCCATAAAACGAGACAGAAGAGAAAATTGAATGTGTTTTTTTAAAAGGACACTTGGGAAGGGCATTATAGCGCAGTAGCTGTCCCGGCGAACGTCGTCCCGCCGGTTTTTTTCATTTTTTTTTACCTTATTAACCTTCCTTGGACCTCCACAATTAAATCAAAACAGCTCAATCGGTCCAGCCGTCCTCGAATTTTAGCGAGACTAACGTACAGTAGCGTGCACTAGTATGTATATAATCTCATTCTAAAGCGAACCGTATGCTAACGTCATAAAAGCTCACGTGTTAACATTTCATTGCTCGTGACTATAACACGAGTGCTTTTTATTAATATAGTTGATAAAGACGTTTATCTTATATAGTCTTATGTATTCTATATTATATAATCTTATATATAAAATCTAACTAATCTATCCTATGTTTTAGTCCATTCATAATTTGTACACACTGTTTGAAAAAAAAAAAGAGGCCGAAACAAAAGTAACAATTATCACATTAACAACAAAAGCAATAGCAACAGCCTGCGACACCCAATCGGCATTTCTTATCATGTCTCGATCGGAAAAACATATTCCAACATACCTATTTTGTTCCCCGCAACAATGAAAATGAAATCGATAGGAATCGTATAATAGGCTATTAATTGTCTACCTAGTGTACAAAAGTACACTGGAATTGTTTCGAAAAAGTAAACGATGTTATTCGCTTTCGAAGTGTTGGTTTCCATTGGACGACAGCATTGGCTGTATTGGCATCGAGATTCGAACTAACTTGACACCACTGTATTATTGCTGCACAACTTAGTATCGAATAATCTAAGAAAGCAGTTTTAGAATCGATTTCCTTTCGACGAATTTCAAATATATGGGATTGTAACTTTCAATTAGAAAAGTCACGTGATTATATCTGCAGTAGATATCTTCTACTAATCGAAGATCTTGAAACTAACACTTAGTTATAGGTCTCTCAGGCTTATGCAATCAATACAAACCCTTTTTTCCGTAGTTTTAATAAATTTCCTTGGACCGTGATGTGTGAAAAAAACAATTTCGAGTTAGAAAGAAACATAGGTATTATTAGTAAACATTAGTAATGATGATAGTACGCAGGTAGAAGTTTATTTTTTAATAAATATGTTCCTCAAAAACTTAACTTTTTCAGACCTTTCACTGACTTACAAGCTAACATATTAACCGCCTTCACATATTAACCATAAATAGGCGATTTTCTTAACTGCTGTTTCGGTTTGGTGATCGAAGCATTTTTCAAGAAGAGTAGTGGAATAAAATAACAATAACAATTTCTATATTTCGTAACTACTGATATGCTTAACGTCAAATCAATATTGCCGCAACAAGTCGGCCAATGGACAACGACCAATACTTAGAATCAGCGAAGATAACATCTGTTTCTATTTTTAATGTTTTCCTTTCACGTCTACAACTTGTCAGTTATAGTTATATGCGTCAATAAGAGGCTAGACCAGACAAGACTAGGCATTTCTTTAACCAGGGTCACATTCTTCAACACCATGTCACGAACCCTTCTTTATTTATTAAGAGTCTGTTTTACGTAAAATAATAGTGTTAAGGTCGCATAAATTGTACTTTAAAGCGTCTGTAAACCCAATTTCTGTTAAAGTAAAGAATGTTTATCTATCTAGTCAAATTAACTGCAATGTCTGAATCTTTAGCATTATATAGGTAAGTTTAAAACCATGTATCAGTAGTCAGTACCCTTAGTACGTAGTTGAAGTTTAATTTGGTAATTTTAAGCAGTTCCACTACTTACCGCTGAGGCGCTATAAGAATTTCCATACTTTTTTCTCATTATTTATTACTATTTGATTGTAAGGGTAGAGCAGGCACCATAAACACAATGATATGTAACTTCTTCCGTAGATCTTCAACCCAATAGAGGATTAGAAAATAATAGAACAGATTCATGTAAACTCTACAAAAGCACTTAAGTATGTATCGTCAGTACAATTCAGTATTTTACCGCCGCGCGGCGCCGTGTTCGGAATTCGTCGTTCGTCGCGAAAAACAGGCCACATATTGACACTTACACCTTTCAAAATACCAATAATTAACTATTTTCAAAGTTAGATTTACATGACGATTGATAGATATTCTACATCCATACCATTTTGTCATTTAATTAACTTGAAGATGGACGGACGTACGTTGTTTATTTTCGTTTAATATTCCTATCGTGATATCCACATAAACGTATCCTTATTCGTTATGATTGTTGCAATTTGTCCAAAAAACTTGTAAAACACGTCTGTTGGTAATTAAATTGAAACGGACGTATCTAATAGTGCATCTGCCGAACTTCGTGTGAGCGTTTCGAACGTTTTTGCTGCCCGGGGCAATTAGCGACACGTTCCAGGAACAAGTGCCTATACGTGTCCGTTGTTAATACATTCGTTGCATTGAAAGGCATTTATTGTTCTTGACATTTCGCTGAACGTTAGGGGGAAGCTAAATGTTTTCATTTGTATGTTTACTGTGGATGAAATAATTCACTTACATATAAGGGTCCCAGCGATCCGGCCATAGCATACATGTTAGTTCTAACATTTAATTTAGCGATTTTGCGATTGTAGTGCTCTGCATCGCATTTTGAATACTTTCTGTGTTTGATCGTAGTACCTATCTAAATCGTGCGTTTTCTAGACTTTGTGCGTAGTATGTGATAGATGCATTCAGCTTCTAAAAAGCGGCCAAATAGCCGATCGCAGTTGATAAAGGTAGCGTGTGTGCTGGCATACTTTCAAAAGCTCGGCACGGCTGGACAAACGTTAACGAATAGCGTTTCGCTACTGCTACCGTCTGATTTCTCCTGTTCGTTAATGTAGCAGGAGATGTTGTAACAATCAGTATGTTTAGTCTTGGATCTTGCTTACTGTGTACGTCGCCAGAAATAAAAACTGTAGTCCGTGCTACACACTTAGTGATAAGGATGATGCTCGGCCCAGGACTCTTCTGTACCTACCCTTTGTATCGACCAAAACGGTAATTGAACAATAAAACCTGGTGAGAAAATAGTATGGTGATGAAGAACTACAGAAAATGTCTTATAAAAACTATTACAAAACTGACTGTAAACCACTCAAATACCATTCTAAGTCGTGCTAAGAGTAATGTCACAAATGTCAGTTATCCTATCACTTTAAAACTCGAACATTCGAAATTGTGAGGATTAAACGAGTAATTGGAAGTGGGTTGCGAACTTCGAGCAACAAAATTCAAAAGCCTGTGTTGCTCGAAGATTGTTTAGTAACTTTGAAACATAAAGTATGTTATGTTCTCTGGATTAAATCCTCGTCTTCAACCTAGCAAGTCCATTTTCAAATACCTGCTTACACTTAATCCAGTTCACGAGCCGGTTCCCCACAAATGAGTGACGAGACGTGGATATTATTAAAAGAACAGTCTCCCTTGTGTCACTTCGTTATTTTTGTTTACAAACAGCTCAAAATACCGTTCGACAGAGCTGACGTCACTCGGGTGACGTTACGGCTCTCGGAATAGAAAGTGTCGTAGGCGCATTGTCACATGCTCATTTTATTTAGCTCCGTGAATCAGACGATGTGACGAGTGGCCAAGTACAGTAAAGCACGTCAGACTTTAGGACAACTTGTATTTGTCTTATATCGTGGTAATAAGAATTAATATCGCGCTTAGTGTTTGTACTGGTGCCTTTGTCCAAACACTTTTTTAATAGAAATGCGCCGGCGCCAGTGCACAGATTACCTAAGGCGCTTTACTATTCAGATTGTTTTTATTTTTACACATCTGCGTGGGAAACTAGCAAGAGTCACAGTTTTTGCTATTTTTCAAACAGTTCCACAAGTAGGTAATACCAGAAGACTGCTGCTAAAGCTTTTTATATCGCAGCCGCATTTGGTGAAGCGGAACCCAATTGGCCTGACAAGGTACCTTATGTTTTATGTTGGTCGTTTTGTAATGTGTATGTAAAGTAATCGTGATGGTAAATAAATGTATTTCTTTCTTTATGTTTATATTTTTAGGCAGCCAAAATTTTTTGAATAGGTACTTATTTATTTGTTAACTATAGATTCAATCGAGGCTAAGATTTAAATATTTGACCGAAAAACATCGCAAAATCATATAAATATTCGCTAATACTGGAACTAAAAAAACTCTGTAGCCAAAGATTTAGAGTTTATTTATTACAATTAGCACAGAAACCTTAGCACGAACAAAAATACATACGAGATAACGTGATTTTTCCAAGTGATTTCTCTCTTATGAAACTACATAGGTATCCAAGTTTGAGAAATCTTCTTGGTTTGGACCATTATTCATTATTCGTGTTTAACACCTTGAATCCATCCTTGCAATGTATTCCGTGCGTACATAATACTACCATATATTAGGTACACTAACGATAATAATGATCACATAATGCAGCCCACGTGTTATCTTGCGGATCTAATCGTTTCCATTGCATAATCTTAATCCAAGCATTGTATTTTGAATCTAAATAATGTCTGCACTATGGTAATTTCTTATTATAGCGCTACAGTAAAATACAGTATACTTTCTTTGGTAGATAGATTTGATTGGTGTTCCAGAATTATTTTTATGATGCCAATTTCCCGTTCTTAAAATATCCTTAAAGTTAATAACCCAAAAATTGTAATAAGATCTTCTTAGTAATTTTAGGTTATTAGTTAGGTACATTTTATCGTGTTGCTTATTAGATGTTGCCGAAAATTCGATGTAAATGCAATATGCCTAAAACTGTGTTAAGAATGTAATAAGATTGATTCAAAACATGATGATGTGATGCGATGTCGGCACGATAATGTAATTTAAAAACATAAATTAATTATTTACAAGCTTTTTGAGATTCATCTGTTTAAGACATGTTTTTGTAGTGTTTTCTAGAGTTAATAGCTCGTTAGTTTTATACGAAGTTATTTTTCTGGTAAATTACGACTGCCATTTTCATAAAATTTAGAAGTGAAAGTGAAAAGCAGATTCCTAAGAGTGTTGGGTACCAAGCGACCGATAAAAACTTGGTTTATATAAAATGATGTATGTTTATATAAATTTCAAATAACACAGTTAAAACCTACATAGAAATTATAGGTTTCAAAAAACCTACATAGAAATTATAGCTATAATTAAAATAATCTGCAGTGTTTGTTCGACGTGAATTTATTTTCGATTAATAATAATTTATTCTAATTATTCTCTTTAAATGCACCTACGTAATTATAAGTATTCCCTTTCCACTTCAATTTTTGTCTGATCATGAAATCTAGCTAAAACAAATATATCTCCCGTGTAATGTGGTAATGTCGCTCCGACCGGCGCCAACGATCAAAATAAACGTAAATAATTACGAATTCTCAGAACAGCTGATACGCGTGTGTTTACAACGAGCGATGATGTCCTTGAAATAATTAATTCTAACAAGCAGATAGTATGATAATATACACAGTATATATATGGAAGTATATAGGTAAAGTGGATAGTTTAAGATAAATGCATGCTTTTCAAATGAGTCAATACCAACCTATTAGTTGTTCTACTTCTTATTTATGTACTAAATATGTGCCATTAGTTAGGTACTTATCTGATATTCGATCCAATCAAGAAGACTTGTATTTGCTCTCGAACTCTAACATATTAAATATTTTTCATACGAATAACAACTTTTTTTTAAGTAGGTATGTTAGTAATTTTACAATCAATTTGTACGAAATATTTCTTATATGTATCTAATATAATTTTGTTTAATCGACCATAACTCGTTAACAACTAAAAACTATCTTCCTATTGTAAAAGCTTTCTTTTTATAAATCATCGTATGCATTGCAGTGAAAATATTTTTATTTTATAAAACCGGCCGTTAAGCTGCCTTATCGGGGGCGTCCATTAGCAACGCGTATTATCAGATTTTTTATTCTTACTCACTCATGGTGTTGTAACATCTATAACGAATCGTAATTCGTCTTTTGAAAATAATCATCACTTATATTTAAGTTCTCGTCACTATTTAAAATAATTTTAGGAAACAAATAAATGAACTCAACAGAAACTAGGCATATGAAAATGAGAGGAATGTCTGACCGCAGCGGCCGTAATTTTTAAGCAAAATTGCGAAATATATCGGATTGTTCCGCGTAACGTCCGAACACTAATTGGACAGGCCACTGCAGGCATTCGATGGTTTCAATTAGGGATAACAGGGACTCATTGGGAAATTATAACAATCAATTACTAATGAAATAGACAAGTGCATGTCCAGCTATGCACATTGCACAGTCTGCAATTTCGCTGTAGATATACCTTTTTTTATTGGAGATAGGAAATGCCTTATGCACCGTACCGATACTTACGGTTTAAGATATTTATTTACTCAAAAGAATTTACAATTCATTTGTTTGAGAAATACAAGAATATTTGTTAGTATCGTTGGTGCCGGAACGGCGCCGCGGCGTATGTTAGTTAATATTTAAGTTTTTTTTTTTTTTTTTTTTTTTTTTTTTTCTTTTTCAATACAATATTTCAAAACAGAAACCAATTATTAGTAGGCTTAAGAACTACTGTATACTACATAAACTTCGAGACTAACTCAACAAAACATTATAGTGGGTAGGCTTACAATGAATTTCTTAAGCGGTTCCATGCTAGGTGTCACCCATTACGTATCGAATGGCCAGTAGCCTTATCCTATCTATTGGTCGCAATGGCTCCGGGGTGATTGTATTCATTAGAATAAAATAAAATATATTTGGACTGCACTTTATAAAATCTTTTTAATTTCGTTATTTAACTATGTAATATTAATCATTAATTATGACGTTCAACAGGTACTTACGAGTAAAATTAGATTGTTTTTTTATAATTAATGTCTCAATGGTATAGTGATTTATCTCGGGGTAGTGAGTTCCATTGCTAGGTCGATCAAAGTATGCTACGAATTTTTAAACTTAATTCGGATGGATTGGTACCGGTTCAGATGGTCTTTTTCGGTGCAAAGTTTTCCGTGGTGGCGTGCATGCGTATTTAAGTGATTTATATTAGTAAACTTACGGGGACGTGGTATTCGATGTTACACTTTTACTTAATAGCTATCACACCCCTTAAACAAAATTTATCAAAACACTGAATAAAATCAGCACCAAGATGTCTGTGTTCATTAAAAACCACTGATTAATAGTTCAATTATTCGTAGGTACAGTTTACCGCATACGATTTGCACTTTCCGGACCCCTAATATATTTATGAATTCCCTGACGAATAATAATATTTGGTCAAACATTTAGACCACGTCCCGTTTTTTTTGGGTTGTTTTTATAATTAAAAGATTGTAATACTATTCTAGTAACATGTTATAAAAATAAATTCTTCAAAGCTGCCTTTTTTGCACACTAAAAAGATATATTTTCTACAATAGCTATTACCAAATTCCGATCGCATTATTCCGGTTTTAATTTACCAAATTGCTAGAATTTTATGTGAAATTCTCACGAAATTACACGTAGAGACTAGGTAGTATTACCTGTTTTCATGGCATCTATAATTCTAGTACCTAAATCTGTCAAAAAAGCCCCCTTAAAATTGATCTCTATGCCACCTGATGCCAACTAAGTAGATTAAATTCAGTGGATAAAGGTAGTTCCATGTGATTATGACAGTATCTACTGTCGGAACTGCTTTTGTGAAGTATTGCTCATCCATACCGTGGTGACCGGTTGACCCTCTATTAAATAATTACTTTAATTCATCAAAGTATCCTCATGCTAACCGCAGAATATGACCTAATCATAATTCCGTTGGGAATCTCTTGAGAGCACGCTTTGAATGTAATTCTGGTTGCTGTTGGTGTAGGTAAGGAAAATGTTATAATCGGTTTTCCTGTTTCTATGTTTGGAGAGTTGTGGGTGACAAGGAAATGTGAGTAACGCGGTGACGCAGGAGGGCAAGTCCTTTGCAGAGTTTATGGGTTTGTGCGCATCACATTATTTTCAAGTCGCGGGAAAATTCTACACCTTACCCGTTTACGAACGTTTTAAACTACCTTACACCTAATTTTGAATTGTCATTTAGCAAATTTATTACTCCCGGGATTCCAATCATCGTGTGAATAATTACGAACATCTTATACATATTTACGAAAACGTTATTTAACGTTCTCGTCACTATTGAAAATTATAACTAAATGATTATTGTACGATTGTGTTGAATTTAGTTTTTTCAACTGTCAAAAAAAGGGAGGAGGTATCTCCTACTCCTCAATTCGACCGCAAAATATTTAAATGATTTTTTTTTACTGTGTGTCGCGTATGATTTTGTCGTTTATTAACCGATTTTAGTTTTTTTTTTGTTACATCACATTCCGATTTTGTCTCATGTTTGTATATAAAACCGATTGGTTTTTTGTGTACTACCTAACCTTTACCTTAAGAGTTTAGTATGTCAGTGACTGAGAAACTAATAAATATATTGAATCAGGCGTCAAAATTTGCCTTACTTGTCTCTACAGATACACAGAGTGATTCACCAAAGTAAATATTGAAAATGTTGAAATCTTTATTCATGTTTCCTGCTACCGCAACATGTTTGTATTTCATACTCATTATTTTCACTCGTTATTATTATTCAATTATTGAGTAACTGGAATAAATCCATATTTAAATTGCCCTCATTTTGATTGCTTGTCAATTTTTCAATTACCTACATAATGCATGAATCAGCCGGTAATGATAATTATTATATTATGAACTTTGTGTGGGTACTGTAGGTACCCAAGCTAGCAAGAACAAAGTGACAACTGAGTAGTTTTACGTAGGTATTGACAGTTTTTATGGCAAAAGAGTAAGTAGACTTATGGAGACTCAACTGATATTCATGCTGTAAGTCTCAACGCATTTCGAAAGCACATACACGATGCCATTGTAATGTAATTTGTAATTTATAGTATAGTATAGTTTAAGTTTAATTTTTTTTCTGATATGTGCGTGTGGTGTGTGATATTTGCATTAAGCTTAAAATTATTTACCTCCTGTAAACTATTTCCATGTATGATTGTAACTATTGTTGGCAAACCTATTAAATAATTAAAATAAAATAAAATTCAGTAGTTCCACAACTAACCGCTGCGGCGCTAACACAGTGTCCATACTATTCTCTCACTACGTAAAGCTATTCGATTACCGTATTTGTTCGTGCTAAGTATACTGATTTCATATAAGCTCGGAATAAACGTCCAGTGATAAAAATTAGGAGAGTCAAATTCCCACACATTACCTAATCTTTTAAATGTTGTAATTTGTATTCATAACGTCTCCGTAATCGGGAGTGGGTCAATGGATCAATAAAATCCACATTAAAATTTATAGCCTATAGCTGTTGCCGCGACTTTGTTCGTGTTGATTTGGAATAGATTTAGTCCGTCAGTTAGATTTTCAAAATACCTACAATATTTTTTTTTTTTGCTACAGAAAATGAATAAAATTTATTGTGATACCTACAGCTCATGAAAGTTCAATTGGTTTGCCTCACTATTTCGTAAAATCTGTGCAAAGAAGTGACGTGGCGTTAAATATTAACGCAATACTATATATACCTACCAATAGTCAATAGTCAAATATTTTTATTCATAGATATTAAATCAGTAATACTTACGTTTGTGTTGTGAATGTTTTTACATGATATACGAAAAATTATGTCTGTATCCTAAATCTATACCAAAAAAAAATTATGTAACTGCTGGACCAAAACAGTCATTTGTAGTACCCTGTAGGTACCTATGCACGTTATAATGTACTCTATTGCATTACAATTCAAAATACATCACATTCCGTTAAGTTATTCCGGGCGGACGAAAAGTAGGAAGACCAATATTTACATGGAAAAGTTCATTTTTGCAAGACTTAAAATATTATGACAAAACCCGAGCACAATGGAAGGAACTAACGAAGGACAAAACCAAACTGAAACAAGAAGCAGAAAAAATATTCGAAATTGAAGAAACTGACAGCGAAACGGATTACAGTACATCGAGTAAAAACGACCGAACCCAATAAAATCTACGAAACGTTGAAAACATAGCATCAAAGGCTAGATAGCCCACCTCATCAACGCTCAGTCCTATAAACTTACCCGTCTTACCCAATATCCTATACTGGTTGTAACGGTGAATACTGGGCTGGTTGTGGTCGGCCGGTTGCGGCTAGCCGATCGTCCTATCCCATCCTAGAGCGTGTCCCTCCTTACAAAAATTTGTGCCCCCTGGTGTGCCGGTTCTGCCGGATCAGGCATTGCGTCCTGGCTGGGTGTGGTGCGTCAATCAATCAATCAATCAATCAATCAATCATTCCGTTAAGTTATTCCGGGCTTAGATTTGTTTTCCTTCCTACCTTTTACAAACACCATAAAATTACGTTTTGTTTTGTTCTTGAATCTTAAAATTTAGTTCAATGATACCAAGCACTTCGATGTTAAAAGGTTCTTGCAAGTGTCGAATATGCAGCCAGTGATGCTGTGGTAGGTCTTAAAATTTTAATTAAAAAAAACTTTATTGCACAACAGGTGGATTTAATGCTAGGGGCATTCTCTACCAGTCAACCCTTGAGTCATGCAGACAGTTTGTATATGAGTGCGGTAACAGTGGAGAAAAAAAAAAGAAATAATTTTAAACAACAATAAATTAAGCATTAAAAATAACATTACGGTATCTTTTAAATATACGATAGTAATACACATACTATATACTTACTGTATTTAGGTCTTTTATTTCCATGGCATCACCATCAAGACGATGAGGTCCACCGGGGGGTTACAGTGGGTATTCCTGCCCGCATAAGGGCAGGGAGTCCCACACACGCCGTCACCACCCTCGGGTGACGGTACAGTGCGTCAATGCATTTCCCCCCCAAAAAATATATAGGTGTCGAATACGAGAGTAGTCACAAGTGCTTGAGCTTATTACCAGATCAGATGAATGTAGATTTGTTACAAAATGCGAACAACAGGAAATCTTAAGTATTTTCCTTTCATGGAAAACTAGCGTTGTAGAATACCAGGTTTCGAGCATGCCCATGATTACGTCATTCAACCGACTACTTAAACAGACATGTCGGCTTAACATCGATTAACCGAAAAATCTATTTTGAACCATACATAGATAGATTAAAACTTCAAAGAGTTTTTAAACTAGCTGGGACAATCAAGTTTAACATATTACTGCCGCTCATGGGTTCGATCCCCACCACTAACCATTCTTTCGAATGAATATAGGGGAAATATTATATTTATGAATAAAATGACACTTGTATGCTGTTACTTGTATTTGCAGCAAATATTGATCAGTAATATCCTCCATATTAGGTAATTGCAAAATTTCTTCGATTAATCAAGAATCGATTCTAGTTTGTTCGATTTGATTCGATTCGGAGATCGATTTTTTTAAAAGTGAGTCAGCAGCCTAGTACTCCTACAAATACTACAATCCTCTTCCTGTTGTTGCCTAAGAAACAGGAAAAGGGATATTTCCTCTAAACTTGTGCCGCATGTAAGTAATTCCTTTTGGGTGTTATGCTCACTTAATGGGTTATATATGAAAACAAGACAAACAGGAAGTTCTTCCTAGTCGGAATGAATGAAGCGTTCCTGGTTGCGTCAGAGCTGCGACCGGTGACTAGTCGTGATGTAAACACGGCCCATCCATTCACGAATCCACTCCGTTTGTTCTGTGATACGATCTCTTCTGAGGGAGCAATCCTTAAATCGAGAGACATCGCAATGAGATTGTATTACAAGGCTTTAGCTGGTAAATCGATTCAATTCGGTCGTTTTTAATCTAGTAAAAAATAATTATAATTATATGACTATTTGGGGTTTTAAATTTAATTAGCTATAAAGTAGAAATTTATTTTTAAATAAAGACTTAAAAATATTAAATATAGTATGAATGTTGATGGAGTTGAATTGGGGTTTTCTTTAATTTGTTACTTTTATTTCAACAAAAAAAAGTTTTATATCTTCTCAAAAGAAAAAGATTCAATTATAGATAAGATAATAAGAAATACCTATAGATGGGCTTCAGTCTCACACAGAGCTGTTCTTTACAGTTTAAGCACACTTTAAAAGAATTTAATTCCATCACTTTATGTGGATAAGAACTAAGGGAGGAATACATGATGTAAGTAAGCCAACTATTCTTATAATTCGCCATTTGAGAATTAGGTACGCAAAACGTTAACTAATCTCAAGTTGAAGTTCCAAATAAATTATAATTTGCACGACATCTCATTCTGATTATGTTTTTAATTGATAGTCTGCTCTAAAAAAATAATTTGGACATATTTCAACGTTTTTATAGACCTGACCCAGCATCCACAATCTGTATACCTATTAATATTTAAATTTAAATCGTGAATTAGGCAGAATGAAAAATCACAGAATGGCTTTAATCTATTTTGCTTATATATGTCACCGTAAGATTGTAAAAATCGTTAGATTACAATCTAACTCGCGAGATTGTAAACTGTCGATAGATTGTGAACCGTAACTGGGGATTGCAATTTAACGGATTATTTTTCGCTTTATTGTAATCTATCGAAGTGAAACCGTTAAATTACAATCTGTTAGGCGTCAAACTGTCAACTGTCCGAAAGCTCTTCCTGATTGGTCGGTTTATTGTATGAGCGACCAATCACGACCAGCATTTGTATGTCCGCGTAAAGTTAGGAATGAAATTCAATTCAAATCATTTCTTTTATTTAAAGAAATAGAGATGTCGTTTAAATAAAATAAATGCACTTCAAAAAATCTTCAAGTATTTATTTACTATTTACTAGGTTATAAATAATCGTGACATACGTTGAGAAATAATTGTACCGAAACATTTATTCTTCAAACACTCAAAATTATAATTGAAAATTACAATAATATGAAACAATTATTTTGTCTTTTAACACAAATTAAAATTGGAAAATTTTAAGAAACTTTTATAAAAAAATATTTAGTCCTTTAAACATACCGTAAATTAATTGTATAAAGACAACAAACGAAATAACAAACATATATGGCGAATGACGGGGCGGCTAGGGGCACATAACTCTCAACCAATCAGCGCGCGAGATGCATTACGTTCTACGTCAGTTCACAATTTGACCGATTCCCATCGATAGATTACAATATAGCGAAAAATAATGCGTTAAATTGCAATCATAATGTTACGGTTCACAATCTGTCGACAGTTTACAATCTCGCGAGATAGATTGTAATCTAACGATTTTTACAATCTTACGGTGACATATACATTGAAATAACAGTATGTGGTCGTTATCCTGATAGTAAACATACTAGTTGATAAGTATTAAAACTAGATTTTTTTTTTAATATTGTCGACTGATTTAATGATTGGAACACTCTCGTTCCAACTTTTAATAGGCCAGCGACGAAATAGTCTGATTGAAGCACGGATTTCCCGGAACCTCTTCTTTATAGCTATTCTACTTTTTGAGTGTTTTATGTAGATGGTAAAAACGTGTTCACATTTAATTTCAAACTATTTCAACTATAGAAACTAGACGATAAAACTATTTCAACTATAGAAGTATAGAAACTAAACTAGATTTTTGTTACGATTTCTAAACATTTTAAATTTGCCTAAAAGCATACTTTAATGATCGTTGTATAATATAGACTTTGCTCAGCTTCCTGCCTTTATTCAGTAGGTACGTGACGTAAATTCACATGAGTTTGTAAGTTAAATAATGAAATTGCTGATCAAACATAAGTGTCGTATTCTAGTGACTTATTTGGCAACCGGTGAAAATCCGAAAACAATCGGCCGACTTCGTAGTGTTAAGGAAAAGGGATGCCGATAAAGATTGGTTATTATTCCGTCTGTTAGATTATCCAAATTCATGGGACACCTATTTACATTTCCCATCTAATCATAAAATGACGGCGATACATGAATTAAATTATCGCGTGACGTGGGTACATTTTGCACCCACCAGTGGCGTAACAACCCTTAACTCCACAACTTGGTATTCGCTTTATCTAAGTATTTTAATATTGATTTGGCATATGAAAAAAATACTTGTCTCATAATTTTTTGGACTAAAACATACCGTTTTTTTAACTCATTTCGCTTCCCTATTGTAAAGGAATTATTGATATCTCTATTTAAATTACTACGAACACAACAATCAAATCACAACAATAAAATACAATATTTTTCAAAATTTGCGAAAAAAGGTACACAAAATAGATTACATTCAACCTTGGGTATATGTCATTCATTATTTTCATGTTTCTTACCTGCAACATATCTCTCCGATATCTATATGTGCCTAACTACTTATAGATACTCGTAGTACTTATTACCTACTTATAACACAAAAAACTTAGTTACAGCGCAATACCTAACTCTTTGCGATATGAGGTCGTGTAATTGTTCGAACTCCTTTGCATTGATAACACAATTCCTAGTATTAGATATTCGGATATCTATGTTAATGCATGCTACCGAAGAAGTGTAAATAACAAAAATTGTATAAATGCTTTCAATTTTCTGGTTGATAACCTTATCTTATCGTTTTCCGAATACTGATTTAAGTCGATAGGTTAGCGTAAGTGGAATTTTGGCCCGAAGTAAAGAAGGGCATTGATCTTTTAAAGCAATTTATGCTTGAACGCTGTTATGTATAATATTTTATGCTTATCCATAAAAGTCGTTTTTTAACTCGCTTTTGAATACAACTTCTATAATTTTAAAGCTAATGAACAAAAATATTACAACATATCTGTCTACGTACTGGGAATGAAAAAGAAAAGGTAGGTATGTAAGTTATATTTACATTGTTAATCTTTAGAGAGCATCGTAACTTTTCTAATGTTACGCTATACGTGTTATCTCCTTGAAAAAACCTTTTCTAAAATTGCATTGCTCGTTTATTCTGGAAATTCACTTTTATTGTGTGCAATCACACAATAAATATTATCAAACTATTCGTGCCCGCGACTTCGTTCACGTGAACTACGGGATTACGATTTTTTTACAAAATTAAAATATTTTTCTAAACTAAATGTAGCCTAAGTTACTCCTTATTACACCAGTAAAAGTCCCGTTAAAATCGGTCCAGCCATTTTAGAGATTAGCCGGAACAAACGGACAGACAAAAATGGTAAAAAAAGTTATTTTGGTGTATAATGTATATATATTCATATGCATATGTCATTTTAATATTACAAACAGACACTCTAATTTTATTTTAGTTTATATAGGTAGGTATACTGTCGCTTTACTAAAGTAAACAGCATTTACTAGAGATGGAAACTTCGGACGAGACCTAAATGTAATTACATGTTGGAGCAATGTCACGTTTATCTAGCGATAGCAACACATTTTTAGCAGAAAAATAGGTACGCGGACAAATACGCAGAAACTTATATCCCGCGCTTCTCGCAACTGATAACGCACCAGTACACATTATCAGTAACTTTATGAGCACGTGACCACGTCATTTTCTGGAAAAATTCGAAGTATCTACGTGTGGTTAAGGTTGATGTGGAATAGTAACAAAAAAAATGAAAAGAGTCCATTTTTTTTTCAGATTCATCAAATTTGAATAAGAAAATGATACTAATATGATCGGATTTTCTTAGGACATGCACTTACGCCTGAAACACTAGAGGCATCACAAACATGTTGTTCAAAAACCATTAAAAACCTAAGTTCAAGGTAGGTAAACGTACCTAACTAAGTACCTACTTATAATTAAAAGCTAAACCTTAGGTAATTAGTGTAAGTTTCTTGCGCATTTATTATAATTATTTATTTATTATCATTACATGAAAATAATGATGATAGCCATTGAAATGATGAACCATGAACATATAGTTTGACGACCTGATTTTGGCGAGCGCCATCTCTGAGGTTCCGGGTTCGATCCCCGGTCGGGTCAATATGGGAAACCAACTTTTCCATATTGTCTCGGGTCTGGGTGTTGTGGTACCGTCGTTGTTTCTGATTTCTGTAATACAAGTGCTTAAGCTACTTACCACAGAATCAGAGAAATGTATGTGATGTTGATGTTGTCCAATATAGTTGTTAATTTGGTTTGGGTGGTTACGAGTTATTTATTGAGATTCAGCTTTATTGATTAATTAACGATGTATTTTAGGCACAGCCTCACAAGCTGCTCAATTATTCTAGGAAAATAATCTTAATTAATACTATTATGTCTTTATTATTCTGTTTGCTGAATTTTCTGATTAGTTATTATCACAACGTCACCTTATTAAAGATCCGTTTACGGAGAATTACTCCGATAATAGGTATTTCTATTGAATTAAATTAGGAGTTATGTAGATTAGATATTATGGTAGGTTTGAATCGATAATTATCGATACCTTAGTATCAAAAACACGTATTAAGACTTCTATTACCCTTGCTTTGAATTAAAAATCTTGAAAAGTTTAAATTATGAGAAATCCAGATAACATCACATACATTGATATTAATTAATATTAATAATATTAATATTGGACAACATCACATACATTGCTCTGATTCTGTGGTAAATAGCTAAAGCACTTGCGTTACAAAATCAGAAACAACGACGGTACCACAACACACAGACCCGAGACAATACAGAAAAGTTCGTTTCCCATATTGACCCGACCGGGGATTGAACCCGGAACCTCAGAGATGACACGATGCCAAAGTCCGGCACGCTCGCCTCTCGGCTACAGAGGTCGTCAAATTGATAATGGGGTCTATTCCACAAAACAAAGGGAACAAACTAAAGATTTCGTTTTTGAACATTAATTAAAAGTTTAGGAATTAAACGTGGTTTTTGATCTGCATTATTAATTCTTTTTATTTTGGTTACGATGATGAGATTGCAAAATTGCTATCCGTTATTGGATGAAATATATTTGTGGGAGTAGACCCCTGATCTAAAACTAAATATAACTTGGTAATTTGTGTTGTGGAAAACAGAACAAACGGTGGTATCACATTTTAAACATAATAAACTTTTAAAGACCCAGTCACAAAACAAACACTCTGTCAAACAATGCTTGTCTTGGATGGTATTTGAACCCACAGCCCTTTATTCAACATTCAAGCACTCACTATACTTTGTAGAATTTAAGGCAAGAACTACATATACCTACATACAAGTATCGTCGCCTAAGATACCTACCATCAGCGCGGGTACATCGCCCCAGTCCAGAGCAGGGTATTTTTGTTGACGTAACAAATACAAAGTAGGTAGCTACATCAAATTCCACGAATAGATATTCATTGGAATGCATACATATCTAATGGGAATACCCACTTTACGTGAAGCATAGAGCTTGAATCAGTTAGAATTTGTTTTCTTTCTTTTTTAAGTTTGAAGCAGTGCGTGTTGATGCCTAACACTATCGCTTACAAGCCTAACTATTTACTGTTAGTGTCCTAAACACGGTAGGTACTGTAACGGGCAAGTTATTTAAATGCGTCATCGATCGTACGATTCTGTGCCTCGTTTAGTAACAGTTTTCGGGCTACTTGCACGTTGAAGTAGTAGCCACTACAAGTTGTATCTTTAACAGCCCTTCACATCTAAATCTATATAAGCGTAAAGCTGATTGACACCATAGGTGATAGAGCCCCAGCTGCCCCCCTCCCCCCCCCCTCGTCTGGAAACTAACCAACGTGTTTCAATAAATATTATTGAATAAAAAAACAAAGTTTTATTTATTCAAGACTATTGACGAATATTAACGCGAAAAGCGGCACTATATGTATTTGCTCCGGGAAAACTAAGAACTGAGTAAGCGTGGTAACTTGTACTTATTCATTTAAATACAATAAAACAATACGCGATAGTTATACCTACAGATTTCTTTATAAAAACACCGAGCCCGTCCTCTCTCGCCCTCCCTTATATTAATAACGAACAGAGCGCAGCGGTATTTCTTTCGTGGCTAAAAAACATAGTCCTTGTAAGTACCTACTAGCACTTTCCTATCACCATTATCTTTCCTCATTCTCTTGGAACCGATTGTATTGATTAGGTGTAATTATTGAACGTAGGTAATTATCGGCGTCTAAAGTTTTCTACGTAAAGATTACGAGATAGTATTTTCGACGTAGTACGATAAGATTGATACAAAGTTCGTAGTAAACAGATAGAAATATTATAACGAAATGTAAATTGAACGTGAATGTACTTGTAAATAAGCAGGTAGACGATTAACTAATTAGTCCTGTTTGTAAAGCCATTTCGATGAAATCGGTTGTTATTGTTTTTGTGATCGAGATAAGTGGAGATGATATAAAGTGTTTTGTATTTGTTTTCTTCAAAGATACTTTAGTAATTCAAATACAATACTTTCCAGGAAAACCCGTGTCATTTAAATATGACCGCTGTTAATTATGTTACAAAATGTAGGTATATTTTTGGAAAGTATTATATTGTTCTCACAGTTAAGGCTTCTGCCATTACTCGTAACTAAGTGTGAAAAGGACTCTTTTCCTTGTAGTTACACTATTTCAGATATTAAAAGTTCAGGCCGATTACGTAATATATCTAAAAGATAAGTTCATACCTACTATTCGGATTAACATGAATTATTTTCGATCGTAGTTTACTTTAGATCAGTGTTTGATACGGTTATCTTAACTTTTTGTTATCACTGTTTTTGTAAGTGATGCGTAAAGGCTTCTTTTTTCAGTCTTCGTTTTCCTGTAAATAATAATTTTGCATGATAACACTTAAAACGTTGGAGTAGGCCGTGTAAGTAAACTTCATAAGGTAGGTTAGTACTAAGTTAGCATTTTTGATGATGTTTTGAGGATACATTTTCAGTTATGTGTTTTAATTTTTATTGTTTTTTATACTAATAAAATGAAATATACTAATCGTTGCTTTAGTCTGCATTTGGCAAGAATGTTCAGTAAAGGTACAAACAAAATTTTCGTGAATTTCAGTTTTCCAATAGACAATACACAATCTTCATCCGGTTAATCAAACATTTAATTTCGGCTCTGTGATTGATTATGCCAGACGAGTAGGGTTCCCATGTTCACTAATAAAATATAATAATTTATTTTCTACACGTAGATAACTAGGTTTGTTTCGTATTGGGCGAAATAAATGGGTCATAAGTTATCTGTTTTATAGTTCGGTTATCTTTACGAGACAAATCCCATGCATTTCCGAAATGAGTTTACTAAAATAATATGCAAATGAGTAACAGTCCTGACTCCATTTCATTAAACTTATTTTATTAGCTAGCTAAATCGAAAATATTTCCGAAAATTTCAGCACACTTTTGAATCATAAAGTTCGTATCATGCAATCCCAATAAAACATGCTTTTTGGTCAATAATTTGTGCAATCAAATATGAGTATATTGGCAACGCTTTATAATACCGATGAATCCATTGCGAAAAATATATGATGTTACCAAAGGGTTAACAAAGGGTTGTGGCAGTTATTTCGCTCTATGCATAGTTTAATCAACAACAGATTGAGTGAACATGTTATCCAGTCAAATCGTTCAGCCTGGCTCTCCTACACGGGTGTCGGCGGTTAATTCGGCGAACCACATTCGAATGACTAGTAATTACGGGAGCTACTGCGAAACAGTAATTAGGCCCTTGATTGCCGCTACTCAGAACAGTGATGCCGCAGGTTTGCCAGAAAAAAGTTACGAGCCCTTCGGCTATGCTTTGATTGGATTGTCTCGTGGAACGTGATGATTTGGAGCCGCGAGGACATGGACAATCCACCGATCCACCTTTGGTGTTGGCAAACTGGCTCAAATATTTTCCATACGGCAACTACGGGCATACGCGTATTCTCAATCAATATTTTACCTACAAGCAAGCAGTCCAGATATATCAAGAGTCGCAAAAATCCGTGCATTTATTTTAGCATATTCGAGTACTTACATTCGTAGACGTAAACTCAATCGTAAGTTACTTAAACATGTGATCTAGTGTATGTCTATTATTTACATATAAATAAATAAATATTTTTTTAAGGATTTAATACTGACAATGTACTTTAATAACAAGAATCGTAGACTTTATAGGTACCATGTATATTCATGTGTGTATAATCGTGGGCTCAGCTGATATTCTCAATTGTGTCATCGGATATCCTTTATCTAGTATCTCATGTATCTTTTTAAAACTTCATCCAAATCTATTCAGTAGTTTTTGTGTGAAATTGTACACACATACACACAGATATGCTTACAATCTTTCACGTGTATAGTAAGTATTAAAAGAGCTATGAAAATAACTTGTCCAGGATACGACGATGGACATAGTGTGACAAGGGGTTTACAATAATGGCTTCCTTAAACTTTAGCTGCCTGGACAGTTCAAAGACCACCTGAAGTATGCTGGTTGATACCAAATAAATGTAAAGGTGGCCAGGGCACCTTAAAGAGCGACATCCGCCCAACGGCTGCGCACGCGCCGCTCCTCGGCAGCGCGTGTCGGCGTGAGGCCATTTTGTTAATGCTGTTTTAATCGCCGTATAATTAGATGTCATTGGGGACACGGAATAAGCAAGAAAACACACAAATTGCGCCTTTTCTCAGAAATCTGGTAATGACACCGCGGTAAACGATTCTTGCAGCCTTGGCGGAGGGAACCCATTAATACATGCTTGTCTTAAACATTACGAAGAAATTGTTACACAACTGTGTGTCATAATGTGCTGTCTATGTGACTAATTGGCGGCCTTTTGCAGCGACACAGTGATGCGACAAATGGTCTCTACATTATAATTCAATTCGCTTCAGGCATTCCATAGTAGATAACAATTGGAAAACAGCTGGTACAGTCAGCAATTCTAGTTGCTTGCTACACACCTCAGTGCCTTTTCATAGATGTAGTCGCGTTATGTAGTGAATGTAGTACTTATGTATATGGAAAACGGACTTTTCTATATTGTCCCGGGTCTGGGTATTGCGGTATCGTCGTTGTTTCTGATTTCTGTAATACAAGTGATCTGATTTATTATTTTATTTATTAGGTACTACAATGTTCGCTCTATGTTTAAATCTTAGGTTTTACCTACCTGTACCTAAAACCACGTGCTTTGGCACGTGTTTAATGGTTATTATTGCTTCCTATGGTTTTAAGATCGTTTTAGAAAACACGCAGCTAGTTAGTGGGTACAAATCCGTTTTGCGGTAAATTCCCCCGAAATGTTTAAAGTGAAGGTCATTAACAAATTCATAAAAACTAGAACTTATTTTGAATTTTTAGATAATTTATATTGAAAAAGCGTCGAAAACTCGGAAATTAGTCGTAACGCTGATGTGTCGAAGTATATCATGACCTGTAATTAAAAATACAATACAGACCTGCTAGTTGGCAGCCCTGACATAGTGTAATAAACGATTTGAATCCTAAATATTTTTACAAATGTTTAATACCTGCCTTATAAAGTAGTAGTCGCTTTGAGATATTTTTTAGAATTTGTTAGCTGGGGTGGAATTAGGGTTGCCAGACAGTCGGGAATTGGCGGGATTCTCCCGCTTTTTTGCTTGTCCTCCCGACTCCCGACAAAGAGAATAATCTCCCGACTTTCGTCTAACGAAACTTTGAAAGAAAATTTGTTCACATGGAGTGATCTCTTAGAACTCATAGAAAAATTTTAAATTTAATATTATATTGACACTGAGCATTTGTACAGTGATAATTGTTCTTTAAAAGAAGTTTTTACTTTAAATCGCTTTCCAGAAGAGATTAATAAAATGACAAATGATAAGCTATGGGCATATTTTATAAGAAACTGCGTCGAAGTTAAAAATTTAACCAAAATTGTATGTTTTATATTTTCAATACCAGTAAGTAACGCTTACTGCGAACGCGTTTTTAGTATACTCAATAATTTATACTTAAAAGAAAGGAACCGAATGAGCATGGATTTAATAAAGGCGGAATTAATAATTCATTTGAATTTTGACGAAAATTGTTTTAATTTTAAGATTAAGGTCATTAAAAAGATTATTGAATAGCGATAAAGCTCAAAAGTTATTAACCGCCGTTAAAAAAAATGACAAATACTTATGGAAAAAACAAAAACAATAACCATGCTCATTCGGTTCTTTACTTATCTTTTGTGTCACAAATACTGATATATATAATAATAATTTGACGACCGGTTTGGATCAGAGGCAACAACGCCTGGTCGCTATCACGAGGTCCCGGTTTCGATTCCCGCGCGCCGACAAATATTTGAGTGAAGAACGCTTAATTTGTTCGGTGATCTGGGTTATATCGATATAATAATATGTATGTATTTAACAATATGTAAGTTATTTATTATTATATTGTTGTATGGTACCCATAACACAAGCCTTATTGAGCTTACTTTGATGGGACCGTGGCAATTTGTGTGAAACGTCTAAACATATTAAATAACTACCAACTATTTTTTTTTCTTATATCTACAGTGAATTGGCTACTTGACAGTTTTTGAAAAAGTATTGTAAAATGTGCGCCCGTTCATTTTATATCCCAAGCAATTCGATTTATCTGGAAATAATCTAAATAACCAGAGAAAAATAAGATTTTGTGTAACACATTTAAAAAGCGCGCGAAAACGCCTAGTCGCGTCGCTGTTCCAAATATGACGTCAACGTCGTTGACAACGAACCGATACGCATAGGAACGACTTAATTAAGATAAACGGAAAATGTTTCAATAAATTCTTTATACGATTAGACACAATAATTCAATTTAATCGGTAAAATAATCATTGTTTCGCCACATTAAAATAAATAATTTTCGCCGACAGCTGTCATTTCCGAATTGCAATGTTGGTTTCCGTTTCGGTTCTTTTGTTCCACAGATAAAAAAACTAAAATTTATTTTGCAAAAATAAAATACTAACTATGCTTTTAATTAAAAAGTAAAAGTGTAAAATGATTACTTAACTAATAAGCTAACATATCTAACACTTTTCATATTTTATTGTTAACACTGTCAAGTAGCCAATTGCAAAAATATTTGTTTACTTAATATATAATGCATAATTATTAACTTATTTTTTTATTTCTCCCGACCAAAGCCCTAAAATCCCGAAAAATCGGTTATTGATCCCGATAAAAGGAAGAATCGATCTGGCAACCCTAGGTGGAATGGTGGAACTTGCCCTAATTTAAAAGACTTGATGTCCACCTTCGGCTGTAATTTATTATACGGCGTAGGGCTACCCTACCTTATAACAGGAAAATATCTCAAAAAGGTGCCTTCATTTTTAATTCCTTAACTTAAAGCTATGGAGGCCCCTTATCGAGATATTTTCATGTTAAGAAAGTACCTACAAAAATTAGTTTTACTTATCGGTTACATTGAAAGGAGATAGCCCGTAGCCAGTACTCTATATAAAATTGTAGTGTCACAATCTTTTTCTTGGGGAAAAAAAAGTTAATTTTTTTTACACCATTTGGGTGTTTTTCCTTTTGGGGGGTAATTTAAAAAAAATATAAGTAATTGTATAGTTTCCGATACATTTGACAATTTCAGCAATGAGGGAAAGTGGGGAGGTGTACGTCTTGAAGTATAACGAAAGCAATCGATGTAACGATGTGAATGCTTTCCTATCATTATGATTAGGTACCCATTTTAATTTAAAATATTTTAATCTTGCAAGAAATATTTACAAAATATATTAAACTGTCATCAAATAAAAAAAGATAATACCGATTTTACACAATCACAATCATAAAATCGTTCTGGTTGATGTCACATCACCTCATGACAGTGACAATTTGACGACTGTTCATATCTCTTTGTAGAATAGTTTTGTGGAATAGTTTCTTAAAGGTGTCATTTTTATAACCTACGATACAATGTGTTTTCTTTAATATCTTCAAACTCCGGAAAACGAGAATAGGTATAATTTCGTAGGAAAGATATACATAAATAACTTACTTTAAATAAGCTATTTTGATCATGACACATAAATCATTAGGTCAGAACATTCGTCCATAGTAATTTGGACATTGTCCTTTAACCACTAGGTTAAAATTGCCAACACAATATTCATAGAAAAAATAATACCTCTATAAAGACTTCCCAACCAACCTAAAAACAATCTCCGTATCCCAGAGACGAGCGGGCCGAACTTAGGCGTCGCTCCATCTTTCTGAGTTCGATTCCCGATCGGGTCAATATCGAAAACGAACTTTTCTATATTATCTCGTTTATTTGTGGTTTCTGATTTCAGTAACAAGTTATTTACGACTTTTACGACCTTCGTAGCCGAGAGGCGAGCGGGCCGGAGTTTGGCGTCGCGCCATCTCTGAGGTCCCGGGTTCGATCCCCGGTCGGGTCAATATAGTAAAAACGAACTTTTCTATATTGTCTCGGGTCTGGGTGTTGTGGTACCGTCGTTGTTTCTGATTTCTGTAACACAAGTGTTTAAGCTACTTACCGCAGAATCAGAGCAATGTATGTGACGTTGTCCAATATTTTTTTATTATTAAATATTATTATTTAGGTACTTAGTACAGAATCAGAGCAAGACATGTGAAGTTGTCCAATATTTTCGTTTTTTTTATATGCTTGCAGTTAAAAACTGTTTAAAATCTAAAATCTCCTTAAAACTTGTATATTTATAGTGAAGTGACCTATTTTCCGACAGATGCTTCTCAAAACTGAGAGAGCTGGTATTTTTAACACAAATCAACAAATTAGGGCGTGATAACACACTGCACAGCCACCTAGCAGCTTAGGATTAATTCCGAGAATGTTAATTATACTATTGTAAGCTCAACATCGCGTCAAGATAAACACTTTGTAGTTCAATATTAGTTCTTATGTCAACGATATAATGTCGGTGCAAAGTCCAAAGCGTAAAGTCAAAAGTGATTGTACTAGCGGTCCTCTCTAGCATCTCACGAGTAAAATGTATAAAAAAAAGTTATTTTTTAAGCAGTTCATCATTAAAGAAATTAATGATAGGCATATAATATATCTATGGCGACTGGCGGGCTGCCACACAGGATCGCGAAAGGTGGCGAGATCTCCTATCGGAGGCCAAGACTCATTTTGGGTCATCGAGCCATGGGAGTAATATATATAATATATCTAGTTATACCCAGTTAGGCATATTATGCTATTTGTAATTTCTTTGTTTGCTTTGTCGTATACTTGTAGGTGGTACAATTTATTTTATAAAATCGTTAATGTTATTCGCACGCGATGTAAAGAAAGTTTTAGGTAATCTATATAATAATACTATCTATTCGTAATGTAATAAGCTGTAAAGCTAAGGTAAATTATTGCAGTTTAAATAAAGATCTATTAATTATTGCTAATGTACAAAGGTTATGTAACCCTGGCTGGAATACATAGTATTGGCTTCACATCGAAAAATAATGTGTTAAGTTATTTTTTATCTGTTACTGATAGTTTAAAGGTAGTATATTGTTTTATAGATTGCACTACTGTCAAGGTTGACAGGAAGGTTGGGGTATACGAGTTCTGGAGTGGAGACCACGCCTCGGTAAACGTAGTGTAGGACGCCCTCAGGCCAGGTGGAGTGACGATTTACGCAGGACGGCTGGCAGGAGCTGGATGAGAGTAGCCGAAAATCGAGCGAAGTGGTGAACATTTGGAGAGGCCTATGTCCAGCAGTGGACTGCAACAGGCTGATGATGATGATGATGATGACTACTGTCAAGCTCTCCGTAACAGTTACAATTGAATTGGTTCGATTTACAAATTGAAGTAGATATAATTAAAAATAAACGACTTGTTATTTAAATCAAAGGACCTCGACAAGGAAAAATGGATGGTTTTATTACGAACCGATTAATATTCCTGGCACCTTTATTGAGAAGGTTTACCTTCAGCGTTCTCGATAATTTACTAATGATTTCGAATCTAAGGTGGTACCTACTTATGTAGCGTAGTAGCTTGGATTTACTTCAGTTTTTTTTATATAATATATTGCACTTCAAGATTGACCTCATTCCAGCTTAAGGGTGACAAGTACAGCATAATAAATCTGTTACTGGACTTGTCGCCCTTACCTTGAAGGCTTGACCCCTGCTAGAACGTAGCACCCCCCAGGAGCTCTGGAAACCTTACTCACACACAGGAACACAACAACACAGAAGTGATTATTATTTGGCTGCGGTCTTCTGTAAGGTGGAGGTATTTCACCAGTCGGGCTGCTCCAGTTCGAGCGATAAATCGCAATGCCGTACCTCTCTTAAGATTTATAATTATGTTGTTCAAAAATTGCGATACGTAATAGGTACATGAACGCTTCCATATAGCAGCTATCGACAAATTTTAGTAAGTACTAGCAGTTCCTCGCGACTTTGTTTCCGTTATTTCGGGATAAAACTACCCTCATATAGGATAGTTTTATCCCACTTTATATTAATCATATAGTATCTTATATATCTTTCTATCAAATATCATCCAAATCCTTTCAGTAGTTATTGCCTGAAAGAGAAACAAGTAACAAGCTTAACTTAAATCCAGATACTCACAATTTCTTATTTATATCTAACATAATTCAACCTCAGGATTTGACCTTCATATAATAAGTTTTGTTAAAGTTTTCCTGTAATACATATATCAATAAATTAGACTTACTTCATTTAATGCATGCAACTTGATGCATTACAATGAAAAAACCTTTTGAAAAATAGAAAAGTATTTTTAAAATGCCTAAGTATTCTTATTGACTGTCATTGCATTGTGTAACTAGTCGTTCTAGAGTCGTAAATATGATGGAAGCTCACAGAAGGACGGTAACAGTGATACAGTAGTCAGACTATATATACACAATTTGGACTTTGTACCGCCGTTATGTCGCGTGAATAACAACTAAATTCGAACTGCAAGTGTTTGCCTTGATGAACTTGTTCACCGTACCCTGGTAGGTAGGAAGGCGCAGATGCAGTCAGACTAAATTGGACTAGAGATATAAAGCTCAGTCCTAAAACAGTGACAGGTGTCCCATCCAAATCGGAATTAAGAGCCTATTGTTTTTGATTACGTGACCCGCATTTGTCACAAAGTGAATTAAAAAAAAAGAAATAGGTATGTACAAGCTTTCTGTTCCACTTCTAAAACGTCATAGAATTAGTCATTCTTTAGTGAGGGAGTTTTGTACAGTCAAAATCATGTCAGCATCCTTATGTCGCGCGGATTATAACTAATATTTAACTGCAAATGTTTACCTTCGCGTGCTGACTGTACTTAGTTAGTTTTATTATGTTTACGTAATTAAAGTCGGTAAAGTCCCTAATAAACTATCGGTTCAAAAGAGGTCATCAAACAATTTTGTCGTCCCTTGAAAATGAATTTTGATGCTCCTTGTCGATGCGTAGGTATGTGTGGTCTCTAGGTGTGTGCCTAGTTCATCTGTTTATGGACTTCTTTGAAAATAGAGAGAAAAGTATCTAATTATTGAACATAAATGTTTATTGGTAGGGCTGTGTGTTCGTCTTTTTAATTCATTAGTGTATAATGTATTTGAATGCTGCACATTGAAATTAGCTTAAACTTGAGATTGACATACCTTACTGGCATCCTAAATTAAAAAAGATCTCATTTATAAGAATGATAATATTTTGGCGTCCTTAACCAGACCCCTAGAGCGACCACTCTGCGGCTCTATCGGTACCTACTGATAAGTATGTATTTAGTTCCGTTTTCAGTTGTGTCGAAGCGCAATAGGTCCAAATCATTCAGCTTAGGATGCGCCGCGTAAGCAAAATTCAAAAACGATGCGTCAGCTGCTGATTGGCTAAAATACAAGCACGTTTAGATATCAGCTAATCACCGGCATTGAAAACTTTTATCGTCTCATGTGAGAAAATCGACTAATTGCTCATGCTAGCAGGTCATGTCAAAGTTTGTCATAAGGTTTAAGAACCACGTATACGAGCGGCGATGATCGCGAAGCTGCTTAAGTATATAGGTATTATCGCGCTCTTAACAAATGTCAAAATTGTTGAAATTGCTGATGATTGGCTGAAAATACGAATTCGGTGTGCTATCAGCCTATTAAAATTGATGGAAACGCTGCTGATTGGTTGAAAATATGAATTCGGTGTGCTATAAGCCAATCATCAGCACTACTTTTGTCGTCTCATGTGAGAAATTTGACGTACCTACCTATTGCGCATGCTAGTAGTGCAAAAGACTCTTTGTTAGATATACCAATGGCTAAATAAATAAATGTTGGACAACATCACATACATTGCTCTGATTCTATGGTAATTAGCTGAAACACTTGTGTTGTGCAGAACGGAAATAACGACGGTACCACAACACCCAGACCCGAGACAAATAGAATAGTTCGTTTACCATATTGACCAGACCGGGGATCGTTCCCAGGAACTCAAAGATGGCTCGCCTCTCGGTTAAGTCGTCAAAAATGAATCGAGAATCCTAATCTGTCATACACTAGCTACTGGTTTTACATAAGTCATAATTGGCGAACATCAGAAACGTGCGGTGGCAGGTGGGCAGCTAATTCGGAGTTATTGCTGTCGGGTGCGTGATTCGCATTTGTCGCGTATTGTTAAGGATGCCTCGCAAGACATTTTTAGAACTTAATGAGTTTAATGTGTGGATAATTGTCGTAAACCACCGTCAAAGCCTATTATGTACGTACTTACCTAATGCCGAACGCCTAATTTCAGAATATAAAACGATGAATTGTCTAGGACCTCACAGAAAGATCGGAGATATAATTTTTCGTTATGGTGTAGGTAAAACGCTACCGCTACAGCTTTAGAAACTTCATTTTAAATCTTACTAAGACATGGATCCTAGTCTCTAAAATAAACTAGTGCTTTTGCGTCACCTAAGAACGAAGCAAAGTTTTGGCTGAGTTTGATGGATTTTTACTAATCTTCTTCAATCTTGTTGAAAAAACTAGTCGAAATCGTTGTTTTGATAGACACACATTGGTGATGTTCAATTATTCGTCATATTAAAGGCGCACTATAGGTAATTTCAAATATTTAAATACGATAAACACTGGCAGTTTGATATTAGTTTTTATGTCTACGCATTAGAGTGGTAGGTACTAAGTCCAAAATGTTTAGCATGACGTACTAAATATTTAGAAATATTGGCTTTTCTATTATTTATTGCAAATAAAAACCTTTCTTTTGAATCACTCTATCTATTAAAAAAAACCGCATCATAATCCTTTGCGTAGTGTTAAAGATTTAAGCGTACAAAGGGATATAGGGACAGATAAAGCTACTTTGTTTTATACTATGTAGTGATTTTTACGAATAGGCACACCAGCAATACAATACTCACATTCATTTTAGACATTAGATGTTAGGTAAATTATCTGATTGTTTAATATTATGTCAAAATGTTAGTATAAAAACGACGAATGATCTAGCTGACAATCCTTCACCGCAAATACCTAATGCCGTAACAAAGCTGCAAATTGATTACCAAACAATAGGTACGAGTAGGTATACTCGTATGTACGTACCTAACAAGGACGACGCGCGGAATACAAAGTTAATCTGAACATTTTGATCGCTTTCCAAATCGAACACTGCAACTCCATTGCATTTTGTATGCTATTACGCAGTTAATGTAGCATAGAATTGCTCCACAACTGCATACCTATGCTGCGTATCGGCCATGATATACTTAAATGTATAAGGTACTTATGTACCTACTTGGTTCCATAGTCTTGATTGCAGATTTAGATCAATACGAAGAACTACTTAGATTTTAAAACAGGCGCAAGCGGTACTAAGCGGTGCTACATAGTTTTCTGACCTAATTTTGTATATTAATTAGAAAATGTGTATGAATAATTTTTTAACAGTTTTTTAACACAAAAAATATAAAGATGTAAGTTTATAAATCTGAAATAACTGTATATATTACCAGTAAAAAATTCTTTCGAAATTGTAAATAGTGATTAGAAAAACATATAAAAAAACAATTACATATCAAGGTAAGATGTTAGTAGTGCAGTTTGATATTAGTTCCTATGCTAACGACTTAAAGGTGGTAGAAAGTCAAAAGTGTATAGTCTAACGTGCTTATATGTACTACTGTATTGGGTGCTACTGAATCCTACCAATTAAAGCAAAAAGCTAAATGTAATTTTTCAATATTTTTCTCATTCCTCAACAAAGCATTTTTCTCGTTGCAAAGTTGATTTTCTTAAATTTCTAATACCACTAATTAGCTATAAAAAAATTACTGCTATATAAAAATGTGTTCATAAAGCTCACCACTACATAACATTATTTCATTATGGGTTAAGCTAACATGAAAATAATATTAAATACCTAACGGAGTGAAATCACGTAATTACACGAAGTAAACTTATGATTATACCCAGACGTTTATTATTTTGCTGGCGTTGGCTAATAGCGAGGCCTGTTGCTGTTGAATTCTAAAATCTGCTAACATGCAGTAAACCCTAATTACGTACTTAATTTAATTACAGGAAAGTGTGTTTTGTTTAATAATTATTTTCACGAAAATCCCTGCATATAGATGGTCCAATTCTTAGTGACCCGTCTTAGGATGTGAGTTCGAAACCTAACCAGATCAAAATATGTAGGTATATCGTCATTCAACATTTTTGTTCCTTCTGTGGGTGCAGTTATTTCTGTGTATGTCAGGTTCAGTCATAATAACATCGTCATAGTTAACACTCGTAATCAAACTGTATAGTAGATAATCTAATCTATCAAACGCTATGATTCTGTAAGTAGCTAAAGCGTTTGTGTAACAGAAATCAGAAACAACGACGGTACCACGACACCCAGACCAGAGACAATATAGGAAAGTTTGTTTTCAACATACCGACCCGATCCCGGGACCTCGCAATTGACACGACGATGAAGTTCAGCCAGCTCGCCTCTCGGCTACAGAGGACGTCGGACCATATCCCACCGTAGATTGTGGTAACTACAACACTAGTGCTAAAGCTAGTTTGGGATAAGACCGATGCTTGTCAAGTAGTCCAAATTTGTCTAGTTTTCTTAATTACTTCGTTTTGCCGTTAATTAGCATATTGTAGTTTCGATTGATTGCCGGTTTATCGACTACCTATTCACCTCATATCAAAAGAATCTATCGATAATATCGATTGTTTAAGACTGTCGACTACTTACAAATTGTTTTTTGCTTAATAGATTGCTTTCATGTAATAGTATTGTTCTGAGTTATCGTTACTATCGTATCGACTGTTTTTTTCAGTTGAAATCTATCAATAGTCTATAAATAGAAGTATTAATCATAGATACCTACATGGACAACACTAGCAGATACTACCAATTAAAACATGTTAAAAACTTCACTCATCTACGTTTTTGATTTATTACAAAAGTTTATGAATACAAAACTACATACTGAGTCGTCATCATTAGTATGGACTTATGGAGCATGTATGAATCGGATTAAATTAATTATCATTAATAATGTCAGTACACGGGCACAGAGTGGAATAACACGCGCTCGCATTGTTGTTCTCAATTACGTAACTTTGTGCCTCGATTATGACGTTTCATGATTAATAGTATGTAAATAAACACCAACTCATTAAATTAATTGCACTTGATTGCGAATTGATTTACTAATTTGCTCCAAAATCCAATTGAGTTAATTAACGTATTTCGAAGCGTTACGTTATACAGTCCTTACTTTGGGAGTGAGCGATCTTCTTCTTCTTTTTGTGTGGAATGCCAAACAATTTTCTTTTGCGAACTCTACCACTAGCCGCTGCCCACAAAGAGTTGGGAATTAGTAGGTTCACGATAGAACACGGGTTTTTGATGCTTTATAGCTTTACGAGAATCGGTGGAGGCCAATATCCAGTTCAGCTCATTTCAAGACACAACCGTGTCTGAAGAAAGTTGCTCACGTGGACAAGTGACTGGACACTGGATACGCGTTTGAATACGTCTTCCTTAAGGTCGTAAGACTCGTCAAACCAAACGCCATAGATAATTAAATATATCTGGCATTCGGCCTTACGCAGTTATAGATTACATACTAGCTGTACTCGCGTCCGCGACTTCGTTCGCGTGGTCTACATACTTTCATGGTAAGTTTCACCCCTATGTCCCCTAATATTCGAATAAAAAATTAATCCATATTTTAGTCCAAGTTTCGAGCTGTATTTGGGCCAAATTTTGTGAAAAATTTAAAATTTTCCCAAATAAACTTTCAAGTGCGGTATTACCCCCATTCCTTCTTATTTTCTAAACAAAAAGTAGCCTATGTGCGTTCTAGTTACGTTCGACGTATACTTATACCAAATTTCATCAAATTGATTCTGTGATTTAAGCGTGAGAGTTGGACAGACAAACAGAGAGACAGAGTTACTTTCGCATTTATAATATTAGTATAGGTTTTATTCATAACTCATAATTTAATTTCACTGCCCAAACAAACAACAATTTTCTGACATTGAAAACTTAAGAAATCATAAATGAGGACCGACCCTGCTTTTCCTCTAATTGACTAGCAACCATAACGGTGATGGCTAATCAATCGTCCAAAAATTTATTTTGCATCAACCAAAACCGATGCCGATTGGACAAACCTAGTTTTTACAAGAACAGCGATTGCCGTGTGCCCTTTGCAACACAATTTCTACGATTACGTAATCAAAATAATTGATTAAACATGTTAGGTATTTAAACTCATACCATACAAACGTACAGCACTAAACACCTACATCACGACCCAAGCTCGCGATCTTGCGATTTCTATTGAATCGATCCATAATTTTCTCAGAAGGTATAACGCATTCGCCGCTCCTAAGAACTCTGCACAATATTTTGCAAGCATTATTATGAACTGCCGACCGACAGAGGTAGACGGCCTCTTAAATACGTTATAATAATACCTTATTCGCAGTATTATCATCATAAATATTAATAATGTTCGAGATACGTAAGTTACAGTTCACTCAACAGGGTCTCGGCTTTGCATTCAAGATGGAGTCGTTAGAGGGACCCCACACTAGCGTCTTTCGAGCGTCAGCGTCTGGCCGGCGACCTCCGCCCACTAGCGTTGGTTGGGCGTTGCGTCGACGCGGCGCCCGCACAGCGTCGGCGCGGCGCCCGCACAGCGTCGGCGCGGCGTTCGAGCGGCGCTTGCGCTGGGCGTCCTCTGCACATCGCGTTCGAGCGTCGCGCCGCGCTGACGTCATGTACAGTTATTTCGAAAATGGAAATGTAAGATTTGAATAACGCACAATATAATGTTTTATACTGCAGTGATAAATTAATGCTTTCAACTTGTAAAGGAAAAAATATATTTTACCTATTTGACACATGGCCCGAATAGGCAACTTTAGCATTTATTTTCTCGAAAACTAAAAGTACTTAATTGAAAATGGGTTTCTTAGGCAATATGAGTTAGTATTTTAAGCTACATCCATATTTGCTATCAGCTAAAAAGTCTTCTACCTACTGATTCTAAAACAGGGTCGGGCCGAAACAATTGAGTTAATCATTGTACTGTTGACAAAATAAACGCTGCGCAAGCGTCGGGCCGGCGCGGCGTCTGTGGAACGCAGTCCTGGCGTTCGTCATTTCGACCGCGCCGCTGCGCAAGCGTTGCGTCGGCGTCGCGTCGACGTCGCGTCGACGTCGCGTCAGAGTTGCGTGGGCGTCGACGCTCAAAGAACGCTAGTGTGGGGTTACGCTTAGGGGAAGAGTTCATTGTTCAGAAATAGATGTTGTGGAGCATACGAGTTCTTAGGGTCTACTCTCAAAAACAGATAGCAATTTTTAATTCTTATAGTCGCAACCAATGAGAATTAAGCGTTTTCATAAAAATATTATTTATGCCAATCAAAATCACGTTTTAACACCCGAACTATTGATAAATCTTCAAAAACAAAACCTTTCGTTTATTATTTTCGACCTACTTATCGTAAGCAACACGTCAAAATTGCCTGACACCTGCTTGTGTCGAATCGTCCTAATCTGGAGGTATTATCAGCGTGGATAACATACACTAGATTTAGACGGAATACAACTGAAACATTCATCCATATAACCATCGGAAAGTTACAGAACACCGCCTATCATTGCCCTATTTTGAAATGGCTTATTATTATTGAGGCGAATGAAAAATTAAGAGAGTATAACCTATTGGCATCTACAAATATAATTAGGCAATGTTTAAATAATTTGGCTTCAATTATATTGGACAGCCAGCAATTGCAAAGTATTATAAAAAACTAAATAACGGCTGCGACTTCTTGGAAGTATTTTTTTATATGTATATGGCGATTGAAATTATAGGTGGGGTACTAAAAATAATGACATGGCGACTAATATTAACAGTCGTATAGCAAATAATATTATTATGGCTACTGTAGACTTCCATCTAAAAAAATACTTTCTGGCTATAATTAACGAGCAGCTGTAATTTTAAATCGAATACTATAAATAAATATTAGGGAATCCTTTTTGGTTTTGGAAATCATAATATAATGAAAACGGCGGCAGGCGCACCCGCTGTATAGAAGCGGAGCGCGGGTCGTGGCGCGGGGGGTGAAGCGCTCCACCAGCCAATGGGAGCGGCTAGTGAACGTCAGGTTTTTTTTTAAAAGTTACGTCTACGGGAATATCACGTAGTGACACATGGCAGACATTTGATGAGTATAAAGAAAAAAACGTTTTATTTTGGAAAATTGTACTACCCAGGGCAGATTGGAAGCAAGGCACATGTCCACAATTTTTTAAAATACATACCTGTAAACATATATTGGGCCTTGCCATAAGGCTAAAATTAACAACGCCGCCTTTGGAGGCAAAAATGATTCCAATAGGACAAAAAAGAAAGCGTGGACGCCCCGCCAAATCGAAGCCGGCCCTAATTATCCAGTGATTATTTTAGTATATATATACCTAGGTATAATTTCGTAACAATAAACAAATAAATAAAAATTGATTATTGATAACCTTAATGCCTTTTAATTTTTCGCCCTTACAAATAAAAAATAAGTCAAGAAATAAAACTTACAATATTTAAATTGCATGCCATTTTTTACTTTATTTGCAGCTTACATGTCACACCACATATTATGTTAATTAGATCTCAATCCTATTAAATACTACCTAAAATCTCTTTAATAGAAACCTCTACTTTACAATTTATGAATGCCTATTTTGTACTTTTTAGTTGCTTCCGAGTTTCCGCTTAACCATAAATTCAATTGCCAAAAGAAAAACTCGATGCCAGTTTAAATTAAACTAAAGCTTAAAATTACTTTTTAATGCTGCCAGTTTTTACATAATAATGTACTCCACCGTTGCAGCCAACCTATTATATTTCCTATCCACTTTCATTATTTTATAAACCTTAAATCAGATTTATTAGTCGCAGTGTTAAATACATGCCTTTTGAAATTAAGTCAATTTTCTTATTGAATCTCGGTATTGGCAGAAATAGATTGCGCTAAAAAGTCTTATTCCATTTCACATAATTATATATCTGTTTGTAAAAAAATATATGAGTTTTTTACAAAATTTATAGGGTATAGGTATGGGTACAAATATGTATCCAGTTTATCTGTTTGTTCCGTCCGCCTAATCATTGAAACTTCTTGAACGATTTTGTCGGGACCTTCAGTGTCAGATGGCAGTAATAACGGCTATTTTATCTGAGAAATAATTTATTGATATGAATATAATGAATACCTACAAAACTATTTTGCGCAAAATGGAGTCGCGTGTATAGTTTGTTCACAATATAAAAATATTATTATATACGTTTCATTAATCCGATGCGAGCATATTCTGAACCGGTAGATCCACCTTTACCTAGCCTGGTTAGTTTATAAAAGAAATAATGAAAATCAATCGTTTTGCTACGCAGTTAGTCACACTTAAATTTTATTAAATTACTCCAACAACTCGGCAAACCGTTTTCATCGAATTTTTAATTTGATTGGATCAAAAGAATCCTCAAGTTGACCTTTGTTTTTTGTAGAACATTACAACGATTTATTCTTCGAACTTAATAAATGTTAAATAAAAACGTTTCAGATATTAAATTATTCTAAGAAATAAACTTAAAGCGTTCGCGGTATCTGCTCAAGATATTTAAAACGTTCTTGTTTTATTATGCTCTAGGATTAACTACAAATTGTACGCGGCCTCGCTCGCCTTTATGTTTTTTTTTCAGTTTCAATACTCTTTCAATTTTTGTATCCCTATTTTACAAATTTTCAAGATCTCAAGTAGAGGGCAAATCAAATCACAGTGGGATATGGGATTCCGTTGGTATCACGGTAATTAGTAAGACTAGGTACCTACATATCAAATACAAAAGTCCATCTTCATAAAAACGGGGCAAAATTATAATCCTAATTATTAAATACCACCTATAAAGGTAATTGCACGACAATTGTCAGTTAGGTCTAGTCGCTATCATTAGCTGCACATATCAAGTCCATGGTCGCATTTCAAACCTCTTGTTTCCTTCTTATGAACGCGCTAGAGTCATTTAGTAGCAGGTAATACATTTTCAAATTGAAAAAAAAATTGTATTGGATAGTAGTTCATTGATCGAGGAAGGCTTTAGGCTATATAAAATTACGCTGCGACCAATAGAAGCGAAGAATCAGTGGAAAATGCTGAAAAAGCAGGCACAATACATTGGACAACATCACATACATTGCTCTGATTCTGTGGTAAGTAGCTAAAGCACTTGTTTTACAGAAATCAGAAACAACGACGGTACTACAACACCCAGACCCGAGACAATACAGAAAAGTTCGTTTCCCATATTGACCCGACCGGGGATCGAACCCGGGACCTCAGATGTGGCGCGACGTCAAATTCCAGCACGCTCGCTTCTCGGCTACAGAGGTCGTCAACATGTATGAAGCCGCGGCGGGTCGCTAGTGTATTATAACCGCTGCAGTATCTTAAGCCTTTAAATCTGTCTTCTGCATTTAAGTTTCCCCTCTCTGTACTCGGTAGAATACAGTGACGGAAGGGTACTTCCACCCTGGGTAATCCTTCCTCCCTAGTAAGTAAACACCACAAAGACCCTCCCATAAATCCGCGCTTGGTAAAGGAACGATATCATTTGTTAGAGTATCCTAGTCTACGTTTAGCCGGTGACAGACTGAGCCTGTTGAGTGTCTAAACTATAAGACTTTGGGTTTCATATTGACTACGAAACCCTAACAAAACAGAGTGAACTTCAGGAATCAATAAACTCGAATTTCTGAATAATATTAAGTAAGTTGGTAAGTACACTGTAGGCAAAGCTGTGTAAGCTCGAACACAAAGTGAGTTTATCAAAGTCAAATCGCGCATGAGAATACTAACGTTCAAGTAAATTACTAACTTAAACAGTTCGTTAAACTAGAAAAAAGAAACTAAATTTAAAGCCTATTACAGACTACAAACATAATAAGTACTTACCTAATGGTATTACTATAATTGGACAATGGTAAACAGAGAAAACTTCAATTAATTATTTACTTGGTGGAAAACAGTGTTTGTATAGCCCCGAAATAACGAACATAAAGTCAAGCAAGTCCAAGTGTCAAAGGTCACTACAAATTCCATATTTACTAAGCTTAGACAACATAAAAATGCAGCTGGTTTAACACCTTTTTCAAGTCGCAGCAAAAAGTCAAGTGCAAAGGAAAATAATAGTTGGGTTCAACCACTCATGATCGTAATGGCGGCGCCAAGCTGTGGCTACTTGACGGGTAGGCCCGGTAATGAGACGGTGGTGGTGCCCACGTGGCCCACATCTGGCTCCATTGTATCGTCGAGTGGGGCTAAGAAACATTAATTACGCGTTGTAAAACAATAAAGAGAGGTTTATTCTCCGTAAACTCCGTAACCGGAGGCAAGCGGGTCGGACTAGGGCATTGTCTCGGGTGCTTCAAAAAACGAACTTTTCTATATTGTCTCTGGCCTGGGTTGTGGTACCGTCATGGTTTCTGACTTTTGAATCACAAATGCTTTAGCTACCAACCACATAATCACAGCAATGTATGTGAGGTTCTCGTACGCTCGCAAATATAGTTCGGAAATCATACCCATAGCTTGTTATTCATGCTGCAGTCAGGCATGGGATGGGTGACCATGCCAACCGAACAAAATAACATCTCTGCTTTGTAAAGCAAACTAAGCTTTTGGTCCCCGCTGATTACTCGATACTATTCCTTACACGTAGTCAGAGGCCCTTTATGTGGGCACCTGTAGGTATTTTCCTTACAAACACCCCTCCAAGTCCGCAGCTTTATTTATGCTCTTGTAATTATAGATCAAAAAATGTAACTACCATTCTGCCGTGGCTTCGTAATATTTTTACACCTTTGGTGTTCTAGCAAGGATCCCGACATTTTATGAAAATATCATTTTAGAATATGTCAACTAGGAGTAGTGTAACTTTCCACTATCCAGTGAAATATTTTTTAAATCTGTGCAGCGTTTCGGAGCCTATTCAATAGGTATATGTATATCTACACTCAAATCATAGAAAGCGCACATATAGCGCGCACTGCTAAGTAGAACTATCTCCGATCAAAAACAGTTATACAATATTTTAGATCGAAGATAATTACAACTAAATGCTTGTAAACTTGGTTGTACCATGACTACACCTCAGCCTTCTTTTATGAAGAAACACGCGTTCTCCAAAGACAGTATGTGACGGTGCAGTTACGAGAAGCGAGATCTCTCGATGCATTGATTGCATGCAGCATGCATCACAGTTCGGGGTAAACTGCATTCAGACTGGTGCACACTGGTCCGGATTTTTAATATGGAAGACTTAGGACCCAATGTCAATATTTCGGGCTGAAAAAAATCATGTGGATAGATAAATGAACGTTCATCAACGTTTGTTCTAGCAGTTTTTATGAAATTGGTTATTTTTGCGAAAAAAAAAACATTGAAAAAAAATTTGTATGGAGAAAAAGTGAAATTTTTTTTTTTTTCGAAAAGTTCAAAACTGTTAGCAGTGAAACCTTTTGTGTGTTATTGTATTACACTTATTCGTTAATTCCATATTTTTTTTATTTGCATATACTTGCAGCCTTGGCCAAAATATGCATCGGAACTTTCATTGTATTTATTTCAACTATTTGTGACAATTTAATTTTTTTATTGATTTATAGTCACATAATTTACGCATATTTTCAATATAATAAATTTTAAAATCCATTAATGATTTTGAAAAATAGATTACAATTAAATTTTAAAAATCAAAATAATATTTTACTTCTTAGTGGTTAGCTGTTGCTCAAAGCGCAGTTAGTGATCGAATGAGGCATTGCCTGCTAATATTCCCCTCCCATTCCCTAATATTGCTATCTCTTTCATTTCCTACTATCGCTATCTCTTTCATTCCATACTTCTCTCTCTTTCGCTCCTTGAAACCCTTGCTAGTTGAGCGCTTATGAATCAAATAAAACAGACGGGAGCTCATGTTGGAGCGTCATTAGACATTCAACCCTTGAAGAGTCAACATACCTGGAAATTTTAACGTGAATAATCTAGCAACTTGATCATGGCTGGATTTGGCACTAACCTGGACATTTACGTGTTTCTGCGACAAGAGGACCTCAAGGATTACAAACGACTGCATCAAGCAATTTTGGATTGCGTTTTGCTTGAAATTTCGCAAGAAGATTCAGAAAAATTATTGAATTTTGCAAGATCTTTTACTGTGAACTTAAATCGTCGATGGACCGAGGCACACAGGGTGCAAAAAACATTCATGAAGAAGCATATGAACTGGTTGGAAACAAGAATTAAGTGGCCTGAATGTGAATCAGTAAATCTCACCGAAATTTTTGAAGGGACCGAAAATTTGGATCCTCGTTCTACAGAAGAAGAAGCAGCTGTTCAACCCATTCCATCTACTTCGAAGGCGACTAGTGACATTGGAACATCTACAGACATTGCATCAAGGAAGCCATTTGAAGACTTGGGGAATAAGCAGAAGAAAAGGCGATCGGGTACATTACTCGACTATCCGGAAGAGGAACTGACTTTTGCTTTTGTCACGAAGCTAAAGTCTAATGGGAAAGAAGGTCTTGCTCGCATCATCGATCACCTTGTGAAGAATCCTGAAAAGGTTGAAGCTGTCGAATCACTTTTATCAACAAACGAGAAGACGGACACTATGCAGGAAGATCAAGCGTTGGCCCTTACTGCATCATTGGATCTGTCAAAGTGGAAGTATCTTACTTTACGGTCAGCATTGTCACAGCAATTGAAGCTTCCGTCTTACTACAAGTTGTTGGAAGCTAAGCAGAGGTGTTATCCAGATACCAGAGATATTGAAGTATCAGAACATTTAGTGAAGGTGAAACTACAAGCACTGTTAGACGTGACAACTCGAAGAATACTGCAAGTCGTTGGTGATGATTTAAATATGTGCAGTGAAAACTTGAAGCTTACCTCCAAGTGGGGATTCGATGGATCTTCAGCACAGAGCAACTACAAGCAAAGAAGTGAACTGGCAGAATTCGACGACTCCTCTGTGTTCATGACGAGCCTCGTTCCTTTGAAGCTCGAGAGCGGCAATGTTGTTATTTGGAATAATCCAAACCCATCTTCAACATCTTATTGCAGACCTATTAAATTTCAGTTTGCGAAGGAAACGACCGAATTTGTTAAGCAAGAACAAGCGGCAATGGAGGAAGAAATACGAAATTTGACTATTTCAAGTTGCGGAAACTTGGAAGTTACTCATGAGTTGCACATGACAATGATTGATGGGAAAGTGGCTACAATTATTACAGATACTCCATCTGCAGCTACGTGCAATGTTTGTCTTGCAAAACCTAGTGAGATGAATAATCTTTCAGAAATGTTTTCAAGACCTGTACGGGACGATGTGTATCAATATGGACTATCAACACTCCATATGTGGATTCGAAGCATGGAGTGTCTTTTACATATTTCATATAATTTAGATTTCAAAATGTGGAGTGCACGAGGTGACAACAAAAACCTTAAGAAGTTAAGGAAGGATATGGTGCAATCGGAGTTCAAACAACAAATGGGACTTTTGATTGATGTTGTAAAGCAGGGCTTTGGAACTACTAATGACGGAAACACGGCCAGAAGATTTTTTCGGGAATACAAAAAAAGTGCTCAAATAACGAAGATTGATGCTGATTTGATAAAGCACTTCGCAGTTATATTGCAAGTGTTATCTTGTGGAAAGGCTGTCAATATCGATAGTTTCCGTGAATACTGCAAGGAGACTGCTGAGATCTTTGTACATCACTACCCCTGGTACAATATGCCTTCCAGCATACACAAAATGTTGATACATGGCGCTGACATATGCAAACATTTCTCTTGCCTTCCTATCGGAATTTTGTCAGAAGAAGCAGGAGAAGCAAGAAATAAGGACTTTCGAAATACCAGAGAGCGACACACGAGGAAAACAGGAAGACTGCAAAATAATGAAGACATTATACACAATTTTTTGATATCATCAGATCCATATATATCTCATCTGAAACCTAAATACACCAATTTTAAGTCATCAAGGATGTTTCCAGAAGCTACGCAGTTGATATTATCAGATGAATTAATAGAAGTTGAAGAAGAAATTGAAGTTGATGAAGAAGCTCCAGAAAATGTGCCAGATCCTTTAGAATAAGTTTTAAGTTATTTATAACTATTATTTTGCGTGTTATATATAGATAGTTTTAGTCAATAACTTTAGTTTTAATTTCATTTTAGTTATTTTATTATTATTTCCTATTTACTAAATTAATGAAAAATGTATTAAATTTAATGTAATGTAAACAACCTTCAATTATTTTCTATTGTAGTTTTAAGTTATTTATATTAATTTGTATGTTATGTATAGATAGTTTTAGTTAATTACTTTATTTTTAATTTAATTACTTATTTTATTATTATTTATTATGTACTAAATTGATAAAAAATGTATTAAATTTTATGTAATGAAAACGACCTTCAATTTATTTTTTATTGTACTGCAAGAATTATGCAATAAACAATTTTTAGTTATTTTGTAATACATTTACATACATACCCTATGCTACTTAAAACTTCGTCCGCGTGAATAGCGTCGCGATAACCGACATTAATGCGGACGAAGTCGCGGATGGCCACTAGTTATTCATAAATCAACTTCAAAATGTATAACAAAATAACCAGAAATAGTTTATTGCACAATTCTCGCAGTACAATAAAAAATAATTGAAGGTCGTTTACATTACATTAAATTTACCGCTGCACCACTGAACCGATATAGATGAAATTTGGTATAGATATTCTTTGGGACACTAGATTTATTTAGTAGTTTAGGCGTGATTGAGCGACAGAGAGACAGACAGACAGAGTCACTTTCACATTAATAATATTAGTATGGATTTTATCTTAGTACCGAATTTACTTTCCCGAAACCACTTAAAGAAGCAAAAGTACTGATTTTAAATAAATATATATTAGGATAAACGAAATAAACGCCAAAGCTGCAAGTAAATATTTTGTATTACCAGTAGAGCTCTTGTCTATTTTATCTGATTTATAAGCGTGGAACACCACTTGTCTTAAGAAGAAAAAGAGTGAGCAAAAGAGAATGAAAGAGACAGCAATAGTAGAAAATAAAAGTGATAGCTATATTAGGGAATAGGAGAATATTAGCAGGCAGGCAATGCCTCATTCGATCACTAGCTGTGCTTTAAGCAACAGCTAACCATGAGAAGTAAAATATTATTTTGATTTTTTAAATTAAATTGTAATCTATTTTTCAAAATCATTCATAGTCAACAAATAATGGATTTTAAAATTTATTATATTGAAAATATGCGTAAATTATGTGACTATAAATCAATAAAAAAATTAAATTGTCACAAATAGTTGAAATAAATACAATGAAAGTTCCGATGCATATTTTGGCCAAGGCTGCAAGTATATGCAAATAAAAAAAATATGGAATTAACGAATAAGTGTAATACAATAACACACAAAAGGTTTCACTGCTAACAGTTTTGAACTTTTCGAAAAAAAAAAATATTTCACTTTTTCTCCATACAAATTTTTTTTCAATGTTTTTTTTTTCGCAAAAATAACCAATTTCATAAAAACTGCTAGAACAAACGTTGATGAACGTTCATTTATCTATCCACATGATTTTTTTCAGCCCGAAATATTGACATTGGGTCCTAAGTCTTCCATATTAAAAATCCGGACCAGTGTGTGGTGTGCTGAATAACTAAATAAGACAAACGTTTTCTCATAAAAGCCTACTGTAGACAAATAATAAGTTAGCAAGCGATGTAGCCGCATATCTGTCTGCGAATAAAACGGCGTCATCAGCACATTTTTTATGGTAGTACAGGTATGGAGTTATAATATGTACATAGGTCCGATTTTTCAATTGTCAGATAAGAAATAATAGTCAATTAAATGACAAAACGGTTATTTGAAACGAAACTAGCGGTTTACCACAACAGTGCTCACATTATTTTGGGATTAAACAAATTAAACAAAATCAGTAAATTTTGCATGAAAGGGTCACAAACATTCATATCCATACATTATTTCAATTTATCGCATTTATAATGTGTTAGTGGAATGTTATCATAATATTCCCTAAGATAATTACTTACTGACATTATTATTTCAAACAGCTTGTAGGTAAGTGCATTATCGACTTTTTTATTTTTATGTGACAAATGAAAAAAAAACAGCCTTTAAGGTTACTTGCAGTATATATTACCATTATAAATATATAGTATTACCATCGTAAATAGCTAAAGGATTCAGTATAAAAGCCAAGCATATGCGCCAACAACCACGCCTTCTCCCATTTGAAGAATGTCAAGGGCAAACAGCTTTTCATTTATCTAAACTTGATTTCAGTATCTATTAAAAGTATTAAAGCATTATATTATCTATATGTATGTTTTAATAGTTTACAATTTAGAATGAAACTAGATATTTGAACCGGGACTGACTTTTAATTGGGAAAGTTCATTTCAAACGATGCAGTTGAAGCATTTAAATGATGGAACAACTTCGCAATAGAACTCGGGTACTTGGTTTTTTATAGCTCCAAGGATTACGTGAAGGTCAATGAAACAATATAGGGACTTTTCAGCTGTTGGGTCTAAAGTAAGTTGTCCACGTGACATGTCGCTTGCTACTCCAAGCGAGTTTAAATGGGCTCCACTGTTATCTAAGTTTCCAGCTATATTTGTGCCTAATTTCGTATCTCTAACTTATAAAATAAACTCTTTCCCATATAAACTTTCAAAGGCGTTATTACCCCCGGTTCCCGTTTATTTTCAAAACAAAAGGTAGCCTATGTCTGTTCTAGAGGTTCAACGTACGTCGTAATACCTATACAAAATTTCATCAAAATCGGTTCAGTGATTTAGGTGTGAAATCCAAACAGACAGACAGAGTTACTAAGGTGATCCACATTAAGTCTGAAACGACCCCTGTTCAATGTCTGATCAATTTAGGAAACTAACTTTTTTCTATATTGGCTTGAGTCTGAGTGTCCTATGATGCTGAGTGGATGATGCTACCGGTTAGTATCCGTGGTCTGATATTCATATAACAAAGCAAAATCTTAATTTGTTCGATGAGCGTGATTGTTTGGCGCATTTATTAATTATTTGAGATATAATACTCACTCATCAAAAATATATTTTAATTTCACCCGTTACACATTTTGTTTACATTCTAACTTTATTCGTCAGTGAAAATATCTAATCCGAGAAGTTTGTATATTAATAAAAATAAATATTGGACAACATCACATAGGTACATTGCTCTAATTCTGTGGTAAGTAGCTAAAGCACTTGTGTTACAGAAATCAGAAACAACGACGGTACCACAACACCCAGACCCGAGACAATACAGAAAAGTTCGTTTCCTATATTGACCCGACCGGGGATCGAACCCGGAACCTCAGAGATGGCGTGACATCAAAGTTCGGCACGCTCATATATTATTATCTGCGAATTTTTGAGATAGACTTAGCAAATCAAAAAGGTTTCCATTAATAATTTAGTTTATTTCTCCAAAGTCTATCGTCACTGATTCACCGCTGTAATCTAACTCCTATTACAGCTTCCAATATAGACTAAGAATGTTGATTACATTAATGCTTGTTATCAATATTTTACGATTCGTTATGTGTTAAAAAATTACTATCCGTTTTTCTACGAGTCGTTAATCGTAATTTCAAATTTTCTTCCCATTTCAGCTGTCATCAGTCGTCTGTCGGTCGTTTTAGCTTACGCCTCGTATAATTTAATACTATCCGTAACTAGAACGAACGTTTTTCAAATATTGGAACCGGGCATAAGTTAACCTCTTTCACAATTTGTTTGCCTTAACTTGAGTAGGTAGGTACTTAAGTACTCCTTACCAGATGGCTCTGTTTACCTTGACATGCCAAGTGTAGCTACTACTCAATCTGCTATATGTTTCTTTGTTTTACTCGCAGTTATGTATGGTTTTAGCCTTCAGTGCTCTAGCGATAGCAACTAGTGAACCATTCTTCAAAATCATTCTAAAAATATGTCTAGAGGTGAATTCTACTTGACTTTACAATGAATATCATGAAAATTAAAAAAAAAAACCGACACAAAAGTGTAAAAAAGCCTTTTTATTTGATACCAATATTGAGGGAGTTGTGTTAAAACATGCAATCCATAATTTTGTGACGCCGGCCATCTTGAATCGATTTTTATCACTCATAGATTAGAACACTCCCGACTTATTCATCTTTCAAACAAAAAAATCAAAATCGGTTCATTTGTTCGGGAGCTGTGATGCCATAGACAGATACACACACACACAGACACGTCAAACTTATAACACCCCGTCGTTTTTGCATCGGGAGTTAAAAACTGGGATTTATCAGTGTTAAGTTGTAGAATCTTTAATCAGAACCGCATTCAAACGCATCTTGTACCAAATAACATATGACCTATAATCATGACTCAAGTGGCTTAACAAATAGACAACTTGTTTGGACCTAAATATCCATTGAAACGAGCAAATTTGGTTTAAATCAAACGGCCTTTCTACAGTAAAATAAAAGATTATCACGCTTTTAAAAATAGGTATATTGAATATATGATAGACACCGAATTGTGATAGGTCAGTTTAATGCTTAACTAATGCTATTATGATGTTTGTGGTGGATGATTATGTTACTAAGAAACGGAATTTATTTTCCGTGTCCGCACCTTGGCATAAATAAAGTGGAAACATAACGACAGATAATTGAAATGTATTCGCTGAATTACACTTCGGATTTGCCAAATCGGTTTTAGGAACTGACCAAATGCCATGTTCAAATGATTTCGCTGAAACGACGCGAATGTATTGGACACGATAATCGCTTTGAAAGAAACACAATACCTACTCGTTTTATTAGTACTAACTTAATTTAATACTTTTTTTCAGAATTAGAAGCTTTTGAAATCGTAGAACATTATCAAGTAGACTTTAATAAATTTTTTAAAAGTAAGTGCCAATTTTGTTTTAGCTGTAATGACTGACACTGAGAGTTTGACAATTGTCCAATTAAAAAAAAATGACATTTTTCTGATACCTTACGTAATATTATTTATGCGAACCCGGGACCTTTCCCGCTTTGAACGCTTTAACCTTAGCTGCTGCGCCCCTTAGGTCGATAAAAAGATAATAATATACCTACTTCTTTAAAAAAATGCGTAAAAGAGCGGAACTAACGAATGTTCATTTATAAATATCTGCCTTTAGGTACCTACGTTTTATTTATTAAATATCCGTATTTCACTTTTTTGATAAACTTACAATTTCACTCATGGATACGACAGTTTGAAACGAGTTTTCCGAGCCCAGCACTCCATTTTATTTTATTTCGGACAAAAACGCAATCAGCGCGCATTCAATTTGTACACGAGATTCACGTCGCTAGGGGCTTGTGCGATTTAAATTGTTACAAAATAATAAGTTGTTGGCCAGAGTTAAATTGAAATATAATCGTGGCTATTTGTAAGTCTTGTAACAAGGCTTTGGCAAGTAATGAGCCACTATCTCGGTAAATATTATGTTGCATGCATGCTAGTTTTTAAGTTATTTCTAGCTCAATTACACCTCGACGGAGATTAACTAATTTGAAATGTGTAATCCATTAATACATAGGTCTCAATTATTCTGTTGACGACCTTCGCAGCCGAGAGCGGGCAGGTGAGCGGGCCGGATTTTGGCGTCCGCGTCGTGAGTACTCGGGTTCGATTCACAATCGGGTACGGAAAACGAACTGTTCTATATTATCTCGGGTCGGGGTGTTATGGTATCGTCGTTGTTTCTGGTCCTGTAACACAAGCGCTTAAGCTACTTACCACATAATTAAAGCAATGTAGTTAATGTTGCCCAATATTTATATTTATTTATTGATTTGAGACTAAAGTCACGTGTGATTGCATTGGTAATTACCATTTCAGGTCACTGAAATCAAACGAGGCTAACAAGTTAACATGGATACGTTAATTAACTAAGTAGTTTCAGAAACATATTTGGAACAAACTTAGTTGCACAGAACAAACTTCTGCTCTGTACATTAATTACCAGGAAATTGAAGAGTCAGACTTCATATGGATCTTGTCAAAGTTATTACAACCGTTTGCACTGAATATTAAAGTTGAGCGAGTTTCAGAAAAAATATACTCGGATTTATTAGTAGAGAAAATATGCGTTTTTTACAGATTACTTACCCGTGAAACTTGATAGTAAAATCCTGACTTAGTAAATAAAAAGTAGTAAATCCATGAGAAGTGGTAGTTAGTTGTTAAGTAGTAGGTACATTATTTTTATTTATTATTCATCTCCGAGGTCCCACGTTTGATACCCGGTCGGGTCAATACGTGAAACGTACTTATTTATATTGTCTCGGGTCTGGGTATTGTGGTACCGTCGCTATTTCTGATTTCTGTAACACAAATGCTTCGTCAAGCATATTTACCACAGAATCAGAGCAATTGTAAAATTGTTAAATGTTGTTGGCCATTATTATAATTCATTATTCTTATTAATTTGAGGTCAGACCAGTGGCGGATTAACACTTTTGCCGCCAGTAGGCTATTCAAATTTTGCTACCCCTACTGACCTTCGCATTTCGATACCCCAACACGGACAAATGAAGGTGGAAGATTTTTTTTTATATTTCTTTCCCGATAACATTTAGGTATTGATTTATTTTTTATTTCTCTAAAACAAACTTTTGAGACAAATTTGCCGCCCCCTAAAATCCGCCGCCCTAGGCTCAAGCCTACTCAGCCTGCTGGTAAATCCGCCACTGGGTCAGGCAATGCTCGAAATTGTGAACAATTAAACCAAAAGTGTTTTCTGAAAAGTTTTAAAAACATTTCTGTTAATAAAATCTGTTTTTATATTCTAATCACAACACTGGCAAGATTTAAGTTGAAGTTTAATAATATCTATTGTCTTTACAACACTTTGTCATTGTCTTTCAACTCTACCTCTAAATTATATCTATTATACCTCAATTTTCCGCTATGACTTTCTATTCCAATTTCCTAGAATTGCATATCAAACTCTATAAACTTGTGCTGAGGAGAGTTTTCTCAACTTGCTTATTACTTCCCATTCCAGACATAAATAGAAGCTTGACAAAGATATCGGAAGAACACATTGCCGAGTCCACTAAGCATCGTATTCTTGGATATATAATTCACAGAATAACAAGCCTGCCCTGACTAAACAAAACTTAATTTGAAGACTAACAGGAGTGTCATGAAATTCAATTTTCATTCCTTCGTCTCTCCTAGTCTAGTCTCTTTAAGTATATTATACTCGTATTAATAGTGAGTGCCAACCTAGAACATTTATATGTAGAACAATTAACAAGACATCTGCTGGCTCCAGATTGACTTAGACTAGGCGTAACGACGGCTTCTTTAGGTGGGGTGGTCATCGGCTCGGGTGCAGCTCCTCGAGAACCGAGATTTAAGATGCTTCCGGTGCCTCGAGAAGGGGCACACGGCGCTAAGATGCGAATCGGAGGTGGAAAGAGGCGATGTCTGCTATCGGTGCGGAGAGAGAGGACACATCGCACACTCCTGCAAAAAGAAGCCACGCTGCGTGCTATGCAGCGAGGCCGGGAAGAAGGCTGATCACTGCCTGGGGGGACGAGCCTGCAAGACCCCAAAATCTCGGGGACCTTCAAAGCCGACCACACAGTCGTCGTCAGAGAAGCCGGACAAGCCCAAAGATGGGGAGGGGTAAGGCCCATAAGGCCATGAGTTTCGAAGACGCCAGAACGGGGACCTCTGGCGTCGCTCGAGGGGATGGGGCATGCTGCGTGGTCCGGCATGCCCCCCCAGTGCGGCAATACCATCCGCCGCACAGAGGCGCGCTGCGCCTAGCGCCGCAAATTGCGCGTAGGGGGGGGATTGTGACGAATCGCCACGGCGCATCCCGGCCCCCCCCCCCCACCATTGCGCAGAGGAGGACCACCCTGGAGTTTTAGTCGGTTCGAGTCCGACACACCACTCTCTGTCTCCCCGTGGCAGAGAGTGACGGTGCGTGGGCATTTCTCCAGGCCAAAAAAAAAAAAAAAGGCAGGGTTCGATTCCCGGTCGGGTTAATATGGGAAAACCACTTTACTATATTTCCACACATTTACTACATTTCACATTTCATATCTCCAACTTAAAAAATAAACATTTTCCCATCTAAACTTTTAAGGGCGTTATTACCCCCATCCCCCTTATTTTCAGAACAAAATGTAGTCTATGTCCGTTCTAGAGGTTCAACGTATACCTATACCAAAATTTAATAAAATCGTTTCAATGGTTTAGGCCTAAAAAGCGGACAGACAAATAGACGGACAGAGAGGGTTACTTTTGCATTTATAATATTAGTAGATGGGATGGATAAACGTTTTGAATTTTGGAGATTCTTGTGATGAATGTCACTAAATTCGGCTCGAGTGACCAGTACCCCCTACCCAATGTCGATGTGAATACTTTAATTTTAGGAATCGTTTCCCTTTCGTGTGACTTCACTTCTTTTTTTTTTTTTCGTGATTTTACTACCGCGCCGCGAGGAATAATGATCATAGCATGATTTTGGCAGCTCGTAAAGTCCAATGCATTTATCTTGGTTTACATCCCCGAAGCCAGTCTCACAGTCCAATGAGGTGTAAACTTAATTAACCTGAATTGAACATCTCGTACTTACTTACCATTAACGAACCTTCGACACGTTTCTACATGAGTAAGCACAGCCAATCCTATTATTTAGGTCATCTCAGATACGATGCAGTAAACTAGACCGTCTGATTCTGCGAAAAGGAACGGCACTGGCTAAACAAATCACGCACGATGATGTATATGTATAATAAGTATATATATTTTTAATAATTCATAAATATAATAAAATAAATATTGGACAACATCACATACATTTCTCTGATTCTGTGGTAAGTAGCTAAAGCACTTGTGTTACAGAAATCAGAAACGACGACAATACCACAACACCCAGACCCGAGACAATACAGAAAAGTTCGTTTCCCGATATATTGACCCGTCCGGGAATCGAACCCGGAACCTCAGAGATGACGCGACGCCAAAGTCCGGCATGCTCGCCTCTCAGCTACGGAGGTCGTTGAATATTTAATTTGCAGGTATTTAAATCGACAAGAGATTATATTAAAAGATGAAAATGTGACTGAATACTGAAGTGTGGCTCCAAGCAGGAGGCTTACTACTAAAAACGAAACGACGAAACGAAAGGTTTCGTTTTCGAAGATTTATCAAAAGTTCGGGAGTTAAAACGTGGTTTTTGATTTGCATAAATAATATATATTTTTATGAAAACGCTTTATTGTCATTCAAAATGAGTTGTTACGATTAGAACCAATTCGATTATAATTAGAGATGCAACGGATATCTGGTTGCTATCCGGTATCAGGCCTATCCGGCCGAATACAGGATAGTTGCACACTATCATAGTAATCATATGATAGAAACAGGTTGAAACCTAGAAAACGCGCCCGCCGACAAACTAAAATTTAGATATCGTTTGGCCGGCCGAATATTCGGCGGCCGGATACCGGATATTCGGCCTGATCACCGGCCGGATGTCCGGTATCCGGTACGCAGCCGCACAACTATCCGTTGCATCTCTAATCATAATTTATACGTCATCCGACATATTTCATTTTTGGAAGTAGACTCTCAGTGACGGATTAATGTTGGTTTTAGTTTCTGACACAGACAATACGAGTATAAAGGGTCGCAGGACGACTGCCTTAGTATTTGCTTATATTGCTTCTAGTTTTATTTATTTAAAAGCTTTATTGCGTAAAAAAGTACAACAGGCTCAATCGATGAGTATTCTGGTCTGGTCATGCCCTTTGCGCCAAGATTCGTCGTGGGTAGAACCTGAACTAGGAGCAAAATTCATCTGAAGCGATTTTATTGTTGTAAGCCTAGGTAAAAATGTTTATTCACTACAGTCATCGTTTGGGCCTTAATTTTTTTTATTGCGATTTGAATCGCTCTTCACGCATTTTGAAGCACCCCTGACACGTGTGTCATTTGTGTTACTTTAAGACCTGGTGCTATTTTAAGACACCTTCATAATTATCATAATATCATATAAATATATTTAACAGATCGACAATATTTTTAATTGCTGTTAATGATCGAAAATAGTCAAGAAACTCTCTATGAGTAGGTCTGTATCACTCTTAATAAAACTTGAGGACAACAACAAGCTGTATTCAATCAAAATAAAACAACAATAGGAAATCTTTTAGAACATTGTTGTTCAGAAACAATCGGTGAGTGCTCGCTGATACCTTTTTCAATAAAATCCCACGTCGCTAACTTCACAAACGTTCAGTAAGGATATTCAATTGTTAAGTAAATCAAAACTCGCAATTCCATTTTGTTCGAAATAATCTTTAATACGAAAATAAATACGATTGGTTTCATCTATATAGAAAATTTTAATTTTACGATTCTTGTTTAGTAGATGAAGTTAGTTGTGATTTCAAGTTTTGCTGTCTATTGCCGGTTGTTAAATGTAATTTTGGAAACTGCTTGATTTGGATAGCTCCAACTCACAATTAATTCGAAGCCATTAGACTAGCTTCCAAAACATAATCCACATTCATATCGCTCACAGGAAATACTGATAATTTGTCTAATAATTCTAAACATAGATTGAAATCTTATCGCATATCATATGTTTCTTACTTTACAACTTCATTGGCAAGGTTTAAAATCGTTTCCATAGATACTGACGGAGATAACAATGGGCTCATACCTATGGACTGTGGCCACGTGCAGTACCTACCTATCTAATATGAGTTATCGTAGTACTTAAGTATCTATAGATACTGTGTCTCCTGAAGCAGCCTTGCTCCCACGGATTGTATCGATCTCACATTGTACTGGTGAAGTGACAATGTAGTGGAAGATCTACTAATAGGATGAGTAGGTCGGAGTATAGATCTATAATATCTATATGGGAGAGGCTTTTATGGGAACAACATAAGCCAAAATAGCTGAATAAGATTTTTAGTTAGACTAGAACGTTAAACAAAAATATCTATGCATTTTGTATCATTGTACATTTTGTATCTAATAACATTTGTTTTTGTAATAATAAACTGTTTCATCTATGGGCTCTGTCAAAAATAAATAAATTAAATATGCTCTCTGAAACAGGTTATATGTCGATATCTTAGTCCGAATTGTCGTCATAATTTCTACAATTAGAAAAAAATACAATTTTTTTACGGTAATAGTGCTTAACGTATTTTTTACTTTAGAGTTGTCTTCAAATAATATAAATAACTTTATTTTAACTTTAACGCAGAGTTCAAGGTTTATTCTTAATTTTGAACATCAACGCTAGTTTCCTGATTTTAAATTATTATCTGGTTTTTCTTTTTTAAACAAGTCTAAAAGTATATTTTGGGCGACTCTACGGAAAAACCTTTTACTGTCTTACTGATACGCTGGGTACCTACCCACAAAATATTCTTATTAGTCATGAATTTCCGAAAATATTTAATTGCCTTGATACCTACATACCTATTCAGTGTATAACTTAGTGCAAATAAGGAAAAATTCAAGTATTTAAAAAGTTCTGTGAAACTATATCTTTCTTTAATTTATGTTACGTTGTGAAATTACGCAGATAAAATTTAAGTAACCATTACCTTTTAACACCTTGCAAGATATTTAGTCCGTTTCGAATAAGAATGATATTTTACTGCCGCTTGTTGAACTCATATTCCGTGTTTCACAATTTGTGGTTCTTCCTAAAAAAATAATCAGAACGGAAAAATGTAGAAACCGGATTTAAAAACAAGGCATTGGGTATCTCCCAAGGGATTACCTGACGACGACACATTAATTTCCTCAGATGTTACGAGCGGGAAAAAATGTAGATGTCGTAACAGTCGTAACGTCTCTATCACTTGGAGCCTCGCGTGCATCCGTCAGCGCTGCTTAATTAATGGAGCAAGAAGTGAACGAACTACGGCCCAGCTTCACAATCTACGGGCGGGCGATGATTGATGGACAGATACTTAGATAAGTTGTACCTCTACCATTTACCTACGGAGGTCAACACCCCAACGTAAGGCGTGGAGTCACGAGCTGCGGCCATGGTGCGGCGTACTCGCCAGCCTTGGTCGGAAGAACATAAGTTTTATAAATTAGTGACAATGCCTCGAGTTATTTCGTAGAAGTGCCAAGGTTGGCTGTTCTGGGAAGCGGCCGGCACGCCGCATGTCGGCAAGGCGGTTGGACGGAACGGGCGCGCTCGCCGCACGCCCCGCGCCTCGCGCCGCGTCGCCGCGCGCCTCTGCGCTGTTTACACGTTCGCTGCGCGCTTCGCGCCGACTTCAGTCTACTTTTGTATACGAAAGAGGATTGTTAACGCCGCGGCGCCCGGCCTCTCCGAACTTTCACCTCCCGCCGCGATATCGTTATCTGTGATAAATACACCACCATTGAGTGAAATTGAATGTGCGCGTTCTTAGAAAGCGTTTCTGTTACGGCACGCGGACGACTGCCCGCCAGCGACGTCGATTTCTGCAAATTAATTTCTCCAGTACGCTCGGTTTCTACGAAACTGTTTATAAAGAGTTTACCGAGAAGCGAAACGGTCGTAAAGTGGATTTGAGGAAATATAAGTAATTATAAGTGGGCTTGTGTGTTTCCGTGATCAGTTTTAAGAGAAGGCGTTTACATTGGATCCCAATAATCCACTCACACCTCCAATGGTGGTTAAACTACCAGGTGAGATAACTTTTCTTACTAAACTAGATAAACTGAAAACTTCTTTGAAGCTGTTTAATTTTAGGAACCGCATTCACGTTTGTTGCACGATAGTTTGTCGTAAAGATCAAAGTGAACACCGACTCTTGAAGGACATAAAACGGTCTGTTTTGTTTTGATACGGGATGCCATGCAACCGTCACGAGCAGCCAACAAGTGGCGCCAACATGCCACACTGCAGGTCAACCAGGTTCAGATCTTCGGGCAACATCGCAGTACCATCGAGATAACCTCTGGCTGTGCTTTAACGTCATTATCAACTGGGATTTGTTTTATCTGACATAGCATAAGGAAATGGTGGTTTTCAAAAACAATGACATCGTACATTTCGCGGGCATTACCAACAATTCATCGAGGAATAAAGGATTGTTTACATTTTTAAATGGAAACAACGAAGAAAACAACAGTAATAGTAGCCATTAGTTTATCAACTGGTTTCTTCCTCCTATCGTTCTAAAATAAGCGTTTTACTGATAATGTAATGTAAATTTATTAACTTGCGAATGTGTTGACTGTTTACAAGGCTCAATGGAAGTCGCTCAGTTCGTTCGAAAACAATTAGTGAGTGATCACGCGATAATGCCACCGTTTCCTCAGAACGTTCAGCATTTAAGTGATTAATTGCTCAGCTATGATGTAAATAAAACATTCTTGCAATTTTTCATCAAAACACCATTCTCTCATCTCTATTATCTAGCTGACATTACTAACATTCCTAATATAACATGATAGGTTACAGGATAGGAAAAAGTATTTACGAATCAAGATATCAGATAACAACATGAAAAAATTGGTACAGTGAGTTTTGTTTACGTATTCACATAATACAGATGATTAATCCTTTGACCGTAATAGCCTCGCATCGTTTACTACCTATATAGAAAGATAATTATCTTTGCTTTACTGCTGTTTTCAATTACTATGTATTAATACATATGAACTCATTTCGTCAAGGTAGTATTTGTAATTAAGGTAATCCTCCACAACAGCTGTCAACTCACTTATTACTAGCTGCCCATCGTTATACCCGACTAATTACAATAGCTCACGCGCCAGAGCGATTGGTTAACAATCACACATTGTTCCTATTTCATAGGAATGCCAGAGACAAACGCCGTACAGGGAACTGTGATCGTCTTTGTTTATCTGAGTAAGGACACAATGACATTTTTTGCTGTCACTACAGACTTGAAAGGGGCCGCGTCTATTGTTGTTTGCTAATGTACATTGTCGACAACATTCGTAGAACTAGGATTACTTCGTAGAGCCCAAGTCGAACTGTGCAAAGTACTAGTATGATTAATACTTACAACGTCTTATTAAATGAACTGTAAAGTAAACTTGCCGGTAACATTGCGGTGGCGAGTACGTAATAAACAGTTATGAGAAATTACAATGCCAAAGGAAACGACCGCTGGACAACTGTATCAATAATAACACGAACAGTGAGAAATTACAATGTTTTAGCACGCTGTAACGGATACACAATATATGGCGATCTTTGTAACCTAAGTCAAGAGACAGGATAAGTTTAACAATAAAATTGTTAAACTGACAAAACTAGGTACGAAGACATCAATTTAGATGACGGTTCAAAGAAATCAAAATTAAAGTATACTTATTATTAAGAGAAAGATTTAAAAAGTACTGGTGACACTTTCAATGCCTATAATATTTTTTTAATTAAACAACAAAACACGATTTACGAATATTTGATTCCTGCACATAATGGAAGGTGAGAATTTGTTACAAACAAATCAAATGCTAATTCAAATACCATGACACATCTTGATATAATTAATTAAGTAGATGAGATTGCTCCCTAACCTAGATTTTAATGAAATATTGGAGACGTTTTCCTTTAAGCATAAACAAACCACGGAATAAGAATATGTCTACGTCATAAATTACGCTCTGCGTCGTCTATTTTAGTTCAAGGTGATAAAACCCACCAAGTGATCGTAAATACATAGGACTGAGGTTGCTCTATATAGAAATAATTATTAGACCTGTTAAGTATCTTTATTAATTCCGAGACCATTTCCTAGTCTATGCATACATAAATAATATTTATTAGACAAGAAAATGAGATGTTCCAATTGCTCTATAACTCAGACACGGCTTACTAAATTTCTTCAGCGAAATGGTACTGCACATGATATTCTAAGCTTAATTTTGATGTCAGTTGTAAGTTTAATTAATAACCCTATTTTTACGTTATATACCTACCTACTACATTTGATAGTGTAGGAAGTCTATGAGTGCTAATTTATAAAGACTGACAAAACGAATGCTCATTTATAAGCAACTAGCTGTGCCCGCGACGTCATTCGCGTGGACTACATCCTTTCATGGTCGGTTTTACCCCTATCTCCCCTAATATTCGAAACAAAAAGTAGTCTATATTTTAATTTTAATAGAGCAATATTTGTGCCAATTTTCATTTAAAAAATAAACATTTTCCCATATAAACTTTCAAAGGTGGCATTACCCCCCCCCCCCCCCCCCCTAAATTAAATTTTGATAAGTTCCCGCAGTTTGTGAAACGCATTCAAGCTTTAAAAGTTTTAGTTTGGGGTACCATTAAATCTAAATAAAATAAAATAAATCTTGAACTTGAACATCAAATGAACGACCTCGGTGGCGCAGTGGCTAAGATAGGCGCCCAAAGCGCGTAAGGTCCCGGGTTCGATTCCCGGTCAGGTCAATTTGGAAATCGAACTTTTCTAAATTGACTTGGGTCTGGGTGTGCTGGGATGACGCCCCCAGTTAGTATCCGTCGTCTGCTACTCATAGTACAAGGGAAAACCTTAGTTTGAGACCAGATGATTGGTGTGATTGTCTGGCGCATTTATTTATTTATTAAATATTCCACCCAATAGATATTCTCGACAAATGTAATCCTAGAAGTAGGAATATTATACTTCTATTTGGTTCTTGCACAACACGCAAGGAACATTTGTGCACTTGTCAAGATGAATAGATCCGGGATACGTTTACGAACGATCTACAAATGGAAACCAGATGGAAATATGAGAAGCAGGCGTTTATAGATTTAAATTCATTTTTTACCATAAGTGTAGTCGGTATTGGCATTTGGAAATACCTCAAACCAAAATTATTGTACTTATTTCAGAGATTTGCCATCGCAAAAATAATTGGATTACTTATTCGTTGATAGCGTTTTATGCCAATCAGAACATATTATGATTATAAGATTGATAATGATACGATTACGAATCGAAAGATAAAATGGAGTTCAAATGGTTCTCCAGACAGAACACTGCTGTTATGGTAGACCAACTGCTTCCGGCTTTACAACCGTTATATTTATTTGTATTCCCATGGCGCCAGAATTTCGGTAATGAGATGTGTGGAGGGGTTTTATTGGGTATGGTATAGTAAACAAAAGGTGGAGTTCCACATACGCAGTTCACAGGCAACTTTTATTTTAAATATAAGTAGTCTCTATCCCGCATTTAGAAACAGCGCCGTGATTCCGTCAATGTCAAGTGTTTAGAGAAATACGTCACAAAGACTTCGTTGTGACCAGTTGTGACACAGTGCTTAAAATTATTATGAGAGCTGTCAAAAGTGTCATCCCAGTCATTTCTTGCCACTTGACAAACGTCAAATCCTCCGCAACCTTACGTTGGTGTAACTGACCTCAAGTAAAACAGATAAATATTCCACATATTTAACTTGGCTTTATATTTCACCACCTCATAAAAACCACAATTAATCAAGTAACCGCATTGTTCAATTAATATTTGAACATTTTACACACCATTCTTTACATGTAAATTTCTATTAGGTTTTTTGATTATTTCGAGCTCTCTTTCGCAGAATTTTAATTCGTTTCAAAAACAATATCTAAGTTTAATTTACAAACGTAGCCGTTCCCAAGCCATATTTACAATGAAATCTAACAATCGATATCAGCTTCTAGGAATGATCGTTTGCCTGTGCACACTACAATACAACATTGTAAGTACATATTTTACTCACCCAAGTAGCGAGGCATTACATTAAAAAAATCCATTGAAATTCTTAGGCATTTACAAGCAACAGTTCTAGTAAACCAACCGTATTGTAGAAAATAATCATACGCACTTAGTTTAACTTATTTAAATGACTGTCGTAATTTATAACATTTTCTATGAAACCAATAGGTAAACGTTGGTTTTGTTAAAGTCTATGCACAGAAATACGTTATATTTTTTAAAAACAAGATACGCTTTCATGAAATATATGTTCAAAATCTGTGCTGATTAGGTACAACAATGAAATTATTCAGAGAGATTTGCTATTAACAGTTCTCATTGATGCTAATTACTTTTTTGTAGGTACGATGAAAGCTCGGTGAACTCCTTCATTATCAAATTTATCGCTAAGTCTTACAAATGCAGTAATTTTATGCAAGACGAAATTGTTATTACCATGAAGAATTTAAACTTTAATTTCATTCCTACTTTTTATGACGAATTTACTCTCATAAACAGGACTACTAGGAGGGAGGGAGGGAAGCGTAACATACTCGTTGAAGGAATGTGTAAATTAAATGTTCAAAAAAATTAAATCCCTAAATTACTAATTTAGATTTGACACGCTTTAACATGTAAATAAAAGACGACAAAAAATGTGTTTCTCATTTTATTGAAACTAAGTTAAAGCGGCATGTAAATATACTTTGGATTGGGGAGGCTCGGTGCTAAAATAATTACGAAATCTTGCTCTAACAGATCCACTTACAGCTATCAACTTAAAAACAGAAATGCTTAGAACATTATTACGTGTTAGTATACCTACGTCTCGGTGGACATGCAAATGACGTCCAATTAACAAGTGTAATTTGCTAGATTATAAATAAAATACTGTTTACTATCTTGGCAGTGTAATTAGCGTACGTACATACAAAGTCGATCGTATAAAGAGAACATGCGAGAGTCAAAAGAAAAAAGTAGTCTTGCACAAATCGAGGCCTTTGCCGACTGTTTGAATGCAATTTTCTTTTCATCTATTTGTCAGTTATTAGCATCTGACTGTGGATACCCACGCTACCTCCTTAATTCCACGGCATTCTTACCAGGTAAGATCGTAAAACTTTAACTCATCCAGTTCCTTTAATTATTTATGTTAAAGATAACTCTTTTTTATTTTTCGATGTTTTGTAGTGCTTTTCATCTGTTATTTTACTAGTAATAATTTACCTATCTATCATGTGGCCAATTGGTCTGTCAAAATACAATAAACACGAATTTTTGACTTCAACAAAGATCTGTGGAGGGGTCTGTCATTATATCAGTATTTTGTAATAACTGTACGAAGATGTGACGTAGCGGCAATTTTTAACGCAACGTATCATATATATTTTTTTCATATGATTAAAAAAAGTGTAACATATTTTTTGTTGGACCAAGCAACCATTTTCAGTCATCTACCCAATTGTGCCATAACACTCACCATGTACTATGTATGTCTTGTGAAAGCAAAGAGTGGACTACTAGGAAAACTGTGCGTTCTTTCGAAACGCTATCGCGCTAGCCGGACGGAAAAAGGTGGATGGCTGCGCGGGCGCAGGTATGCGTCTTCTCAGAACGCGCCGCGCCGTTTTTGCTCCTTTTTCGATTCGAGCTTACCGAGAACCCGATGGCCCGGTGGCGGGCCTACTCGGAACTCGTAATTAATCCTTGGAAGCCTCCGACCCAAGGGTTGTTATGAGAAATCGCCAACATTATGACTTTATTTTTTATTTGTTTTTTGCATTGTCTCATTTTGAAATTTGTGCGGATTATTGTTCGGAGAAGGGCCTCATTGACATTGTATTCGCGATCAAATAATCATTGCAGCCCGGGAAGCTCACAAATATAAAGGTTCTGATAATAATACACTCACGCGTTTTCAAAGATTTATTGACAAAAACATGAACACAAGATAAGACATATGGTGCTAGTACCTAGTTACATAATGTTATCTTACCATATCAATAGATTCGAACCATAGATATGCCAACCTAAAGAGAATCCTAAAATAGTAAACCCCGAGACTTCAAAGTAGGAACCTAACTATCTTTCTCTTGTATCTACTGTGTGAATGCCAGAATTTTAAAGTACATTTCAAGAGAATCTTCTTAAGATCTGAAATCTATTCTATATTTATAAACACATTCATAAAATAAAACAAATGTCATTTGAAATGTTTGCTTGACAACAGGCAGCGTTTATATTTTTACAATAATCGTAAAGCGGGCACAATGCTTTCATTATCTATGCATGGCAGTTTATTTAATATCAACGCCTCTGACCTTAACTCTTAGAAGTTAATTATGTATTGATACGCTTCTCAGAAATCATTTTTATTGCGAGTAAGTACTAACTCAGTTCCTATATAATACATCGAGACGTGTTGAGAGTTCATAAAAGAACATAAGTAGGTAGTATTAGTCACCTTATATCTATCTTTAGTATCTAGAATCCGCGATAATATAATTTATTTATCTTACTATTCTTACTAAGTGTTCGTATAAGAATTGTACCCTTCGAAAATCGCATGATTAATCATGCAACGATACCTATGAGACGATATACGTTATGAGTTAGGTAAGATAGTGAAATGGGAATCTAAGTGATTCATAAATAATCACAAAATAACAAAATTGTTTGTAATTATAAGTGAAGTAGAACAGTATTCAACATTATTTTCATTTGAAGCTTATGACGAAATGAACTTTTCTTTTCAACCATTTTGATTGGTTAACGCTCTTTGGTGTGTTTTTCGGGATAAAAAACATCATATATAGGAAGTTTTTTTTTAATCACTATACAAATTTTGATATGTGAAGCTGTAAAATGAGTAAATAAGTATTGTTTCTTTTAGTATAAGTCAGTACTAAAATATTAACATATGTTAAGCTAGCATCTCATACATCTTTATAATCCATACAGTACTTTTTGCGTGAATGACTAACCACTTACATCCATACATTCAGACTTCTAGATATTTGTAAATTATTATTAACTTACATGTTTATGATATTGGTAAAACTAGAATTAATGTCATTGATCTTTATTTTTTTGTGTATACGTGACAAGTTATGGTCCGTATTTAAAATACCACTCAAATTTTAGTTATATAGGAAATATCCACAATTAAATATGACACTGATACTTCATGGTTTACTGGAAACTTATTTAAACTTCGCAAATGTCAGCGCGCGTGTATGACTACTTGTAAGATACTTGGTATTTCGAAACTCTATACTTTAAATGTCTTGTCCTGGTTTGAATTCAATTCTCCGTAAGTCCATTGCAAACTCGGAGTGCCATTACCGGGAACAGAGGTAAATAAAACCCGGCGAAGCCAGACGCAAGGCACCTTAAAATATCTGCATGAATTTAGGCGAACTTATGTTTTTAACGTCAGAATAATGTAAAAGTTTAACGGAGTAAGGGCTTAATATTTCTATTAAGTCGGCTAAATTCGAAACGTACTCACGTTTGTTCGTTTCATTTTTTGTAGTTGGCCTTCTGAATCTATTCCCATGCGAAAAGTCAATGTTTTGTATGTGTACCAATGTGTACCTACGTTAAAAAGATCCAAATCCGTTTCTGACTTTTGGTGAATATGGAGGCAGGTTTGTTTAATCAGGATAACGATAGTTGTCTCTGTACATTAATATGTATGTACTATCGTAATACACACTGGTTCAATAACGAAGTGTATATGTATATGCAGTGTATTTTCCTTGATGCGTATGATGACTGAGTAAAAAAAAATATTTTTTAATCTATCAGTTACTATCAAAATATAATGAAAATAATTAGTAGCCTCCTACCTCCTCTCTACCTTTTAAGTAAGTAATAATATAATATTTAATATACTATATTTATTCATTGCAATATGTGGTTACATAAGTTCTTATTGATAGGTAAAAATACGAGTAGTTCTCACATAAACCCTGCAAAAATAATAATAATAAGGCGTGTAAGTTTTTGTTGAGAGGTCAAAATAATCTTGAACACTATAAAAACAATGCGTAGTTAGAAATTGTTTATTTTTTTTTAATCTCTTATTTATTTTCAAATTTTCTTAATTGACCAGTAAGTTTATTATAATTTTTTATAGACATAAAATGTATCACGGAGTGTACCAAAGCTAATTTACCTATTTTTAAGTAATAAGTAAGTAGAAGACAATCCCAACACAATCTACTATTTTTTTAACTTTTATACATCGTTTGCATTGAATATGCTTCAAAACGAATAAACCGATTTAAACATGTCTTTCACCGTTGAGAAGTTACACTATCTTTGACTTACATTGGCATATGCCTATTTGTATGAGATACTTTTTACACCTATTTTTACATAGAATATACCTTACATATTATCAAAAAAAATTAAAAAACAATACGTCTAATAAAGTCGAAGCCGACCACTAGTGTATAATAAACTAAATAAAATACTCAAGGTATATATTCCGTGCGTCTATGCATGTGAAAAAAGGCATGGCTATATAATATAGTGCAAAAGGTACCGAGCCATATTGTATAGAGTTGCATACACAACGTTCCCAGAAGGGCGGCTAGTTTAAATTTCAATGGAGGGCTACTGCGAAACCGCACGACGAAACTGTCTAACGAACTGATTGAAATACTGCCTTTGATCTGTATCAGCTGCAACTGAAAATGGTCCTTATAACACCCGTCCGTGAACTCAAAGTGAAGCTCTAGGCTTGCGCTTTAATTTTATCCTTTTAGGCTCTCGCTGCTCTGGTAGTGGGCTTTTTGAAATAGGTAACGAGCGCGATACAAACGCGGCGGGTTCTGCACAAAAAGACGACGACGTGAAAGCAGACCAGATTGCGGTAAATTTTACATAAACCCATATTAAATTAAATGTATGCACTTTATATACCAAACCGGAAAAAACCATAAGCTAGCGTGAACATTTTGCCTCCCTAGGTCTAAACAGAGTAACAAACTCAAAAACACGTTTTTAAGGTAGGTGAAAACTCTTTACTGTATTTCGTGGAGTCAACTGTTACATAATGAATGATGTTTTTAAAAAGCACTGTATGAAAAATAAAACAGGAATTTTGTAGTTTAGTCAGCAGGAGCAATTAAAGCAACAACGGGCATAAAAACCTTATAGTGAAAGTAAGTAGGGGCTAGGTTTAAAGAATACGCTCGCATACGTAGCTAAAAAACGGCAATTTTTGAGTTATCGCACTTAAGGTCAAGGGAGCACCGATCATCTCATTAGTGATTTGGTATCACAGACAGATGCCTAACTAGGCATTCATGAGCAAAATATGACTGAATACTATACTTACTGACTCTTAAGCAGAATCCAAAGCACTTCAGACTTAGAACTCTTTCTTTAGACTTTGTACTGTCTATACGTGCAGTGGTCACAACTAAAACCGACCGATAAAGATTTAATTGATTGATTAATTGAACTACAACCGAACTGCAAATGCTACCGTAATGTGTTGTTGACAGTAGGTATAGAAACGTCAAATAGCTGTTCAATGCACATAAAATAATCAAATGATTGACTAAGATTAAATTCATAAAATCAGGGCATAAATAAATCAGATTATTATTTTATGTTTTTGCATTTCGATATCAAAGTGAACCATCAAAGCGGATTGCGCTTGTCGGGAACTGCGCTTTCAAACGAATAAATTATTACTAGTATCTTGATATGTATTGAGTCTATATATTTCATTTATCAACCAGCAGTCGCACTGCCAGTCATTAATTGACGATTTTTAAGGGCCAGCGGCTTAGCACGTAGGGTCCCGGGTTTCAACTCGGTTTCGATTTAGGAAACAAACCTTTTTAAACTGGCATCTAATTGGTAATTTTAGATTAAAGAACTTGTAGTATTATTTCAGCTATGTCATTCACCATAGACCGGAATATTTCGTAGGTATCTACTTTTAATTAAGCAATCCATTATTACAGATCTAATCTCCATTAATTGAATTATTTTTTGATTGAGACCTACCAACGATTGTTTTCGCTTCCTTATCCATTTCTGTGAATTTACGATCCGTATTTTTTGCGACGTCATAATTACAAACGCTATCAAGTTTTTGTACTTTGATAATGAACAAATTAATATTAACGGACTTAAAGAAATCGAACCTAAGTACGTAGTGACACTTCAAATCGAATACAGAACACTTCATTTAGATAAGTTAATGTACATTCATGCTCTTTATTAAAAATGTACAGTACTTAGTTATCTCATTGCGAAAGGGAACTTTACGACAATGATAATAAGCCCCCAACTTGGTCTGTACGGTTGAGTGTGAATACGGTTCACTGCGTGTATCACAACCACGTAATACATGAATAATTACCATACGAAACTACTAAATCATCAAAAAACCCATTTATCATACTCTGAAATATTAGGTCAAATAATTAGGTATTATGAGCATCTGAATAAGTAACCTTAACTTACGACAAATTGGTTTAGAGAAATTCATTAGTCAAACAACGAAAAACATTTGATTGGGCGGTTGGTTTTAAAGAGTCGAGCGTTCGATTCCCACCTAAGTCAAACATTAGTACTAATTCTGTCTCTGGGTGTTTATGAACGGTTGACTGGTAGATAATGATTCTAGCATTAAGTTCGCCTTTTGTATTTTTTATTTTGTGCAATAAAGTTTTTAAATAAATAAACAAAAAATGAATGTTTTTTATGTAGGTATGAATTGCTGTATCACCGTTGTGTAAACTTTCTATAGCACAAGTTTCAGCTACTTACTTTAGTATCAAGTCAATGTATCTGATGTTATCTGATATATTTTTATGATTAAAAACTAAAGCGAGAATCCCACCTAGGTACTCATTGCCGTCTGAACCTAACTGATTTAGCGTGATTTTCTTGTTGGTCATTGTTCATGTGAATTAAATCTCGACATAATATCTACAAGCTTCTAATTAATCAAGAAACCTACGCAATTATGAACTCTTATTGCGAATGACGTAATACAAAAACTGTGATAACCTCTCCAGTCTTCACTAAGAACAACCAGCGCAAATATTGTGAACAAATTAGTAATCACTGACGTGGTGTGTTGTATGTTGTATATTAATACATTGTGAACGGCAGTGAACTCAGTATTAATAAGTAAATAAGGTTAAGGCCCACAGTTAGGTTACCCAGTCCTACAGCGGCTGTAGTGTGTGACGTCACCCGCCATGTGATACGCATACTACATACTGCTACGTCGTTAATTAATATTTATTGCCACTAAATTTAACTGATGATGAGACATAATGTACTAACTTACAACATTGTTACGCAACTTACAACAAGTATACTACTAAATAATGAAATATTGCAGATTAGTGTTTACCTATGTGTGAATTTCGAAAACCAATTGCTGTTTGGAAGCGAGATTATGACGTAACCGCACGAATATGGAGATGTTAAGCTAGAATGGTCAATCAAGTGACTATTCATTTAATTGGAAAATAAAAATACTTATCTACGCTCATATTTGACTCATTCGTCAGTTAACAAAATACATCAAATAATTGTTACCAGAAAGAAATAATTGTGTGTTCTTAGACTTTTACTTGAGCAAGATTGTTTAATTAAGTTTTGTTGCAGAGCTCTAACGTCACTTCTTTTCTTAACTAAGGTTTAATTACTTGGCAACAAGTAATACAGCTTTAGTTCCATTACAAAGTTTAACAAACACGGGATTTCGCAAACAAATTTCTACCAGGAAGCCAGATTATTGGATGAATTTTAATCGGAAAGCCGGGAGCAGCGCGCGGAGGAAAGCTCGTAACGCATAACCTGTTTCACAAGTTCAAAGTAGGAAACCCCTTTCACTCGTAAACCGAACACGCACCGGATAAAAATAGTAACTCTCATTTACAGATTACACAATGTCTAATTGACTGGCCGTAAATCAGGCCTTTATTAGACCACGTATAACGGAACGGTGTCTATTTTAAAAATCGAATCGGGTGCGGAGCGGGTCGACGTTCCGGGAACCGCGGCGGACAGGCCGACCGGTCGCGGGTTCTCGGAACACGCGAAGGTTGCTCAGCTAAACTCTTTACATTGAATCGGTACGATTATTGCCAAAGACTTTGTGCACGGTCTATGGCAGTGCAGTCTGGAAGGCAAGAAACGTCGTTGTGTAGGTAATTGTACTGCGGCTGCCTCAGGATCAACAGTTTCTTTCACATCAGCCATGTATTTTCGATTAACAATTTCTTCGAAAACACGTTTCAGTAAACAGAAACAAGCCACACAGTTTTGAATTGTTTACCTTCTGTGACTGTTATTTTTAGGATTATTTTGTACATACGAAAAATATATAAACTTGTTTCTGGGTTTATATTGCGGGTCAAAGTTGTAACTTATATAAAAATCAAGGGTACCTATTCATCAGAGATAGATTTGTGACTTTCCTGTCCTACTTTTTCTTATATAATAAGCGCAAAAGTTTGTAAAAATGTATGAATATCTGGAGGTGTGGAGGTCTGAATGTATGTATATTTTTTGTTCTCTCTTTTCTTTGATTAGATAATAAAATAACACAAAGAAGACTTTTTATCCCGAAGGATCGTGGACGACATCCCGGATACCATCTAGTGCCCCCGTAAAACCATTTGTTTCGCGATTTGCTAGCAAATATTGGTTGCTGGTAGGTTACTTCTATACTGCAGTAACATTTTAACTGTGCTTCATGTGTCGGTACACGGGTGCCGTACTCGAACTTTTATTGCTCGTGAAGTGAAGATTGAGGCCGGCGCGATCGTTACGGCGCGTATCGGTTTCGTCTACGAAAATACTGGAAATGAATTTCCAATATTCAAGATACTTGTTCGAAGTACAAGAGTACTTGAATAAAAGCACTTATAAATATTCCAACTATACTAGATATTGAATCACGCCGCTCATATGTTCTATTATGAGTGCTGTAGAGATTGTTCATAGGTATGTACCTACCTATTTAATACCATTGTAGAATATGAATATCTGACGACAGTAAGGTTCGTCACTTGCTATCTTTCACACACACGCCTCTCTACTATTCGAAACTGAGCCCATGTGCTGCAGTACAGTAGCTACAGACAAAACCACTTCAGACTTTGACTTAATAGAGTCCTTATGACGTACACATCAGAACTAAAATCCCACTGCAATTTACCTTGATGTGCTATTGACCACACCTACCCGTTCCATCTCAAAATTGAGATGAGGTCTGTACCTACCCAATAACATGTTTTTGGAACTTGGTTCTAGTTATCGATAGTAATAAATTATACGAGGCGTAAGCTAAAAACTACCGACAGACGACTGACGACAGCTATATGGTAAGTACGGTATTATATAACGACTTGTAGGCAGTTGGAGAAAAAGGATAGTAATTTTTATCATTTACTAATGATAAAATATTGGAACCGGGCATTCGTTACTAAAACAAGATTAAAAAGTCAAAAGGCAAGACAAAATAAGATATACATAATATTTCGTGCATTAAGAGAGGCAGGGCAAAGCGATTTATCGCTCGAACTGGAGCAGCCCGACTGGTGAAATACCTCCACCTTGCAGAAGACCGCAGCCAAATAACAATCACTCCGGTGTTGTTGTCTTCCTGCGTGTGAGTAAGGTTTCCAGAGCTCTTGGGGGTGCTACATTAGTAGCAGGGGTCAAGCCTTCAAGGTAAGGGCGACCAGTCTAGTAACAGTTTTACTATGCTATACTTTTCGCCCTTAAGCTAGGAACTCATTACCACTTAACATCAGGTGGGATGAGGTAAATCTTGGAGTGCACTATAAAAAAAAAGTGTATTTACCTACTTTATATAACTGAAAACCGCAACGAATTCAAGCTAACGTGATAATAAGATTACAACACATCCGGACTTCTTTTTTGTTTGCCAGCAGGTCTAGTAAAAAAAAACTTTCTTGGATAATTTTTCCTCAAGGAAAACATTAGGGCAAAAACTCCCATCTTTTTTTTGCATTGGGTCAATTTAGAACCATCAAATATCTTATGCTCTATGAAATGGACACGTGCTCTCAGTTAGGCGTGTTTAAATCATCGGTCTATTGGCACTTTTGGCGCTTCTGTGCATGCTATAGACAACATTAACGAAAAAATTAAAAAAAAGAGTGCACTGGTGTGTGTTACAAAGAGGCATCAACGCGTGCTGTTAGGTTTATCACAATAAAATAAACCGCCTTCGCTATCCTATAACCGGTCGAGACATTAAGTACCTTATGAGTATGGCAACAAGTAATGTCTTGAAAACCTTAACATTGAAAAGTTTTAAAACAAAAGAAAGTTATGATATGATCACCACAATCATTTAGAGAATAACTCATATTAGAACATTTTAAAGTAAGAATGATAACAAAAAATTAACAAGTCGAGATGGCATTTTGAAATGAAGTAGCAAAATGTTACGAAAAGAGCAGTAGGCCATGTTAGTACGAGTATGTTTACGAAATATTAAAAAGTCGCGACTGCATTTTGATCTTAAAGAAGCAAAATGGTGCTTAAAGTGCAGTTGGCCATTTTAAGACTGGCTTACTGCGGCAGTAAACACAATACAGTGTAGCTCATGTTCATCGTGAATGGTTTATCAGGCATCTCGAGGCTTTCTAGTGGGGTCATTAAGGCTCGCTAGCCGCGGTCGTGGGCGATGCCATCGGCCTCGCTGGCGCCGCTGCGGAGTGTCAAAGGCCAACTGAGGAGAAAGGTGATATCGCGATGCGCGCCTTATTCGCCATTCCCGTTTCTTGTATTCTCATTATATGCACAATAACAATTTAGTGATAAACTCTGCTTCTGCTGTGTTCTTGGCGCGATAGCTACAACGGTTCGGAACGATACCGTTAGTTTACGCACGCTGCGGTCCAGTATTGGATGGGTCACTAATCCGAACAAATATAATGACATTATAGGGAAGCCTATCTTCCTCATCTCGGTCGGAAGGCACGTGAAATTGAAGGACCGGCAAATATCTCGATAGTATACCTACGTTTAAACCTATTTTGGGGAGCTGATACCTAGATCTTAGGTTTTAAGCCAATTATAGTTTGGCGGCTTGGGAATACTTGATAGTATGATTTGTCAGTTGTCTAAATTACACTCCTCCACCAATGGATACGAGCTGGGCTTGTGTGGTGGGGGGTGGCCTGTTCCAATCTGCTAGTTGAAATCAAGTCTGTACGGCCTATTACTAGCAACCGGATGTAAGTGATGTAATTGTAAGTAAATACTTAAATTTATTACTCTCGTATTTAGATGAAAAACACTTCTACATTGTTTGCGTTTTTTGTACTTGTATAATCAGATATCCTGAATTCTCAGTATTTTTGATTTTTTTGTTTATTTTCTTTTGGATTGCATGAATATCTCTTTTGCTGTAGCAGACAACGATACGCGGTGTTTTTTTATGATTATGAAACATTTTGCGTCACAGCCTTTAAGTGTATAACACCATTACAGTATTACGCTGAAATACCCGCTTTTCACAAAATCATATTGCCATTGAATATATATGTATGTATACACATAGATTTGTCTATGTGTATACATACATATAACCGTTTCATAGGAATATCGTCTCTTTAGTTTGCTAAAGAGACGATATTCCTATGAAACGGTGGGAACCGTATATGAGGGCGTCGTCTTTTGAGAAGATAATCCAGACATATTTGAGTAGGTACCTACGTCTGGATTATCTTCGTAATGTGTTAACGCGTGTTCGTACCTACATTGGCTAAGTGTGACACTTCATAAACTTAAATAAGAAGGCATAGACTTCAAGCTGAGATAAGATTATAATTTACGTTGATTTATATCGCCCTAACGAGATAACTTTTACTAGAGAATACCCTGCTGCTAAAAAAATACAGTAAAGCTTTTCTTTAAATATTCAATTCGTCGTAATAAATCGTCTAAGTAAAAATTTCTCTACTTCCCGCTAGGAACCTTTAACTACCAAGAAGATCCTGGCAAGAAACTTAGTAGTTTTCTTGTAAAAAAAAAGCTTAACTTATGACTAAATATGCGTCAAGCGATTTTATTTATCTTTACCATGTTGTCTTTTACATATAAAGAGTAATATATATTTCCAACAAACATCTACATTGCTTCTTTTAACTGGCTGCTCTGCACTGTGCATATTCTTGGGTCGCAGAAGCTAAAACAATTAGGTACTAATTACAATTACAATTTACTGTAGACTCTACTAGTTTGAGAAACAATCGTGTTAATTTAAAGACTAAATGGCAAACAAATGATTAACCCCTTCTAAAGAATGTTAGAAATGCTTATGATTCATTCAGCTCTACTATTTTGTAGCTGTATTTCCAAACAAATATTCAGATACTAACAAAGTTTGTCCGAATAGCGCGTTCAACGGAAAAACTCACAAAGCGCCCATGTCTCTTTCGTCAGCGGCACGCGTTCTCTATATCAGCCAAAGCTGAAATATCTGTAGTACTTTATTTATAGCAGCCAGAAGAACGCTTCCGAGAATAAATGCAGTAGCATAAGCGAATATAAGTCCACGAATAACAACATTACAGTAAGCAATCCCGAAAATTGGTGTTTTTGGAAGCCAAACACGAGAAACCCTGATGAATGCCTTACTGAGTGAGTGAGTGAGTGAGTGTTTACTGAGTGCGTTTAATAGTTCATAAGAAAACGTCGTTTCTTACAAATGCTTCTTGCATTAATATTACATTTAATTACTAATGGCCCGTCGCGGCTTTGCACCCGTGCTACACCCGTTTTTACCACATTTTCTACTATTTCAACGCACCATTGTTCGCAGCGTGATGTTATATAACCTAAAACTTTCCTAGGTAAATGGTCTATCCAACAATAAAAAAAATTAAATAAATTCAACCACTAGTTCCTGATATTAGCGCGTTCAAACAAAGAAACTCTTTAGCCCTCTAATAAAATTTATATTTCATTCGATGCTAGAATAACATAGATGATACTTTTTATCCTGAAATAACGCGAAGAAAGTGGCTTGCAATATCTAGTTGTGAAAAAAATAAAAAACACGTGTGTAAAACAAAAAAAAAGGTAAAATGCTTGTCCGTATGAACTTTTAATTAACGCAGCGCAGTCGGTGCCTTCGTCTAGGTAAAAGTTAGTAAAAATGGTGCTCAAATATTTTTCGGGCATTTTCACTAGCGAGAGAACTACAACAGGAAATTATTCCCACATAGGTACCTACCTTTTAACTGACTCAAAAAACGTTTCTAAAAATGGAAACATGTGTGATGGTGTACTTACTTATTTGAGTAATAAAACGAAATACTTCATATGCGAATACTATGGAAAGCTTATTACATTATTTCTTATATGTACCTCCGTCGGCCAATTGATTTGAACCTAAGATACAAACCATTGCCGTTCAATTTATGAAATGTAATAATAGTTCTATTTATATTAAGTTAGATATGGGTGTTTTGGTATCATCATTGTTTATGATATCTGTATTTATTATTGAAGTAACTACTTGAGCTTTGCAGTTCTAGTGAACTGTGGTCACTGCGACCTATCAGATCTATTGTGACTCGCCATCCATTTAAAGTAACTCCTTTAGCCGGGTCGATTCTAGAAACTCTAGTATCTTTCTTGCTTTTCAAGTTCTTATTTCCTCCGGTTGGGCTACGTCGTCCCAAGTGGATGCTTCGTTTGTGGATCAAAGATTCACAGTCACATAGGAGGTGAAGGGATGTTTCCTTTTACTCCTTGATATTTGTAACACTATTGATTTTGCTACTTACCACAGAATCTGAGCAATGTTTGAGATATTTATTATTTATCTGTCCAATAGAAAGATTTGTTCCTTAAGTTTTAACTGATTTAGCAGACCTCGAGTCGCTAAGCGCGGAATGTAGGCCACATGGGAGCGATGACCTGACCGAGCCAGCTGGTGCCGAGCCTGAAGGTCGGGCGTGCTTCTGTTGAATCAGCCAGTTCCTAATTTCTATAGAACGCCTAATCGATTCTTACTTGATAAAGTCGTAAAGATAACTTGGTTCAATACTATTAATAATTCTATTAAAAATGGCCGGCCAAATGAAAGTCGACCTCGAGAACGGGATTCCGTACCTACCTTTATCTTTTAAAATTGGGTGCAAAATATTTTAAATGATTAAAGACCCCCACGACATCAAAATCAGTTCTTCCGATTGGGCGCTACGATGCCATACACTCACGATAGACAGTCAGGCACTTGAAATTTATCAGGATTTAAAAATGAAAAAAAAAACATGTTTGTTTTATTTGAGTCCCCTTTAATATTTGTTTTTACGGTTTTAAAGTGATTGTTAAAGCGGCAACAAAAACACATTACTTAATAACTTATCTGTGAATATCGCGGCTTACGAGATACAGCATGGTGAACGACGGACAGACGGACAGCGGACACTTAGAGATAGGGTCCCATTTTACCCTTTCAATACGGAACTCTAAAACCATTATTGATGTTAAATCAATTAGAGTAGATTTCGTCAGTAATACTTTTCAATCTAATTCGAATTTACTACCGACTCTATGGCGTTTGGAACCCATAAGTATAGAGAAGATCCTAGCAAGAAAAACAATTTCACAAATTGTCAAAAAAAGAACACATTTACACATTCATCAGTAAGTACCATGTTATGAATTTTCTCGACCATAAAGCTTAAAGAGTCCACATAATATTTTTCGCAACTTCGCTTCGTTATTCCTGAATTGTATCTAATTAAGAGATTTGTCATCACTACACTTTCCTTTCTTCCGTGGCTCGACGGTAGACATAATTTTTAGGTTCCCGAGACTGGACTTTTTATTAGTATACCTACACAATCAACCATTAGGCTTTTTATTAGTATACCTACACAATCAACCATTAGGCTTTTTATTAGTATACCTACACAATCAACCATTAGGCTTCACTTTTCTATTGGGTTCTTTGTCAGTGCCTAAAAAATCACAGATACACGAATATCTGTTTTTTCCTATCTGATTTATTATCGACGATGTCTAAAACATTATCATCACCGTCGCCGAACTAAAAGGCAAGCAGAACTTTTAAGCAACCCTGGTCCTTTTTATCCATCATGGATAGAAATCTAAAAGGAATCTAATATTCTCAAGGATCTCCGAATGTTTAAGAACGGCCCTGCCAAGGTTCTGCTGTTCTTGAACAGCCTTACATAGAAGAAAACGTGCCTGGAATTTAGAAAGTCTGATATTGAAAGTTGATCCAATGAATGTGTATAGCAAATATTACGCAACGGTTTTAAAAGTATTCTCCATTGTTAAACATTTAAAATCAGTTGACGTGTCTAAAAACGAAACAATTACACAGGTTATACTTCACATTAACTACTTTGTCTTGAGCCGGTAACATATTTAAATGTTTAAAATGGGACGCGAAAGTTTTCAACTCTATTTTTTCTATAGTTGACCTACATCCGCTTGGTAAATGTGTATTCGGGGGAAAAGGCTTTTCCAAGGCCAAGTGTAGGTTACTATATTCCCATGGCGACATCAAAAGCTGCTGAGAGGTGTGGGAGGGTTAGTAGGTAGTCTCTGCTCTTTCAGAGCGAGGGAGTCCCACACAAACCGTAGTCTTTCCTCCAGGCAGCGCCAATGCATTACCCTTCTAAAAAATACTAAAAAAGGCCCAGTGTATGTTTATTTGTACAATTCTACCAAGATTCATTCGATTGGTTTGGCCTGATCGAGTGACAAACATCCACGCGAACTTTCGAACTTTCTTTATAAATTCAATCTATCCTTGAAACGCCAGTAATATCTGGTTGCACTAACCGGTACGTTTAAAGCGGAACAATGAGTGAAAATTGTGCTGGTATTATAAAATAAGTAGAATTTCTCTTTGTGTCCGACGCACAAAGCTCTTTGCTTCGAGAATAGCACAAACCGGTGAAAGGAGATTGCTTGCAGTCTTAATGAAAGTGTCTTTTATAATTACACCTTGTGTTGTTTTGCTGTGAGCAAAGATCAAGTTTAACTTCAGCTGAGCTTAAACGCACCATACTATAACAATAAATGTTTGAGTCTCGTATTTAATGTTGATACATGGTAAGAATATTGTGTTCTTCAGAATACGGTGCAACACACATGTGTTGCACCGTATTCTGAAGAACACAATACAATACAAATACAACAAAAATGTGTAGAGTCACATGACTCTACACATTTTTAAGCTTTGTTACATAACAGTAGAATATTATCATGTAACAAAATGAACAGTAGAAACTGTGTCGCCATTTTCTGTCAGAGATTGAGGTTAATAACACTTAGAGAATGGTTTTTCCTATAATCTCATAGCTTGAATATATATTAAAATATCTATGACATCTGCTATTTCCATTATGTATATCGGACACATATGAACATCATTAAATAATTTTTCTCTGAGACAAACATCTTTCTTTCATGAAAAATTATATACAAATAAATGTAACTTACCCATATGTATACTATTTACAGAAGTTCCAGATCCGATCTTTCTTGCTGTCAGTTTCCTAATTAAAACTTTGGCTTGTTTGCTAACTTGTATAATGAATACACGCACGAGTAGCCTGTATCCGAGCAAATAAAATGCTAATGTGTAAAAACCATTTGTATCTGCCACACGATAGCCGTATTACGTAGTTTGCACGAATGCCACTTAGTTGGATAACCAAAAAAATGCACATTGTTTATACCAATTTGCTAAATTGTGTGACATTATCAGCTACGTTGACAAATGCACACTTATTTGCGTGACCACTTAACCAAATACACTGGAACGTGCATCGTATATTCATGACTTTATCGTCATCTTTGTTCATATTAAGGTTTTTTCTTTCTTCATACAAAACTTTTTTGTCTACATTCTTAGTACTTAATTAATATTATAATTTCAGAAATTTGCATGGAACTTTAATTTCAGACATGCCCTTAAAAAAGTTAAAATTCTTAGTACATAATTCAATTCATAGTGCAAAAAACATTATCATAACCTGAACACCTGGCAGGTATTTAAGTAACGGTATCCCAACGAAACGTCATGCTTAGCGATTGATTATGAATCTATACCGGAACACGTAAATTGAATTTGCTCTGCGAATATTGGCATATTTCCCCAACATCCTCAGGCGCGCTCAGTGCACTCGGCGAAGTAAACTCATTACACTCTCTCGACTCTCGATACTAACTAGATCGCTACTTGTAATTCAATTATGCTCGCTAACTCAATAATCTTACTTTGTACGTACCTACATAAGTATTATCAGTATTATCATTTAACTAACTGCCTGACGGTCTGGAAGTTTGAAGTTTACGCTCGTCTGCTGTGTTGAATCTAATTTACTTGGGAGATTTTCAATCGACACATCATTTGAATGTTCTTTAAAGGGAATAGTTCTGTATGTAAAAAGTAAAATAATGTCGTTTGTAGGTAGGTACTCAAACCACGTCATGTGCCGTTTAATAGATCAAAGGTAGGCTTATAAATGTTCTACCTCTACACTAATATTATAAAACTGAAGGATTTGTTTGTTTGAATGCGCTAATCTCAGGAAGTATTGGTCCGAATGAAAAAAAAATTATTTGTGTTGAATAGTCCATTTATCGAGGAAGGATTTAGGCTATATAACATCACACTGCGAGCAATAGAATTGAATAATCAGTGGCAAATATGGAAAAAACGGGGATAGATCGTTTGCGAAGCCACGGCGCGCCGCTAGTCAGAAATATGGACCTATATGTAGTTTGAGAGATTTCTGTCTGCTTTGTGAATTACGCTTTAATACCAGCCTTACCTGAATGGAGGTTGCTAATGGAATACGAAATGGATGGAACATTCGCTTGTTCTCTCGATAACTGGATCGAACCTTAATCTTGTTAGTTGGATTGTACGGACATCATGGTAAACATATACAGCCAGTTATTAGTTCTTATACCAACGAAATAAGGGGGTTCATATGCCGAAGTGTTTAGTCTGACGTACATTTGTAGGTAAGGCAGTTGCTATGCGTTGCTATCGGGAACGCGTGGGTAGTAGTTATGACTACCTATTAACTTAACTAAAGATAATAATGTAATAGAGTCAAGAAAAATAAGGAGATAAAAAAAAATACACTACGATAAATTTGTGTGTAATTGAAACAATTATGGAATTCTTAGAACCAGGTTTTGATTAGCGCTCGTTTTGTTTGGGTAAAATGTTGTCGTTTGACAACACATTTATATAAGTTGGAAATAAATAAGTTGAAAAGACAGCTACGTACCTACAGTTTAACTCGAGAACCGTAATGTGCACATAATACCTGCGAAGTAATAGCCAATTTGGTATAAACATCACTGTATAGTAGACACTGAGCAGAGTAATGAAATATGCTCTTTGTCTCGAATGGCATAGATATAGAAACATGAGAGTACCTATCTAGTTGCAACGATTATTCATTGTTAATTGGCTGCAAGCCGAGTGCCACCTCTAGCTGGATTCCATCAACGGATTAAGCTAATAGCTGTGGATTGAAAAATGTTTAATATGCATAATGTCGGTGCGGCGTGATTTATGCACGGACTTTTGTATGCATGTGCTTCGGTGCTATAAACATTTTACAGCTATTTTACCGACCGTTTCGTTATTCTCAAACGTCAAATAAGTAGGAAGCGATATATTATCTAGGTGAACTGCAACCATAACGGTACCTAGAGGTAAGAAATTAATTGTTTGCAATGTAGGTCCCAAACGACTAACAGTTACTTTTTGATTTGTGTAGACGCGTCGTAAGCTACTGATGTAATCAACGTGAATAAAGCAAATTTGAATTTGAAATTTCTGTGTTTCGATGAAGAATTAAAACAAGTTCTGGACTGGCTAATAGAGAATGGACTTTACCGCAAATTCGAATATATCGCGAAAAAAACGAAGTTGACATATTAAATAGCTCACTGACCTATGCCAGTTAAGATCTCTGCTATGATAAATTACTTTCTTGGAAACACTATTTGTTTACTGTTTGTTAAACAGATTAAAATTAATGGAGTACTCACAAATTGAGTGTTCAATTCTTTGCTTACTCGTTTATTATGATGGTAGAACGTAGACAAGACGAGAAGTTTCCTACATACTCGAAACCATTACTGTATCTTTTGGCTTCCGTTTCATCGATAAAGAGGCAGAATCATTTTTATTCTAACTATGACGTCAGCAGTGTTCCTAAACATTATAGACTAGCTATGAGCTAAAATAACACGTTATTTCTAAAAGCTATTCAGTTTGCCTTTACCTAAAGTTTTATCCACCACAGTAGGTACAGTAGTTTTTACACACTACCTACTTGACACATTATACCAACCAACTTTTACGTTTGTAATATTAGTAGGATTAATACCAAACTCAAAACAGATTTTGATGTAATTGTTATTAGACTTTGTACCTATTGTTGAATATTTCATTATCTATAATCCATAGTAAGGAAGTTTAGGCGTCGTGGTCGATCGGTAACCAAGGAGACAGGCCACGGCGCATGTGCGACTGGCAAAAATATAGGACACCAATAAAATACATAATACTGTCTATCCTTAAGTAGCTACTTAGAGTCAGATAAATTTCGCACGCGTTCCGCTGTGGTAAGGTTAGATGTAAGCATTTTGAAGTCTGGGGTTCAGTGATGAACTTTCACCGAATAGGTACAATATAATTTTTGTAATTTAATTTTTCGTTGATAATTGAGTAGAATCTTATAGCCCTGCCGCTGACGAACTACTTAGGTAACTGGTGAAAACCAGTTTTTCTAAATAGTATCTTATTTTTCCTGCTCCACGGTAAAATTCTATACTACGATGTATTTTTATTTAATCATTATGTATCATACTGTGAAATACTGCATTTGTATGCCTTACGATCTGGATGGTGCTGGTTTTATCTTTGGATATTACAAGACATTAACTTAAAAACTGGAAGCAATGATACACTAAGTTAAATATTCTAGAATGATACGATTTAAAAGCAACTTAAAGTTTTCAAATCCCAATCGTAGTCAGGTTTTCTGAATTTCTTAACATATCTTGACTCTAATACCTACATAATATTAGACAATGGAAAAATCAATTCAAAGTATCTAAGTAGTCACGAAATGTCAGAGACAAAGAATGACACACATGATTTGATTGAAATGCTTAAACATCAAATCCGGCTTACAAGGTTATCTAATAACAATTTTATACTGAAACCCGCGGAGCAAGGTTTCTAAAAATAAAACGCAGGACCCCAAGAACTAATCATAATTTGGACCATCATTAAAACGACCAATAAGATATCCGTTTATGGTAAAATCGTTAAAGTGTAAACCCAATAATGATGGCCAGTAAATACAGCGTATGAGTAAGACTCGGACCAAAAGAACAAAAGCTCGGTTATTTTTACTCGGGACCTTTATTTTTACTCGAGGCCTAAAATAAAGCGAGTCGCGTCCAACCTTCACCCTGCGATGAGTCAGGCCTAGGCTTTATAAGTGGAAACACGCAGGTAAGGTTATGACACATATTTCCAAGTATACTTTCTATTTGCGTGGTTCACTTTAACGGCAAGAAGTCTGTTCTTGAAAACTTTAAAAAAATGGCCAGAATATCACGAAGTGACCGGATTTATTTCAAACTAATTTATTGTTAAGATGTTTCGGACTACATTGTCGATGAGATTTTTAGGTAAGATACCTACATTATCATGTTATAAAATGTTATGAAATAAAAAAATATACTTGATTTTTATAAAACTGAATTCAGATTCATTAGTCTATGGAGAACTCTTAATTTATTCGACCTTTTTTTGTGTAGTCCTAAATATCTTAGTAATGGCAAAGTATGAAGTTACCTCTTACGCTTTGAAAAAGAAAGGATAAGTGAAAAACCAAATCTTTAAAGTATTAGGTACCCTTTAATACTTTAAAAACGTAATGCAATAAAACGAATGTAACTAATAACGTATCTACCTAAGTTTTACAATCTAAAAACGAACTAAGCGAATAAGGAGTGCAATAACCTATTTACACGCTCCCGGCGAACGTTGTAGGTAACGCCAATTTTTTCAAAATTTTCTAACCTTTTAAACCTTCCCTGAACCTCCACAATTATCTCAAAACCAACATTAGACAAATCGGTCTAGCCGTTGTCGAGTAAACCTCGGCAACGGCGATGAGACTAACGAACAGCGGTTCATTTTTATATACAAGATTAGGACGAACTTGACAACATATTAAGTTCGTGGAGTCCTAATGACGTATATTTTTACACTTAAGTCGCGTCGATGTACTAACGACGAAGCGTCGAGATGACGCTGTTGCCGCCCGGACCTCGGCTAAACGACCAAATTATGACGGTTCTCGGAACCGCACATCACACGCTGTAATCACTCCACAATGAGCGTAGGTCACATTCACAGCCAAACTCACGCTGTAGGTACGGATATAATATATGAATAAGATTAAATTATCACTTGCACTCGGCACGAGACTCCAATGTTCTCCATCAGGCCTAGCATGCGCCACGCGAACAAATTTTATCGCGGTCTTAACAAACGTCAAAATCGATTGAAGTCAGTGCGTCAGCTGCTGATTGGCTGAAAATACGAGTTCAGTGTGCTATTTGCCCATCAACAGTATCAAAACTTTAGTCGTCTCGCGAGAAATTTGACGTATTGCGCATGCTAGGCCTATACAAGTATCTCTACGCCTCTTCAAAATAAGAGCACAAACGTTGATTAGTGCAAATCTGTCCTACATTGTGTTCTGTTAAGGCAATCATACTCGTAAATGAACAATTTGCAGACTTCCATTGATGTTATCGACATACCTACCTGCTCCATCATTGTAGAGGAATCTTGTAGTTTGTAAAAAAAATCAAGTTAAACATTACGATGACCTTGACCAAAACCATTGCAGGAATTCTTGTTTAAAATTCTTATTTACATTCGTAATGTTGAAAAGGCGGTCTTTGTACCAATGTCTGTCCTAATAATTTAAACAAAGGTACGAGTTGGTACTGACGCCCACGCCACCAATGAATGACGCATTAATAATTGTTAAATTTATTATTTAAGTAGCAGCATAGTAGTGTAGTTCTCGAATCATTGTAGTCATTAATTGCGTTTCCGGACATTGCCTAAATGACAATGCATTACCGCGCTTCTCGGAACGCTACATCATGATTCGAGAAATCGAGACTAATCAAGGCAACACGTAGAAAAGAATCGATCAACATTTTTATATGGAATCCGGCTTCATATCCTTTAATTTAGAGCTGAGTATATAATTATGATGGAAGAAACTAGTTTGTTTTTCAAGCTTACTAAATACCTAATAATCTGTATCGCTTATTCCACCAAGATCTAATACACCTATTATTTAAAAAAACCCCGCCCATTTTCAAAAACCGTCCTATAACATCATATACCTAATCATCATATAAATATTGGACAACATCACATACCTACATTGCTCTGACTCTGTGGTACCTAGGTAGCTTAAGAACATGTGTTACAGAAATCATAAACAACAACGGTACCACAACACCTTTTCTTTTTCATCTGAATGATCGTTCTATTTATTTGCAATATCTGTTCACGTTTAGTTCACAGATTACGACACACAGCAATTAACATCCTACATATATTTTATCTATTCCGTCATAAACTGCTCGGCGCCGATTAGATAACATTAGACAAATGACTTCTAACTTCCTTCCGCTTTTAAAGTACACAAATTAGAGGTAATTATGTTCAGGACATAATTGTGATTAAAAAAGGACTAGGACTATCCTTGCTGGTAGCTCATTAAGAGCTGTCAAGTTTCGACGTAGGTACGTTCGTACTTATTTATTTATTTATTTATTTATTTATAAGGTACACCAACAGCAATACACATACACAATTAATTATAACACTGACATATAAGACGTTTGGTACGTTGGTACCAAAGATTTAAAAATGGATTCCGTAAAGAAAATGCGTCCGTTACCTATTATGGTACATAATATTGAACCTGATCTTTGGCGAACGCCCGAAATCATAAAGAAATGAGATGATAATGTTTCTTCTGATTTACATTCTATATTCCGAGTCCAAACATCATAAAACATTCAATAGCATTGTGCTAATTGCCCGTGATTTCGTCCTTACTTCGGAATTACATTGCAATGTAAAAGCCCTTAAAACCTCACTTTTTATGCCTAACAAAAGCTTAGTATTCTTTATTTAAGGAGGTATATCTGTGATGTCATAGGTATTCAAAGCTATTCAATCCGTGTCTGGTCTGTTTGATTCACCATTGTAGTCTCCATTCACCATTCACTTTTGACGCAAATGACTAATAAACTCCTACATTTAATATCTGTCTTTGGCATTTCGTGTCACACCCACAAATGCCTCTACTTAATAGATTACCTATTATCACGAATACCATTTCGTAGAAGCATTTGCTCACTGATGCCATAGCTGATGCGGAACTGGAGGTTCCCTGAAACTTGGAACAACTGATTACTTTGTGTAATGTACCAACAGTAAACTTTACCTTATTAACATTTATCAGTTTAAAAACTGTTTGTAATTTGACAACGAACAAACTGAGTACCTACCTATAATGTGTACCTAAGTTCTTAATTGGCTTGATTGTTGATTTGGGTCTAGAGTTTACTAGTCAATGTTAGAATAATAGAATTAAATAAGTGAATTAGCTTCTAATGTCAAATTTTAGGTATGCAATAAAGTGAGTATTTTAAATAAAATAAGAACTCACGTCATAGAAAAAGGAAATAATTTTACATTATGGCAGTTTTAGACAGTTGAGTCGCAATTTTCTGAATAGAATTAACTTCTGATGTTGAAAGTTGGCTCATTAGGCCTACTACCAGAAATGAAACAAACAACCGATAGGTTGCTTTAGGAGAATAATCGATTTTCGGTAATAACAACGTTGTTTTTTGATTTGAATCACTACATAGTATAAAACAAAGTCGCTTTTTCTGTCCCTATATCCCTTTGTACGCTTAAATCTTTAAAACTACGCAACGGATTTTGATGCGGTTTTTTTTGATAGATAGAGTGATTCCAGAGGAAGGTTTTTATGTTTAATAAAGAACAGAAAAGCCAATATTTCTAAGTATTTACATTACATCCGTGTGAAGCCGGGGCGGGTCGCTAGTAAATTATATTTCTTATTTTGAATCGTTTTAGTCGCATTCGAAGTGACTTTTTTGCAGAAACCCCTGAAATTCCTATGACCTGACGATATCGACGTTTATCAATATTAATCAAATATTTCTTTATTCAAGTAGGTAGGTTATGTAAGGTTTCAAATCATCATTAAATACCTACAATGCAAAGTGATTCTTCTTCCGAATCGTAGCTCTGCCAAAAAGATACAGGTAATAAATCTCAGTATATTTGTTACAGTAGCAGTATCTAACTGTTTGTTATGTAAATATCACTTTGGACCAAGATATATGCATAGTTTTGTTTTGATGAGTGAAAAAAATTAAGTATTTATTTTTGAGAGTAAGGCGGCGGGAGTAGATCAGTCCCCAAAAGTGGCACCTGTTCACTAGCCCGATACCTATTTCTTAAAGGTTCTGCACTTAGGTACTAACATAAAATTATTTACTTTAACAACAATAGCATGCGTCACTGCTTTTGTGTTTTCATTTAATCATATGCATGTTTTTCACAGAAACATTACCATAGTCGGTAGATACTATACTCGTAGAAGGGTTGCGTACTAAAAACTACAAAAAATGTGCTTTGTTTATTTTGCTATCAGATATTTGTCTGTTTAAGACCTTTTACAAACAAATGGAAGTAATCTTCTTTGCAAGTAAAAAATAAGCAATTGTTATCTACTCATAGCATAGTTTGAATTAATAATGATTTATGAATTAAACATCATAATTTATTATGGTTTGCTAAGGAAGTGGGCTTTGCATAAAATTTCTGATTAACCAAAATTACTGTAACTTTTACATTAATAAAAAAGGATTTCCCTTTCTAATAATGTAAAAGTTTGCAAGGCGAAATCAACTCATATAATTTTTATGACAATGTTTATTTAGTCGGTGTAGGTACGTCGAATTTATTACTAAAAATTCCATGTAACCTTTAATAAGCACAAGTATTCGTGTTAGCTAGAACAATAATACCAACGAACGTATCTGAGAAATAGCGAATAGAGAGCTATTCTGGGAAAGATACCGTCACAGCGCTGGGTTTCGAGAACCGTGGGGCAACCGGCATTATCTGTAGGCGGTAGGTATTGTGTATAGGCAGCTTACGATTCGGTTTAATGAACGCAATCATTCAACGATGATGGAGCGCTTTACTCTGTTAATTTTACGACGAAAGGGACCCACCGACGACTACAATTAGTTACTCAGCTATTTCAGTACGGAAATTTTAGATAATGGTGCCGATTCGCTTTATATTAAAGTCCACGTTTTGGATCCATAGTGAATACGAAACGAGGTAGGTAGGTGGCAGAGAACCAGAGTAGCAAGCTGAAGTGGCGAAAAAGCTACTCGTAAGTTTGTGCCGACAGAATCAGCAACACTAACGATGGCAAAGATTTCGTTAACTTTCCATCCTTGTAGCTATTAGAATACAGTTAAGGCAAAGAAGTTTACAGAAGTGCCCCGAAATGACGGTGTAAGTTTAATAAGACATATCACTAACAGTTAGGAAGAAAGAAAACTTTCGCTTGTCTGTCGTCTCTTTCCATTACGCGCCAACTTTTATTACAAGCCACGTTACGGATTCCTATTTAAGGTGTAGGTAATTAAACTTACAAAATTAGAATTTAATAGTGCCGGAGCAAGTAAAATGTACCTATTTATATTTCACACACAAGACATTTAGATGATCAGTCCGATAAAAACCTAATTAGAAACAACACAAATCCGATTAAAAATATCAAAATCAACGATCGATTTAATCGGTGTTTAAATAAAACAAATAGCGACAAAAACGCCGTTGCCGTGATTGGAGACCACGAATCCTTGCGCAATGAGTGGCTTGCACAAGCATTCGCAGAACCCGGCACTTCACACGAATCGACTCGTAATAACATCAATTAAAGAATTTCAACACTTCCAATTGCGAACGCTAACGCAAATTAAAGGATTTGGTATCTATTTAATTCAACGCACTTATTAATTACATCGCCATGTGAAAACTTTTACACATGGCTGTGTACTATCGTATAGGAATACATTTGTAAATTTTAGAAACTGGCTGGCCGGTTTTATAGGTCATTCAATAGGTACATACCCGAGCAATATTGATATAACAAACGCAGAAAATACGTCACGTTAAGTAACAAAAATATTATATTTTCGAAGTAAATTTAGCGTCGAATCTGATATTATTTTTTTTTACTGCTCTCAAATAATAAACTCACACAAATTAACGAAGTAGGTACGTCACATTGTTTAAAATAGCAACTGTTTAAGCATGCCACGCTTTTGATTACTATGTAAACAGCCACTGTTCTTCGAAAACAATTTTTGTTAAAGTATTCCAAGAATTAATTGGAATTGGACGATACAAATAGCGAGACGTGCGTGTGTATGATTGTATGCTTATGATAAAATACTAATACATTTAAATTCATAATAAAAACATAAATTCATGGGTAGTTAATACACATAACTACAGTTTTCGAACGCATGCTAAGATAGTCTTATGTTATGAGTTGTTTACTAAAAAGCACGACTTTTGAATTTGATTGACATTCCTATTTCGAGTGTGGAGGCTTTTAATGAGATACTGCTAGCCATTATATTACCGCTACACTGAATTATTCTGCGTAAAAGATAAATCGGTCACTCTCCCCTTTAAAAAGAATCCAATCAACCATTTATTACCTACCTAACTACTGAGAATGAACGGTATACAACATGAAATAGAAAACGCACTGTTTGTCATTCCGCGAAACGGAGGAGCGACCTCAACCGACCTCTTTTAAACATTGATTTGGTCAACACCACGAGCTGACTAGTCCGACAAACGGAACTCTAAACCATTCGTCGAAAGTTTTCAAGCGTTTTTGTACTTTGAAACTGTTTTTCCGTTAAAAACATTTTTTAAGCACATACACGGGTCCTAGCCGAGGTCTAGATATGATTATAAGATATTACCTATTTGGTCGCTACACTGTTAAATAATAAAAAGAGATAAAATAAAGAGTATAGTTAGAAATTCGTATTTTTGAATGCGACGAAAAAATTAAATTAAAACGAATCGATATCAAAAATTCCTTTGCCGTTAGAAACCAATGTACCTATGTATTAAACAATATTATGTATCATCTAATCGTGCGGACCGGATCATTAGTACTTTATAAGTCCTTATGGTTTAGGAGGTAGGCTTAAAATAACGATTGTTATCACTAATAAATATTACGTGACAATATTAGATATTATGTACCATACTTACGTAAATTCGTATGAAAGGAAATCTTTTGAAAGAGAAAAAAAAATACTTTTCAATTTCTGTCACAATTAGGATAGAGTAGGTAGTGTGTTCGGACTTTAGAAACAAGGAATCATGTAAAAGACGAACATTACATTAATTATTCGAAAGGTAGTTAAACTAAATACATTTGCTAGTCAACAATCAACCATTACTACTGCCTCTGGATACAATTTGATTCCTTTTACTACAATAGCTTTGGCTTTTTAAATTATTACCACCATCTTGGTAAATTGGAGTTGAGTACGAACATTGTACGCAGCTGCGTATCACGAGTGTGCGCCAATGACAGCCGGCAGATGGTTGTGAAAGCTGCGCGGGCGCAGGTAAGGGATTCCGAGAACGCCGAATATAATCGCACTACGGGGAACTCACTCCTCGCATGCCACACTCGAATGCGAATCGAACACCTGGGGTTTTATACACGATGCGTTTTTGATTGGAGTGAAATATATAACGTCTATCATAAAATGAATAGCTCTGTAGATAAAAAGTAGATAGATGGCACGACATCTTTTTCCACGTCTGAACAGAGTAATACATAATTTCTTTTTACAGTGTGAAAATCTCGTTGAACCCACGGCAATGCTTCCAACCGCTCCTGCGTGTTATTTTGCTTGGACAAAAATGATAAACCCCAGAATAGATGTACGTACACCAGTTAGGTACATGGAAGTTTGTTTAAAATTAATGAATCGAATAATTGAAAACGAAGGAAGCGCTTAAGGAAACGCAATAGAGTATTTTTGGATTTTGTACCAAGAATTACACGAAGCGTGCTACCAATTTATTGAAGTACTTAGTTAACCTCTGTACCAATATTTTAATGCGCGCGCAACTACCTAGTTGTCTACCTGGTTTATAGTAAATACATAATAAACTTTACTTGTTTTACCTGAGTATTCTGATAAAAATGCATGTAAAATTACCTACATACAAGAATCACGTTTAACGGATTACCTACTTTTATTTAAGGAGTTTGGGGAAACAATTCATATTTGATCAATAAGCCATGACAATGTTAACTTAACCAACATAATTCTATTCTTTTTTGTACAGATGTATTTAAACTCGATCCAAAAGCAGATAATACGTAGATAACAGCGATATCTGACGAAACACGGAAACAAAATTTAATAGTTGGTTAACCTACTGTACTTTTCTTAATCGATGTTACTTATTTAGGTAGATAGGTATCATTCGCTGTGCGTGACAAGAACCGGGTCACTCGTTTACCAGGAATTATGAACAATAATACAGTTCTGGTATTAAAAATGTCCTCATTTAATGTGAAGAATATTATTGAACTAATTTTGATAGGTGCCTGATTATTAGCCAGACTTTTAATCTAAGAAGTTGTAAACCTAAGAAGCCAAGCTAATTTGAATTCGTTATTAATATCGCTACTAAATTAATTTTCTTATTCCTGTTATTTTTTATGGCTCTTAATATACCTAATTAGTAAAAATAAAATCACAGAAATAATTTATAAAAACACCAATACCTACAGCTACAGCATCATGTAAACAAAATATTAATATTCGTATTTTTACGGAAAAACAGTACCTATTCGGGACGCTCAAATGTAATACAAAATACAATGAAGAAAGCAAATGGATAGATAACTAGTGATCATTGTGAATGAATTTCTCAGAAGTTGAACGTTCGAGTTTCGTATCGTTGTGGTGTGTGTGCGTCGTTTGCGTTCTCACTTGTGGTGGTGAGTGAAGCGGCTGAATCCCCACCGCTCATTTTAGTGCGCGAGTAGCTACGAGTAAATTGTGTAGCGTGGTGTTGGCGAACGGTCGCTTGCGCTCGTGAAGGATTTTAACAAATTTAAATTTAATGTTCACGTGATACATTCGTAGTTTCGAATAATAGTAACTTGGAAAAATATCAAGTTACTACTGCCTGTTTACAACATTGTGCTAGCAGCTGCTGTGGAATCCTGACGTTTCGTCATGTGTGTGACGTTTTGTTCTTTTGTCAAGAAGTGCCTGTTTTAAGTGCCCAAAAATAATAAATGCATAGTTTGTTCAATAAATATTATTAATGGAAAGAAATTCGTGTATTCGTTACTATTCTGAATAGTAATAAATTAGAAAGTGTTGGTAATATGGCCGTGTGTTCCTGACAAAAATTGTATTGTGAATTTGTTCGTGCAGTGGATATTTTTTTGTGTACTAAATCGTGGCCTCAGAAAGCGAGGCTGGTGGTTCGGGTCCGCCGAATAGGGAACCACAAATGTGTGTAATCGAAAGGACAGAAGCGAAAATAAATCCATTGAATATGACTTTAGCAGCAAGGTTACATTTACATAGTAAGTTTGAGGTTATAATTTCTAAAATAAATTTAACAGAAGTTTAACGGGATTGATAAAGTATTAAACGCTTGCCGTATCGTTACATTAAGCCACACAAGTCTGGCTAAAAAAATATTTGTATGTTTCTTTGTTCATACAATAATTTAACATGTATATAACTTCTAAGATAATCATTCACCTGTTGAATAAACTGCATACAACTGCTGATAAAAACGACGTATTTCTAAGCCTCTTATCATCAGAGAAAGTAAAAAAAATGCTTTGCACCCACTAAATAAAAATTATTTATGGTTGAAAGGAAAATTATTTGTTTCATTAATATGAATTTGCCTGTGGTGATAATTTTATCAGTACGTATCTAATTATAGCATATGTGATAAGAGAACACAAACAGCTTATACAGTGTGTAATGTTTGATAGTAATTTTTATTTCATGTTATTAAGAGAAATCTTCCACTCTGCGCATGCTATTTGCAAATTAAATAAAAGCCCTCTTATATTTTAATATTTAGTTTTTAATTGAGTCGATTATAATCAAACTTAGAGTATGTGATAAAGTGATATAATGCTCCACAAGCTTCTTTTTCAAATAGTATTATTGCATAATTATGTGGGAGTCAGTATCCTCATACACACTATTTATATTTAATTTAAGAATTGAATTAATATTTTAATGCATTTTTGTTGAATTGTGATGTTGGGTTAAGTCAATCAAGCAATCAATTATTTATTTGCAAGATTACAATTTTACATTTTGAGGTTATTATTTATACCTAGTATGTTAGTTTAAAATAACATGATTTTGTTGAACCACATACAACATATTAGGTCTAGCTAACCTAGACTATTAATATAGAGAAAATAAAAATGAAATAAATTAAAAATTATAAAATAATTATTTAGTGGTTTTTACCTTCACCTCTTAAAAATTGCCTTAAAATCCATAACTTGTATGCTGACATGTTTGCTACAAATTTCCTTTCTTCTTTCCAGATGCATGTGTGGAAGTTGGGATACCAATTGGCAACTGGCCTGCGGAGTGTCCCAACTGCAGGCATGAGCTCCGGGTGTCACTGGCGGCGTGCCCGGGCAAAAGGCAGGCGCACACGCCGCACACGCCTGTCTCCACACCATTCCTCTTCCCACCGACCTACCTCACACCGTACACCCCCACATTGACGCCTTACGATGACAGCTTACGAGCAAGATTGGGAGACACATATAAAGCGTTAAGGCTGTCGGGGTGGTACTATGGAAATTTAAATTGGCAGGTTAGTACTCACATTATTTTTGCCTAACTTATACTTAACTAAGGTAAATACTACGATTTGTGCTTTGTAATAACTATTTTGTACAATACAATCAATTGAAAAACTTTCACTAACTTTCAATTTGGTACCATCAAACACAATGATTACTACTAGCGCCATCTATGGGTGTTAAATAAAAATTTGTCTGTAATTTTTGTTATGTTTTTTGTACAGTCACCATCAGATATATTGGAGCACACAAACTTACCAAACACTTCTAAACAGTTTCAAATGTCTTATAAGTTCCATACACTACTAGGTACCATTAATATCTAAACATTATTATTTCATGCAGATTATAGCCAATAAGTTCTAAACTCTACTAATACCAGTATTATTAATTTTGAAAATTAGATAATATTGGTTTATTATATGTATAGAAATTTTTGACTAGTATCTTCTATTACTTAACTTATATTAATGAAGTAATTAATGTTCAGATGTTAATGATAACTTGTAGTGTATGGAATTTATTGATATTTGAAACTGTTCACTGTTTGGTCACTTTGTCTGCTCCAATATATCTGATGGTGATTGTACCTATCTATAAAAATCCATTTTCGACATTAATTTTAAAATAAACAAATGGCATTTACTGTATAAACTTGGTTTGACTTTGTCATTTGTTTTTATTTCATTCATTTATACCTATTCTAAGTAAATAACAAGATACTTGTAATTGTTTGTGGCATTAAGAATAATACTTTAGAGGTTACTATGCCCTTGTTAAGTTGAAAATGTTATTGATAATGAACATAACTGGTTAAGCTTGCTGAGCAATTTGCTAAAAAATCAAAACAAAATATACTGTAATTTTTAAAAAATAATCTGAAATCCCCAAAATGGGGGTATTCATACTTTTTGGGGTATTATTCACTACACTGACATCGTCAATCCTAATATAGAATCAGTATGTAAACATTATTCCCATTACTATGACTAGGGTTGTAATTTAAAAAAATCTTAAACCTAAGGTTACCTGGATGAGTTTACACTCAAATACTCATGAAGATTCGTACTGAAATGAATTGATTAGCAAAACATTTTAAAATATCATAAACTAGTTTGTGAGATTGTCTAATGTTGACTTGAGATTTCATTACATTAACTGTTTATTATCTCTTGTTTCTAGGGTGCACGTAGCTTACTAAAAGAGGCGAGTGTGGGAGCGTTCCTGGTTAGAAATTCCGGAGACAGCAACTTCCTATTCTCGCTATCAGTGCAGACGGATCGAGGACCCACATCTGTCCGATTACATTTTGATCAAGGTTTCTTTAGGTAAGTGTAAAACATAATAAAAAAAGAACAATACAAACATTAAATGACATTTCTTCACAAGTCAATTACCACAATTGAGTACATTTCATATTATTAGTAATGTGTTCAACAGAATCAATGATTGGTTTTCTGAATCATGACTCACACTTTATCACAATTATTTATGCTCTTGCAATTAACAATCATTAATCTTCATTCCTTATTGTGAAATATTACTCAGTAAGAGTTTGTTTCATTAGGTCTAGTGCCGAATTTTAGGCATTGCATAACCACTTGCTACAACTTCATTCTCTAAATATTTTTTAATAGTGTTACACTCTGTACTAGTGAACTTTAAATTTTTTAAAGAAACAGAAAATTTTTATCTCCCCTTGCGGTGTGGGGCTTGAACCCACGACCTTTACGTAACGCGCTTGCTACTCTTCCAACTGAGCTACCCACAAGTTATAATAGGCAATTAATTTTTCTGATGTATTCATCTCTTACCCTCCTCTTATTCTTGCCAACTAATATTATATGCTCTATAAATGTATTAATATTAGTATAAAACTAACAGCTTATTGTAATTTGCAGGTTAGACTGTGATGCATTGGTGGCGAGGTACATGCCCCGGTTCCGGTGCGTGGTGGAGCTGATCCAGCACTACGCGCGGGCGGGCGCGGGCGCGGAGGCGGGCCGCACGAGCGGCGCGGGCACGATGTGGGTGGACCGCGACGGCTGCCCGCACTCGCCCGTGCTGCTCGCGACGCCGCTGCGCAAGTCACCGCCCTCGCTGCTGCACGCGGCGCGACTGTCCATCCACCGCGCGCTCGACAGCAACCCGCTCAAGCCTAAACTCTGGTGCGCGCCCAAGCACAGGCTGCTACCTCTCCCCTCCACTCTCATAGACTATCTCGGCGAATATTCTTACTCTATCTAACCTCGGATCTGTATTATTTATTTAGTCAAATCGCGTTTAGGCGCATATAGATGAAATTAGGATATTTTTTTTAAATGGGCATGTTGAGGCCGCGTCTCGCCCATATAAATGTAGTGGCCGAACTACTGTCTAAAGTAAACTTATTACGGTATAATAAGCGTGTTCGGAATCTGTGTAGTAGTGTCACGTTTATTTCAATGTAATAGAGATTATATTAGATTGTTAGAGGTGCAATCATATATTTATATGACAGTTGTAGACGTGGCCGGAGTAAAGGTGCATGTGGAACGTTTTCAGTTGGACTTCGTGAGTACTATCATAATATTGTATTTAATTTGTACAAAGTATGCATTGTATATTTAGTACTAGCACCGGATGCTAGACAAAGGGCCGGCCCCCTGTAACTACCGACTAACAAATATTAATTTATATTAGTTTAAATTGTAACTGTATTACATATTTCTAAGTATTCAATATGGGACTCAACTATGGTATTTAGTGGAATGTTTACGCAGATTATTTTTGTTAGGTCGACTCTGTGTCTGTATATAAAGATGTTTTGTGAAAATAATGCAAGACTGATTCGTTTAATGTCTCCTATGACAATGTCTTCTCTGTTCAGTGTCTTAACACCTGACTCTCTTGAATGGATCGGGGGAGTTAGTTTATAAATACAGATTTCGTCATTATTCATTCAAAACAATAATTGTACTATCTTATCTAAAAAACCTGTATTAAATTTAAATTTTTGGCTTATGATATACTTTTTTCTAGAATATGGTTCACAATCCAAGCTGTATAAAATTATTAAACACTTTGTACCATGTGATAAAGGTGTACTAAGACCACTCCTGATATTATTATGTTAGCAAAATGTTCACTAATGCCTTATCTTGTCCATTGACTTAAGAAATCATCACACTATTAAATAGAGCTATATTTTATTAATTTATTTCTTGGTTAAGAGCTAGAGTTATTCCCTGATGATGTGTGACAAGCTACTGTATCTTTGTTCCTATTTCTATTAAGTCTTCTTTTGTTCATTTAACACTTCATAATACATTGGCACCTGTAAACAAGTACTGTAATATATTCTGTTACTATAAATACCAAGTGCCATCAATAAATATAACAACCATATTATGAATTCAACATAAGGATATTGAAGTATTTTTGAGGCTGAGCATTGTAAATATTTCTTGTTTTTGTTTTCTATTTATTTCATAATTATAGTTAGTTTTAGTGAATAGTGGTCGCAAAATTTGTAAACCATGTAATGGTTCTTTGGTATACTATCATCATTGTAAAGGGTGAATATAGAGTGGTGAAGCATCGGCTAGTGATATTCACTAATCTAAGGTAAAATTAATAATTGTACCTTGAATAATCTCAATTAGAATATATTTATGTTTCACCATCTAAATATCTTATGGAAATATATGAAATATATTAGTGAATTATTGACTATTTGAATAAGCATGGTTGCGTTAATTAAGATGCATGCTAAAACAGACCTTCATATCTCATCTATTTATGGAAATCGAAACTATTCGGTAATTTGATTTCATTACCTTTCGTAGGTTTGAAATCAATATTTTTATCATAAAAAATTAACTAATGTTAATTAAAGTGTTTTGGAATAATGTTTGAAGTGTCAGTTCAGTAATGTTAAAGTCAGCCTCGACAATAGGTGTGCGTGTCTATTTCCTCGTTATTTCTTTGTAAATGAATAGGTACATTATTTACTTTGTGAAACAAATTTATTTTTATACCATTTTGTAAGGAAAAAGCACCAATTAAATAAGTGTGACATAATAGGAGAAATCTTGTGTTTTAATGTTTGTAGACTAATGTATCGAAAGAACTGCATATAATTTATATACAATACAAAAACAAAATATACATTCTGCCTAGAAATATGTATTTTATTTCCATACGTAAATTCCCAAATATTTAATTGTAGAGTTGCCTACGCTTTATGCCCTTTTTATCTATGTGGCATATCTTTTCCTTTTTCCGGTCCTAATAATTTTTTAAACATCTTTGGCATAATTTAATAAAATTACTCATTTAAAAATATATATATATATATATATTCAGTATAATAAAAATATTACAATTAAACTTTGTCTCTCGATCTTCACGACACAGCAGCTGGATAGTACTGATCAAAGATAAATCGGGCTCTATACCTGCTGTCTCCATCATGGGCCAAACAGAAATATTGTTTGTTTCCGATTGGAGGCCATGGAGATAAATTTGGTAGGTATGTCTCGCGAGTCCGAGTAGGAGACAATATTTTAAACTCTTTCCATTTACTCCCGCGCTTGTGGACACTGAAAAGTGTGCGAGTAATAGTTGCATGGTCTCATTGGAGAATAACCGAAAAGATCATTGTGGTATTAAATTTAGATCGGCTGTAATGACCCGATTGGAAATCAAATCTGAAACCTCAACACCAAAGTCCGGCCGCTTCACCTGTATATCTTATGTCTAGAAAATGTGCGGTATAAAATGTACCTATCTAGACATATACCTTACCGTAAATTCGATCGAGGTCGGGCTCTTTTTTAGCCATATCCTGAAATCTAGAAAATTTTAAAATAAGTATATTAGGGCAATTATTTATTTGCATGCCATGATCCACTATTAAAAGAAATTATTTTTGTATTCAAAACTGGAATCATGCCGAAAGACACTATGCACATGCCGAATATACACAGGTTTATTACATAAACCTAACACAATAGTTTGTAAGATTTTGAAAAATTAACGAAAATGAGCTTCCCGCTTGGCCTATGCATACCTAAAATAAATCCTAAAAGTTGGTATTCGATTTTCAGATTCAGTTGCCACCTAGTCTAGATACCTTGAATATTTGTATTAACATCCCTATCTGTCAATGTCACATTCATTTCTTTAAGTGATTTCGGCGACTTGTTTTTATTGATTTTGTCGCTTCCTTCCTTCTACATTTCGATAAATCTGAATCCTAATCAAAATAAACATTTCTAATAACAATGTAAGTAATGTAGATTAATGCGATTGTGTGCGCCATGTCAGCAAATGGGAACGGCGGTAACTACGCGCCATTGAAGCAGATACTGTCTGACTCCGAGTCGGAGGACGACCATAAGTTGGAGAATGCTCATATCAAAGCTGCCGACAGCTGCAACAACCTGGATTTCAACAGCGGCCTGCAGTCGTGCAAGAATTACAGCTTGAGCGATATGGACGAGTTCAACACCAACATGAATACTGTAGAGAGCACAATGGATAACGTTAGTTTCCTTCAGTCTGACGTGTCTAACAAGATGTCTTTCCCGCGTCGTTGCGCCTTTATCACATCGATCCTAGTCTGCATATTCACTGTAGTAATATTCTTGTGGGGAATACCATGTTCTGAAGTCGGTAGCTGCTCTAATAATGAGTGGCACGACAAGACCACCAGCTGGGAACTGCCGTACGATGAAATCGAGCTGTCTGGTGCCGTGCAAGTGGTTGAAGGTGCTATAGCTAACACCAAGAACTTAATCTTCATTTACCGTGGCAACCACATGAAAGATGAGAAAGCGAATGGTCAACATGACAGTGTCAATGGTGTGTTACTTATTGTCGGTAACTCTGGGAAGGTGGGCTGGTACACAAGGGACAACAGAATACCCACTGAAATAAACTGTCATCTTATAGATGTGAACAGGGACAATCAAAAGGATTGCATTGTTTCTGGGTCAGAAGGCTTACTTGCTGCTTTGAATCCATTGTCTGGAACATACTATTGGAATATTCACAAACATGGCAAAGTTTTAAACATTGCTGCTATTGATTTCCCAATTTTAATGAAAGATATGGATAAGGACAAAGTAAATGATCTTCTAACAGTAGCAACAGTGCTCCCGAATACAAACCACAATTCTCTATTGATAATTTCGGGTGCAACTGGTAATATTATTGGGGAGCCTATGACTATAAATGATTGTTTGTCAGTAAAACTGCTAACTGAATCTGATACCATTACATACATTTGCAAGAATGGTACTTCAGAAGCAGTAAGGCTAATTTCATACCCAAACTTGTATCGTAAACTTTTGAAGCTTGACAAATCTACCAATTATACGGTTACAGCTTCTTCAGTAGCTAAGAGAGTCAACCTCAGTTTAAAGAAGAGCATTGGAAACACAAGAGAAATATTTACAAATGGACCTGGTAAACTTATTGTTGAAAATTCTGGCGAGTGTCCAAATTCATGTAGAGTTAATTTAAAATTGCTTTTAGAACGAAATGGCACTACAAATGTTAGCTGGGAATATGCTGCAAACCATGTCTACGCGATGAGACCTAGCTCATTTGCTTTTGCGAACTCAATAAGAGGTTTTGTTCTAAAATTATGACAGTGGAATAGTGCACACCTTGCAAGGGGTGCGCACAAAATCGATGAAGTACGATACAATGTTCAGAATCAGAGTCCAAAGAATGCCAATGATATATTTTATAATCGACCCACCATCGATGTTGCTTCCATTTCATCATTCATTAAATACACTAATTTTACTGTTCATGACATTTCAGAACGGATAGTTTTGGTTTCATTTGACAAGATGCAGACGCACAATGTTAATGTGAGTCAGACCGACATTGTGCAGATATGTGTTCGGGGTCCTATTGATATAAATGCACCATTACCTGTTTGTCAACCTGATTTAGAGTATCAGGAGAAGTCTTTGATGATCGCCGACCTGGACGGTGACCAGTCCCATGAGCTAATATCATATTACAGTACATTCACACCTCCAGAATCTTATTCTCCAAAAAATACAAATCCTTACGATAATTGGCGTTTGACTTCAATAGTAAGAGTGATCAGATTAGAGTCTGAATTGCCAAAACTGTTTGTTGCTGAAATTTAACACAATTTCTGCTTAACAATATTTGTTAGTTTTAAGCAAATTTTTAGATTTGCCAAACTTTGCTAGTGTGCTGTATGTAGCTTTAAAGTTAGGTCTAGTCATTTAGTGATTTAATATACATTGTATAATCTGTGTTAGGATTACATTCATGCATTATAAAGTTTATCCATTTCATTCGCCTCAAGTGTTCAATGTTAAATATATAATCAACTAGGATATAAGTAAATTTTTAGTTAGTTGTTTATAATTGGTATGCTATTTTGGGCATAGTTAGAATCTCAAGTAATGTTATTTATTATAATCGCAAGCGTACCTAAATATTGGAGATTGATTATGTAATATTGGAAGATACAGTTAAATAAGCATTTTTGAAAAGGGCACACATCTCTTGATATTATTGCAATGCAGATTGTGGTTTTTTTAATTGCACAAATGTATCTTGTTATATAATGTCGCAGGCAATTTGAGTTAATCCGCTGTTTACGCCGCAGTTTAATAACGAATGATGGTTTGTAAAATACCGAAAATTACGTCATTTGTAAACGGTGGATTCACTCAAAATGCCTGCGACATAAACAAACGTCAATAAGAGATGTGACCAATTCAAAATTGCGTATTCAATTAATGTGTAGTTATTTTCATACCTTGGAGAACTGTAAGTCTTTGGGTCTGAAATTCAAATAATTAATGTCCATTTGTAGATTTTATTTTGAGTTTGACATCTCATGTATTCTAGTTGTATCATCGATATATAATTTATGCAATGTGGTACAGTATGGAAATGTATGTTCAGCTTTGAAGTTGGTGTGTATCAATGTATATTATAGATGGCAAAGTTTACAAGTGTTATTTCCAAGGTGCAGTTAAGAGCACCCATTAAATGAGTAGTTATACTGATTGGTTACTAAAATGTTAAAATGAATTTAATGAATATTGTAATGAATAACCGAATTGAAAAATATTCAGATTGGAATATCTTGAGCCTACATTGTGAGGCTTTGTGATAAAATTTAACTGTTATTTTGAATTACATTTGTTAACATTTACAAATTTCAAATTTTAAAATTTTCCTTTAACTAAATACTCTGGACAAAATGTATAAACTGCTGCAATGTAAGGGTTGTTTGCTATATCTAGGTTTGGAAATTAATCGCACTATGATTGGATCGGATTGTTACAACATTAAATAATATTATCTGTATTTACTACTACTTCAAACATTTTGGGTGAACTAATCTGCACAGGGATTTACAATATAAACCATGTATATGTCATCCACAATCATTACTTATTGTATATGAAGAAGGGAAAAGCTTAAACATTTTACTATGTTCAGGAACTTTTGTCATAGTAAAATATTTAGGTTAGGGGCTTAATGTGTGATTAGAGGAAGTGCCTTATAAAAGGGCTGAAGGACTAGTTTTTGCATTGGAATTTGGTTTGAATATACCTGATATTATATTAAACTTTTGTTTTATTGCGGCGTTATAAATAAAACCATAGTTATTGAAAAATATTTATTATACCCACATTTCTTACACTAGTACCTACTAATAAGATTCAGCAATTGAATTGCGCTTGATTCATTTAAAACAAAATTAACATCCATTTACTTATTTAATGGTAGATTTTTAAAATAATTTCTATCACTGAAGATTATCACTTGCGTACTAGGAATAATGTGTATCTATTTGGAATGTATCGTTGAGATACATGTATCTTACAAATATAAATTATATACAATTTATTAGGAACAAATGAGCGAGTATTAACCTACTTTCAACAGGGTAAATATCCTTGAAATGGCGCAGGGATAGGAAATCAACTGTCTATTAAGATATTATCAACAGGAAAATTCTTTTCGGATTTTGAATTACACAAATAAAGATAAAGTGCTTTCAATATTAATACCAGAACGACAGCAGTACTATGAAAAATAAATTAAATTTAAATTCTTATGTGCGAAAATATAGTTGCAACCAATACAACTGATATTGACTACTACCTAAGTGTAGTTATGTAAACGTTATTATTAATAGTATAGGACATCTTATCTTTGACCCATTTCATAATATTACCCATTGTTAGTTGCCTTGTCTTCGGTAATTGATGACCTTGATAAATCTTAGGTGTTTATTTAACAATAAATAAGTATGTCGTTGTATTGCAAGTTGAAGTTGTCTGTCGTATCTATGCCATAAAAAATTAAGAAACATTGATGGCCTATTCCATTAGTAGAATTCTGATTTTGTAACTGGTCTTCTCCCGTTCTTGAACGGTAATCCAGTTGCATTATCTACCTGACGCCATTTTAATGCGCCACTTCTACATCTAATTTGTTTTTTAATTTTGTAATACTATTTGAATACCGTAAAGGTGCTAAGGGTACTGACAATCGGATATCTTAAACCGTAGGGGGGCCGCCGCGGCTTCGGACGGGTATTATCACGTTTTTTCCCCAACCTTCACGGATTCTTCGCTCTTATACACTGCGGACAGCAGCGTAATGTTATGTAGCCTAAAAAAAACCTTCCGCGATAATTGGATTACTCAAACACATACACATTTTTTCAATCGGAATCAGGAGTGGTACTCTCAAAAACGAAACGAACAAACGAAAGGTTTCGTTTTTGAAGATTATTCAAAAGTTTAGGAATGAAGACGTGGTTTTTGATTTGCATAAATAATATTTTGTTTTCTGAAAACGCCTAATTTGCATTCGAAGTGGTTTCTTTATGATTATGAGGATTAAAAATTGCCATCCGTTGTCGGATCCGACATATTTCGTTTATATGAGTAGGCCCCCAGTACTTCCTCTCATTAACGCATTCAAATAATCAAACAAACACATTCTTCAGCTTTATAATATTAGTATAGATTGATCGAGTTGTTTGATATTAATTGATCCACATTTACCTCCACCGGCGGCACTCTAACTAGGATACATGGGAAATTCGTTTAAAAATGTGCCAATGCACATTATGGTGTTCACAAGTAATATTAGGTATAGCAAGAAGGAATAAATCGTATCCTGTCCTTAATCGTATCCTTATTAATTATACTTATTTATTATTAATTTAAGATACGTTGCATTGGTAACAAAATAATTCATAAACAACTTTCTTCTTCGTGAAAATGGAACAAAATAATAACATATTTTTAGCTAACATATTTTAGCACAGTTCACATTGTTCATATAAACAATCAACATTGGTAATAACCCCTAATAGCATGCGCAATACGTCAAATTTTTTGCATGAGACGAGAAAAATTTTCGATACCAATGATTGGCTGTTAGCTCGTCGCATTAATATTTTCAGCCAATCAGCAGCTGACGCACATAATTTTATCGACTTTGACAAAAGCGAGAAAATTTACTCGTGTTGCGCATTCTAAGCTATGTTTATTATGCTAAGCTGAATTTGACAATAAGGTCTCTACTAGGTAATTCACTAATTTTGCTTTTGGTTTATATAATAAATTCATACAAAGAACGACTGAAAGACACTTCTATTATTATTGCACTCGTCGTTTGTAGGTTTAATTGAATAGGTACGCTTAGTACTTACGCAAAAAAGGATAAAAATTATTGCTGATGATGGCTGGTCACCAAGTCTCGTGCATCTATTCTCGTTCAAAAATTACACATATCAAATAGAGACGAGTCCAGCTCTGTTTACATTTTAATGTCCTACCATAGTCATAAGATTTTCCGTAGTTTGGAAGAAATTTGACTTATCAGTAATTGGAATAGCATTTTAATTTTTATCGGCAAGAATGGTTAATCTATAATGGACAACATCACATACATACATTGCTCTGATTCTGTTGTAAGTAACAAATCATTTGTGTCATCAGAAACAACCACGGTATATTTAACTTGCATGAAAGAAAAATGTATTGTATTGCTAAAACGACACAATTAAGTAGGTATGTCGAGGCAAGGCCCATCAGCAATGGCGAAGAAAGAGTAAAAGGGATGTTATTCAGTAAAATACCTGTCAAAAAAAAATTTCTTCATAGATTTTATATGAAGATAGCATAGCATATGTAACGAAGGAACTGACTGTTAGTTTCGGAGCATTTTAAAATCGTATTTTAAAGATGATGTGCAAAACATCAACATCGCCGATGTATCGTAAAGTAACCTTTTACGGCATTAATATATTTAAATAATATGCCAATGGTGTCAATTAAAACTAGTGATAGCTTTATTATTGTCTTAAACTAGGCATACACAGTTGTAATAGAAGCCTTATGCGTCATCTTGAAAATTACGAGTGTTCCTTATTTATTGCACTAACTTTTTAAAAACCGTAATGCCAGAGACAATATAACATCAATTATCTTTTGACATACCAACGAGTCATTGAGATTTGAAGGGTTATGGTGATAATACATTATATTACAAAATCTACAAATTCAGCCTTACCCTATTGGCGTATTTAATGGTACACGCTAGTCTATGAAAGCTCTAGTTCAAGATTTATGTTTCTAAAATCACAATTTATTTAATTTGTTCATTAAAAAATTCTAGCATGTACTATCTATTGGCACGTTTACCATACACGAGTATAATAAAATAATATATTGCTTTACAAGCGAATTGTATATAAAATATACGTAAATTTAACAAGTAAAATGGGGTAATTGATCTTATTTTACTGTATTCTCACATTATGGTCATTGGTGATTGGTGCCTTTCGAAGCAGTCAAATAAGTGTTACGTCAGTCCTTTGCTCTTTTGTAGAAGTACGTTGCATTATATTATCTGAAAAGAGAGATAACTTTGAAAATAAAGGGTTTGGATTGGTTTAATAGACTCTCTTATTATTCATTAGTATAGCCAGCATCATTAGTTCGTATACACCTCAGTACCTTGTCATACCAAATCACCGCGTAACTAAGCAAGTCGGATAGACAGTGGCTAATGTGACAAGGTACAGGGTTGTTCATTACTAAAGCTACTGACTGTACCAAACTATTGGACTACATGACTTACATTGTTTTGATTCTGTGGTAAGTAGCTAAAGCATTTGTCTTTCTGAAATCAAAACAACGGTGGTACCTACCTACACCCGAGATAATATTGATAAAGTTCGTTTTTCATATTTACTGGCTACTTGACAGTTTTTGAAAAAGTATTGTAAAATGTGCGCCCGTTCATTTTATATCCCAAGCAATTCGATTTATCTAGAAATAATCTAAATAACCAGAGAATAATAAGATTTTGTGTAACACATTTAAAAAGCGCGCGAAAACGCCGAGTTACGTCACTGTTGCAATTATGACGTCAACGTCCTAGACAACGAACCGATACGCATAGGAACGACTTAATTTAGATAATCCGAAAATGTTTCAATAAATTCTTAATACGATTAGAGACACAATAATTAATTTTAATCGGTAAAATAATCATTGTTTCGCCACATTAAAATAAATAATTTTCGCCGACAGCTGTCATTTCCGAATTGCAATGGTGGTTTCCGTTTCGGTTCTTTTGTTCCACAGATAAAAAAACTAAAATGATTACTTAACTAATAAGCTAACATATCAAACACTTTTCATATTTTATTGTTAACACTGTCAAGTAGCCAATTATTTAAAAAAAATAGTAACGTAACAAAATAATGGGTGGGATAAATTTAAAAAGTGAGCAACTTGGACATAGACTATCGTTGTTAAGTCAGTATTTCTGTCGCCTAAATGCCCGGTTACATATATTTAGTTAGTAAATAAATTATACGAGGCGTAAGCTAAAAACGACCGACAGACGACTGACGACAGCTGATATGAGAAGTAAATTTGAAATTAGAATAAAGTCGTCAGTCGTCCTTCGGTCGAAAATATGGTTGAGTGAAGCGATGGCTGGCACATACGTCATGCTTGTGAACAGGTGCCACCTTTGGGGACTGGTCTGCTCCAGCTTACCTCTTAAAATAAAATAATACTTCATGCTTTTTTCACTCATCAAAATAAAACTATATGACTTGGTCCAAGGTGTTCTACACATAGCTATAAGTTAGATACTGCTACTGTAACTTATCTGCTGAGTTTCTTACCGGTGTCTTCTCGGTAGATATAGGTTCCGAACCGGAAGTAGAATCACTTTGCATTGTATACAATGACGATTCAAAAGTGTTACATGTAACCTACTTGAATAAAGAAATATTTGAGTGAGTTTGAGTTTGAGTCGTTTTTAGCTTACTCCTCGTAAAATTTATTACAGTAAAAGCTCCATATTCACGGTTCCCGTATTCGCGTTTTCACTATTCGCGGATTAAAAAATTGCGACTAATTTTCTGTATTCGCGGCAAAGAATTCCATATTCGCGGATCTTGTAAGTTTCGAGTAGAATAAATGGGCTTCTTTAGGCACAAAAAAAGTTTTATTATTTTTATAGTACTATACGACGTACTAGCGAACTTTAAATATTAGAAACAGAAAAATTTTATCTCCCCTTGCGGTGCGGGAAATGAACCCACGACCTTCACGTATCGCGCGTGCTGCTCTTACCAACTGAGCTAACCGCAAGTTATCGTAGGCGATGAAATTTTTCTGCTGTATCAACCGTTAGCCTTCCGGTAAGTGCCCTCTGCCGAATATGTTTAGAACTACATACTTATCGGCCCGTGGTACATTCGTTGCAGAAATGTTTCCCGCACCGCAAGGGGAGATAAAATTTTTCTGTTTCTAATAACTAATAAAGTTATCTTGAAGAACCTTAGCGAAGGATTATGGCTTTCTGGTAGCATTAACCTGAGAAAATGGATTGGTAGTACTTTTTTTTGTGAAAATTCTAACTAAATTCATCAATAACTTGTCCAAACCCTAACCATTTTAATATAATAAATTAATAAAAACTTAACCCTGGGACGTATCTCCTACAACGCCATACAAATAGCCGTTCCATGTTCACGGTTTCCGTATTCGCGGCATATTTGTGGAACATAACCCCCGCGAATAAGGAGCTTTTACTGTACTATTCGTAACTAGGACGATTCGTTTTTCAAATATTGGAAGCGGGTATTAATGGGCGTCGACCGTCCTGTCAGGGTCTCAAATCTAATGGAACAGTATTTCTCTAATTTACGGATTAAATTCCACGAGATGCGTCGATATAGTAGTATTTATCTACCGTATCGAGTGTCCCCACGACGGTCTCACGCCGGCAACACGCGTCGCGTGAGGCGCGTGTCGTCGAGCACGGCGTACTCCTTGAGGTCGGTCACGCCCCGCGCCGCGAGCTGCTCGGCCACGCTGTACCCGTCCGGGTCGAACAGCTCGATTATCAGCTCGTCGTACTCACGGCCGCTGCGGAAAAGATATTACAAGTTCAATTAGGGGTTTGCGTTCGAAAAATCCACTAGATGGCGATAAGTAGGCGTGGAGTCCAACTGTTACACTTGCGACTTGCACTTGCGCCAGCGCCTGCTTGGCGGCCGCCCACTGCGCCGGCAGCGCTAGTACTGTACTCACATGACGTGCGCGTCGAGCGTGCGGTCCTGCGCCATGTGCGCCAGCGCCTGCTTGGCGGCCGCCCACTGCGCCGGCAGCGCTAGTACTGTACTCACATGACGTGCGCGTCGAGCGTGCGGTCCTGCGCCATGTGCGCCAGCGCCTGCTTGGCGGCCGCCCACTGCGCCGGCAGCGCTAGTACTGTACTCACATGACGTGCGCGTCGAGCGTGCGGTCCTGCGCCATGTGCGCCAGCGCCTGCTTGGCGGCCGCCCACTGCGCCGGCAGCGCTAGTACTGTACTCACATGACGTGCGCGTCGAGCGTGCGGTCCTGCGCCATGTGCGCCAGCGCCTGCTTGGCGGCCGCCCACTGCGCCGGCAGCGCTAGTACTGTACTCACATGACGTGCGCGTCGAGCGTGCGGTCCTGCGCCATGTGCGCCAGCGCCTGCTTGGCGGCCGCCCACTGCGCCGGCAGCGCTAGTACTGTACTCACATGACGTGCGCGTCGAGCGTGCGGTCCTGCGCCATGTGCGCCAGCGCCTGCTTGGCGGCCGCCCACTGCGCCGGCAGCGCTAGTACTGTACTCACATGACGTGCGCGTCGAGCGTGCGGTCCTGCGCCATGTGCGCCAGCGCCTGCTTGGCGGCCGCCCACTGCGCCGGCAGCGCTAGTACTGTACTCACATGACGTGCGCGTCGAGCGTGCGGTCCTGCGCCATGTGCGCCAGCGCCTGCTTGGCGGCCGCCCACTGCGCCGGCAGCGCTAGTACTGTACTCACATGACGTGCGCGTCGAGCGTGCGGTCCTGCGCCATGTGCGCCAGCGCCTGCTTGGCGGCCGCCCACTGCGCCGGCAGCGCTAGTACTGTACTCACATGACGTGCGCGTCGAGCGTGCGGTCCTGCGCCATGTGCGCCAGCGCCTGCTTGGCGGCCGCCCACTGCGCCAGCAGCGCTAGTACTGTACTCACATGACGTGCGCGTCGAGCGTGCGGTCCTGCGCCATGTGCGCCAGCGCCTGCTTGGCGGCCGCCCACTGCGCCGGCAGCGCTAGTACTGTACTCACATGACGTGCGCGTCGAGCGTGCGGTCCTGCGCCATGTGCGCCAGCGCCTGCTTGGCGGCCGCCCACTGCGCCGGCAGCGCTAGTACTGTACTCACATGACGTGCGCGTCGAGCGTGCGGTCCTGCGCCATGTGCGCCAGCGCCTGCTTGGCGGCCGCCCACTGCGCCGGCAGCGCTAGTACTGTACTCACATGACGTGCGCGTCGAGCGTGCGGTCCTGCGCCATGTGCGCCAGCGCCTGCTTGGCGGCCGCCCACTGCGCCGGCAGCGCTAGTACTGTACTCACATGACGTGCGCGTCGAGCGTGCGGTCCTGCGCCATGTGCGCCAGCGCCTGCTTGGCGGCCGCCCACTGCGCCGGCAGCGCTAGTACTGTACTCACATGACGTGCGCGTCGAGCGTGCGGTCCTGCGCCATGTGCGCCAGCGCCTGCTTGGCGGCCGCCCACTGCGCCGGCAGCGCTAGTACTGTACTCACATGACGTGCGCGTCGAGCGTGCGGTCCTGCGCCATGTGCGCCAGCGCCTGCTTGGCGGCCGCCCACTGCGCCGAGCAGCGCGAGCGTGGCGCCACTCCCGCCAGCACACAGCGCACGCCCTGCATCGGCAGCGACAGGTATCGCGCCTCCAGGACGCGGACCTCGTCTTCTTTCACCCAGACCACGTTGCCGTAGTCCACGTACATCACCTACAATCAAATTACCTATAACACGGTGTTTAGCGACTCCGAACGCGAGCAGAATTAATGCACTAGTCAGCTAATCTCGTCAAAAATGACACATTTTAAGTTTTATCCAGTACTACAGATTTTGACATTTGTCGTGAGATTAATCTGCCGTCAAATGTGTCATCGTGTTCTCTGGTGGTAACTAGCGCTTCCGCGCGTAATACGATTTTACGATAATATCTGAACAGATTGTTTCTTACCTCGACATTCTGGTCGGCTCGGGTGACGGTGAGCACCCTGGCACGATACCACTGGTTGTCTAATGGGTACAGCGCGGCGACCATTTCGCCCGGCGCGGGAGTCAACTGAAATCAAAGTTAAAAATTTGTCTTTGATATTATTTTATAAAATTGTTAGTCCGAGGCTTAACGTCGATATCAAATGTCATTTTTTTTATAACTAAAGATTTTTGTTGCCAAAACTTTAGAAACTATATATTTAAAAAAAAAACCAGAAACATTTCATCTCCCCTTGCGGTGTGGGGCTCGAACTCACAACCTTCACGTATCGCGCGTGCTGTTCTTCCAACTGAGCTAACCGCAAGTAATCATAGGCTAGTGCGTGAGGCACTATAAAAAAGCTTTTGTTTTCTTCTCAGCAACCAAAATTCAGACTTAGGGCGGTGTCAGTGGGGCAGCAATTTCACCGACGACGCTGTGGATGTTATGGGTCTCCAGTTTCCCATGGCGCTGTCATTAGGCAATGAGCAGGTGGGTGGGGTTTTCATTTAAGGTAGTCCTCGCTCCTACCAGCAGGGGAGTCCCACACAGCACGTCAGCGGTATGGTACGAAACGTATTTTCCCCACTTCAAATATAAAAGGGTAGCGTCAGTAGACGCGTGTTGCGATTAGAGCCGAATAGTTACCGTGAGCGGCTTGTAGGCCATCCTGGCTGCGGGGCTGTTCATGTCGCGCACCAGGCTCGCCAGCGTCGCCGGCGGGAGCACCACGCCGAAGCTGGGCTTGTCCTCCACAACTAAAACATAACGCTTTTATTTCCTACCTGGCTAAAGATGATGGATGTGAAGGTCGACATCTTAAACGAACTTCACACATTAGCGGCTCACCGGCTAATGTTACCAAAGTATAGATTTTTTCGCCATAGATGACCTCGAAAATCAGTTAGAATATCGATACTATCGATAGAATTGTTGGTCACAAAAAAAAGTATTGATTGTTTCGATAAAATCCAGGCTTCAGATCCAGGCGACATAATGCCCAATCTGTAAAACTCAGCGGTGTAACCTAGTTACTTTGACATTACCATTACTGATTTGACATATATATCAAACCGGTATATTCAACGGCTTGACTATAATGTTACTACAAAGAGTATTAATCCAGTTTGAAAATATACATTCATAAATATTTAAGCTATTGTCTTATATTACATCTCAAATATTAGAAACAGAAAAATGTTATCTCCCCTTGCGTTGCGGGAATCGAACCTGCACGTATCGCGCGTGCCGCTCTTTCAACTGAGCTAACCGCAAGTTATCGTAGGCGAAGAAATTTTTCTGCTGTATCAACCTTAGCATCCGGTAAGTGCCCTCAGCCGAATATGTTTAGAACTACATACTTATCGGCCCGTGGTACATTCGTTGCAGAAATGTTTGAAAACCACGGAATCGAAGACACCTTGGCACTTTTATCTCCCGTTACGGTGCGATACGTGAAGGTCGTGGGTTTGATTGCCGCAAGGGGAGATAAAAAATTTCTGTTTCTAATATTTAAAGTTAGTTCGCTAGTACGGCGATCATCTCAAAATTAGTAATATTTAATGAACAACACTATTAGTAGTTAAATAAACTAGTAATAATATCGTGACAGTGACAGAGTAACGCAATAGTTACCTTTCTTCTCGTCCACGAACTGTACGTATGTCCTGTCGAAGTGGCGTAACCTAGTTACTTTGACATTACCAGTACCAATTTGACATATATATCAAACCGGTAATTACTCAACGTCTTGACTATAATGTTGCTACAAAGAGTCCAGAATCCAGTTTGAAAATGTACATTTATATTTGTTTAAGGTATTTTCTTATATCTCAAAATTTGTAATATCCTATTTGTTGTTAAATAAACAAGTCATAAACAGGCATAGCATGCGCCACACGAGTAAATTTTATCGCGCTCTTAAGAAATGTCAAAATCAATGCGTCAACTGCTGATTGGCTAAAAATACGAGTACGGTGTACTATCACCCAATCAACGGTATAGAAACTTTTGTCGTCTCGTGCGAGAAATTTGACGTGTTGCGCATGCTAGGCCTAAATATCGTGATAGTGACAGAGTAAGGCAATAGTTACCTTTGTTCTCGTCCACGAACTGCACGTATATCCTGTCGAAGTGGCAGACGTAGGTGACGAGCACCTTGTGCCACGTGCCGGGCGCCGGCAGCGGCAGCGGCTTGAGCCGCGCCACCACCTCCACTTTGTCCATGGTCCAGCCGTCTGAAACAGAAACAATACACATCTTAATATTGGACAACATCACATTGTTTTAATATTGCACTTCAAGATTGACCTCATCCCACCTGATGTTAAGTGTTAATGAGGTTCTAGCTAAAGGTTGACAAATACAGCATAATAAATCTGTTACTGGACTTGTCGCCCTTACCTTGAAGGCTTGACCCTTGCTTCTAACGTAGCACCCCCCAGGAGCTCTGGAAACCTTACTCAGACGCAGGAACACAACAACACAGAAATGATTGTTGTTTGGCTGCGGTTTTCACATACATTATACCTACAATATTTAGACAGGACAATGTCTATCGGGTCAGCTAGTAACATATAAGTTTTAACAAAGTGGCCTTCAATTCGCGCGCACATTTCAGTGTTGGCGTAGCACGGGGTGGCTTTCTGTTAAACACCCTCAAAATAAAACGACAAATATTAAAATCTTTTGTTGTAGCACCCGCTGTGGAACGAACCCTTAACGCTGCCATTGCATACATTGTTCCGATTCTGTGGTGAATAGCTAAAACACTTGTGTTACAGAAATAACGACGGTAACATCACACCCAGACCCAAGACTGTTTATGTAAGGAGGTGTGTTTATTTCACACTTACATCACATCATCTACACATATTATTTATTTTACATAATTTCACATTTTATTAAACATATAGATTACTTGTTTAAACGCTTACCGGGATGTTTGAGAACGTGCCTCTTTGTACACCTTGCTCCTTTGAAGCAAGTCTTATCAGGTCCACCTTTATAATGCTTGCAAATTTCCGCTTCGTCACGATTTGAGTATCCCTGCAAAAATATTTATTGAAACACATTTTTCTATGAAGATTTTCTTTTCCCTAGGCCGCAATACAATTTTGTCAACCAACATTAACTCATTTCATGGACTGCTTGCCCTCTACGCTAGGGTTTGTGATTATAATCCATACTAATATTATAAATGCGAAAGTAACTGTCTGTCTGTCTGTCTGTCTGTCTGTCTGTCTGTCTGTCTGTCTGTCTGTCTGTCCGTCTGTTACTCTTTCACGTCTAAACGGCTGAACGGATTTTCATGAAATTTGGTATAGGTATACGTTGAATCTCAAGAACGGACATAGGCTACTTTTTATTAGAAAATAAGGGGGAGATGGGGGTAATACCACCTTTGAAAGTTTATATGGAAAAATGTTTATTTTTGAAGTTAGAAATATGAAATTTGGCACAAATATAGCTCGAAACTTGGATTTAAATATAGACTACTTTTTGTTTCGAATATTAGGGGAGAAAGGGGTAAAACCGACCATGAAAGGATGTAGTCCACGCGAACGAAGTCGCGTGGACTACATCCTTTTTGAATTTTTTTTTTCGAATTCCTTTTCGAATTGTTCGTTTCATATAGGACTACTAGTTCCTATATGAAACGAACAATTTTGAATGTCCGGTTCCAATATTTGAAAAAACGATCCGTTCTAGTTACGGGTTGTAATACATTATACGAGGCGTAAGCTAAAAAAGACCGACGGACCACTGATAACAGCTGATATCGAAAGTAAATTATGGAACGGTATTAACGACTCGTAGTCGGCTAGTCATTTCTGACCCCTGCTACATTATTAGCCCTCAAGGTAAGGACGACCAGTCCAGTTACAGCTTTATTATGCTGTACTTGTAGCCCTTAAGTTAGGACCTCATTACCACTTTACATCAGATGGCAGCAGCGTAACTACAGGGTGGCAAGTCGGCAAAATGCCACGGGCCCCGTGCCAGAATAATTTTTATATCAAACTTTTCCTAAAGTGTGCACTGCATTTCTGGTATTTCCAACTTGGTAAACAAGTATTACACATTATTTTTTCTTTGAGAAGGGGGGGGGGGGGGTGGGGGTTTGATTGAAGGGTTGGTGAATTTGCCACGGGCCCAGAATGGTATAGTTACGCCACTGTCAGGTGGGATGAGGTAAATCTCGAAGTGAAATAAAATAAATACCGTGACTGCTTCAACGGGATCTTCGAACTCGGGACACTGCGTGATGTCGAGGTCGCTGTCCACCAGCTCCGGCGGGACCGTGTGCGCGGATGGTGCGAACCCCTGCGGCTTGTCTACTGAAAACGACACAAGCAAAGGTAACCATATTAAACAACTAACTGTTGATAATGACAACGATGCATTTCTGGCAATTTAATTAAAATTGTAAAAATTAATGACCTAGTTACAATGTCTAAGTTGGTAAGTCACCCGAAGCTCCATGTTCGATTCTCAATCAAATCAAAACGAAAAAACTAACTGTTCTAATTTAGCTTGGAGCTGGGTGTGCTGAGCTGACGCTACAGTTGGTGTCTGTTTGTCTCTAGTACTCATAACAAAAGCCCTTAGAGACAAGTTGATGAATGGGATTACTGCAACTTCGCCTGCGTTATTTCCAGATAAAAAGTCCTATACGTTAATCTAGTATGTCATCTCTTTTCCTATCAAAATATATTAAAATCCGTTCAGTAGTTTTTGCGTAAACGTAACAAACATCCAAACATCACTCAACTCACGAACTTTCACTTTATATTGTTAGGAGGATAGGTGCAGGTTAGAGATGGTACATACAACGACGTTTGCTAGATAATTTTTGCTCCCACAATAGCGGGTTCAATTCCTGGCCGGGTGAATATACACAACAAACTTTTATATACTGTCTCGAGTCTGTCCGAGCCCCACACCACAAGGGGAAATTAAAACTTTGTTTCTTTAAAACTACTTTACTACTTCTAATTACTTTTACAAGATAATCTAGACTAAGATTAAGATTAAGACTAACAAATAAGTATACTTTTTATTTAAATATTTACCCTTATTTTTTCTTAACGAGGGGTAATACTTTGATGTACCGTACCGTCCGTAAAAAATAAGTAGATAAAATAAAGTAAATGGATTCAGCAATGGACCAATTCATTACTACAATTATGTATTAGTGAGACTATGTCTACACTTACTTGCAATAGCTAATCCATTTTGAACTAATAAATTATTCAGAACTTGCTCTGATGGCAGCAAGATGACGTACACACCCAACGATTCCGAAGTGCTGCTGAAACAAATAACGTGTGTCACGATTCAATCGCACACCTACCATCCCCGTTTTTTAGATAGTTTCTACTGATTCTTCTCCTTGTGGTCGCAGTGTGATGTTATATAGCTTAAAGCCTTTCTCGATCAATGGACTATTCAACACAAAAATATTTTTTGAACCGAAATCAGTAGTTCCTGAGATATGACTGTTTATACCATTAGTTGTGATTTATTTATATCACAACTCGGTATCAATATAAATATATATTTATTAGCCTGGGTTCTCGTTAACTATTAAAATATAGCTAGTTCTATTGTAAACGCAAATGAATATTATCGATTCGTACGTCTTATTTACGAGAAAAAATACTATCGATATCGATAACATTGCTTTTTATCGATATTATTGATACGTTTTTTTCAGATTAAACCTATCGATAGTTCCTAAATACTAACTTACAGACGTAAGCAGGGATAAAGTGTCTCAAATGTTGGTAAAAACATCACATGAGACATCAGAAGTAAGTGTTAAAATATTTAATTACTTATCGTCTACTTCAATGTTGCAAAGAGTGCCGACGTGCTCCTTCATGAATTCTTCTTGCTTCTCCATCAAATCCTTGTTCTGGTAGCTCGATAAGTCAATCTGAAAATAGCAATTGCAGGGTAAATTCTTAATGAGGCATGGAGTACAGAAATTTTTCATTTGTTTTTCTCTCATAAGTCAAGGATATAAGGTTCAATTTGAAGTGGAAACTACTATACGGTGAATGAAAAAAACACAACATTGCAAAAAAGAAAATGTTATTTTTCTGTGTCTCACCCCCGCTAGATGGCAGCAGCGCGCGGCAGGCGGCCTGTCTGCGAAGCGCGCCACCAGCGGCTGCACGTCGCCGACAGACGCGCGCCGCATCTCGCCCGTGTCCACCAGGAACACCTCCACCGACATCATGTCATCCTGGTACCACACCACATTTTGTATCACGTAGTTGAAATTATTGAGATACATTTTCTTTGATAACTATCAAGATACTTTTTACTTTGGCGATTTAATTTGACATTATTATAATAATATTCATTTTTTTTTATTATTATGTAAAATGATTTCTGTAACTTGTTATATTCGTATAGCAACACTGTGAAACACCAGCACTATCAAATTACATCTTGTACTGCGAGCAGAACATTAATCACTTGCAGTTCGTAAGTCCGCGACACAAGTACGGTACAAAGGCACGTCAGTCGTGAGCACACAGTCTGAGGTGTTTACATATACTTATGTTTACGGATAAATAAATTATTATGATAATTATCGGTTACAATTATCATAATAATTTATTTATAACTATTCAAAACTTAAACTTTAAAATTTTTAGACTGACCAATGAATTTTTCTAACACCATCTTTTGTTAGATAAAGTTTATTTAGGTCACATTTACTATTTTTTCGTTTATGACTCAGAGCTTGAAGTGTTAATAGACTAATAAACAGCCTTAGAATTATCAAGATAAATAATTTTCAATGTTTATCAATTTATCAATGATAATCGTAATTAACATTTCGAACCCTGGAAGGCACACCTATGAGTATTATATTATGTAAGAGTGTTAAATTGTATATCCGAATTGTTCAGGAGATGATTCACAAATGTCAAAAACGATTCCGATTCACAAAATCAATGTTTTGTCTCTGTCCAATCATTTATATCAAAAAAGAGATAGAACATAGTTTCCAAATTCGAAACCGATTACCATGTTTTGTTAATAAGTATGCTGGCAGCCGATTCTCCGATGGAAAGTACTCTTTCTAAATATGTGATAATTACCTCTAATATTTTAATAAAGAGAGCTCTGTAGAAGCAGTCACTGCTTTCGTCGTAGTACGCGCAGTAAGTCAATGAAGAAAGCTCTTCTAATGTTATTTCTATTCGGTTATTCTTGTAGAACTCTGTCATGTCTACCATTAGTCTGAAAATAACAAGAACAAACCATGGTAAACTGGGCTTCATTTTGCGTTAAATCAAGGGCTGACAACTGTTTCATAAAAGAAAAATATGTGGGTTTGGGAAATTCATATTATTATGCCTATAGATGTTCACGCATGAAAAATCTCCTAGATGACAACAGAAGAGCGTGAGGCCCAACTGCTGTGATTGGTGATTTAAATGTCATGGTGACACATCTCTCAGTGTCATTTAAACAAATAACCAATCACGTAGCAGGTGGGCCCAAGCCTACGTATCGCCATCTTAATTTTTCATGCGTGAACATCCTCATAGAAAGAGTACCTAATTTCTTTTAATGAAATTTAAAGTGCTAGTTTTGGCACGCATTTCGTTTGTGTTTTAATGTGCTGGTTGGGAGAGGTGAAGATGACGGGGCTACTTAGTTAGCGGCCAATTCGTCGGTGATGTTGTGGTAGGTCTTTTGTTTCCACGGCTCACCATCAAGGCGATGAGGTACACCGGAGGGTTTTAGTGGGTACCTATTACTGCCCCTATAAGGGCATGGACTTTCATACACGTTGTTCACCTCCCTATGGTGACGGTACGGTGCGTCAATGCATTTCCTCCAATAAAAAAAGTGTTTTAATTCAAAGGCCACTAATGTTTAAAACTTTAACGAGCCATTTATTTTTGAATGACGTATGATAAATTTAAATGGATATTTAATAGAAATGAAAGTGAGTACGATCTCAAAGCAAATAATTTACACAATCCTATGGAATTCCTACCGTGCCTACCATTTTATGCAACACCCTCAAGCAAATTGATGGAAGAAAAAATGTAATGATTTCACATCGACCTGCCGCTTCATTCCAATATTCTACGACGGCAACTGATAAACAATCTCACTTGTATACGTCGTCGACGTGGTCGGTGATGACCCAGAAGGAGTCTCCGTCAATGCTCATGATGGTGGCGGGATACACGTGGTCTGCCAGCAGGATCTGCTGCGCGGGCAAGTTGCACGACTCTGCTATAGGCGTGGACGGGCCTAGGAGAATAGGAACAATCATCTGAATAGGAAAGGTTACTTCAGTATCTACACTAACACTAGCTGACTAGCACTAGCAGCATAACTGACAAACTAACTGTATGTCTTTGTGTGAAAATTAGTAATAAGTTTAGCTTTTTATTTGTAAAAAAAACTACTGAGTTTCTTGCCCGTATTTTCTCGGTAGTTATAGGTTCCGAACCGGAGGTAGCTTCATTTGTAGAGTAACGATTCATAAGTAATACAAATGTAATCTACATGAATAAAAAATAATGACGGGTTTTTCCAGATTTTATCCGCTAACTCCCGTTCCCATAGGTATTGTGCAATATCCTGTTGCAAATAACCTTCAAGTTTACTAAGGTACCTGCATGCCAAATTTCAAGTGCCTAACTTATGTGGTTTAGACTTTCATACAAAATGATTTTCCCGTTCTCATGGGAATTTCGGGAATCCCTTTCTTAGTGAACCTCTGCGGTACCTAAGCTACGTTCCTTTCAAATTGCAAGTGCCTAGGTACGTTTAGCCGTTTAGGCTGTGCGTTGATATGTCAGTTAGTCAGTCAGTCAGTTTCTCCTTTTATCCATACTAATATTATAAATGCGAAAGTAACTCTGTCTGTCTGTCTGTCTGTCCGTCTGTTACTCTTTCACGCCTAAACGGCTGAATGTATTTTGATGAAATTTGGTATAGGTATACGTTGAATCTCAAGAACGGACATAGGCTACTTTTTATTAGAAAATAAGAGGGGGATGGGGGTAATACCACCTTTGAAAGTTTATATGGAAAATTTTTTATTTTTGAAGTTAGAGATATGAAATTTGGCACAAATATAGCTCGAAACTTGGATTAAAATATAGACTACTTTTTGTTTCGAATATTAGGGGAGAAAGGGGTAAAACCGACCATGAAAGGATGTAGTCCACGCGAACGAAGTCGCGGGCATAGCTAGTATGTTTATATTTTAAAAAGGGTGTCCATTGCTAATGTTCGAAAGAGTTCCCTAAGTTCCCCTGACAATTTTTTCAAAATTCCCTGACAATCTATGTATTTTCATTTTATACAAAAATAAAATGCAATGACTAGAAACGAAGTCATAATAGATCACTCCAAACTTGCAAAAAAAATGCTTCGATTGTCAAGATAAGGGTCTTTCTCATAAATTATTTATATCTCTCAATTTACAATCACTGGGAAGACAAACAGTGTTTTAGGAGATAACTCTCAATTTATCCCTGACTTTCCAGACCACTCTATTTTACTGACTTTCCCTGGCTGCTTTGAACTTCCCTGATTTTCCTTGACGTTCCAGAAAGCTGAAGAGAACTCGCTTCTCAGGAATTACTGGTTTAATATGAAAAAATATTTTTGTATTAGATAGTCCGTTTATCGAGAAAGATTTAAGGCTATATACATCACACTGCAACAATCAGTTGTTTTTTTTATTTAAAAACTTTATTGCACAAAATAAAAAGTACAAAAGGCGGACTTAATGCTAGAAGTCAACTAGTCAACTTTTCTCTACTAGTCAACCGTTGGGTCATGCAGATAGTTCGTTTATGGGTGTTTATTGTTTCCGATCAATTTCATTTGGGAATATTTTATGCTAAGCTATGCAAGGATGATTTCTGTAAACTGGGTCTTAATAAATAATCATAAATATTGAACAACATCGTCCTAAAGTATTTTAAACTTCGTTAGTGATGCACTATCAAATTTTTTAAAATCTATTTGTCCTTATAAATTTAATGTTAGGGGCCGTTCAAATATTACGTAAGCAGATTTATTACAATCATTTACCCCCCCATCCCCCTTGTCAGCAAAAGTAAACAAAGCTCTTACCCCCTCCTCCCATGCTTACGTAAACATTTTTCAATTATAAATGTATTTTTTTAAATTATATCTATATATATCTAGTTCCTTGTCGGACTTTGCTTGTAATTTATAATTTCGCCACACTTCGTTAACTAACTTTTGTACATTTTGTACTTTCGTACTTGCATGAGATTTTTTAAAACTTTGAAACAATTTTTGGTATAACTTGGATTTGTCTATTTGAAACGACATCTTATTTAAACGTTGGCTAATGGAATCAATGGTAACACAAATTTTAACTTGCTTTGCTATGTTTACAATACGTCTACTCGCTATAGTATCCAAACAAAACAATACACTAACGGAGAAATTTCAGACAAGTGAATAGCGCGCGGTAATTCCCCTAATCGGTTCTAAAGCGAGTGCCTAAACGTATGCATTATTTGCGGGGATTTTAAAAAATGAGTATCGTTTTCAAGCATAGACAATCTGAGAGTTGCAATTTGTGTAAAAAAGTAAATAACTACCGATGACGTAATCATCATCTAGACTCCCCTACCCCCCATGTCATCCAAAATAAGCAAAACAAAGACCCCCCACCCCCCCATTGTGCTTACGTAATACTTGAATGGCCCCTTAGCAGTAGAATCTCTTTGCATTGTTTTCAATGACAAATCAAAAGTGTTTTTTGTAATGAATTGTATGTTATTTTTATTCAAAAATAAAAATCTAGTTTTCTGTACTTTTTCTTTTTCTATAAAAAATAAAACATGACTTTAACTCACATGTAATAGTCAAATTATTGATATCTTCGGTCAGTTCACACTGAACTTCTTTGGCAACCATCTCATTCTTAGACTGTGGAACACTCTCCGAGGAACTTGAAGCGCTTGAGAAGGCGATCAGCAGCTGATCTTCTTTTGGTACCTTCAAATAAATTGTTTTTGTTGAATTGACTAACCACTGACTGCTTTTTCGTGTCACCTATTTTGTGTGAAAAAATTTGTATGTTAAAAAGTAGCCTAAATGCTATTCCAGAGTTTTATCTATTTCTGATAACCCATTTCTATTGTGTTTATATAACAGATCAATCTAAACCTTCATATTTTGCAATAGTATATTGTTTCCATCGGTAATAAGCAATATGAAGTTGCCAACGATTTTGAAATACTGAGTTTCTTGCATAGGCTTGTTAGTACATGGCCAGGTTTAGTATGTCGAATACTGGGAATGTCAAGGTCTAATTGTAAAAGTTAAGTTATTGGAATTTATTGAAATTTGATACAGCCAGTTTTGCAACGCTGTAATAACATCAGCCATTAAAGTTAAATTTTTTTGTACTCAAAACTAAACATCCCTTAAAATAAGAAGTTTTATTTTTGATATTCTGAACCTGAACTTTTAGTACAAGTAAATACTTGAACTTGGCAAATGGCCAGTTTCCATATGGGTCTAGTGGTCATAGGTTTAGTGAGTTCGAATCCTGGATCGTCCAACAATGTTTTGGACTTTTGAATGTAGCTCCTGTTTATGATCATCAACCTGCGAGAATTTGGCTAGCATGTTGATTAGGCAGATAACAGTAGTAAAACAAATTACTTTATCATGCTCATGGAGGCCTTAGTCCTGTAGAGGGACACACATAGGCTGTTACAACATAGTCAACTAATACATCAGCTATATGCACTGAGTGTTAAACTTGAAGAAAAAGCTACTGTAACTAGTGTAATTTTACCAAGGGTAATGAAACTAATCATGTAAGTTTTTTTTCATATTTTTGATTTCTAAGCCCAAAATTCGGTCAGACATTTACTTGATATTTTTGGTCACCAATTTAATAGCGCGCCAGTAAATTTTTGTCTCAGTTTGAGTACATTCGTCAGTGTCAAATTTCAAGAGGTCTTTCATGACCAGATTACCTTTATCCGCTTTGGCTTATCAGTGGGGCAGCGGTTAGGGCAGGCAGCGGACGTAGAGGGCGTGGGCTCACTTAATACGTCGATAAGGTTGGGCGGCCTAACGAGTGGGCTCGGTGGCTTCGCTGTTGTATCGTGCACCGGCGTGTATTCTGACGCATGGTTTTCCTCTGCAATGATATTAGTAAACATTTTTATGTATGGTAATGTAAACCAACCGATTTACTTTAAAAAAGAATTTGCTACAAATAAATATTGGACAACATCACATACATTGCTCTAATTCTGTGGTAAGTAGCTTAAGCACTTGTGTTACAGAAATCAGAAACAACGACGGTACCACAACACCCAGACCCGAGACAATATGGAAAAGTTCGTTTCCCATATTGACCCGACCGGGGATCGAACCCGGAACCTCAGAGATGGCGGTCGCCAAAGTCAGGCCTGCTCGCCTCTCGGCTACGAAGGTCGTCAACAAAATATGTTATTTGAGTTGTAAAACGAAATAAGAAAAAGTAACAGGCAATTGATTGTAAAACTGATTTCTTATTTATCTTAGCAATAAGGGAAATCTAAATTGCGATCTAAAATGCAATGAATTTCCACATTCTTAGATTCAATTTTTATTTGTAATGTAAGAATGTATAAATACCAAGTTTTCCAACAGCGAGATTGAAGTCGGTGACGAGATAAGTATACTCATCAAGCTGCTTCATACAGCCTAAAAATTTCTCCTTCAATTCTGATGGCTCACAGTTCAATTGCAGTACAAAGCTTTGAGCCTGGAAAAAGAGTTACAATAATATTATAATAACAGCCTGGTACAGTTCTATTATTTTTATTAATTTTAAGTCTTCCATTGAATTGAGTCATAATTTTCAAACTTAAAATAAACTTATTTTAAAATATTATCAAAGCATACTTGTATAGAAATAAATGAAGTATCTATATACTTTTTTAATAATCAGAATCTAACTCATCTCAATATTAGAAACAGACATTTTTTATCTCCCCTTGCGGTTTTACCAGAGGCTAACAGTTGATACAGCAGAAAAATTTCATCGCCTACAATAACTTGCGGTTAGCTCAGTTGGAAGAGCAGCATGCACAATAAGTGAAGGTTGTGGGTTCAATTCCCACACCGCAAGGGGAGATAATAAAAATCTGTTTCTAATATTTAAAGTTTGCTAGTACGGCGTAAAGTACTATAAAAAATAAAAAATCGTCCAACTCATCTTTTATATTGCAATGACAGATTGATAAACAGTGTAGTAGATGAATTATACTGCATATATTTAAACTAACATTTTAAATAGAAATGACCTTAATTCATATGTATGATCGTAAATTAGAGAAAGTTAATGAGAGAGGGTAGTAAAGAGAAAAGGTTTTACTTACCTGTACTTTTAATTTTTGAATGTCATTGATGGCATGGTCGCATTTACCCAAAAATGTGTTTATTCGGGCTTCCAATTCATTCCGACGATGCAAAGTCAACGTCGCTAAGTCTACAAAACTCCTAGAATACAATAATGACCTAGTTATGCATTGTTTTTAACTTTGAGACGAGAACTGTTTTGTATTAGAGGAACCACATGTAAAACTTATGTAGGTTGACTTACATTTTGTAGTTTGAGTTATTGATGATTGATAGTTGATTTTTCTGCTAATTGCGAAGCAAATGTCTAAAATATGCAATCCCCAATTGTTTACAACATCAAAAATAAGTTTTCTTTTACTTTCATTTTTCGGTATAATTTATGACAGTAAAATGAACGAATGGATGATGGTGAGTGAATTCTAGGTATGACAAAAGCATGACTTTTTAATGCTTGCAAGGCTGGTGTAAAGAAAAGGTTACGCTACTCCACAAGAGATGGCACTACTAACACGATTTATTTTAGTTTTTAAACTGGCTACTAGATGGAGCAACAAGATCCAAATTTTTATTTTGCATTTCGTCTTTATGTAATAAAACACAGTATTTTTAAAGGTTTATAAAAAACCTGTATAAAAGATTGAAAACGGCATAGATTGATGATTGCAACAAACTTTTTCGTCGGAATCATTAAAATATGCAACTTCCATACATAAAATATGAAGGAAATAAGATTTTACTATACTTAGGTTCCTATGCTTTTTTCGGTTTCTCGAACGACCCTGTAAGAGGTTTTCATAATTGGGATTTGGGAATATGAGGATACAGTGCTTATTTTTTTATTGTCTGGCTGGTCATTTCTGCCTGATCCTTGAGGTTCGGCTACTTCATAGCTATATTTGCCAAATTCTGTTCTCGGTTTCATCTATCAAAATAATGGGTATGTATCTATTTACGTATGTTAGCTTGATAAATTACATTTATTTAGGACGATGGACAAACACAACACAACAAATAAGTTTTGGAAAAAAACTACTTTGTTTCCGTGGCCTTTATGTTAACTTGTTTTTTGATATTTTGTAAATTTTTTCTTGTATAGTTTGCCCGATTAAGTATGTACTTACATGAAGCTACATTTTATTTATTTGTTTTTTTTTTATATAAATCATGAAATGAGCTACTTGAGTCGACCGTTCTGTTTTCTTCATTCTTTTTTTTATTTTGTTGTTACTACGACTAGTTTCAAACGATTTTATTTTAAATTTAATTAAGTACGTTTAAAAGCATTCATGGTAAACTCTTGCAGTTCGATATGAAATGGGTCGTATGCCCACAACCTACATTTGTACGGTATACCTAAATGCTTTTGATCGTACTAATGTGGAACACTTCCACGACGGGTTTATTAACAAACATCATGAAGTAGGTACGCCACTACAATATAGATAGGTAGGTAGGTACTATTTTATCGCTCTGGGTCACTTCTAGGTAATAAACCAACATAAGGCACCCCATTCCTATGCTTTAATACCCTTTCAGAAAAACCTATCCTCACAAAGACAGAGACGGCTTTTATTCCCTCTCGCTCGCACTAATTGCTTGTCCGGGCGAATCCAATTAGTCCGGCAGCGGGCTCCGTGAATTTATTATGTGTCTGTTGTTTAGTTTGCCGTTGTTTTTAATTGAAACGTAGTGCGTAACTCCGCGACGGTAATGAGCGCACTTGCCTATGTGACTTCTGAGGCCGCCATGGTGGATGGACTCTGTCCGTGTAAGGTAAGATGCGTATAATGTTGTACCAAATACCAGCGCTGCTGTTTTGTTACAATTAATGCCGCAGCAGCAATTGCTGAGGTGGAAACAAATTGGCCCAGTTACCTCATGTTGATTGTTTTGTGTTGTACAGGTCTCGTGTCTTTGTTTGTGATTGTCAACCAACATAGATTTGGCACATTTGTAGGTATGTGCTTTTTTTATATAATTCACTTCAAGATTGACCTCATCCCACCTGATGTTAAGTGGTAATGAGGTCCTAGCTTACGGGCGACAAGTACAGCATAATAAAGCTGTTACTGGACTTGTCGCCCTTACCTCGAAGGCTTGACCCCTGCTACTAATGTAGCAGCCCCCAGAAGCTCTGGAATCCGTACTCAGACGCAGGAACACAACAACACCGAAGTGATTGTTATTTGGCTGCTGTCTGTAAGGTGGAAGAGTTTCACCAGTCGGGCTGCTCCAGTTTGAGCGATAAATCGCTATGCCCTACCTCTCATAAACCTGTGCTTGTGAACAAATGCCACTTTTGGGGACTGGTCTGCTCCAGTTAAAGAGGTTGATTGAAATGCTTGTGGAAACTTGAGGAAAATTGAGTTTAGAGGTAGAGTTTTAGGATAGACAGACGTTGACCGGATGTAAACAAAAAATATTATAAATGTAAAATCTGCAATATGGAATAAGTAACTTGCCACTATATAAAAGTATGTTTAACTTACAAATATATGCAACATTGTTTAAATACCGATGTGTTTTACAATTAATACAGTCGGAATGGGTAACTTTGGCCCAAAATTGTTTTTTGCTTATAAATTCCACATACATACATTATTTTATCCTACCATCAATAGTTTTCGTAGCGCCCGCGATGTAAGAAATATTTTGGGTCATAGTTGTGTACCTAAGCACTTTATTTTACATTAGTGGCGTTATGTAAGTTTATGTTAGTCAATAAATAGATAATCGAAAAAGTAGTAGATAGTTTACTTAAAAGTACACAAACGTTTACACATACAAAGTTCTTACCTAATGATTGGGTTGGTAAAATTGTAAAATTGTTTTGAAAGTTAGGTACCTAGGTACCTAGTGCGGCAACAACACGTCAAGGTAAACACGTGCAGTACGACATTAGACCTTATGAGCAAGACATAAGAGCGGTGCAAAGCCCAAAGTGTGTAGTCTGCCATGCTTTTGTCTGTACCTAATAAGACATTTAAAATAATTTAACAGGTCAAAATGCGACACCATTTTTATTTAGTAGTTAATACGAACTACTTACTGCCCGACGTTTCGGTTAGGTTGCACCAACCGTGGTCACGAGCTGACTGGTCTTGCTCGCCTTCGTCTGTTCGGGGGAGCTTGCAATTCTTCATCCACCCGCACATTAACTACTAAATAAAAATGGTGTCGCGTTTTGACCCGTTAAATTATTTTAAATGTTTAAAATGGAACGCGAAAGTCTTAAAATTTATGTACCTAATAAGCTACTGTACTCGCTTTTCACTTCTATACTTAGGTTATTCTTTACTACTACTACTATACTTAGGTTATATCTCTTGTTTCGCACTCCAGCACACAACTAGGGATGTGGATCCACTTTTCAGTAAATCGTATCGATAACGTAGAATTAAATAGTTTTTTTAAACCACTTCAAAAAAAAGGAGGTTCTCAATTCGACCGTATATATTTTTACCTACTTTTTTTAAAGATTGAAATGTTTTTGGTAGGAGTTACGAAAAAGCTGATCCACGATGCGACACATTTTATTTTTTTTGTAATTTTCAGGTTATGTGCTTTTGATTTTTATATTGGGCAAGTATATGTAGGTACGTCAAACTAGAAACAAGTAACTAGAAGAAATTAAACGCCTAGCCGTATATAGGTAGGTACTAAGTGCAAGAGCATGTTATACCTGCATTAATTTCAATGAGTAGCTTTAAAAGCGGTTTTTCAGGAATTTATTTGTCGTCATTCCGGCCTACCTGTCGTCATTCCAAGTACCTACTTATTGGGTACAACCTTAAAAAAACCTTTATATCTTTCAAAGGAAGGTCCACCGATTTCCTTGACCACGATCTGTACGTCCTAATCGCCCCCTAGCGGCGGCCATGTTTAGCCGAGCCGCTGGCTAGCGCCATTACTGTCGCGCGCGGCTCGCCCCGCGCCCGTTTAACTTAATTCGCGGTAATACCCGACAGATACTTACCCTGATCGATGCTAATAGCTTTTATTGATATAGGCTAGCTGTTATTAGTTTACTGCACTATCCAGCGGTAGTTAGCCGCCATAAATTACGCTAATATCTCCATTTGACGCGCGTGAAACCCTCAAATTGGTGCCTGCTGCGTTTTGACTTATTCGATAATTCGTAGCCGCTTGCATTCCGCCGTTGCGTTGCATTTTAGCGGCAATAACTGCGGTGATGACGCGTCAATGGTAGTGACAAATGGAGCGCCGGTAATGACTTTGTGATTATAACATCAGCGCATTTGTCAACTGGAAACGAGCTACTTGTGCCTGTGAGCTTGGCGTGCTAACAAAAAAAAATATTCATCTATCCAATGACGTAACTTTGAGCACACTGAGAAATGGAGTTGGCAATTGCTGAATTGACTGAAGGTGAAAATTAACTATCTTTTACCAAAACTCCTACGTAAACGCACAGTGTAGAGTTTAGTGTATCACAGAAAAACAATTGTCTACTTAATGTTTAAGTATGTCTTGGAATGCATCAATTTTTTTGTTAACCCCTGTGCTTCTTTGTGGCAAGCTAGTTTTTATTTTTAAGTAATTTGCATCCTCTTTTTAAGTGAGTATCTATATTCTTTTAAGAACACAATTGTCCTAGCATAAATACATCTCCGTTTGAATATTAAAGGGTTAATATTTAAGATATCTTTTAAAAAAATGTGTCAAATTACAATGTTCTAGCCAACAACGAAGAAGTTTGCAATTACGAAAGGACATGGCGAAACTTCAGGGTATTCTAGGGTCCGTCCTTCCTGATTTTAATTTAGTTTACCGGAGTCTTTTTATTTGTATGGGCTTGCAACTTTTTAACTACCTAAGCCTATGCATCGAAGGTTATTTGTTCTGAATTTCTACAATTATATAATTGCTTTTTAGTCATTGCTTTTTATACTTGTTTAGCGTAACGCCTCGGCTTCCCAAGGGTGCAATGTAGATTATGTAGATCCTAATAGGGGAATGTAGTATAGGTATACACCTATTCTAATATCACTATATCTTGCTTAAACAACATTAAAATCCATTCTAAAGTTCAAAGATCTGTCGGAACAGTCAGCGGAAGCAACTTCACTTTAAGTAGGTATATTATGTAAAGAATATAATGTAACTATAAACATTAGTCGTTTATTTACAGCTAATAGTACACTTAGGTACTGGTAAATAGCTTACTGTAAATCTATGTATTACCTAACGCTACCAGTAAGCCTGGAATGCGCAACGCTACGTCAAATTTCTCCTATGAGATGACAAATATGTCGATGCTGTTGATTGGCTGTTAACGCACAAACCTATTTACAACCAATTCGGAAATGGAATGAACTTTCTAAGTTTTGATATTAGAAAAGAGTATGATAAAATTTACTCATGTGGCGCATTTTAAGTTTTCTAATGAAGCAATATATGTAATGTACTAATTATTGCTTTTTCTTTCTTTCTTTAAAACATATGCGAACAAAAACACTTAAATACGTATCGATGGTGAAACGCCAAAACCACCTAACTATTAGTGTACAAATAATAAAAAATAATATTTAGTACATACACAATGAGTTCCTAAATCATTTCTCAAAAAAAAACTACATAAGGTGGTATTCAAAGATAATTAGTAGGTACACTTAAATCATCCAATATATCGATCCGGTTACGCCGCCCAAGGCCCTAATCTGGATGTTATTTAACCACCAACAATCACTTGGCCAAGAGTGAAACAAAAACCGCACAAAAACCCCTCGCTCAGTCCAGGGCATTAGCTCCTTATTTAGTTAGGAGTAAATAAATTACATTGAGCTCTCAATCTAGGTCCCATCAATCAGGCATACGGCGCGTAAAAACGCGATAATGGCTCGTACATTATTAATGTAATCATGTGGTACATTTCTATTATCATTAATCCGGCGGAGGCGTCTGCTCGTTGGCTCTAACTATGTTTTAATTGCGGGCCACGGGCGAAACAACTGAATGTTGGTAATAATTACAGGGACCGCGCCGGCGTGCCGCGTTCTAGCTGGGCCGGGAGCAAGGGATTGTCTTGCCAGTTGACTTGCTTGTTCTCTTGACATGCTTCGGATTTTAGTGAACGGTTCAAATTGGCCCACATAACAGAATGTAACCCCTATCCCCTATCCTATATATTAATAAATATATAGTAATTTACGTAAATCAGTCATAGTTTACTTAAAGCTTTAAATACGGTACTAAATAAAACAATAACATAATTTTTTGTTTTGTCTTCTTAAACCGGAATAGAAAATCAATGATTTTTTTCATTCAGTTCATTCATTAAAATCATTGGGATTCGAATGATAATAGTACCTATTTGACATCAATAGTTCAAAAATACGGTTTAAAAAGTCGCCATATTGCTATTGATTTCAGACAAAACGGAAATACGAGTTCTTGTTAGGATTTGATACGTAATAGTTAAACACGAAATAGTGTAATAATGAATAATCTAAACTGCATATCTACATCTGCAAATCAATTTGAAATCATTTGTAATCACGGAATAATAAATCATTTAATGATATAAAATCTAACCATTTTTGTATGCTATGATGTTTTTGCCTCATTTACCGATAAGTCGAGTGAACTCTACTACAACTGGCTTCGGTAAGCTCTAGTCCAGTCGAGTGCACTCGCCGATCAGAACGCGCGCCTCCAGGGGCGGATTGAGCCGTCCACGGCGGGTTACGAGTCTTAGCCGATCGTAATTAGAGTTGAAATTAGCCCCCCAGTCGTGTCCGAGCCTTAATTACGAGTTAGCGAGAAACGTAACACATTACTGCACCGATCTTCTATTTAATATACATCTTTTACTTTTATATGTACATACTTACTTGCTTACTCTTTCACGTGGCAGCTTTAGGCTAATAGTCGAGTATTTAATGGCCATGCTCTAATGTTTAGGTTTGTTTTTAATTAGGTTTTTTATAGCAAGCCTTAGCTAAGCAGCTCGGAGGTAGAAAGCACGTTTTTTTTTTTTACTTTGAAATGTTTTTAATTCACGAATATGTTTTGCCTTACGAATACCTATAACAGAAAAATAATTATTCAATTTGGTGCAGTCGTTTCAGAAGTAATGCGCTTACATACATTTTGGCGACATTTTTATTAGTTTTATTGATATCATTTGGGTCTAATAAATTATATTAGGATTTTTTTTTTGTTTACCATTTGTGATATTCGGTTTGTGCTTATTAGTCGTGTTCTAAATAGTATATTTTGTTTAATCTTAATTGACAGCTTTAAGTCTTTTTTTTACATTCTCATTCTAAACTTCATAAGTAGGTCTAGTATTAAGTCTCATTTTGCAAACTACTTACTGTTGTGACCTACTTATTAAATTTTGTTGATATTTATTCGCCAGGTAAATAATTGAAATTTAATTTATATTTTGTTTATAAAACATACTGCAAATTAAACAACTATTCATAAAACGCTATTCATTGACGATAAAATTTAAAAAATAGCATAAGTCAGTTTAATATGGGTTTTAAAAAAAACAGCATCGGTATTTAGGGATAAAAAAGATGAATTTAGGTTTTTGCTGCGTCTGGTGCACTTATTTAAGACACTAAATATAATATGTCGATTGTTTGCTTCGTAACTTTCTAAAATACGAAATGACATCCAGCAAAGTTGCATTTTTACCGAGCTCATGAGTGACGTTTGTTCGCCCGCGGCCAGCCACCGGCACCACTTAAGCGCACCTATTTGTAGTATAATTTATCAAGCGGCTACAAAAAGCTGCTTTCATATTTTACCTCCCCTCTTGATAATAGAGCTCGTTCAATGTGACAAATGCAGCGATGTTATAACCACGAAGTTATTACCCGTGTTAGCTATTTGTCAATCGTGGCGCTACATTGACAGTTGCAGGCTTCAAACTTTTAAGTGGTGATGAATAAGGAGTTGAAACGTAACACGTATGTAAAGAACATACGTGTGAAGTTTAAAGTCTAATCTAATAAAATCAAATAGGTGGGTTAAATTTAAACACTTTTGAATTGTCATGGAACACAATTCAAATTGACTCTCTACTGGTAAGATATCAGCTATTATAAATAAATAAATATAAATATTGGACAACATCACATACATTGCTCTGATTCTGTGGTAAGTAGCTAAAGCACTTGTGTTACAGAAATCAGAAACAACGACGGTACCACAACACTATTAGATTAGAAGCTCAGTAGATAATAATATGTGTGTAGTAGTGTAGAGCATTGATATTTGGTTTAGTGAAGTTACATATAAGTACCTAATTTAGTATCGGATGATGCCAAACACATCACATCAGGAATGTTAACCATAAATGGAAAATAGAGTCTGTACCTAATGGCTTTCTATGAATGTCTTATCGCACCTAGATACAGTTACCTGTATAAAGGTACAGGATAAAAAAAAGATCTAGGTGCATTTTTAAGTTTTTTAGCCAACAGTCTTCAGAACTAATAATATATTTGGAAGATGTTATTTCCCATTGTGGATTTCATTTTCGTACTCGTATCATTTCACAATTGTACGAACTTTCAGTTTTTTTTTATTTTTGTAGATAGGTAAACAACAAGAATCACATCGGCGTCACATGTATACCTTTTAAATGTACCTACCATCTTCAAATGTTGTAATGTGATAAAGTGCAATAAAGATAATTTGAATTTGAATTAAGCGTGTAGATTTGAGAGGTGGAAAATGTATGCAATTTGATAGATTTTTTTTTGCGGCGGTAAACCTCCGGTGGACCACTATGATGATGCTGTGGGACACGAAAACTCAATACTTAATAGTTTAGTCCTCCTACATATCCAATTTTATAAATTTAACCACTGTCATTTACAAAGCATTGAGTTTTGTGTATTAAAAGAAAATTTTGTTCACTCTGATCAATTATGAAAATTCATGAAATAGTAGGTACATTCCTATGATGCGGCCCGTCGCCGAGAGACGAACGGGCCGCACTTTGGCGTCTGAAATCCCGGGTTTGATCCCCAGTCGGCTCAATGTGGGAAACGAACACTTCTATATTGTATCGGATCTGCGTGCTGTGGTACCGTCGTAGTTTATCATTTCTGTAAAACCAGTGCATAAGCTGCTTACCCTCTGATTCTGTAATCAGAGTACCTAAAATATGTGATGTTGTCCAATATTTATTTATTTGCTAGCTGTGTCCGTAACTTGGTTCGCGTGGACTACTTAGTTCCTTTCATGGTCGGTTTTACCCCTATCTCCCCTAATATTCGAAACAAAAAGTAGGCTATATTTGTGCCAACTTTCATATCTCTAACTTAAAAAATAAACATTTTCCCATATAAACTTAATTTCTAACAAAAAGTAGCCTATGTCCGTTCTTGAGGTTCAACGTTTACCTATGCCAAAATTCATCAAAATCGGTTGAGAGGTTTAAGCGGGAAAGCGTAACAGACAGACAGACAGAGTTACTTTCGCATTTATAATATTAGTAGGGATTACCTACCAGGTTCTCCTAAGACAGCGGATTGGGGTTTTTGATGAAATGTATGAATTTCCTCGTCATAGTTTGAAATATCTGACTATAAAATAATCATATCAAGAGTAAATCTCCGCCATGAGAAGAGATTTGGCTACAAAAGGGGTTAAGAAGACCTAGAATTTGTTAGAAGTCTACGCTATTGAGGTCATAGCAAACACGACGAGTAAAAGCAATATCTAGCCTCTAACCGCAAGGAGGCTCCGAGGGGGCGGAGTCCTAACCCCTGCCGTCACTACATGTCACTGCGAGAGGGACGGCTATACGCGCGAATGGTATGTGCGAGCGAAACAGCCGAGCGGGACCTTTCAGCGCGAGCGCAACGCTTTTGTTTTTGTGGAAGATCTGTTGTCCGGGGCTTCATTCGTGAGTGACAGATAGTGATTTGGAAAAGGTTAAATGGTGAAATATTTGCAGCTGTACGTGGAAATAACAGTAATTAGGTATAGCTGTTTTGTCTCGTGACTATTTATATTAACCTTACGCGACATTACACGATTTTACATGGAAATTTTATTGGTTCAGCCACACACCGAGTAGGAGTGGTGCCCCTACTTCTATTGTCATACGTATTGTCACCTCAATTCTACTTGATTTGAGTACTGAATTTAAATGGGTATATTTTTGGAATTACGATGGGCTCCTATATATTTGAACTATAATGAAGCCTTCTAGGGATTCAGATCATAGAAAATAATGTGCTATGTAGATACATACATACATTTTGACGACCTCGGTGGCGCAGTGGCTAAGGTAGGCGCCCAAAGTGCGTAAGGTCCCGGGTTCGATTCCTGGTCAGGTCAATTTGGAAAACGAACTTTTCTTAATTGACTTGGGTCTGGGTGTGCTGGGATGACGCCCCCAGTTAGTATCCGTCGTCTGGTACTCATAGTACAAGGGAAAACCTTAGTTTGAGACCAGGTCATTGGTGTGATTGTCTGGCGCATTTGTCTGGGGCATTTATTTATTTGGCGCGCATTTATACATGCCACAAATAAGTAAGTAGGTATTATAAGACAAAACTTCCTTACTTCAAAGAAACAATATAAATTCACAGGTTTTATTAGGTAGATATCAGTGTTTTTATTTTCAGTAATAAAAGAAACAGAGAAGGAAGTTTGTGAAGAAGATTTTTTTATTATTTGAAAAATTTGTTTCACATGTTGTAATGGTTGTTTAAATTTTTTCATCTCCAGAGATAGAGTTCAAATCTAAAATGTTCGTCATTTTCAAAATTAGTTGGTCTTAATAACGTACATTTCCATAATCTGGAAGTACATAAAGTAAGTAGGTATGTTATTTAAATACACGTTCACCGTACTAACCGATTCCAAATAACTTCTTTCAAAGCTTTCAACACTTTATTTGAATAAAAAATATTGAATGGGCCATAAGTTCTTTTTTATTCATAACACGACATGTTTATGCATGTGTGAAAACGATCACACAACAACAAAGAGGAGAGAACGGTACCGGCGCCGCACTAAAAAAGAAAAGCTAATCTATTTCGTGGACTAAATTAAAAAGGCATTACAATGATACGCGGAGAGACCAAACGTCTCAATCTTATTGTGGCATCTGATACAAAACGTGAAGTTTCAGTCGATTGTAGACCTTAAAAAGTAGAGATAAAGAGCAGATTTGTTTCGCGTGAAGGCGTCATAAAGTGAGGCTGGATGCGTCGACAAATCGGTGCGCATTACGAGCTGTCACTGCGCAGCATAGACCCCAAATTAATATGGGAACGGCTCGATGACGATTGACACTCGAAAGAATGAGCTCTGTGCTGGCCACAGCGTCGAATGTTGAAGGATGTGTCCTGTAATTTGAATCGATAAAAGTAAAAAATGTAAAATAACTGATATTGGCTAATTAATTCTAATAGAAAAATTCAGGCCTTCACTCAGGGGATGTTTTCATACCAATGTGTATAAAAAAGGCAAAAAAATATGTTTGTTGTCTGAAAGCTTTTATTTTATTATTACTGTTTGATTTCTTTTCATTTAATTATTATTTTTTAAATTTAAAGGTTTCGAACTGGCTGCAGGTTTAATTTTGGTTTGTATTCATTTTTTATGACGATGCATAAGTTATACTTATAACCTACATGAATAAGTAAATTGATCATAATTAAGTCATTATCTAGTAGCCATAATCAACAAGCTTTTTTTCACAGATTGACAGATTTAAGCACAGTTATTAATATCGAACATAGCTCGCGTTTGTTTCATTTGGTCAGCCCATTGTTGTATCGTTATCGTTTTGACTTCAATAATGGGGTCTTTGCCCTGCAGTACATTAAATAGGATTACATTTTATCTTTTGAATAGCTAATGTAATAAATGTAACGTTTGAACTACTTTTGACAACGGGAACTACCGAGCATGAATCCGCTAGATGACGCTACGAATGCGAGAGGTCGAACTGACATAGCTGTCAATGTCATGTTAAAAATAATTAATCATGTAACAGTTGGACCTCACGTACACATAGTGCCACCTAGTGGATTTTCCATGGGCGGTAGTCTCTATTACAATACGTGTTAAAGAAACAAAAAAAAAATCACCTCCCCTTGAGGCAAAGTTCGCCAGTGCGCCGTGATACACTATAAAGATTGTAAATTATAACTTTAATGTTTTTGCTAACTTTTCCTCATGTCCCAAGCTGTAATGAATCCCTGGTCACTCTATTAGCAGATCGTGAGCGAACGAGCGAGCAAGAGGTGTTCTCACGCAAAGCGACTTACACAAATAGCTTTAATTCAACTTTAATGATCGGCTTGCGTGAACCAAATTGATTTGGCGGCGTGATGTTGTGATTCTGTGATGATATTGTTACGTTTGTAATGTTTGGTGACATCTGACTGTTGAGGGTAAAGATGTTAACCCGAAATGTTGCCGCGAGGCTAGTTATGAGAATAGTTTCATTACACCTATTGTACTTAAGAGGCGCTGATGGTGTGAAGAAACATATCTACCTATTTGCAAATCCTCTTGAACTTTACCTTTCAAGCATCAGAAATTTAAGTATTTACAACATGTCATGGTAAACACAGTTTGATATTAGTTCGTATACCTTGGCAATAAGGGCGGTATGAAGTCAAAAATTCGGATCGACCGAAAATCTGGTCTAACTAGATAACAATGTGCTATCGGCATTTCATCAGCAGGGATTTTAAAAATCCCTTCATCACTTTCTTGGCTGTCTGTATTTCTTGGAGAATAGTATGTATTTATGCAGGACGCCCTCAGGCCAGGTGGAGTGACGATTTGCGCAGGACGGCTGGCAGGAGCTGGATGAGAGTAGCCGAAAATCGAGCGAAGTGGCGAACATTTGGAGAGGCCTATGTCCAGCAGTGGACTGCAACAGGCTGATGATGATGATGCATAATGCAAACCTATACCAGTGGGTCTAGGACTAAAACTTTGAACAGAGCTTAGTCACATAGTGTGCTTGGGTGTTTGGGGAACCAAACCCTTAAGGGGGTGAAATGGGACAAGTGAGTGATGTAGCTCGTAGCGATCGCTATCTTTCTTTAGGCATAAAGATGAATGTTATACCAATCAGAGATAACGGAACTATTTTCCAGACACATTGCACAGTGTTTAAAATTTATAATACATAGGCAAGGAAGCCAAATGAAGAAAAGGTATTTTGCAGGTCCAACGTCCTCTATTAAAACGTAAGAAAAAGCAGAAATACTTTATATCATAATCACGAGTTTATTAACCAGACTCGAGGCTTAAAGGCCGCCGCTCATGGTTTAATCCATTTGCTCCCGTATGAAAGCATTACTCAAAATAAAACTCATTCCGTGTCCCCGTCCATCCCCGAACATATCATTATCACCTAGCACATCTCGCATCCCCCCTAATGCGTTTTTAATCACTTGCTGCGGTGCGCGGGCGCAGCCTAAGACGCTATTGAGGTAAGTGCATAGTGTTGAGCGGAGCGGTTTTTTTATATCGCACTTCAAGATTGACCTCATCACACTTGATGTTAAGTGGTAATGAAGTACTAGCTTTAGGGCGACAAGTACAGCATAATAATAGCTGTTAGCTACTGGACTTATTACCCTTACTTAAGGCTTGACTCCTGCTGCGGTCTTCTGGTATTTCACCAGTTGGACTGCTCCAGTTCAAGCGATAAATCGCTCTCGCGGTCGTTTCATTTAATGTTTTGCCTCGGCGATTTAGATGAAGGCCAACCGAACCTACATGCTGTTTTAGATATGTTTATCCATATTTAATATGGTTTGAAATTTGACGTGTATTTTTGATATTCTTTTTGTTCACTTTTCGTTCTGTTCTTACTTGCTGTCTATCACATATTTGCTTATTACACAATTTTTCCATCTTTATAAATATTTTTTTTCCCTGATCCCTCACTACCGTAACAAAGGGCATGGACCAGCTTCTATTATATCTTGACGTATTATAGCTTGTTTATGCTACATTAATTGAGTTTCTTCGTGTCCGTGTTCGTAATATTAAAAAGGTGTTTTAATACGTTAGTGAGGTTTCTTTAAGAAGTTTGAGAAGCAATCGCGATGTTTTTTCATTTGGTATTGAAAAGTTATGTTGCTAGCGAGGAACAATTCTCGTTCAACTCTGGATATTGTCATGCAGTCACATCTATTAATATATACATACACCCTTATGAAAACTCCGTAAGAGCTCGTGTTTAAATTTTATTACTGATGGCTGTTTCTTTTGATATTCAAATTGAAGGCTTTGTCCTCATTCGGAGAATTATGCGGCGAACTGTTTGATGCATGCACTGCATAATAATTATGCAATATTTTTTGGTAATGTTCCCCGTCTTCTGTTAACCATGCCATGCTTTGTTCTTTGCGGAAGACGCGTTCAGCAAACACTGCGTTTCTGCATCAGGATTATATGCGTTATAAGCGCGTTGACCACGAGTGCGTAACAGTGCGTGCAATCGCTTGTATCGTTTATCTTCTCTTATTAAAGAGAGGTGGGGCATAGCGATTTATCGCTCGAACTGGAGCAACCCGACTGGTGGAATACCGCCACCTTACAGAAGACCGCAGCCAAATAACAATCACTTCGGTGTTGTTGTGTTCGTGCGTGTGAGTAAGGTTTCCAGAGCTCCTGGGGGGTTGCTACATTAGTAGTAGGGGTTAAGCCTTCAAGGTAAGGGCGACAAGTCTAGTAACAGCTTTGTTATGCTCTACTTGTCGCCCTTAAGCTGGGACCTCATTTTCACTTAACGTCAGGTGGGATGAGGTCAATCTTGAAGTGTAATATAAAAAAAAAACGCTCCCGCTAGGCTTTTGACTGCGGTCTTATAAGGCGTTGGCGCAGCGCCACCTGCCAGCTTTGGATTGAGTCATTTCCACCGCTCCACTTAATGAGCGTTTTTACTTAAAACCTCGATACTTGTGCAAATAACGTGCATTTAGCGAGTATTTTTAGAAGGGCCTAAAGTGCTTTTGAAATAATTAATGAAATGTCAAAGTAATATTGAGTAATGAAGTCATTTTATTTTTTGTTTCTTGCGCGACAGGTTCAGACCGCGGGGTACGGTAATCGAGTCGTAATTTAATGATATGTAAAATGTTTTAAACTTTGATATTACCTCGCGGGATTCAAGTTCGTCAGACACTTTGTGTTCCTAAAAAATAATCAAATGAAACCAATAAAATATGAATTAAGCAACAAATTTTAGTAAACGTACGTCAGTTTTTAATTAAGCTTCACACTATTAAATTATAATATTATGTTCTCATACTTAACCATCTGTTGGGTACGAATTAAAAAAATAATAATGACGGCACTCAACTTCTTTCCGTGATAATGATTATGACATTACAACAGCCAGTTGTATTTTCGATTAATTTTTATATCGCACCATAAATCTGTAACAGGAAAGATAAACAACCTTTATGGTTCTTATAAAGCGTTAAACCATTTCAATAAACTTCGGACCGTTTTAGTAAATTCCTAACAACCAACTAATAAAATTAGGATGAACTCATTGATTCGAACGCGAGTGCGCGAGCTTTGAATTTTCAAATTTGGAACGCGGCGGCCATCTTCCAAATTGCCGCCATAAAAGCGATAATTGGATCAGCTCATTGGCCGGTAGCTAACTGAAACAAATTTTAATGATTATGTTAGGTTTTTGTTGGGAGGTGATTTTCGTTGTTCCTTTTTATTACGTTATTATGGTTACGATCCTAAAGGGTTATTTTATGCATAGTGACATAAACACATAATGAGGGACGTAGGTTGGTATCCTAAACAGCTGACTGAATATCAAATTTCCATTTTAATGCAGTTCAAATGTATTTTGTTCTACGTAAATTTTCCAGTAACAAACTTTGTGCGAATTGCAAGATATGTGTTTAAACGTCGTTAAATAGAGGTCAAACGAATTATTATTGCTTCATAGAGGCTACATAATTCCTTTCATAGGTCAGATTAATCAACTTATATTCAGTGTCATTGAACAAAAATGCATCGTAGTTAGCAAATATTCAATCTACCAACCTACCTGCATATTTTGGACATCAAATAACAATATTGGATAACACATTGAACTTAATACAATTCAATAAGAATACCTACTTTACCTACCAATGGTATTAGTCATTGGTCACTCATCATTACATTACGAAAGGATTGTCTTCGTTTGATTGATTAAGTACTTTTGTAATTTCTTTGTAACCTTTTGGTAAATCTTGGATGTGTTTTGCAAGATCTCTAAATAGGTGCATTTGACATGACGTCTTTAAGAAATACTAGTGCCTGCTCGCGACTTCAGTCGCGTGGACTTAGTCTCTTCTAGCAATAAATATAGTATATGTAATTAGGATGAATGTAGCTTTCCAATGGTATTTTTTTAATTGGCCTTTGTACCGTGCCAAATAAAAAAATAATTTTTGAGTTTATTCATTAAAAATATAAAAAAATATTTCCTCTTCATATTTTTAGTGTAATATCGTAAGCATAAAATAACCCACACATAGACCTAATTGTAACCAAAATGAATCAGCTGTATTGTTATATATTGATTGATTACAGCAAAAAGCATTACAACTATAAGAATTATTTGAATAATTAACAACAATTCCATAGCAGATTGCTTATTATTTAACAAACGATTGCCTACATAGGTATAAGCTATTTATCAATTAACCGTTTACGTAATGCAACACCGTGTGGGACGTAAGTTATAGGTAGAAGTGTAAGAAGCATATTCATTCAACACAACGAGCCTATCGTGAATAACAAATTAGTTAGGCAAAAAGTTTGCCTTTTTTTACAAACAATTATATTATATTGGACATTACATACTTTGCTCTGATTCTGTCGTAAGTAGCTTAAGCAGTTGTGTTACAAAAATCAGAAACAACGACGGTACCACAACACCCAGACCCGAGATAGTATAGAAAAGTTCGTTTCCCATGTTGAACCGACTGGGGATCGAACCAGGGACCTCAGAGATGGCGCGGCGCCAAAGTCTTGCCCGGTCGCCTCTCGGCTACTGAGGTCATCAATTTGTTGGCGATACTTTTAATGAATATTTAACTTCTCTCATTAATATTTATAAACGCAAAAAGTGTGTAGGTATAGATGTCTGGATTTAGATTTTGAAGTCCTGTCTTTTTGTCTATCAACACTACACTACAGAGGCCGTAGAGGAGAAGACTGGATCAAAAATAACTGATTGTTTTTAGGTCGTTAAATAGCTAATAAAAGAATACTGTACCCGTATTTTTTCATTTGTTAAAATATGTTAAACAATACAAAGATAAAATGATGTTAAGTTGCGCGCTGGCTTGTTAGATGGAAAATGCATAAATACGTGTCCCATATTTTTTGGATACTGTACTGTAAAAGACACACTAAAAACAAAATTTTAGTCCGCTTCCTAATTGTATCTGAGGATTTTAGACACAAAATTCTAACGCAATTGACATAATTATGTACATACCAACCAACTCGTTGCAGCTCTAACAGTTATTTTTTATGACTTTCATTTTCCATATTAAAAAATTGTGGTAGAAAAATAATGTACTTCTTTAGTTTTAATGAAAATAATTTCCTTTTTGTGGGTTTGATGGGTAGTGTGAAATGATAGGCAACAATTCACTCGAAGCGATTGTTTTGTTTGTTGCGACCGGCTGTTTTACATAACGACTGTTAATTGTGATCGCCTAAAACGTTTGAGGTAGGGCATAGCGATTTATCGCTCGAACTGGAGCAGCCCGACTGGTGAAATACCTCCACCTTACAGAAGACCGCAGCCAAATAACAATCACTTCTGTGTTTGCGTGTGAGTAAGGTTTCCAGAGCTCCTGGGGGGGTGCTACATTAGTGGCAGGGGTCAAGCCTTCAAGGTAAGGGCGACAAGTCCAGTAACAGATTTATTATGCTGTACTTGTCACTCTTAAGCTAGGAGCTCATTACCACTTAACATCAGGTGGGATGAGGTCAATCTTGAAGTGTAATATAAAAAAAAAAGACTTATAACTCGATAGCTCAAAGAGCTTCAAACTGAGATTTAACGGTAAATTGGGACAGTAATAGCGATTGAGAGTTTTAAATGACTTTGCACGGGTTTTGAAAAAATGCACTAGCTATAATTTTTAGAACAAAGTAAGAATTTTAAGAAGGTATATGCTGTGTAATAGTAACTAGTGGCCCCCATCTCGTTTTTTTTTCTTTATATTTAATTTTAAGCGACACTTCTGTTGAAATGTTGAAAGCTTGTGGACTCTGCTGATCTGCTGTGCTGTGTGTAAGCATTCGCTTTTCTGTAAGAACTAACCATGCATTGCTCCCTATCCTCAATTCTTCGTATTTGCTAACGTGATAAATTTACAAATTTCCTATACGGACATAAAGCAGGTTCTACCATGCATGGCACGCTAGCTAACAATGTAAACTTGACTTTATAACGGCAATAAATTATAACACTGGCCGCGAGCTCATTCCTCGGCAAAAGCCTCGGAAAAAATAAAGCGTTCGAAATTTAATTTATTCAAAATTGAAACGTCACGGAGCACAAAGGAGCACGGCGTACAATGGCGGCGGCCGCGGCGCGAGTGTTAACACGAAAATTAAATGCTGATATCACAATTAATCAAGGGCCCATATTAATAATTGGCTATTCACCACGCCGTGAGGTGTCAAATTATATTGCTCAATTAACCGTTCATAGAATAGAATGGGGCGTGTTTCGTCCTGTTTATAAACACGGAATTTGTTTTAGAGCTTACAAAGTGAAGCTGGTGCTTCATTTACGAATATCATCTTCACGTAATTATTGGGATACCTAACGGAATATTTGCAGGGTTAATTATTTTATTTTCTATTTAACATTGTCCGTTAGAAACTTATTTACATAATATATTATTTAAATGCGTGTTATGAGAACATTTCCGTAAGAGAGGTATTTAATGAGAAAATATTTTAGGAAATCTGATCAAAAAAGTTATTTGTTCAAAATTAGTTTGGAAACAAACGGGTTTATGCAGATTCACTCACCCATTTTCGTTAACTAGATCAACCAATCAAGTATATAATTTATATTTATTTAGTTTTTGAACATAATTTGGTCGTCAATATTTTAGACTTCTTTCAAGAAACTTCAGCACGCCAAGGTAAACAGTACAATATTTGATCTAATGCTCCTGAGATAAGGGCTATGTAAAGTCCACCGTGTCTAGTCTGACTTGCTTTTTTCTATACGTATTAGGTCTAAAGTTAAGGTGTACACGCAGTGGTTTAGTATGGAATGGATGACCGTTCCTACCGATTTTAGTTACATTGGCGAACATGCCCGTGGTAAACGAGTATGTTCGCAACTTTGTCCACGTATATTTGTAGCACGCTTAGCTGTTGGAACCTGGTTAAAATTATCTACGCATTAGTTACTAAGCAGATTCAGATACCATTTGGCGGCCTAATATTATATCTATCTGATAGTAGCAGTGAACATCTCTTTACACTCACTTCCACCTAGGCTGTACTAGATCTGCTTGGAGTTTGGGCCATTTCATCAAAAGATTGAGTCTACGCCTAACAATATCTAATATGCTCGGGTTTGATTAAATTGATATGTAGGTATATACTTATTTTTCATTATAAAATTATAAAAAAAATTATCGATTTCCTTAAGGGGGATTTTGGCATCGCGTTCTCTCTGAGATTCCGGGTTCGAATCCCGGTCGAATCAATAATCTCGGATCTGGATGTTTGTCAAAACACGACTATTTTATATTACTATATGACTTATTTATTAAACCAATAATAGGTTAGTAACCTACCTTACCTTTTGGCTCTTGTGTTTCCTCCTTCTTTTGACATGGATTCCTTTAAAAGGAGCGTGAAGAAACATCTTGCGGGCCAGTATGGCGATACTAACGGATAGGATATTTCGGTATCAAATCCGTTGTCATTGCGAAGTGGGTTCCTCTCTTGCTTACCATCAGACTGGGAGGAGCCAATATACTGCGCTACTATAAAAAAAAAACCTTAGTTCAATTAACAGGCACGAAATACAAAACGGTGAAGCAAATGTGCATTTTCAATACCTATTCCAATAACGATATTTATTTCACGGACTTCACCTGACTATTAGTCTGTGTTAGGTATGACCAAAATTATTTGATCGAACGCCATATATTCAGGTTTTAATAAGACTTTAAGTCAGGCAAGGCCTGAAGATTGACTAGTCAGACTTAAGAGCTTCTAAGTTTGACTTTATTATATAGCAAGTTGTTTTAAGCAGCCCTGTTGCAGTGTCAGAAATAATGCCGTAGCAGCATTTGCTGAGGAGCCCAATTGACCATAATGATATAATGTTCTAAGTGTTTTTTTGGTTTTGACCTCATCATCATCATCATCATTTCAGTCTGTTCCTGTCCACTGCTGAACATAGGCCTCTCCAACCGATTTTCAGCGCGACCGATCCATTGCCACGTGCATCCAGCGAGACCCAGCAATTTTTACTAGGTCGTCGGTCCATCTGGTAGGTGGCCGTCCCTCACTGCGCTTGGTGGTGCGTGGTCTCCACTTAAGAACCTTTTTGCCCGTCGGTCGTTTTGACCTACTACATATACAAAGAAGAAGAAGAAATATTTTACTGACGCATTATGTTGTTGTGTCAGTTAATATATTTCCTCGTCTTCTACATATATATGATAAGTTTAAGGTAGTTACGTATATTTCTCGCTAATTCGCATTAGGCACCATAAAAAAGTCGTAAAACCAACCAAATAGTATATTTTCAATTCCAAGCCCTAATCTCCCGATTCCCAGCATTTTTTCAACAGGATTACAGAGTTCACAGTAAAATCTTAAGCGGGACATAAAATCGTTTAACGGCACGCCGGGCGAGGCGACGCGACAATAAAACGAATATTTTAATAACAACTAATACATTATTAACAGATATAATATTTTAATCTACACAAATGTCTGCATCTAGCGGGGGACTGATTAGTTTTGTGGATGGGACTCTTGCGTCGATATGTTTGTCGATATAGTGTTGCCAGATATGCAAATATTGTGGTAATTAATATAATTGTCTATCATTGAAATATTTCGAGGTCAGCTTTATCATTAACATGAACTTTGTAAACAAATTTGCATTGCAAATTAATAATACCTACTCGTAATGCGGGGAATTGAAAACAAATGAGTCGTTCTTTAAACATTTTAATCTTTCACGTCGATGATTTGATTTGAAGTCCAAAACGATCGATTGTCAGGTATACTTGTTTGTTTAGTAACATTTTGCATAAATTTTAAGTAGATTCTGCTTTAAACATTTAAAATAATTTAACGGGTCAAAACGCGACACCATTTTTATTTAGTAAATTTAGTAAATAAATAAAAATGGTGTCGCGTTTTGACCCGTTAAATTATTTTAATGTTTAAAATGGAACCCAAAAGTCTTAAAATTTATAGATTCTGTTTATTGTATTTTATAGTTCTAATGTTCGACATCTTGTTCACAATATTGTTGAAACAAGGTTTTAGCATTCAGTCAGACAGCATTCAAAACATTTAGATATTGTTGCCGTCCGGTAAGATCGTATTCTAATAATATTCGGACGCCATAGGTACGTGTCGACCTCATTCTATAGTAAGTGATAAGTTTTTATTTACCAGCACTTTTGTGGAGCAAGTATTATATGATGTGGTACTTATATTTGTCACGTAGATGACGTCAAAATTTAGGTTAAAGCGGATTTATTTTTCTGTTCTCTATTAAACGTCTAGATGGTGGTAGATATAGTAGTTTCGAGAATGTTTTATCGCAAAGGACATTCATCCTTATAATTTGTTGAAAAAGTAAGCAAGACAATCACAATTATTTTATAGTTTATATGTTGGCCTGCTTTCCTTGTGACGTCATAAGTGATATATGTACCGCCTCTTGCAACTCCTTCTTAACACTAGCCGCAAAAGTTATGTCTAAGTATTTTCAACTAAGTTTAAATCGGGTCACTGGTTTAACTGTGTTGCTAAAACTTGCAATGAATGACTTAGAAGGTAGATATGTGTTTCCAAAGTCTGGTTTTCTTTACTATTGGTATGTCCTTTTATAATACCGCAGTAAGTGTAACTGTAACGAATAAAAATCTAACGTTTACTGAAGTGAAACCAATTCTGCTACAAACAAGAATCGAACTGAATTAAAAAAAAAACAATATCTATGGTTCTAACATTTTGGTCCACCTTTCTATTTCCGTTGCCGCGTTCTCGCCATGTGTTTTATCGATATCCCTAATATTAGGGCCTCCCTATAATAGGGTTTAGACAGGCGGCAATCCGTAGCGAAATTTATGACCGATATATTTTTGGGATTAGTTGGGAAATTATTTCATTTCGGAGATCGGTTTACGCGTTGAACTTAGATCTGACATGGGTATTCATTTTATTGGTTGGTATCAAACAACAGAGGCTACTGCGGCAGTTAAATAACATATGGCGTGTAAAAAAATAACAAAACGTAATTGTTTTTGTTAAAACTTTTGATTTGGACAATTGTACATAAATAATTTTAAATGTGTTTAAAATATTATTGAAACCACTTTTAAGGAAACTTGTACTTTACTACAAATGTATTAAAGTATCTTAAAGAATACAGCATGTATCGTAATTAAAATACTATTCCAACAAGTAGGTAACTAGTTTATTAACATAAAATACGCGTTTAATATCATTGAAATCTGATTAAACAGTTAAAAACAAGACGAGAGAATTGTCGTTTTTTAAAAATCAAAATTGACCATTTTGCCGCCTAAACAAGTGTCACGTCCCGACACACTTTTTGAAGCAAAGGAATCAAAAAGTGTACATCTCACGGCATTAAGATACGATCGAGTCGCTTTATCTCCACGGAAGCGGTCGCATCTAGCGCTTTGTGCTTTTATTGCCTTTTATAAACAGATTAGAATTTGCTTTATAGCCTGTTCGCGTGTCTAATTATCGTTAGCCATGTTTTTTTACGCGTTCCTATCGTGTGTCTTAATAAGGCGCGGTTTTGTGGTGACTTTTAAGGTATTACTGTGCAGTTAAACATTTACTGGAAGAGTGTTGGAGATTAATCGTTCGTTCTTTCAGTTGGGATTTTTAAAGATGATGGCTTCCCACAGGAATATTACATAACTGTAAATTGATGTCTAACATGAAAATATTTTATTTAACTCAAGATAATTGCAATAAAATGTAGGCACGGCAACATAGCAACCTACCCGATTTGTCAATATTTTTAATTATAGACTTATTAACTTAAGTAAAAAAATTGCTACAATCAATGTTTTCATTACAAACACATCTTAGCCTTTGACATTTTGTATTGTAGGTACCTATACGTCAACTTTTGACTGTCAACATTATCAAAAACTTAATTTGTTGTCCTACCAAAACGACGCATAAGAAGTCAAGGAAGAAAATAGTATATTATTTGTGTACCTTCTTAAAGGCAGCAACAAACATTGTAGATCCCACCATTAAAATAAGTTCTATGGATAAAAGGTAAAATATTCGTAGCGGTGAAACCATACCTTAGCGTTAGATTGAGTTGTTATGCCGTTGCTGTTTCCATTTAAATTTTTCAATTAATTCAACGTAAACTTTTAATTGGTGGATAGTAGCGATTGTTTATTGCGACGAACATCTAATAGAATACAGAGATTTATATCTTCTTTAGTTATCTCATGGGAATTTTTTGTTTACGACCGACATCTTGTTTTAAAGTATCGGGTTTAGATATTTTAATTATCGGTTAGGTATTTTAATTATAAAGTGAAGGTATTTTAATGGAAGCTCTATTGATTGCATAGTTAGGTATAATTAAGATAGGATATATTTGAATTGATTTTTTAGAAGATAAGATAAGTGATTAAAATAAGAAAAAAAAATAACGTCCAGACCAAAGAGTGGGTTAGTCGATCGGCACGAAATTAATTCGCCCAAACGTGCGAATCGTCCCCTTTCAATAAAAATATTTTTTTTGTAGGCGGTTCGCATGAATGTTTTTTAAATCGACTCCTTCAAGAACTAGTACCTAGTATGCGCTTCGCCCACTAAACGAATGTGCTAAAAATAAGTCAAAACACAGTCGTTTAAATAAGAATTAAATAAATGTTATTATAAGATGTTAATATGACTTTACTTATGACCACGGCCAGCTGCAGCATCGCAGCCGAAACGTCTAGCTGTAAGAAGTACTCGTATACTACAATATAAATATCGCGTTTAGTCCAGTTTTTATTATTTTCAATTGTAATGCAGTTACGTGGCAGTCAGGTTTAAAGCCACAATTTTACTAATAAATTAATACCTTAACATATAACTTCCCACGTCTACTTTTAGTGCCTATTTCTCACAAATATTGATTACAAATACTAAGGACTTCAAATATTTTAAAGAAACATAAATATGTCATCTCCTCTTGAGATGTGTGATTCGAACCCACGACCTTCACGTATCGTGTGTGCTGCTCTTCCAGCTCAGTGCGCTAGTGCAGCGTTAATTACTACAAAAAATATAAAAATCTAAAGTAAGGACTTCTCAATGAACGAGGTAATAGATATCCGAGAGGCTAGCGCGCCGGATTTTGGCGTCGCGACATCTCTGAGGTCCCAGTTTCGATCCCCGTTGGAATAATAAATATAGGAAACGAACTTTTTTAACGGGTTTAGGTGTTGTACCGTCGTTGTTTCTTATTTCTGAAACTCAACCTAGGTACTCAACAAGTTGTTGAGTACCTAGGTACTTACTACAGAATCAGAGCAATATATGTGACGTTGTCCGATATTTATTTTTATTTATTTGTTATAAACTCTACCATATCCTGTTAAAATTAAAAAACTAAGCAACATAAATTTTCCTCTTCACAGTTACCTCAGATTGGAGACGCTACTATTTAATATTAAACTCGTGATTATAACATCATCGAGTCTAATGAGATGATGTCTCAATCGGAACCTAAACAGGTAATCTTCAATTAAGACCAACAACTTTAAATTAAAATCCTAAACAAAACAACGTTCTTTTACACCTCAACCAATAGATCAGAAGCAGTGTTTCCCAAACTTATACAAATCACGGTAAACGTTCGAATCTTTGGACGTTAGAACCATTAGTAGTGATTGGTGTGTGTGTTTACATACAAACACACACACCAATCACTACTAACATTATCTACTTAGTTTGCTATATGTTATGTTTCTTTTTTTTATCATTCCTATACTGTTCGCGTAACTAAAACTGGCTTATTCTGCTTATAGTTAGGGGCCTGGTGTCCTGTAATAATAGGTTCTCTATGAAACCTATCTCAGGCACCGGTCTCTCACAAATAGGATCACTGTATTCCACTAACCTAACTCTAGTTAAGAATATTTGTGTAGAGAAATAAATGATTATTCTAATTCTAATTATCACTACATAGTATAAAACAAAGTCGCTTTCTCTGTCCCTATATCCCTATGTACGCTTAAATGTTTAAAACTTCGCAACGGATTTTGATGTGAAATTTTTGAATTTGAAAGATAGAGTGCTTGACGATAGAGAGCTTATATGTACAATAAAATCCATTAAATAGTAGATAAATATATTCTTATTCGTGCGAAGCCGGGGCTGTTGCTATAACGAATAAGAAAGGCTAATCGAATTACTATTCGAAAAATTAAGTATTCAGAAAATAAACGACATTGATACTTTACAAAAGATAATTTTATGTTACATCGGCTGTGTTGATTTTTTGAAAATTATCACGACATTGCTATTTTAAAATGATAGATGTTTGTTATTATTTCATTGACCTAATAAATATAACCGTTCTTTTGATGAAGTACTTCAGTTTCAGCATCTGTACACTGAGCACCTGACATAGTCCACTTTCAGCATTTATTTATTTTTTTGGCAGGCATTATCTACTTTCAGCACCTGCCAAAAATATCAATGAATTACGTCGATTTTGATTGCAAGCCTGACAGATAAGATAATAAAAGAACAAATGGGTATAATATCTTTTTCTTGTCCAGAAATAACGCGTCTAAAATCGCGCTACTTTTTAGTACCAAATAACACTTATTTTCTATTTGTCTGACCAACTGTTCCCACTCGAAAAGGCAACTCTTCCAAACAGTTTGAAAAACACAAGATTATAATGTAAATGAGATTTCCTCAATTTACAGTAAATCACTGTGTGAATTATTCAATAACAATTAACCGGGCTGGTCGGTAACGAAGACAAAACGTTATAGTCGCCGTGCTCATTAGCCGCCGCGTTAAAATTCATAATGAGCCATCGAATATTCAATTAATTAATAACGTTATCGATAACGCGTTATTTTGTATCGTTATGGGATCGTCTGGTAACGGTGTGTGGAATGTTACAAAATGTTTTTGAGATGTCTTTGCGGTTTGATTAGCTTTATCGTTTAGTATCGGTAGCGTCAATTGCATTATATAGACGTTTCATAAATATTACTGGTGTAAATTACATGAATAAAAGAATATTGAATATGAATTTGAAGTTGTTTGAGCATTTGGTTACTTTAACATATTCATAATATACTTTGCACATTTATCAAGATTTTTTGCAACTACCTTGCAAAATTATTGCTTACGTAAATTAACTTTTGCAGTTTGCAAAACTATTTATCATATTTTTAATTAATGTAAAACAATACTTCAAGTCGAGTTTATGAATCAATGTATTGCCACAAGTCTGTTAATATTAATTTAATATTTTTCATAGATTATAACGTATAATATTCTATCGTTATCATTCACAGTTGAATATAGGTCCTACTTGTATACATTACGATACGTTAACATAAACATACATTGACTCTACCTACGATATTATGCAAATCAAGTTTGATCAAAAACTGTTAGTCATTGACACGGCACTATTTTGAAGGCAATATTTAAAAACAAAATTTGTATTAAAAAATAACCAAAATGGTAATGGTATTTTCGTCTCGTTTTATCTCAACACTAGCGGCGCACTGCGGCTTCGCTCGCGTACAATTTATTCCCATTTTCCACTGATTCTTCGTTCGTATTGATCGCAGCGCGATGTTATATAGCCTAAAATCGTCCTCGATAAATGGACAAAAATAATTAACAATTCGGACCTGTAGTTAAGAGATTAAGCGCGTTCATAGAAACAAATAAACAAATTTGTTAGCCTTAGAATATTAGTATATGAGTATTATATGTATTAGGTTAAAATCCTTGTTGTAGACGAGTTTTTGAGAGAGGTAGGGTATAGCGATTTATTGAGAGAGGTAGGTTATAGCGATTTATCGCTCGAACTGGAGCAGCCCGACTGGTGAAATACCTCCACCTTACAGAAGACCGCAGCCAAATGACAATCGCTACGATGTTGTCGTGTTCCTGCGTGTGAGTAAGGTTTCCAGAGCTCACAGGGGGTGCTACATTAGTAGCAGGGGTCAAGCCTTCAAGGTAAGGGCGACAAGTCCAGTAACGGCTTTATTATGCTGTACTTGTCGCCCTTAAGCTAGGACCTCATTTCCACTTAACATTAGGTGGGATGAGGTCAATCTTGAAGTGTAATATAAAAAAAAAAAAGTTTATATTTTATAACGCAAATGGCAAACGGCAATGGTGAATAAAAAATCATTTTTTCTTGTTTTATCTTAAGATTAATTTAAATAAATGACCTTATAAATGAGGATGTATTATTATTGCAGAATTGTAAATGCTCATATTTTCTATGATAATAAACTAAGGAAATAAATAATAATGGTCAGTAGTAAAATAAAAATTACCTTCTTTTTGTAGGAAATAAGTAAATAACTCCACACGCGGCGCCACTTTCATAATGGCCGCTTTAAATGAAGTAATTTACACCAGCCCGAGCTAATGACAGGGAGCTTGGACTGACAGACAGACTCTCTAACTATTGTGTCATTTTAGAAAATGTGTTATTTGAATAAACGTTAGTTATTTTAGCCAATAGGCACTTACTATACCATCTATGAATAGGTATTGGGCTAATTTGCAACATAGTAATACTATATGTATGATAAGTCAGCATTAAAAAAATTAAGAAAAATATGGGTATTTCATTGAACATTACATTTCAAATTAACTGCGTACATATTTTTGCCCGTCTATAGACTGACTACTTACCTGTTTTTTCTTAATAGATGATAATGGCTTTTGGAATTTATTTTGAGCCAAATTAATAAATAACATTACATACCTGTTTCAAACTAAGTAATCTAAGCACTTGTGTTGCAAAAGGCAGAAACAACGGCGGTACTACAATAAACACTTTATCACAGGTATAAACAGAAAAAAACACAAATGTTTATCACACGAATGCTTGTCCTAGGTGGAAATCGAACCCACAACTCTTGGTTCAATAGCCAGGATTGCCAACAATTAATAAGGTTACTCATTTTGTAACACGTCGTTACATGTTTTTGTGAATTTTTTTAATTTACTTAAAAACATCCATCTTTGATGGCTAAAAAGACATTGTTCCAGGTCTTGTTTGTTTCTGAACTTGGATTTTTGCCACTCAAGTCTGACATTGACAGTTCAATGACAGTTCCTCAATTGAAAGACGTTCGTCTATGGAATGACAGGATGATTTTCATTTTTCTCTTGTGCGTGGACGCACGCAACAAGTTTCCTTTTTTTATATCTTTCTTATCTGAAAGTTTTTTTTTTATTTTGACGATGTCGTCGTGGAGCTGCAAGTTTCTCTCCTGACGAACAGGCTCGCATGTGAAATGCGAGAAAAAATGATTTCTTCTTATTTTACAAGATTTCTCTGGTAAGTTGGCTTGGCTTGACCTTGGTCGTCTTCTGCAACACCACATGTGGTTGCATTTTCTAATTATAGTGTTTATTGTTTGTTTTAGATCTATGAATAAATGAAATTTTTATTTTAAACAAGGAGGTGATTATACACCGAGGAGGATGATCTTCTGCCTTACTTAATTCTTCTTATTTTTGGGTAAGCACGCTTGGATTACTCTTATCCTTACAATCTCTTGTCACGCTGTACTCGATCTTGTGGTTAAATAAGTGCTTTTGGAGATTTACGCAGTTTTTCACAGCACATGTTTCGCAGCACATGTTTCGCACCTACCCTCTTCTCTGCTACAAGATATTTTGTTTGCTGCTTATGCTGACTATGCTTGTATGTGTTTTGCAGGCTTTTGGGAAGCCCTCCTTGGGTTGGGATACCCATGACATTTAGCCTTCTACAGACTGGAGCATTGCGGATCTCTTCTGTCTTGCGGTTCACGTTGGCAGTTCACCGGCAACAATCTGTTGATGGACTGGTTGAGGTCGGAATGCCTGTAGCCTTAGGGAGGTTTGCCGAGTAACAGGTATGCTCAAACCTTAGCATTTATTGTTAATTTAAGTAATACTAATTTTATTGTTCCCTAGTATCCTATGTACTTAGATAGAATATTATGTATTCATCTTACGGATATTTGAGACCACAATGGTCTTCATTGTTAGTTAAGTTAACTAGTTTAAGTGTGGTTAATTTGTGAAAGAAACAAAGCTTAAATGTCAATTTCAATAAATTCATTATGATCAAAGTCATAAACAAAACATTTGTTTTCTTTACTCTTTCTTACTTTTAGTTAAAGTAAGTGGCGCCCTGCCTCAGTGCTCAGTTAGGTTTCTGTGAGCGTCCCAGAGAACCCACGGAGCTAGCAATACTTAGGCTAAAATCACACCACCTTAAGCCACCAGGTTACATTGGCGCCTCAACGGGCAGGCCTCGTTTTACATACAGGGTCTAACTGAGACTGGGTTTCTTATTTTCTTTTGCTACTTTGCTTCTTTCATATCTTATTTTTATTTTGAAAGATGAGTCTTTCACTTGATATTGATTATTTGCGTAAGAACGAACTTTTATATGAAATTCGTGTCAAAGGACATGAAGTTTCAGACGATAAGTCTGTAGATGACTTAAGAAAATTATATCGTTCTTTGAAAGGTACTTCAAATGATGAAGTTAGTAAGAAGTTTATTTGCTCTCTTGATCCTGCCAAGGAATTATTGTATTGTCAGGAAAAATATTATGAAGTGCTAAATTTAAATCATACAACTTGTTTAAAGAAATGTCATTCTATATTGGCACATCTTGTTTTAAGACTTGAACGTATAGTGTTCTCAAATGATGAACAAAAGTTTCAAAGATTAACTTGTTGGCTGATGCTTATTTATTAAACAAAAACCTTGAGTGTGGACTAGTTGCCGCTTCAACTTTGTCTGAATCCTTGCCAGATAAAAGTCAGCAAACAGGTTGCTCTAATGTTGTTTCTTCCTCTAAATCTTATCTTAAACTTATGTTAAATCTAAAATTTAATTTTAATGGTGAAACACCTGTCTATGACTTCATAACTCAACTTGAAGATTTTATACACTGTACTAAGATACCTAACAAAGAATTCTTGGATAATGTTAGTTATATTTTGTCAGGCGAAGCCTTAATATGGTACAAATCTGTGCGCACTTCTATTTCTTCATATTTTCAATTTATTGAATTATTAAAAGCTGAATTTCAATCTGTTGAGGCCGAGCGTTCATTATTGAACCAAATTAAGGCAAGACTTCAACAACCAAATGAAAAAATTAGAACTTTCATTAATGTTATGAGATATTTATTTAGTACACTTACTGTACCTTTGCCAGAAGATGAGCAATTGGAAATTATAATGACTAATATGAGTCCTTTCTATATTACCCGTTTAGCTTTAATTGATGTTAGCTCAATAGCTCATCTTAAGCAACTTTGTTTAAAATTGGAAATTTCCAAACATAGATGTGAAAATAGAGGTTATCTCAATCCTGGCTCTGATGTTATTATATCAGATCTTTTATTACCTAATGCTGCTTCTAAAAAGAGGCAAATTTTAAACTCTGTTGTTGAGAAATGTTTAAAATGTGATGGCTCACATCATTATAAGAATTGTCAAGTTTATTTGGGCATTCATTGTTTTAAATGTAAGAAACCAGGCACTTTGACCAACAACTGTCATTGCTCAAAAAACGTAAAAGGCAGTCAGGAGTGAATCACTCTCATGTTAGGGTTTCGTTTAACAAGGGTTTCACTACTGACTGTGAATGGAAATCTCATCTTAAGTTTATTAACTCATTTTTTTCTACGACTTATTCAGTCAATCCTCTATTTGACCAGTGCAAGGACAATATTCGTCCTTTTGTTACAATTGAAATTTTAGGCATTAAGTGCAATGCTTTGGCAGACAGTGGTGCTTCTGTGTCTGTTATTTGTGATAAGACTTTATCTACACTCTCTAATATGGGTGTGAATGTTGACTGGGAACCTTGTCAAAGTAAATTGTTAGTGGGTAACAATGCTCGTCTTAACGTTCTCGGTAGGGTTTCTTTTCCTATTTCTTTTTCAAATAGGGTTCACAATGTGAATTTTTATGTCTGTAAGGACATTAATATGCCCATCATTTTAGGGTCTGATTTTTTGCGTTCTTACGATTTGTGTAAGGATATCTTTGACGCTCATGGCACGCGTCGAGGGTTCACAGTGAACCTGTTGAAGGATGAATCTGTTCATCTGCCTGTTTCTGGCGATCTGTTCTCTAGGCAAGGGAAATCTTTGCAAGCAATAGCTTCTTTATCTGACTCATTGTCCAATTCTGAAAGTAGGGCTGTTTGGTATTGGGACTTGATTCGGAGGGTTCAGAGTAGACCAGAGAAGTTTCATAATTGGAAATGTATTGACGGGAATTTATTTAGATGTATAAATTCTTCTAATCCTTTGTTGGCTGAGTTTAAATGGAAAAGGGTAATTCCATGGGAAGAAAGATCTTCTATACTCCAACAATGTCATAGTCGTTCGAATACCGCTCATTTGGGTTTGTTTAAAACGCTTAAGCGTGTTTCACAGTCATATTACTGGCCTGAAATGGTTAGGGACATAAAGTATTATGTTAGAACTTGTGAAATTTGTTTAGGTCAAAAAGAACGGTCACATGTGGACAAGTCTGGTCAACATGACAAGATTGTTTGCAACAGGTCTTGTAGGCAGGTGGATTATCAAGTTGGTCAAACGGTGTGGAAAAGGGAATTTCCTCTTTCAAATGCAAGTAAATATTTCACTCATAAGTTTGCTCCCAAGTTTCGCAAGTGCAAAGTAATCAAAAAGGTCTCAAGTGTTGTTTATCAGCTCTGTGATTTTCACTCAAGGAAGCCTCTAGGAACTTGGCATGTCAAGGATATTTTAAAATCTCATCCACCTGATTAATTCAATTTTTTTTTTAGATTTGTTTCAGGGTTCGTGTGCCCCGAGTCTCACTTCCTTTTTTTTTTTATTTTTTTTTTGTGTCAACTAAGGAGGTATTGTAACACGTCGTTACATGTTTTTGTGAATTTTTTTAATTTACTTAAAAACATCCATCTTTGATGGCTAAAAAGACATTGTTCCAGGTCTTGTTTGTTTCTGAACTTGGATTTTTGCCACTCAAGTCTGACATTGACAGTTCAATGACAGTTCCTCAATTGAAAGACGTTCGTCTATGGAATGACAGGATGATTTTCATTTTTCTCTTGTGCGTGGACGCACGCAACAAGTTTCCTTTTTTTATATCTTTCTTATCTGAAAGTTTTTTTTTTATTTTGACGATGTCGTCGTGGAGCTGCAAGTTTCTCTCCTGACGAACAGGCTCGCATGTGAAATGCGAGAAAAAATGATTTCTTCTTATTTTACAAGATTTCTCTGGTAAGTTGGCTTGGCTTGACCTTGGTCGTCTTCTGCAACACCACATGTGGTTGCATTTTCTAATTATAGTGTTTATTGTTTGTTTTAGATCTATGAATAAATGAAATTTTTATTTTAAACAAGGAGGTGATTATACACCGAGGAGGATGATCTTCTGCCTTACTTAATTCTTCTTATTTTTGGGTAAGCACGCTTGGATTACTCTTATCCTTACAATCTCTTGTCACGCTGTACTCGATCTTGTGGTTAAATAAGTGCTTTTGGAGATTTACGCAGTTTTTCACAGCACATGTTTCGCAGCACATGTTTCGCACCTACCCTCTTCTCTGCTACAAGATATTTTGTTTGCTGCTTATGCTGACTATGCTTGTATGTGTTTTGCAGGCTTTTGGGAAGCCCTCCTTGGGTTGGGATACCCATGACATTTAGCCTTCTACAGACTGGAGCATTGCGGATCTCTTCTGTCTTGCGGTTCACGTTGGCAGTTCACCGGCAACAATCTGTTGATGGACTGGTTGAGGTCGGAATGCCTGTAGCCTTAGGGAGGTTTGCCGAGTAACAGGTATGCTCAAACCTTAGCATTTATTGTTAATTTAAGTAATACTAATTTTATTGTTCCCTAGTATCCTATGTACTTAGATAGAATATTATGTATTCATCTTACGGATATTTGAGACCACAATGGTCTTCATTGTTAGTTAAGTTAACTAGTTTAAGTGTGGTTAATTTGTGAAAGAAACAAAGCTTAAATGTCAATTTCAATAAATTCATTATGATCAAAGTCATAAACAAAACATTTGTTTTCTTTACTCTTTCTTACTTTTAGTTAAAGTAAGTGGCGCCCTGCCTCAGTGCTCAGTTAGGTTTCTGTGAGCGTCCCAGAGAACCCACGGAGCTAGCAATACTTAGGCTAAAATCACACCACCTTAAGCCACCAGGTTACAATTTATAATACCGCATGGCTATGATGGCGTGGTAAGTGGTAACCGACTTCAACAAAAGGAGGTTCTTAATTCGAACGTGTATTATGTTTCAAGATCACTATGCAAATTTGACATGCTGTACTTTAAGCTAGTACCTTTTTCTCATAAAAATATGAAAATAATAACAATCACGTCACATACATTTCTTTGATTCTTAGGTAAATAGCTTAAGCACTTGTGTTACAGAAATCAGAAACAACGACGGTACCACAACACCAAGACCCGAGACAATATATTTAGCAAACATAAAAAAATGACATTTTAATTGAGTACTACGAAAGTTTTCAAACCACTTCATCGCTGTCTACATAGAGCAAACGAATAACAATCAAATACCAGTTTTTCTCAATAGCGTTATTTATGGCGACCTCAAAAGTGTTAACCACATTATTTGTTTAGGTACCTACATGATATATTTGTCGGCCTGAATAGATATCTACATAAATATTAATTTGGGACCGCTTTAACGGGGTCCTACTTTGGTCATAGGCCATAAATCTTGGCCTTTGTTGTTTCCGAAGAATTGTTACGAGTGTATTTTGATGTTATAATTTTGAGGAAGGCAGGCAATCGTATTTTCTATTAAAAATTATCATTAGGTACAGTCAGTATGATGATTGTAACTGGTTTTCAATACGAATATGAATGAATACTGAAATTTAGAGATCATAGCATGGATTTCGACGTAAATATGCAAAATTAACTTTTGTATTGTCTTGGGTCTGGGTGTTGTGGTGCCTTCTTTGTTTCTGATTTCTGTAACACAAGTACTTTTGCTATTAACTTTGGAATCAGAGCAATATATTTGATATTGTCGTCTAATATTTCTTATTATTTTAATTCAGAAAAAATAATATAGAACAGTGCTTTCCAACCTTTTTATGATCACAAATCAATTGGATTTAGTTTTTTGCAGGAACCAAGGTAAAATAAAATATTTTTTTAATTTCAAATATTACACAATTTGGCAGTTAACTTTTTTGTGATACTAAAATGATACCTTTCGAAAGTAATAAGTACCTACCTATGTATTGTGGCACCACCGTTGGTTCTGGTTTATTGATTTATTTATTTAAAAACTTTATTGCACAAATAAGTACAACAGATGGACATAATTCTTGGTGCATTCTCTACCAGTCAACCTTTGGGTGATGCAGATAGTTTGTATATGGGTGTATGGCTTCCATAACACAAGTACGAAGCTCTGGGACCAGGTCAATGTATGTGATGAAGTCTATCATCACATTTGCTAGATATTTAAACCATTCGATCATAAAATCGGACGTACGTATGACCCGCTTGTTAAAGGTAATCATTCCACCCGTACACCTCGAGTATGCTATGCCAAAGCATACCTGACGTTATTTGACGCAAATAACTATTTAGCTGAAACGCCCGCCTGAGAGCGTTCTTCGTTTTGCCATCATCCGCGCTTGCTGTTCGATTAACTCGTTATTTAATAGAGACGTCGAGATAATGCTAGTCGTCCATAAAATTGAAAGAGCCGGGCCTCGTTTACGAGCGTTTTCACACAAATCGCACGTTCCGAACCGTTGTTATTTATAAAGCTGTCAATTTCGAGCCGTTTCGGGCAGAGGTGCGCAGATGCGCGATCGTAACTGGTGAAAAAATACGTGAAGGGCGACTTGGTTCGGGTGGCTGATGTGTTCAGTTAATCCAATAAAAAAATAATACTTTTTTAAATTTAGCAATGCAAAAAATGCACAAGATAATGTTGAATAAGGTTTCATAAGCAATTTAATCAGCAGCTTTTTATTTAAATATTTGTATTAACTTATTCATTTGATTTGAGATACAAAACAATTTGAGAACTTTTATACTTGTTATAATTTTTGAGTTTTGCTTATCCTTCTAATGTTCGTAAGGAAAACTCAAACGTTAGGAATTTTTAAAATACTATACCATAAAATGTAAAAATCCACATAATTAGTTTAGTTATGTATTTATTTACGTCATGACCGTGTTTTATGAAAATTTCTGTAGTTTCACTATTCACCGTTGCGATCGATGTAATATGCAATGGTTTAATTTCACAAGTAGGTTTGCAATCTTTTGCAAGTAAATTTTTTTCTACTAGCGCCAATACGTTGCAGAAGTGTTGCAAGCTGCAAAAAAATTTTTCTTTAAAAAAGGATATAATATAATCAACTACGCCCTCTGTATGTTTTAAGGACACTATGCAGATTAGAACCTCTAGTTTAATTTTAAACTACACACGTACATCCATAGAGTCTGTAGAATAGACATCAACGCGTTTAAGTTAATTTAATCTACACACAAATAAAAAAAAAAATAGCGTGTCCAGTTGACGAAATAATCATTTTAGGCTAACCAACTGGACACAAGCATGCCCGGTTGGTGAAAAATTCCTCGTAGCTAAGTCTGATTTCCAAACAGCGTCCGGCCACGGATCCCTAGGGCAGGTCGGCGGCGCGAGAAAGGCCCGCTCGCATTAAATTATTATGATTTATGTGTTTTAGTGAAGCGGCCGACCTCGCCTCCATAATTATATGTGAGGTTTAACGGGCGCAGCGTGCCTGGTTAGGCGAGCTGACCGCTGGACCCAGGACTAGAGGAAACTGAGACGAGAAACTTGGGAAATAGTTAGATTTTGTATAGAGCGTCACGCCGCACTAGTGAAGTTTAAATATTTTAAAGAGACACAAAAACGTCATCTTTGCTTGCGGTGTGGGATCTCTTTGCTACCCAACTGCTACTCAACTCAACCCAACCGAGCTGAGCTTCTCTTAGGAAGAGTAGCACGCGCGATATGTGAAGGTCGTGGTTTCAAATGACACACGGCAAGGGGAGATGAAAGTTTGATGTCCCTTGAAAAAAAATTTAGAATATATTTGACTTCTGTTCTTCTTTTGAAAAAGGTATTCGAGGCGACTGGAGAAAAATCCGAAGCAAATCTTCGTAGAAATCCAAATATTCGCAACAAAATTAGATTTGTTGTCGATAATAGGTACTGGCTTTATCATCACGTTAGCAAATTACGGGTTGGTAGTGATTATAAACATGAGCTATTTTCGAAAAATCCGTAAAATTATTTGATCGACAAGGGAATCGAACTCAGGACCCCGAGATCATAATCCAAAGGGTAGCTAATAAAATCTTTAGACCATCGAGGTGTCCTTCAGATCAGCCACTGAACGACCAGAAATACAAAACAAATTAAAAAAAAAGGTTTTTTTTTAAACTCAGACAACACGTCATCCTTTCATACTAATAATGTAAAACTGCTAGTGTCAATTTGTCCCGAAACCTTTTTACGCTAAATTTATTGATATCAGCCCCTCGAAATTGCTCGTATTGATTCATTAACGTTTGTGAATCCTTATCACAAAGACAAAGTGTATGTTTTATCACTGTCCAACCGATTACGGCCAGACACAGACGAAGCATACATTCCGAATTCGACTCCGTTTCCGACGTGCTGTGAATATGAGGGCGGGAAAAAAAGTTAATGATAGGCTTAAGCAAGCAAAGCCGCTGGCAAAAGCTAGTGTAACAATAAGCAATCAATACCATCAGCGCATGACAGCTCGATCGGTGCGCCGGAGAACGTTCCCGCGTCATCAATCACGCCCGCGACGCGCGACTTTGTCGCTGACACGCGAGCGACAAATGAGAAACGGTACAGCAACAAACGGTCCGATGGAACAGTTGGATTGGAGGCAGATTAGAACTGGGGTACCGGTTCGTAAACTTACTTTGCAACGGACTTTTAAAGGAGGGGGTTCTACGTTTGCGTCTCTAATGTCCGGTTCCAATATTTTACGATTCGTTATGTGTCATAAATTACTATCCGTTTGTCTGCAACCGACTACGAGTCGTTAAATAATTACGTTCCACACAGCTGAAATCAGTCGTCCATCTGTCGTTTTCAGCTTACGCCTCGTATAATATGACTAGTTAGTTACAGACACTAGAACGGAGACACTCCAATTTTTTTAACCGTGTCATCTTCATTAAAACCTTCCAAAAGACTTCCACAAACCTGCATTCATCGCCTTCCTACCGCTGTGATAAAGCAGGCAGTCGCTCTAAGCTGCGTATTGCGATTTAAATACGTATTGATAAGAAAAAATACTATTGTTACAACTATAAATAGTATGTACACGAAATAAAGGGACTTCTTTAATATCCTTGCATACCACAGATTAAACCTAAGACCAAATGTCATTTAACACAAGCCAGACACAAATAGATTTTGTATTGTGTTTGTTTTCATTAGTCTGATGACAATACTTTGCAAATTTGCGATAAGATGGGTGGTATGGTTTTAAGTTTTGCTACTAAACTGCTTTCTAGAGTTGTATTGCTATATGTGTGTCTGTCTGCCTTGGTACCGCGGGTTAATTTAGTGCAGTTTGTATTTAACAGCTGTGAGACATTTGGCAAAAACAGTTCCGTCGCTTCAAAGTTATTGTATTAGATGCAATAGCAATTTTAAAAGCATAATTGCTTGTTATTTCATTGATTTGAATAGTAGTAAGACGTGTACGTATGTACATAATTAATTCCTTAAAAAACTACATACATCATTTATTAATCGAAAAAATCGTAAAAAAATCAACTCGCAGGATAGCCAAAGACTTTGATAGTTGAAAAACCATGAAAACTTCTTTCAGTATAATTATACAAATGTGACAAACAAAACAACTCCCTGCTTCTGCTTCCAAAGTTGGTTAGGAACGAAGCAACTGACTATCTTTTATGTTCCCTGCGGAATTTAAAAAGTAAAAAACAGAGCAGGAACGCAACTCGGCCGCATACATTGTAAGACAAATTGTTTTCCCGACGACACGTCTAAACACCCACAGCCTTTCGCCATTGATTGAGCCATCACCGACGCCGTCAGCTTCTATACGCGAAAAACCAGCTCTCTTCATCCCCCTCAAACTCTTCACAACCTTACCTTTCTGGAAATAAAGCCCAAAGTGCTGCGCAATCGCCAGTTCTTGGGCACTTCTTAAATTTTGTGCTGGCAGAGTATGTTGCTGTACGTACAAACTTAAATCTTCTCTCTTTTAGTTACATATAAAACCTTATTCGAAACACAATTAGGTTCAGATTCGAGCGATGGATATATGCAAATAAAATGGCACGTCTGAAGTATGTTGTCGTAACTCAGATGTACAGTCGGAAACTATCATTTGTTGCGGTCACAATACAATGTGTATTGAGTTAAAAGGTTTCCAGTTTTTGTACATGAAACGTTTTGGTTTCTGGATTGCTTTAGCACAAATTCGTATAGCATTTCAGAATGTTACATTAATATGCAATTCGATGTAATGTTAGTTCGTAATCATATTAATTTATTTTGATTTGTTGAAATCTGTCTTTAAGGCAGATTTCAAGGCTTTTTATGTTTGTAATCTAAAACGTAGGACAACCTTGCCGTAGAAAAAGTCATATTTATTTGTTATTAAAACATAGTTATTTAGTTAGTGCATGCAATGAAGTTACAACAGAGATATACGAAAAACAGAAACAAACGACGATTATTTGGATAATTAAATACATTACCGTATAAATGTAATATTGTAAACAAGACGAAATTGACAAAATTACCGAAAAGAAAGATAAAATTGTGTATTTGAGGCCCTTTACCGAGATAATCATTTTAATTTTTTTTATTGCATGCGAAAGCAAAAACTTTCGAGATTTAATACGCAATTGAGTTTGGCAGTTGTCAAAACGTTTCTTATCTGCTTACATTGACATGACAAGGAACTTCCTTACTCTGAATAACGCCGAATTCAAAAGCATTATCTTTCACTCCTTTGAAGAATAAATCGCGCAGTGTTTCCTTAATTTGTTCTGCTTTATTTATGTACATACAGCCGTAATTACATGCCATAAGTTTGAATGTAACCAGGCCTTTCATAATTTAATACGTTCCGTCTCATCCTCACTATTAAGGCCACTTTGAGCATAATTCGCCGTCTCTCCAAACCGCATTTCATTACCGAATCCAAACACTAGTACAAATTACCACATTATTTTATGTAAATGCATGTACTCTAAGTAAAATGTGATAATAATAACCTTCTTACCTGTCAATCCGATTCGCCACGGCACAATCACGTGAAAATTCCCCATGCACATAACCATTTACAACTCAACGGAGTTACAAATGAAATTGAACTGTAGGAGTGGTAAATTAGGATTGGAATTGCGTTGTTTGGCGTCGAAGTTTTGATTAACAAAAATGCGGTTTATTCATAAGTGTTAAAGTTTGGAATTGTTCAGCGAGGGCTGGGTGTGCGCTAGATAGGAATCTCCAGCGGTGACCACAGGCGTAATGACGTTGTCGACGGAGAAGTCATTATTCATTTTTTTAATACAGTGTTTTGTGGAGGCGACATTTTCACTAGCATAATCACAAATGCGCTGGCCATACATCAGGCGGCGTTATTAGCGAGGCAGCTGATGCTTTCAATTTGGTCTCTTCATCGGCAGTTTTATGAGCCGGCTCTGAGTAATCAGGCTCGGTGTTTTAATCAAGGCAGATATTTGTTTTTGTCGACGCTACTTTGTTAGAGCTTGCGTGAAATAGTTTAGTTTTTATGATGATGATAATGATGGGAAAGGCAATCGGTACCTCGCGGGAGTTAGCTTTTTCTTTTTTATATATAAACTAGCTCTTGCACACGAGTTCGTTCGGGTTATATCAGGATAAAAAGTACCCCATACGTTTATCTAGCATTTTGTCTTTGTACTGAATTTCATCCAAATCCTTGCAGTGTTTTTACGCGAAAGAGTATCCAACATACATAGAGACATCTTAGAAACTTTTGTGTTTTCAATATTATTAATAATTCGTTATATTGCACTGCCAGATTGACCCTGTCCCACTTGATGATAAGTGGTAATGAGGAGGCTAGGAAGCTTAAAGGCGACAAGTACACTTGTCGCCCTTACCTTGAAGGCTAGGAACAGCTAGGAACGGTGCAGAGGTAAACTTGAAGGCTTACCTCTGCTCCTTTCCTAGCTGTCCAATGATGAAAATGGAAAGGGGATATCAGGTTCTGAAAAACATTGGTACACTCACCGAAAAGTAAATGATGAAAACCCCGAAGCAAGCACGAAAAATATAACTCCAGGAGTGAGTAATATTTCTATGAATTGCAGATTGCAGTCATACATAAGTTTAAATCCCTGCCCGAGGACGACCTCCGTAGCCGAGTGGAGAGTGGGCTGAAACTTTGGCGTCGTGCTAGTTCTGGGGTCCCTGGTTCGATTTCCGGTGGGGTCAACATTGAAAACGAGTTATTATTTAAATCTTTTGGGAAGTGCTTTTACGCCAACCAGTTTTGGTACCTGATTTAATAATTAAATGATTTGGTACATAAAATGGGTAAAACGTGTTTTCGTGTTCTTTCACGAATATCATAATTAAATGTTTACAGTTAATAACTTTTCCGTAGTCCGTTAAGGCTTTGTTAAGTATCGAATTCGCGCCTGCGCGGCATGTGGCTAGTTTATCATCGGGCACATCTCAATTCACTGTGTGAACAGTATGGTGACCATCACTTTTAACTGATTATGAGATTTAAATTTGGTGTGGTTATGATGATTTCTGTTTCTCTACATTATTCAAAATCAAGCAAATTTTATTTTTCAGCACACGGTTTTAAAAATAGCTTTTTTTAGGTAATCTGTGAACAATAAATATGTACCGCGACATTAACCCTGTATTATGGCATAAATATTTTAAAATTATTTGTGATTGCTATTGCCAACATCCCAATTGATAAAATTAAATTTCAAAGCCATTTAAAAAAAATCTGTTGAGTTTATCTAACATATGGCCACCCCACTAACCCCATAAGATGTAAGAAAGCCTACAGTGAGTACAAGCAGGTACTTACTTGTACTCACCGTTGTACTGCCAGCACTAACCCGAGCTCTTGTGATTACAATATTGTTAGTAAGACAAAATGTAGTTCAGTTTTATGGTTGAACAGTACCTAGAGACGTTGGAAAAACAGCTCGAAACCGATTTCAAAAGAAAAATATTTTTTAAGTAAGGTACAGATATTGTGGTCATCCTACTAACGCCTTATATAGGTACAAATAGGTGCGCCTGCGCCGACCGCGAGCTCGTGTGATTATAGTTAATAGAGACCGCGGCCGAGACGGCTCACTCAGGCAGGCGTGGGGTACTCGGCCCACTTGCCGCCTCCTGTTAAAAATATTATTAAATATAGTATCAATAAAAACTTTCAGGGCCCATCATATTGTCACAGTGGATATAGAAGCCTTTTCGAAGTTCAGGGAAAATATAGGTATTGGGATTAGAATAGTTAAAAACTTGATTAAATGACAGTAATTAACTTCGTAAAGATTTTATTGCCCCTTGCGGTTTTATATTAAAAACCCAATCAAAATGTCTTAATAAATATTTCATAAGTCTTTTTCTGAAATAATAATTTAATTTAGTTTGCCTTTTAACTGATCCAAACAGTATCGATAAGTTTATTTTATTACAGAATTGACTTTCAAATGTGTACAAGGAATCGTAAGTCCTCCGCGCAGTTGTAGAGTTCGATTCTCGCAATGTGTAATCCGATTTATTCCCACCACCACACATGAAAAAACGCATTACCCAAATTTATTTTGGCATTTAATAATCATTTGTGTGGTACAAAAAATGAGTGTATTTAATGTGATGTTTCACAGGTGTCAACATGGGGCTCGCTCGCATTCCGCGCAGCGGGGCGCGCGCCGCGGGGCGCCTCGTTATTAGCACCTCGCGCCACAAACGCGCCGCCGTATAGTGGTGCCTTTACCCCAACAGGCCTTTCCGGACAAGTGTACCGGTTTAATCGGGGAAGAATCGGTTTTTTCGACTTTATAGTACATACCTTGTTTGTTATGACAATTATTTTGAACATGACAAGTTTGGGTGCAATAAAAAACTACTTCTGCCGACCTTAAGGTGTCGTATTTTGGGAATATAATGCGGCTATACATGCGATCACTTGATAAAACTAATTATGTCTCTTCAATATTCTCACTTGCTCTCTAATTCTATCTTTGTAGCAGTGTGTAAGTAGAAATTTGAGCTTTGCTGATTTATCAGGGCTCCTCATGAAATACAACACCAGTACAGGTGGTGATTCGATGCGGTGTTGGCTGTGGACGAAACCGAAAACCTTCATTTTAGCCCGGCATCAGACGAAACATTCAAGGTGGTCCCATCAGTTAAATTAAAAGTGAGTGTACTTATATATTGTGCCTTACATATACTTAAAAATAAATTCAGTAAGTGTAGTTATTTTGGTGAGCACTTTGAAATTAGCAGCACGATCCATATTCTGTTGGGACTTTAGAATTTCTGTACAGATATGGGTCAGTGAATTAATATTACCCTACCTACCGCTTAAAACCTTATGGTAGATAAAATTTAGTAGGCATGAGAGCCTACCTTATTTTATTACCGGTAGACTATAACGCAACCGGTAGTTTCGGCATCACTACCGCACCTCCCTGCCCCGCTGCCCGCCCGCGCAATCTGTCAGTCTGTCAACTTGGATCAGGTAAAGTGAAATTACTTTAATTTCTATCAAAGGTGCGTTTTTGTTTTTTGATTGAGTTAATTTCAGCCGTTGCGACCGGAACGTGATCCGCTGATCTTTGGGATACGGCGTTGTTTGGAATTAACGTCTTCATTAAATGGCTTGTTTCTTTATAATATTGTGAATGTTTTACATTTTCAGCTGGTATCATTAATCACGTTGCTATTATATAGCTATGGGATGTACGGTTAAGGCTTCGCTGCCTAAGTATTTTTGTAAGAAACATCATATCGGTTTTCAGTTGTGTTCCCATTATGCAAACAGAGGCCCACACTAAAGTAAACCTTCCGTTATCGGACTCGGGCTTAGATTTTTACGTATTTTTTTACTTACATTTGACGACAAGGACCACAGCTTCCGTTTATGATTGAATAAAAGATAAAAAAAACTATTTTCTAGAAAAAAAAATACTTTTAAGAATTAGTAGGCGATTTTGGCCGACCTATAAATTAGATCGACCATGCTTTTTCCTCCATTAACCAACCAAATCCGTGAAGAACTTCTTCTTTTTCTTTTTGAGGTTATGACAACTACCCAGTTAAACGATGTCTATTTCTGCCTGTCACCTTAAAATTGATACAAAATCACTATAGAATACGAATTTTCGGTGCTGTAGCTTTTTGAGGATTTCGTGGAAGCCATCCAATAAACCTAAGCTCGTTTCAAGGCACAATTGGGCCCGAATCAAGTTATTTGACACTCGATGGGCCACTGAATACGGTCCTCTTCCTACTATTTTAATATATTACTGACTTTTGAATGTTGCTGTACCTACAAATCAATACATTTCTAACGCTCACAAAATCATAACTAAATCAGATCGACCATGCTTCATCCTCCATTACCCTCCACCAAATACGTGAAGGACATCATTGTAGTTCCTCTGTGACTGGCTAACTGACTAAATTGTATATGGGTCGAAATTATAGAGTAGGCAACAAATAAAAACACTAATTGAATAGTACAAAAAAATATATTCAAGCATCGCCGCAGAACGTAGCGGAACTAAGAGTCAGTTGCACCAACAGAGCTTTAATGGCAACAGACATTAAAAAAATTTATGGGATACTCCTTTCCTGTCAAATCGTCCTTTACCGTTTAAGCTAAGTAAGAAGTACATTGAATGCGTTAACTGCGAACTTTAATGTGCTATTAATAATGAACACATGAAAGATGTACGAGTAGGTATGTATGTACTTAAATAGCACGGGATATAAAACTGGTTATTCAGTAAAAACAAACACTATATTGTCAAACTAAAACGTCAATGTCACTATAAAAAGTAAAACAATTAATAAAAAAAGGTTTAAAACTAAGAAGCTGTTATCTGGCACAGATGTTAACATTACATACAGAAGCTATTAAATGGATTTCGACAAAAACATAGATAAATGAGGAACTAGATTACCCTGAACTATACTTTTTATCTCGAAATAACGCGTATCAAGACCCGACCCGCTCCACCTCTGAAATTCCAGGTTTGATCCCCGGTCGGGTCAATATGAAAAACGAACTTTTCTATATTGTCTCGTGTCTGGGTGTGCCACAGTATTGGAGAAATTTATGTGACGTTGTCCAATATGTTCACATAGGAGAATGTAATTTAATTTAAACAAATTCAAAACAGTCATTCTTAATAGTCAAAAGCAAACAAGTATCATATTTTGAAAGTCAACCTTGATTCTAAGACAACCGACTCTTACAGTTGCGTACGCTTCTACGACACCTGTGCGCAAGCGCGCCTCGCTGATTGGCTGTAGTTTCCCGCCCAATGGGGCGTGCTTGCGCCTACCCAAAAACAATGAGACGACACTTTTATTGTCTATGCGTAATTGAGATTAACTAGCGCCATAACAACGGTATCTGTTAATGGAATCACGTGACTTATTTACGTTCAAACGAACTGTGGAATGATAGGTTTTTGTTAATTACGTTGTTTTAAGTTTTATGGTTAGACGCATACTGAAGATTTCAGGCTTTTTTTATTTAGTAGAGTATTAGTAGTTTCTGTACTACATCGACTTTTTTATATATTACACTTCATGATTAACCTTATCCCACCTGATGTTAAGTGGTAATGAGGTCCTAGCTTAAGAGCGACAAGTACAGCATAATAAATCTGTTACTGGACTTGTCGCCCTTACCTTGAAGGCTTGACCTACTAATGTACTACCCCCCAGGAGCTTGAAAACCATACTCACACGCAGTAACACTATATTATATTATTCGTTATTACTAGATTAGGTACTTACATTACTAGTGGTAGTTATCAACACTGGACAGCAGGAAAAGTCCTATTATTAAGATCAGAGTTTGGGTGTCGGTATCTAATAGGGACTAGCCTCTATTTACTATTGTTTTTACATGAAGATTACCTACGTAAAAACAGTTCAAAAAGCGTTATTTAAATAACTTCTGAAACTTGTTTGTATAAAAAGACTTCAAATTTTGTTCCATTTGAACTATTGAGTACCTGCACATTGTGTATATCTTGTGAAAGAAGTGTCGACTCCCTCCGCCTCCAAGTCCATCTATGCTTCTAACAAACCGAAGTGAAGATTTATCTGAAACATCTTTAACAGACTTCGCCTCTGCTCACCATTCGCCCAGACAAGGCACAGGCCCATAACTCACCCAGAATAGATAACGCACATTCTTACTCGAGAGCCGGCCATTTTGCGTGTCTAGAAAAAAATGCAACAATATTTACGACGCCCGCCGACTTTTCACGCGCGTAAATGCGCGCGCCATTACAAAAACGAACAATGGGGAACTCATGCGCACTTCACAACATTGTGCGCGGACAAAGCGCAAAAATGTTCCCTCGAACCAACAGGACAGACGGACAGACATTGTAATTAAATTACCTCGCCTCGCAACGTCTTAATTAACTGTAGCTAGTAATTGAATATTTAATTTATTGCTAATTACTTGCGTTTTCTTTAGGCGTGTTTCTTAACGCTTGCGCTCACGTGCGGTGTTCGAGCAGTGTGTGACAGTGAATGAATGCTAATGCTTGTTGGTGCTATGCGCACTTACAATGTCGTGAGATGTCACGTTGAATTGAGATGTGTGTCAAAAGTGTCGTTTACATAAAAGTAAAATTACACAGCATGACAAAGAGACAATCTACATCAAGTCACGCGCACACCTTGTACCGAATTTACCAGTTTAATTATATTTATTTACTTTCCATCAAAATGTTACATGTCCCACCTGTTGTATAAACTTAAATTAAGTACTTCTATAAAAGGGAAATAAAGTTAGAATGAGAAATGTACCAAATTTAATACGAGTATGTTGAAATGGAAGTAAAACACGTTTTACGTGATAGGGCTGGAGCCTAAATACAATATATTTCAGGACTTCAGGTTCCCCTACCCAAAACATGTACCTAGGTATCGTAAGATTGTGATAGCTATAAAACATGTGTGCTTACATGAATGCATTTGTGTATAAGTAGTGTGTTTCTGTTTCATGTGACTATATGATATTGTCTTTATTCTATATCATCGTAGTTTTTAATGAATTTCGGCTATTTAATGAAAGAAGATAGGTTGCAGTTTTACGCGGGAAATTCCGAAGTGCTCCTTTTCAACTACAATATGTATTTATCTAAACCATAATAACTATTTAAAATAATTTAACAGCGAATGAATTTTTTAAATTATTTTAAAAGTTTAAGTTTAAAATGGAACGCGTCTTATAATTTACATAATAAATATTTCTTCACTAGGTAATTTATTTAAGATTACCATTTTTGTATGCTGTATGCCTTGGATTATCAAGCTAATTAGGCGCCCAATCAATAAAATACTAACCTGCCGAACTGTTAAAACACCATATGGTATTGATAAGAAAAACTCCTTTCAGGAATTTAAAGCCAGACTTAGAATGTTCAACGAGAATAATTCTTCAGAAATTGCCTAGTAGGTTACAGTGCTAGCATTTAATTTCTTTAATACAAGAAACGTCAATGGAGTCTTATTAATCGAAAGTACAGTTCCACTTTGAAGGTGTACAAATAGTCGGCTAATAAAATATTGACAAAGAGCTAGTGATCGGTAGAGAGACACAATAGGTTGTAATGATTGGTGATGGCGCGATAGCCGGGTCGTGCCTTATTGATTCGGACAATCGGCCGATTAGCTGACCCGGCTCGTTGAAGAATTTGGAAGGTTTACTTGATGGATGAGCCGGAGATCATTTATTTTCCGTAATAAAATTTTATCTAATTTCAGTGCTTACTTACTTATGTATGTACTTTCTCAGCGCTTTCTATTCCAAATACCGTTTTTAGTTTATTTATTTACTGAAAAAAAGATAAGACGCACGTTTAATTAAGTGGATTATATGACAATTTGCTCAATAGTACCTACATATTATTGTTACAAAAAGTGAATAATAAAATAACATTTTGTTAAAAAAAATCTACTTGTGTATTTGTTTAGTAATCATTTACTAAAGGTATATTTTTTTCGTAGGTAATTGTACCAAATAAATATTTTTATTAAATACCATGTCGTCATAAACAATATTTTCCGTTTCTATTCACAAAGACATATTCTCTTCTATATTGGTTCTTGCCATTACTTGCAGGTAACATGGTCATGTTTAGAGGGTTGCTTAGATCTTTCATAAGCGGATTTTAGTTATTAAATGAGCAACTTAGAAGTAATAAATAAATGTTCCAGGCATTAACTAACGAACTAGTCATAAACTTACCAGAGTAAAACTTACTAGAGGTTACTACCCAGCACACCTAGATTCAAGCTAAGCTAGAAAAGGTAATTTCCTAAATGGACCTGACCAAGAACCGAACCCAGGACCTCTCACGCTTCAGGCGCTTGACTGACTACGCCACCGAGGTCATCAACATAAGCTAGTCAAATGTTAGCAAACTCCCACGGGACCACACTTAATAACTGAAATCACGTGAATCTCAATTCATTTGCGAGCACAATCAGATAATCTTCGTGCATCGGTGTCCGTTTAACACCTCACGATTAAGCGAGCCGCGCGGGCGGCTGGCACAAAGCACTCGTAAACCGAACACGAAAAATAACACAAAAAGCTTGAGCCTGTACTATAGTCTGGGAGGCGTCTGTAACGTCTGACCGACGCACACACGTTCCGTGTTGGGTTGTGTAGGATTACGCGTTGCGTTAAGGAACGTCAACCTGTTAATAAAACAGAAAGCAATCGAGAAGGGGGTTTCCAAATGTTAAACCTAGCGAGTCCTACTATTGCAAACTATTTAGAGTTATATTAAAAGTCAAATTTAAATTATTGTGGTTTTGGGCAACGATTTTGTTCCCAGTAATGATTTTTCTTCCTTTTCTCTCACCAAGGTACCAAGCATTAAAAGTTATTCAGATACGAATGAGGACCTTATTTATTACAATAAAATCAAAAGTGTTTCGTTACATTTTCTAACCTAGCTATATAACTTAGTAGTCCCTCATTCAATCCCAATGACTCATAGCTATGTCTAAAAACAATTGATTTTCTATGGTGTCTGGAATTCCAGTTTATAAAAAATTAAATGTTGGATTCCAACATAGTTTCATTTGGTACCCAATTGGCTACTTCAGATCATTAAAGTACATACCAATTATTAAAACTAAATCATGAAATTAAAAGTCAAAATTATATACTCTAAATTACATTGATAAATGTGATAGAATGGCAACTACAAACAATACGAAAACAATTATAAAAATATACTGCAATCAAAACTTTTTGTATAAACCAAAGTTTTATGCCACTTTGGTTATGAGTACCAAATTCTTCGCTATCTCCCGCACTACAATGAAGAGAGTCAATTCGCCGGGCGTCTCGAGGTGTGAAGCTGTCACGGCGAAATGATGACTCCATTATTAACCGGCTAAATAATAATTTCGTTCGGTCCCGTTGCAGGCTGATGTGTTAATAAGTTTGCCGTGTTATTCCGGTTGTGCGGACGTGTGTACACAGGCTTGCTGGTTTATGTCTTCATGTGCGCATTCTTTGGCGAGGCAATCTGTACTTCTCATGGTCTTATAATGCCCTGGTACTTTCGGGCGGCTGCTGGTTTCTTTTTGCGTTCACGAAGCTTTTATTTTTCTCTTAGTCAACATGATGATGCATGACTCGGTTTACTTGTATGTACAATACGTTTCCTATGAGATGATATAAATATTTATACAGTTGATTGGCTAATATCATAAACAACCACATATTTTCGTCAATCAGCAGTTGATAAACTAAATTTCGTTAGAGCGAGATAAAACCTGTGAGGCACATACTAACAGAAATGAAGTTATAATTCGGATTTTATTATCCAAGTCAAAGTAGTTTGGGTAGGGGAACCTGAAGTCAAAGTCAATGTAAATTACATAGGTAATCCTTTTGAATCGTCTGAACAAACCAAAGATGAAGTTACCTCCATTTCGGAACCTACAACTACCTAGAACACCGAGAATGTACCGGCAAGAATCTCAGTGAATTTCTTTATAAAATTACAGTACACAAGATCATGCTGTTAACTTGGTGAATAACATTTAAGCATATTAGAGGCAAAGAGAAATTTAAAAAAATACTTACTTATTTTTAAAACTGATTTTGACAATGGCTGGGATTCCTTGTCATTTCCATTAAGCATGCTTGGAAATGATTTTCCTCACATAAAATCGTATCTTTCTTTGCTAAACAAAAGGTTTAGAATATATTAGGGCCTCCCAACGCATAAGAGCAAGTTACAGGGTGAAAAACCCCAATTCGAATATACTTTATCCATCCTAAGCTTTAATAATTTATGAACTTAGGTACTCAAATTACCCAGAAGCAACACAACACACACGACTATGTTGAATAAAGAACAGATACCGTACATTTTCCAATCAATCAACATAAAAGTTGGAGATATAAAACAGTATGCAGGGTGAAATACGAGTAAAGCTTGTTCAAATTGCAGTGAAAGTTTCGCCAACTTAACAGAATTGAATACCACTTTCAACCAGAGGAAAAAAAAAGAAAAATCAACGCAGTGCGTTCACGCGGCTCATTATTTTGCCTGCGTCCATCGAGCGTTTAATTAATAAGAGAAACACTAATTATTGTGAAAAATGACGTATTGTAATTGTGTGGGGCGGCGGGCCCGGCACGTTCGATGCCAATCGTAAAACACGCCCCGCCTCGGATTCCACTGTGGTGGGTAATTTTAAAATCTGCAAAGAACAAGGAGTGGTATCGTTGGCCTATATGGCATTTGTTTAAACATTAAAACGGTAAGAAAAAGTGAACACTTTTGTCATAACTTAAAATGGATTCGAAGCAGTTGAATATAATGATCTAAAACTGGAAATTTAAATCATAGATAGTAAATCATTAAAATAATGTCATCAATTTTATCTAAATCAAACATTAAACACAAAACTTAAAGTAGTAGCAATAAAAAAAATGTTCGAATAACTTTTAAAATTAGGTAAAAAACAGCGTTTTATAACCTTCTGCTTAAAATGAAGCATTTTACTAAAGTTCACACATGTCTCGGATACTAAGCACGCGTTACTTTACCTTTATTAACAGACTTCAAAAAAAAGAGGAGGTTATCTATTAAAAAGATATTTATATGTTCGTTAAAATTATATACCTTATTGTTTTTATTATTAAGGTTTTCCTTTTGTTATTCGAAAACTGGATATATTTTTATGCTAAAAAAAAATACTCACTTAAAATACATCACATACATTGTGTCAAGGAAATCGAAAAACAACGACGTTACCACAACGCCCAGAACCGAGACGATATAGAATATTACTTTTTCCATATGACCGGGAATCGAGCCCGGGACTTCAGATGGCGCGACGCCAAAGTGCGGTCCGTTCACCTCTCGGCTAAGGAGGTGGTCGAATATGCAATAAAATTAAAAGGAATAAGTAGTAAAATTTAAAAAAAGAGCTACTTTTAAGCTGAGCGCTCCATACGAGAGCCCTCTGTGCGCGGCGACTCGACCAATTACATAAAAGCGTTTCATTTGGCGCTCCGAGTGTTATTGTGTGACCCCGCGATACCATCGCCGCCTCACTGGTCCAACACCGTAGTGTAACAGTGAAACACCAACGAAATTGTCTCCTCTTTGGACATTTAATAAAATGGTTCCAATATTTTACGATTCGTAATGTGTCAAAAATTACTATCCAGTTTTTCTCCACCCGACTACGAGTCGTTAATTCTAATTTCAAATTAACTTTCCATATCAGCTGTCATCAGTTGTCCGTCAGTCGTTTTCAGTTTAAGACTCGGATAGTTTATTACTATACTTAATTAGAACGCATCGTACGATCCAGTGTTTAGGTAACAACAATAATGTATCTTATGCATTACCGTCTCCTCCATAAGGGCACGCGGGGCCCGTGCCCAGGGCCCCCCATTATCTGGGGGCCCCGAAGAACGGACATATCTCTAACTAAAGAACCAGCAGTATTCTAATATCATAAATGACATGACATTTTATATAAAAAAAAAATTGAATAATTCGCTTTTTTATTCGCTTGCCATGCCGTACCCGTTTCTCGATATCTACTATTTCCTCTATCTAAGGGTTCTCTGGAAGAGATTGCTCTCTAGCAATAAGACCGCCTATATAGTACTTGAATATGTCTGTAAATTGTCTGTGCAATAAAGTGTATCTTTCTTAACAGGGCCGGCGTTAGGGTGGCGCGCGGTTGGGCAACAGCCCAGGGCGCTCGGACTTTAACGGGCGCTAGAAAGCTACCCTGAGGTACCCAGATGTATTCCCCTAAATCGATGTATTGGTATACGCTTTTACAGGGGCGCTGGCGGAAATTCAGTAATGCTAGAACCGGCACGGTCTATCTATCTATCTTATGTTCAAAACTCTTGTGTACCCAAGGGCCCCAAATTATTGTGTGTCCAAGGGCCCCTAAGTTATTGTGTGCCCAAGGGCCTCAGGCTAGTTTAAGACGGCCTTGATCTTATGTTATTGCACCAAAGGTGATGATTTGTAATGATAATGGTATGAGTATACCACAGCTTGCAGATTGGTCACAGTCTCTTAGATGCTATTTAGCGGCTTGAAGTATTTGACGGAAAGGTTTCTCAGTTGCTTTATATTAAGCAAGCTCTTCCACACATCTACTTCGGACCTGTGTGGTTGAAGTATTAATACCTCTTCAATTTCGTAGTTAAGGTAGATAATTATATTTTTATTTCTTTCTCATTTGGTTGAGCAGCATGCGTGATACGTGAAGGTCGTGAGTTTGAATCCCACACCGCAAGAGGAAGTTAATTTCTTCTGTTTCTTTAAAATATTTATATTTTAAGACAAAGCTCTTTTTGTTTTGCCTAATAATCCAAAATGTGTGTCTACTATAATTTTTTATGGTGAATTGCGCGCGTTGATGTCTTTTCAGTAAATGATTTCAATAAGCTATATTTTTTTAAGACTGAGTATTCACATATGATTTCTATTGTCTATCTATATAGTCATATTCAAATGACAAAATCTGACTATGTAATAAAACGTTGTAACTAAAAAAATCCTCTTAAATGCCGATTATTGCCCGTTTCCAAAATTGGAAAAACGATCCATTTTAGTAGTTACAAATAGTAATAAATTATACGAGACGTAAGCTCAAAACGACCGGCGGACAACTGATGACAGGTGATATGGAAAGTAAATTTTAAATTAGAATTAAAGATTCGTAGAAAAACGGTTACTCATTTTTGACAAATTACGAATCGTAGAATATTGAAACCGGGCATAAAAAAATTGTCGCTTAATACATTTTGCGATTCTACAATATGTTGTGAGCTTATTTAGTTACTCAAAATGTGTCACTCATAATTACAGATATTCTATGGCAAGACATCTGTTTTGGTTAAAAACAAATCTATATAAATATAAAAATGAAACCCGTTTCCCGTTGTCACGCCGTAACATGAAAACAAATTGACCGATTTGGCTGATTCTTTGCAGTTTTCTAATACTCTGTAGGTACAAGGTTCTCACGGAAAAAAATATTAAGAAAATCTCTCAGAAAGGTTGAAAAATATACATTTAATTTTGCATATTTTTAAAAACGCGCGTAACGAATGTCAACGTCATTCACAGCCATAGACTATATTGAAAAAGCATCGTTTGTTCGGAAACGTGGTTACTTAATTAAATTTTATCGCACGCATTTATTATTTTTTGAAAATAACTCGCCATGGAACAGTTATTTATAGATAATATACAAAATAAAGTAGTGCATCAAAGCTACGCTAAGGCGGTACGAAGTTCGCCGGGTCAGCTAGTAATTAATAAATATTGAACAAGAACACATGCTCTGATACAGTTTTGAACTGTTTCCTGTCTTAAGTACCTAAGTAAAGCAATTGGTTTACAAAAATCATACGACACACTACACCCAGACCCCAGACATTGTAAGAAAGTTCGTTTTATATATTTATAATGATTTTAGTTTTTATTATTTTTAGTTTGCCAAGAATAAACAAAAATCAACAAATGAAAATGAACACATTGGTAGAAAAGGCTTTAGGATCCTGACATAAATGTAAACATTAACATCATTATATCATGAAATCATAATAAATTAACACTTATTAGGGCACGTACAAACTATGGTAAAAAAACTATATTGTTTGGTGGAGTACAGCTATACAACAAACTGCCAGATGATGTTAAAAATTGTGATAGTAAAATTACTCTTAAGGCAAAACTGAAGGAGTATGTTACTTCAATATAAACTTCCAAATTTGAGTACCGGAGGCAAAGGAAAAAAAAAAGATATGTCTTTATTATTAGATTGTGAATCTCATTTTAAGTGAAATAAATTCTTTAAACCTATATCATCATACACATTACAACCACAACTAGACGGACTTTGGGAGATAAAACATATGTATAGATAACAACACGTCAGACTCCACACTTTGGAATTTGTACCGCCCTTATGTCATGTGAATATGTACTAATATCGAACTGCAAGTATTTACCTTGATATGCTGTCGACCGTACATTGACTTACAGGCCTAGCACGCGCAATACATCAAATGTCTCGCATCTGACGACAAACGTTTCGATACTGTTGCTAATGGCACATCACAATCGTATTTTCAGCCAATCAGCAGCTGACGCATTGACTTCAATCGATTTTTGACGTTTGTTAAGAGCGCGATAAAATGTAGTCGCGTAGAAATAAGAAATTTAAAATGCATAATAATATTTAGCGTGCGAAAATCATTGCGAAAATTAACTAGCAAATATTACGTCACTTTTCAATGAGAAACACAAAATTTATTTCTTCAAAATAATAGTATAGCTTGTATAGTAGTTGTAGTAATTAGATTGTAATTATTTTATTTTATAAATCACTATTTCCTATGTTTACAATTAATATCCATACACTTCCTTGCTATGATCACACTCAATCATCTCCAATATATTAATTACAATATACTTTATCGCCACTCAGTGTACAGTACCAATGAAAATGTTTAAGTAAAAACTAAACTGCCAATTAAAACAATAACTAAAAAATATTACTTTTAATTCATTTTATGTTTATAACATAATTAATTTACGACAGTCTTAAATAAAATGAAATGCCAAAAATTTTACGATTTATAAATATATAAAAAAAAACTAAATTAACATGAAGAATTCAATTTTGAAATCAGCTGAATACAATCTTTTTCATGACTTTATTTGACAACAAAATTTGAAGCATTTTTTACATATTTTGATTATTTATTAAAGTACTTTCTTATTTGTTTCTACGTTATACAGAATTGGATAATTGAACCAAAAAAAATATTGTGTCAAGCACGAGATCATTACAAATAGCCTTTAAAAACATAACTTTAAGCCCACGGCTAATGTCTATGCTTTCAAAACAGGTATATATTTTTATGCAATAGGATAATGTTGTCAATATTTTAAATGTGAAAGTTTGGATAATTTGATACATAGACATTTGTTACTCTTTCATGCCAAGGCACAAGGGAAATTTTGTAGCTACAGGAATCAGATACTAAAATAGCATGTAGAATAATATTTACCCCAAAAAAAAGCGATCGGAATTGCGAATAACACCTATTAATAAAATACGTTATAGTAACTTTGTACTGGTCTTCAAATAAAAATAAATAAATAAATTCTTCGTTTCTGTTGACTGTACCTCGATGTCGAAACGAGTTTGAAGCCAAAAAACGGAAGCAAAAAATGAACAGTTACATCCGATTAATTGAGATACAAAAGTATGTGTAACGTTCGTGTGGTTATTGTGTAACAGTCATTGATTCATTGTTTGAGCTCTCATTATTCAATGCGCGAGGAGCAAAACGTTTACATGACAACATAATTGAGAACTGATTTCAATATGTTGATCTCGGATCGAGCAGTTATATTATTCAGTGTTAGAGTGAGGAAATTAAACATAATGATCTACGTTTGAGAAATCCATACTAATATTATAAATGCGAAAGTAACTCTGTCTGTCTGTCTATCTGTCTGTCTGTCTGTCCGTCCGTCTGTTACTCTTTCACGCCTAAACGGCTGAACGGATTTTAATGGAATTTGGTATAGATATACGTTGAATCTCAAGAACGGACATAGGCTACTTTTTATTAGAAAATAAGGGGGGGATGGGGGTAATACCACCTTTGAAAGTTTATATGGAAAAAAAAATATTTTTGAAGTTAGAGATATGAAATTTGGCACAAATATAGCTCGAAACTTGGATAAAAATATAGACTACTTTTTGATTCGAATATTAGGGGAGAAAGGGGTAAAACCGACCATGAAAGGATGTAGTCCACGCGAACGAAGTCGCGGGCACAGCTAGTTATAAATAAATGTCTTATGTTTATGCTTGCAAAATAGTGCACGTTTTGACTGAAATATTACATGTGTGTTAAATATAGAATATATACAAAACTAGAGGAGAAATAAAGCATACAGTTAAAAAAAAATATAGAGTAGATTCTACACTTACTGTACATTTCTTACTTCACACTGTAGAACTAAAGCGCACATGTGCAAGACACTACCTTAAATTTGTATTCTATAATTTCTAACATTCTTTAGAGATGTTTTTTTTAAATATATGATGAAAATATAACATTATACAAGTTAACGTCCAGTAGGTACGTAAATGAGAGACGTGAACTAGATTGGAATCCATTGCAGGTTATGGTATTAAGATGATAATGCTCGTGACAATAATATCTTATTAAAACACTAGCTGTGCCCGCGACTTCGTTCGCATGGGCTACATCCTTTCATGGTCGGTTTTACCCCTTTCTCCCCTAATATTCGAAACAAAAAGTAGTCTATATTTTAATCCAAGTTTCGAGCTATATTTGTGCTAAATTTCATATGTCTAACTTCAAAAATAAACATTTTTCCATATAAACTTTCAAAGGTGGTATTACCCCCATCCCCCCTTATTTTCTAATAAAAAAAGCCTATGTCCGTTCTTGAAATTCAACGTCTACCTATACCAAATTTCATCAAAATCGGTTGAGAGGTTTAAGCAGGAAAGCGTAACAGACAGACAGACAGACAGAGTTACTTTCGCATTTATAATTTAGGGATTATAAGGCGGTGAATCTCCGTACTAAAACGAAAAAAACATAATGTTTAACGGAACTGACACACATATTTTACATAGCCTGTGTATGACACCTATTTACATCATTGTACTATGCTAGCTTCACGGTAAGTAAGAAGTATTCGTTTACTTTCACGTCGACTAACAAAATTAAGATTTTCTTACTCCAATTACGGATCTGAAATCACTTCAACTCTCAACAAAGGTCGATTAAGTTTTTAATTGCACTTAATGACGTAATTTCATATTTTACCCAAGTCGATGGGAGAAAGTCTCAAATTCTATGGTTGTTTAAGCCAATTTCTCCTTGCGCATAACGCTGCATAATAATGCGTTCTCAAGAAAGTGACCAATTAAATTTCTGTTATTTAAAGTTCCACTTTTTAATATGAGAGTGAAAGACTAAAGAAACTCAAAGGTCAGTGTTTGTACTGAATTATGGTTTTGTAAAGATTTTTTTTCCAATTCATACTTCGGCTGTAAACGAGAACAATCCACAACATTTAATACCTTGTCACAGTGACTTTTGTTGGCATAATCGTAAACAATTTTAGGATACATTCGTGATTTAGAAGAAATTTAGTTTAACATGGTCCTTGAGACTTCACATTTAAATGTAATCTTCATCTTGATGATCTATCGATGATTGATGTTTTATTAATAGAAAAGAAAGTATAACTGAATAATTCACCCACAAGGCGATATATACTTAAAAATTGTAATACTTTATAAATATTGGCAAATCATTGAATAAAATGTTAAGTAGCTGCGTCATCATTACATCTTTAGTTAAACTATTGCTAATCGTTTGAGGATGGGTAATAAAATTAATAATAAATTATCATTAGACTGGTACAGATTTTTTTTACTGCACAGACGATTAAAAAGCTAATATTACAGGCATGTTTTGAAATGAAACTCCCATGCTATTTTCCTCATATAAAAAAAAGTTTATAGGTACCTTCTTCTACCCGGTTTAAGTAAGTCAACCGCTAAATATAGAAACCAAGAAAACATTCAAAGGCCGTTGCGAAAAGTCTTGTTATTAACAGCAGAAGTACAAACAGCACCAGTCCCGGTTATCAGCGCGGCTGTTATTTTTCACTGTTACTGTTATTGCGCCGCTTATTATTCCGGCGTTACCGCTTAACAAACTATTAGGGGCGAGCTTAACGTCTATGATTTTGATCCAACGGATTGCAGCACTTCACTTCTGTTTTTCCTGTTGTAATGAAGCATTTTTTTTTTCTAAAAACGCTCTTATGTAATTTTATAAATGAGAAAACTTTTGTAATACTGATAAATATCCGTAATTTGCTTAATTTGAGTAGTGGTTTCATCTTATCATAAACCTTTTTCCATTCCATGCATAGTAAGGAAAAAACGTCACGTCACGTCAATTATTTTTTAAATAATTTTAATGGTTTTAAATAATTTTAAAATATACTCTTGAAATAATTTCAGGGCTAATTAGCCCTAAAAGTATATAACATGCTTTAGTTAGTATCCATCGTCTGGTAAACATAGTACAAAGGAAAACCTTAGTTTGAGTACAGGTGATTGGTGTGGTTGTCTGGCGCATTTATTTATTTATTTTCAACTGTGTTTGAAGAATGGTAACCCATTGGAATACTATAATGCAGACTACTGTATTTCAATGGGTTACCATTATTCATAAATAACTTCCCTATTAAAATAAAATAAAACAAAAACTTTTTATATCGGACAACGAGGACCCATAGTAGTATTACCTGTTTCCGAAATGTTTGTGACCCGACCATCTCAAAAAACGTGACGAAATTCCTCTGTTGTACTTGAGATAAAAATGCTCAAGGTGTGAGAGTATAATAACAGTATTAAGCACATCGAATTCTGCATCAACAAGGGCCTTATTAATCAGCGGCAAGTAGACGCTCCCGATAGCGCGTCTCTGCGCAGGCGCAGGTCGCGGGGCGGATAGCGCGGAGCACTGATCGATGCGCGGCCATTTGCTAGCGAAAAGGTTCCACAGTTAAATTGTTTTGAAATACGAAGTTCAGGGGTCGAGGGACTGTAGTAAACTTTTGTGCAGACTTTACACACGTTTCGTTTTTTTGGATAAGTGCTACGGCGCTGGATTAGCGAATTACAACTTTGATTTTTTGAAAATTAAGGTTGTTTTCCAGCGCCTGCAAGTCAGAGTCCACAATTGTTTTTCTTTAAAGAATTAGATAAACTATAAGCTTTACCTTTAGTTTAGTACATATTTTTGTACCTCAAGATGTTTTACTTTTACAGGATTTTATATCAGACTAGCTGTCCCGGCGAACTTCGTAACGCCTATTTTTTTTAATTTCTAACCTTTTAAACCTTCCCTGGACCTCCACAATTATTTCAAAACCAACATTAGCCAAATCGGTCTCGCCGTTGTCGAGTTTTAGCGAGACTAACGAACAGCAATTCATTTTTATATATAAGATAAGTACTCGATTGGGTCGATAAATATTTTTTTATTGCTTGTTAATCTATTTTTTAAATCTACTGTTTTTGACCGAATTGTACATCCTATGCTTGCAAGAAATATAAAACATGATAGGTATGGTCTGATTTTTTCTTAGGTGAATTAAGTATTAAGTAATTTTGAAATTTGTCCGACTAAGAGTCCAATTAATAGGAAAAAGGAAAAGATGAAAATGTTTGTTCGTGACGAATAAACTCAGGACCTTTTTTAGTTTCCTCATTTAAATGCTACTTTAATCCCGAGTGACATGATACTTTTTGTTAGAAGAAACCTTGCGAGCGAAGCTCCGAGCACACGCTACACAGTTATTTATTTATTTATTTGGAATGCCAGAGAAAATCACATTAAAAAACTAAAAAATTAACTTTCACAATATACGTACAAAATGCAATTATCTATTGAAGGCAGTCACATCATGCTTAAACAAAAACGAATTAAATACTATATTAAATACTATACTAATTAAAAGTTAACATTTTAGAGAATGGCCCAACAAATTACAGATACATAGATATAAATATATACGGGTAAATATATATAACAACAATAATTTTTCATCATTAGTAGTCTACTAGAGACCCGCAGTGATTTTACACGAGTAAGACCTAGATAATTAATTTTTGTTTATTTCTATGTAAAAACCATCTTCTTACTTCAAGGAATATTCTTAAAAAAAGAATTAGCCAACTCAGTGCAGCTGTTCTCGAGATTTCATAGCATCACATTCAGCGATTCGTTTTTCGTAGATTGAAGATTAATAGAGTTATTATTTTTAACCGACTACAAAAAAAAGGAGGAGGTTCTCAATTCGACCGTATATACATATATATATATTGTTCGGGCGTCACTCCGTGGTTTGTGAACCTTTTTATTTTTTTTTTCATTGAGAAGGAGGTATACCAAGTGTGGTACCATGTTATGGAGACCAGAACCTGATGATAAGATCCCAGAGAAACTGGAGCTAACTTTCGAATTATTATGGGGTACGAGTACGTTTGTTACTTTTTTCAGTAAGCATTTTAAAGCACTACTCTAACATGAAGGTCTGGAACTGGTCTGGTGATGGAGCCAAAAGATAGTTGAGAGAACTCCTTAACCATTTACAACAATAACCTGTGTTTAAACTTATTGATATTACTATTGATTCGTCAACTCCTAAAATTATTAGCCAAATATTTGGATTTCAAAGCTCTTGCTGATTAATAAAGCGAAGCATAAATCAAGGTCGGCGAGCGGGTATTTATCCGGCGATAAACTTAGCGTAATTTATAACGAGTAACAATGTGCTTCGTATCTGCCGCGCCATTTCTCAAGCGCACACCTCGCCCGTAGCGAGCAAATTGAACTGCACTCGGCCGCTGCACTTTTATTAAATGTTTAAGGAACTGATTGAGCCTTGATCCCTTAGGGATTCTTGTAGTCAGCTGTTCTTGTAGAAACTTAGCTGAACAGATTTACATCACTGAAATATATGCGAGACTACTAAGATACTTTTTCTCTTACTTGGCATTAAAATGTTTGGAATCACCTGCTATAGGGGCAATTCTATGTAGCGGTTACTTTAAAATATGGTTGACTATTGGTATGGTAAAGGTGACTATTATAAACTACATGAAAAGCGCACCTATGTTCACTCCTGATCCTCGCTGATAAAATGTGTTAACATTTTTGTGGCACTCTGCCTACTTGTTTACAATAACTTGGCTTGTTTAATCACTACATAGTATAAAACAAAGTCGCTTTCTCTGTCCCTATATCCCTATGTACGCTTCAATCTTTAAAAATACGCAACGGATTTTGATGCGGTTTTTTTAAATAGATAGAGTGATTCAAGAGGAAGGTGTTTATTTACAACAAAGAATAGAAAAGCCAATATTTCTAAGTATTTAAACATCCGTGCCAAGTCGGGGCAGGTCGCTAGTAAATAATAAATTAGACAACAACTTAATCATGACTAAATTCAAAACTAAATCGGTTGTCATTTAATTCCCAAATCAACCTCATTATAAGAGAGTAAAACCCATAGTGTACATTACATGTACATATTACGATGAAGAACCAATGCGGAAAGGATGAGTCAAAAACACAAAAAAAAAACCAAAAGAGAACCAAACTTTTTGCGCGCCCGTTATAATCACGTTATAACATTACGTTTAATCTCTGACAACGGTCGAATTAAAGACTTAATTATACCACAGATTACATTATAACCCAAATCAATTAGTTGCGCTTGGGAACCAAACAGAAATTTAATTAGCGATACACAAGAAAACAAATGTCAAAAAGGTATTAAGAAAAAAGATATAAAAGTCGGTTGAGTTACCTGGCTCTGCAGCACCTTGTGGCAAATTGAAAACGACGAGCTTACTCTCCGAGGTAATAATAAATCCTCAAATAATAATAATTCATAAATAATAATCGTGGTAGAAACAAAATAAAAATATGCACGTCGAAATAATAAAGGATTCGCCCGAGGCCCGTGCGACACGGGGCGATTTTAGTAATAAGCTTTGAGATTGTCGATCCGTTTTTATTTTGTGGGTCTGTCCTTATCTAATCGTATGCGTACATCTTTAAAAGTACGCAACAGATTTAATCATCCTTATGCTTTATGAAAATCCAAAAAAAAATCATATTAGTTTGTATTACAGTTCTACTTTATACATTTTGTGGCACACAATGATGATTTCATACTTAATGAGTATCAAATTTTTACTTTTGTTTGTATTTCATTAATAAAACCAGTTAAATGAATTTTTATGTTAATTTACTTATTTAAAAAATATATAAATTAAAAAAAAATTGTATTAAAATCGCTCATACAACGACCCAAAATTTGATGTTGTTTAAGTTTTTTTCGATTACAATCAACAACATTAAATATGGCAGCCATAAAATAGAATACTGATAAAATCCACGTTACAGTTTTCCGAACTCGTAGATAATACAAAACCAGCCCGTGTGCTCCGCGGCGCCGAACATAAAATTGTTTTTTCGTCCAAGAGCTATAATTAGGCGATATGTTACGTTTTTGTTTGGCCCACATTTCCCGATCCTCTAATTTTTGTGTTTTTGCCGCTCCTTTTGTAGTCGTTAATATGATTACAGCGTTGGGATGATGGCTTCATACGTGTTTTAGGTTATAACTTAATTTGGCCGGGTTACTTATTTGTTTTTTTATTGTTGGTCGACTTCCTGAGATGGTCTGTCGTAAGTTTTTTGCGGGCGGTCGTTAGGTGAAGGTGATTGAATGTGATGGTGGGCAAATTGTCGGTTGTGTCGATACGCAAATAGGGTTGCCAGATGCATTCAGGGGTTGTCAGTGTTTGTATTCGCAGTTAGGAATTGATAAATAATAATAGTTCGTAGAGGATACTTGTCAAGCACCAAAGGGTTCAGCGATTCCAAAAATAATAATCGAATATAATGTAGTGAAAATAATACATGGCACTCTTTATTACCAGATACGTTCTACAACGAGAATTCCCATACTATTCTCTCGCTATGTACTATACCGTTTTTATTCGCATTAAAGAGCTAGTTCCTTAAACATTACATTCCTAAACGCACTCTTGTAACTTATTTATTCAAATTTAATCAAACTGGCCAAATAACGTTTAAAAAATTACCCATTTTTTATTTAAGCCTTTTATTGTCCTATTTCATAATTTTGTTACTTACTCAAGTCTAGAAATTCCGATTTCACAAGTACTTGTAACAATAGTAGCTGTTGCTGCTGGTGACGTTTTTCAGTTGAAAAATATATTTAATGACATTGAATACTTTTGTTTTTGCTTACTGCTTTTAAGAGTATTGCGTTTTTAATGATATTTAGTAATTTTCTACCGGGAATCCAATTTCCAAGCTTAGAAATCAATTTTGTAAACCATTTCTACTAAAAATACTTCTCTTTCTATTTCTTGAAATGTATGTGGTGTATTCTGATACATATATAAATACTTTGCAGCCACATGGTAGGTATTATCTAATGATTGATAAGAATAATAAAGTGCAGAAGTAGACCTACAATGTTACTTTTAAAAAAAGGCACTAATTTTAATCACGAGTAGAAAGCTTATATATCAGCCCTACCCAAAAACTTGCGCACATCACGTACCTACCTAGGTACATACCGGCGTATTGGTATTTTGGTACCGTAAATTGTTTTGGATTGAGTTTTCGGCTGTAATGGCTTTTTTTCTTTCTTTCTACCATCCACTTATCACGTAGCGTTTGTGTTTCGATGTCGGTTTCATATTTAAATATGTACGATTACGGTACGCAAGTGCACACGTACAGTCGCCGTCAGATAAATTGGAGCAGACAAAGTGACCAAATACTTCTGAACAAGTAAAATTATGTCAATAACTTCCATACAATACAAGTTACCACTAATATCTGAAAATTCATTACTTCAGTAATATCTGAGCAGATCCTAGTCAATAATTTCTATACATACAACTAACTGAACTGTTCCTAAGTTTAGAAATATCAAATTAGGAAACGATTTTTCTATAAATCCCTTGCACACATATTCATTTTAGTATAATTTTCATACTACTACTTGTGGAGTTTCTGAAAGTATTTGATTGGTTTTATTTTGCCAAATAACAATAACTTCTGTGTTGGTACCTGCGTGTAAGTAAGGTTTTCAGAGCTCCTGGGAGTTGCTACATTAGTAGCAGGGGTCAAGCCTTCAAGGTAAGGGCGACAAGTCCAGTAACAGATTTATTATGCTGTACTTGTCACCCTTAAGCTAGGACCTCATTACCACTTAACATCAGGTGGGATGAGGTCAATCTTGAAGTGCAATATAAAAAAAGCCTTTATAAGGTGGAAATAATAACCAGTCGGATTTAGAGGCTACCTGTTAGAATAACCGAAAATCTTCTTTAAAGGCTGAAATCAGCCAAAGGGTTGCAACTGGCTCTGTGTTATTAGCATCTATCGCCTTACTACCACGTGGTATTCTGGCTACATTTCATTTTCCGGTACCTTCATACAAGTATGTACTAGCGACACGCCGTAGCTTCCCACGCGTACTATTCCTGTTTTTTTTTTAATTTTACGCTGATTCTCCGCTCCTATCGGTTGCAGCGTAGTGTTATATAGCTTAAAGCCTTCCTCGATAAATGGACTATACAACACACAAAAAAAATTTCAATTCGCATCAGTAGTTCCCGAGATTAGCGCTTTCAAACAAACAAATTCTTCAGCTTTTTAATATTAGTATAGATTGTCATTCTCCTGTCCTGTTTTTGAATTATTTTGGAGTGAGCGCGATATGTTGGCTTTCCATTTGTCCCTTTTATCTGTCACAGAACTTTTATTAACACCCGTTTTATTCATGTCATGTTTCACTCACTCTATCAATACCTATATATACCGCATGTCAAAAATATAATACCTAAAAATATTCCATTGATATTGCAATCGAAAACTTGTTTATTATTGGAAGAAAGTGTGGTGACATGACTCACGTCAGTTACTTAGTCAAAAGAGTAATAAATAACTGTGGCGCCATTGTTAGGGTTCCTAGAAAAATAAAAAATGGAATATTTTTTCTTTCAGTTACCTTTTTTTTTTTTTTTTTTTTTTTTTTTTTTCGGAGGGAAATGCATTGACGCACCGTACCGTCACCCGAGGGAGGTGACGGCGTGTGTGGGACTCCCTGCCCTTATGCGGGCAGGAATACCCACTAAAACCCCCCGGTGGACCTCATCGCCTTGATGGTGATGCCATGGGAACAGAAGACCTACCACAGCATCACCGGCGGAATGGCCGCTAATTAAGCAGCCCCTTCATCTTCCCCTGATGATTTAGGGGAGAAGCGTGGATGGCCGATCCACTAGACCATCCCCGCCTCGCAGTGGAGACCGTGAATTTAATGCCAGCTGTGGTGCCCTCACACCATCAGCCGGCCGGTCTCCAGGCGGTGATAGAGCGCGACTGTACTGCCGTCGCGCTCTCAGCCGCCGTCGTCTGCGGCACGAGGGAGCGGATGGACTGTTCTCCCGCTCTCTTTCGGCTGCCTCTTTCTGTGACATAACAACCTCGCAGAAAGAGGCAGCCGCACCCCAGGCCGTTTCACTCCCAAGCATGGCCTCTACCATACTTGGGAATGAAAGATTTGACCCCATAACCGCTGTGAGCGCTGCTCGTTGCTCCGACCAAGTAGGGCACTGTAGCAATGTATGCCCTGCGGTGTCTTCCGGTGCACCGCAGTGCCAACATGCCGGGAACTCCTCTCGACCTATTCGGTGCAGGTACGCCCCAAAACAGCCGTGGCCAGTTAGTACCTGCACCAGCCGAAACGATAAAAAACCCAGCTTGCGCTCGAGCCAGCGGAGAATCACCGGCCCGAGCGCATCGAGTGTCCACCTCCCCGACGGTGACACCACGAGATTTTCTCCCCACCGCTGAATCATTTCTTCCACCGCTTCTCGGCGAACACGAGCTAAGTCCTCCGGGTAAAAACTTTCTCCGGAGGCCTTCTTTGCAGCCTGCCACCGGTAGGCGGTCGCCTGAGCCTGGGCCTCCAACTCCCAGGGCGGCATCCCGGCAAGCACGCATGCCGCGTCGAAGCTTACCGTGCGGTAAGCTCTACAGGCACGTTGAGCGATGACCCTTTGAGGGCGGCGCAAACACCTCCAATTCTTTTTATTTCTGAGGGAATCAGCCCAGATTGGCGAGCCATAGAGAGCCATACTTCGTAAAATGCCGGCATAAAGTCGCCGGCATTTGGCCCTGGGACCCTTTAAATTAGGAAGAAGCCATGCTAAAGCATCTGCCACCTTAACAAGTCGCGGCGACAAAGCGGAAAAATGTGGGCTAAAACTCCAACGCGGGTCTAATATAAGGCCAAGATATTTCAATTTAGCCCCAATTTCTATTCTAACACCCCCAACAGAAATAGAGGCGTCAGACGGGTAGTGCTGCCGAGGCCTTGGAAAAGATGGCCTCGGTCTTGTCAAGTGCCACCTTCAGACCCAAAAGGGCAATCCGTCTCGCAACAAAGTTGCCCCCGGCTTCTGCCAGACGGGCTGCTTCACTAAAATCTCTCCCCCGGGCAGTTACTAAAGTGTCGTCCGCATAACAGAAAATGTTCATACCAGGGAGAAGCTCCCCGCGCAACAACCAATCGTAGCCGATATTCCATAACAAGGGTCCCAAGACAGACCCCTGTGGAACACCGGAACGCGCGCTGTATCGGCGGAGTTCGCCGGTTATATCAAAACAAATTACCTCGCGATTGGAGAGGTAATCTTTTATTAACGCCGACAGATAGGAGGGCACCCGGTGGAAGTGAAGTGCCTCCAGAATGGTAGAGTGAGGGAGAGTGTTGAAAGCGTTGGCTATGTCAAACGATATAGCCAGCACACCCTCCCCTCTCTCCCAAGACTCCATTACTAGCGACTTAAGACCAGACAGGGCATCGATGGTAGATCGTCCTGTCCGGAATCCAAATTGACTGTCAGAGAGGTCAGGACCGACCTGCCGGAGATGATCCTTAAGGCGCCCGGCTACAATGCGCTCGAACAGCTTCCCAACCTCGTCGAGAAGCACAATGGGTCGATACGCCGATGGTGAGTCCACTGGTTTGCCCTCTTTGCGGAGGAGGCATAATTGCCCTACTTTCCACAGCTGAGGGAACTCCCCGACCTTAAAACATGAGTCGAAGAGCTCCCTAAATTTTTTTTCCATGAGTGTCGCCCCTAAACCTACAATCTTTGCCGGAACTCCATCAGGACCAGGAGCCGTCTTTTTGCCACGGAGGCAAATTGCAACCGTAGCAAATTCCTCCTCCGTTATTAGAGGGGCGTCAAAGGGTGCAAATGCTGGCTCTTGCTCTAAAGGGTCAGCCATCGTTGGCGGGACGAAGCTTGAGTTGCTGTCCGGAAACAAGGCCCGGACGATGCGATCTAATAACTCCGACTCAAGGGTCTCTGTTAGTGGGGGACCTATAGGGCGCAGCTTTTTGCGCGCGGCCCGGTACAGTCTCCCCCACGGATCTTGGTTTAGATCTTCCAGCATTTTCTCACGAGCAGAGTCTTTCGCGGCGCCAATAGCAGCTTTGAAGACCTTCTTCGCCTCCAGGTAGCTGTTGTAGAGTAGGGTCTCATTTTCTAAGTCCCTTTGAGCACGGCGCCTGCTCCTGGTAAAAGCTCTGCGGGACGTGATACATCTGGCCCGGAGAACAGCGAGCTCCTCCGACCACCAGAAACAGGCGCGTCGGGGGGGCGGACGACAGGACCGAGGCATGCTAGAGTTGCATATCTCGGTCAGGGAATTACGAAGATAAGCTGCCGACAAGTTTACATTTGGACCAGCTAGGGAAGGAGAAAACCAATCTTGTAAGAAAGTTACCTCTCTAGCGACAGTTCGATCTAAGCGAGATATTGCCCACCTTCGGAAAGATGATGATGAGGATGCGGCAGAGCCCGATGCTCGGCGGGGAACCTGAGATGAGACCACAAATTTGATGTACTTGTGATCAGATAGGGTTTCAGCCGGATCCACCCTCCAGTCCACAACCTGTGCAGCAAGAGCAGGGGTGGCAAAAGTTAAGTCCACCACCGACCCCCCCTGTTGTCGCACGCAAGTATATGTAGTGCCCCGATTAAGAAGAGAGAGGCCCACTGCAGCTGCCCAGTGCTCTACTACTTGCCCCCGCCTATTACTAGAGGCAACCGGATTTCCCCAACAGGGTGACTTGGCATTAAAGTCACCAAGCACGAATACTTGGCGACCAGATGATGTCAAACGACCCACAACACCCTGCAACACTCCAAGAAAGGTTTCGAATTCCTGCAGGGGGCGGTTTGGAGAAAAATAAACACCAACTATGGCAATATTACCCCACAGACCTGCCACAAAACCTGAACCCCGCTCAAAATGTGATAATGGAGGAGAAGAGGAAGAAGGACGCCTTACTATGGCTACCATGCCATCTCGGTCACCCAGCCAACTGTCAGGGACCGAGTATGGCTCAGCCACAACCGATATGTCAACCAACCCCTCCGCCATAACCTGGAACAACAAATCCTGGGCTAAGCGGCAGTGGTTAGCATTCGTCTGTAGAAGGTTTAGTGGAACCATTATTTTTCAGCCATTTCCACCTCCTCCACTTCTTGGTCTTTATTACTGGCCGAGCCAACTGATCGGGCCATCACCCTTCCTTTTATTGGGGGAGGATTACAGCTCCTTCCCCCCATTCTATGACCTGTTGGCCGCCCACTCACCGCACAAATTGCACAGTGCGGCTTTTTGCTGCAAGTGGCAGCCTTATGACCTACCTGTCCGCAACGGAAACATAAACTTTCCCTCTCGACTGACGAGGGGCATAGAGGACGGGTGTGGCCTACTCCCAAACACTTATAACAACGAAGGGGTCGGTCCTCCATAGCTCGAATAGAGGCCGAGCTAAATCCGACCAGGAACCGACCTTCTTTCAGTTACCTAGCCTTGTTATCACAGCTAGTAAAAATGAAATGGAAACAAAACATATGGGGCAAAATATGAAAGGGGAACTTAGCCTGGTAACCGAAACAAGTATTTTTTGTTTCGATCGGACGCTAACAAAAAGAGAGTACGAAACCCTCACGTGAGCGGTCGGCTCACGCTTAACCACTTTTTTTCTACACGCGCTCCACTTTAGCATAATGTACGATTCATACTTAGCGGCAAATATTAAGCAATTTAATAAACATTAACTGTAGCGACAGTGACACTTTCTAAGTCGCCGCTAACTTCGTCTGCTGGCGGCGGGCGGTTTACAGGTTACGATACGACGCGTTGTATTCTACCAAAAATGTAGATCTATATTAATGTCATAAAGCTGAAGAGTTTGTTTGTTTGAGTGCGCTTATCTCAGTAACTACTGGTTTAGATTGAAAAAAAAAAAAAAAAAAATTGTATAAGATAGTCCTTTTATTGAGAAAGGCGTGTTGTTAACGCTGCAAATAATATGAACAAACAATTAGCCGCATATGTAGAAAAAACGGGGGATAGTACCCGTGTGAAGCCGCGGCGCCGCGGCGGACCGCTAGTTCAGTATAAAGGCATAGATTGCAAAAATTAACCCCTGACCAGTGGCTTTTAACGGTATACGGCGACCCCAGCTCCTTAAGCTACTACTGACTTAACCCGAGTTTTCCAAGACGAAACTATCCTTTTCCCCTTTGCCCTCTTCTTTCATCTATTTCATAGATTAACTTTTTTATTCCAGCTATCCCCGTCCCTTCGCACTCTAATCCAAGGTGTGAAGTGACGATATATGCGTAACCAGGAGGAGCAGGAGATGGCCTAGGTGTGAGCGTGCCACGTTACTTTTGTGCTACATCGTAAGGGAATATTTACTTTGCCATTCCTTTTTTTTTTTTATTGCACTTCAAGATTGACCTCATCCCACCTGATGTTAAGTGGTAATGAGGTCCTAGCTTAAGGGTGACAAGTACAGCATAATAAATCTTTACTGGACTTGTCGCCCTTACCTTGAAGGCTTGACCCCTGCTACTAATGTAGCACCCCCCAGGAGCTCTGGAAACCTTACTCACACGTAGGAACACAACAACACAGAAGTGATTCGTGGAAATGCGATTGATTTTTTAAACTTTTCCCGCGGGAGCCAACAAAAGAAAAGTCGATTTGAGTCGGTTTACAGAATATGACATTTCTGGTTTAGTTTGGCATGTCTGTCCGTGTGTGTCAGTCAAGGACATCGTATCTCCCTAACGAATGAATCGATTTTGATTTTGTATTTAAAGGTGATTTATTCGGGAGTGTTCTTCGCCATGTCTTATTAAAATTGATCCAAGATAAACGCCACAAAATGTCGAATTACATATTTTGATACTAATATACTTACTTATACTATATTACAAATTTTAAATCCAAGTTGTATTAATACAGAACTGGGGTTTTAAATTTTTAATTTGAATGTGCATTTCTTGTTGGCTTTTTAACTTGTTCTATTGCTTGCTTGTGGCATTTTACATTTTAATAAAAATAAAAGACAGTTTTAAGACTGATCAACGTTAGTGTAATATTACATTTTTGGCGAAGAGTTACAATTACGCGGGAACCACGAGAGGGAGTGTCATATTTGACATATGCTGAGCAAAGACCTTTTAGGTACCTATATGTTAGTTCCTCTACATTGTCTAATTGAACCTTGTATAAACAATATGTACTTGATAAATATTTCTTTCTCTCTATTTTTTCCGAACTATGAGGGAGAGGAGGGATTCACAAACTCTCATTTTAAAAATTCCCTGAGTCCTGATTGTCGAGTTCCGGTGAGCAGAGCGTTCCAAAGCCGGATAGCTAACACAGTGAAAGACTGTACTTGTCAACATTAACCAGTGACCGTGTCTTGGGGTGTGAACCGTCTTGTTGCGTGTCGCGCGCGGCACTCCGGCGCAATTTGCACGTCGCGCGATCGCACAATTTGCTCGTCAGCCGCCGCCCGGGAAATTACCCGCGGACGAGTGCACGCGCGGCGCCCGAACTTACACGGTTATTCACACCTCGCTGGAAAATGGGTCAGGTTTCGTTTCTTGGGAAATGCTGATTGGGTTCCGATGATTATTTGTGTATCATTTTGACAACGACTACCTTCTTAGGAACCTACTTTGACACCTATTTATGAAAGTGTTTAAATGTTTTATGTCATCAAAACTAGGCATATTTCCCTTGTAGGGGCTGTGAAGATGGAATGGCAACACTTCGGAGTTATAAACTTTAAGACTTTTGCGTTCCATTTCAACATTTAAAATAAGTTAACGGGTTAAAACGCGACACCATTTTTATTTCATAGTTGATCCGAACTACTTACTGCCCGACGTTTCGGTTAGGTTACACCAACCGCGGTCACAAGCTGACTTCGGAGTTAGATACATAAATGGATAATGCGTTTATTTGTACCAAAAAATACGCTACTCATATTATGAAGGCAAAAGTTTGTGTGTATGTATGGATGGATGGATGGATGGATGTTTGTAGTAACTTTAAGAGTATCTTTCACTCAAAAAGTACTGGATGGATTTTAATGAAACTTTACAATATTATAGCTCATACATCAGAGAGTGAGAGATATATATATATATATATATATATATATATATAGATATGAGGTTATCCCCATATTTATTATCAACGCCGTTATCGCCGCCCTTGAAAGTGTATATGGGAAAATGTTTATTTGTATAGCTCAGACTTTGGTTAAAATTGAACTACTTTTAGTTTCGAATATTAGGGGAGATAGGGGTAAAATCAACCATGAAAGTATGTAGTCCACGCGAACGAAGTCGCGGGTCCATCTAGTATTACATAAAGCGCATCTTAGGCTTGTGACATGGATTTAATTTATATACTTCTTGTCTCACTTATTAAGTAAGCTGAACATACTAGAAACTAGAAAGCGCTACCTGTCATGACTCGTTAATGCTATCCTATGATTAAGCATTTGAAGTAAGTTTTTCAATCGAAACAGGGTTGAAATACTTAAGATTTCACTGTCTCCTTTCGAAAGCAAGTCTTGAACCTATTGCTTCGGTATTATTGCGTAGGTGTAAGAAAACAAGCACATAAACAGATAAACACACAGGTCTCGTGAATCTAAATCAATTTTATTGGTCCTCGCAACGCCACGTTCTTGTTAGTAATTACGGACCGTCCGGTTAGCTTGACCTCTGGGATAATTCGACTCCGATGAGTAACAATGGAGAAAATGCGCCATATGATTGGTTACTACAACAGTATATTGAAATGTTTTGTTTGTGAGAAAAAATTATGACTTTATTTTTTTTATAAGTACAGTCAAAGGCACGTCAGATACACTTCGATCTTTTATCGTCCTTTTCCCGTCACATAAGGATGGTAAAAAATCGCAGTGTATCTGACGTGTATTCTTATTGTTACAAGGTAATAAGTTATACTTACGTTGAACTTTAGTTGTAAAAAAAAATATCCTGTCGTCCGCATTACATAATATGTAGTTGTAACTCAGTTTTTTTTAATTGACACTTAATAACAAATGTCGAACGATAAATGAATGAATGAAGTGTGATTGGTCAATATAGTCTGTAAATTTTGCTGGGCACCCCGTCATACCCGCTACCTTACCTCTTACCTTCTTCTCCCCTACCATAATATGTAGTTGTGACTAAGTTTTTTTTAATTGACACTTAATAACAAATTGAACAAACGAAAAATGTCACAAATATATCTAAATAATGTATTTATATAAGCAGCAGTAATAATCTTAGCCATAGACAAAGTCAAAAGGTTTTTGACTTCAACTTAACTAAAAAATGTGAATAAGTTGCAATTTTTTCCTCCTTTATACAAAACCAGTAAATGGTTTTTGTTTTGGAATTTAACGGAAATAAAGGGACAGATATAATCAAATTGTTTTCAATTGATTTTAAATCTTCAAATCTCACAAAAATACAGGTCCCACTAAACTGGCCACCCTCCTAACTCCGGTCTGCATGATAATTTTTAAATCGACCTCGCCGATGAAAAATTGATTTCGACTGATATGCTTTTGATTATATGGTCGGCTCTGGTTCCACAATTATTTGGCTCCGAAATTGTTTGGGACAATCGGCGATCGGTTACTGGCCACTTATGGGCGAGTTAATAAAGCAATTTGGATGCTCCGACGTTTTTTGTCTCCTGACCTGATCTCCGAGGTGATTGTTGACACGTATTGTTAGAGCTTTACTATTTTAATGATGTAAATAACTAGACACAAACAGATTCTATGTTGTGAGATTGTTTGTCACAAATCTAATAGCTTGCAAAGTTAGTCTTCGTTCAAAATACAAAAGTATAGATATTATGAGATACTATTTGGATTTGGTTGTCCTGTGGTAAAATTGGGGCTCTCAATGTCATATTTTTGCATTAATATAATCAACAATAACACATAAAAATGGGATGAGAACAACTTGATCGATATTCCGCCGTCATCTTTAAATATGTAAAGGACTGTAAAAAAAACTAGAAACTCGTTACGAAATAACAAAACTTAAGACAAATAATAACTTTAGTTTTCACGCAATAAAGGTACGTTGTGCACATCATTTAATAACACTACAATTATTTTTGAATCTTGTAGATGTGGCATAAAAGTTTCATGGATAGAATTTCATTAAGGATCTTCGCTTTATATGAATAAACAGTCCTCCGGTAGCATTCCTTCATATTTCAAATATGTATTTTATTTAATCATGTATGTTTATGTATATTTAGAGGTATTACTATTTACAGGTACCATAATGTTATTTATAATGTTTAGTTTATTGTTGTTTATTATGATTTTTTAGATTACTTACGCACTTTTTTTACTTTTACCGCACACATAACTTCATGTCCAGTCAACCTTTACTTGTAGAGAATGCCCCTTGCATTAAGTCCACCTGTCATCCTTATTTGTGCAATACAGTTTTTAAATAAATAAAATCAACTATCAAACTTGAACTCTGACCTAGCTCTTCTTATCAAAAAAAGAGTGTGGCTTAGAAGAAGAAATAGCAGTCCTCGCACCTCCTTTATCCAACGACGTCTGTAGTTACAAGTCTGGTAGTTATTTTATTGATCATGCATCTAAGAACGGCATTCAGCAGTTTCCCACTTAAAGCCACTTCAAATTATTCTGACGGCCAACGTCCAAAGCCCCGAGCCCTAAATTCAAAGCAGTTCCATTTATCTTCGCGCCATATTCCGGCGATGCTAAACAGTTCGCGCGTAAATGCCGGCATAAATCATAATGAGCATTAACAAGCGTCGTGGCGTCGGAATCAGATCGTCTGCAGTGGGCGTGCTTGGTAGAGTCACGGCATTTGTATCTATCAGTAGTACATTTTTAAAGGAAAGAGTCGAGGTGGCTTTGAAATCTCGGCATGTTTCAGCATGCATTAGAGATAAGGACACTTTTTTTGCAAAAGTACACTCTGCATTGGAAGGCTTAACCTCCCAAGTCATCGATACAAAAGCGAGTGCTGTCTTAACACTTCGAATGCCAAATGTCTTCAGCTCAAACCTGAGCTGTGTTTAAAACAATCCGAAACACACTTTGCTCGAACCGGTAATCGAATATAGCCCCCATGTTCACAAAGGTTCGGAAACGGAATCTAGTCGGAATTATTGCTCTGTGTCTTTCTTAAAATTAACAATTGGACAGAAACAAAAAATATACTTATCGCATTGAAATCGTTTCTGACTTTTGTTAGCAAATGTCTAAGAATGGTACCTACTACACCTCCAATATAAAAATATAAATTCACCAAGTTCTAAGACCATTCAATTTCAGATGCACCAACTTAACTTTAACGGTGACGGACGATTTGATAGCTGTCAAAAATAAAATGCCTAAATTGTACTATAATATGTTTGTAAAACCAATTTCTATCTCCCATACAGATTAATTTTAGTTTTCAATGGAAACAATTAGGGTATACTAATAATTATGCGGCCGCACCTATGTATAAAGTAACGCTGTAACTAACGTCTGCTACTAGGAAATGAGTTGTTTTCAAATCAAGTAGGTTGCTTCAGCGAAAATTTAGACTTCAAAACGTTTTAATAGAATACAAATGAAATTCGTGACTCCGATGAAAAATGTGCCATAACTCAATTACAGTAGCACAACAGGAAATTAAATGTTCCCGAGAAAACGAACGCTTCTGGCACGGAATTGTAAATTATTTTACCATGTACCAAGAACCTACAAAGTCGAATTAAGTGTTGTGATATGGTGTCTTTCTCAGTGTACGATAATTTTTATTTCTCTATCGAAACTGAAATAGATTATTGCGGATCGTCGCGAATAGCGATAATGACTTTATATAGCAGCTTGATGCACCAGGCCACGTGTTAGATCATCAAAGATGGACAGACCAAGGTCGCAACTAAATGCTCGGTTAACATTTTGTTTAATATTGCACTTCTTATGTTAAGTGTTAATGATATCCTAGCTTAAGGGTGACCAGTACAGCATAATACAGCTGTTACTGGACTTGTCGCCCTTACATTGAAGGCTTTAACCCAGGAGTTCTGGAAACCTTACTCACACGCAGGAACACAAGTATACCGAAGTGATTGTTATTTGGCTGCGGTTTTTTGTAAGGTGTAGGTATTTGACGACCTCCGTAACCGAGAGGCGAGCGGGCCTGACTTTGGCGAGCGCCATCTCTGAGGTTCCGGGTTCGATCCACGGTCGGGTCAGTATGGGATACGAACTTTTCCATATTGTCTCGGGTCTGGGTGTTGTGGTACCGTCGTTGTTTCTGATTTCTGTAACACAAGTGCTTAAGCTACTTACCACAGAATCAGAGCAATGTATGTGATGTTGTCCAATATTTATTTATTTATTTATTTATTATTATTCACCAGTCGGGCTGCTCCAGTTCAAGCGATAAATCGGGATGCTCTACCTCTACGCGCTATGCCATACCTCTCCGTATGTATGGACCCGGAAAGCTGCAGTCTGCGAAGATACAACTTAGGAATTAAACCCAAAAAGGAATTTTGTCTTGTGCAGTCTAACTGGAACAGCAGGATTGAGTTAATGTTTAGTGTTAAAGCTTTGCTAAAAGTGGAAGTACTTCCACCGTGCTAGGTGTCATCTGCTCGGGGACCAAAGTGTAGTTAGTGGCGACGAAAACTTTGACTTCGCGATGTAGGATCGATGTGTTGATTGGCCAATTGTGCGTTACGTATGGAGCGTTGTTTACTATGCCAATTATGCTGACGCTCTATTTGTGTCGCCTTGTAGGTAATGTCGTTGGTAGGGTTAGAACCTTCTCCTGAGAATAAAAATCAACAAAAAAAAATTACATCGGTCCAGCTGTTCACTCACGATGGCGTAACCAAGGCAAATAGGGATTCATTTTTATATGTTAAGATATATAAATCATTGGCAACCATCATTGCCTTTGTTTAGTTGGTCTAGAAGTCATCTAACAACGTCGGTCACGTCAACGGTACTCTCAACCCACCATTTTCCTAATGTTCCGGGTCCGCGTGCTCTCTGGATCAGATAAGGGCACGTTCACACAACAGTAGAAAGTCGAAAGGGCCGATCCTGCAATTATAAAGGAATTAGCCCAAAAATTGCGCCTTCAATGGCCACAAATTGATATAATAAAATGTGGTATGGTTAGCGCGGGGCGCGGGCGCATAGGGGTGGCACTGGCTTTGAAGATAATTTCTTCATTGCAATTGTTCTTTACCTACATTACATTTAAATTAAGGCACTGCAGTTAATTTATATAGATTGTGTGATTGTAGGTTTACAGACACATTGGTGGTATTGGAGACCTCCGTAGGCGAGAGGCGAGCAGACCGACTTTAGCACCGTGCTATCTCTAAGCTCCCGGGTTCGATCCCCGGTCGGGTCAATATGGGAAACGGACTTTTTTATATTGTGTCGGATCTGGGTGTTATGGTACCGTCGTTGTTTCGATTTCTGTAATACAAGTGTTATAGCTACTTACCATAGATTCAGAGCAGTGTATGTGACGTCGGCCTTTTCTATTCTATTCATCTATTGTAATCATGTGTTTGGTTTGAGGTAGTTTAAATTAAATACACACAGTAAGCACAGGATACAAGAGCTGTTATTAGAAAATCACACTTTTAGGAAATAAAACACATGCTATAAAACACATAATATATTGCTTAGGATAAAAAAAAACAGGCTTGGCTGGATCTGAAACATATCTGCTGTAGACACTTAAGATGTATGAAGTGCACGTTAATTTCATGATACCTTAATGGATTATTTATTACTAAACAATAGGGAATATGCATGAAAAATATTTTGATCATGTAACTAATTAATCATCAAAAACATAAGAATAGATGAAAGTAAAAACTGATTTAAATTAACAGGCAATATTTAGATATTTAAGAAGTCCTTCATATTCGCTTACAGTGTGAAAAATTAAATAAATAGAGCACTTTAGATTTTTCCACAGCTACGAAAATATCCTCTTACACCCTTAGATTTTCATTTCCTAATAGAATATTTTACCTTAATACTTTCCTACGCTGCTCACGTTGCGTGGGTTCTTTTAGTATTTTGGAAAAGCTCGTCTTGCTTTCGCAGGATAGTTACAAGACTGTGAAGTTATGGCTGAGCCGAGTTCCCTATAGCATCACCTTAACGGCGACGAGATCCAATCGGGGGGTTTTAGTGGGTAGTCTTACACACGCTGTCACTCCCCCCCCCCCCCCCAGGTAACAGTACGGTACATCAATGTATTTCCCGTCGTAAAAAAAGGGTAGGTACAAGAACCAAAGTCGCGTATAGTTTTATAAACTCTTTTTTGGCACCCCTATGAGGCCAAGTTAAGGTGTCGTTCAATAATTAAGTGATTACGTTAGGAACGCGTGTCGGTGCGATTTGTATCACTGTTGCCATTAGCGTGGAAACATACGCACTACCACACGACCCTTGTGCCCAAGGCGTAAAGTCTGAATTGGCGTGCACGAGTAGATTAGCTTAGTGAATGGTTAGAAGTTGAAAGGCGGACAAATTTTGTTTCTAAAATAAGTTTGAATGTAACGAAATTTAAGTGTAGCAGTGGCGTACAATTAAGTTCGTAATGTTTATAAGCTGAAGTGTGTGGCTAGGATTTTAAATTTAAAAGTCAACAATGACATAAAAATCTTACGTACTTTTAGTTTTAAAATTATATTATCTGTGGATTAAGTATTTTGAGCACCTGGATAAGAGTGAAGACCTTTTTGTACACACCAAGAAAATAATATTGCATCTTTTTGCTTTTAATGCATCTATTGTGTTTCTTCTTTGTTGTGTTTTTGAAAGATTATAATACTATTTAAGTGCAAAATTAAAAACCAGTAATAAAGAATATACGATAACTTTGTCCTACAATAGACGCGAATCAAGAGTAACTTGAGTTCATTACGTAATTTTCAAACAAGTAGAAGATATTTCTATCAATCATTTTTTTTAATTAAGTAGATATTTTTTTATCATAAGTTGGCACTATTACTATTACTAAGGTACTAGTACTAGGTACTACTAGCTGAAAAACATAGAGAAACTACAAATGGCTAATTATACAAATAATAAACATTATTAAGTAGTAAAACTAGATAAAAAAGTATCTTCCATTTTATGAAATGTTATTTCTTTTCTGCAAATTATAAAAAATATTAATAAAAATAGATAAAAAAATATCCTCCATGTTAATTTGATGTTATCATTTTTCTTACCAATTTTTTATTGAAATCTATTCAGTATTTTTTGGGAAAATGTAATAATATATTTATGACTATATAACATCTAAACATCAGAACGAGGCAGATCAATGAAAACTTACCATACAAATACTAAGAACTGTGTCTCTATAAGACAAACATTAATTAAATTACTAGCGTAATAAATAAAATAACATACAGATAGCACATAATTCGATAGTTCTGTTTTACTGTTACGTTCAGTGACTTTACACCTAATGGGGACACATCCTTTGTTTTAGTGTCTAACATAAACAAAGTTAAACAACACCTTAATAGTTTCAAGCAGACGTAGATTAATGTAGCTATCAAAACAGCATTGTTAAACGAAATAGGTCAGCTTCATTTTCAAATATATCTAATCACGCCTACACAGGCCAGTAAGCGATCATTTAAACTTATCTAAGGTTATCTCCCAGTACCATAATTCCACTTCGCAACGATAATTAACGAAAAAGAACGGAAACTTAATATCCAGGTAGCGAAATGATATGTTGTCTATAATCTATGGCGTTCAAAAGCCTACACAATCCGGTAAATTCAAATGTTTCCTATTTGAATTCTCACAGCCAGTAGTGATTAAGTGTTAGTAATTCACGAAATTAAACAATGCAAGCTTAGATACCATAAATCCGACTGTGGGTTAATAACACAATTAGCTGCGTAGCCACCTATTCATTTACATTAATTCTTGTGTTTTAAATTACTGGCTATGAGGCTCAATTAAATTAATACCGATGTACGAGATCCAGTAAATCCATAGAGCATAAATAAATAAAATACTCTCATTTGTGAGTAAATATATGAATTTATTATACCATGGCTACCAGCCGTGACTTTCGGGCAAAGATTAGTAGATAGGAGAGAAGACTTATCCACAAAATTGTAATAACTACCTAATGCTGCGTGAACCCACACTCTGATGTTTTTTACTAATTTTCGAAAAATATAATAAGAAATTAATGTTTTTTTATAAAAACATTTCAAGTCTGCTTTTATTGTCAATACCTTACTTTACTGGATGTTATTTCCACGTATGTATAGCAAATAACACTGGCTTTTATAGAATATGGTATTATATTCTGGTATTGATATTGTAAAAAGTAAAGTTTTGATTCTGAGTTTCTTTATTATCTTTGTATTTACTTAATCGCAGATAAATTAGGCTAAAGTAATTAAGCTAGCACCATTAAAGTGCAGTGAACTATGTTTAAGCGTCGTAAGCACCGCTTTGCAGTTTAGAATATTAATATAAGCCCGCCATCAATCAATTTTGATGCTGAATCGTAAATTATTCACGTGGCGACGTTTTAAACATCCACTTTTTGACATATTTATGGCTCGAGCGATGCGGTTAACTGTGTAATATTTAACATTTCCCACTTTTCCAAGCGAATTATTTACACCTAGGCTACCGACATAAATAGCTCATGCTATACACGTCGACAGGTTAAAAGCGACATCTTTTATTAGAGACTTCAAAATTCACAAATTACATTTCTGAAATAAATTTGGTGGCGTGTCATGATGAGACAGGAGAAGTTCATGTCTAACTGTAGTATGATGTTTTTTTTTTTAAATTTTAAATTAACCGGTGTCGTTCTTATGCGTGCGAAACCGCAGGCCGATAATATAATCAAAAAAATATCAAACAACACCACCTAAGTAAATAAATTCCTGATCCTAAGAACAAAGCATAGTGCCACAATATATATTTAGACGACCTCTGTAGCCGAGAGGCAAGCGTGCCGGACTTTGGCGTCCTCCGGTTTGGAACCTCAGAGTTGGCGACTTTGGCGCCATCTCTGAGGTTCCGGGTTCGATCCCCGGTCGGGTCAATATGGGAAACGAACTTTTCTATATTGTCTCGGGTCTGGTTGTTGTGGTACCTTCGTTGTTTCTGATTTCTGTAACACAAGTGCTTTAGCTACTTACCACAGAATCAGAGCAATGTATGTGATGTCCAATATTTATTTTTTTATATATAAATAACCAGACACAGAACAACCACACATGTTCATCACACGAATGTTTGCCAAGAAACTCAAAACTCAAATATTTCTTTATTCAAGTAGGTTACATGTAACACTTTTGAATCGTCATTGAATACAATGCAAAGTGATTCTACTTCCGGTTCGGAACCTATATCTACCGAGAAGACACCGGTAAGAAACTCAGCAGATGTCATATAGTTTTATTTTGATGAGTGAAAAAAGCATGAAGTATTATTTTATTGGCTCTAAAGCCAGGAGCCAATCAGTAGTCAGTATTAAAATTAAATGGTTTTTGAAACACATCGACATTTTGTACTAATTAGTAGACAATAAAGATTATAATTTCAATATAATAGTAATTTTTAAATATCTGAATATGAGTTTCCTGCCTTCGTAATATTTGTAGTATTCAGGCTTACTGTTTGTCTGTATTCTACTAATATTATAAAGGCTAAAGTTTTTTTGCATGGATGTTGGTAACTCTTTCGCGCAAAAAACAAATAGGTACTGCATAGATTTGGATACAATTTTTAAGGGTATTAGATTAGTTAAAGTTGGAAATTGGAATGAAAAACCAAGTGGAAACTTCAGGTAAAAGAATATAATAAAGGTAGCAATCATCTTGCCAGTGTTGTGATTATATAAAACAGGTTTTATTAACAGTTAAAAAAATACTTTTAATCTTAAAATAATGCACAGAAATAACTGGTGACAGTTGGGATCTCATATTGAAGATCACTATCATAATAAATATGGCAAGTCTACTTAAACAATCAATAAGAATGATTAAAGGAATAGGCACAAACTAAACCGATGTCTCAAATAACAAAGCGCTTCCCCCTACTCTTTGCGCAGAAGTGGAAAAGCCATGAATAACGGCGTACTATGCAAATGAGCGCGTCAGCTCAAATGAATCAATTCGGAGGGTTTTCATTAGACTATTATCGCGGTATTAATATGCTGCCAACGCCGTTCAATTAGTATCTACGAGTCTGCTTTTTAGGGTTCGAATGGCAAAAAACGGAACCCATAAAAGGATTCGTCATATCTGTCCGTCCGTATGTCTGTCTGTCTGTCCGTATGTCACAGCCACTATTTTCCGTAACTATAAGACCTATAGTGTCGAAACTTGGTAAGTAGATGTATTCGGTGAGCTGTATTGCGATTTTCATACAAAAATAAAAAAAAACAATACTAATTTGTGGTTCCCCATACTTAGAACTGAAACTCCAATTTTTTTCTTCATCAGACCCAACGTGTAGGGTATTTTGGTCTTCAATAATTATATTGAGGTTTATATTTTCGGTAATATATGTATGTGGGTGTGATCGGTTTCTTCAATTCTGAAGGTCGTGTCCCTGAAAGTTTCTCGTAGCTTTGTACTACGAAAAAAAAATATAATAAATATAAACATAATCGGCTAAGTGCGAGTTAGACTCGCCCATGAAGGGTTCCGTATAAGCAAGTTATATAATACAAAAGTTTATATTGGAGTTGATTGAATTAAAGGTAAGCAGCGGTTTACGATTAATGACGTATTAAAAAACTAGTAGTTGAAAGTTTGCATGGTACTGTACATCATATATTTTTATCTTATTTTAAAAGATACTGGGAGGACACATATTGTTCCACTTTGAAAGTGTGTATTGTGAATGTGAATAATATTGAGTTAAAAACAAGTTTGAAAAAGAAATAACCTACCTATAGGTAAGTTGAACTCAGAATAACCCACAAAGAAAGTGACATACATTTTTGTAAGTCCACATTCGGACTTCCCTTACAAGTAAATTCAGTAACACAACCCGTAGCTAACGCAGTTCGTAAAAGAGGACGTTGCTAATTGCAAATGGGCGGAATTATCCGGCGGCTGCGCGGCCACTTTGACACCCGAGTGCCGTGTAATGACGACATGTGGGTACGACGAAAATCGTGCGTAGCCATTGTTCTGCACCTACTTACATTGGTTTGGTAATAACTCCTCCAAGCCACTTGAGATGCGCCACGCTGGCAAATTTTATCGAGGTCTCTTAAAATGTCTCGGATCTTTTATATTACGATTCGTAATATGTCAAAAATGCCTATCCGTTGTTCTAAGAGGCTTTGATTCTAATCTTGGGGCACGGCAGTGCCCCCGCTAAGTCGAGCAAAAAAGGCGCACAGCCGTACCATCCTTTATCAAATTTATTTTCCATATCAGCTGCCATCAGTTGTCCGTCGGTGGTTCTTAGCTCACGCCTCGTATAATTTATTACTATTCGTAACTAGAACGGATCGTTTTTCAAATATTGGAACCGGGCATTAATTGATAAAATTTGGTTTGTCAAACGCTGTTGGCTGAAAATATGAGCGCGGTTTGCTACCAGCCAATCAACAGTATCGAAAATTTGGTTGTGCCAAGCGATTTTTTTTTATATTACACTTCAATATTGACCTCATCCCACCTACAGCATAATAAAGCTGTTACTGGACTTGTCACCCTTACCTTGAAGGCTTGACCCCTGCTACTAATGTAGCACCCCCAAGAGCCCTGGAAACCTTACTCACACGCAGGAACACAACAACACCGGAGTGATTGTTATTTGGCTGCGGTCTTCTGTAAGGTGGAGGTATTTTACCAGTCGGGCTGTTCCAGTTCGAGCGACAAATCACTATGCCCTACCTCTCTTAGATTTGTCGTTTTACCCATGTTAGTAAGTCAAGAGTATACTAAAAAAAAATAGTTACTCGAACCGACCGCCTTTTAAGAATCTTTGGTTTTTATATCGCCATGTATTTTATTTTTATTTGAGAATACATCTGTGGCCGTTTAAGCGTTGTTACTGTAGTGCTTTAACGCCTCTATATGTGATGAGAGGACCGGGTTTGTTTAATGAACTATCAAACTTTGATTCTTTAAAAAAGTAATATTTTACCGTCCCTATAAATATAACTCCACTGGCGTCAAGTGATGTACTGCTTATACATTTTTAGAAAATATAATCGTCAATACTCTTGACCTGCTCGGTTCTTTAATGTTTATTTACAGGGCATATATGTAGTACTGATGATGACTTCGAACAGGACAGATGCAAACGAAGCTTTATCTTTTTACCTGGGAGCTGGAGGCTCTCACCCACAGTACTATAGGAGCAAATACTTTAACAGTAATGCAGAGAGATCATAAGTCGCGTCATATATGTATCATCGACATATCTCCGTACCTTATATGCCAATAACACATAATACGCGCGAATGTGGATAATAACGAGACCGGGCGGATTAAGTTGCGTTACTTTCGAACTTTCACGCGATCCATCCATCTCAGTGAGTTATTGCGAACAGGGCTGGCTGTAGGACAGATTAGGGACAGGCGGAGCTGCGTCAGGGATGTATTAAGGTCTGCATAGATGAGGACCCCTAAGGACAACAATTTGAATAGAGCTACTTGTGTAACTATTTGAAGATGCACCTCATTAGTCGCACTGAAACTAATCCTCGAAACGTGTCTTTTAGGCAACTAAAAGACGCGGTCATGATGGCTTTTGAACTTCAAAATACCTACCATCTAAAGTGCACAGAGGAATACCTCCTTATTTAAGAAGATATTGTTACCAAACACGTATGGTGTGCGACGTTTGGCGCATATCCGTATGCGTCACTGCATTCTATTTAAAAAGGGATTTCCCCCGCCCCAAACTTTTTTTAAAGTTTTTGGTAACTTTTTCTTACAAACCGCGAATATGGTAGACGATTAAAAATTTGTATTTCGTCCAACAAAAAATGTGGACACGTATTTTTTTGTTTTATCACGTAAACAATATGTAATTTACTAAAAATTTAGTGTGACGTTAATTCGTACAGTTTCTATGAATTTGTGATGTAAACATTAATGAGCTGCATCATCATCAAATTTTATTCGCTTAAAGAAACCAAGAAATCAGTTTTGATTGTATTTTGAAAATATATCTGGCGGTTGAAGTAAATATTGTTTCAACCCAGCCATGATCCCTATTAATACGACTTATAAAATGTAAATCAATTAAACATCGCGGCATTATACCAATATCTATCTTTAACATTCGGTGCTGCGTTTCCAAAGCAACGCCATACTGACTTCAAGCTTCGCCCTAGGCAGCCCTACCTCAGTGGAGCACGATCGTTAGCGATTTCTGCTATTACGATCCATTTGTTTGCGATATTAGCGGCCACTCTAATAGCCTCGTATTTAGCGACCTGCGCTTTGCGGACCCTGCAGTTTGTGCGCTCATGAAATGATCATAACTCAACGCTTTGCACTTACGTAATGGATCTTTAGATGCGAATGTTGTGGGGTTGTTATTGTTTTTTAGCTTGGTTTCGTGATGAGGCAATCTGTGCTGGCGATTTCATTTTATTAGGGGCTATTGCGTCAGGAGTGTGAAAAAGATTTTTCATCCTAAGTCCGGTCCGACTAAGGTTAATGCTAGCTTAAAGTCCAGTCGGCCTATTTTTTTTAGGTGGGGTTACCTTTCGAATCGTACCACTGCCGGACGACAGTGGCCTGTGTGGGACTTTTCCGTTCTGTAGGAGCAAGAACTATCCTAACTAAAAACCCTACCCTGACCTGAGAGGGTCTTATCGCCCAGTGACGACGCCATGAAAAAACTGGAAACATTGAAATTGCTGACCCTTAGGAGGCCGCTCCGTCTTTTTTTTTATATTACACTTCAAGATTGACCTCATCCCACCTGATGTTAAGAGGTAATGAGGTCCTAGCTTAAGAGCGACAAATACAGGATAATAAATCTATTACTGGATTTGTCGCCCTTACCTTGAAGGCTTGACCCCTGCTACTAATGTAGCACCCCCCAAGAGCTCTGGAAACCTTGCCCACATGCAGGAATACAACCACACAGAAGTGATTGTTATTTGGCTACGGTCTTATGTAAAGTAGAGGTATTTCACCAGTCGGGCTGCTCCAATTCGAGCGATAAAACGCTATGCCCTACCTCTCTTAACGTCTAATATCCCCTGAACGGTGGGGGGACTGGCGGGAATGGCCAAAGGCGATACGTTCCCGCGTATCTGTATTTCCGTCAAATTTGTCATTTGTCAACTTAGGTTATCTACATAATATTTTAATTGCGGACGAAACGTGACCATTCTCATATTGTTAGGCGTCGATTCATCCGCAAGTGGTGTCGTTGTCGGATGAGTAGTTACGTACAAAATAGTAAATGTAGTCATTTCATCAAAATCTAACCCATTTTGTCTCATGATATGACCAAAATGTAGATTGGTACAGTTATATTAGTTAAAAACTAGTACCTGTGCTACCACAGCCTGTGCAATATGTACGTCAAATGTTTCGCATTAGGTGACTAAATAAATAAATAATGCCGATGCTGTGTCCATGTCACCAACAACTATCTATGTTTAATTCGAAATCTCTGAAGACATCATTAAACATATAGAAATTATTCTCGCCATGGTAGGTAAAAGAGAAATTGAACGATTTTCACTATATTTATATTAAAAGCTTCCTCAGGAATAGGTAAACGTAAGTTAAATAATAAAAAATATTTACTACGGTTACGAGTTATAACGCTGAACGCCATATAACTTTCGAAATCTATTGTCCTAGACAAGAAAACTTTAACCAAATGTTCAATGACTGAACGGAGATAGGAAAATAAAGCGCAAATGTGTTTATTCGTGTTATATTTTGATTCAATAAATTACTCACGTAACATACCTTTTTACATCTTACACAAAGTGATAAACAATTTACAAATATCCGTCTATCGCCTCCCATTTATTAACTTAATTACTTTGTACCTAAAATATATACCGGTCTACAAATTTACAAATATAAACGGTAATTAAACAATAAGATTTGCAATCATCTGCTGGCATTTTTTTTGCGTAATGAAGTCTTTGAGATCTACGAATTAGGTCAGAGATCAAATTTATTTCTAATGTATAACGATTACGACGGTATCAAAGGTACACATATTTAATTTTTATTTATCTTTAATGCCAGAAGAAAACTGCTAAATGTAATGTATAACCCAGTCTACTAAACAAGGATAATACTTATATCCTTATTTGTAAAATTGATGTGAACAAAAACGGTAATCGAATAGTATAACGTTGCGCGAAAATAGGATGGCAATAGTGCTGCAGCAGCTAGAAGCGGAACTAATGAAACTGTCACACAAGACTGTCACTACGTAAAACTAATCGATTACCGATTATTCGATTATTATCATTCGTTCGTGCTAAGGTCACAGACCAGTATGAGTTGAAGTGCTTTAATATTTACATTGATTGCGAGAAAACGCACTGCCTTGTGGGACGATTTCCGAAACTGGCATGTTCATGGTTTAATAAATGTATTTTTCGGAAAAACTTTAACTGATAAAGTGCAACTTATTTCATACAATATTTCACTTGATTCAATACAATTCAACTGAAATTAAATTAAACTAAATCCAGACTCTTGATGAAGACTAAATCGATAAAATTGTATTACTCAGCATGTTTAGAAGGTTTTTATTGTAACTTGAACCTTTTTAAAGACTTCAAAAAGTTCACCTGCAATGTTCAAATAAAACATGAAGATTTTTTATTTATTTATTAAAAATAGCAACCACCTTGATCACCATAAAAAGCAATATATCGATGTCACTGACGAGTTTTTGATTTTGTGTCACACCTCAAATGTTATTTATAAACACTACACAAACGTAATATAAAAATTGTTATAAACGCCAAGCTTTGGTAATCAAACCCACTTCGCAGTAATTTATTTTTTTGAACTGTTCTTGTATTCTACCTTCCGTGTCCGAAAATCTAGAAAACAATTAATTAACTATTTGTATGTAGGTACTTATTTAACACATCATGTCATCTAATCGAATAAATAAATCTGTTTTATCATTGCATTCCCATAGTCACTACGTTAAATTGCAATTTGGTCGTGATTAATCTTTGATTGTACCTACTAATACATTTTAAAATTAAGAATTGCACCGAACGATGCGAAAACTCAAAATAAACATAGGTAGTCATGATTTCTTTTTACACGAGTTGCTGTAATTAAATTTAAATAATTAATTTTGACAAAACATTTTTAAATAATTAATTTGTTTCTAATTTATACACTGTCAGATACTATCATTTTGTAAATCTAGAACATTATTTCTTTACAATAACTTATATAATTATTAAAAATCTACCTTTAAATTAAAAGATCTTTTAACGCAGTCAATTCGATAGAAATTAGGTTTGGTGAAGGTTTATTAGTAATCCAATTTGATAAGTAAGACTTCACATAATTGTAACAATTGTATTTGAAATTTAAAAAATAGGGTGTTGTCGATAAAACAATAAATATTTTTTATTTCACTAAAGTTCACGCTTTTAATTATTCGAACAGGACAACAAGGAAAAAAACAATTGCAACTCGTTATTATGTCTTATTCCAGCGACATAAGAAGGACGGTACATACAATTCGAAAATATACAGTCATGTTTAGCCTATACCTAAATGCCCTGTAACTTGTCGAACTTGAATTAAGTTTCAGATGGAGTCTGAAACGTCTATTGGTTTTTATCAGCTAAATTGTTTGTAGTTTTTTCGGTCCAGTTAAGTAAATCGCCGATAACCTAAAATAATAGTTCGCAAACTTTTTTTTTGCCATGATTTTCTCACAATCAGAACTGACGAGAAACTCGTAATATAATTAAAATGGATATTTTACGTATCGGTGGATTCAGACAATGGGCTGCCATAGCCAATCGACTTGAACATTGTTATGTAGCTGCGTTTAGTTAGGCTCTTTACAGACGAGCCTACTCGCAGATTTTGGCGCATATATTTCTGAACTCTTTTAATCATATAAGGCGACGAAACGACTGGAGAGAGATATTACGGAGAAGTATTTTCCATGTGATGATCATTTCTTTTATCAAGTTGAAAATGACCTAACTAACCTAGCAGATACACAAAGATAGTCCCGTTGGGTGTCTTATCCACAACTAATTCAAGCTCGTTAGCATTGGATCACAAAATACCTGTTATTAAAATAATAATGAGATATTGTATTTTGAAAGTACACAAAACGGCGTTTTTCTACTGTATATTATGATTTGAATACGATATAAAATTCGTGATTTTTGTTCAAGCAAATTTTCGGTATATTTTTGCAAGCCTTGTCATCTTTATCGATCTTTCGAGGGAGCGGAGGGCCTTGAAACATACATTATTTTAAGCACCAATTTACTCGAGCTAACAACACAACAGCATCCTTTAGAAAGCGCAGTCGCAAGTATAGCGCAGTCGCAAGTATAGCGCAGTCGCAAGTATATCGCAGCCCTAAGCTGCAATAAACCGCCATATTGTTTTACTAATTGGTCCTTATCGGCGACTTACATTACAGAGTTCATTAATTCTCTTTATTTTACAATAACAGATTGCGTTTCTTTTACCGATCGTAATTTTTCTCCAGAAGACATTTTTTATGACTTAGTTATTTTGCATTATAATAATAGGTATCGTGTTTTTTTTTTAATATTTGCTATTTTCATTACTTCTTTACTCGTATATTTCTTAACTTTGACCGTTACTTTATCAACCTGAATTAAATATAAATAAAATTTAGCAACCCTCTAAGTTAAAATTAATTTCCATGAGACTTGAAATTATTTTCGAAGATCAATCTCTACATTGTAGTGATAAACCTACTAGAATCATTATAGCTGCACTATGAATTTATCATAATGTAGTAGATATCACAGGCACTGGATACGATAAATATCGTTATGCATGTAATAAATAATCATTGATAGGATATCTATAATTTCCGATTAATATGCTTACATTATCGGTACATTTGCATATTTGACCGAACTACTCTTGTGATGATGTATGAATATGGGTGTGGCAGTCTGTCCGTGTTAAATGATTTTCTACTTTTATAAAATGGCATAAAATACTTTAGAGAATGATATATCGCAAATGACGTTGATTAAAGTTAGTATAAAATGTTTTTTTTTTATGGTAAACCTTTAAGAGTACCTAACTAAATTACTTTTTGCACCAGCATTTATTTGCGAAGTCTGGTTAAACGTTCGTTAACATTAAGTGAAATAACATTTTATTATACATTTACAGCCATTTACATAAGGTAATTAATTGGTATTTTATCTAGCCAAACTTTGTTAAAATATTAACCAGTTTTAAGAATCGAACAGTACCTTCTTATTTCCTTACTGAATCGATAACACTCATTTTTACGTTGTGTTTCAGAGCAAGCGGATAGTTCGCAAGTGTCGTTCAGAAGTCGACGCAAAGAAATTATAATGTATTACAAATTGCAATTAGTATAATTGCCAGCTCTTCTGCTAATACGCCGATGAAATTAGCGCGTGGTCGGCCTAAGAGTTACATCACACTTGGATACCTTTGTATCTTAAACTACAGAGTTGAATCATAAAAGGGATGTTTATTATAAATAATAAAAAAATATATACTGGACAACATAATATACATTGATCTGACAAATTCAACCCCCTTGGGGATGAAATAAAGCATGATGGAGGATGTATTCGTTTGAACCAGTACAGGAACGAATAAATAATGAAGAACAATATAATTTTTAGTTCTTTAGTTGCGGGCGACTGCTAGTATCAGTTTAGATTGTGACGCCATAAGTTGAAGCACGTTTAGGTTTAAAGAACATTTATTTTCTCATTAAAAATCATACAGTCACTTATATGAGAAATTTACAAGAAGTGGGTAGATAAATATAATCTGTCCGGTAGGGCAAATGTTAAGTTGGGAAGAGTCCAAAACTTCGATGTACTTACGTAGTGCATACAAGAGCTTACATCGTAGAATAGTGTTAAGGTGATATAACGTTTGGTGTCCCAGTGTAACCTAGGCCTAACAGCCGCGGCGAGAGTGGATAATTATGATTCGATGCACATTGCTTAAGACGGTAACTCAGACCGAGTACACTTAAAGGTCTACCTAGATTACAATTACGAGTTCGCGGAATAAGACACTTAACGTGGTCGGTTGGGCACGAGAGACATATTCGTAAACGTTGCGTGGGCTTTGGTAATTGAATGCCAGTTTATTTATTTTGACAAACTTTTTAAACCTAGGTACTTATCAAATCGAATGACTTCAAGTTAGAGTAAAAATATAATAATGATAGAACACATATTAATCCGTACCTCAACAATTTATCCAAAGTTAGCTTACAAAGAAACAATTGTATGTATGTTGGGATTATGAATTTCGATAATTGAAAAGTTTGTATTTCATTTCTTCATTTAGAAAGATAAATATTTAAGTACAGATATTTAAGTTAGGAAATAGTTCATGATGAAATTTAAGATATCACTGAAACTCATTAAATTATAAATCAGATATGTTTGATAAGCCAAAGAATAATATTTATTTAATAAATGTACTTAGTTGAAAAGCAGAGATGGCAGGTACTATAAATGTTTGATAAATATAATTTCAATAAGTCTCAGTTAAATAAAATCTAAAAAAATGTAAAAAAATAAAATACCACATCATCAACAAATATTAAGTTAAAAATTATTGCCCCGAATCATAAGTAGAAATTATAATAAAGTATTAACAAGTTGAAAATAAATATGCCGAGTGGTTTATGTACACTACAACTATATAATACAAATCCTACTCTAATATTCACACAGGATATGTCATTAACTGGATTGCTCGCGAAAAATGAATCTTCACTGACGGACACTAAAATCTTGTCGCCATATTAAGAAAAAAAAATTAATCAACATTTTTGCTTGGCCTAAGATTCTAGAGTGGGTCAGAATTCAATTTCCCCGACAGTAGTACTATCAAGTCTTTATTACTGAAGCTGATTAGAACTAATGATAATAACGATTCATTAAACATTAAAGCAAAGGAACATCTCACGAATGCCTGTCCTGTCACTGCGGTAAGATGAGAGCCTCTATAGTCACTTCACAATTCGGACAGTCACTTTCACGTATTAAGAAGGGAATCTATACTAAAAGGGTTGTATTTCCTGGCGCCCCCGTTTTTGGAGAGGTCCTGCTCGGTCGCGGTGCCCCCGCCGCTGAGGTCTAAGGAGACTGCCCGGCCGGAGTCGAAGTCGAATTTGTCGAAGCCGGCCGGGTTCCCGAACTGCTTGAAGAAGGAAGGCTGCGGGTCTGGTAGCGGGCTGAAGTTCCTTCCCGAATGGGCGTCGGAGGTGGAGCTGTCGGAGTTGTTGATGCCGTCTGCCCCGGACGGGGCGCGCAGCCGGCCTGACAGGGAGAAGTCTTCGGGGCCCGAGTCGTGGCACGAGTCACCCCCTACCACGTCGATCATGCACTCCTCGCCGTCGTTGTCGCCATCGGAGTCGGAGTACAGGCCACTGTTCCTGTGCTGTGCCAAGTACTCTGCCTTCAGGGCCTCGAGGTCTACCGCGATGCCTTTGGCACGCAGCTTCCGCGCTTGCCTGTCGAGCGCTTTCGCCAGCTTCTTTCTTCTTCTCGCCCTGTTGAAAAAATCATTAGGGCTTCATTAGTATAGAACCTTATAGCAAGTTAATGGGACTCGTTGGTAGAAACAGTCCCAATGCGCAAAGCAGAAAGCGGCATAATCCGCTTACTGGTTGTGAATGAGACTTTTATTCGAGAGAGACCTACTCTTTGTTTAGAGGCAAATGCTCTATTTTATCATTTATATTTTATTAAGTTTTACTAATCACAGAATGTGTTGCCGATTGTGGCGATGAAGTCTGTTGCCGTTGGCTATGGTAATTATAAATTCCAGTGGTCGTGATGTCGCATTCTGACGTCACACCTGTAATGCTAACTGGATACCATTTTGGTATCAACATTTTATTTTGATGTCTATTGTCTTTTATTATATATTTTTTTTATTTCCTTTTCCTGTTTTGTACTTGTTTCGTAAAGTCACTTAGAATAAGGAAGCTAAATCTATGTATATAATGTTAAGGTAAAAAAAAATTCAATTCTATTTATGCCCAGTTCCAATATTTTACGAAAATGTGTTAAAAATGACAATCCGTTTTTCTACGACTCGTCAATTCTAATTTCAAATTAACTTTACATTTCAGCTGCCATCAGTGGTCCGTCAGTCGTTTTTAGTTTACACCTCGTATTATTTATCCGTAGCTAGTAGGCCTAGCATGCGCAATACGTCAAATGTATCGCCTGAGACGACAAAAGTTTCTATACCGTCGATTGGATGTTAATACACCGTACTCGTATTTTCAGCCAATCAGCAGTTGACGCATATAATTTGATATTTCTTGAGAACGCGATAAAATTTACTCGCGAGGCGCATGCTAGGCCTGTATAAAGATTCGTTTTTCAAATATTGGAGCCGGGCATTGATGGAGGAATGCCGGTTTGGCATGTGAGTGGCTCACCTTTCGCGGGCCCGGAGCTCGTGTGGCGGGATCGGTTCCCCGGAGCAGGACTGCGGGTGCGCGTTGTGCGCCGGCCGCCCAGGGCCCTTCTTCGTATGCTCCTTCTTGCGCCACTTCGCTCGCCGGTTCTGGAACCACACCTGCAACAAACAAGACTCAGGTTAGTAAATCACTTACTAATCCACTTGGTACGACATTATAGCCCAACCGGATGAAATAAAAACTTTGAAAGCCAGGAAAATACGAGACTTTCTAGAATCGACCCGGCTAAAGAAGTTACTTTAAATTGGTGGCAAGTCACAATAGATCTTATAGGTCGCAGTGACCACAGTTCCAGATCACAGACCTAGAACTGCACAGCCCAAAGTACCTTAATAATAATTAATAGGGAAGCACTTTTGAGTAGAGATAAGAGCAATATTGCAAACACCAAAGCAAGATTTCATCTCATCTTGCTGTATGGAATTCTAACCCACGACGTATTGCGTAAATTATCTTGCGCTTAGCTCAGCGGGAAGACCAGCGTCTTCCAGCCGAGCTAAGCGCAAGATATTGTAGATGACGAATTTTTTTTTTATAATTTCCTTTAAGTCTTCGGCAAGAACATTTTATAAGTCGATTATTATATAGTTCTAACAGCAGAGGATGTGGTTTTACATCACAGTTTATATTTCAATTAGCGGTTGCTTGCGAATTTATTAGTATTATTTCAGGATAAAGACAAAAGAAAATGCCTACCCAATTTCGTTCAAATACCTACCTATAAGAATATATTATTACAAACATTCATAGGCCCTTTCGAAGATTTCGAAGACACTGTAAAACTTTTATTTGTAAGGCAAAAGTGTATAAAAACTACCACGGAACTGCGTTTGATCAATTTCACATACATGGAGCTGGAAACTGTAAATATAGAACACGCTTCTTCTTTCAAACCACCACACCTGGCAGACGTGCGAACAAAAGCTAGCGCTGCGAAATAAAGTCAGAATAACATTAAAATAACATTATACAATCTTAATAAACGAGAATAAATTACCCATCAGAGCGTATGTCTAAGCTATTCAATATAGCGCGCACCTCCCGCGCGTCATATGCGCGCGCACGCCCTGCGCAAGCGCAGCGCATTTGCATGCAAAAGCTTCGCGCATTGAAATTTAACGTCTCAATCACGCGGCGACAGCGCGCCTGCACACTCTGCGCTAGGCATGTTCATTGTAAAAAAATCGATCTCGGAATCGATTCGAATCGAACATACTAGAATCGATTCTTCATTCTATCGAGGATTGAAAGATCGATTTTCGATTAATCGTGGCAATTTCTTACATGTCTTATTATTTAAGATACAGGACACTATTGGTCACCTGTAAGTGGTGATCAATAGTGTCCTGTACATAGTAAGAACAATTAATTGCACATTAGTATCACGAAATTAATAAATATAAAATCACAGCTAGTTATATTCTTTGGAATGAATCGTAAAGAGTTGGGGATCAAATCCGGGACCTCTTATTGAGCAGTAGTTTCTTGCAAACTAGAGACTTATCGACAGTATAAAAAACCACGGTCAGTTTAAAGATTGAATCGAACTATCCGATTCGAGAACTGTTCAAGATCGGTTAAAAAAACGATTTTTCGTTCAATCGACTTTAAATCAACCTACTCTGCGCGCTCGTATGCGCCGCGGTCTCTTTAACCGATGTGCAGATTCCGCCCTGCGCCTCCATAAGAATACATTATTACTCATTATTATGCGCGCGTAAACGTTTTATGACTACAATCTAATATTGATAGTTTGGGCACTGTATAACGTGCGGAACAACTTTTTGAAGCGTTGTCGGAAAGTTTAAGATGTCAAATCAACAAGACCAGGATTTCTACTCTCAAAAACAAAACGAACAACGAAAGGTTTCGTTTTTTAAGCTTAATCAAAAGTTTGGAGATTAAAGCGTGATTTTTGATTTACATAAATAATACTTTGTTTTTTTAAACGCGTAATTTGAGAATTAAAAATTGGTATCCGTCATCGGATTCGACATAATTTGTTTTTGGGAGTAGACCGACAGGGCTTAAAATACTAAATATCAAATAAATGTTTAAAATATTCAATTACACCATTACGGACAGAAACTGATTTATTTCATCTCTGCTTGCAGAGAGGAACTTGAACCAGTTTTCTTTAAAACAATAGATAAATTATACGCTAGTGCGGCTTGATGTACTTACTAGTAAAAATAAAATGTAAATAAAAGATAGGTTTGATATGAAAAATACAATAGATGATGTTTTTTGCATTGATCCGTGCAGGTTTAGCAATTATTCACCAATAACCCGTACCTACTAGTTAAATCTGAAAATAAAATGTATTAGGTTACCTACCAATTTATTTATTTTTTTCCACTGTACAGCACTGCCTGACCTTGCGCAAATCAATCCCATCAAACATAAAAAAAAACAAAAAAAAGAGAGTTTAGAAGAGACCCGAATGGACACTTCCATTCGTTTGAATGTGGGCAGGAGCGAGGTCAGTTTAACGGCCGACCCATCGCGTTTTACTGCGAAACATGTATTTAACGACCCAGCACCCGGATTAATTTGGATTAATTTAATAAAATTAAACAAAACGCCTTTGCCGGGTCCGGACATAATTATGCTGGGCCCATCAGCTGTAATGTTCCGACGATTACAAAGATCCCTTTATTTATCGTTCGTAAATTAATATGGCGGCCATTTTTTTTTCTCGCGGAAAATTAAAAAGATAGTTACGCGGCTTCTGGTTAGCACCGGCAGTGGAATTCAATTTGTTGAGCCTGATTAAGAATGCTAATTTTATAATGCCGTCGGTGACTTCATTCTGGCTCTGCTGTTAAGTGAGATTGTGGTATGAATATACGTTTTGCGTGAACTTTAAGTTTGCTGCTAATGAAATTATTGGAATACTTACATGTAAGTGAGTAGTTATCTTTTAATGTCTTAAGCGGATTATCTGACTCTAAGGCAGGACTTTAAATATTGCAAAATTAATTTCTTTGTTATTCATTTCACATCTATAGGTAAGTACCTATGTCCACCTAGTGCTTACTAATGTAAGTAAGTACTTATGTGGACTTACATACATGGATTATTTAAACTAAGCACATTAAAGAGCGGCTCATTTTGTTGCCTGTTAAGAAAAACGACTAAAGGTGGCTACACCAATCAATGAAAATATTTGCATTGATTTCCGAAATTGCTCTGCTTTACAAAAAAAATAAAAAAATCATTAGCCATTTTTAATAAGTACGTCAGTAATTAAATTATATATTGTCATTCGTTGATCATACGTTAAAAAAGTAAAACACCAAAAATACTCACCCCCGGGGGTTGCGGTAATTACTAATACTAATACAAATAAGTAGGAACGAGATAGGAACGGTATACCCACTTTTGTTTTGACACTACTATTTTGGGATTAAGCACAAAAAAAATTCATGGCAAATAATGCATTTTCAATTGGAATATTATACATGACTCATGTATTTTACTTACTAGCTACTACTACTTAGCTACAAAACAATGGATCTAAATCACAGTGATTTTATAGAGGCATAATTTAAACCAATATAGGTATTCATCATCAACCCAGGTGACTGATTACTTAACAACGCGCTAATTCTTTATGAATAATATTATTTATTTGTTATAAATGAGTACTAAGCAATAAACTTGAAGTCTGTATAGGTTAAGTAGCATGAATTATATTTACAGTTTACAACAGACAAAACAAACACAATACATAATTCCAGTATTTAAATAAAGAAAAAAAAACAATTCTTCATCACAAACTACAAATGTAACAACCATAGATACAATAACCGTCTGCTAATATTTAAAACGCGTATGCCTACAAAAGTCGCACCAAATAAAAAAAAACGAAACTTCTCGACAAGTGTCACCGAATCAAAGACAACAAACGCCCTCGGGAATTGCCTTCTTTAAAAAAAGTGGCGATAAAGGAATTCATACGAAAGACATTTGCGGCGTCGTATCGCTTCCGCGCGATGTAAATAAGGCTCGAGACTTGAGTCTGATGCGGCGATACATTGACTTCTATTAGCGTAACCCCACACTAGCGTTCTTTGAGCGTCGACGCCCACGCAACGCCGACGCAACGTCGACGCAACGCCGACGCGACGTCGACGCAACGTCGACGCGGCGCCGACGCAACGCCTGCGCAGCGGCGCGGTCGAAATGACGAACGCCAGGACTGCGCTCCACAGGCGCCGCGCCGGCCCGACGCCTGCCGCAGCGTTTATTTTGACAACAGTACAATGATCAACTCAATTGTTTCGGCCCGCCCGTGTTTTAGAATCAGTAGGTAGAAGACTTTTTAGCTGATAGCAAATATGGATGTAGCTTAAAATACTAGCTCATATTGCCGAAGAAACCCATTTTCAATTAAGTACTTTTAGTTTTCGAGAAAATAAATGCTAAAGTTGCCTTTTCGTGCCATGTGTCAAATAGGTAAAATTTATTGTTTCCTTTACAAGTTGAAAGCATTAATTTATCACTGCAATATTAAACATTATATTGTGCGTTATTCAAATCTTACATTTCCATTTTCGAAATAACTGTACATGGCGTCAGCGAGGCGCGACGCTCGAACGCGATGTGCAGAGGACGCCCAGCGCAAGCTCCGCTCAAACGCCGCGCCGACGTTGTGCGTGCGCCGCGTCGACGCTGGGCGGGCGCCGCGTCGACGCTGAGCGGGCGCCGCGTCGACGCAACGCCCAAACAACGTCGGCGCGGCAAGACGCTGACGCTCGAAAGACGCTAGTGTGGGGTCCCTCTTAGGGCGCTTTCCGCTGCGAGGGAAACAAGGAGATACGGTTTCCAGCTTCTGACTTGGAAGCGCTTTCAGCGCTGTCTGCAGTTTGCGGTGAGAATAGTGGTAGCTGGTTAAAAGTGTTAATTTACAGGGGTAAAGTAAATATTGTTAAAGTTAAAAGACATCGTGTATGGTATTCAAGTTGAAAATGGTAAGAAAAAAAGTAAAAATAATTGTATAAAAATGTAATACAATGAAAGAAGATATCGATATAAATAAATAAAATAAAAGTTAAGCTAATAACTTTCAAAAAAACTATAGCTAACTTATGTTTTATATGTTTGTAATTCTCTGGATAACGTGAAGAAAATCGCTTTAAATTACCGAGATCGTACGCGTGCAAAACCTGCGTATTTAATTGGTTTAATCCCATTTATAAACAAATCTTAAAATTTTTAAATTAAACTTGAAAGTTTTCTTTTTTGAGCGTTTTTTCTATTCATCTAACTGCAAGCCATATATTTCAGATTTTTAAATTTTAAAACAAAACGCGGAAAAATTCAGAAGTGTCGCTTCGCGGTATAAATAAGAGTAAAGCCCTAATGCGATACATAGACTTCAATTAGGGCGCCGTGTCCGCTGCTAGAGAAACTGCCTGCGGAGAGAAATGGTACATAATATTCCAGTGACCCTACAGCACTTCTAGTGCTGCCTTGACTTGATGAAAAAATAAAAAGCACGAATAGACACGTTGTACTAAATATGCTTGTTAGAACTTGATCTGATACTCATTTAGACGTTTTTGTTTAGTGAAGTCAAAATACACATTGACTACCTCTGAATGCAAAGCTGAAGCTCTGATGAATTGCAGTGTGTTAAATAATCCAAAAATACGGAACACACTTTCTACTTAGTGTGACGTCATTAATGGATAAGTACATTTTTTACCCACCAGTGACGTAACGAACCCCAAGCCCGCCACTTGACATCGTTTTATCTCAGTATTTTCGTGTATTTTGTACTGGACATTGGCGGTATCACTGTTTGGCAAATGAAAAAAAATATATGTCGTATATTTTTGTTCAAAACTATTTAACGGAATAAAAACAATCTGGCATTTTTAACCTAGTTCGCTCGTTCTGCATTTTAAATAGAAAAACAGCGGTCTTTTTTAGTAAGTTTCCAGGCATCAAGTTTTAATCAAAATTTATAGGTTACTTTTCAATGACCTCGAATCGTGAAGTTAACGAACGTAAAACACAAAAAACAGTTTTTGTTAACAACAAGCTTATCTACTTAGGAACAGAACAGAACAGAACGTATAAACTGTTTAAGGAATAAGTATTTAACAATCTCAACATTTGCGTCGAAAGCGTCCTTACTGACAGAGAATTTGTTCAAGTAGTCAGGCATTAGCAAACTCAATTTGTATGTAAATACTTTGAAACTAAGTATTTTAAGGATTAGATGGTAGTGATAGAAGAAACAAACACTCTTAAATGTTTAGTTATAAGGTTTAATTTTATTACTCTATTTAAACTGTATCTAGGAAAAAGTTAGAACAAAAAAGATTTTCGTGGCTTAGTATTCTAGAATGAGGAATTTTTTAGGCAGTTTATGAGAATTCAAAGTAAAATATCAGTCTATTAATGACATTATAAACATATAGACGAAGACTTGGAAATAAATAAATGTTAAACCATATCATGTACAGTGCGCTGATTATAGTGGTAATTACTTGTGTTATAGAATACAGAAACAATGATGGTACCACAACACCCAGACCTGAGGCAACATTGATGGAGGTAAAAGGCAAAGACATCAATTGTTCCGACATTTTGCTTTTAAATGTTTTTGAACTGAAATGTAAGTAAGTGATTTTTACACTTAATGGGTTATTTATGTAAAAGACAAAAATATTATGTTAATTGTCAATTTTATTTTTTTCCCTTTTTTATCAAGCGCTTGAACCGCTGTATTTCAGATGGTGACCAATTCTGCCCTCTCTTTTGTTTCAGAGCACAAATTGATACAGGGATGTTGGTGTGATAGAGATAGATATAAATTCCACGTGACCGTGTCGATCGTAAGGATCGGCAACTTAGCATTATTTTGAATAGGGTTGTCGGAACTACGAACAACTAAGAATGAAAATATAGTAATTTACAATGAAGCATGTATCGCCACAGAATAACGCCTTTATAAAGATGCCCAAGAGAGGAATATATTAGCAAATAAGTACCAGGCTATAAAATTTATTTGCGACGTAATGAACTGGTAACATCTTTTTTGTAATAAAGATGTTAACGTTGTTGGAAAAAGAGATCGTAAATCAAACATGAACACTAGTATTTACGCCCAAGTAATGTTGTGCTTCCATCTTGATATTAGCATGATTTATGTAAAGATAGTATAAGCGGAACATGTATCTCATTAGAAACAGTAATTATAATAAATCACTTGAATATGAGCCATGTCTCGTTTGAAAGCGAGCGGAGCGAATTACTCACGCGCGGCGATTCGCCGGGAGCAGCCCTACGGAGGCTTCATGTCTATCTTTTACCGCTAAGCCTAGGGCGGTAAACTGCGCTCATGTTTGATACCACCGCACAGAGTAAGACAACAACAACGACGGAACCCACAGAAAAGAAAGGGACGGAGGAGATCCTTAAATTTTATATTCTATCCGCATTTTGTCGCCTAAGCGTTCCATTTAGTGTTCCATATTTAAACCTCGCGCCATTCTTTTTTCTTCTCAGCCGAGCGGAGAATGTAAGGCGATTTTCTATTTTTGTTTTTTTGCTTTTTGGGGTGTACCCGGCGGCGAATGTGTGCGGCATACTGATGTGTGCGCCCGACCGCCGACGCCCTGTTAGGGAATGAAATTGGCATATAAATGTAAATTTTATGCTATGAATTTTAAAATGAAGTCGATACTTCCGCGCTTACGGCGGAGCGGGTGAGCCGTTTTCGCAAGTTTTACGTCAGCCAGGGATGAAATTAGATTAGAATACGCCACTTTTGGTAAAGTATGGGCCTTTAACGGCTTTCGGGGAAGCCTCATGTGATATAAGATCTCCATTATTGCCAAGTGGTCTTAAGAATTACTCAACATTTTTATTGAATAGTTAAAGATACATCAACTATTTCTGTCTTGAAAGGATCTTGATCCTCACGTAAGCCGATTTAATGCCACTAAAGCTGTCCGTTTATTAAATTTCTACGAACATCTTTCCAGTTGAAAATGATTTTACATTGATTTGTGATTAAATATAAGCTATAAAAAGAAACGGCGCCATATTTCGAAAGCGCGCTTCGAAAAGAAAATTGAGATGTCGAACGAACGAAAGAAAATAGAGAAATCAAAGAACAGGAAAAAATCCACTTTACAGACGAAAACAAGTCACTTTAACTTTATTGAGTTGTAATCGAATTGTGACGTCCCTGCGAGGCCGGGCGCGCTCGAGGTCGGAGCGGCGGGATCTGCAGCCATCCTTATCTGACCCGCCCATTTAAATCTATGCTTTTCAATCGTGCCGTCTCGCTCGCGTCCCAGGGGTGCCGGCGAGATTGCAATCTTTTGATTTATACCAACTATTAGGAGTGGCGCGGGATAGTCTGTCTCTGAAAAGAGATCGTTCGCGATAGAGCGATACGATCGACGTTAGTACTGATTATAGAAATGGAATTACTTATACTTCGCTGTATTATTGCTGTAATAAATTTAAATATTGAGGAATGACTTCGTAAACGAGTCTATCAACTGACTAAATCTGTGACTTATTTAATGAACTCGATAAAGGCCAGTCTATTGGCAAGTTGATTTGTTTCACCAACTCCGTTTTGCCAATTCCAATCAAATTATTTTATTGCATGCACCTGTCGTGCTCTTGTTGAATGAATTGAATTTGTCTACAAAGTAGATTACTAATAGAAAGGGATAACAACATAATATCAACTTGTTGAGTGCTAAAATGTAGGTAATTTATTTGTAAACTATTAATTTTTTTCTCATTCTATGGTTACTTTTATTGAATAAACGTTTATAGTGTTGTATACGTTTTACTTAAAAACTAAACTATATCCAGTTTTTTTCATCATACTTCTAAGAGCGTGGGAAAGAAACTTTTTTTTATGTATTTGAAGGGAAGGATTCAAATTGGAACCAAGGATTGTTGTTATTATTTCTGTTGTGCAAATTTAGAAACATTTCCACAACAGCATTAGCTTTTACAACGTAAATATGAACGCGAAAAAAAAGCACACATGTATTTACCCCCAATTTGTAGATAGTGGGCCCTGCAAAAAGAAGCCTCCCGTCCGAGGGCTGCGCGCCCGGCACACAGGGCTAAGCGCCCTGTGGGGAGTTGCCCACCACTAGGGATGGAACTTGATCTCAATGTCGATGAAAATATCACCTAGACATTGGTAATTCCCGATTATTTCATTTAGATCCTTGTCTATACCCTATAGATTGATGATGTAATGTCCGTAATTAGATGTCAATCAGCGGCCATTTTGTATGGAGGTTGATCACTTTTTGCCCTTGATTTTCTCTAGGTTAAGAGTATTTCTGGATCACATTTTAATATTTTACAGTTTGAGAAACAATTAAAGACTTTGGCTTTTATGCACAAAGATATCATATATCCGGTCAAATTAGCAATGAGTATGAAAGAATTAATGAAATTGGCGGTGTAATCTTCTAATTTAAACTCGGGATTACCCAGGGGTTTTGGTTAGAAATTGCGATGATATTTATAATTTTTTTGTAATGTACTACAAATAAAACAAAAATGATGTTCATAAAAATAAGTTAAAGCTATTACTAAACATAAGGTTTTATTATAAATTTCAATATTTTAATGTAATGAGCAGAAAAACGACTAAAAAATTAAACTGGCCTAAAGAAAGAAAGATATTAAATTTTTTATTGATTATACAATTTACAGAAATTAGTTTCACAAATAAAGTTAAATATTTTTATAAAGCGTTAATTGAAAGTAAACAATTTGCAAGTAACATTTCTTTAAGGTACATAAACACTACATAAACAAGATACAAAATAAAATTAATTGTGCCTCTCTGGCTTTCAAAAGGACTTTAGGCCTTACAAGGATGTGTGCTTCCGGTATATTTGTTTTATCCACTTGTAGTTATATTTTTGTACAGTTATATTTATATCTTAGCAATTAACTTATCGACAATGTGGTATTACATCACTATACCGTACTACTTTTTGCGGCCGGCGGATAATACGGCTTGGGATGACCACCGTTTTGGACGAATCGATAGACCTTATTGGGGAGATAGACCGGATGTTATTGCTCAATCAACCTACCGCATTTGTGGCATAGGTTTTATTAAAACATTTATTTATTATATATTTTCTTGAAAAGCAAAAAGACTTTGTAGAATTCGTACTAATATCTAGTACTTTCGTACTTGTAACTTTTTGCGTCTGATTTCGATTCATGAATCAGCATAAGAATCAAAAATTATTTGACGTACGTTCTTTACTTAAAATTTTCCTCTTTTTTATCCGGCTACCGAAGAAGGGAAGGTAATGTTTTTCGAGAGTAGGTATGCATGTTTGTATATGGGTATGTAGGTATGTACATTTCTTTGGCAAGGCCTGCAGCCCTAAAGGCCTGAACTGATTTCAAAGTGTTTGAAATTATTTGATTCGTCAAGATCCTGTGAGTATTAACATTTCTAGACAAACAAAATGGTTGACTTTTGGTACATAATGTTGAAAACAATTTTTAGACACACCCTGAACGGCTAAACGGCTTGACGGATTTTAATATCCATTCACCATTTTAAATATGCATCAAACAACCCGCTTAAAATAAAGTCAGAAACAAAGGAGGATACGTACAATGTTAGTTCTACAATTAAAACGTCAGGTCTTGTTCGAAGGGTGCTCTGATCCGCCAATCAATGTTCTCGTTTAGTGTTAACAACTATTACTTTCACAATCTTACTAATGCACGGTTCCAATATTTTTTAATATAAATTTTAAAACACTTTCACGTTCCATTTTAAACATTTAAAATAATTTAACGGGTCAAAACGCGACACCATTTTTATTTAGTAGTTAATACGAACTACTTACTGCCCGACGTTTCGGTTAGGTTGCACCAACCGTCGTGACCACGGTTTCCGCAAAATGGTGTCGCGTTTTTACCAATATTTTAGGTTTTTACATCGTGTTGTTGTGTTAATAAATATTTTTTTCTCTCTTTCTTTCAATATTTTAACGGTCCGTCCTAGTTACGTAAAATAATAAATTATACGAGGTGTAAGCCGGTTAGAAAAAAACGGATGATCATTTTTGACACATTACCAGTTGTAAAATATTGGAACCGGGCTTAAAGCAATTCTTTTATTTTCAAAATTATATCTACGATTCCTAAAATTCATATCACCGATGTCTAATTGTTTGGGGTTTTGGCAATGTACCAGAATTTTTGCGAAAATTCAATTTATAAAAATTTCCTGCTTCAAATAATTTCAGTGTTAGTTCGTTAGTTGTGGAAGGAAAAAAAAGTATTTCCTAAAAGGCTGTGCGGTATTTCTGTTACAAGTTCCATTAAAGTTTACAGCTGTACCGTCCGTTGAAATTCACGGTTTAATTGCTCGGTGCATCGGCAATACTATTGGCGACGCACGGACATCGACAAATTCAAGCTCAAAGACCATTTCGTTTAGACACGGGCATTCGGGCTTTGTTCTTGGGAGGTTATTAAATATATTTAGCGTTGTGACGAAAGGCGCTGGCCTGTGTTCACGCGTAACGTCTCAATCTGGCTGCGATGTTTATGACTTCGGAGTAATTATGGACTTGAGCGACGCTGATGCGCACTGAGCTATTAAGCCGTGAATCTGAACGGCCGGTACAGCTGTAACTTATTGAAGACTGAACACTTAACTATTCTAGCTATACAACGTTGAAAAAAGAAACCATATTTTAGAATAATTTTGTAAATTAAGTAGTATAAGTGACTTTACTCAGTACGTGAGTAGACTTAAGTGGGCTAAGAAAGCCACATGATATGGAAATTATGAATTTCGCGTTCCTTATAGGTAAAACGTTTGAAATAAGTTAAAACTCAATCTGAAACTGAGTCATCTCGCTGGCACGGTTGGTGCAACCTTAACTAAACGTCGTGCAGTAAATACTACGTATTAATTAAATACCTAATAAAAATGCTATCGCGTTTAACGTATTTGATAAATTTATAATGCACATAACATGTTGAACGAATCAGTGCCCAAAATGCCGAATTTTGTGTTTACACGATTCTTACGAGCAATAATAACCTCCGAACGTTAAAAAACCAAGAAGCCATTAACAACTTCGTTATTTTATTTTGAAAATAATATAACGCTGTCACGGAATATAACATCAGAAGTATTTACTAATGGAAACAAAAGGTTTACGGGCATGTCTAACGCGGTCGTCAAAATTCGAGCGAGTGGTAATTTAGCTGTTCGCCTATGATACGCATTTCCGGTCCGTCGGACGGTTATTTTTGTGTTGGCACCGCGTTAACGCCGTTTTGTATAATCTGACGATCGTTTTGTCACAATCGTGAATAGGAAATGGAGAGTTAAGGGGGCAACAATAGCAATGATGTGTAAATTGTGTGTAAATAGGAAACGTAGTTAGCAACGAAGTTTATGACAGTGAAAATAACATTAATTTTCTGTTTTTGTTTTCATGTTAAATTTATTGAGTTAGAATTCCGGGGTTTGGACTGGACTGGACTCTGGACTCTCCGTCTACTGTGTGATCCGACCCTTTAATCACCTTTTTTCAGTTTGGGGCCATGATGTTTCAAGATCGGAAACCACAATACATCATATCAAAATCTAAGCAAAGTTGGCCCTAAAACCATTTACAGTGAAACCTGGTTAAGTGAGACATCACGGGACCTGCAATGTCGTTTCACTTATAGAGGTATTCCACTTACCCAGTGTCTCAGATATACAGGTATAAATAAATATCTGTCTCATTAACAGAGGGTTCCATTAATAGAGGTGAGAATACAGGTTATTTCAGTTATACAGGTGCGATCATTAAATAAAATAACGTTTTATGTATCTTGTGCCTTTTCTTTAATCATCGGTCCACATACCGGAATGTTTTTGTTACAAAGTTGCTTAACCCATATTAGCAAACACTGTTCAATTCAGGATATTCTGCTAAACGTACACGTTTTTGTTTTCCTTGTCCTTCAGAACATTGTGATTTAATTTTATGTTTACTCTGAATTTCTACAAAGAGTAGATTTTAGCACATTAAATTCGGCACAATCTTCTTCGCGTAGGTATCTTCCCACTTTCATAAATGGATATTAACTTCAGTTTTTACGTAATGATAACGATTGTAGCTTTCGTTATGACATTTTTCAAATAAACATCTGTATGATAGTAAAGCGAAACTAAAACTGAAGGTAATTGAAGCTCAAAATTTGTACTTACGTACTTGGAATTACGTGTGGAATTTGTTGGTAGAATAAGAATGAGTATACAAACAATGTTATCTCAGTTACAGAGGTTTATGCATATAAAATTTACTCGCTGACTGAGTTATAGAGGTAAATATGATGATAAATCGAAAGAACAAATCCCAGATATAGAGGTTTACCTCGTCCCACTAACAGAGGTAATTCAGTGCCAAAGTGTTGGGACCTCAGCATGAGTTCCAGTTATGGAGGTTTCTCACTTATCCAGGTCCCACTTAACCAAGTTTCACTGTATATAAATTTTCAAAATGTCAAAATTGGAGAGATTTGAGATGAATAAAAATACTTATTCATCTCGAACAAAGATGCCATAGGTATAGTAATTGGTAACCAAACATCAATCAAGAAGAAACCCTAGTTGAAGTAATTAACTTTTATTTAATAATTCTAAATCATTTACTAGCTACCCAGATCGTCTAAAAGAAATAGTGATCTGACTTCAAATCAGAGTCATCAAGTGAGAATAACCATCGCCGTGATATATGCTTACGTGGACTATGTTATCAGGTTAGCGTGTTCTTCAGATATGTAGATGATATTATTAGCTATCCACCGCCGCCTTACATTACTTAAAATCCAGCCTAATGGCGTGGGTCTCTCTATTGAATATGTCGAGATAGTGGGTGCCAGCTCCTCTAGCTACCACGAGTTCGAGTTTGGAGCATCTGTGCTGCTACTTGCTTCTGTCAGCTTATTTAGATATTCGCTAATATACCTTAATGATATTATAAGTTACTCACCGCCACCCTACTCTCTTCCAGGTCCAGCTTCATGGCAAGCACTCCCCTTATAAATACATCGAGGTAGTGGGATATGATTAATGGTCGTTCAAGCTCCTAAAGCTACCACGGGCTCAAGTTGGAGCGAGAGCGTCGCCTCTTGCTACTGCCGGCTAATGTCTTCTTCACATATGCGTTTATGTAGATGATAGTTATTATAAGTTACTCACCGCCACTCTACTCTCTTTCAGGTCCAGCCTCATGGCAAGCGCCTCCCTCATGAACACGTCGGGGTAGTGGGAGGCGAGGAACGCTCGTTCAAGCTCCTCTAGCTGCCACGAGTTAAAGTTAGTGCGCGAACGCCGCCGCTTGCCACTGTCGCCGTCGTCGTCGCCCACGCCACCTAGCGGACAAAATTGTAAGTTAGATTAAAAAAAATAAGGTTTTTTTTCTATGGATTATATAAGGTTCTGGAATGTAAGAGATCAAAGAAGAGGCTACGAGCAACTTAATTGATCGCCCACCTAATATAATTAATTAGCTGTAGGCATCTCACTATGTAATATAGCTTACACTAAAACCAAGCATCCGAAATAGGACACACGCACAAAAACTTTGAAAAGGCTCAGAAAACTATTGAGTACTTTGATCCTAAAAATTAACTTGGACGACCAGATCGTTTTCGGTACATTTTTCAAGATCCAAATCCGCTAGCGATTACTTCATTGTATCCTCTGTAAACAAAACCAAAAAATTAGGAAAAAGTAGAATCATAGAAGGGAATAATAGTATTCATCAATGAAATATTTTTAAACGCTTGCCAGGATGCGGTGGTAATTGCCACATGGTCTAGACTTTCTTCAATGAGCTCGGTTTGCAGATGACGTTGACACTAGTCTAAATAGAGTACAATTAAGATTGTGTCACTATGATTGACCGACGACTTCGAAAATAGCTGATGAGTGAGCTTGTTCTAAGACCTCTAATGGTCCTCTTCTTTGTGAATGTAAATGATTCCTGTTCATAATAAAACTGAAATTATTTTGAACGTCTTTAACTATCAGTATTGTACATAAGTATAATATTGCAATCATGTATTTGCTTTAAAATCCTTAACGAGTATACACACAAATACTAATTCCTAACAAAAATCCGAGCAACACAATTACCAAACCGCAGTATTGAAATGAGAAAGACATAACCGTTAAAGGCACGGCCGTTCCAACAAAGTCAATTTGGACAATTCCTCAGTCGTTAAACCGACCTGCGACCGGGGGCTCATAAAAAAGAGATAATCTCCAACAAACCGTCAGAGCAAGTTTTTGAAAATAGAATATAATTTCTAATTTTCTCCCGGTGATTTTAATTAAAAATGGTCCCCGGAGAACGGGATGGACGATCGCCCCGAGCAGGGGAGGGAAAGGGACGCCGATAAATTACGCAGCTCGCTCTCGAAGGGGCTAAATAAATTAGAAGTGATTAAGAGGTACCGCGCTTCTGTACGTTTGAACATGTCATTATTTTGTTGGAGTAATTCGTTGTAACATGAACAAGTGATTAGGCGGGCACAATGAAATGATGCTTAAGTGAGTTAATGATATTGAAGAGCCTCTTATTACGGATTGATAGTCATTCTAAAAGAGTTATCTATTACCGTGAAATGACTACGCGTTAATGCCCTTTGAATCTCTTTCGAAACATCATGTTACATGCATAGTGTGGCGTGATGTAATAAAAATCCATCATGTTAAATTTACAGAATTATTGTAATACATTTTATGAAGAACTCTTATGTACCTTTGATGAGGTTTTATATTTATTAAGTTCATGAGTAATTTAAGTGATTTTTCCTTTCAAATGTGTTTTAAATGTAGTTGTTAGAATGCATGAACAATGATCTTATTTGACTTTTACTACTTAAGTATATTATCAAAATCTTAAGCCTTAATTCGATTTAAATCTTTGTTCCAAGTTGTCAAACTATAGGATTTCTATCAAGTGCTTTAAGTTAGGTCTATGAATTATTTAAATTGAAATTGACTTGGTTGATGAACAAAGATACGAGTCCTACTAAAATACACGGTTTAACCATAGAATTTGTATTAAAAGTTATTCTATGGGAAACTGTTCATCAAATCTGACCGCTTTTACTCAGTAGCCTTATGAGAAAATTGCCTGCGTTCGAGCGAGAAGGTAGAGTCTATTGAAGAGTATGAGAGGGACGAGTATGGTTATTGTATTAAAACAAACGACCGCCTTGGGCCCGCAGGAACAGTTTTGGCGCGCTTTAATTTAGTCTGCTCAATGTTTTAATGTCACCAGGGAGGGAGAGGGGGGACTTACTAAGTATCTATTTGAGGGTTGTACAGTGAGGCTAATAAATTCGTACGGCTGATCATTCGGCGTTGTTTTGGTGATGGGATGGTTGCCATAGCAACGAGTGGAAAATTGGACGGTCACGTCGGTTGATCACGCTGTCCGGAATTTGAGCATCTATTTTTAAAACTAAACAAGCCACATAAAGTAATACATGTATAATTGTATATTTTCAACAAATTCGGCAGCGTTAACGCAAAAGAAATGGTTATATTTATTTTATACTAGCTGTGCCCGCGACTTCGTTCGGGTGGACTAAATCCTTTCATGGTCGGTTTTACCCCTTTCTCCCCTAATATTCATAACAAAAAGTAGTCTATATTTTAATCCAAGTTTCGAGCTATATTTGTGCCAAATTTCATAACTCTAACTTCAAAAATAAACATTTTTCCATATAAACTTTTAAATATATATAGGTATTACCCCCATCCCCTTTTATTTTCTAATAAAAAGTAGCCTATGTCCGTTCTTGAGATTCAACGTATGCCTATACCAAATTTCATCAAAATCGGTTGAGAGGTTTAAGCAGGAAAGCGTAACAGACAGACAGACAGAGAGACAGACAGAGTTACTTTCGCATTTATAATATTAGTAGGGATTGGTAATAAAATATTATAGTAGGTACCCAAGTATTACTTCCATATGTTCAATATGTTAAGTATATGTATAGTTAATATATTTATGGATATAATTAACAACAAAATTTGTGCCTACATAAGACAACATTATTAACTAAACATTAGGCTTTATAGGTATACAGCCTAATGTTTAGTTATTATATTGATGTTACCAAGATCCCAGGTTTAAAATATCTGACCATTTTCATGAACCATAGACTATATAAACAACTATTGTAAACGTCGGAAATTAAGAACACCTACATTAGCATGCATCTTGTCAGTTAACTCTTACTGCATGCTGATTGATATATTTATTTAAATACTAGCTGTGCCCGCGACTTCGTTCGCGTGGACTACATCCTTTCATGGCCGGTTTTACCCCTTTCTCCCCTGATAGTCTATATTTTAATCCAAGTTTCGAGCTATATTTGTGCCAAATTTCATATCTCTAACTTCAAAAAAAATCATTTTTCCATATAAACTTTCAAAGGTGGTATTACCCCCATTTCCCCCCTTATTTTCTAATAAAAAGTAGCCTATGTCCGTTCTTGAGATTCAACGTATACCTATACCAAATTTCATCAAAATCGATTGAGAGGTTTAAGCAGGAAAGCGTAACAGACAGACAGACAGACAGAGTTACTTTCACATTTATAATATTAGTAGGGATTAAAGCTCCAAATTCCATACAAAAGAGTTAATTACAGTCTATTAGTACGAGTATAAACTGGCGAGCTAAAAATTTAAACACGGTGGATAGAACATGAAAGTAATCTGTTGACTTTATCAAAACAATTGAACGCGCAAACTATAAAGCAACATAAGCTCTAATAAAAAGATTCATCGCTCCCGAAAATGAGACAGACAATATTTTTATTTTATTCATAGAGTCGCTATCGTCCACATCAGCTATAATTAAGCTCATATTCAATGGAAACGTTTTTACAGAGACTTATTTTATATTTCTATTACCCAAAGGGGAACGGGACTCCGGGACGCAGATATAATTTATAGGTTATATTCGAGATTGTATCTTTATTTGCGTTGTCTATGGAAACTTTATTAGCTCTTGGGGTTACGATACTATGCGTATTTAGAGGTGGCCATTTTGTGCGGGACTCGGAGATATTTTACAAAATATGTTGTTATTATATTTTTAATTTACTCAGGGTGAATGTATCTTTCCAATGGTGAAATGGTGAATTTTGAAATCGGCACAGTAGTTTTTAAAAGTAATATTAGTGTTAAATTATTTTTATGTGAGACTAAACACTTTTTATGTAACGTAATAATTATTAAACATTTTGTTCTTGTGTTAAAAATAAAGTTTTAGAAATATGTTGATGTAATTTTAGTTTTTTTTGGTTGGTACGACGTAAGTACCCGTTTGAGGTTGAATGTAAAGTACCTACGTTCAAATATGATTTAAAAATAAATAAGTATAATTCGACAATCTTGCCGCATGTTCTGTCTATTTAAATATTGTTGGTCAAAGGTTAATTGGAGACATAGTTTAAGCTTAAAGAAAAATAATGTATTTAGTATTTATTACGTTTAAAGTCCTACCTTTAACAATTTAGTAACCAATTTACGAGTGTGTATGACGACCACATTTATCACAACTCGCGGATTACAAGAATATAAGAGGAGAAACAAAACGGGTGCAATGAAAACACAGGCCATCGCAATGCTTTATAATTTCATTATTCCCAGAATCAATATCTCGATCGCGGGGCGGACTCGGGTGTAAAGATTCGGTAAATTTCGCCAATAATAATGTACCGTTGTAACCACCTAATAGCACACTACGCATGCGGTTAAAGTATAGCCGAACCGATAATTTTGGTACTTGACTCGACACTATCTCGCCGGATTCGTTATTACGTCCTCAACTGTAAGTTCACGGGATAAGGTTGCTTATTGATTCCGTCCGCTTGACAGGTCGAGTAATTTGTCTTGTACTGGTGTGTTCCCGTAATGTTCACACTATATCGACTGTCGTTTTCTGGAAACGATTAAAATAGGCGTAGAGGGCGCTTTTGTGTGAAAGTTGCCAAGTTTGCCCGCCGGTAATTGGTTGAGGCGTGTCCGCGCCCCGGCGCCTGTGGGGCAATGAGACTAGGCCTGCTGTCAATTATTGAGTGCAAAATTGATTCGGATTTTGAAACAGTTAATTGCGTAGCCATACATTAAAAAGTGTAAGGCTTAATATTTATTCACGTCTTAACTAGACTAAACGACCACGGTACCAAACAGAGCAATTTTAAAAGGCATTCAAAGTTAAAACTAAAAATACGAACATGATTTATCGTTAACCAATGCTAACGAGACTTGGCTTACATTTTAGGTACCTCTAGGTATTACTTATTTCATTTCACATGAATAACTGCTTTAATTAATTTTAGACGTGACCACGTATAACATTAGCCATTTTCTTTTTCTATATTTAAACAATGAATCGTATCACAAAAAAATCGATTAACTAAAGCGAACCAGGATACTTAATAAACAATTTACAGTAGGTGGCAACGAAACCTTACTGCAAACGTTTAGATAAGATTTATAAAACTAAAAATACTCACTAAAAAAAGATTAAAACTGTTCGGCAAAAGCCTCCCAATCGGATGGGTGGGTCGCGCGCCGACGGCCACGCTGTGTAATTTGCCCACGAATCCCGGGAAATTAATTTCCGAAATCACCAGCAATAATAAAGTTATAATTTTGGCCTGAATAGGTACCTTGCTGCGTGGACAAGCGATCTCGCTGGGCCGGACTTGGCGAAAAAAGACCAATTCAGTCCTTTTTTTCACATTCCTGAGTTCCTAATGGTCGTAATTTAGTGATGCTGCCGTTCGTTGTGTGGAAATGACTAAAAAGCTGATTATTCTAATTAACAAATTAATTATATTAAAAATAGGTGATTGTTCAAAAATACATCTATGAGGGTAGCTCAAAGTCATAATAACTGGCAAAAAAATGAAAGTATCACTTTTTTTTAATTCTATATTTTTGGTCATTTTAAAACCAAATGCGTGTCTATTTTGATCTATGAATGGAGATGTCAGGTACAGTAATGCCTCTATAATAGTGCAAAGCCGGTTGCGATTCTGCAGAATGCAGTGGCTTTAATAGAATGTGTATTGGATGTCACAGTTATAGCGGACAATAAGCACTTTTACGACATTCCTGCTGACTGTTATCGCTCTGGAATTGATTACATTTGTGCTGTAAAAGTCGCCGAAGATTATACTAATAGAAATAGTTTTATTGGAAGGAAATAAGGAAAAATAAAACTGTTTTATTGAGCTCTAAAATTAGTTTACAGATGATTTCGCTTATTTGTGTGGAGTATTTGATTCTATACATCGTTAAATAAGCAGGTTGGAATCATATTCATATTGCCACCAAGATCTATGAAAATAAAAAGCTTTCGGCTACAACAGATTTTTTAAATCGGGATAATAAATTGGGACGAGTATAATAGTTAAGTAAATTCGTTTCTGTATTGTTGTCATTTTACGTATTTTTAATTGTTAATTTTCAGAGTCCGACTCTGTCCGCATGGATGAAGACATCGAGTCGATTCCACGAATCGACGACCATGCTGGTAAAATTGAATTGTGTAAGTCGTATGTTTCTGAAAGTTTTATAATTTCGTCTTTTTCTGAATTCCTTTAACTTTTTTTAATTTTTCATAATACTAAATCAATTAATGAAGACTTCTTGCGACTAAAATGATATCAGAAATATAGCGTAGTTTAGTAGGTACACTTTTAAAATAAAGAAGCAGACTGGATAATAAATACCAGGTCTTTTTGTTTGTTAAATTTTAATAAATAAATAATATTAGACACGTATTTTTTCGTTTGCTTAATTAATGAGATAATACTTAGACAAAACCATTTCAAGTTGCAGACTCGTTTCTTCACTGTTGGGTTAAAAAAATACCTTCTAATGACATCATGTCACAATTCATACTAATTGATTAGGAGGAAAATACAAAGATAGGTTGATTAAAACAATTTTTTAGTCCACTTACCTACAGATTATATTTTATACATAGATCATAATAGATCTTCTGAATTTTACCATTGAGTAATAACTTAAAATCATATATTAGACTGGCATAATGAAATATCATTTCTCCTCAAATAAAAATACTGTCATGTTGTGACGTAGGTATAGTTTTCTCAGTGTGATGACTGTTCCTATTAAAATGACCACATTCACTATTTTTCTTTTCTCTAAAACACCTTTGTTGTAAAATTAAGCTAAAACGAAAGTACCGAAATAGAACAGACCGATATGAAGCTTAATTTTTCGAATGTTGCTGATTCTTCGACCTGTGACTCGTGAATCAAGTTTATATTCCGACATGAAGACATTGGCCGGCCATTAGCTGCGGCCGCGAGTTCCGCGAACTACGCCCAGTTAATTGAATAGTTCCTCGTATGTCGCTGGTGCTGCACTAAATGAGACTTTGTAAGATTTGCCCACATTTAAAAAGTTGTTTAGCCACTCATTTATTGCTTAATGCTGGACTTCTGTGTTACAAATTTTCAGTTTTTAACGCTTTCATCCTTAGTTAATCAGCTATTTAGTATTTTTCTGCAAAAAGTTTATCGCAATTTGAAAAAGTATTTCTTTGAAAAAAAAAATTATATAGATTATTAGTTCTGCTTCTTAAAATATTCGAATCTATCTGTTGTCAAAGGCAGCTCCAGTAATCGTCACCCGTTTCTTATACGATTAAATATAATTTTGTTTAAATATCGATTTATATTTGTCGTTTCCTCTGGATATCTCACTAGCGTTTAGAATAATGATGATCATATTATATGTTCATTGGAAGATTTTAAAGTAGAATCTGACTGACATCAACAACTGGGGGTCTACTCCCAAAAACGAAACGAACAAACGAAAGGTTTCGTTTTTGAAGATTGATCAAAAGTTTGCGAATTAAAACGTGGTTTTTGATTTGTATAAATAATATTTTGTTTTTTGATAACGCTTTATTCGCATTCGAAGTGAGTTGGTTGCGATTATGAGCAATAAAAATTGCTAAACATCATCGGATCCGACATATTTCGTTTTTGGTAGTAGACGCCCTGCTTGCTTGTGTGAATACAGTGTAATACGTTCTGGTGAACATTTAGATTTAACCATTATTTAAACTGCCTGCCTCAACCAATCACAATAAATATAATATGATGATTAAATTAAGACTATCAGCCTTACAGCTTACAACTTAAAGCTATGCTTTAATAACACCGAACATAAGCGACTCCAAGTTAATGAGAGTACTTATACTTAGCCCGCAAATGTTATCCTTTCGTATAATTACAACCCAGCATAATGACCCATCATTAGAGGGACTTTTAAAGTTATTACCAATATACATATCATTTCAAAGTATTAAAACTAAATTTACGGAATACGCCGCCCGAAACTTCCTTAAGACAATCTCATAAAGTTGAAAATCGCGAAGAGCCAGACAGTTTTCCAGTGAATTTCGCGTTAGTTCCATTTCAATACTGTTTTTATGGTAAGGCAAGTATTTTTAATTCCTTTAAAGTGTGAAGGGAGAACATAATTGCTTAATAAACGTAACCGTACTTAACTAGAATGGCTTGTGATAAAATAAATTTGTTATTTGACAGGAAAATTGTTTGTCACGCTCTAATGAACGAGTTGAAAGGGACAATGTTCAGAGAATCGAACCAATAGATATTATGTTATGCGATACAGGTTAATCAAAGAGCGTTAATTGCTTTCCGTTTGGTTTTTTGCTACACATTTAAAGGTAAACATGCTCTGTTACTTGGCAAATACTTAGATTACGAATTAGTTCAGGGTAATAAATCTCAAGGCCCTAGTATTACGTAGCTATTAAAGTAAAAATAGCGATGTAGATGAAAAAAATAATTTATTTACCGTCTAAATGGCATTAGTCATTTATTTTGTTAAAAAAAATAACTTATATTTACTAGCGAAAACTACAAACTGAAGTTGTTAATTTGAGATTAGTTCAATTACCTACATTTTTGTGCTAAGCAACAGGTATCAGAACGTAACTTCCATAATGTGTACATTGGCAGTATTGGCACATCAAGATAGATTGATATGTTATCAACAGTCCACAATCTTGATATTTTCTAATGTTAAATTGATTCTAGACTTCTTTACCAAAATACAATTCTGCCAATGTCATGGTTTTAAAAAAAGAAAGATACACAATAAAATGTAGGGTATCAAATCAGGAATAATATTTTGACAGTACAATCTTTATTATATTGTATTTATTATTTGTTAATTACAGATTCGCAACTATAGATCTACCCACATATAGGTACGGTAATTTTCAAACATAAAGCTTGGAATATGTTTTTCATATTTCTTATGAATAGTGGAACATACGAGGAATTTCACGCCTTAGGCTGAGGAGCTAGATTGAAGATAAGACGCCAGTTAATGCACCCATAGAGCCTACCTACTAGTGTTGTACCAGCTCCGTCAAAATAGCGGGACAGAAGTAGACTAAAAGTGGGGCAATTTTTTTCGTTATTTTTTAAGTACCTTAACTACATTATGTTGATCTCTATGCTGAAATTAAAATGTTTGAAAGATACATAAATATTACAAAACTGAATTATCTTATTATCTTATATCCATTTAATGTACTGACAACGCTTATTTCGGTATTGATTGCGTTCACAATTTCATCATTTTTAAGTTTTTTTTTGGAAACCGCATAAAAAAAGGTTTTGCATAACCCAAATATTGGCTTATTGAGATTAAAGCTTTTGAATACTTAAGTAAATCTTCAAGGCCGAATGCTCTTTTAAAAGCCAGTCGGGAGTTACAATTGGTTTCCTATTGTGTCTAGTTTGCTGGGTCATATGTATAGGTTATTTGCCAAATTATTATATGAGTGTGGTATTGTATAATATATTAAATATCGTCTTAATTTTCATATCAAAAACAGTTAATTTAGCATCAACAAGCAGCCACTTGCGGCTCCGTTGAAATGTAGACCACCGCTTCATTTATCTAGGGGGTGAACCTTTACTTAGGTAGGTACACGTCGCAAATATTTTCTTATCTGAACGCCATATATCAACGGTTTGAGCTGTGCATTAATATAGAACAATATATTACAGTTTCTGGGTAAAATGAAATAAAATTTGAAAAAAAAAAAATAACTTCATCTCAGGATCATCAAGACCAAAATTGAGTAAAAAACAGGATTTAAGTGTCCCGTTGAGGGTCGTGTCGGGACGGGACGTAAAACGGGACATCTCACCAAAAACTGGAATTTAAACCACCTTACCACTCTACATAGAGGCTAGTCTATACCTAACTTAACCACCGCCACCTTCAGTAATTTTATAAAGGTGCCTTAATAACCGTTAGAACAATTATTTTGCACGAGCTTGAAGTTATTTCTTTAAAGTTATTTCTAACGCGCGGGTAAATGCATAGCGCTGATTTAAAACAATTTGAAAAACTTCATGATAACTCTATTTTTTAAAGAAAAACATTCATTTTATATGTGTTTTATTGCTGTAGTTGAACTTAGTATATTTTCACCGTTATAAGAACGAAAATATTTTCAAAACTCATATATTTTTCGCATCGTATTTTAAAATTTGTATAGATACCTTCTGTTTCTCAATTCGTCGCCTTATAACCTCGTCATGTATATGTTTATTCTGTCTATCTTATCGTTTTGCTTATTAAAACGAAAGTAAAAAGTATGATTTCAATTTTGATATCCTTTACCTACTACCAATAGACTACCCATAGTTGCTAATAATGTACTTTGCAATATTATTCAAACTGGACAACCACCGAGTAGCTATTGTTTAAAGTAAGAATACTTTCAGAGTGTGTTCAATAAAATGTTCATCTATAATTTCGTGCTATAAAACTCGCAATAAAATAATGATATTTTAAGGAAACAGCGTTTAACTGCGTGGCGTAAGGTGAGATCGCTTAATCGCGACACGTGTGCACATTAAGAGTTATTACGGCATATTGAATCGGTTGCAATTACTTTAAAAATTTGATTAAAAAGACAACATAACCAATATTAACCAATCTTCAGTTTCATTTAAAACATTACTATTATCGCGCTCAGGAGAGTAAATATGACCACTTTGCGGTGGCTTTGTACACTCACCCGACGAATGTGTCGTAAAATTAAATTTTATAAAAATTAATAAAACGTAAACGAAAAGAGTTGTAATTACTTTTTAAGTATAAGTAGAATGTTGGAAATGGTATTTAAAAAGTATTGTAGGAGAAAAGTATTATCTATTACCATAGTAGAAAGAGAGAAGTATGTAATCCTCCAACAAATGCACGGAGCGTGGCTACTATGTGTGCGCGCCCCGCCCCGCCCTTTACCGACGCGCGTCGCACGCACACACTGACAAATATTCACAATCTTTCAGAGTCACCTCAGTTAAGGCTGTGCACCGGAGCGAAATTATAGCACCGGAGTTTCGGTCGAAATTTGACATAACCGATTGATAACCGGTGAATCACCGGAGATTGTGCATAATTATGTTCTTTTTTTAAATTATCTTCTAAATAAAAAATTTACCATATTATAATATTTAATGGATATTGCAAAACATTACAAAAAGATACAAAATTATAATTTTAATATTTATTTAACAGAAAAACGAAAAATATATGTATGAAGTCTTAACATGCGCCCAGAGCTACAAAAAATATATTTTTACTATTAGTTGATTATAAAAGTTTTCATTTAAAAAGCATAACATCAGCGTCAGACTGCAGCGGTCTTCTCCGATCATAAAGGATGTTGCCCATTGCTGAAAACACCCTCTCCGACTTCACAGAAGTTGCTGGCATAGAAAGATATGTATTGGCAATATCATTCAGTTGTTTTATATGTTTGTTTATTAATATCCCAAGTGACATAACAATATGCCAATCATGCCTGCTTGTTCTTAAAATAAGAATGAGTACACTTATTTTCACTGGTTCAACTTAAGCAAGATTCACTGACAGCCCTAAGGGTATAGGCAGTTATCGTTCGGGGCGTTAGTTTACCTACTGTTCTCTTTCTACTATGCCATTACTGCACTAATAGGACCTAAGTGAGTAGGTACTGTTTTACCAGCTAACTCCGTTTGTATTATCAAAAAATTTAATGTTTTATCCCATATTGTTCAAAAAATTTTCCTCACAAATAACATCATCAATAAATATAAATATGCTTTTTTTGTCAAGAACAACTTCTGTTATATTGTAATAGTCTAACTTTACCACTAATCGCCAAAATAAATTAAGAAACTACTAAATTGAATAGTATTTTTTGCTTCATTTGCAATGGTCAGGACTAGATTTAAAAGAAAAAAAATCTTTGGTAAGACCGCTAGTCAAAATAAAACAATGTGTCAAAAGGAAACAGTATGTATTTATCGCTCGGTCACGGCTCATCGCATAATGACGGCCTATTATAGTCGATTGAGTTGTTCCCACCGTAAATTGGTGAGCCAATCGGCTTTAATTAATAAGGCGACCCTCCCATTTGTACGCGCAAAAAATGCTTACAACGACCAGTGTTGCCAGGAGTCTGTAGATAAAATATCTCAGAGAGATAAAAGCTATGATTAAGGTGAGCAGAGATTGCGGATCAGCTGTATACTGTCAGCTGTATGTAAAATTTTTATTGATTTTGTTTACAAAAATGTAATGAAAGTTTTACAAAATTTATTTATTTTATGGTACTTGCTTTTACCTATATTTATATATTTTATTTACAATTTACGAATCAAACCAAAAGTTTACAAGACTGTACAATGAAACAATAATTTAATGTAGCTATACAAGTACCTATCTCAAAGTATAGCTAACTGAAGCCAAATTTCATTGAAATCCACTCAGTGGTGTTTGACAAAAAAGAGTTAAATCATCCATACATACATATAAACATTTTTACAAAATTTCTTGTTTATAATGTTAGGTAGGATTATTGGAATTGTGGCAGTAACAATGAAACATATATTTTTAGATGATATATTTTAAGATAGCTGTAAATTTTATACATAGTATTAATTAATCTGACATGATTTAAATTAAGACTAATCGAGAAAGAACTTATCTTAAAAAAGAAAAATACTTGGAAAAACTATTAAAAGAACAAACACAGAAATTACCTTCTGTCAACGCCGTCTGACACGAGTCGCCCCGTAGTGACGTAAGCGCAGTTTTTATAACACCAACATTGGATTGATTTTTTATTGAGGTGACTGTACCGGCAAATTGTTTTCCTTAACCAAATCACTACTAAGTGTGGTGTTTGTAGGATAAATCTGACTAATTTGACGATTAGTAAACTGCGTTTGTAAAAAAGCGATGTAGTCTTTTTACTGGCGTCTCTATTTTATTTATTTTTATTTAAAAAACTTTATTGCACAAAATAAAAAGTACAAAAGGCGGACTTAATGCTAAAAGCATTCTCTACCAGTCAACCGTTGGGTCATGCAGATAGTTCGTTTATGGGTGCGGTAACAGTGAAAATGTGAGTATAGATTACAACAAAAAAAAATAATATTAATTAATAGCAACAAATTAAACACCAGAATAGAATACAAAGGTACATGGTAAATTAATATAATAATAAAACAAAATAAAATAATATATACATCTATCTAATAACAAGATATATATATATATATATATATATATATATATATATTATATATATATATATTATATATACTTATATATATATATATATATATATATATATATATATATATATATATATATATATATATATATATATATATAATACAAGTGAATACATAAAGAAAAACAAGTTAAGCAAACAAAATTTTATTTAGAGGAAATTTTATTTTATTTTCTACGTTTTCTGCAATAAAAATCAACTATTTTATTATGCAATGCAACATCATACATACATTCTTACAACCTTTCGGGTTTGTAATGTTCCTAGGATGTACAGATAACAGGGAAAAACTATAGTTCGATTATAGTTCTTATGTCCGAGATATAAGGGCGGTACGAAGTCAAAAGTGTACTGACGTGCTTTCGACCGCACATGTCATTTCACCTACAGAAGCCGGACCCCCAACTGCTACTGCTACGTACTTTTATTAGCTTAGTAATTCACGCGTCACCTCAATGAGATTATGCGACAGTGATTAGTATGTAACACTACAATCGACTCCCGAGGTAATGTTCGGATTATAACCCGCACAGCTGGGTAGGTGATGTTATAATTATTGGGGATTAGCCCCAAGTGGATTGACATCATCTGACTGTTCGGCTAGTGCCGTACTTACGCATTTCGTAGTCAAGTTATCGATAAATGTTTTGACTCGTTGACATTGATAAAGTTGCCCAGCTTGGTTCGCCTTTTAATAATGCTGTCAATTCGAGAGTCGCTGTCAACTAAACATTATTATAAAAAGGAATTTTTGTTTGTGCGTTTTATAGGCTCTGCTACTACTGAAACTGATTTTTCAAAATATTTTGTGTTTTGGAAGCTACACTATTCTTAATAATGTAACCCACTACTGTACACAATGCAAAAAATATGTATCTACACGTGTGAGCCGGATATACACCCTATCTTCATACACAAATATAATTTTTGATCCCCGACGCAAGAAGATGAGTATAATACGTTTGACGTCGTTGAGTGAGTTTGAATGTGTGTGTGTGTGTGTATGTGTGTGTGCGTGCGTGTGTGTGTGCGTGTGTCTGTGCTTGTATGTGTGTAAACCAAGTGGTATTAGTATTTTTCCGTAAAAGGGTTTAAAATATTTATAGTTTTGTAAGGAAAAAACAAAATCAAAGGTTCATCCGTTCGGGAGCTACGGTGCCACGGACGGGCATACACACAGGAAGACATACAGACAGACAAGTCAAACATACACTACCCCATCGTTTTTGCGTTAGTGATTAAAAACACAAACGATATCAAATTGATAGCAGCACTAAGTTGAGCGGTGCGCAGGCGCCGCGGCGTCCCATCAGCTCCCCGAGGGCCAATAACTCACGCGACCCGTCCGCTCCGAGCTCACCCACTTGTGGGGTGTCCGCGGCTAGGAAGGTCACAATACCAGTTCATATGGAAACATTTTTTTTTTATATTACCCTTCAAGATTGACCTCATCCCACCTGATGTTACGTGGAAATGAGGTCCTAGCTTAAGGGCCACAAGTACCTACAGCATATTAAATCTGTTACTGGACTTGTCACCCTTACCTTGAAGTCTTGAATTTTGCATGATGGAAATTGCATTTCTATAATGAACTGACGTACTATCCCTGTTTTTTCCACATTTTCTCCCATACATTTTAGGTCATGTTTAATTTGTATTTTAAATGAGTACCTATGAAATCAAAACGTGTAATAATTTATTTCAACATTAATTGCAAAATGTCAGCCAGTGCAAAAGTCAAACGGTTTAATGGATTCCGTATTTTTTTATTACCAAAATCAGAAACAACGATTGAACCACAACACTCAGACCCGAGGTAATCTAGAAAATGTTATTAATTTTGATCCGACCGGGAATCGAACCCGTGACCCAGCTCGCCTCTCGTATACGGAGGTCATCAAACGAAATTACATACTTACATGTCAGAAAAATGGTGTCCCTAATTTTTTTGTTGATAAAAAAAATATATATTCAGTTGGTTTAGAAGCTAATTTTATTTTCAAAGATATTGTTTGATTTAAATAGATGACTTCTGGTATTTTACTTTTGTTTTTATCAATAAGTTTTAAATAAAGCCTCAAAACGAATGGTTCAAAGACTATTATCTCAGTGTACTGGGTTTGATTTGCAGGTCGAGCATAGTATTGTGCCGACCTACGACATTACCTACAAGTCGACACAAATACAGCGTCAGCAGAATTGGCGTGTAAACAACGCTCCATAAACGTAATGCATGACATCGATCCTACATCGCGATGTTAGAGTTTTCGTCGCCACTAAGTATATATACAACAAACCAAGATTGGTAGTTGGGCCTTGGTCCCCGAGCAGATAACACCTAGCTCGGCGAAAGTACTTCCACTTTTAGTAAAGAACATACGTTCCTTACAGTATGTTTCAAGGTTTTTCAAATTATTAACACCTTTTTGGCAACAGTTGTGATTAAACCATGTAACGGTTTCTGTAACGATGGTATGATCCCAATTAAGCCTTACGTTAAATAAACTGAGACTTTATTCTCTTTATCGATTTTTTTTATAGTTCTTTACGCCGCACTAGCGAACTTTAAATATTAAAATATTTAAAGTTTAAAGTAGATAAATATTTAAAGAAACAGAAAAATTGCATCTCCCCTTACGGAGCGGGAATCGAACCCACGACCTTCACGTATTGCGCGTGCTGCTTTTTCCACTGAGCTAACCGCAAGTTATCGTAGGCGTTGAATTTTTTCAGCTGTATCAACCCGTTAGCATGTGCACCGCAAGAGGAGATAAAAAAAAATCTGTTTCTTTGAAATATTTATTCTCTTTACTTTTATGAAGCAAAGAACACTAGGTGTTCTTTTTACTTAAACACCAACACATTGACACCTACTATAATTAAGTCAGTACGAAACAAAACACGCCCTTACATTGTGCATCAAAACATTTATAGACTCTTCTGTTTGCTTATTTGCAAACGTCACCTCGCAAGCTTATCACACCACACAAATGCGGAGCAGTTCCAATTTAGACTTTATTATTAGGATCATAAAGGTGGTGGAAGTGGGCGCGAGGCGAGCCACATCGGTCTGATTTATCCCACCCTAGGGAGTGTTCCACATTGTTTTATAATAAGCCCGACAATAGATTACACGCACGTCTGCGCAGTTGTGAACACACATTTGTGTTCATTATGTTGCGTCTAAACTTGGTTATGAGGAGATGTGATTCGACTGTTGTGGTTTATATTACTGCAACAATGTTGTACTGATATTTTCTTATTTTAAACCAGCATGATAATAAAGACAAATTAACAATTGAGAATTATATCAAACATAAATGGATTGATTAAAAAACCAAATATAAAACACTCAGAAAGTATGGATTGCGCCAATTTTGCGTAGGCCATCCAACATAAGTACTTTGAAACAACAAACAATTACTGACGTAATATGACGTATTCTAGCTATGATTCCTTACTGTTAAGTAGCCTAAAATAAGATTTGAGTTTCAATTGAAACTCATAATGGAATTGTTGTATGATACCTAAGATTACATGCCATTGTCAGCGCAGTGACTAAGCCAGGTTTTGTTGTTTTATCCCTTATCTCCCTTTATATTCGAAACAAAAAGTAGACGATATTTAAATCCATGTTTCGAGCTATATTTGTGCCAAATGTCATATATCTAACTTAAAAAAATAACATTTTCCGATATAAACTTTCAAGGGCGGTAGGTATTACCTCAATCTTCCCTTATTTACAAAAAAAAGTAGCCCATATCCGTTGTAGAGATTCAACGTATACTTATGCCAAATTTCATCACAATCTTTTCAGTGGTTTAGGCGTGAAAGCCGGACAGACAGACAGACCGCCAGACAGAGTTACTTTCGCATTTATAAAATTAGTATGGATACTTATAAACAAACGCATTTGATACAACCTATCACAAACAGTGACACAGCAGCCGCTATCGTCGCAAGGGCGTTTATGGCGCAACTCCATAAGATTTATTGACGTTATTATCTCGTCTGCCCTCGTAGACGATGAAGCAAGTTCGCCGATGCCGTTTAATATGCCGACACGGGCTATTATTGGGATTGCTGTATCAAGTAGTGCTACTTCGGCTTGTTTTGATTGTGACACTTTGTAGGACTAGATAGATAGATACATACACTCTATTGCACAGTAAACATTTACAGAAGTTGGTTTTGCAGACAAATTCAAGTACAATTTAGGCGGTTATTGCTAGAGAGCAATCTCTTGCAGACAACCTTTAGGTAGAGGAAATAGTAGATATCAAGAAACGGGTACGGAATTACAGTTGGAGTCTTTCTGAAACTTAATTTAAAAGAAAACTTCCTAGTCTCCTCTAGATTTGTAGAAACTGTCTTTTTTTTAAATAAAATATTTTTTTTTAAATAAAAATATTTCCGTGCGTCAAATTTACTTGTTATTAAAGTGCAATTGAGGCGATGATATCAAAACAAAACGATTTTTTCCAGGCGAACTGTTCGTAATCAGAAATTTCGGTTTTTGATTTATGAAATTGTGTATCGGTTATTTTTCTGTAAATAAATGTATGTACGTACATATTATAATGAAAATATTGGAAGGTTACCCGAAATGCTAGCTCCACAAACAATCCAAGAAAAACATTTTTAGCTAAAAATAAACATCCCGTCGATTTTTTCGGGATGCCATCATCACATTCTGGTTTCCTTATCATGGTACCAAAGTCAACTCCTTTAGATCAAAACCATTTTCTACATCTGTTCCTATACTACGAAGTTTTAAATGGTCGAATTGAGAAACCTCCTCTTTTTTAGTCGGTTAAAAAGCTACTCTCTTTGCACTCGAAACTTTGCAATAAATTGTGAATATATTCGACCCGGAACTATCTATCTAGTATATAATCAATTATACGTATGAAAAATATTTGTCAAAATTTTAAAGTTTCTTTCCAGAAAAAAAAATCAGTCAAAATACGTAGTCGGATAAAAAAAATCGTGCAACTTATTAATTAACCTTCAGAATTTTATTACTGACACAGCTTTTTACTATTCCTTGTCTACAAATTATGTACCCATTAAATTTGTATCACTAACATTTCAATGTGAAACAAACGACAATAATAACTCAACCAATCAAATGACTGCTACAAATGATAACTGGCATTAGTCATCCATTTGGTTGTAATATAAAAGTGACTATTTAAAAGTCCTGTTGTTTCATTTAATTGTCCCCTCACAATAGATTGTGTTCTATAGTGATGTCTTACACGAACACAGATACATTAATTTAATCAAATTGCGAGTTACCATTAGCTATGATATGATAGTATCTGTTTTACCAGTCTTTTAAATTGATTTTTTTATGTAAGGGCGTTATCATAATTTGTTCGTAGGTAAAATACTGTGTATAGGTAAAATAAATAAACTTGCATCCTCAATCTAAGTGTTTCTTTTAAACTAGGTTTGTTGTTATTTCACTTCATTTTGTACACGAATTCCATAATATTTGTTTTAAACGTAAATACTGTATGTAAATGTATATATCTAACGGATGTATGGATTTAATTAAATAATATTTGAATTTTTATGTATTCATTAAGTACCCGTTTGTCGATATCTACTATTTCCTCGATGAACCTTCAGGTTGTCTGGAAGACCCTACTTTCTAGAAAAAAGGCTGCCTAAATTGTACTGTAATATGGTTATAAAACCAATTATGTATCTATCGGTCTAAAATAATTTAATGTCAAAGCATAGCCAATTTGATTTGTCAAAAAAAAACTTTTATGATTTCAGTGAAATGTTGACATTTTCTTTGGGCAAGCTCCTATTTTAATGGAGTTTAATGTACATCCCTCCCATTATTAGTTTAGTGACGCAACTAAGTTGATATAGTATATAAACTGATGTCATGTTTCCACAGATTCTTTTTGAGATTCCTCCAGAATCGCTTGTAAGAAAAGCTTCAGAAGCAAATGCTAACAAAACAATATGAAATTGGTTCATAACTCAACTGATGATTGAACGAATATTTAGCGCACATACATTTAAAATAGGTGTAGTCGTGCTTTTTTATAATTTGCTTAAAAAAATTGAAACAAGAGTTTTGTAAATTGTCAATCCTTAAAGAGTAGAGATTATGTAAATGTTTTAATATGCGAGGACTTGAACATACTACCGATTTACATATTGTAATTTATTCCATAAAAGGTCAAGCCAAAATGTATTTAGGTAAACTTAATCTTTGGCTTTAAAAATCTGAAATCGTCATCATGCCTATTACCCCTTCAAACCGCGGAAAGTTTTCTACACAGTCGCATAATCCGTACTAATCCACAAACAAACGACGCAATTTTGACCTTCAATGAGAACCGTCAATATTTGCGTTAGAATTAACCCCTAAACCGGCACAAAGTGACCCAAATCCTGGCGGGTCCCCGCGCTCAAGCAGGCGCACGGCCCGTGACGCGCGGGTTAATTTTATGCTACATTAATACGCGGGGGTTGCCAGTTTTTAATAGGGTTAGTTATGGTGGCCCCTCGCCCTGCGCTTTCTCAGCCGGCAATATGTTATGTCGGGTCCCAGGGATTACCGGTGTTGTGATAAGCGGCGTGATCTACGCTAAATGGTGCCTCTGGATTTTGATGGGACTCGAGGATTGCTGGTGTGGTATGCCGACTTTTATTCTGAAATGGGTCTTTTGATTACTGCAACTACTTTTTTTTATTTAGTTATTTTTAAGTATGATATAAATAGTGATTTGATGTAAAATATTTTAATAGTTGATCCGTTAGAACTATGATATCGCTCTTAGCTGTTGAATCAAGGATGGTGGGTCACTCGGGGCAAACATTCGCGTGATGTACCTACTGTGTTAGGGTTTAAATGTATTTAAGTTATCTGCATTGCTTCCTTTTTCCTTGACACAAGTGCATAAGATCTTACTTTGAGATAAACTGAATGTGTGGAGTGATATGTACATATTATTTGCTAGCGGCCCGCTCGCTTACGTTTCCGTCGAATTTTCAACGTTTTTTTCTATTACAAACCTAGTCCTGCAAATTAGAAATATAACAAAAAAATAACTAGATATTCCTTAAGCGCAGTTGTTCTGAAGTTATGCGCTTACAAAAACATTAACAATCGCTCAAAAAAGAAATCTCCAGTACAAGACTTAATAGGAACAATAGAAATGTTTGTTTACGTGGGAAAAGCGAGTCAAAGCAAAAGCGTGATATAAAAATACGAGTTACGTATATAATCCATTACGGGCTGGCTACGAACGATGTTCATACGCTTCTTGAATTAATTTACGTGTCTTTTGCATAATATTTAAATACTTAATTATTAATTTTCCCATAGTTAAGTTCATCATATCGAAATTATGCAAATGAGCCATTTCAGCTTCATCGCAATTTTTGAATAAGTTATTAAGTAAAATAAGATCATAAATATTATCGTAAGTACCATTACACCATTTTTGTTACGTTCGCCGAGTTCCCAATAATTCCCTCGCTTAATGGTAAAACTGCACTTTTTGGTATGTGACGTGGTTAAAATATGCAATTTATTGTATTTCTAAAAGAATTGTACAATAAAACTGATCCAAATAAATGACATGGACTAGATGACCATCTGGCAATTGACCCCATATTAGAAAAATATATTTGTATATTTTCTTTTTATTTTGTGCCTATTTATCTTCTATTTCTTTCTTTTCCGAAACAAAACATCTCGGAAAACCTGCTAAACTCAGCTATACCGCAGTAGCACCAAGAAGCTGCTTACTGCGCTGTGCTAGAAAGATTCGTATAAAATTCACACTCTTACGCAAATTTGTGCCTAACACTAACAGCATGTTTTGGAAACTAGCCCAATTCACTAATGCCTTTTCATAAATAAAGAATTACCTAACTTAAAACGCTTGGCTAGATTACCTACGCGATCGAACCTAAATACCTAACACCTCTATTTTTACGCCGCTACAAAGTCTCCCATTAAAAAAAGTCAGTTAAATTCGACAAAACAAAGCATGAAACAGAATTAGTAACAGACAAAAAAAACAATGACAAAACTCCTAATTTATTCATACACCATACGGGAGCGCGAAATTAGTTGTTGATTTAACTTTTTTTGCTGACGAAAAAAATTATGGGTGACATTTTTTTAATCCAGTCCCACGCAGGAAATAAACTAATTTATTTACGCCAGTAAATCGATTGGATCCGACCTACAAAACAATAGATTTCTAAAGCGGAATAAATTGTAGCTTTCCAATTTATTTACACGCTTCAGATTGAGGTGGAATTGATATAGCGAGTTATGGCGTCTTTCAAATAAAATTTATTTAACCTTATTAATCGAATTTTGTATTTATTCTTAATTTATATGTAAAAAAAAATATAGATACTCTAGTAAGTCTCGTTTGCAGTAGGTATTATACCATTATTGCACTGTAAAGAAGGTATGAATTTAAACAACATTATTCTCTTCAGATAGTTTTTTCAATTGAACATAAACATCATTGCAAGAAAAAAAAGGACGTCAATAACATTTTGTTTACCCTATTATACCTTAAAAAGCCCTTCAGAGTTACAAATCTAAAAACTTTGCCCATGGGACATATATCCGATGTATCGCCAAATAAACCGCTAACCACAGCACTATTGGCGGGAAATCGCTCGTCTCCCGCGACCAATCAAGAAGGGGAGATGTCAAACAGAAGAAGTTGTATTTGGATTCAAATTTAGATTTCAAGTCGATCAGAAACAAAACAATGCCGGGTTCTAATCTTTTTGATAACAAAAAAATATCATCATAAATTAAAAACTTTTTACAGGTTTAAGTACCTATGTAATTAAATCAGATTTATGAACATCAAGTTTATTAAGGTTTTTAATCACTTACATTTATTCGCAATACTGATCATATATCTTCAATTAAATATTCTTAAATTTACAATTGAGAATAATTAAGATAATTTTTATAGGATTTTCATTTCAAAAACAATAATATCTAAGCATAGAATCAATTAAAAATTGTTATATAAATCCTGCTTGGAAGATAAGAATACATTCAGTTTACCTAACATATTTTACTCCGAATAAGATACTTTTTATTTCGAATAATATAACGAACGAAGTCACTAAATGTATCTTTATTTTGTTACTGGTTGCCCCACTTAATGTCTGTGTTGAATTTAATGAGAAAATTCAAGATAAAAATAATAGAAAAATTTAAGATCTCCAAATCATTTCTGAATGAACATCTTAAAGGGATTAGTCAGTATCGAATCAGGAATTAGCGCCACTTTTACCAATATAACGGGTCTCACCAATCTGGCATATTTGCGTTAAATCCCTCATCTCCCGTGACCAATCAGAAAGGGGTGCCGATATGAGCACTATGAAAAAGTAAACACCAAAAAAAGCGTGACCAATTTGACAAATGCATGTTTTGGGGCACGCGCCGGGCGATTTGACTCGCTGCGCGTGCGCACCGCTATGAAACCGTATTTTTAGACTGAGTTTTAAACTCTTTGTTGGAAAGTAAAGCTTTCGAGAGTCTATTGTTCGTTTTTCTTATTTGAATTTATATTCCACTTTACATGAATGTGTCAATAATGACGAAAATGTGAGTTAAAATTACTTGATACCTACATTGGCAATTGTAGTGATTACCTATATGATACCTACATTGGCAATTGTAGTGATTACCCATGCAAATGAGTCGGGATAGTATTCTACTATATTGTATGCTGATTTCAGATTTGAACAAAAAATCCTAGTACGGAAATAAACATGGTCTTTTTTTTCGCAGATAGGTTTTTTCTTGTAGTGTTGTGCAGTAAAGCAAAATCGGATATTTCTTTATTTTAGTAATTTCTAGCTTTAATTAGTGGTAGTAGGTACCCATAGACAAAAGATAAATCGTCTATTTAATTTCTATGCTCTACTTTTAAACTAAACTTTCGGGCACAACGTATTTTAATAGCCGCCCGAATTTTACTGCAATGATTTTATGTAAAAATGTTTTTGTTGTACGTTGTACAGTGAAGAATAATGTCTATTATATATATCATGTTGCTTGTCGTAAATGAACATTTGTTCTTCTTTCAATTAAAGTCGTTAAAATATGATTACCTATTATCTGTTGTTCAATCCGAGAGTTGTACAGAACTGCTAATTAATGCGCATAAAAACAACACTAACAATTTTTAATCGCGTAGGTAAGAAGTGAAGGAGAAATGCGTCAAAACAATATGACTAATAAAGCAATTACATAGAAATAATAGCTCATGAATAATTTTAATGCACCTCATCATAATCGAATTAATAACATTATTTTAATGAACGATAGCCGTAGATTAAAACTGAAAGGAAAATAACAACGCGTTTAGATTAAACATAAGTTAAAAACAACAGCTGTGACAGAGCCTAAACAATATGGCGTCATTGGTTTTATTTTTAAATTCCCGGCGCAGGGTGTGTGGGAAATGGCCCTTGAAATTGGTCGACTCGGTTACATTTGCGCACCTTGCGAATACCCGACGACTTGACTAATAGGCCTTATTACGGACATTTTTGGCCTTTTGTCACTTGTTTGGAGTAATGAGGTTGTTTTTTACAATCTTAAGTAAGGCTGGCTTTCACTCGAGGGTACTTTTTACGAGTTTTTTTCCGCGAAGTGAAACAGTGGCATTGGCATTATCTGCCTACCACGCGTTGTTTATCTGTGATTGTGATCTGGCAATTTTGCTGTAGCAAGTGTAGCTTGTATTGTACAGTAGAAATAAGCTCTTTTGTTGCAATTTACTGGAGGCGCTCGTAATTGTTAACAGCACTTATATTTTGCCATTTTGTCGTCATTATCTATAACTTTTTTTTTATTCAAGTAAAGAGCATGTCTGTATTGTACATTTTGAATTGCATTAAAAGCGGCTGCTCGTCTTATTTTGAGTTATTGTGATGTACAATAACTGTAAGAACTTCAAAACAAAAATTATTGAATTTTTTTGATCACAATGGGTTACAAATTGCTTTTGTTTAACTTCAGAAGATTGTAAAATCCACGTTCGTCTTTATTATATATTTATTTATTTATTTATTTATTTATTTTCATAGAAAACCAACAGCGTTATATTAAATTTACGTTACAGTAAGTAAATTATTAAAAGTATGGCCAATAACAGGCTTTCCTTACATGTAATAAGTGTTGTTCTTATGCTAATATAAAAGTTTAGTGATGTTCAAATACAAGTATGTATCATTTTGTACAGTACAGTGAGTACATACAAGGATTTGACAGAAAATAAACAAAAACTTACGACTAAGCAACCGCCGAGCATTTGCCAAACATTTCACTTTAAATAGCTAAAGCCAAAAAAAAAAAATCTGATAGATTTAAAAAAAAAATCAATAATGAAAATAAGAGCAGTCTCATGGTATTTAGATTCTACATGGCAACCTAAAGCACATACCCGTCCGACCCTCAACACTCAATCTAATTGATGTGAAGCGGGAGGCAGACAAGTACCTACCTACTTGTACAGACAATAATAAATGCAAAAATGAAATATTAAATAATTAATTAATTAATTAAAAATTTTGTTAATTTCTCTCCTTAGTTTATTTTTACTGTTTGCAAAAATATCAATTTTGTTTTATTTGTTATAAAAATAATCATTCTTAGATGACTGAATAGTCGCCTATTTTATGATTTAAATGATAGCATTTTTTAATAGGTACTGTGGCTTGATATTGATCAAGACGCCTTCAAGGCTGCGAGGAGGCTATGAAACTTCACAGAAGAATTCTGTATAAGTCCTAGCTTCCCAGAAACGAAGTGTCCGCGGTTACAAATTTCACACTGAATGCAATCATTAACACTCCAAGGCAGGAGTTCCCAAACTGTTCTTCACGACGCCCCTCTAGCGTAGGGAAAACAGTGACACCGCGAAGTATACACTCATTATTTTCCTCTCTAATATGCGGTATGATTCTGATGAAATCTAATTTCTTCGATACTTTGCGTCTCAGGGGCATCGCCATAAAAGACGAGGGCTAGAAATGCTCAGCGCTCTGAATACGTTTGAGAATTCCTATTCTAAGGTGAGAATGAACCCCCTTTTTTTTAATGTGGAGAAATTACTTTTCGTACCGTTGCCGTGGGGACGACAGCGGCGTGTGTGGGGCTCCCTGGCTCTGTAAGAGCGAGGACTACCCAAACTAAAAACCCCACCCACTTTCTCATCGGCTAGTGACAGCGCCATGGGAAACTGGAGACCCATAACAGCCACAGCGTCGACAGAAGACGAACACCCTGCTCTGTTTAGTAAAATAACATCTTGTTTGCAAGCAATCTAACTATTTCGAAGCGAAGGGTATCTGTGTGATTCAGAGCTCGTTACATGTTCGCGTGGCGCCCTTCGTCGCCGACCCTTTTAGTTCGACTTGCTCTTTTCAATTGCTCCACAGCGCTTATTAGCGCTGATTCATACCTGTTATTTTAGCAACGCATCCTTTTAAGGAGTCAATTTAGCTTGATACATAGTCCAACTAAAAATAGACGAGTTTCTACGAGCCTTTTTCAAAGATTACGAATTTATTTCCTTTGAGTTTGTTTAGTAACAGAAAATGTTTTGTTTCTGATTTTTTCATTTCATTGAAATGCATTCAGTAATTTTTGCCTGAAAGAGTAACGAACAGACATCCAGACAACTATATTTTTTACAAACTTTAGCTTTTATAATACTAGTAAGTAGTATATCTTTAAAAGCAACATCGATAATAAGAAATTAAAGTACTCAAATGTAAGAATAAGTACATGCGGCCACAATTCTACATATCTATATTAGGTTTGTCGAAAATAAACTATAGCTTTAAATGTAAGTCGAAAATAAACTAAAAATTGCTATTTCGTTTCACAGGAAAGACACGTATCAGAAGAGGGAACAAAATCAATATCCAATCTCTGTACACGGGACAAAATAGAGATTCATCATTACTGGTTTCTTCTTTATATCGTTTGTTTGTAAACAAGCAATCAAAACTGTGACTACAAGGAAAGTTGAGTGATTCAAAACGGTATCAGGGTACGGGGTGGTTGGAAGTTGCAGGGTAGTGATTTATTTGAGCGCGCCCTCGCGCCGGCCCTTTATTTAGAATGCTGCTCTTTTCACTGCTTACTAGAGCTAAAGATTACAAATTAGATGTTGACACCATACACAAATAATTTTTAGGTATTAATGCCGTAAAAGCTGACTCAGTTGTATTAATTTTTACTACATTACTACATTAGTAGCAGGGGTCAAGCCTTCAAGGTAAGGGCGACAAGTCCAGTAATAGATTTATTATGCTGTACTTGTCACCCTTAAGCTAGGACCTCCTTACCAATTAATATCAGGTGGGATGAGGTCAATCTTGAAGTGCAGTATCAAAAAAAAAGTAAATAATTGTAAAAAATAGAAAATCTGAATGCATAATTTCTCAGAAAGGTATTTAATGAATTAAAAGCCCCTCTTAACTTTAAACCGTTCACAAATTGACAAAACTGATAATAGCACCTACTCTTACAATGATGATACGTCTTTTCTCTTCACCTGTTTGCATGGAGCGTTTTGGGGAAGTCGCAAAAAGCGATATGATCTTGGGAATTATTTTTGCCAACATATTTTCTTTCTTACATTAAGAAGTCATTCAAAAATAAACCATAAGAAAATGTATGTAACTCCGCTATTCATCTGTCTAAGACATTACAAAATGATGAAATCGTGTGCCCAGCTTGCCGCACCCGTTTGTGCATCCAATCTGTTTTCTTCGATTGTATTAGCTCGTTCATTTTCCTCTCCGCCGTTTATCTTGACATTTTTATTGGTTAATAGCTGTGTGTATTTTTTCGTTCTTATCGCGTGTTTAATGAAATTAACAAGTTGTACTTACTGCTCTGCTGTGATGGCTGGCGCCTTATCTGCCTTATCTGTAATGTCTTTCTTTGAAGCTCAGCGTGTTCTGACGTGTTAGTAATAATTTATGCGAATTATGAGCTTATTATCGCCGGGATGGTCTAGTGGTTTACTATTGGGTTATGATCTCTGGTTTCTAGGTTCAAATACCAGGTGGAACAAAATATGCTTAAATTTTTAGAAGTAAGTTCGAGTTAGTGAGCATGAATGGGCAAGCGTGATGATTTATTCAGTATCCATGGTTGTAGCGACGACTTGATTTTAATGATGGAGGTCTTAGCCGTGCAAAATGACTATTGCAATAATAAGTATGTGCTTTTTAAAAAATAAGTGCATATGACAAATATTATTTCAGCCAATCAAATTTCTTTGTTCAGACTTTTTTTGAATTTATATGACTTGCCTATACTACTTAATTTTTTAGACCTTGTTATTTTTTTTTATTTTTTTTAAATTACACTTCAAGATTGACCTTATCCCACCTGATGTTAAGTGGTAATGAGGTCCTAACTTAAGGGCGACAAGTACAGTATAATAAATCTGTTACTGGACTTGTCGCCCTTACCTTGAAGGCTTGACCCCTCCTACTAATGTAGCACCCCCCAGGAGCTCTGGAAACCTTACTCACACGCAGGAACACAACAACACAGAAGTAATTGCTATTTGGCTGCGGTCTTCTGTAAGGCGGGGACGTATTTCACCAGTCGGGCTGCTCCAGTTCAAGCGATAAATCGCTATGCCCTACCTCTTTTAATTTTATAATTATTTTCCTTTTCTATTTTATATTTGGGCATGAACTTTGTCAGCTCAAAAAGCTACTGGACGAATTAAAGCTTGCTTTTCTGATTTGTGATATGATTGTAATCGACCTATAGCTCTGAATTTTTCAGAAAATTTCAAAGTTTTAGAAACTTTTCACCGTGAAATAAATAAAATTCATGAACATTGAACTTTGCGTTATTTTATTTTGAGTATTACAAAACAGTAACTTACGCCCCTTTGGTTTTAGACAAGCTATTTTGTTTCACATTTTGAACACAACACAAAAATCATATTCAGCTAGTAATTAATACTATAATAACGCTTAATTTGTTGAGTCTAACTATCAAAACAATATTACCTATTCAACTAATGATTTGAGTTGGGTACTAAACATATCAACATGTAATCAAGTACCTGCCTAAAGTGTTTAACTATTATATATTAAATTTGTTACTGCCATCTGCTGGTACTTACATTCCACATAGCGACTAAGGGAACAAGACTATAAACCTAGAGAGGAGGCCTTGTTTCTGGCCTAGTCAGACTGGTCTGTACCGTTTAGTCAGTGTTGCCAGTTTTTTACCAAGGGATGATTACTCGGTAAAAATACAATGGTCCTATTTAGACCTCAGTTAGATTAATAAAATATTTTGAAAACGTTATTTTTGCTTTAACTGATTAATACAATTTTTGATGCTACCGCATATCAAAGTTTAGTGGATGGTGGAAAGAAGGGACGTCGAGCTAAATTTTTACGCAATGGACCTTAGCAAATTTTATTTAAATATATATATATATATATAAGTACACAAAATATTTTTCTTATAGTTTTTCGTTTATTTAATAGTCAAAACGGTGGAAATAACGGAGTCCATACTTAGTGGCAATATCAACCAGTTTTTTTTCATTACAATTTTAGGACGGTACATGATAAATTAATTTGAATACCATGAGGTATTACTTATTTTTTTAACTAAAATTTGTAATACTTTAACCCTATTTATATAACATACATATTAAACAATGCATAAAACAAGAAAATTTTTCATTCGTTTTTATTTCGTCCCTTTAATATTAAATTAACACTTTTTGCGATATTAAATATAAAATATAATGTTTTACAAATTATGGTTCTTCATTGTTACAATTTATTGATTTAATGGGACGTGAATTTATATTTAAACTGATACGTTCTTGTATATATTTACTTTTTAACTCTGTAAGTAACAACACTTCCTGAAACATCCTTGGTTCCCACATTTCTAAACCTAAGACCGTTTAAATCATAATGGTCAGTTGTTTTCACCAAACTAATGAATTTGATCAGGTTTCGTCTGTTGCGCAAGCAATTGTTTTATTTAAACAATTTCCGGTCAACAAAAAGTTTCATTTATCAAACTGGCGCGGCGATGGCCATTGAACTGTCAATATACAATCTGTTATGTTTCGTCAAATAGAAAAAGACTTAAATGTAACCTCGGAATATTAATATTTCCGTGGCAAAAACTAAAATTTTAAATCATATTATTTAGGTGCATACCTACTTTGACAAAAAATGAAGTTAACAAAAAAAATCTAAAAAGAAATAACATAAGTACGTCATTTCAATTTTACTTTACATTAATAAACCTAGGTAAATAAGTATTCGTTAGATACTATGAAAATAATGTTAGATTGAACAAATTACTAATACGGCGACTTTACTTATTCAATACAACTCTAATTATTGCAGTTGGTAGACTTTTCATTTATATTATATAGGTTTTGGAATTATCGACTTATGAATTTTAATAAATGAATCAAAATATAAATTTCAAACAAAAAGTACTGATTATAATACCTTTCATTTGGCTTGCAATCTCAAATCAAATGCATTGTCTTAAGTTAAAAATAGTTGTTTTGTCACAGTACTAAGTATAAATTATCTACATATTTAGGTTACCTAAAACTTGAATCCTATAACATACCTATGTTAGTAATTAAATAAGTTTAAACTTATATAGAGCAAAAAAGCAACATATATTAAGGGGAATCAACCATGTAATAACATGCCTTTCTACCTATTCATAACAATCAATCAAACACAACAATCATCAGCAGGCCTAGCCAGGACTAAATTTTATAGCGCTCTTGACAAACGTCAAAATCGATTGCTGATTGGCTAAAAAAACTACGAGTGAGGTGTGCTATTAGCCGATCAACAGTATCGAAAGTTTTGTCGCCTTGTGCGAGAAATTTGACAACGCATGCTAGGTCTTCAGGGCACTAATTTACTTCAAAACGTATATTCTTTGTTTGAAAATACAATTTTTATATAAATATTCTTAATTCGCTTTAGTTCAGCCTCTAATAACAAATTAATAAAAGCAAAAAGTATATAAGTACGCCATTATACTTCTATTTGGAAACCAATAATTACATATACATAGTTAAGCATTCTCAACTTAAAGTGCATTAATATTTATCAAAGCATGTGCCATTAATTTGCTTCTATCACCACGGACAAAGCAAACAATATCATAAAATAATATCACAGAATGCCGACTCATTAAACGCACCTAAGGGCGTAGATTTATTATTACTTGACAATAATGAAATGCAATCTTAAATTAGGTATAAAGGCCTGTCCGATAAAATGATCTAGTGAGGTTAAATGAAATGCAACGATTAATTGCAATATTATTGGTACTTAAGCAACTTAATTTTAACAATCTCGCTTATTTGTGGAATTTGAATTCAACTTAGATAGCCCAAAATGAATTTTAAATGCAAGGCTTTGATTTTGTCAAATTAAAAAAATCGATTATGGTGAAATGATCAAAATCACATTTGGTTTTAAATTAATTTCTGGATGGATTTTGGATCATATTTTATAAATTATATTTTAATTTCTAATTACAGGTTGTATGCATATATTTATTAATAGTTTTAATTTAATTATTAAATTTTAATGACATAATCATCCATTTGACGACCTCCGTAGCCGAGAGGCGAGCGGCTCTGACTTTGGCGAGCGCAATCTCTGAGGTCCCGGGTTCGATCCCCGGTCGGGTCAATATAGGAAACGAACTTTTCTATATTGTCTCGGGTCTGGGTGTTGTGGTACCGTCGTTGTTTCTGATTTCTGTAACACAAGTGCTTTAGCTACTTACCATAGAATCAGAGCAATGTATGTGATGTTGTCCAATATTTATTTTATTTATTTATTATTTATTTATTCATTTTTTTATTGATCTCCACTTTATTATTTATTATATAAAATTTATCGTTTCGCCTAATTGGATTTATTTATCTCCTTTGAGTAGAGCTTTTTGTATATAGAACACTTTACGTTAATTGATCTAATAATTTAAAGTCCGTCGTGGTCCTAAATTTATTTAAAATAAAAAAAACATCAAGACTGTAACTAAATACCATTTTAAACTCTAAATTTGACAGACGTAATAAGATTCTAATAAATTAAGCTAGGTGTATCATCCAAAATTTACCCATATCTTTTATTTGCATTTACACTTTCCCGCGTATTGTCTTCACGGTTCAACGAAAAAAAATCCAAGTGAATAATTTCATCGATACAATATTTAGAGTACGGCACATCACTAGTAGTAACACTTTTGCGTTGTCCGGGTGTAAACAGGCAAATTAATCAACGTGATTTAATTAACAATTACTAACGAGCCGATATCAGTTATTGACGCGTTGTCGTGTCCTTTTTATTTTTTATGGATGAACATTTAAATAAAATCTAACTAGCAATAAACATATCGAATACAAGTCATTTGTCATCGCAATTAGTACGAATACTATCGCGTTATTGCCTTAAGATTGTTGTGAAATACGCACAATGTATAATTTTAAGAGTAAATTTAATATAGAAAATGTAATTAGGTACATTTTTTTCCTTATTACCTACAAAAAAAGGATTTCTATTCAGGATGTTTATTTTAATTTTACTTTTACTAGGGGTTTGACACAAATTTGACACTACACTTACCATAGTAAATAGTTATTGATCTTGCGTTAGAAAATAAAATATTCCTACTGATTTTTTACACATTTACTACCCACCCGAAACATAAATATTTTATTAAAATTGCCGTAAACGCTAAAGCTTCCCATAACAAGAGCATCCGTGAAGCGTAAGTAGATTAAGTAACATTTTAAGCAATAATTTAATTTGACTACCTTTGAATGTTCTCATTTATGTACCGAAAAAACGTAATGTTTTGTGGCCAATGACGGTTAGGGTACAAAATACCTTATTTTTAAGCTTCGCACAGGAAGTCACATGTATTATTTTATAATTTTCCATGACATTTATGAGGCTTATTAGGCCCTTGTGTGGGACGGTGTGGGCGACAACGCGAAATAACTACATCCCAACAAGATCCAAAAACACCTTTCCCATTACAAGAAACACGCTCGACACATTTCACACATTTGCATTTACATAGAAAAAAGATATTGATATTTCTATTATAATAATGATGGGATAAAAAATGTACAATGGTATAGGATACAAAGCGAGCCATGCGTCATCCTCGAAACATTTAACATCCTAATTTCGTAAGTAACACCTCAGCGCTAGTGCCGACAAAGCTGTCGATAAAAATCTGGGCACCGACATCGGCGCGCGCGCAGCGGGCGGCCCCGCGCGCCTCTAATAACTTACATTTGGATTACACTCGTTAGCCTCTTCGCACCTTGCCCGACGTTTATTTTTTATTAATACAAAATTTATTCAAACGAGAGCCGAGATATTTCGGGAATAATGCCTTAATATTATTAAAGCAATAAGTTACGGCTAGGATCAGCGGGGAACGATCCGGCATTATTTATTTTATCATTCATACGTTACGTTAGACTTATAAGGTCAGCATTCGACCGACGGAATTAACACGTGACTGTAAAATAGGCGTTTTATTATTGGATTAGAATCACCGCTTTAAAATGAATAATTGGCCTTGTCGGTTGATTAGTGATTTGTAATATGGCATTAAAGATAGGGAGGTGTCATAATTCATAACTGAATTTGACAGCGGTCACGCTCGCGCGGGCGCTGCGGTGACGCAAACAGTTCATCGGTCAGGTATGTTACGGAATTGGAAGAAAAAGTCGTGTCGTATCTGTCATTAGTAATTAATGGAAATAAAGTTATCGAACACAACTGTATATTTCGATTAAGATAACACATTTGAAAGTCAAAGAAACAATTAAGCGGCATTCAACATTAATCAAGAAAATAATAAAGACTCTATTAGAAAATCTATTGATCACTGTCAAAAGATTTCTTTTAATTTAAATTTGATTTAGTAATGTCATTGTAGGCGCATTTAAACAAAATGGCAGTTAAAGATTTTCAGGTATGATGAGATGATAGAAAATAGTTTGAAGAATTATATTTAATAAAATGTTGCAACTGCGTGAATAACAACAGGCTTTTAGGTTTTAAACTAAGGTAGAGGTTCGAAAAATTAATTATATAAAATGTATAATAAATAAGACACATTGAACATTTTAATTGAATTGATTCCAACCGCTGGCCAATTAAGTAATAGTAAAGCATGTGTATTTTTCCTCTCTTATTTTGTTGATAGAGCCGCACCCTGCTTATGTACGCCCTTTAGGTCTGTAGATATTGGGTGACCACTGAACACCAGGGTCGTTACATTTGGGTCTTCTATTCAAATGTACGGCATAATAATCTATTTGGCACATTGTAGACTTATAACTATATATCTATTTACGTTATTATGGTTAAACGTTATGTGCTAAATAAATTTTGCTTCCTCTCTTTCTAATTTATAACTCAACAAAAATTTGGCACCTATGTAATATTTTCTATGTATGTTTGTATGTAATTGTGGCAAACTTCTTGTCACATTTTTTTCAATGCAATTTCTGACATATCGCATGGTCGTATCTTAAATAAATAGGTATTAAACGCCGAAATGTATGTAGGCGGCTAAGTTCAAAAATACTGGACCAAATCCGGTAATCATTTTTTGTTATATTTGTAATTTTCAGGACAAGGTTTGTGAAAAAACGTTTCAAATTTAGCGGGTTCGACCGCGTGAGAAGCTGTGGGGCCGCTAGTATTAAGAAGACAGTTACCTTATATTATAATAAAATTCTGACTGCAAACAAATTATTTTAGTTTATGCAACATATATTTTTTCAGCGTTGATTTACAGGTAAATCAGGGCTGTCCAACCAAACGCCCCGCGGGCTGCATACGACGTGTTTTAAATATTATAACGGAGGTATGATATTTTTCATTTCTTTCACTTTATTGTTAGAAAATAATCAAAAATTAAATTATTTAATTATATTTATATGCGGCGACCCTACAATCTATTAAGTAATTTTAATAGGCCCCTGACCATATTTGGTCTGGACAGCCGTGCTGTAAATTATCCCAGTGCTGGGAAAATGCCTCCTTCATTATTTGTCATTGAGTTTTTTAAATGTTGGATTAAATATGCTATTCCGAAGTAATGTTCCAAGAAAAACACACATATAAAACATATTTATCATAGGTCAAAATTATCAAAATATTAATTTTTACTTAAACAATATTGACAATTAATAGCGTAATGACTGCCATAGGTAAGTATATAACAGTTATAAAAGTAGAACTTCAAATGATTTTTTTGAAATTTGAATTGATTGACATATTAAGTAATCTTTCTAATTTAATTTGTGAATCAAATAATTAATGACATAAAATCATTTAAAGCTCTACATTTATTGTTTACGACGCGACGAACAAAAAAAATGTAAACTTATTAGATTTGTAATGGATCATATGTTTCCTCAAAAAAAAATACTTATTTGTAAAAAGTTAATTATAACATTTAATTTTTGTACCTATTTTGTACCTTTTATTAGATTATACTTTATACTTTTTTGATAGTATAAATCTATAAAACATTTTTTTAATATTAAAGAAAAATAGCGTAATATTTAATCATCAAACAAGATGAAATACATCTTCCTGATTGCAAATTAAGTAGTTCATACTTATGTTTTGAAAACAAGAATCAGAGACGAGACACAGAATAAACACAAATATATTAATTACTCTTTATTTTTATTAAAATATTAGTAGCGACTCAAAAATATATATACATTTATACAAATATAAGCTTCGGTAAATACTATAAGTATTTGGTCGAGATCTGATTATCTAAATTAGTATAACACTTAATATTTGTAATAAAGCATTTTCTTGAAAATAAATTTCAGTAAGTACAGATTTTTAATATAATTTTCACATGTCTACCAATGAAGATAATAAAAAAAAACACTTGAATTGGGCTTGGGTTTTTTAAGTAAAAAAATAGGTTTTTGTATTCGTTTTGGTTTTATTAAATTGCCATTTTTTGCCCTGATAAACCATGATAGGTTTTGAACATATAAAAAAAGTTTGTAATTTCTCCATGCCAATGGAAAATTATAACTCTTTTTTAACTGACTTCAAAAAAGGGGGCGATTTCTCGATCTGTCATAGTAAGAACAACGCTCTATCAGTGCTCAGGCCAAGAAAGCGGTCCTTAGAGTGTCAATGAAAGGAACGTAATAGTATGAGAATCTCGCGCTGCCTTTAGGCTTAGGTTACCCCTTATCTCGGTATGAGTGCAGACTAAACAATTCGTACCTTTACTGCTGCCTCCGTCTTCGTTAGAGTCCTCGCTCGGGGGCCCGTGCGGCGCCCTCGCGGGCAGCGAGTGCGGCAGCCGCGGCCGCGCCAGGAACGGAGGCGGGACTCCGAAGAACGGCAGGAAAGGCGGCCACGCAGGCCTCGGGCCCAGGTGCGCCGCAGCCGCCGCGTACAGCTGCAGCGGCGGCGGCAACCCCCCCTCGAGCACCATGCCGCCGCCGCCGCCGCCTCGGCCCGCGCTCGATATCTTGCCTACCGACGCACAACACTAGCGACTGCACCGCGTATCTGTCATTCCTTTTTCAAATCAGTCACTTATTTTTTAAATCCAAAACACAGCACTGGACAACTCTCGTTCGGCTCACGCGCTCATCGTCGGCCGCACGCTCTCGGGTCGTGTCGCGTGGCTCGCCGGGCCGGCACTGATGGCGCGTCGCCGGGGCGGAGCGACGGCCCCCCTACCCCCACCCTCCAACAAATTAATTCTCCGCCTCCTCCATATTATAGATTTATTCCTTCGACTGTACGACGACCGCCCGCTAAACCGTTCTAAACCTTATGCCGTAAACTTACAGATCGCTTTCGAATGGGCAGCAATAAATTAAGATCCGGCATACATTGAATTAGCGGAAACATAGGAGCCGACGGCGGGCGAGTTGAATTAAACTCCGATGGTGTTTAAATAGGGTCTGTTATTGCTTGGCGAATGGTTGCACATCGGATTTATGGCGTTGTCGTTCGTTTACACGGGGCTGTGGGGCTGTCATAATCTTTTTTAGCCGCATGGCGCGCCACAAACAGAAATGCAGAGAATCGCTAAGGCGATGTTATGAAACGAACCGCACACTTGCGCTCCGAACGTATTTCCTTGTTATGACAATGTTATTTCGTACATTTGAATAATAAACATATGCTTTTCGACTTTGTAGTATTTACCTTTTATTTCATCTTAGGTTAAGTTATACATATAATTTCAATGTCTCCCTACAAACATAGTAGAAAGTACCTAATTGACAAATATTTGATCTCAAGATATGACAATAAAGATGGAAAGTCGTAAGATCTTCGCGCCTGTTATAATATAAACGTAATTAAAGAAAGTTACTACATAATAACACAGTTTCCAGTCTCACCCGTCAATTTAATTTGATAGCTTGTCGGAGCAATCAAAGAGTGACCATTATTCGAACGTAACAATAGCCTTGCGTAAAACTAGATTACTCCGGCCGGCCACTATCAATCATACAAAATTAACACGTTTCAGATTATATTTTTGACAGTGATGAATCATAAGCGACCGAAAGGCAATCAATTTTACAACCGATTCCTTATTCCATTAAACAAAAAAGTAATAACCTAATTGACATAAATAATAATAAAATATGTCAGGACAGCGTAACGGCCGGCCGACGCGACGTGACAGCTCTATCAAGAATCTCTCACTGACTCTCGCTATATCCCCGCCCCACGCTTCTTCGGCTCCGTCGCCGCTCCTGATTGGCCGCTGCGAGTGGAAAGGGGGGGTGGGCGGGCCTGTTTAGGGGGGGTGTTCGGAAAGCTTAGTGTTGCATGAATTTAATTAGTGTGAAGAGCACCTCAAACGCATTAGGAGTCGCGATGGGCGAAGCAATAAAAGATATAAAGGAATGAGTATAAATTAAAAGTTAAATAGAGAGTGCGGTGGAGGGAGCGAGAGGGCCGCACCTGGGGTGTTGCCGTCTCTGTCGAGCGGGCGGATGAACCGCCCGTAATTGTTTGACGATCTTATTAGTATCAGTTAAATGTGGTGCTATCTTTTTCTCTCGCGAATTTAATTACTTTTTAATTAGAGAGCGGTTAATGAGTTCCCGCGCTTTCGTTCATTTTTGCAGGTTCCGCAGTTTTTGCTGGTGTTATTGACGGGTTGTAATGGGTTCGTGGCGGTTTCGTTGTGTATAAGCCGCAGTTTGCGCTGAGATGAGTGGTGGTTTGCGAGTAGGAACGCCACTGAGAGGTTACGGATTCGGTTCCTGAGCAAGAATTTGCAAAAACAAAAGAAACTCATATTTTCATTAAAACGCTTTTATAGCATTTAATCTTTAATTTCATAATTTATTTTAACATTTTCTGCGAACCCAATTTCCGCTGCCGGCCGCGTTGAACTTCAATCATAAATGCTTCCTACAAAAAGGTGATTTTAAAATAACAAAATGTTATGAGCTCTAACAATCACGTTACATGTTTTAAATTAAATAATAGGTTAAAAAAAAACTTATGGTGTAAAAAAGACGAAAACCATAATTAATTCCAGATGGAACTTACGGTACCTACTTACGTAACTAGATATCTATTTCCTACCTATTATAATATGAATGAAAACTGGTTGCCTAAAGGAAAAAACTATATTATTATGCTTCCATTACTTATTGTTACAATAATCTTAGTCCTTTGTAAAACATAGATAAAGTTCATTTATTAAAAGCAGAGAAAAAAACTGTCTATAAAAAAGCACTTCCCTACTAACGTTTTCCATTTTCACTAAAATAAACGTTTAAGAGTGAGTCTAGATTGCGTAAGATAGGTAGGTATACGAACTTATACATAAGTGTAATGGATAAGAAATGAAATTAGCAAATAATGTAACATCCAAATATAATTAGCCAAATAAAATTAAATATTTCTTTACATAGGTACGTCGTCTTCCGTCGTTCGTCGTTCAAATCTAACTCTGTCATTCTCCTCATTCGGATATTCATTGCACATGCACTACGTTTGGATACATCCGCTATCCCACATAAGTATAAGGGCATATAACAGGTAGTTATGTAAAGTAGGTAGGTACACTTCGTTCACAAATTGTTTTTTGTCATCAACTACTTTTTTTTAATAATTTTGCCAATGTCACTGAAGGTTAGGTCTGACTCAAAAGGGGAGGTTTGTTTACACATTTTGTAACTTAATTAAACTTAACGATTTTGGAATGGGAGGTATCATTTGATGTGTAGGCTACTCTGGTATATACATATATTTACAAAAAAATATTTACGTTATCTGTAAAACCGGTGTTTACAAACTTTTTTTTACTCAGTAAATTACCTACAATCGATTTTTGTACTGAGATTGGTTACAAAGAAATACATTACAGGATACATGTGCCAAATAATCACACTAATTTTTGGTCTCAAATTAACTTTTGTCCTTGTCTAAAGAGGACCAGACGATGGTCACTGAATGGGGGGGCACGTTTCCCAAACTGATCTGAGAATTAAAGCCTGGTGGACCCTTTGCGTGGCTACCAGCTACTGAGCCACGATGATCGTCAAAATTTGCTGCATCCAAGTTCAACACTCTTGACCAGCCTTCCATTTCTTAAGATTTCTGATACGTCTTTGTCAAGAACACGTTTCCACGAAAACCAGTCCAACCAAAACATTTACCAAGAACATACCTAAACCAACCATCCTTAGATTCAGTTTAGTCTTCATATGGCTCTCTCGCTTCATCCCCCAAGCGAATGCATCGCTCCATCCCTGTCTAGGTATTACGCGGGCCATGCACGCTTCCGCCGTTACTCCTCATTACGGCTATGTACTGTCTGCGAATCGCCTCTTTATTTGTTTTATTGCCTCCCGTTTTTAGCGATTTATTCGCTCACAATTTTCGATGTGAACTCGACTTTTTTCAGTCGCAATCGGAAAATTGGAAATGGATTTTGATGAATCGATTATCGGTCGCGTGAGGCAAAAAGAGGTTAATGGCACTTCATTTAGCACGAATTGATTGTGTGATGGCTGTAGTTGTAGACTGAGCTAAACAAAAGGTTGGCATGTAATAAATATCTATCCTTCAATATTGTTGTCGGCAAAGATCAAATAGGTAACCCTACTGTGGCCAACCGAAAATTATCATACTATTTTTATTAATTTTTCTATTTAAGTTATCATTTCAATTTGACGTAGGTATGTTTTGATATTCTTTTCGTTACTAATTCTTAATGCAGTGTTTTCGTTTCTTTTCCCTGATCCCTCAACAAATGCAATTCCTACATTTGTTTTCGAAGAACTTTACTGTAGGTAATCTTGTTTTGTTTCAACTTGAATATAGGTATATGGCTGAAGTATGATTTTCGTGACTATCAATACCTTTAGCTGCAGTCCAATTGTACAATAGGATTCTTTTTTTATCATTTCTGGTAGTTAAGTTGACACATGAAGCATTGGAAATTATCAGAAAACATTGAAATTTACAAAAATGAGTTCCGGGTAAGAATAGATACGTATCGTTATATTTATGATACCATTGAAAGACAAAAAGCAGAGAAAAGAAGGTATTAATTACACCTAAATAGAGCAAAATGTAAACCGGTATTAGTCCAGGAATTCCCGACCAAAGAGAAAATCAAAAGTTTCTTTTAGCAATGAGTTATTGGGGATTGAAGTGAAGGGTTATAATATTTTTCCAAAAAAAACAGTCTTCCACTCGATTTCACGCTGTAAGCATCGGATCCTGGTCCCCATCGTGGTACCATTGCCGAGATATCTCCTTTCCAACAAAAATAATCATAATTGGTACCTACATAATCTGAAAAAAAACCCAAGGTCCAGATGACAAACATTTTTTTAAAGTCTGTCAAAACTCAGAAAATTGCAAATACTTAGTTTCATTTAACCTATTAAAGTCTTACGCATATTTTTCTATTAGCTTAAAGAAAATCGACCTAAGCAATCGTTAACTGCTTTAACTGAGCAAATTTTGTCGTCACCAAAGACGAGAATCATTTCCCCTGCAAGCAATAAGTACATTATCGGACAATAAGGAGGGCCGTCAGGGTTTGGGGAAGTGGGGAGGTGGGGAGGTGATTGATGACGCGGAGGCCACTGCAGTGACGACGTTGTTTTGTTTCAATCCGCCTACCGGATTCCGGGGAAAATGCTGTTTTAGGCTTTGATGGGATACCTAGGTACCTGACGAACGAGTACAGATTTAAACTTAGTAAATTTTCATAAAACTGGTTACTTCTAGATCCTCGGATTATAACACGTATATTTCAAAGAGTACATACATCCCTGCTAATCTTATAAAGTAACTTTCTCTGTCGTAACTCTCTGTAACGCTTTCCCGCTTAAACCTCTCAACTGATTTTGATGAAATTTGGCACAGACAATCTTTAGACCCTGAGTAAGAACATAGGCTACCTTTTATTGCAAAAAAAACCCCTGTAGTCCACGCGAACGAACTCGCGGGCACAGCTAGTATATCTACTGATAAATAAATCTACCAAAATTGGCTACTTCTACGTCCCAGGATTCTTAGAATTATATTTCAAATTTAAAGACTACCAATTCAGTGCCAGATGTACCACAGAAGCTGAAAAAGCTTGTTTATATCTTATCAAAAGTCAAAGAAAAAGGGTAATTATTTTACAAACTCTGAATGTCATATTTATGTGAATGCGTAAATACCTAAAAATAAGTCTCATTCTTCCAGTTCTAAAATATTCATAGATTCTTTCATCAAGTCGAACATAATTATTGGCGTATTTTTAAGACTTTAAAAAACTTATCAGGTTTCAGAATGCGCTCCTTCACATTAAAAGGTAACATCAGCCACATGGAACAGGCCTAATTGACTGAAAATAGTTCTTATCTCAATTTCAAAAACAAACGTTTTAATTTAAACGTTATCTCGAAATAATATCTCCAAGCAAATATTAAATGTTATCTGGCATACTCTTAGGCATAACTATTCACACTAGCGCCACTTATCAGTTATTTTAATAATTGTATGTTTATTTTAAAATATACCTAACAAAAACCGACTCCGTCGTACGTCTGAGAGCCGTAGGCTTTGCATTTAATCAAGGGGCAAACAGGTTCGTTTACTGTATGTATAAGGGACGAAATTTGCGGGGCGAATGGGTTTTAGTTACGTATTTCTATACAATGATTTCAAAACTGCAGTTCTAACCTAATCTACCTAGAAGGTAGTAATTTTACAGACTTTAATTGACATGTTTATTTTTATCTATTCAAAATCCAAAGAGAAAAGTTTCACCACCTATTAATATTTTAACCCGCTCAGGGTAATTACTAAAGAATGTCATTTTTATATATAACCAACAACCTAAAAATAAATTGGACGCTTCCATTTTTAACTAAACTTAAGAACCTTTCATCAAGTTAATTCTTGGTGAATTGTCAAGAGTCAATTAAATTCAATTTTTTTTTGCGTGTCACATGGGGTGAAAGTTGACATTAAAAATTATTATTATAAATAAGTCAATTATCTACTAAAAGCAAATAAAATGGTTTGTCACGAAAAACTTTAGGTCTAAGCAGGTTTCAAAATCCGCTTCTTCAACATAAAAAGGTCACCAAATGAACTGAATATGGTTTCTCTCTCAATTTGAAAATAAAATAAACACAATAGTTGGAATTATTTAAAATTGTATTTTATAAAAACAACATTGTTTATTTTACAAGTTACATCATAATTAAATCTTCAACCACTATTTTCGTGTTATCTGGCCCAAACTAGGCACAACCTCCCTAGCGCCACATAGCTATCAGTTCACAAACTATCGTACTTTTACTGAAATACGTTTTATAAAGACTGTGTGTGTATGATGCGTATTTTCAGCGAAATAATTTCATTTGGTTCATTTCAATTCACCCATTTAGAAGAACCAACCGTTAGAAGCCGATCCCGAGCGTCATTAAAATTCCAAATCATTTTCGCCGCGCGAACTCTTTAATCCAAAACCCATTCTATTTCCTCTGCTCTCAACCCGTCCCGCTAATGTTTTATAAATATTGATAACGGAAGATGGATGGTAGGCACGCGCGTCACCAATTGATTTAAAATTAAATAGTAACCGTCCCGTGATGGATGGCCGCTGCGACCCGTCACGCCCTGCCTTCCTGGGAACGGGTTACGACTAAACGATTTTTGTTGCCGAATCATTATCTTGGACGTTTTTGCGAGGGTTATAATCGACGCCGAGAACCTTGCCAAGACAATTAAGTCCAGAGTGTTTATTTAATTTTTTCATAAAAAATATTGCTAAAAATAAGTAGGACTTAGTTCAAAGTGATTTACGCATAGTAATGAGTAAAATATTGTGGCTGTTGCATGTATATTGAGTTTCTTTCTCGTACCTTTTGGGTAGAAATAGTTAGAACTGGTGGTAAAGCAACTCTCTATTGTATTCTTGATGATTTCAAAAGTGTTAAAATGTAACCTTCTTGATGGCATACTTTATGTGAGTTAAACACACTTATTTTTTTTTTATGAAAAATAATTTATTTATTGACTTAAAACCATACACAATAGCATACAGAACAGTTGTACAAATATTACCGATACAAAAAATATAAATGCTTAATATGAACTTTTCCGAAAAATTTACCATAAACAATATTTGAATGTCAATTTGCCGACATCTAAGGTCATTGCGTGGCGTTTATTTGATATTTTTAGTTTAGATCAAGTTTTCTGGTTACCAATGAGCGTTTTTTAAATTTTATTTTGTACATTTTTTTTTTCGGGGAAAAAATATTAACTGAAATTACTGAGGTGAGTGATTTAAACAGGCATGACGTTTTAAGTCGGTCCGTTTTAATGAAGCGGGGTTTTGAGAATGAGTGGTTCATTAGTCGTTTTTCTTCGAAAACCTATTACCAAGTAAGATGATTGAATTCAGACTTCCCTGAATTTGGTTTGCTCGTTTAAACTGGCAACATCGTCTCTTTCTGACTAGATTTTTAACAGCTCTGCATAGGCACTATTTTGAGAAAAGTAATTGTTCGGCAAAATAAATAAAAAGGTGTAGAGTATACAAAGGTATCAAATAAATTAGGTATAGCATCTTTTACAAGTCTTCCACGATTTGTAAAAGAGGTAAGTTAATCACATATAATAATTCTTGAATCTACGTTTTACTAAGTCAAACCTCATGTGGCCTGACCACGTGGTAGGGAGACACTGTTTAAATATCGTTTTAAATTGACACGTCATTAGCGTCGTCTTAAATATTTATTTATTCAAATAGGTTAACATATAACAATTTTGAATCGTCATTGAATACAATGCAAAATGATTGTACTGCCGTTCGAAACCTGTATGTAGGTATCTATCGAGAAGACACCGGTAAATTACAATATACAACCAGGAAATTCAGTAGAATAGTTAAAATAGCAGTATCTTACTTACGGCTATGTGTAGCTTACTTTGGGCCGAGTGATATAGTTTTGTTTTGATAGTACTCAAGTAAATATTAACAATCAAGAGGTAAGCTGGAGCTAACCAGTCCCCGTAGTTGGCACCTGTTTACAATAATTTCATTTACAATTTCCCGCATGGTATGACAAAAGTTTCGACACTGTTGATTGGCTGATAAAACACTGTACACGTATTTTCAGCCAATCAGCAGTGGACGCATTTGACCTTTATTAATAATAATAAATAATAATAATAATAATAAATGCGCCAGACAATCACACCAATCACCTGGTCTCAAACTAAGGTTTTCCCTTGTACTATGAGCACCAGATGACGGATACTAACTGGGGGCGTCATCCCAGCACACCCAGACCCAAGTCAATTTAGAAAAGTTCGTTTTCCAAATTGACCCGACCGGGAATCGAACCCGGGACCTTTCGCGCTTTGGTCACCTACCTTAGCCATTGCGCCACCGATAAAGCGATAAAGGTAAGATAATAGCGCGATAAAGTTTACTCACGTGGAGCATCTTAAGTTAACGAGTGTGTATCCCGGTTATGCATCCATTAGAGAACCCAAGGTTTGCTTCGAATATAATCCTGAATTGGCGAGCCTAATTATTACAATGAAGTGATTGTCGTCTAACCTCTGCATCTATGTCTTATAAGCGGACCAAGACCTATACGTTTCACAGCCTAGAAACAACGTCTTAACGTGCCTTATCATCGTTCTTATCGGACAGTCAGGTGATTCAAACAAGCAATACCCTAACCAAAGTGGGAAAATCTCACAAAGTAAAAAAGAACCCGCGACATTTGAATCCATGACCTTCTTTCAATTGTGGATGTAGATAATTTTTCAAAATTATTCCATTTCAATTTTGGACACAGTTCATTTCCCAGTTAAGAAAAGAAGGGATTCGAATGCTGGACCTCAGAAATGGTGAAACGCCAAAGTCCAGCTCAATCATCTCTCGGCTATCATATGGAGATCGTCGTTGTATTATTAGTATATGTAGTTTTTTTAATAGTCACTAACCGAAAGACTGAGTAATCCACTTAACTGCTCGACTGCGTAAATTCGGACATTTAACATCAAAACTTTTCGAGCCCACCTAAACGTTATTGTTGGCATTAAAGTCTCCCACCACTCCCCGAGGGCAGACCTTTAAACACAAACATACAACTTAATGTTTAAGTACTTACTTAATTTAAATGATCACTTTCAGCACGTCAGCCAAACAAGTGATTAACAACTTTGAATTTAGCTATGAATCGAAAAGAACAAAATATGGTAAATACATTTATTGAGCACTACATACATGTTTGCACTGGTCAATGCAACACGACAAATTAAATAAAAACAAGAATATAAACCAAAAAACATAAAAGACGGGAGAAGAAAAACCTGTTTCAAAACAATGTTTTTCGAACCATATCTTCAAGAATAACAGAATCTTCGTAGACGAATCGCAAGCGGCGCGGACTGGCATTGCGCTATTTCTGATTCCCAGGCTCAATTTCCGGTCGAGTCAGTATGGAAAACAAACTTTCCTATATTGTCTTGAGTCTGGGTATTATGGTAATGTCGTGGTTAACCTAATGCCTCCTCCACACTACTCGCGAAGTTGAACGAAGTTAGACGAATACGATAGTGTAGAGAGGCACTTCGGCTCGCCTCGTGCTCGCCGCGTCAAACTTTGCCTCACCTCGGGCGAACTTCGCGAGTAGTGTGGAGCAGGCACTAGAATTAAAGTAATTTGTAATGTTGTAAAATATACTCCAAATTTGTCTCGGGTCTGGGTGTTGTGGGACGGTCGTTTTTTATTTATTTAACCCAAGTGGTATAGCTACATATGCACCATAGAATCAGAGCAATGTATGATGTTGTAAAATATACTCCAAATGCACACCAAACAGACCCAAAACGACCAAACCATCAAGTGTTGTGCCTATTCATTAAAGTCTCACCACACGGTCCCCCATAAACACAAGTCCCAAAATTACAGCGAGTTGCTCAAGTAAACTCAAGTAACACGCTTAATATGTAGATACAGCCACTTAGATGGCAGCCGCTTAAAAAGCGGCCGGATTCATAATCTTGTTAGCACTCAAATTTGCATTAATTAAGGCGACGCCTCACGGTGTCTAAACTCGGGTGGGTGGGGGTGAGTTAGATAATATTCAAATGGTACATGTAACGACGCGCCCGGCTCACGCCTCGCCGCCCGCAACCAATATAGACGGTACATATGAGAGCAGAAGTGTTTGAATGAACGACAAAAAACGATACATAGGACAGCGACGAGACCGCCAAGATAATTTTTAGCGACTTCTGTAACTTAGTCCAAAGAAAATTGTATGGTGTAGAATTTTGGTTAAGACATCATGACGTGCTGTTATTTGTTTTGCTGAGCGAGGAAAATGTGTCACTCAATGTTTTTTTAAGTTTATCAATAAATATCAATAAATATTGGACAACATTACATACATTGCTCTGATTCTGTGATAAGTAGCTTAAGCACTTGTGTTACAGAAATCAGAAACAACGACGGTACCACAACACCCAGACCCGAGACAATATGGAAAAGTTCGTTTCCCATATTGACCCGACCGGGAATTGAACCGAAATCTGAGGTTCCCTCAGAGTTATGGCTATGTTGTCATGTCTTAAAGTAACTAAAGTTTCTTTCTTTCTTTCAATAATATATTTCTTTCTCTCCATTATACGAATGTAACACTAAATAATACAAAACTGTATGTATTTTTTTAAACAAAGCAAAAAACGCGGTCTTACTTGAACATACAGGTAGAATTTTAAAAATGTATACTGTTTTCCTACTATTATTTGTATGTAAATAACTGACAAACTTAGCTATCAAATAAAGAACACACTTATTTTCTCTACAATACACATAAACTTACCACTATCTTTAAATGAAAATACGCACTATTAGGTGCTTCATCGTCAACACATTGGAGAACTTTAAATCCATTTCTTTTTCCTTAGCACATTCAGAAACAGCAATCAAGTAATCTCGCGCAGTGCCAGTTTTGTATGGTCAGTAGTTTAGCTACTCACCGCTCAGCCCTAGTACAACAATACCATACTATTTACTCACTTCGCAGTACTATACGATTACCATTTTTAAAGTGCAAGATAATCAATATATAAATAGTTTAAGAAAATTAAAAACACAAGCTTTTATCAATACACGTAAAAATAAAACAATAAATTATGGATCGTTTAAGTCGGCTTTATTTCTGGTATAAATTGTAAACGCATGGCGCACTGGAACAGGAAAACCTTTTTGTGTAACTTGTTGAGAAATCACGCTTACGTAGTAAGTAACACACAGGTCGATCTAACAAAAGCGTGTTTAAATAAAAAGAAAACGAGAATCCACGAAACACCTTTGCACCCGTCAGTACTGCTCTCAGAGAAGCGAGGGTGCGCTCGACAATTTCCTCCTCGGGTAATTCACTAGGATTTAATTTAAATTAGTTTTGGCTTGGCTTAATAGCTTCCACCTCCCCCCTCCACCGGAGTTATTTTTGCCTGCTTTGGACGGAGCCGTGATTACGGGTCCGGATGGCGGAACTCTGATGTAAGCGCTAAGGACTGAATAGTGCGGTTTTTTGGCGAGTTTAGCTGGATCACTGTGGAGGAGCGAGGGTAAGGTGGACGAGAGGAATGGCTGGGTGGTAGTTGTTTCGTGTGCATTAAGTATTTTGAATAGACTGGCGTATTTATATTACTCTAGATTTAGATGGGGAAAATGGTTTTCAAAAGCGTCATTATTGTATTTAAAAATCTACTAAGTAATCTAGAAATAAGCGAGAGGGCATTTGCTACATCTTTTTTATTTTTTTATATTGCACTTCAAGATTGACCTCATCCCACCTGATGTTAAGTGGTAATGAGGTCCTAGCTTAAGGGTGACAAGTACAGCATAATAAATCTGTTACTGGACTTGTCGCCCTTACCTTGAAGGCTTGACCCCTGCTACTAATGTAGCACCCCCCAGGAGCTCTGGAAACCTTACTCACACGCAGGAACACAACAACACAGAAGTGATTGTTATTTGGCTGCGGTCTTCCGTAAGGTGGAGGTATTTCACCAGTCGGGCTGCTCCAGTTCGAGCGATAAATAGCTATGCCCTGCCTCTCTTAACATTTACATGATTGGAAATGTCATGGTGACATATTTGCCAATGTCAAGTAACGTATTTCCAGCTCGAGGATTTATCATAAGCGATTACATTTTTTTGTTTGCCGACTATTTAATATTAAAATGAATAGGTAACGCAAAATTATGTAGTTTGCATTGTTTTGCACTGTTAACGTAACACTAGTTTCTTAAGTACACAATTTTTTTTATAATAGGTAGGTATCACAGTATATTGGCTCCACTCAGCATAATGGTAAGAAGAGAGGAATCCACATTGCGATGACAACGGATTTGATACCTTAATATCCTATTCGTTAGCATCGCCTACTGGTTGTTTCTTCACGCTCCTGTAATGTAATGCGGAATACAAAATCTAGAGTAAATGCTAACACATCAATACCATCTCCTTAAAGGGAACAAAAATAAAACCAGTTTTAATTAACTGCACCCAGTAACTTCAACAAACTACATTGACGGCAAACATTACTCGTGATGAACCCTCAACTGCCGCGGTCGCGGGGTCGTAGAGACCGGGGCCGAAGAGACCGGGGTCGAAGAGACCGGGGTCGGAGAGACAGGGCCGAGTGGACAGATGCGCTAGTTAACGTTATGGCTCGTCGGGGACGCGGCCTCCCGAGACGATGATGACGCGTTATTGCGTAGGGCTGACGTGAAAAATTAAATAACAAATACGATTTTTGATGGAAAATTGCGCACGAATTTCGGACTGCATTTGAATGGCAATCATGAGATGATCTATGGGCGACAACAAAATATACTTTTGCAGAGAAATGATTTTTGTTTCACTTAAAAATAAATACAAATGTTTAAACAATATTGAAAACTAATAAATTTTTATAACATCTGAGTTAAATGATTTCAAAATAATTCCAAAGTGGTTCTTATGCCCACCTTCTAAAGTTTGTATAAAGTATAGTATTTTATTTATATGTACTCCTGATAACATTATTGGAACAAGTCCAATGATTTAAAACAATGATTAAAAAATACCAGACCTTTGACTGATCTCCATCATACATCGATTATTATGATTTATAGACTGTTTTACGCCGCACTAGCGACCTTTACAAATTTTTAAAGAAACAGAAAAAAATTATCTCCCTCTGCGGTGCGGGAATCATACATGCAAACTTATTTAATACAAAACAATCATCTTGATTGCAACAAAAAAAAGTTGAAATGATTTTTTAGTATACTGCAATGTTATGAAGTTAAATAATAGAAGCAGTGTCCTACCGAAATTTCGGTTTCGGCCAGTTTCGGCCAAAAAATCAAGTTTCGGCCCACGTTTCGGTTTCGGCCAAAAACGGCCGAACCTTTCGGCAGCGCCGAAACTTACAAATAATGTATTTTTTTCACTTTATTTATAGGGTAGTTAAATTTTTCAAACAGAACCTTTGTAACTGTGCTGAAATTTCATTGTGATAAATCTTTGAAAGCAGAAAGAAGTTTTAGAAAAAAACGGGCTTACTAACATTTTTCGACTTTTTTTTATATTAGGTTCGGTTTCGGTTTCGGCCGAAACTACAATGAAACCGAACCTTCGGTTTCGGTTTCGGCAAAATAACATGTTTCGGTCGGTCACTAAATAGAAGAAAGAAAAATACTGCACATGATATAAAGCTACGAATTAATGTATCTGCTACGACGTAACGTCTACGACAACCCTGGCGCGCCCATTCCTCCTTGTTAGCGACTATCATTGGCTTTCGTTGCGAGAACGTTCATTTCGCTGCTTTGATTAGTTTACTATTGCCTTACTTATTATTAGACTCGGGGAAATCTCACACGCACCTCCTGTGAAAGGTGATTCAGTCTTGAAATTAATCTCATAATGGTTACGAAATGTTATGACGTAGATGTTAACGTTGGCTTGGAATTCGTAATATACAAATATTACGAATTCCAAACAGAACACGCCATTTTAGTATTGTAATAAAGAATGTGTGTAATGGCTGTTATAAAACAAGGCTCAAAATCTGTAAATTGGAATTCACTTAAATAAAACTTTGATTTTTAAAAACTTTTTTTTTTTAATCAAATATAAATATTTGATGTAAATTTGATCTGGATTCTTTTACCCATTTCTTAGAAAAAAATCGAATGGAATGTCCTATAAATGTACCTTATATACATATATTTTCCGATTGAGCATGAGATTGAGGATGAAGCAAATTCTATTGACTTTTCGACCCAATACAATTTAGTATTTCTTTAGTGTTTGTAACTTCTCATTATTTTTTCAAACATTTAAAGAATCGTACAAAGAATACGATTGGCAAACATTGACAAATAACCTGTTTAAAAATAAAACCACTAAAAATATTCCATAATACAAGCAAAAACATATTTCCGCACCTCAGTATATGCACTTACAAAAAACTTCATGCCACTTTCCAATAACCCTAAATCGCTGATAACGAAACTGCCGAATTATGAATGACAGGTGTCGAGTTAACAGCTTTTATTGCGGCCAAATACTGATACCAGACCGCGACCGTTAAAGTGCCGCAGTCACCACCTCGACTTCATTCACGACACATGTTTCAATTATTCTTATCTCCTACCTATCTCTTTATTTCGGCAACATTTGTCTCTATAAAAATTGTAATCCGACGCGTTATCGTTCACGAGTTTATTAGAGTCACAAATAAAAGGGTCGTGAATTTCAACAGTGAGTTAAAAGATTATCTGGTCTCATTCAGCGGCGATCGACACCGACTTTTGTTGTAATAGTCCCATCTGCCAAAATGTGTGCGTAGGGTCGGTTCGGCCCCGACCGCGAGTCAAGGGTTAACGTTGAACTGTTTGTTGGGTTGTGAAATAGTTGAATGTGGTTTAATGTGTTAATAAAAATGAAATTGAATAGATACTTGAAGTTTAAATTCGAATTATGTTACAAGATGACCTGTAGGTAAAACGAAATAACTTGTAGGTATGACTAACGTTAGGTGGGGGCCGTGGCAGTCACCACCAGCGGATAGAGAGGTTTTAGTCGGTTTGAGTCCGACACACCACTCTCTGTCTCCCTGTAGCAGAGAGTGATGGTGCATAGGCATTACCCCTGGCAAAAATAAGGTACGACTAACACAGAAAAACTGATATGAAACCAGGACGTACAATCATAAGCACGTTAGACTATACACTTTTGAATGTGTATCGACCTTTTGTAGTGGGTATTCAAACTAGTATCGAACTGCAAGGATTTGCTGATTTGAACTTTTGTTATTTCATTGTTCAACAACCATATTAAAGAAAAACAATTTTATTATCGGTGTACAGTTAGCCGCTTGTCAAGTTACAAACTGTCAACAACTCAGTACTTTGTTAAATTAAACTAAATGTACAACTGACGTACCTAATTAGTTACACGAAGGTTTAATATTTCATATAAGAACTAACTAAATAGGTGCAGCCGTTCTAAAGTGAACGCAAACATACGTTTCTTTTTATATATAAAAACATAGAACAAATATTTAATCTAGTTGTGAAGTTTTCTTATTTTAGATACTTTTCGAAATCATACTGTAATGAAGTGTTGGAGTTTTCTGACTGTTCCCAAATATATTGTTAACGATTCATGAGGAATCGGAAGAAGCATACGTAAATACCAATTAGGCTCAATTGAGCCAGACAAGCGAAGATGTAGCAGGCGCACAGATATTGCGCGGAAAAAGCAAGGCCAAGTACTGTAACTCTTAGCACGAACAAAACGCTAATACATAGAATAGTAGGTATAAAAGAGTGTAATTTCGTATGACAAATTGTGTGGATTCGCTCTTTGCGACGGCAGAGCTGCTAGAAATTGTATTTTCTGACTACTTAATACTATTAAATAGCCGTTCTTACTTGTGCTAGCAGTATCTACTTGTTGTTAGAAACAACTAATATATCGCAAAGAACAAGGGTGGAACATTTTTTTATTTATACTGTGATAATATATCCTAAGTACTTGGCTTTGTCTGCTTTGTTGTGAACTCGGCATACCTATTAGCAAAATAAAAGGTTTTATGTTTATGATTTTAAATATTGGAAGAGTTTTTTTATAACTTTAAAATTACAAAGTCAAGCCTTGAAGGTAACGGAATTCTGAGACTAGAAATTTCAAGTAGTTTTGTATGCGCTTTGATTTCATTTTAACTTTCATAATTAAAAAGAAATATATTTACTGACACAACCACATTGTTAGCGACGCGCTCAATACTTTTATAATTTAATAAAACCTATTTTTAGTTTGTCAATGGTTTTTATGTTTAGATGACACAAAGTGTCAGTTGTTGTCTCTCCATAACTCGCGATGTAATTTGTGTGCTTTTTAATATAACGTTTTTGACGATACTTCGGGCTTTTATTCACTGCGTACCATCCGTCGGTTTCACACATGATGTAAAAACAAAATAACACACACTGAAAACATTATTTAGTCAATGAGGGTGTTCGCGTACGAAAAATCCACCAGGTGGCGATACGTAGGCGTGAGGTCCCACTGTTATGTGATTGGTTATGGCTTACTTGACATTGACGGACATGTCACCATGACATTTAAATCACCAATGAATTAATAGTTGGACCTCACGTCGACATACCGCCATCTAGTAGATTTTTCATGCGAGAACACCCTCATTGGGTTCCACATCAGCAAATGCTGCTACGGCATGATTCCTAACACCTAATTGTCATAATTATTGCATCTTCTACTCGACTTGGCTCCATTTTCCCCAGCGTTTGTTTTTGCGGGCACAATTTACGGGCACTAATGACATCGGGCGGGCGAGCCGCGGATCGGCCGCCATATTTCATCGTTTCCCGCGCTTTCCCGGCTATATTTTATATTTTTTACGGCCCCGAGTCGACGGCATTCTAGCCAAGGCTCATGGCGCGCATCTGAATCAGAACTTATCGCCCTTTGTTGATGTACATACTATTACATACGTAGGTATATTGATGGGCGAACATACGCGTGTATATAGAAGATAAATGAAATATTAATTACTAGCTGTTGCTCGCGACTTCGCCCACGTTCTTTCGGGATAAAAAGTATCCTATATGTTAATCTAGTATATCATCTGTCTTTCTTCCAAATTCCAATCAAATCTGTTCAGTAGTGCGTGAAAGAGTAATAAACATCCAAACATCATACTCATCAATTTTCACATTTATAATATTATTAGGACGGCGTATACAATTTTAGAGGCACAATTTAAGCGATTTTATTAGTAGAAAGCGATTGCTTCACGACAACTTTCAGATTAATATAAATAAAATAATACATAAATATTGGACAACATCACATATATTGCTCTGAATCTGTGGTAGGTAAGTAGCTTAAGCACTTGTGTTACAGATATCAGAAACACACGGTACCACAAAACCAAAGAGAGTCAATTAGTAGATATATAACAGAAAAATTATGTTCATTTTATATTTTGCTGTACATAATAACTATACAAATTACATATCTTAGCACAAAGACGGGGTATCTATTAAATGCACCATAGAAACAATCAATTAACAAATTGCAATAAAAGGACTAGATTTTGAGGTGTAAAGTGTACAAGACCTTTGCAGTGTTGTAAATACTTATTTATAAACAGCACATTACTTCCACATAGGCGAACGTAAAGAGTAGGTAAGCAGCGTTCATAAAGGTGGCAAAAAACTCGAAGCAAAGTCGGAGGGCGGAGTGCTCGAAAATCCCTCTCAAAGCGCGCCGGGGAGAACTAAGTGGCTTTTCATTTTCCCTCCGCGCCGGGCGCCATCACGGTTTTATTTATTTTTCATCGCTCGGGGGCCCCGTATTATATCGGCCGTTCTGTGTATTTTTATTACGATCTTCGCCCAAATGCAGCTATTATTTTTTATAGAATACAAAATGAAGACACATACTCGTACCTGCCGAAGGTCACTTAGGAGATGAGATCCAAAAGTTGGTATTTTTGTATGGTTTAAAAAACCCTATGGATCTTTTTTAAGAACTGTATGTATTTAAGTTGCAAAGTGTATAAACCTTCTAAATGTAAACATTGTTTCTCGTCGTAAGTATTGTCTATAACCTAATATACTTGTATGTATATTATAAATTAAAAGTATTTCATTTAAATTAATACCATAAGAATTGCTAATATCATGTTTTCTCTTAATAATTAAACTATTGCTTGTTAATATGATATTTTATTTTTTCAACTTACGTCACTTTGGAAATAAACTTTTTTAAATCACTTAAAATCTGGACAGACGCAAAAAATAGTTTCCATGGTCTGGTACTCACAGTTTATATAGAGTACCAGGCAACTTTAATTTTTGACTAACTGATGTGACCAATAACACGGTGTTTTCTGGCACATTTATTTTCCTTTAACAAAAGCAACCTAAGTACAAAATTCACGGAATCGAAGACATCTTGGCATCTGAATACATTTTTCCAATTTTTATAATGGTATATTCTAACAGAAAAAATATCTCCCCTTGCGGTGGGGGATTCGAACCTATGACCTACACGACCCTACACGTATCGCGCGTGCTGCACTTCCAGCTTAGCTAACCACCAGTTATAAATAGTAAACTATAAAAACGGTCTTTAAAATACTACATTGCCTTGTTCGTGAAAGTATTTCAGACCTTACCAGCAAATTCCGGTACGGTCTTCCGCACAACCATCAATAAAAGGTTAGCCTAACCTTGGCTCCGGTCGTAAGAAACTAACATCCAAAGAAAACAACCCCAATACAAAGAGTAACCAGTCACGTATAACATATCAGTATCGGACCAAAACACGTACCGATATACTATCGGCGGGACCCGACAGCGCTCGCCGCTGCGTCAGCGCTGGACATACTCGTAAAACAAAATTGAATCGCGATCGGCGAGCGCTTACTTCGCTTGTTTACTGTTTACCACTATTTCTAGTTCTGGTGGATAAGATACAACAATATGGCGCCAGCAATCGCGAATTAATTTATTATAACTTTTCTTTCAGAAGTTTAACTAGAGATGCGATTGGCCGAGAATAGCCGATTAAACCTTTGTCCGAGCATTTTACAATTTTTCATTGGTTTTGGATCTTAACTCACGGAAGTAGGGTACTAATTATGATGAACAAGTAGTAGACAGATTATGGGTATTATGGGGTACTAGTTCAATTATGTAATCCTACGAATTCCATAAGAGTGTAACTTTTTCACGCTAATAGCTATTATGGGTCCTAAAAGAAATCACGCAAGAAATTCTAGATGGAATACTAGATAATCCTATGGGATACTTTTGATCATGAAAAAAACGACGTTGTGGGGCACAGGTAAACATACTCGTAATTGAACTAATGCCTCACTGATTGGTACTAATTTAAGTGTTTGCGGTGTGTTGGTGACAAATAGCAAACCAATCTCACCAACATTTTATGGAAGGAAGGAATATGAAGTAATAAAAAATATCGAAACCTATGTACTACTTAAGTTGCATCTTTTGTTAAATCTAGAGTCATTAAATACGATCATTTGACACCTTGTATCTCGATGATTTCAAATAATCATAGATAGATAGAAAATATATAGATAGAATAGACTTGCAAAGAAGCGATTAATTCTAGACAATCTTTAGATACGGCCATGTAACATAAATTGAGATTTTATTTTAAAATGTTCACATGTACTATCTAATCAGTTTGATCAATTTTTAAATTTAATTCTTGGCGAAATACTGCATAACCACGTGCTACACGTGTGTTCTGTTTAGTCATCGGCTATCAAAATTGTGTCCAATTCGTCTGAATCTGTTTCACTCGATTACCTTTTACTTTTTTTGTTATTCGCAAGTTGTTTTTCTTTTTCTTTTTCCATTTGAGTTTTAGGAAAACGCGGTATACAGTTTATGTTAGATTATGACAAATAGTGGACTACGCACGTTTTAAAACTGTAACCGAGTAGTATTCATACTTGATGTGACAGTTTTACACGGCAATATAGTTCAGCTCACTGCGGCCACAATATTATATAAATTATAGGTAGATATTGTTTTCTATCGAATGGTAGAGAAAACCACTTAGCATTAAGTCCAAAAAATACTTTTTTGTCGCTCCGTGTTAATCGATGGCCATTTTTGAACTTACCAAGTGCACTGTTCTTATAATATTCAGTACAAATCTTATATCCATAATGTTGAGACTCAAAAGTTACCCAATACCAAAATTCCAAATGTGTACCTGAATAAAACAGAGTTCCAAACCTCACCTATCATTGCTGATAGTAGGTAAAACGAAACACGCAACAAAACATTTCATCACGAAGCGTAACCGACTTGTTTAATACGTACGCAACCATAAGTCAAAGTCAAAGTCAATTAATTTATTCATGTAGGTTTCAAGTAACACTTATGCATCGTCAGAATGAACACAAACCAAAATTGAAGCTATAGCCGGTTCGGAACCTAATCCTACCGAGAAGAATCCGGCAAGAAACTCAGTAGTTATCCTAATCTTTACAATGATTAAAGCTAGAGAACTTAAAACTATGGTGTGCGAGCGAACACACAATCATGTCCATATATGTTTATCGTTTAAATATTCATCAAGTTTATAGTATCCTTTTCGCATTAAACATAATCGGCTTTCTTGCCATAATCCTCACCAGTAACATCAAGTTACTCAAAAAGCACAATCCAAAGGCCCAGGGGAGTCCAAAGTAGCCTAATAGAGAATTATAACAAACAACGGGTGCCAATTTCACACTTTATTAATGCCAGCATTAGCAGTAATCTTCTCTCGTCACGTGCCGAGCGGCGTTCCATAAAAACTGACACCCCAACAACAAAACACCATTCAATTTTGACCCCTCCTTCGCAGGATTAGATGCGATATTGGTTTATTACGAAGTGACAAAGCCGGCAATTTCTTTTTACAAACATTGCAAAACGCTACAATGTGTACCCTACACTGATTGGTGTGCAGTCCTAGTCATTTTACGAGTCAATAAAGAGGTTTTGAGGTTGAGGTTCTTTGTCTAAACAAAATAACAAACGAGATACATCATCGGATATAGTAGGTATATAAAGCATCTTATAAATGTTTCTCATACTAGTTATCTCATGAAAAATGGCATACCTATCAAACATTATTGTTCAGCTTCATATAATTAAAGTACGTCCAACCAAAAGATCACGATCACAGATTTAATAAATTATATCTGTGATCACGATAAACACTTGCAGATGGATATTAGTTTTTATTCCCAAGACTTAAGACGGTACAAAGTACATATCTAAAGTGTGTAGTTTAATGTGCTTTTGAGCGTGAAAAATTGGAAGATCGATTCAATTGGCTACTTGACAGTTTTTGAAAAAGTATTGCAAAATGTGAGCCCGTTCATTTTATATCCCAAGCAATTCGATTTATCTGGAAAAAATGTAAATAACCAGAGAAAAATAAGATTTTGTGTAACACATTTAAAAAGCGCGCAAAAACGCCAAGTCATGTCACTGTTGAAATTATGACGTCAACGTTGTAGACAACGAACCGATACGCATAGGAACGACTTTATTTAGATAAACGGAAAATGCTTCAATAAATTCTTAATACGATTAAAGACACAATAATTCAATTTAATCGGTAAAATAATCATTGTTTCGCCACATTAAAATAAATTATTTTCGCCGACAGCTGTCATTTCCGAATTGCAATGGTGGTTTCCGTTTCGGTTCTTTTGTTCCACAGATAAAAAAAGTTAAATTTATTTTGCAAAATTAAAATACTAACTATGCTTTTAATTATAAAATAAAAATGTAAAATTATTACTTTACTAATAAGCTAACATATCTAACACTTTTCATATTTTATTGTTAACACTGTCAAGTAGCCACAAATTAAGGTGTTCTGAAAAGAACACAATATTTACTTTGATAAAAGTATTACGTAATATGTATCAAATATTTTATTCCTTTAATTTTTACGTTAGAACTATGCATTATAACACTACGTTAGAACTTCCAAAAAAAATTGCTAAGAATTTTTATCTCGGTGAATTTAACATAATGCTCCTACTGTTCAATGACTTTATTTTGATGTACATGTACAGTGTTGCATAAAAGCGATTAATTTCCCTCCAATTTGTGACAGTTACGTCCACAGATAAAGCATCGCTCGCAGATTCCGCGGACCATAGATCACAGAGTAATGCGGTCACGCTCTATGGTATTAAGTGTCGGTTATCGTCTCCACGGGGCTTACTCGCGTATAATACATTTTTATGTTGCATCCCCCCTGCAATAACAACATGAAGTGAGGTTTACACGGATTGAATACGGCATTATAATGAAATGATTCATATTTAAGTGAGTCCTCCCCTCGTCTGATGTAATTTGATGGTGTCGGGGATCGGAAGCAATGTTTCTTATTAAAGTGGTGTTATGATTGTTGTTTTTATTCGTTGGTATGGAATCATTGCTTGAAATTTTTACAAGTACATCATAATAAAAAAAAAATGCATAATACATTTTTAATGAAGATAACGTTTTGAAGGACCGATGAGACCGTTTGTCTTATTTTTCTATTTTTATAATTCGATTAATTTAGAACACTTGAAGTAGAGAGAGTGATAAAAAAGTAAACATGATATGAAGTGGAAGATAGTAAAGATTTTTTTTAATCATTAGTGCTGTAATTAGAACATTAAAATGACATTTTAGGGCCTAGTAATTCGTAATTTGATTTATCCTAAAGATAGACTAGACTTTTTTTCATAATTTGGATCTTGCAAAGTTTCAACTTATTTTCATTATCATTATTATATTACTTATTGATATCTGGACAGAGAGAACCCTTAATAAATAAATTATTCTTTCTTAATTTTTTTTAGTATATTCTTAAACAAAAATCAAATTAGGATGAATGCAAGTTACTTTTTCATTTCAGTCCACGCATTTGTAGTTTACATTACCAATATTTGTAAAATTGTACACACTACGGTATAAAATACCCAGAATGACTTAGAAGGACCCCACTATAGTGATAACATTAAATCAAAATGGCACAGATCACCATGACAAAATAGCACAGAACCAGAAATCTGTCACACGGCCGAGAAATTTGCCTAAACCCGCCGCTATCTGCCGGTTCCCAGACTGCTCATAATCCGAGCGGCGCCGAAGATAACCCGATAACGGGCAGTAATAGGCCAAATATCTCCTTAATGCGTATGTAATGGCCGGGCACGTGGCGGCGTGTGCGCGTGTGTTTGCGATGGGCCTTACCGGGATTAGCACTTTACTCGGCGACTGTCCCTTGCTAGTTGGTTGTTTGGATTTGATCGTCACAGTCGAGTTGAGAAGCGGTAGCTTGGTCTAGTATTCAGGCCATGTTTTTTAACCGAAATTGAAAGCAGAGCTGTTTCTCAATTCGACTTGACGTTTTTTTTTATATTCTATGATATTACATATACATAATTTGCTGGAACATATTTTTTAAATCTTTGTATCAAACTGAAGTATTTTAAAATGCTAATATAAAAACATATTGTTAATATTTTTGTATTTAGGTCACATTTACCTTTTATTTAATACGTAATGGGATGTATATTTATAGAGTCCCATTTATGTAATTAAAATAAAATAGGAAATTAGTAACTAAAAGAAATTAGGTATATTTAAGTTCAAAATTCAACTAGATATCTGAATGCGTGTGTATGGATGGATTGAATGAAAGTATCCAAGGATTGAAGATGTTCATAAATGATTTCCATTTTATGTGCGATAAGATATTCGACTGATAGTATATTAATTAGTAGCACATACTGTTGTCGTAACAATTTTTATGGACTTCAATCAATCAGCTTAATTCGCTCCGGTTAAAATGTACCTATTTACCTATTGGACTAAATAAGCTCTAAATTTTGATACGATAAAAAAATACTCATTATTTTTCGTTGTTTACTTAATAAAGTATCATAACTTTCTTGTAGGTTACTGCAGCCCAACTGCACTGTTTCAATAGTCTAGGGGGCTTGTATCTCGCTTTTAATTACTGATTGATCCGCAGATAGTCGCGAATCGACCATAAATTAGACAAAGGACACGGATTTACATTGCGCGAGCAACAATTTGTGAGCCGTCCTTTATTTGTGAGCCGACACGCGCTCTATTTCTGCCGCGTACCTGAACGAACCGTACTTCCTGCCCTAGTTTATAGTGTGACGTCATCGATTAATAGACCAGCGGTGACGTAAAATTTCGCGAAAAACAGATCTATTTGGATCATATGTTAGGCCGGGAAAAGCGCGGTACAATATGTAGATACAAAAAGACACATCCAGGCCTATCATGCCACGCCAGTAAATTGTATCGCGCTCTTAAGAAATGTCAAAATCAACGCGTCAACTGCTGATTGGATGAGAATACGGGTACGGTGTATGTATCACCTCTATCACCCAATGGGTGGGTCTATTACCCAATTAACGGTATAGAAACTTTTGTCTTCACATGCGAGAAATTTGTCGTATTGCGCGTGCTAGGCCTGATCAAATCTCTCCAAATTAATATGTTTGTCTAAATTATATGTTGAGTTCGAATTATAAAACAAAATACAGTAGTACATGCCTCATAAAGTTATTTATAAATAACTTTGAAAAATTGCTTCTGGCATGTACTGTAATATTAATAGGTAATGCGAAAACTGGTTGCCGCATAAAGTATATATTAGATATGTATTTAAAAAATCTCAGAATCAGGAAACTAACAAACTAATATCACACACACAAATACCATAGACATACTTTATAGACAATTTTCCTAATTGTACGAGCTTTAAACCATTCATTAAATAGGCGCGCACACAGCCAGACAAGGTTATTACACCTTAATAATCCACGGACGTATTAAAGGCTGCAATCATAAGGTATGTTGCACACTAAAAGCGGGACGAGGTAAAGGTTGTACCTAACTCCAAACACGGAGAGAGGGGTTGTAAACTTGCAAAGTTAGCAGTCCACCAAAAGAAGTATATAATATATTATCCAATTAATGGATGTATATATTTGTTCAATCTATTCTATTAACAGTTTGAAAACGTATGTTTGTACGGACTCTTTCCCGCAAAAAGAACGGAACAGATTTAGATGATATTTGGTAAAAAGATAATTACTAGATTGCGATATAGTATACATGGCGAGCAAAAACCAAAAGCGTACAGTTATAAAATGCTCTAACTATAATGCGTTAGCTCAAGATGTGCGACTTCAAAAACAATACACCTGGTTTAGCAAATTACAAATCGAAATTCCAAAAAAAATCTCGTCAATCTTTGAAGTACCAAACTTAGTAATATGTATGATCGATATTGAGAAACCGCCTCTTTTTTTGAATTCGGTTACAGTTAAGGTTTTAATTTGTATTTTGCCCACTAAAATACATTTTTTGAAACCGTAGTATCAACCCGTAGGTATAGCGTATCACCCGCTCCTTACAGAATCGCTTGTAGTGTGCTGATGAGCAATTTCCATCGGCGCATGCGACCATGGTTGGCGGGTCATCAATCAATTCCTGGAACAATCACAGCGCTCTTCACATTACTGCGGTGATAGGTGCCTTTTAATTCGTGAGGTCATCTTTAATTGGCTCTGCTGTTTCAAGCGTGACTAACTCATTGGACCATCCTTGGTTAAATTGCGCGTTTTATTTTTTAATTAGGTAGTTGAAATATTGGAAAAATGTGTTTGGAGTACCACGTTTAACCGAACGTTCAATAAAATTCCACTACTAAATTTTAACGTGTCTCTAAAAACACTTCATATTGGCGGAATCGCATTGTCAAAAACGCAAGATTGAGTCTATAAGAACTGACAAAGTTGAAAATTATAAAAAAAAACTATATTGTACATCGTTGTTAAGAAACAAATAAAAAATTTAAAAATATTATAAGTGAGAGGAAATTTAAGTAACTCAAGTAGGTTACATGTAACACTTTTAAATCGTCATTGAATACAATGCAAAGTGATTCTACATCCGGTTTGCGGAACCTATACCTATCTACCGAGAATACACCGGTAAGAAACTCAGCAGATAAGTTACATTAGCAGTATCTAACTTATAGCAATGTGTAGAACACTTTGGACCATGTCATATAGTTTTATTTTGATGAGTGAAAAAAGCATTAACTATTATTTTATTTTAAGAGGTAAGCTGGAGCAGACTAGTCCCCAAAGGTGGCACCTGTTCACAAGCATGACTTATGTGCCAGTCAGTAAGTAAACCTGCATAAAGGAAATTGTCTTTTTAACTAGACGTGATACCAGATACGTGAAACCAGATACTCGTCTACTTGAACAAAAACTATTAAAGTTATCTATTTTTATTTAAACTTGAACAACAATTAAAGATACAGCTTTAGCTGTCACATGAACTTTGTACTTACGCCTTCCTTTAAACGAGATTGAAGTCCAACGTAGGTAAGCCTATTATATATATATTTAAAAATTAAACTAAGGTCTTAGTCAACGCTGATTTTTGACTATTTCTTTCTCTCTTGTAGGTATGACAGTTGAGATTAGTTGCGTGCGGTCCAGAACAATTAAGAAAAAACAGATAAATTTAATTGATACATATTATTATTTTAAACTTACTCAATGTGATATGTTTATGGTAATTACGCTTAGTTTAGTAATCAGATGACTGTAACATGCCTTGAATAGTTATTTTTAAGAAAGAGGAACTTGACGTAATCTCCACCGCGAATAGATGCCCTCAATTCAAGAAATACCAATTTATACGTCGTAACATCATCAAACGGAACATACGAAGTAGAATTAGATTCTCACTAACTAGAAATCCACCCAATTATATAATTGAACTTCAAATCCGATTAAAACTGACCCAATATAGGTAAGCAATCAAAATATTTATCTGTTGCAAAACATTGAGAACTATAAATGGCTGTTAATAAGGAGTGACAAACGGAATGCTGCTGAGATGCAGTCATAATGCGCTATTCGATACGCCCAAATAAATTCTAAATCAATTTGTGGAATCGACGAATGATATCTTTTTGTTGCTCCAGTTAGGTTCGCCAAGTTTCTAGCAAATTGCGGAACGCGAAGTTTTTCATACGTATTAAAAGATGAGTTTTAAAAAAGGGGTCTTTGTTTTTAAAGATTCTACCACTTTATTTACCTAATGTATCAAAAAAAAGTGGTATGCTTTGGTATCTACTAGTCTACTAGTTTTATAATACTCTAAAAGACAAAATTCACTAGTGGCCCGCCGCGTCTTCGCACACATATTAATTTGTTACAATAAATGTGATAAATGAAAAACGGCATACATTTCGGTAAATGTTTTTATATAACATGATACCCCTAACTCCTTTTCATTACTGAACGACTAGGCGCACTGAGCAGTTTTATCGTTACGTTTTTGACACATTTTCTAGTTAATTTAGTAGTGTCAGATTTGAACAGCAATTCCAGTTACTACTACAACTGCGACGCTATTACAATATTATTGGATTACCATTTTTAATTGTGCTATGTGCATGACCCAAAACTTGTCTAATAGAGTATGCTCCTAGCGTTGAATCCACCTATTGTGGTATTTTTGTACAATAAAGTTCATAATTAAACAAATAAAGGTACTGATTCAAGTTCAGAGAGTTGTTTTTTATATTTTACTTTAGTCTAAAAACAGGGTGACTGTCTTGCTTCATGTTTATTTATTTAATTTTTTTTACATTGCTCTTCGAGATCGACCTCATCCCACCTGATGTTAAGTGGTGATGAGGTCCTAGCTTAAGGGCGACAGTACTTATCGCCCTTATGTCGAAGGATTGAGCCCTATTACTAATGTAGCCCCCCCAGGAGCTCTGGAAACCTTACTCGCTCACAAGAACACAACAGCGAAGTGTTTGTTATTTGGCTGCGGTCTTCTGTAAGGTGGAGGTATTTCACCAGTTCAAGTGATAAATTAAATCTACGTTCTACCTCTCTTTTATCTCTTGATGTCGCACGCAAGATATCCAACTTTAAAATTACTTGATGTGCATCCTACAATCAAGGACATTGGATTTGCCCCATGCTGCGAGCGCATCCCGGGGCGACGCTCGCGCGCTATAATTAACACTTTGCGCCCGCGCAGCCCCTCACCCGCGGGGCGCTAACCGCTCTAATTGTGCCTAAATAACGACCCTCCTTGATTGATCACGTTTTTTACATTGACACTTTTAATTTATCTACCTGTCGCAGGTTTGATTCCTTTTGTTGGATTTGTGTAAACTAAATACTTTTGTAAAATTGCATCTCATTGGTTTTAAATTACCTATTCAATGTTAGTTGAATGAGATGAAAGATTCTTCTCTTTTATCATCACTTTGTAATTTTCAGGCATTTTTTAACTTTTATACTAAATATGGTTTTTTTAATAAGAAATCGGTTAGTTGGCCTTAAATTTTATTTATTTCATGAGCTACGTTAAGATAATGCATTTTATTGTTTTCCAAATGTTTTGGCAAATATCGACGTGTACCTACAGTATTACAGTTACATTACATAAACATCCTTAGCTATGAAATTTAAAAATTAAAAGATAAGATCAACTGATTATAAATCGAACAATTAAAACATAAAAGTGTTTTTTATATAAGAATAAAAATCAGGCTAAATCACATACATTGAACAGTTTCAGGTCGGATCAGGATCCTTAAGTGGGTAGCTTTAGCACTTGATCACTTTCTGTGACTCAACGGTGCTACTACAATACATATTTGGGTTAAGTACGTACCTACCCAAATATTCACCACAAGAATGTATCTCCCATATAAGGATGAAATCCACTTGATATAGCCAGGATCGCCAACCATTGTTCCACCGAATAAGTAAAAAAAGTAATTTAATCCTACATTAGACATTCCGAGTGATGTGCGAGCATTGTGACATGAAATCAATCGTAACAGAACCGTCTTGCACCTGACAACGAGACGAATCCAAGAAAATTCTATAAATCGAACCTTTCAATGAAACGTTAGGAATGCGCGTGACCAATCGGTCGCTATCGACATCGATAAAAAACGGAACACCTTCCAACGGAAACGGAGAACCACGACAAATGAGAATGGCTCTCGAAATTGAATAAGTCGATATCACCAAACCTGGGATTGAAAGCCGATTGTTGATGAAAAAATCGATCGATTTACTGAACCGATTCTGAGCTGTGAAAACGAAGGGCCACGAGATGTTGCGAGTCGACATAGTTGTAACAGCTTTTATCGATGAAACTTTAAATGTTGTTAGCTTTCGCCAAAATTCAGCCAAATATTAACTTTTTGCTTTATAAGTAAAATTATTTGCTAGAAAAGTGAAGTTTATTTATTTTAATCAACGTTTGCATTGACAAGTTGCAGGAATAGAGGATGTGCTGAACATTAAAATGGCACTTTGGTCGTTTTAATATTTAAAAACTACATTTCAAAACTAATTAATGTTGCTTACAAAGTTTAAACTGGTAAAGAAAGCAAGTTAGAGCAAAAACTTTATCTTGTACAATACAAGTGAACTATCGACTGTTTCCGTCGATATCGACGTACACCAGCAATCTTCAAACTGCGGAACGGTGGAGAATGACGTTTCGAAACGGTAGCCCCGTCGCAGCAGGGGGCGGAGCTGCTCCGCCATTTTATTTTATTATTTTTTAGCCCTTGTTTATCCAGCGGCACGTCGCGGCTCACTGGCCAGCAATCAATAAATACGGTGACCGTGGCGACGAATTAAATACTACGTCGGCCATTTACACGTCTGCCTAATCCACAGAAACACAGAAATACAGAAGGTTTGGTCTGAACTCTTCCATGTTTGACTGGTCCGATTGTGCAATGGCTAAAATTTTTGAATCAAGAGTTGTGACGTCAATCCTAACCCAGGTTATGCACGGTTCCAATATTTTACGATTCGTAATGTATCAAAAATTACTATGCGTTTTTCTATTGACTAAAGAAGAAAGAAAGAAAAAACATTTATTGGCACACATAGAGACACACCTTTTGTACATATAGTAAGTACTATTATACTAGTAAGGACTACGCAGTGGCGTAACTACAGGGTGGCAAGTCGGCAAAATGCCACGGGCCCCCATCCAGAAGGGGCCCCAGGTAAGAGGAGAATCCCAATTACCAAGAATAATTAAAGTATGCACTACATTTCTGGTATTTCAAAACAAGTATTAGACATTATTCTTTCTTTGAGAAGGAGGAGGGGGGGGGGGGGGGTTGGTCGATGGATTGATGAATTTGCCACGGGCCCCGAATGGTATAGTTACGCCACTGGGACTACGAGTCCTTAAATACCGTTCCATTATTTACTTTCATACCAGCTGTCATCAGTCGTCCATCCGTGGTTTTTAGCTAACGCCTCGTATATTTTATTACTATCCGTAGCTAGAACGGACCGTTTTTTTAATATTAGAACTGGGCATTAGATATCAATGAGATAAAGATTTGTGTGTGGGTGCTTTTTAGTATAGTGTTACCACAGTTGATTCTGATTTTCATAACACATGTGCTTTTGTTACTTATTTTGGAATCAGATCAATGCCTCTAACGTTGTTTGATACAAATTTATTTATTTATGGTCAAAAAATATGTATGTAGTGTATGTATATTTTTTGACCATAAAAACATATATAGCCAGTATTTTTTGCGTTGGAGGTAACTGGTCCCGAATCCAATGACTTACAAAGGTATACTTACCGATTTTAGTTCCAAAAAGCAGTATCCGTTAGCTTACTAATATCACCAAACCGATAAATAAAAATAAGAAATGGTAAAAAACTGACAAAAATAATTTTGAAATATTAAAAGTAACTAATTAACCAAAAAATTTAAAAAGTTCTAGGCGCCAATTCCCTTATAATATATTTTAAAAAGAATAGTCCAAAAACTCGTAAGCCTGATTACCTTATATATAAAATACTAGCTGTGCCCGCGACTTCATTCGCGTGGACTACATCCTTTCATGGTCGGTTTTACCCCTTTCTCCCCTAATATTCGAAACAAAAAGTAGTATATATTTTAATCCAAGTTTTGAGCTATATTTGTGCCAAATTCCATATCTCTAACTTCAAAAATAAACATTTGTCCATATAATCTTTCAAAGGTGGTAAATCCTCCATCCCCCCCTTATTTTCTAATAAAAAGTAGCCTATGTCCGTTCTTGAGATTCAACGTATACCTATACCAAATTTCATCAAAATCGGTAAAGAGGTTTAAGCAGGAAAGCGTAACAGACAGACAGACAGACAAAGTTACTTTCGCATTTATAATATTAGTAGGGATTTACCTACTAAAATTGTTGAATGAACCATAAAAAATGTTTTATTTTAAGTAATTAAATTAACAAATAAACATCATCACTTTTCTTAATTTACCCATTAGATATTACCTAGTAATTTTTCCTTCTGTATCTGAACAATTTTCAAATAAAACAACAAAGTAAAACACCTAACAGCCATTTCAGTTGGATACTGAAGTCACGATTCGATGGATTTAGTGGTGTAATTAAAAATCTTCATAAATAAAGTAATTTGCCGTAGCGAGGTTCAACCATGAAGGCGTAAAATTCGCGTCGGGTACGATCTGAGCTACCGTGGTTCACAGTCTAAGCTTAGTATTTTTTTTCATAGTGGTAATGAGGCTAAGGGCGACCAGTATAGCATAATAAACCTGTAACTGGACTTGTCACCCTTACCTTGAAGGCTTGACCCAAGAGATGCTTCCAAAGTGGAAAAATATTGGTCCCTCCCCTGACTTTTAAAATAAGAGAATTAGAAACTAAAAAAAATGAGTATATGATGTACATTTCATACAGGCATCTTACCAGCGACAATTGGTGCGAACGAGAGTAAGTAAGTAGTTTTTTTTAATATGTCATAAATCGTAAACCGCAATTTACCTTGAATTAAACAAATATTAAATATTTGACAACATTACATACATTGTCCTGATTCTGTGGTAAGTAGCTCAAGCACTTGTGTTACAGAAATCAGAAACCACGACCGTACCACAACACCCAGACCCGTGACAATAATATGGAGAAGTTCCTTTCCCATATTGACCCGACCGGGGATCGAACCCGGGACCTCAGAGATAGCGCGATGCCAAAGTCCGGCCCGCTCGCCACTCGGCTCGGCTCGCTCGCTCGTCAAAATCAATCAACTCTCTCTGTGGTCGGTCCCTCATATCTGAGGATCGTGGTCAGCATGTTGGTTGCATCTGGAACGGACGATCTGCCTCCACCGGTTTCTATCCAGTGCGTCTCTCACAACCGTATACAATTTGGACGACGACGCTCCTTTTATTTGATCAGTCCATCTAGTTGGTAAGCGACCGCGCGATCTTTTGTCTTCGTGTTCCCAACAACAATCAACTTTTCCAAATTGTCGTCGCCTCTGCGCACGGAATGGCCGAAATTAACTCAAATATAAACTTTTATATAATGTAACTTCCTGCTACAGAACCCTATAGGCGAGTCCGACTCGCACTTGGCCGGTTTTTTAGTTACAATAGTGCATCTTCAAAATGTTGATACTTATTTATTATTCAAGTCTTCCATTAATGGCGAGATATACTTTGTTGCATAAAAACAAATATAGAAATTGGTTTACAAGCTATCAATGAATCAATAAGGGCACACCAGGGTCAATGGAACGGAAACATATGTGATACAAATCGCTTGTGTCAAAGGCCGCTGCCGAAATAGGCCATGCACAAATTATGCACTTTATCTCAAGCAAGCAAAGTTCATAGTTAACATAATTAATAGTCAATGTTTGCGGTCGTTTGTCTTTGCCGACCGTACTACTGACTCTCGATTCGGTGTGTTTGAAATCGATAACTGCAGTACCCTTAACTCAAACTAAATTGGTACGTAATCAAATAGTATTACGAAATTAGAAGGTAATGTGGCAATTGTAATAAAGCCCCGGTTGTGAGAAGAACTATTGAAATTGCCATACTTGTCATCATGCGCGCAAAGCAACTCTATTACCGTTTTTATTCGTGCTAAGGGAACAGTAGTTTTACAATTTAGAAAGCTTACGATGATCTCGTAACTTCGGTAACTTTAATTTCCTGATGTTTACGAGTTTATTTAAACGAAAAAATTATAAAAGGCATTCAGTTGTGTATAATTATTTTTTATATTGTAAGCTGTCATTATATAAGGAACAAATAAAATGCAAGCAAAGTGAAGAATATCGGAACGCCAACCTAGAAAGAGGCGGCGGCTACCACGATTTTTCTCCTACTTGATAATCAATGATGACTGCGAAGCCTTAAATATTTTTTTTTTGACCGAGAAGGTTCTCATCCTAATGAATTTAAGTAATCATCGGGATTTTGGCCTTTTAACGACCTGGAACTTTGGCTCGCACTGGTTTCTGGGGTTTACAACCAGTAGTCTAATGCCCGGTTCCAATATTTTACAATTCGTTATGTGTCAAAATTAACTATCCGTTTTTTTCCAACTGACTACGAGTCGTTAATTCTAATTCCAATTTTGTTTTCCATATCAGCTGTCATCAGTCGTTGGTCGGTCTTTTTTGGCTAACGCCTCGTATAATTTATTACTATCCGTAACTAGCCGAATATTGGACCCGGGCATAAACAATACTTATTCCATTGAGGAAGGGAGATACCACAAAAGGTGCCCCCTTGCTTCCACAATGGAATACATCCTGTTACACGAGCTGCTAAGGACTCAGTAGGCAAACGTTATTTCACTAAATCGCACGAGATAAGTCCACTGATTTGATTGGATTCAACTGAATATCATCGCGAAGTAACAAAATTCTACCACTTATTAGTGTGTAGACTGCTGATGGATTAACTACGTCGACGTAATTTTAATTTAAACGAAACGTCGAAACGAAATACAAATTGAGATCGTAACTGTAGCCACATTCATCCCGGCATGATCGATATTCTATAACGATTTTTATCGCAAAATTAATGGACAGTAGCGAGTAATCATTAATCAATCGATAATTAACGCGTGTGCGCAAAACACATTCGCACTCTCAATTAACAAGAAGATCTATAAAGATAAAATGCAAATTTTCACCTCCACGGCCATGTTTTATATTTTCCCTCTCTTTCCCACCAGTGTACTTCCATTAAAAGCCATCCCTTTTCGGCTCGAGTTCATCTGACAGCGCTCCATAGCTTCTCCGGATAATTTTGACGCCTCCGGTCATCTCTTTCACACCTACATAATTTCGAGACTCGTTCCTCTTATTTTAAAATAATAAACGTTCAGAAATAAATAAAGTGTGGGTTTCTCTTGAAATTTATTAGTGGGAGCAATGGAGTCGTTATTTTAGGCGGGTATTAATCGAATTGATTACGTTGTCTTTGTTGGATTAAAGGGCAGTTGTTTAAGGCTGGAATGTAATTATTTCATTAATAAACACTTTGGACGATTGCTAATGGAAATGTTACAACCTGTTAGTGTTGTGCTTTTAATTGGAAGCAAGAAAAAATGTTCAAGTTTTTGTTTGCGGTGTGTCAGGAATAATTTTGTGCACGAATGCATTGTTAATAAAAATGCTCTCCGCCATAATTGGTCAAAGCTATGTTTATTTTCACTTTTCTCTAAACTGTTAGAATTCCAATTATTTTATACAAACAGTTATGTAAGTAAAATCTAGATAAATAAAATATTTTTAGAAAGAAAAAGAGAAACTTATATTGTTATACCAATAAAATTGTTGAACTGTAGCGCGCTAACATCAGTGTTACATACTGTATGTAGATAATTAATTTATTTATTGGTGAAATGTTGATATGTAGAAATCTGCTGCTCCTAATGCATTATTAACAACTGGTGCTTATGTTATCATCAGTTAAAACTTTAAATATTACTGTTTAGCACCTATACTTTACCATATAGGTATATATGAACAGAGTAAGTAAAGAGTGCTGGCTGGTATTCAACTTAAGATAAGCTTAAGATGTGCCACGAGAGTAAATAGCTGTATCAAAACTTTTGGCATCTCGTGCGAGAAATTTGATGGATTGTGTAACGATACGGGTTTGATTAGTAATAGAATCTATTTGGTAAATAGGAAAATACAATAAAATTTTATATTAATATGTAGTCTTATTTTCGTTGGCAAAACTGTCACAATTAAAAATAAATTAAAAAATAACGAAAATGTCTGAATATGATGTCTTTAGACAAATTGATTGCGCATGCTAGTAGGGGTGGTAGGGCCTGTCCTCCAAAGACGAACGACTAATTCTAGGAATATAAACACCGGCGGGTCTAGACCAAATGTTTACGCAATATGTAGGTCGCAAATGAATGGACGAGCGTTTTGAATGGGCGATAGTGGCCTATCGCTGTTATTCAATGAGCGCTAATAATAATATTAACAATTAACAACTCATATCAGCGCAGATGCACAAATCATTACGACCGTCTTATGTTTTATTGTCCAATTAAATTTGTCGGGATGGGTGTGTGCAAAACTGCAACAATATTTAAATGTGTTACAATTTCCAAAAACCGCAGTGGCGCAGAGTTGGTCTGATCCTGAAATGAAAGAAAGAAATTCCTAAATACATAAGTATTGGAGGTAGTCCATTTCTTTATTTATATAAAAAAAAAATTTAACGATTTTTGTAGGTTAAAAGAATCTTGACTGCTTTCACCTAATCAGTAATTGTTTCTTCTACATTTTTGGTTTGGTTGACAAAAAATTACTCAGTTGTTATTTGTAATAGTAATAGAAATATAATACCCTTAAAATTTGTGTGTTTGACTATTAAAGAATGACAGTAAGTAAAAGGTCCGCATTTTTTTACTTTTTATACAGATGCAATAAGTTTAAGTACTTAAATCAAATGTAATCAGATGTTCTATCTCATTTTGAAAATTGGAAAATCTACAAACACCAAATTATCAAGAAATACTTAGACCTGGTTATATGAAAAGTAGGTCGTCAAGATATTTAGTAGTTTCTAGGTAATCATTTAAAAGTTGTTTGGACATTCTTTAGTTAAAAACACTTTTTTTCCCATTAAAAGGCTTAAAAGTTATTTGTAAAATAAACTAACTTATCCAGGCAAGCGCCCAGCCATTATTGGTATTTTTCTAACTGTATTCTACTGGCTATCTTCAGCATAAAGTGATCGTGCGCAAGCGCATCGATGTCAAAGAAGCTGTCGGCTACGAGCGCTATCGATTTCGTATTGCAATAGGTTATCGCGTTTCCACAAGATCTACACAAGCTGCATCCGTTTCCATTGATAAACTCATATACAAGAGTTATGGTTCATATGTATAGATATTATATGTGTAGAGAACAAACTGATTCGTTCAATTCTTTTTGGGATCATAATCATAAAAGACATGAAAAAAAACAGAAGTTATGACTAAACGTGCTCTGACTCAATTAAGAATATATAAAATATTCTCATATTTCTACAAAAAATCTTTTAGACAATATGTTTAGTCTGATATAGAAATTATCTATCAAAGTTTACTGCATAACATTCATAGACAATGGGCATATTTTTTATTTTAATTACGACACTTTACATGGCTTGGCTTGAATGACAAGTTAATATCAATTATTAAGGAATCGATTTATTGAAAAATTTTAGAAACCAGATTTATATTATTGGTTTTATTTCTTTTTGTCAATTTTGACTTTCATCACTTTGTGATCAATGACTTTGATTGGTTCGCACATAGGACAAACATACAAACGTAGAATTTTATAGTTTAGAAAACAGAACACTTTTTAGAGTCACAAAATGAATCACTCATATTTAAACATGCGCTCCGCACCTATTAGCAATTATCACATTTATTACGAAGTTCCAATAATTACGATAAAACTCTTATCAAAACGAGCTCTGAATTTATCGACTGCCATTTTATTGCTTTACTCTACTTCATTTACTTGACATTGAAAAGGTCATTAATAATTTTATTACGTTTTTACCAATCGGGCTGCACTGTATAAGTGCATATTTGATACTCAGCTGATCTCGCAATATTTAACTCCACGAGTAATAAATTATGCACACCATTGATTTAATATTATAAACGTGAACTATTTACTAAACATACATATTATTATGTTTGTTAGTAATTCACGCAAAAAGTATTGAATGGATTTGGATAAAATTTCGTAGCTAGATGATATTTTGCTGGCCCTTTAGATATTCCACCACTTATTCCATTCCAGGTTCTAATATTTTACGATTCGTAATGTGTCAAAGATCATTCGTCAATCCGTTTTTCTACGAGTCGTTAATTCTAATTTCACATTTACTTTCCATATCAGCTTTCTATATCAGTCGTCTGTCGTTCGTTTTTAGATTAAGCCTCGTATAATTTACTAGCTCTGCCCGCGACTTCGTTCGCGTGGACTTTTCCAGTTTTTTGTTGTATCTTGTTGCAACTAAGCTTTAAGTTTACTAAGATACCTGCATGCCAAGTTCCAAGCGTCTAACTTAAGCGCTTTAGATTTTTCATACAAAAGGATTTTCCCGCTAATTCCCGTTTCCGGAGGAATTTCGGGAATTCCTTTCTTAGTGCACCTATACGGTATCTAAGCTACGTCCCTTCCAAATTTTAAGTGCCTACGTTTAGCCGTTTAGACTGTGCGTTGATATGTCAGTCAGTCAGTCGGTCAGTTTCTCCTTTTATATATTTAGATTATTATCCGTAACTAAAATGACTCGTTTTTTAATTATTGGAACCCGGCATCAATCAAATCATACGTAGTATCGTTTTAAGCAAGCATATACGTACGACACTCGATATAATTTAATTGAAGTAACTTTGCGTTCCTTGGAAATTATTATGTTAACTTACTAATGACGACCTCCGTAGCCGAGAGGCGAGCGGGCCTGACTTTGGCGACCGCCATCTCTGAGGTTCCGGGTTCGATCCCCGGTCGGGTCAATATGGCAAACGAACTTTTCCATATTGTCTCGGGTCTGGGTGTTGTGGTACCGTCGTTGTTTCTGATTTCTGTAACAGAAGTGCTTAAGCTACTTACCACAGAATCAGAGCAATGTATGTGGTGTTGTCCAATATTTATTTTTTTTACTAATACAATTATAATTGATTTCACAATGTAGTACAATAAACACGGATGGAAACAACATATGCAGTTTTATTTCAATTTTACGATCCAAAAATTTTATTTATATGAATTAAGGCTTTTTCAATTCCATTCTAGTCTGGCTCAACTTTTCCTCCTACGTCATTTATACTTACTTGTGCTATCTAAACTTACTACATTCAAAACGACAAATTACAATTATTATGGGGTATTATGTGCCATACAAAAAAACTTAAATTATGTAATTATGATAGAGCATATTAAAAAGTTTGATCAATTCCTTAAATAAATTAATAATTTCAATCTTATAATTCCTATTTCTTGATCTGTTGTTCCAATAAAAAATGATGTACGCCATGTTAGCTGGTGGCGTGACGTCACTGGTATTGTAAATAAATTATCTAGTTTTGATTAACTGCGATTACTAAAATATTAAATTGAAAAATTTAAAACATTTTTTGTCCATTATCTAGCTTTGTATTTTTATGGCTTTTTAGCACTTTAGGATTCATAAAGAAAAAATCTGAAATATGGTATAATACCCTGTTGTAAGTTTCGTTTACAACTATAGAGATTTAATCACCCAAAAAATTAGGCTATCAAACTAACACGTCAGCAAAAATGCTATTATATATTGTCCCTCCCCACCAATAACAGAGATGGCAAGGGGAAATGAACAACATTATTTTAAGGTAGAAACTGACAATTATATTTAAGGTTGTAGCAATTTAACGGCTAACCTGTAGAGGTTAGCCGTGTAGACCTAGCTACATGAATAAAATATTATAAATATTTTTTTCTTACATAGCATTGTGAAGTTAGACAATTATTGTCTAACAGTGTAGTTAAAAATTACTTTAATTCAACAGATGATACGGGAGACCATTTTACGGCGACGGACGTCAATCCTCATAACGGGAGCACAATAACAGCCATAAAACGCGTTTATCCGCCATTATTTTTCACTACATTCTGGCGCGACGCCAGGTTCGCATTTGAACCCGAAAATTATGCAGCATTCACGAAATTGTTTAAGATAATTAAACAGTTCAAATGAAACCAAAAAGCTTTTCTTTAAGTCTTATAAAAAATAATTCTATTAACTGCCGTAGTGCAAATTTTAAGCCTGAATTTTAAGAGATGTCCGATTAAGATACGCAAACATACTTTTTTTAATGACCACTAGAAATACAGTCAGTATTGCAAATTGCAAAGAAAAAAATAACTTTTTATTTATTTTTGTCTTAAAACATTATAGACGTCAACTTAACTCTAAGTTTTAGCTCTCATAGTTATAATAAATCATTTTTATTTGATTTAGAAGTTTCTTTTCTATTTACTCTAAAAGGACTTCAGTAGCCAAGAAGCGAGTGAGCCGGACGTTGGCGAAGTGCATTTGTTTTATCTCTGAGGCTCAGAGTACTGAATATGGGACTCCCGGATTCGATTCTCAGAGTCTGGGCGTTGTGATACTGTCGCTGGTTCTAATTTCTGTAACTGTAACAAGTGCTTCAGCTGTTAAATTAGATTGATATATATGACGTTATATAAATAAGGAAACCCACCACCGTGTTCTATGGTCCTTGTTTTTGAGGTGAGCGTGGGGACAACAGCGACGTGTGTGGGACTCCCCCGCTCGTAGGAGCGAGGACTACCCTAACTAAAAACCACCTTCTCATCGCCCAGTGACAGCGTTATGGGAAACTGAAGACCCATAACGGCCATAGACTCTTCTATGGTCCTGACCCCCACTGACCCTAAATCCGGGCCAGCACCGCACTATCGCTCGCACCTATATAAATCGGGATGTCCATTCCCGCCCCGGGCTCTTTTTGATCTGGCGCGCGCTTAAGTTATGGCCCCCCGGTGACTGTCCGCTGATACATGGTTTGTTTGCATGTGTTCATACGCGGATGAGGCTAGCAGGTACAACGTCAGGTGTGATTCGGATCGGCGACTAATTCTCTGATGAAATAAACTAACTAGCTGTGTCCGCGACTTCGTTCGCGTGGACTACATAGGCACTTTCAGGGTCAGTTGTACCGCTCTCCCCTAATATTCGAAACTAAAAGTAGTCCATGTTTTAATCCAAGCTTCAAGCTGTTTGTGCCAAATTTCGTATGTGTACCTTAAAAAATCAACATTTTCCCATATAAACTCTCAAGGGTGGTATTATCCCCAACCCCCTTATTTTCAAAACAAAAAGTAGCTTATGTCCTTTCTAGAGGTTCAAAGTATACCTATACCAAATTTCAATAAAATCGGTTCTGTGCTTTAGGCGTGAAAGACGGATAGACAAACAGACAGAGTTACTTTCGCATTTATAATATTAGTATGGATGTACAGTCAGCAACTTAGTACCTTGTTATTAGACAATTATTGTCTAACATTAAACTTCAACGTAACTGGAAAAGTCGAGTTGATTTTATAAGACCAGGTTTGTACCTGGTACAAGTACAAGCGTGTAGCAAACGAATTATAGCGTATTAAATGTTATGTAGTGACGAAATATGTAGTATGAAAGTTGGAGTAGCGTTGCAGCGGGGAGTAGCTGAACTTCTGAGATCGCCATGCAAAACCGTCATTACGTAATTTATTCGATTACCATTTTTGTTCTTGTTAAGGATACTGCTGTCTATATGGGACACTTAAGTGTTCGTACTCTTAAATCTTGCCGATATACCTACTAATCCCTACTATATATTTATATTTTTATATTATTAATTATTAATTTACTATTAACATTATAAATACGAAAGTAACTCTGTCTGTCTGTCTGTTACGCTTTCCCGCTTAAACCTCTCAACCGATTTTGATGAAATTTGGCATAGGTATACGTTGAACCTCAAGAACGGACATAGACTACTTTTTGTTTCGAATATTAGGGGAGATAGGGGTAAAGCCAACCATGAAAGGACGCGAACGAAGTCGCGGGCACAGCTAGTTGTCTATAAAAGCAATCAATAATAAATAAATAAAAAATCATTAATTTAAGCACGTGTTTGTACAATATTTACCTACCTTAGTAACATTAAAAATACAACGCAAAGTGTTAAGTTACTTTACGGATTCGGAACTAATTTCTACAAATAATATAGATACTAATAATCAACATAGTACTAGAAAATTTTAAAACTTTGAGACTGCAAATAATATTAATACTCAACACTGCTGGCTGCTAATAAATACCCTGATGAAATGATGTAAAATAGACATATACACATATGATGAGACATCGGAAAATCCGACTAATATTATAGGTACTCGTACACGTTAACGTTTTCAAGAAGGGAAACATGTATGGATGTAAAGTTTTTTAAAGATATCAATGCGTATTGGAGAATGGTCTTGCTAATAAGTGTATATTGACCTTAAAAAATAGTTTTTACTAATTTGAAAAAAAATTACCAAGTGACATGCAATATCTTTAGGTATACCAGGTTAAAATAAACAATAAAATATACTTTATCCTGAAATAAAAATTCTTCTCGTAAGACGCGTCGACTACACAGTAGCGATACAATAAAACTATTGGTATGCTCCCTAACCGTGAATCATCTTTATGGGCAATTCCGCAGTAGATTTCGGCAATTTGGTGAATTATCGTCGCCGGTAGCCTATTCCTATTGTCTGAAATATCGCTCAGTGACGTACTTACATATATACCTAGAAGGAAATTGTCAGAAATTCGGCATTTGTGCTCTTTACGGCTTTCGTACAGCTTTAAACATTGTTCTTATTGGGCAATAGCAACACATGAAGTGAATAGCCCCTCCCATGCAAAAATTCACCGCCAATTCAAAATTAACGAAGCTAAAATCTCATTCTACTTACGTACTACTAATGGAACTCCCCCCAAAGTCCAAACTTTTGGATTCATACGTCTTGGAAGGTTTCCCAAAAGTGACTGACTCAGCTCGGCTTAATTTTCGATTAGCATCAGGAGAGATTGATAGCTGGTCCGTTTCCAATTAAAAATAAAGATTATATTTATATACTCATTTACAAATGAGAAAAACCTCATCCTATACTACTGACTAACCCCAAGAGTCCTACTAATATTACAAACGAGAATGTTTAAGAATGTATAGATATCTACATAAATCTTTTGTTGGATAGTCCATTTGTCGAGGACGGCTGTAGGCAGAGATGTACAAAATACTTTTCGAAAAGTATTTAAATACAAAATGCAAATACTTTTTTAATATAGTATTTCAAATGCAAGATACAAAATACTTTTGCCTTTTGTATTTAAATACTAAATACAAAATATGTATTTTCAAAATACTTTATTGAAATAAAATACTTTATGGTTAAAGACATTTCGAACGAACAACACTGCAAAACGTATCAGTGACTTTGAGGTAGTGTTGCCGTCGATTCGATTGTGTATCGATTATTAATCGATTATAATGCGTACTCAAATATAATATAATCGATAGTATCGATATCAAGTTTTGAAGCGATACTACCGAAGAAATCGATTATATCCATATAATCGATATTATTTACCTATCGGATAAGATAGTATCGCTATGATGGTACAGTTTAGGTACCAAGTATCAATCAACACAACTTAGCAATAACGTTTTATGAATAAAAAGTAGGGTACAAATAACTTTTTTCACGGTTTCATTTTTAATGTGTTATGTATAAGAAGACATAATATGAATGACGATTAAATCTAAAAATAATTGCAAATTAATAGATTGCAACATAATAATCGATTTAATCGATAGTATTGTCTAATCTAAACAATTATAATATAATAGTCGATTACATTGACCTAAAGTTAATTTCGATATAATCGATTATTAGATTATTGAAGGGGGGGATAATCGATTATCCGGCAACACTACTTTGGAGATTGTCAAGAGGGGTCCCTCTTAGATTAATGGTCAGGTTTTATATGCGTTTTGTTTCATCTGTCATTATTCGCATTGACTTTCAAAGCTGCTGCGCCACTAGTGGCCATTTTTTGTTTTTCTGAATCGCGGAATGCTTTAGAAAAATGAAGTTAAGAATAAAAAAGTATTTTGTATTTTACAAATACAAAATACAAAATACGTATTTTGTATTTGTATTTTAAATACAAGTATTTCAAATATGTCACAACTCTGGTTGTAGGCTATATAACATAAATAATAGATAATTATAACAATTGCGGCGGTTCGCTTGTTATATATTTTACATAATATGCCTAAAAAGACTCAACCTTTCTGTTCAATGACATAGAAAGTTTTTATAATAAACCACTTTCTTGACTTACCGTACCACATTTGCGTTAAGACAAGAAATTATAAAAGGAGGTAAAATAAGTAAACACATACCTACTTTTTTCCACTCTGTCACAAACAAAGAAAATGTTTTTATTTTGTTATCAATTTAAAACTCTTAAAATAACTCTTCTATCAACAAATCGAAGCAATGTCATTGCATTATCGTGTAGCTCTACCAAATCAATAATAATGGAGTACTCGATTTAATACAGTTAATAATTAGGCAACTGACGAAGAAAAACAGGAGATAAAACATCATGTTCCACAACAGTAACGACCAAAACAAGAGGAGGGCAAAGGTGGTAAGATAAAAGTTCTGTATTAATTTGCTGCGTTCAATTCTGATACGGTATAACGCGACCAATTATTAACGATCGCTCTTGGTTTAAATTTTTACGAATCACACAGCATTAACGTTACCTTTAAAGTTTTCCAACGAAACCGCTTTTCTACGGTGCACGTATTGTAAAAAGATACTTTTCGATTGTAAAAGCAGTCGACATTGTAGTAATTGAAAGTATCTAACATAATAGTAGAAATTAAAAAAGTAGATCGACTGCTTTGTTAAATAAGTACAGCCAATATCTTTAGTTTGTGAATAATTCAGTAAGGTTAAGTTTACTCTCTATTTGAGTTGATTATTTAGTTACGTGGAGGGTAATATGGCAAAGATGTGAACACTACCTAACTCATTTGTTTGCATCTATGTCTTGTCTATGTTTGAAGCACCATTATGCTGCCTTGTAACACAAGGTCTATTCCAATCCTAAAAGTCGAAAAATACTAACCAGTTAGGTACATAGTTTTTATATCAAGAAATAAAAGGTTTGTTTCTTATTCCTTAAGGGTATTATCCGCTATTCCTTAAAAAAATAACGTTTTTGATGTATTTTAGCGATGTTTTTGATGTATTGTAACGAGTTTAAGAGAGGTAGGGCATAGCGATTTATAGCTCGAACTGGAGCAGCCCGACTGATGAAATACCTCCACCTTACAGAAGACCGCAGCCAAATAACAATCACTTCTGTGCTGTTGTGTTCCTGCGTGTGAGTAAGGTTTCCAGAGCTCCTGGGGTGTGCTACGTTAGTAGCAGGGATCAAGCCTTCAAGGTAAGGGCGACAAGTCCAGTAACAGATTTATTATACTGTACTTGTCGCCCTTAAGCTAGGACCTCATTACCACTTAACATCAGGTGGTATGAGGTCAATCTTGAAGTGCAATATAAAAAAAATAAAAAACATTTTGTTTTTAATTCAATTTCTACGTTTACGCAAAAAGCGTACAGCGATCTAAAAGAGTGGTAAACTTATATCTGCAATCTCAATGTCTATGATATGAAGGTTATCAGAACGTAATAAATTTGAAGTAAATCTTTTTTCATGTACCGCCGTCCCGGTCGAATTATTGAATATTAATACTGATTCCGACGCAATTAGAAAATGAGGTTGGGCGCTTTTTGGAGCATTCTGGGGTCACCCTTTTAATTTATTTGGGTGAACCGACGTCGATAAGGCGTTTCAAAACGTAGCCGATATGAGAACGATTGTAATTGCCGACGGTAACCAGGATATACTCTATTTGGAACCAGTACCACCCGAGATGAGCGTTACTTCACGCTAATAGTACAAGAAAATACGTAGCAACGCCATTAATTGATTTTTTTTACATACACAGGTCGTTTGGGCCAACAAAAGCGATTATGTGGTCAATGAAAATTCAACTCAATTTACCTCCAGAATTTAAAAGTATAATAAATAATACATTAAGAGCAATTGTTTCATTTTAGTTGAAGTTCAAAAATATATGAAATTAGATATTACGTTAAATTCAAAATATTGCATTTGCTAAATAATTTAAATAATACTTTTTATAATCCTACCCTTAACCTACACATAACTTACCATCGAGATACTAAAACTCTTAACTTCTATAGATCAGATTTTTATTAAACGTTGATAAAAGTAATTTACTAGTAAAAGCAAGTTCAAATAAGTTTAAATTAATTACTACTACCACGGATTTATACATTTATAAACTCAAGTAGATTGAACCACCACATATTTATAACCTACCTACCGTACCTAGCAGTGGCGTGCGTTTCATAAAGACACAAAGACACTGCCTACCCTAGGTCTGATAATAGATCCAATATCATTTTATCAATAAACAAAATAACATAAAATCTTCATAAATTATCTCCACCTATCAATTGCCGGTGGTATCATTAAAATAAGATCGACATGTAATTTGATTATTTAACATCAACGATTCGCGCTGCACTAGCGCCGCCTCGCCTTTGCGTACAAGTGCCACGGCAAAGACACAAACTATGAATCTCTAAAATTTTGTATGTGTGCTCTCGTGGTAAGTCGCGGTCATGCGGATTTAATGTATGTGCGTTCCTGTAGCTACGTGGGCTTTGCTGACACACAATGACAAAAATCACGCACACAACTGCATAAAAAGCCAGTGTCTTTTTTATTTATTTATTTATTTATTTATTAGGATATCCAACAGCAATACCATGAATTTACATAAAAAACACCAAACATGATACATAAATCTAAGCCAATAACAGGATACCACAACATGGCTTACGTAAATTAGACATTTTGTTAATCGAGAGGTATAATGTAGGTAAGAAGTAAAAAAAAAAGAGTAAAAAGTGTGTGTGTTGTAGATTCCTTATAGGTAACACGAAAAATTACGACTCTTACCGAACATTTCCGAATGAAAGTTTGATAAGCAATGCAAATATTTTAGAAAGTAACATTGTTTCATTGAGTTTTATACATTTTGGTGGCAATATTTTTTTGTCGTATTATATTTCTCTTTTTTACTACTAATTTCAATAGTCAAAAGTTACCATATTGTTTGATTTGTGTTGTGTTTGTGACTACGCTTTCAGGATATTTAGGATTTATCGTTGTTAATAGAGTGAAAAATTGATAATATTGTCTGTGAAAGATGTTTAGACGGTGTGTGTATTGAAAAAATAAAAAATGATACTTACACCACCATCTTTTCACTGCTTTCATTGAAATTTTGCAAATAACACAAACATTACAAAACATCATACAAACGCGCCGAAAGGTCACTTCGGATATCCGTAAATTGATATGTCTATAAAATCAGTCAATCTATGGATATTGAGCTAGCATTTGGAAATTACACTACATTATCAGTCGACAAGACGATGAACCAAAACCAAAGTGTTTTTGGTGAGTGAAATTTTCTGCCTACCCTGTCTTAAAACTGTGTGCACGCCACTGGTACCTAGTAGATGTATAACTACCTACATTATATAATTCCTACTGCGTGATCTGTCGGCGGGCGTGACAGTCCGTTTTTGACAGCTGTCATCATGACAGGACGGGGTCAAGCGCGGCGTCCCAAGTTCAATTTCCGGGGGTGAGAGTTCGGCACGATTTGAATTCAGATTCGCAACCCTTCGGCGATATCAATCATTTTGCATCAGCTTGGCGGGCTGTAACAGCCTATTAATGATACAGAAATACGTAATTTTTGGTTATTTAATGCTGAGCTTGAAATAAGTATAAGTTAGATACTTAGATAATATAATTCAGAGAAGTGATGGCTGGCTCTTGCTTTATCCTTTAGAGGGACTGGTCTATTTTAGCTTACTCTTTAAACAACACACAGTTCAATCAACCAAAAGTTATTTACGCATAATACTATATTTACCGTAATGTGTCGTTGACCTTACGTAGTTACTGTCTGGGTCATATTGAATAAGTAATTGTTACATATATGGACACTAATTAATAAGTAGGTAAGTACATATGAAGCTCTGCAACAAAAAAGTTCTTAAATTATGTTTTTTCTTTTGATATATATATCATAAAATAGGTAGCTACATAAAATATAATGTTGCCAGCATTAATAGAAAAAAAAATTAAAGAATAAAATACATACAGCCGTTTGAATATGTATACCCATGAAACGAATGTTCCGCTCACGAAACAGATCTATCGAAATGGTTGGACGTTCGCTTAGAATAACGAAGTTAGGATTCTGGAGATAGGAAGAGACATGGAAAGAGAAGCATAATCCGACCGAGTTAATGGTTTTTATTTACGGTTGCTTCGGTTTTAGTATTTAAATTTAGTGTTGATTTGCACAGTGAAGATTAATAGTAAGTAAGAAATAAAATAATCTCCTAACAGACCGCATTCAAAAACGCATCGAGTGTCAAGGCACTAGTCTACGTAAACATCATGTTCCAGAACAGATAGTGCTTTAAAACGAGCTTAAACTTGAAATTTATCTTCACGGAGTCCTCAGATATATATAGAACACCTAAAATCTGTGTTTTATCGCCATATTGTATCAATTCTCACCTCAAGAGACACTGGCAGAGGTAGTTCGCAAAATAACAGTTTTTTCTTTAAACGCTTTATTTGCATTCGTATGAGTTGGTTATGATTATGAGAAATAGAAACATAATATTCATACTTCGAAACTGATCCAATTTTAATGGTATGCCCCCTGAGACGAACGGAAATATAGGCACGCGAGTGACCCTCTAAGCAATTACTTGTACTTTTTAGGTATGGAACTTTAAACAAGTTCCATTTTTCTAACCCAACGTTAGCACATTTCACACAAAATATGCACATTTCAATTGTTACATGCGCATTCTTTTAAACCATGCAGGGACCGCAGTCGAAATCGACCTACATTCAAATTGAGCTTCGCTCCTCGAACTTCAACTTTATTGCTATCACTTACAGCAGGTTTTTAAAGAGCTAGGTAAAGAAAGACAAAGTATTTCCTTGAATACGAAATAGCGCCGTATGCAAGCGACGCGTCATACGGTCTGCAGTGCGCGGCGACTCCAGAATAAATCACGGTTGATTTATTTTTATTCGCCTGGCAACACCGAACGCGTATATTCTCGTCTGGCAACAACCGAATTGGAATGGGATGGCAAAAAGTAATTAAAGATAGTGATAGAGACTTAAAGGTTTCAAATATATTTTTAAATAGTCGATTAAGTTGCTGGTGTAAGTTGATACAATACCAGTTCAAAATTAGTTCTTATGCTCACGAGATAAAGACAGTGCAAAGTTCAACTAACTTAACCTGACAAGCTTATGATTTCACCTACCAAACTAGACTTGGCGGCTTCACCTAAACTAGACTCCTTTAAGAACAAAAAAAATGTAAAAGTTAAAACGTAACCCTTGTTTGTTTCTGTTTGACTCTGTTTCATATAAATTTCAGACACCTATACTTTGAACTCTAGGAAAGAACACAAATTAAATATACCTACGTATTTATAACTGCATAAAGGGCCGGGCTTTGGGCAAATGGTCTAAGTATCTATGTTATAATACTTCTATTTATGTAGCCTAACGAAGTAACTATAACATCAAAATAGTCGTAAAATCATGCTCACGGCAGCCGATAACTCATTTACACATCATTAAAACGCGCGTTTAAACACAGTAATTTGTGTTAGCGACAAAGGACTATAAACAAATCGACGCATAGGTACCGATGCCAAAGCCTTAGGTATACTAACTAGTAGCACAATGCTTTGCAACACAATGGAGAATAACAAAGAACACAAATCATGCCTAGCGCTCATCTACGAAAGATGCACCAACTGGAAAGAGCGACGACGGAATTTCAACCAAGCGCTTTTGGCACTAGGCGCATTTTTAGTTGATTCGCCCGAATGGATTGGATACTTTATTACGTTAACAGAGAGGTGTTGGAGGTTGTCTTATTTAGAATTTCACGGGCCATAGCGCGAGTCGAGGAAGTAGTTACGGCCTGAGATAGCTAAGTAGGTGTTACATTACGTCCGCGCCAGCCGACAGCGGAGAGCAAAGTGGGTAATAACCTCAGACAGTGAGCTAAGCTTTTTTTCCTATGGTGCTCGTAAAACAATTTTTGTGGCAATTCTCTTTAAAGTAAGACTAACACGTAAAGAGAGGCCGTTATCTTGTTGAGGCGTCATTGTTGTAAACTGCACATTGACGATAAATTGTAATGTTAAACCCTTGAATCCACGAACGTAGCAAGTCATATTCAACATGAACAAACCCTTAATAATCAAAACCAACACACATAATACTTAAAGTTTGTTAGAAAAGAATATCAGTCTCAATATCTACCTTACCTAACATCCTAAACAAGTAACTTTACAAATTTGTATAGGTACTTATTTGTAAAGAAAAACTTAAAAAACGAATAGACTGTTTGTATTTATTACCTTGAGAGTTTTGAAACGAGAGACGTAGATACTTTTGGTTTAAAAAAAGGGGAGCACGAGCAAAATCGAATTTTCGTACCTATTACAATAAAAATTGATTTAAAACATATTACTTGTTATTATTCTTTAATAGACATGTTAACAATGTTGACAAAATGTGACACACATACAGTTTCGAACAAAATGAGCAGAAGAGCTATAATTTTACTCCATAGTCTGCCTATTTCAGCCTAATAAACTATGTTTTTTTTAGGTTTCCATTCTTCGGGTTCTGTGTAGTCTAAACGACTTCATCCAAGCAGGGGTTAAAAAGCTTAATTTGCCCTAACAACCACTAGTTACAAATTTATTGTCAACCATAAAGCAATATCAAGAGCCCAACCTCCAAAGCCGTTAGCCCCGAGGTACCACGGGAAGAGTCTCGAGGCACGGTACCTAAAATAGAAACTTAAGAATCAATTCATGACCCGGCAGGTCAAGTGCCCAGATCGCGCGATAACGCCGGAGCACCGGAGCCTCGTAGGCACCCATCAAGCCGGCCATCGATATTACCAATAAATTCTTTGCTATATTTCCCAGTACCAATAGATAACGTCCTATGATGCGGTTCCTTGAGGCAACTAAGTATGGAAACGATCTCAGTCATGAAACATTGTTCTGAGTTACGTTATACGTATAGTATACGTTTTGAATAATGATTAAAATGTACGCAAACGCAGTTATATAATCGTTTATCTAAGTCAATCTTTTTTTATTCACATAGATTACATTAGTAATACATATGACTAGTCTCTATATAAAGCATAGTTTTTTTTACAAATGCAAGCTAAACTTATTACTACGAGTAATTTTGCACTAAGACACACAGTTTGTTTGTCATTCATAGATGTATACGTCGCAAGCATTTTATGTAAATCCGCATTTACCAGAATGAGGGAATCTAACATACTAAAGTAGTTTACACAAAGAAGAAAAATTTTAATCTTAAACGAACCACAAATACAAAACTTATAAATTAAAAAAAAACATACTCAAGTACCCAGTAGTGGCCTAGGGACCTTTTTACATTACACCTATTAACATTGAATAAATCATAATCAGTAAGTATTATTATGTTTTATCATAATTGAAAGAGTAACAAATTAAAAATTCACTTACTATTTGGGGATGAACATGTGTTCTTATGCCCATTGAGTTTTTAACGTAACACATCACTTATTCCTGTAGCAATTTATTGCATACATGGATTACTTTAAACGTGACAATTTTTTGTTTTATTTTTCCTCCCATTTCTTTTCCATTACCATTCTACCATTTTTTTTTATTTTTTTTTTCCTCCCATTTCTTTTCCATTACATTCTATCTGTGACTTTGCTGTATTCCGCTTGTCAAATACTTGTGCGGCGCTAGCTTGCGCTCGTCCGATCACGTTTGATTGTTTGTACTCGTAATTATTAGGTAAATTAGTTTCTAACAAATATCTGATTACTTATGTAAATACTTTAATTATTATGTCTCCCATGGTACGGCCAGAATACCAGCGCTGCAGTGAACTCTATAAATATAGTAAATACTGAGCCTGTAGCTTGTTGGCCAAACTTTTAAATGATATTTTCTTTTATTTTTTTACGACCTCCGGAACCGAGAGGCGTGTAGGTCAGATTTTCATGTCGCGCCATCTCTTAGGTCCCGGGTTTGATCCCCGGTCGGGTTAATATGGGGAACAAACTTTTCTTCATTTACCGGGTCTGGATATTGTAGTACCGTCGTTGTTTTGGATTTGTGTAACACAAGTGCTTAAGCTATTTAACACAGAATCAGAGCAATGTATGTGATGTTGTTGTTATTTATTTTATTGTGTTTTAATTTTGATTTTTTTCATTTATGTGGTCAGTTAAATATCTTTCTCTCACTCCCAAGTTCACGCGACTTGTAGCTCGAGGTCGAAGCTGTCATAAAGTGAGTATTCTCCACGTTAAAGGCATCTCTGCACTATCCAGCACGAATAATGAAGACATAGTGCGGCGCCGCCCCTCTAAGCGGGTAATTGAGACATTACGGCCGCGGTATCAGATGCGCGCGACCGATCGCGCACGATGCGCCGCTCGGACCACATGCTTTTGTTTTATGCCCTAATTTGTTACGTAGATAATTTGTTAGACGGCCCGTCTTAAATAAGTTAAAATGTTATTTTTTTACTTAACAACTTGGCTCTTCAACAATGAGTTGGTACGCTAATACAATCTACTTTGCAAGTTATCTTAATACTCGTATGTGTGTTTTATCTGCAGCTTAAGCACTTGTATTACAGAAATCAGGAACAACGATGATACCACAACACCCAGATCCGAGACAATACAGATTTTGTTCTGCACTTCAAGATTGACCTCATCCCACCTGATGTTAAGTGTAAATGAGATCCTAGCTTAAAGACAAGAACAGCATAATAAATAGGTTACTGGACTTGTCGCCCTAACCTTGAATGTTCGTTTTCCATATTGTTTCGGGACCTCGGAGATTGCGCAACGCTGAAGTCCGGTCTTCTTGCCTATATTATCTTAATTTCTTTTCAAAAAAGGGATTTCCAATATTAATTTATTGCGAAACTCCTCACTCATAATATTTTAATGAAATACATGAGGCAGCTAAGTATGTATAATATTCGTAGGTACGTTCGACAGCATGTCAAGGTAAAAACAGTAGCAGTTTGATATTGGTTATTTTGCTCCCGACGTAAGAGCACGATTGTCTTAAGCTAAACTTTTGGAAAGAATTTGGGGCCCTTTTGAAAAGTAAAAAAATATACTAATTTTTTTCTACCAAGTATGACCATTTATTATATGTAATCAAACACAGTATGTCATTTGTGATATTAGAATTCTGCTGGTTTTTAGGTTAGAGAAGTGTTTGGTCCTTAGGGGCCCCTTGAGAATGGGGGCCCTGGGCACGGGCCTGTGTGCCCTTATGGTGAAGACAGCTATGCGTAAGAGCGGTACATACATACTGCAACACTTCTAATACGTCAGAGTAAACACTTGCATTTCAATATTAGTCCTTATACGCGACATAAGGGCGATGCAAAGTTCAAATTGTAGTGTAGTGCAGTCAGGTGCATTTTTGTCTGTACATCAACATATAAGCCTAGCATGTGCTATACGCCAAATTTTCGATATTGTTGGTTGGCTTATAGATCGTGCTGGATAGTGCAGAGACGACAAAAGTTTCGATATTGTTGGTTGGCTTATAGCACACCGCACTTGTATTTTCAACCAATCAGCAGCTGACGCACCGACTTCAATCGATTTTGACGTTTGAAAGAGCGCGACAAAATTTAGTCATGTAGAGCATGCTAGGCATGATCAACGCAATGTGAACGCAGTCAACTTTCAAACAATTACTTTTTCATAGTTTACCATGGACTAAGTAAGACTTTAAGAGAGGTAGGGCATAGCGATTTATCGCTCGAAATGGAGCAGCCCGACTGGTGAAATACCTCCACCTTACAGAAGACCGCAGCCAAATAACAATCACTTATGTGTTGTTGTGGTTCTGCGTGTGAGTAAGGTTTCCTGAGCACCTGGGGGGTGCTACATCAGTAGCAGGGGTTAAGCCTTCCTCCTTCTGCGAAGATGTTATGTCGCAGAAGGAGGCCGCAGAGCGGGAGCGGGAGGACGACCCAACCGCTCTCGCCTGCCGCCGAGGAAGGCGGCTGAGGGCGCGGCGCCAATATGACCGCGCCGAGCGTGGGGACCGGCCGGCTGATGGTGTGAGGGCACCTCAGCTGGCATTGCACCGGTCTCCACTGCGAGGTGGGGATGGTCCCGTTGGACCGGCCATCCCCAGTCTCCCCCCGAACACCATGGGGGGAGCAGACGGAGCCGCGTAAGCGGCTTTTCCGCCGGCGGCGCTGTGGAAGTAAAGGCTGAGCCGATTTCCCACAGCGCCGCCACTAAGGCGATGAGGTCCACCGGGGGGTTTTACTGGGTAACCTGGGTTGGTTGGTAGGTAGGAGTCCGTCCCACACACGCCGTCACCCTCCCTCAGGGTGGCGGTACGGTGCATCAAACATTTCCCCCCGTAACAAAAAAAAAAAAAAAAGAGTTAAGCCTTCAAGGTAAGGGCGACAAGTCCAGTAACAGATTTATTATGCTGTACTTGTCCCCTTAAGATAGGACCTCATTACCACTTAACATCAGGTGGGATGAGGTCAATCTTGAAGTGCAATATACAAGTGCGAGTCGGACTCGCGCACCGAGGGTTCCGTACAAACCTGCAAGGTTTACAAAGTTCGTTCATTACGACAATCGAGTCATAACTATGGTATTTTTATTGCAAAATGAAATTCATAACATTAAAAAGGGGGAAGATGGAGGAGCATAAATATTCTGTAATGTAACTAAAAATTTAAGGTTTTTCGGAATTTTTCCTTTATGTGTGCTATAAAACGTTGCTTCATGCCAAATTTCAAGATTCTAGGTCGACTGGAAGTACCCTTTAGGTTTTGATTCCCTTGCGAGTACTTGCGAGTTTCAAAATATGCAGCTTAAATTGCTGTTTCTTTTGATTGCGTTGACATAGAAGTTTGATTTTGTTACAGCTTAAAGGTATTATAGACCTGAGTATTTGGTATGAATTTCAATTTAATACCTCTACGCGTTTATGAGGAAATGGGTAGTAAGTTTAAAATTATTAAAAAAAAATATATTATGTGATGTAACTAAAAATTTATGGTTTTCGTAATTTTTCCTTTATTTATGCTATAAGACGTTGCTTCGTACCAAATTTCAAGATTCTGAGTTCACGGGAAGCACCCTGTAGGTTTTGATTCCCTTGCAAGTGTCGAAAATTTGCGGCATAAACGGCTGTATCTTTTGATTGCGTTGGCTTAGAAGTTTGATTTTTTCACAGCTTCAAGGGACAGTAGACTTGAGTAATTGATATAAATTTCAGCTTCATACCTCCACGCGTTCCTGAGAAAAAGGGTCTTGACAGACGGACGGACAGACGGACAACAAAGTGATCCTATAAGGGTTCCGTTTTTTCTTTTTAAGGTACGGAACCCTAAAAAAAAAGAAAAAAGTATAGTGGTTTACGGACATAATATGACAAACTTATAAACCTCATTTTAGGATCACAGATAAAAAGAACCAGTTGACAACTAAATGTCAGTGCCTGTGAATGTGTTTACGATGAGCATTTAGTTATATTAACTAAGTCAAAATGAGTGACGAGGACCCCTCTCCTCATCCTGATCTTCCTCCTACCCCTGACCTACCTCCTGATCCTGGTGGAAGTACTGGTAGGACTCTTATTGTAAAACAAGTATAAGATAGTACGGAGTTGCTCCTGATTCGGCTTAGCTACTAGCATTGAGATATCAACCGGGACCAACTTAACTTACGGGCCGCGTATCACGATTATCTCCGTGCTTCGGAGCTTCGTGCTAAAAGCCATTGGCAGCATAAGCCAGAGGGTTGTTCATCTCCAGTTACCATTTCGCTCAGCAATTTTTGTAGCCTTTTTGGGCCATACATCGTCAGTTGTCGCCCAGGGGACAGCAACAGAGGATATTACTAATCTCTATCTAGCTTATATTTCATAGTAGACTTTGAAAAGCCGCTCCTCAAGTGCTTCGTAGTTGTTGATTGGTGGAGCGAAGATGATGTCACTAAGGGTACGGCTGAACAAAGACTATGCTGATGCTGTTTTAGATGGTGATATAACCACGACCGTGGCCCCCGACGTGATAGCACCGAAGGACCCCAACCTGTATCTGCCTATATACGTGATGACTGGCATCTTCGCTGGAATCTTTATCTTGGTCCCGTTCTTCTTCAGGAAGGGGCGAAATAGTGGGTTAGAACGTTTTATTGGTTGTTTAGCGTTTTTATAGATTAACTAGGTATTTTTTGGCTTAATCTAGTCTTATTTTTAAAGAAACTGAAATTTTTTATCTCCCCTTGCGGTGCGGGAATCGAACCCACTCGATAATCGGGAGATATTTTTTTTTTCTGTGCCTTTAAAAATATTTAAAGTTCGCTAGTGCGGCGCAAAGTACTATAAAAATCATTAAAATAGATTAATATAAGTAGTCTTATCTGATTAGCAACCAAGTAACATACAAATCCGTTAAGTCGTTTTTGTGTGAAAGAGTTACAAACTTACAAAGTAAATTTATACTTATATAACTTAGGTAATCATCCAGACTTCACGATCACATATTAGTACCTATCTATATTTGACAACATCGCATACATTGCTCTGATTCTATAGTAAGTACCTTAAGCACTTGTGATACAGAAATCAAAAACAACGAAGATAAAGTTCGTTTCCCATATTAACCCGACCGGGGATCGAATCCGAGACCTCAGAGATGGCGCGCCAAAGACAGGGCCTCTGGCCTATCGGCTACAGGTTGTCAAGAAAGTAAGACAAATGTGGGTACATATTTTGTCCTTCACCTTACCAGTATTTTTGTCTCAAATAAAAGATTTCACGTTTGCCTACTGTGATGGTGGACACTTACTGTAGGTACAACCTTTTTTTTGTCGAGGAGGAAATGCAGCACCGTCACTCTCAGCGGTAAACAGAGAGTGGTGTGTCCGGCTCGCATCGACTAAAACCCCTTCGGTGGCCAACGCTGCCACTTGTGAGGGATTCGGGATTCCTTGCGGATTCTACACAGGCTCGTACTGCGGCCAAGCGGCACACCTCGCCACGCAAAACGCAGCTGGAGTGTGTCAGGCCAGCTGACACGCCCCAACCCCTTGAGACCGACCGAGATACAACCTAGAACACCCAGACTAAATTTAAGAAAAATACGTTTCACTTTTGATAAACTCAGTTCGAAAGGAAAATGATTTATTTTGTCTTATTTTCAGAATAATAAGATGCTCCATAATGATTGCTGCATTCTCCATGTGGCTGTTGTGAGTACAATTACGTTAAGTAAGAAAGGAATTTATCATAATAATCCTACTATGGTACGGGTCTCCTACATAACATTTGTAAAAAAATATTTGTCTAGTAATTAAAAAAACAACATTTTCGGAGTCAATCAACATTTCTTGCACTCTACTCAAAAAACGTTTAATGTAGGCCACGTTTTGAATAATAAAGTAATGAAGCAGTAAAAATGTTTTTCGAATCAGCGTCTTTCGCGACTACATCATTCGAGTCCATAAGCTTTCGAACCTATGAGGCAGTGGGAAAAAAATTCGCAACAGCGTGTGTCGCGACAACGGCATTCGAAACTACGTAGGAGACCCATAAGAGTTTGAACCTAGGTATATTGTTGTGTGAGACTGGTACCTAAAGTAGGTTTCCGAAGAAACCTATGACACAGGTCACCAGGACCCCCTTACAAATACATTTATTTAGTGGACTTAGGTGTAATCTATATATATAAAAATGAAACCCGTTTCCCGTTGTCACCACGCCATAACATGAAAACGGCTTGACCGATTTGGCTGATTTTTTTTTAGTTTTCTAATACTCTGTACAAGGTTCTTACAGAAAAAAATATTAAGAAAATCTCTCAGAATGATTGAAAAATATAAATACTAATAATTTTGCACATTTAAAAAAACGCGCGTAACGAATGTCAACGTCATTCACAGCCATAGACTATATTGAAAGAGCATCGTTTGTTCGGAAACGTGGTTACTTAATTAAATTATATCGCACTAATTAATTATTTTTTTCAAATAACTCGCCATGGAACAGTTATTTATAGATAATATACAAAATAAAGTAGTGCATCAAAGCTACGCTAAGGCGGTATGAAGTTCGCCGGGTCAGCTAGTACATTATATACATAGTGGGTAGTGATGTATGCACCGTATACACATATGTATATGCATGTATGTAGTAAAAAGTAGTTCTTTCAATATTAAAAACAAACACTCCAATTTTACGGATTTATATGTACAGATGTAACGTAATGCTGTGAGGTAACAACAATTTCTCCTTCTATGTCCTACAGTTGGATCACGATGTATATCGCCCAAATGAACCCACTGCTAGGACCACGCCTCAGGAATGAAACTCTGGCTTGGATCGCACATTCCTGGGTAAGTTGTGGTTTGAAACTCTATTTTAGGCTTAAGATACCTCTTTCATTTTTGTAAGGTTATCGTAAGATTTGTTTGAGCACGTTTTTTTTTAACAAAAACGACGGTGTTTTATTAGCTTTAAGTGTTTTTTTTTTTTTATATTACACTTCAAGATTGACCTCATCCCACCTGATGTTAAGTGGTAATGAGGTCCTAGCTTAAGGGCGACAAGTACAGGATAATAAATCTGTTACTGGACGTGTCACCCTTACCTTGAAGGCTTGACCCCTGCTACTAATGTAGCACTACTATTGTAGCACCCCCCTAGAGCTCTGAAAACCTTACTCACACGCAGGAACACAATAACACAGAAGTGATTGTTATTTGGCTGCGGTCTTCTGTAAGGTGGAGGTATTTCACCAGTCGGATTGCTCAAGTTCAAGTGATAAATCGCTATGCCCTACCTCTCTCAAAATTTTGTCAATTTGATAGGTCTGCAGCTGCAGCGTACCTATCAAACGGATGAACCGATATCAATTTGTTTTTTTTGTCAGCCTTTTACACAAGACCTTCTTAGCCGAGAGACGAGCGGGCCGAACGTTTCGGGTTTCATTCCCGGCTGGGTCGATATGGAAAACGGTATAACGGTATTCTATATTGTCTCGGGTCTGGGTGTTGTACCGTCGTTGTTTTTTATGTTTGTAACACAAGACGACATCTGTAGCCGAGAGGCGAGCGGGCCGGACTTTGGCGTCGCGCCATCTCGGAGGTTTCGGGTTCGATCCCCGGTCGGGTCAATATGGGAAACGAACTTTTCTGTATTGTCTCGGGTCTGGGTGTTGTGGTACAGTCGTTGATCTGATTTCTGTAACACAAGTGCATCCACAGAATCAGAGCAATGTTTGTGATGTTGTCCAATATATTTTTTTTATTTAGTTATATAACCTGTAATACAAGTGCCTTAGCTACCAATAATGATGTTTCTAGGGTTTAAATCCAAAGCCTGCTCAGCCTCCGTCAAGCGGAGCAGGAGGCGCAAATCAAACACCAGGCCCAGGAGCAGGATCTGTAGCAAGCGTATCAACAGAACCTGACGATGGCGGTGGAGACAGATGAAGACAGAAGCAGAATGAAATCTTTCACGGCCATTTTCAGAAGATACAGAAGAAATTTGATCACAATAACTTGTTTTTAATAAGCCTTCGTATAAAATAGGGACTTAGAAAAAATGGATCCCATCATATTTATTAAGGGTTCGATTCCCACCCAAAAAGTTATGTTACATTTGTGTTCGTTCAGTATCTAGGGGTTTATAAGTACGTAATACACAATTACATATAGTAAGGGAGGCGAATAGAGGACTTTTCGGTAATACTCGAGCGTGGCAGTTTAAGATATGAGAGAAACCTTAGACCTAATAGAACAACCTTGTGAAGTATTTAGCTCTATATGTAGTGACGCGCGCCTAGGATAGACGATCAGATTAGTAAAAAAAATCGATAGTCTGAAATACTCGAGCGCGTCAGATTAAGATATTGGAGGTTGATTTTAGTGTTTTAAGACTAAATTCAACTAATCTGACGACAAGTCCTTGACGCCGCCGAGTTATAGGGTCGCGAACTTGCAAAAAAAAAAATATTTGAAGAATATAATCTAAACCTTACTTAAAATACAAAATCTACCGGTTTCTGCATGACCGGAAGTGTGGAGGAGCCATTTCGTCTTCCGAAAAACGCGTTGTGGCATATAAGTCGCGAACGATACATTTTACAAAAAAAAAGTTTTAATAAACAAAAAATACATACTAGTAGGATATCCATGCAGTCAAGAGATAATATTTTTTCAAAAACCGTTACTTAAATATGTATTAAGTTTCAAAGAATATCGAAAATTGAAAAGGGCAGGGCGTCTACTCTTGAAAACGAAACGAACAAACGAAAGGTTTCGTTTTTGAAGATTGATCAAAAGTAGACGCCCAGGGCAGGCTTATAATTTTTTTTTTCTCAAAATTAAAGTATTTAAAAAAGGGACACCTTTGTGATTATGTAAGCATTAATTCTAATTACGTGGAACTTAAACATACTTGTGCTTTCGATTCCGTTATGTATATGCTTAGTTTAGGGTACAAGGAAAACGTTAAGGATTTGATTTTATGACCTCCAGGCTTTTATCTTACTACCTACATATATTTGCATATAATATGTAACTCTCATTTCATTTTACGTCTAATAAATTATAAACGTAAATTAAATTACCTGTGTGTTTTATTATTAAAGACGGCTTTACCAGAAGCTTCAAGGAGGGTCCTTACTATTGATGCATTTCACCGCGTCCCTCTGACCAATAAATGCAATCAAAAGGCGAGGCGCAATCATGACTCCCCAAAACAAATCCGCGTATCTCCGAGATCAGGCGACATTTGTACCGAATCATTTATCAGACACTCGTTTCGTGCCAGCAGGCTACCGACTCGCGCCCTATGATCGAAGCCTGTGGTCACATTGCATGTCAATGAGCGTTTATTGTATTTCTAGATCTCGAAGCATTGCAGAATTGTTTACATGCGAACAGTTCCGATATAGAAGAATGTTCAAAATTTAGAAAGTACTTTTTGAAGATCAATTAGGAGTTATCTGGGCGATGAGTCTGGATGTAGCGGCTACTAAAATGATTTTCCAGATAGCTAAGTATTTTGAATAAGGTTTTCAAATTAATCAAGGTATTCGTGAAAATTGTAATGTGTGAAAGCTAGTAACGCAGCGTAGGGGGGGGGGGGGGGGGATATTTTTCCAACCGTGTATAGTGGTGGGACAACTTCTCTCGCTCTGCCCCAAATAGTTACTAACACAATGTCCCGTAGGTAGTTCTAAAAACTTTTTATGCATTTCTTGATAGCTCATGTCAAAGCCTTATCATGCATTGCTAATATCTAAGATTATAACAATAACGGACTCAAACAAACTGCTACAATCAGAATCTTTCATTTTCAGTCAGTTCCTTTATAGGAAATTATTAAAAAAACATTCCAACTACTTCTGAGCTTACGGCTAAAAATGCAGGTGTCGGAAATCTCACGCTTTTCAAAATAATGGTCAAAATATTAACGTAAGTAAACTACAGTATTTTAACAAGCAATTGATATCACATTTCTCCTTAACAAGACTACCGCTTAATCTTACCATCATGTTCTCCGTCTAATCCACCACTCGTTCAGACTAATGCGTTTCAAGGGAATTACGTCTTTGTGGGGAGTGCGTCATTAATACTCGTTGTCGGCGACGTTTACATTAAAATTTAATATTTGTATCAAATCTCGGCCCCTGCTATGAATACAAAACTACTTGACAAGAAACTTGTTTGCAACACACTTTTTAATTTTAATTATGTACCTACTTATTTTAAAAGTACACAACTGCTGTAAAAGGATGCCCCTTCAATATTTATTATCTTCCTAAATATTCAATAGAAAAAATATTGGATAAATATTGGACAAGCTCACATACATTGCTCTGATTCAGTGGTAAGTAGCTAAAGCACTTGTATTACAGATATCAGACCCAACGACGGTACCACAACACCCAGACCCGAGACAATACAGAAAAGTTCGTTTCCCATATTGACCCGACCGGGGATCGCACCCGGGACCTCAGAGATGGCGCGACGCCAAAGTTCAGCACGCTCGCCTCTCGGCTGCGGAGGTCGTCAAAATTGCTGAAATGTATGCGCGTAGCTTCAGAAATACTGGACCAAATTGGATAATTATTTTATTGTCACAATCATAATTATTAGAACAAGGTTTGTAAAGAAACGCGTTTCAAATCTACCGGACGAACGCATGCAAAGCTGCGGCACGCAGCTAGTATCCAATAACTTGAATATATGACTAATAATATCTCAGAAAATCTATTATTTGTTAACAATTACTAAAGGTTTATTAATTATTCATGTTGCCTTACATCTCAAACTTTATGTTTAGAAATGGATTCAATGTTGCATAGCTTTAGGAAAAAGATAAATTAATCTGAAATTCTTAAAACATTATACAAGGTGTTAGTAATTTTTTCTAAAGTCTTTTAGACTATAAGAAACTTTAATTTGTATTGGAGATCACCTCTTTAACCTACCTTCCAACCAATACCTACACTTTTCAAACCGCAAACTCACACCTCCCCCAACAAAGCGAACCAATTACAAAAAACAAACCTACAGAACCCCTAACCGTAACTCAGTCGAGCCGATCTATTTTGCGCGGCCAAATTCACGCCATATTGCATCCCGCCCCATCTAAATGATAATTCGAGGGCTCGCCTTACAATAAAAATTATTGTGACCAGTTTATTTTATTACGTTTTGTATTGTGTTCAAATACCTATGGAACCGCAAACGGGGACTGGCTCCCTAAAAAACGAACGGCGTTTAAAAAATCAACCCTATACACGTGGGAATAAAGATGGACGTTTGCTAGGGTAAATGCACCAGTTGTTGGCAGTGTATCTGAACTTGTCGCGCCCTGTCGTATCCTCCAAATAGACAGTGATTTCACGCCTTACCCTTTGACCAATTTCGTCGCGATCGACTATTCACGCGAGGGTCGCCGTATAAATTTCCCTTTTCAGTTTATAGCCGAGACGTAATTCGTTTTTTCACCAATACCGAAACAGGGACTTTTCTTATTGCACCGTTTACTTGAATCGGTGCTATTGAGTTGATCGTATTTGGCGAGGTCGGCTGGGATTAGTGTTATGTATTCATAGCGTTTTATGTTTAGTTGGTCCTTGAGAACTGTTTATGTGCAATAGTAAAAATAGCAATAGTAAAAGCGACTTCCAAAAGAACCAGTCCTACATGGCTGCAGTCACATTAGGTAAAAGTAGCGTCCATCTATTTGGCGTGTCTGCCACTGCTTACATTAGATAAATATAAGCTAAATTAATATTAGACAACATCACATCACATTTGTTTGTTTGGATTCTGTGGTAAGTGGGTAAATCAAAAACAACAACGGTCCCACAACACGCAGCCTCGCGATTCCGGGAATCGAACCCCAGCCTACGACGCCAAAGTTCACCCCGCTTGCCTCTGAGCTACGGAGGTCGTAAAAAATTACCCCCACTTTCTTGTAGTCAGTTGACTAGACTCTCCGGGTGTCAAATTCGATAATTGTTAATAGATTGTAAAAAGGAAAAGTTAAATGAAGTTTTTAAATAACTCATTTGTCTATTTTGAAGATCAATAGCTTTATCTGAAACGTAATCATCGTTTGCCAACTTATTTTCAACCAGCGAGCGCATCTGTTATTCAAAAAAACCTCCATTCACAAATGAACAGCCGGCGATTATTAAAAACGCGTAATACAAATATTCCCAACACAAATAATAATTGCTTTATCAACACAGCTAGCTGATGACTGTTCTATTATAATAATCAACCGCAAGACAAAGCTAGCCACCCCACTCTTATCTCCCGCTCAGATCGCAATCAGTGCCGCCATGTTTGACGCCATTATGAATCAAATTCCCGCCTTTTTGCCTTTTTACTTTTTTTTCCATTCGCTAGGCAGCGGCGTCAGATCTCACAGCTGATAAGTTCTTTATTATCCTGGATGATTTTTTAATCTGCGAACCTACTTGCACTCGAGTTTCGTATTAAAATTCGCATTGTTACATGGTAATTACAACTTTATGAACAATGCAGTTGAAAGCCTGAGAGTGTGGGGGTAATTTACTGTGACACAGGCATTTACTTCGTAAAGTTTGTACCTTAGCCCTAAATTGCTTATGTGTTCAGTACTTGTAATGAGTTATGTTTAGACAGGCCTTTATAAGGTTTGCAAACTCGCTTTACAAGGGTTAACGGTCAATTCAAACTGCTGGTAAACCTGTCGGAGTAATGGCCTATCTATGGAGTTGAAGCCATTGTTAAAATCCGTCTTATCTAAGATCTTGATACTTGTATCTAACCAGTTACCAGCCCTGTCTTGGTACAAGTGAAATTCCAGTAGATTTAGAAAATGTGGAAAATCTAATTCGTAATGAGCGAAAAAAATATGCCATGCTCAAAAGGTTTCTTAATTCCAATATTAAACTATTTGGGCACTATTGATTGAATTACTAAATATCGAAATAAAAAATCTTCAACTCAAACGAAATTCACAGTAATCAAAAGTAGGAACACTTATTGTTAGGAACATTGTCTACCAGTCAACCTATATGGGTCATGCAGAGAGTTTGCTTATTAACTATTGACAGTTCGCGTTCTGGACTTTCAAATGGTAAAAATGATTCCCCACAAATCCTCTCAAACAAGCCCCCCTAATACAATACATTCGGCTAAGCACGACTCGATTTCAAGGGCCAAGGTTTCGCTTTAAATGCAAAAAAGCGGTCATATAAATGAAAATAAATTTTATTAGTAATGAAACAAAAAACAGACCAGCTTTCCAGATACGGAGTAGAAAAATGTTATTAGCGTAAAAATACGGGAGCTATAAATGGTAAAAAACTTTTTAAAGTATGGATTTATGTTTTCAATGCAAAAATAGCAGAATAGTATTTATTTCATACTACGTAGCATCTACAATTAGTAATGTGCTACGAACTAGGTGACTACGAAAAAACTACTGATTTTTGTCATGTTAAAAATTGTGCCTACGACATATTCAAGTTCGGTTATAGACACAATGATTCAAAGTTTCAAACGGTATTTTTTGAATATAATGATAGTATGATATTGCCATTGGATATATCTAGTCCTATTACATGTTAGGTAAGACAGAGAGACACTAATAGAGGTGTTTTGATATCGAAAAATTTTAAATTGAATAGCTATTCACATGGAATACTTATGTTGCGTAGTACAAGTTGCATAAGTTTCGAAATGCCTACAGTTCTTTCCATAAAGAGTCGTCTAAGTTATAAATGTCAGTTAACAAATATTATCCTTTTCAATAAAAAAAAATTCAATAGGAGACTTTTAATGAGTTTGAGGTACCATTCTAGTTAACTCCACTTTCTTTTAATTTATATTTAAACATTACCTAATAAAATGTTGTATTATTTCTTTTAATACAAGCGCATTCAAAATCGTTATCGAGTTATCAACTAGGAGAATCAAAATTCGTTTAAATTTTGTATTGTCGCAACAGCGTAAGTAGCAGAAGCCCTGTATCGTGATAGAAAACAAATCGAGTTCTTACTGGATTACTAGCGCACAGAATCCGGCCAAACAAACACATTGTCGTTGAGACGTACCTGCCTGCATTTCTCATTAAGAAATACTCGAAACGCATCCCCAAGGAACCCTACAAAAATCTCTATCCGTTTAAAATTCCGCTTAGCTGCCGCCGATCCGTCGCGCGATTGCGCGCGCTCGCGGCGCACATTTTGATTTCGCAGCGACATGAATCGATGCACAGTCTAAAGAATACTAGAGTCAGGAAACCAGTCTACCGTACCATCGCTTACACGATCATTACCGTTGAAATAGGTATTAATAGTTTGACGTAGATATGATAACCGAAACGGATAACTGGAAACTGGAAACGGTTAAGAAAAATACTTGATTAGTTAAGAACCTATTCTGAAGTAATTGAGTCACTTTCAAGGAAGATTAAAGAGTCATTATATTTCACTCGCCATTTGGTCATAGCTTTCAGACTGTTTATGTTTTAATAATAATAAATAAATTAATATTGGACAACATCTACATTGGTCTGATTCTATGGTAAGTAGCTAAAGCACTTGTTTTACAGAAATCAGAAACAACAATGATACCACAACACCCAGACCCGAGACAATACAGAAAAGTTCGTTTCCCATATTGACCCAACCGAGGATCGAACCCGGAACCTCAGAGATGGCGCGACGTCACATCCGGCACGCTCGCCTCTCGGCTACGGAAGTCGTCAAAAAACTTAAGTTATCCGTCATCCTCGAGAATCGTGATTGTAATGGAAATGTCGCAAAAAGTGTATCAAACTGTTACAATAAAAGCTGGAAATATAGACATCGTTAACCGTACCTTTTTGAGTGTCTAGACTTAGGTATAGGATAGGTTCTAGCGAAAGCACCTCTTCCAAAGAAAAAAGACGCAGAAGAGCAGCATGCGCGATGTGTGAAGGTCAAGCCCCACACAGCAAGAGAAGATTTTGAAAGCCCACTTTGTTAAAATATTACGATCTAGTTCTCAGTAGTATTATTTCTAGCAGTAGCCTAGCAAAGCAAACCTTCACTATCGACTTATAAAAGTGCTACTTATCTATTCGCTCTGATCAACGCCACATTTCAAACTGCGTCTTTATAGTCGTTTTCTACTTTGATCCATACTTCAACGCGATATGTGACAGGGTTCCAGACTGTAACAATTTTTATATTGTGCATAGATGCGCCCGATCAAGCTGAAAGCGCTGCCTTGTTTTGGCGTCATTTACGGAGAAACGTAACTTCGTCCATCAGGCCTAGCATACGCAATACGTCAAATTTATCGCAAGAGACGACAAAAGTTTCGATACTGTTGATTGGCTACTAGCACACCGCACTCTTATTTTTAGCCAATCAGCAGCTGACGCACTGACTTCAATCGATTTTGACTTTTGTTAAGAGCGCGATAAAATTTAGTCGCATTGCGTATGCTAGGCCTGTATGACTTGACTATGATTCTTTGAGAGGTTTCTTTTCACCTAGCTATGTAGCAAAAAGTGAAAAAAAAATTATCAATTAAATTGCTTATTTTCATAGCTTAACTTCTATGGAATTTGGTTTAATGATGTCAAATTCACTGCACATACTGTTTGGCTCCGACTTGCGTTGCAGATAGAAAGACAGCCCAAAAATTTAGGAACTGTAAACAACTCAGTACCTTGTCACATCAAGTTCACTGTCTACTCGTATCTGTCTGACTTGATTAGTTACGCCGAGCTTAATGTGACAAGGTACCTACTGAGGTGTGTAGAAAGAAACGAATGATGCTGAACGTACATTTAAAAGCGGTACTTAAGACTTGATCCGGTAACTGGATATATTTGTGACTCCCTAACCCAACTTGGTTGATAAACCAGCAAGGAACTTAACACCTATAAAATAAACAATATTAAGTTAGGTAATTATTTGAGCAGCACTAGCCCGGTAATGGCGTCGCTTCCGGTGCGGCGGCCATTAGTGGCCATTTCCTGACGACTTCCGGCGCTCGCAGCGCCACATAGTGACTTTCACTCGCAACTGAAGGTGATAATTTCTTTCATGGCAAAGAAATTACGATTAGTAAATCTTTGATAGACCGCTATGATATTTTGCAAAACAATGAAGATGTTTTTATAATTTCAAGAATCTGCATTTGTTTTATTAAATGCAGGATTATTATTATTTCATATTTCTAACAAACAATAATTTTCGTTCTTTTTAATTCAAACTAAACCAAGTTAGAAAAAAAGGTTAATTAATACTTACATTTTAAAAATCTGATTTTTTTATCAATCGATACTTTTTGTTTACTGATGTTAATTGACTGAGTAAAAAACGATATAGGTACGCGTTTACCTACAAAGCATTTCTAATAATAAAAGCTGAGAAGGGGTAAATTTTTAACAACTTATCTTAATTTTTAGAGTACCAACATAAGCGGTACCTACTCAAGTACTTAATATGATGACGTTTTGTATGGCAAATTAAGTAGTTCCGCTAGTCACCGCCATGACATTATTACGATTTCAATAGTATTTTCTCCCTGAGTAGATACTAGGCATAAAGATTTCAAACGATGAATTCATTCGATATTTGTTGTAAATACACACTACAGAGATCAATGAATTGATCCCCCGAAACGAACGGATCGATTCGAACATCAAGTAGTTTTTAAACTAACGGTTTTTAATTTCTTGCTGTTGATGGGTCTCTAGTTCGCAAGAAATTTATAACTAATTCTCAGCAAGAAGTCCTAGTTTCGATTCCCAACTCCATAATTCGAAATATTTTCAAAAAAAGGTGTGATAATATATTTATTATTTTATTGATACTTAAAAGCAATAACTTGTGTTTGCGGTAAATGGTAATCAATAATGTTCTCTCCATTAATTAATCATATTATTAAATGCTGCCCTTTAATTGAAAATCGAATTTGCAATATGTTCGATTTGAATCGATTCGGAGACCTATTTTGAAAAGTGAATCGACATGACTAGAAGGTACCAAATATTCGATTACCGTTTTGGTTCATGCTTAGTATTCTGTGGAACGTAAGTAACTAATGAAAGGCTGGAATGGACAGAGTTCAGAGCCGTAAAACTTAAAAAAAAATGGAACGTAAGTACGGAAAGTTTTTTTTTTTTACTTCACGCCCACGTTTTCTAAAGGAAATGACTTAAGTATAAAAACTTGATGCCAAATAGTAGTTAATGGAACAAGGGTGTGGAGTGGCGGAAGCGGGCCACGTGGCCGGGGTGACTGGCTAATGGAGATGACTGGCTCTCGATTACCACGACACCTTATGGGTTACTGTTGGACGACGCGCCATCTTTGAGGTCCCGGGTTCGATCCCCGGTCGGCTCAATATGGGAAACCAACTTTTCTATATTGTCTCTGATCTGGGTGTGGTGGTACCGTCATTGTTTCTGATTTCTGTAACACAAGTATTTAAGCTACTTACCACAGAATCAGATTAATGTATGTGACGTTGTCCCTTATTTATTTATGCAGTGTTTAGATGAATCCTCGGACCAGCAAGCGACCAACGGTTCTTATAGAAAACATTCGCTGGGAATGTTCCTCTTATCTAAAAAAACTCACCTAATCTCACTTTAGACAGGAAAGGTCTAGGTTTTAAAATTCATATATACATATTATATCAATTACTACTTATAACACTTTAAAACAATGACGCTAATCAATTGATCTCAAATGAAAATAGATCTGGTCTCCTGGTATTATGAATACCAGACGGGTATCGAATTAGATTTTTTCTTTTTTTATTAGTCTAACCGAGCATCTAACCCGGGCCCTTTCGCGTCCCGAGCGTGTAGTACCTACCTAACCCACCGCACCATCTGAGTTACCAAAATTATGTAGCTAATGTACTTTTAAATTTATATTATAAAAAAAATATATTTGTCTAAAATTAACACATTCAAAGCAACATTGTTCTACAAGTAAACATAATGTACGTACATACCTACTTACAAATAAAAATAAACGCACACCTAGTTAACAAAACTGAAGTGGGTAATGACAAGTCATTTACTGGACACCCCACAGTTTAAGCATGCTCAATGACTTTAAATGAGCAAAACCACAAAATGCGAAAATGGCGCTGCCAGCTTCACCATTATATTGATTTCGACGCCATTAAAACGAACCGGAAATTAAAAAGAAATAAAAACATATTGCCTTCCCGCGCGCTCCGGACTTCACCCAATTTGTACACGTTCTGTTTTCGAACATTGCACGGGTTCGATTTTTGAAAGAAGCTCAAATAAAACTTTCCTATTACCGAATTATCGACTTAGTTACTTTTGTGTTAAAGTTTTATTTAGATAAGCGGGGAACGGGGTCTGACTGCTTTTTTAAAACGTGCCAGTATGTAGAATATAGGGTAGGTAGATTTTATTTGGCATGCCATTATTGTCAGCGTGATATGATTATTATATTATCGGGCGATAAACGGACATAAAAAAGATATATCGTGGAAGCAATCATCTCGGCGGGATTGTGGCGTTATTACACGATTGTGTGGATTTATCGGGGATATGTTGGCTAATTAGATTTCTTCTGAATGCGGCTTGAGTGAGGCAAGGCTTGTTTGCTTAGGAAGATATTATATGGTTATGGACACAACATGTGTCAAGGATGTTTAATGCTGATTGAAAAAATATTAACGTCTTTGCTAAATGCCTTTACCAATTCTGCAAGCAAATTAGGACTAATTTAAAAAAGTGCAAAAGATATTTGTAGGTACCTACATTATTATTTTTATGGCATTTTTCGTAAGAAAAGAACGAAGGGAACGACTTAACTTATTTTTATTTAATTAGATTCCATTCCAATTTTTGAATATAAAAGTGTTTATTGCATTGCGATCTAATTTCTGAAACAGAAAAAAATCGTAAGAAATCCATACAACTAAAAGCTACTACGCATACGGTGGGTTTCTAGCACAAAGCCGTGTGCATAGGTTTTATGTTTGCTTAGAAATAATTAAAAAATAACTCTACCTAACTTTAGTAGTTATTTGTATATTAGCATTTCACAATCGTAAGGCAAAGCACAAAATTCAAGATAACATTGCAGCTGTAGGAAGCCAAAACAACTTGCTAATGTGTTACTATTTGAGACTTTCCAATTGGACGAAGCCAACCACACCATTAATCTAACAAAATTATTATATCTAATTTATTGCACAACTATTTTCCATCAATAGATTGAAAAATCAGCTCAGACGATTAACACAATGACGAATTAATCAATACTGTCAGAAAGCGCTGATAAAGCTTGTCAACATACCATACATCGAACCATTAATAGATCCACGCCTCAGATGTAAAAGGATGAATGTAAATGATGAAAAGGATTAAAGATGAAACCTACGTTTCTTCTTTTTACTCCTACCATGTATCGCATCCAAATGTATACCTATATCTTTTTTATTTAAGTTTCAGTTTAGTTTTACAGGTTGAAGTTGATTTCTGCTAATTGATGCAGGAATTTGTATACCTATCTGACTGGAAAAAAACCCGGGTCCACTTTGACTACTAATGATGAGGATGTGACTAACTTTGAGAGAACCAAAAACTAACCATAGCTTAGGACCAACAATTAACGTGCCGCCCAAATAAAGTTCGGAGGCCTGTAGAAAAGAAAAGAATAGAAAATGCCTTCATTCATGTAAACTTTTACAAAAGTTATTATTAATCGTCAGATTAAGCCAAATTGTCGCCGTGTTGGGTATGTTGATTCTATCTAGAAGAACCGACAAGAAACTCAATAGTTACTCTTTTCAAACTGTGTTCCTTAAAGCTTCCAAAGCTCTAAATTATCACCCACTGCAATACAAACTAAGCTTAGAGCAGTGATAAATATGAAAATATACCGTTTTAATTAATAAAGGTGATTATAATTATTATATTATAATAACCTTTATGAACTATCTATTATAATTGCCATATAAGATCGTCACTACATAAAGCTATTCTGGCAACTTCAGTAGCGTTAAGATCTCCCCCTACCTCAAGATAAAACTCCAGGAATATCAAAAATATTTTTTCAGTGCACCTAGCATTAACAAAAACGGTTATCGAATCTTAAGTCAAATATTAAAAAGTTTTATTACCCTAAACATGAAAGTGCTTACACAAACTTTCTGTAATTTCGAAAAACGCTAAAATATGCTTTTAAAAAGCGTATTTACATTAGGATGTCCCTATTTCACTTCAAGTTTCCCCAAATTTCCCCAAAACAATTTTTTCCCCAAAGGTGTGATATAAGAGTAGGTACTCTTTATAAGGCATGATCACGTATTTTAGAAAAAAGCATATCCTTTATTTTGATAGTGCGAAGTGTTAATTTTGCTTACCCTCAAATTCAGAACCTCTCGTTTGTTAGATTCGTTTTTGGGAATACGTTCCCAGTTACGAGCGTCTACGTTAGAGGCGCCTAGGTACACCCATCCAATAACCAGGCGGTTGTCCTGAAGAGCTACACGTGAAACACATTAGGCTATTATCACATAATGGATCGCAAATATTGGTCTAGCGGGCTATTTGGTTGTAAGCTCGGCGGCTGCCGCGATATCACTTCAGTGAATTATTTTTTATCAACTAATGGATGATATTGAATATAATTTATGGCTTTCAAACTACGGCTGAGTAGCGTTTTTGATAACGAGAGTGACAATTACGCACTTAATTTTCAATATTTTTCTGTAATGGGCTTGATATAAAAAGCTATAAAGAATGTGGCGTAGCTTTAATCATTTAAAATAATTAAACGGGTCAAAACGCGAACGCATTGTCACATTGTGACAATGTGCGGGTGGATGAAGATTTGTAAGCTTCCCCGAACAGACGAAGGCGAGCAAGACCGGTCAGCTCGTGACCACGGTTGGTGCAACCTAACCGAAACGTCGGGCAGTAAGTAGTTTCGTATTAACTACTAAATAAAAATGGTGTCGCGTTTTGACCCGTTAAATTATTTTAAATGTTTAAAATGGAACGCGAAAGTCTTAAAACGTAGCTTTAATGTTTTTAAAGAGCACGCTAACAATAGTTACCATCTACTTACTTATATACCTACAATTTACAGAAACTTAAGGTTTATTGAACGCTTGTTAAACATGGTGTCTTTATAGTACCTAACAAATCATACCTACTTGCCTACTAATATGTATCTCGTTCTTGGACGATTATCTAAGTTTGTTTAAGTTAGTTTCTTATTTTCATAATATCTTTTTTACGAATTGCAAATTTCCAAGAGATAATACCAAAAATAAATGTGAATCTATAACAATATAAATAATGCCATACACGGGTTATCTTATCTCAACTATGAAATGAAATGGTCCGTAATGGACTTCGCGAGTTTAATACGGATTGATGGAGGAATGCAATTGTGGTCCCTAAACCACTCCTAAAAGCGAAAATAACAAACAGAAAAAGAAGGTTTCCTTTTTGAAGATTAATCAAAATTTTGCGATGATTAATAAAACGTGTTTTTTATAAATACCTAGTTAATATTTTGTTTTTTAATAGCGCTTTATTCGCATTCGAAGTGAGTTGGTGGTTGGTGAGTTGGTCCGACTTAATTTGTTTTTAGGAGTGGACCTATTACCAAAACGAAATACTTAGGTATGTCAGATCCGACGACGAATAAGTATCTTGTAATTTTTAATTCTCTTAGACGTAACCAACTTACTTCAAATGCGAACAAAGCGTTTAAGAGAACCAAACAATAATTAAACGGGTAAAAAACTATGTTTTAACTCCCGAATTTTCGATAAGTCTTCATAAACTTTCCGTTTGTCCGTTTCGTTTTTGGTAGTAGGCCTACTTGTATTGTTTTAAACCGAAAATGGCCTCTTAAACTTAACATTTAAAATCTAAATTTTCAGCTGGGACCAACAGCTCTGAAGTAAATTATATTGGAACGGTCACCCTTCCAATACTGAATCGCATCGTGCGTAGCTTAACTTTTGCTCTCGTTATCAACCATATCCATATTATTTATATTTATTATTATGATGCAATGTTTTGCTAAATGAATGGTAATCTTTATTATAAGAAAGTAAGTTTTACCAACGAAAGGGTTTCTTTTTCAAAATACAAAATAAAAAGTCGTACTACCTGTGTATTAGTAATCGCACAATGTTTTCTTTGATTGACAGACAATGCCATCTAGCGCCAAGTAGAAATACTATATCTTTGTTCTACTTGGCAACAGATGGCGCTAAATATAAACTTTGCTGACAAACAATTCAATGATGACGTAGTTGTAAAGTTTTATTGTAGATGGCGCTACCAACAGGTCATTGCTTTTAGTTCATTCATTTGTCTTGTCAGCATGCGACATCGTTCATTCTTTCGTTTTTTCGCGACCAACCAAAAACTAGTACTTCGAGCCGGCCAATCAACACACGACATTCATTCAATAATAGTTGAGCAAGTTCTCACACCTGAATGAGACAGGTGTTTGTTGATAACTACACGTCGGGATATTTTAATAATAAACGTTAAAAAATATAAATCGTTTGTTCCAAAGAAATTCGTTGGCGTAACTTTGTTTTCCTGGGCATTAACTTCAACTTTCGTTAACATCTTAGTGTGAAGTGTAACAAAACTGTAAACTTTCTAGAGTTATCAATTTCGCGGTGTTAAATGTGAACGAATTGTTGTAAAATGAGTTGAATAAACTCTTGTGAAGTGACGGGCAGCTGTTTTAATAGGATTTTATTTAGAATCAGGATCAGGACAACACAAAAATGACTACAGACAGGTTCCACAAGTGAGTATTTAACACAAAAACTGATTGATGTTTATCTATCGTGTTGCAAATAGATTCGATAAGATTGTACAACTTTAATCTGCTTACTTATTTTATTAAATGACTCGTTTGTTTCGCTGATTTCCGCTGTAATTAATGTAATCACATAACTAGTACCTTATAATTAAAGGAATTCAATACCCAATCATAATCACCTGTATCCTTTAAGATAATTGGGTCCAGCGAATGGTGATTTCCAAACTAGGTACCTACCTACTTAAAACTTTCACCTATCCTCAGATGCAATTTTAGCAAACCTTCTTTTTCATTTAGGTCGTAGGTACATTCAGTCAGACCATAGTAGGTGTCATCTTCAAAACATGTTTGAACCCACGAAATTTGGCACCAAAGTTTAGCAATTAATTAATGTAGGAACATTGAACGTGTGTTCTTATAGATATTAGGTAAATATTCCATAGAGGCTCGGATCCGTATGAATATCCCTTAAACCTTCCCCCTCCCCCCCAATTGCCCATTTCCACCTATTCCGCTCGGAGCAAGTAGGTAGCTACATATTTAAAATCCGGTCTTAGGTTCTCGAATAGAACTAGTGGCGCGCTACCTCTGAGGGAGGCTCTATAATTGTTATAAACCTGAACTGAACCTCCTATCAGAAGGGACAACGTAGCAACAATGTACCTGACTCATGTTAGACGTATGCAACTTTCCCACGTATAACATGAGTAAGAAAGGTGATATTAGTCTGGCACACATTTCAATTCTTTCAATGCTTCGTACCTACGTTAAAAAGGTATTTCCCCAAAAAACACCAATTTAACGTCATTTCTTTCTTCGTAGTGCTAATCAATTTAACACTGATAACGATTTCATTATAATACGCGACCCAATGCATATCGATGAATTCCCTGTCGATGGCAAGCAATTCGATAGTATAAAGTGCCTGTGAGCATCATGCCAAACGATTACTTAAAATACTCTCCAATATACAATAAAAGATACAGGTATACCTATTTAAAAGAGGTAGAGTATAGCGATTTATCGCTCAAACTGGAGCAGCCCGACTGGTGAAATACATCCACCTTACAGAAGGCCGCAGCCAAATAACAATCACTTGAGTGTTGTTGTGTTCTTCCGTTTGAGTAAGGTTTCCAGAGCTTCTGGGGGAGTGCTACTAACAGGGGTCAAGCCTTCAAGGTAAGTGCGACAAGTCCAGTAACCTTTTTTTATGCTGTACTTGTCGCCCTTAAGCAAGGACCTCATTACTACTTACCATCAGGTGGGATGAGGTCAATCTTGAAGTGCAATATAATAGAAACGGTAGAACACGCTAAGGGAGACAAAGTCTCTTCTAATGCGTAGGCCTTGAGCCATTATCAATGCAGTTTAGGATCGTCGACCATTCATCTCAAAGCGCGTCTGTGGACAGCGTCAAATAGTTCTAGCTGGCAATGAGATGCTCCAGCCCATAAATGATATCAGTACCTACTCCATGTAGATATATGAGTGGTAAACATAAATTGTTTGCAATTCAACATTCAACAAAAGCCGGCAAACGATGTCGCTTCACCGTGGAAAATATTCCATCGTAAACCAAAAAGTTTGGAACTCGTATCTTAACTGCACCATTAAGACGTGAACTCGTTGCCGGCACACGTGTTTTTTCCTTTGACATGGATTCTACCTACGACCAGGGACGGAAAACATGGAAAAAAGGCACCTTCGAGTTTTTTCAGCTCCAAAGTTAATGGAACATTAAAAGTAGGTTTTCGGTTCATTTTTGAACGCGACCCGCACTTCGGATAACACCTTATATTATTCACTGGGTTTGACATGCACGTACGCACTGTAGCTCTCTCAATACAAAACAATATTAGTCAACGTAACTATACCATCCTGGGATCATACCATTGGATCGAATAACCGCTTTCGACTTCATTTTGCAATTCCCGATTCAACTTTTTCACTCGTTTGTTTTGCACGCTCTAGCGCCAGCGTCTTCAATTAGTTATAATAGTCATAATTTTCACGGCACTTCACACGGTAATTTCGAATAGCATACCACTGGACATTATGATAGCCACTGTGTAACGATGTACTCGTACTTTCTTACCAAGTTATAAAATAAAGGCAGTTTCGAAAAACATATCAGTTAAAACCTAAAAGTTATACGATTACTAGTACATCATACATACATGAGTATTGGTACTCATAAAGTTTGAATAAAATTAATTCATACGATCAGTTTTACGTAGAGAAACTACCCAAACTTCGGCTGTGAGAGTTCATTAAGTAGCCTATCCCTAATCCACAGCAAAAAAACCTCTTGGACAAGTCACTTGAAAATCAATCCGCGTTTCAATGGGGTCCAATTTACAGATAATTTTATTTATCGCTCACTACTGACGATTACAAATATACACGATAATAACACACTAAAATTCACTAAATCTTTACAAATGCAAATAAGAAATAATTTCACAAGCACCCTTCCATTCAACTGGGCGACAGAAATACTGACTGAGCCACAAGTCGATCAAGCCGAAGTAGCTCACTTAATAAATTTGTCCAAACCTATTGTTTAGGTTAATTTAGGTTAGTGTTATTAGTTGCTCAATCAAATGGAACCCATTAAATTGGATCTCTGAAATGTACCTATATGTACGTCCATACCTTCGGAAATACTGGTCCAAATTGTAATATTTTTTGTAATTTTCATAATTGTCAGGTTATAAGAAAAACCTCTTTAAAATTCACCAGGATCGTACGCGTACGAACCCGTTGCGAGCAACTAGTGATACATAAAAATCAATAAATCTGATGGACAACGCTTTACTTTCCACCGAATCTGTTAAACATAACTGTTTAACAACAACAATTAAAGAAGCTTTTTAGCACAAAGCTCGAAAACCCCGTTAAAGTAAATGCAACCATTAGTACAATAAAAGTATATTATCCATCTCGTATTAAACATTTAAAACATTGAGATAATAACCCATTTCATGTTCAAATTGATCGAAGTAAAGTAGTTTCAATATTTAATGGGTATTTAAGTAGATATTTGCCATTCCGCAAACGCTCTAAAGCCATCGACCCATTTTGATTGCGCGCCAACCGTGTCTCCTAAACAGCGACACAATACTAACGACAGGATAAACATTGAAAACCAATTCAATGATTTCTCTTTACGTCGGATTTGGAAATAAGTAAGTAGGTACATTATGAATTCTATCCTAGCTTATAAAGTACAACACATTCTTATAATTGCATCCTGATGACAAATTTAATATGTAAAGTTAAGTGAATCTTATGCTTGAAAATTACTTAGGGATCAGGTAGATCAGATTAGATCGAACTGGAGCAGCCCGACTGGTGAAATACCTCCACCTTACAGAAGACCGCGGCCAAATAACAATCACTTCTGTGTTGTTGTATTCCTGCGTGTGGGTAAGGCTTCCAGAGCTCCTGGGGGGTGCTACATTAGTAGCAGGGGTCAAACCTTCAAAATAAGGGTGACAAGTCCAGTAACAGCTTTATTATACCTACTGTACTTGTCGCCCTTAAACTACTAAACTCATTACCATTTAACATCAGGTGGGATGAGGTCAGTCTTGAAGTGTAATATAGAAAAAAAAAGATGCATGTATTGATTATATCACTACATAGTATAAAACAAAGTCGCTTTTTTTGTCCCTATAAATCCGCTATATAAATCCGCTTAAATCTTTAAAACTACGCAACGGATTTTGATGTGTTTTTTTAAATAGAAAAATTTATTCAAAGGAAGGTTTTTATTTGCAATAAAGAATAGCAAAGCCAATATTTTTAAGTATTTACATTACATCCGTGCGAAGCCAGGGCGGGTCGCTAGTTAAACAATATTATGTAATTGTAATAAAACCCTGAACAGCTAATTGTTGCTGCATTTATGCCTCTCGTAATTTTTGAAATATGTAATTAAATATAAAAATGATTAGTTAATTATTTTATCCACATTTTTGACCAAGCCAGTATAGTACAGTCGACCACACGTTACGGTTAACACTTGCAATTCCATATTAGTTTTTATTTGCACGAGTTAAGAGCGATGCAAAGTCCAAAGTGTTTAGAGCTGACGTGCTCTCTATCGTACCTACCTATACTAATCCAAATGAGAAGCGTTGATTAAAAATGTAACGATAAACGAAGATGAAGACCCGTTACCGTAAGCTGGTCCCAATATTTTCACAATTGTGTCACAATGGTCATTCAGTCAAATCCATTCTAATGAAGCAATCACAGCCGTTCGGCTTGTTCCATTTAGGGCCTCAGGGCCATTTTTTAACTTTAAATAACTGCCACGGAAAAAGAAAATAACGATGATTCCGTGTTGCGAAAGGCACGTTAAGCTGAAACTATTCGGATCCAGAAAGTCATTTTTGTCTCTGTTTAATCGTTAGTTTTAAAAAAGAGACAAAGCAATACATAATACGCAGAAAAGGAAGAAACCTGATTTTAAGACTAGGCTGAGTGGCTTTAAAGTGGCATAGATCCATTCTGGGACAAGGGTCATTAGTGGATTCGATTCCCAAGAAAATCTTTATGTGATGAACATCTAATATAGTCCGTTATTTATATTTATTTATTATTAAATTAGTAACAGTGGCTTACTCTAAAAAAAATTCTTAACTTAATCGATTTTTATTTAAACTTTACGCCGCATTATAGATGATTTTTTTTTTCATTAAAATATTTAAAATAATTCTTAGAATTTAACTTGTTCTTAAATAAGTTAGACACTCGTGATTATACAAACAGAATAGACGTATTTATTTATAAATAGTTTTGTAGCACTATTTTTCATGTGTAAACCGCTGTTTATTTTATAAATTAATAATAATAAGCAATCAACAGGCATCTGTATTGTAAACGTAGGCGATACGGTCATATCGTAATGCCTCCTCCACACTACTCGCGAAGTTGAACGAAGTTAGACGAATACGATAGTGTAGAGAGGCACTTCGGCTCTCCTCGTGCTCGCTCGCGTCATACTTTGCCTCGCCTCGGGCGAACTTCGCCGAGTAACTTCGCGAGTAGTGTGGAGCAGGCATATCGTTGCAGCATAGCGACTGCGTATATAGCGTACGCGTGGTGGTATAAAGATGTAGCATATCAAACTAATTTTGACGACTTTGTATACTAACTTCGGTGTTTGGTCGCCATAAGCGTCTTTCCCGTATGTTACCTACATCTGGAAATTTCATGCACATGCTTGGTTTCAATGCACTCCTGCAACAGTGTCACAATTTTAACCAAATACCTAATTTATTAGGTTTATAAACGTATTCTAAGTATTACGAGTGTAATGGCTTTTGTTCGTCATTTGTTTGTTATGGAAAAATTAGGGAAGCAAATGACTCCACCAAAAGGTACATTATGGTTGCACCTTCACGGTCGATGCACAGGGTCACATATTCACAAAGGGTGGAATGATCGGAGACCAGATCCTTAGAGTGATACTCGTAGTGTCCACATTCGCATGGCACGGTATTATCAGTCCATCGATTGTCAGTTTGCACGTGTAAGGTTGCCGTGGTGACCGATGCCATGTGGCAGTTCAATGACACAGCATAGTGTTTGGCGAGCAAACACCATGAACCATGGCCTGATCTACACTAACCTTACCACTTAATAAAGTAAAATATTATATGGAAACTCCTGCAGGGTTAAAGCCATTTAAATCAAGTTATCTTTATAACGATGTTTACTAAAGACACAGCTAACATCTTAGCGCGTACAAAACCCCGAAACATTATTTGCTCGACCTGGAAATCGAACCCAGGACTCCCGAGAAAAATCTGTGAAAAAACTATACCATTTCAGCGTCCTGCGAAATAGCAACGGTCTTGCATCTTGCTCTAAGAGCTGATGGTAAAGTAGACCTGTAGGTCTTTGACAATCGTATTTTTTAAGTAATATACTAAATGATAATGAAATATTTTTTTCTGCTAAAATGTTTTAATTTCCTACTTTGTTCTTTTTCACATCACAAAATTTTCATTATTTTAAAAATAGTTTAGCTTAAGACCGCAGCCAAATAACAATCACTTCTGTGTTGTTGTGTTCCTGCGTGTGAGTAAGGTTTCCAGAGCTCCTGGGGGGTGCTACGTTAGTAGCAGGGGTCAAGCCTTCAAGGTAAGGGCGACAAGTCCAGTAACAGATTTATTATGCTGTACTTGTCACCCTTAAGCTAGGACCTCATTACCACTTAACATCAGGTGGGATGAGGTCAATCTTGAAGTGCAATATAAAAAAAAAAGCTTAACTAGGACGAAACCTGATGAAGCGAGAGCATCAGTAATAATACTTGTCAATTTGTACCTTGTTCACGACGGCCTATATTATATAAATAAATGCGCCAAATGCGCCAGACAATCACACCAATCACCTAGTCTCGAACTAAGCTTTTCCCTTGTACTATGAGTACCAGACGACGGATACTAACTGGGGGCGTCATCCCAGCACACCCAGACTCAAGTTAATTAAAATTCAAAATAGATAAATAAATAAATTTATTAACACTTAATTTCAACATACTGCTTAGGGCTACAACATAGGAACTAAAGCTTACTGCGTACGTGCCTGAACTAGGAAATTCCTGTATTTCAGGCAAACAATATAGGACTTAAATAGTAACTGCTACGGTTACGCCAAAATAAGTGTTCTCTAAAAAAATAATTGAATTGCCGCCGCTTGTAAAGGGTCTTTATTTGTATCTTGGTATTAATCCTTATCAAAATAAATGACATCATATTTAAAAATGCTTCAATACCTTTATAGATTTGAATGATTCAATTCGGACGTTGCATCCGAAGTTAGATAAAGTTGCATGATTCGTAATTCACACGCTCGCTCGTCAGCACTCTATGCCATGTAACGTCATTGGAATAAAAGTCTGATTTGAAAATGTTAGAGATCTGTATGAAAACTAGATAAATTTTAAATACCTTCAACCTGGCTAATTCGGCTCGTTGAATTACTTGTTAATAAAACAGTGATATCTAGAAGGTGTCGACTATATAATTACCTCTTTGATTAGATACAAAGTAATCGATGACCGCCAATGTTATCACAGCAATTTGATAAGAATCTCTGTGAAAATTTCCTTGGGAATTTTAGCTTGAACAAAATCACTACAAACTCATTTGAATTATTGTTTTTCCAACCATTTATTAATTTGAATGGTTATATGGTATAACAAGCACAAAAATAACTAAATAGTAGTCCAAAACTATTCTAATAAAGTCAGAAATTTAAATTACTTATCGTAATATATAATTAATACCTTCACTACGAAAACAACGTTCCTTGATTGTCAAGTCTTACTCGATTATTATCTCGTTTTATCAAGGGAAACTAATGTTGAATAAATTTTCTGTAAATAATAACTGGTAATTTATGTGAATCATGCGTGAACCTATGTTTATTGAAAACTCTTTGGTGAAACTTAGTGTAACAATGGTCAATGTGGTTCAACCTATAAAAAACGTAGTTCACCAATAAAAAAACAGAAGACAAGAGTAGGTAAAAAGAGAAAAAGGCCCATAATTTAAAAAAATTAGAACTGTCAATAAACTGCAGGATCACATATATATTTTACTGAAGCCTTCCTCGATAAAATAAATGGACTCCAACACAAAAGGTTTTTTCAAATCGAGCCGATAGTTCCTGAGATTAGTGCGTTCAAACAAACTTTTCAGCTTAATAATATAAGTGTAGATAAATAGAGGTTCAATTAATAGTTAATAGGTAGCGCCAGTGAACGGTCCGTTCACTGGGCTGATGCTAATTGAAAAACCAAAAAATAGTATCAATCTCTATATTAAAAAAAAATTAATCCCTATTTCTCTTGGTCACGACATCACGCGTAAACGGCTCCATGAATTTTTTTTTTGTTGCGTTTGTTATTGTTAGGCTTCTCCTAATTCTTGTTCCTTAGTTCTTATGAAAGAAAAAAATAAAAAATATAGGTATACTTATGTAATTAAATAGTCGTCATTAAGACAGGACAAAGTCTGTCGGGTCAGCTATTATACAGCAACTAGGCATATAAAAACAACAAATCTACTGGTAAAACAGTAGAATTGACATCACTGACATAGATCACGATACTGCATCATTCATCACGCGAACTAAATGATCACTCTGCTTCCAACGCAGTAAATTGCTTTCCAACAATTTCTTTAAGATTACTTTTTGATTTATAAAACATCAAAATTAACTTTTCTCTTAAACTACCTTCGCTCGTCAGTTTATTGCGCAATCTTGGGAAACGAGTTTCCCAGAATGAAAGGCTGTTAGCTGAGCTTTAATTGAAACTGATTCGTGTACCAAATGACATTATCTGAACGACTGATCTTCGCATCTTTGACCTACAATCATTCGAAATGCGAAAACTGTGTATACCTACTATTAAATCTACATACATTTTCAAGATTTTTAACATAATATCCTCGAAAAAGTTTATAGACATAAGGCTGTTAACTGTTTAATAAGTGTGCTAACACACCAGTGGCTTACAAATGTTTTGAAAATTGTGTGACTGCAACGCATCGCGAGACGCTTTGAAAACGCTCGCAAACCTGTAAAGTGTCGTCGTAAGAATGTTCGTACCTAAAACAAAATAACAAAATATCCTAGCTTCATCAGCACAGGTTACATTTTAACCTATACCTGACCTTGGATTACATTACAGGATTAATTTCAGGAATATGGCACTTAAGATTATGAATTACAATCACTGTTATTATGGTTTTTGTGTAACGTTCAAGATTCAGTTTAAAGATTCTTTATTTCTCAATTAAAACACAAAGTCACTTGCTTGAGAACATATTGAATACAGTTATTAATAATATTTATTTTTATGTTTCGTCGTTCGCACCGACTTTATAAAAAGCACTGACTCCGTAGTGAATTGTAAAACACTATTATTTATTTAGCATCTATTTAGCATGACTCGCACCTGGTCCTAAAATCCTATTGTATAATACCTTGAATATGGTAAGCAAGTTTATTTTTGAATATGTTAAAGGAATCAATGCTTTTTAGTGATGCGGGTAGTTTGTTATACAGTTGTGCTCCCTCAAAATTGAACATTCGTTTGCCGTAGTTCGTTCTGACCCCAAGGTCAGAACGAACTTACGTTACTTAGTCGTACCCAAGTACGACTAAGTAACTAGCTCGGCGACGCGTGATTAATTGGAATACCCTACTAATAGCCATAGCATAGTAATAACTCACTCTTCTATCCATTCTGCGGTGTCCCTAAGTTAGTAAACAAAAAATGCACCAACTGCCTATTATGTAACGTCAGTCCTGACTAAATTAAACAATTTTATTGTTCACAGAGCTGCAAAAGACGGTCTTCTGGACGTCCTCCGCGAAGCAACTCGTAAAGAGTGCAACAACAAAGATGAGTCTGGCATGACGCCCACGCTCTGGGCTGCCTTCGAGGGACACATCGAAGCACTTCGTCTATTATGCGGAAGAGGGTAAGAACAGGGTTGATAAAAATTATATATAACTAGCTGTGCCCGTGACTTCGTTCGCGTGGACAACATTCTTTCATGGTCGGTATTACTCCTGTCTACCCTAACATTCGAAGCTAAAAGTAGTCCATATTTAAATCCAAGTTTCGAGCTATATTTGTGCCAAATTTCATATCTCTAACTTAAAAATAAAAATTTTCACATATAAACTTCCAACGGCGGTATTACCCCACCCCCCTTTTTTCAGAACAAAAAGTAGCCTATATTCGTTCTAGAGGTTCAACGTATACCTATATAAAATTTCATCAAAATTGGTTCAGTGGTTTAAGCGGGAAAGCGTAACAGATAGACAGAGTTACTTCGCATTTATAATATTAAGTAGGGATAGTCATCAGTTAGATTTTCAAAATACAATAAAAACGTCATTTTTGCTTTAACAAATAAATACCAATTGATGATGAGGGGTGCCTCATGCACGCCACTATCAAAAAAACTGTACATAGAAGTGACGTTGTTAAATTTTACCGCACAGTATCTCAGTAAATTTATTTTTACACGATAAAAGAAAAATATGTGCCTTATATTTTTTGAAAATCTAACGAACCAAACAGATTTTTTTGTCATATTGCCTATAGCATATTTTTTTGTATTGTTCCTTGGACTCTTTTAAGGAAGACGGATTTAGCTGGTTGCTGCTTAGTAGTCACATACAGGCCTAGCATACGCAATATGCCAAACTTATCGCATGAGACAACATAAGTTTCGATACTGTTGATTGGCTATTAGCACACCGCACTCGTATTTGCAGCCAATCAGCAGCTGACGCAGTGACTTCAATCGATTTTGACGTTTGTTAATAACGCGATAAAATTTAGTCGCGTTGCGTATGCTAGGCCTGATTGTATAGTCCTCTCACGTATCATTATACTTATCGATATACTCATTTTTTTATTGCTATTTTATAAAACACCACATACAAGGCATTGCATAGTGTGAGAATATATGTTATTTGTTACTTTATAATTAACTTTGCCGTCACGTTGATTATCTAGTCTAGGGTTTCCCAAACTGACCCATAACTTGGCATCGTGAATATATTTCACATAGACTTGTTTGCATTGTCGTTTCTTTGGAGTTTTGCTGAAAATTTGTTACTGTATTAAACACTAATCGACGCAGAAAAAAATTGTCAAGGGCGTCAAAGAAAAATTTAGTTTAGGGATATTATAAATACCATCGAATTAATACGAAATACGAATACATGGGTGCTGTCAAATGATTCTACATCCATATTTATATTGATATTTTTTTTAATTATGTCTGTCTATTCTATAAATTAATATTAATGTGAAATGATATCAAACGACAAATACCTATCTATTGACAATATTATATTCGTTATCGTCCAATAATGTGGCTGATAAAACCAGCAATACCACATATATGGTGTACATGCTAGGTCCCAGGTAATATAATAATATCAATATTACGTATTTACGAACTTCAGACAATTATTAGGTATTTCGTGAACGAATCATAACGAGCGTTGAAACGTCACTAAGCAATTGAATTGCGTAATTAATCTAAGCTAAAACAAAATCGGCATCTAATGAGCCGGAAACTATGTCAGTGTAATTCTTTGAAGTAAGCTAAATTGACAAAGAGTACGTTCCAATTTAGATTTGCTCAACCAATCATCATCTCTGATGCCCGGTTTCAGTATTTTACGATTCTTAATTTTTCAACATTGGCTATCCGTTTTTTTCCAATCGACTACGAGTCGTTAAATAATGCCGTTGCGTACAGCTGTCATCAGGCGTATGTCGGTCGTTTTTAGCTTACGCTTCGTATAATTTATTACTAGCCGTAACTGGAACGGATCGTTTTTCAAATATTAAAGCAAAACATATTGTCTAATTCTCAAATACGTCGCTAAGGGAAGTCCAGTCATATACATTAATATAATCATATTCATTTAATAAAATGCCCTATTCTTACTAGAAAATAAGTAAAATATTACTTTTAATAACATTCTATGTATCTCTACTTAATATAGATAAAGTAGATCCTTACTAATATTATAAATGCGAAAGTAAATCTGTATGTCTGTTACGCTTTCCCGCTTAAACCTCTAAACCGAATTTAGTGAAATTTGGTATAGGTTTACGTTGAACCTCAAGAACGGACATAGGCTACTTTTTGTTAGAAAATAAGGGGGGGGGGGATGGGGGTAGTACCACCTTTAATATGTATAAGGGAAAATGTTTATTTTAGATGTTAGAGATATGAAATTTGGTACAACTATAGCTCGAAACTTGGATTAAAATATAAACTACTTTTTGTTTCGAATATTGGGTGAGATAGTGGTAAAACCGACCATGAAAGATGTAGTCCACGCGAACAAAGTCGCGGGCACAGCTAGTTTTCTAATTAATAAGATAAATAATTCACGCTAGCCTATACAAAGATGTGTCTTGTAAAAGTAAAATGTTACATTAACACATTTGTTACATATAGCGACGGTTAATGCAAACAATAGCATATCATGTTCCACTGTTGCTTTCCCACATTGTTCTCGCAACATCGAGTTAGTTCGAGCTGGGTAATCTGTTCCGAATGTCTGTGGGCACTTTATAAATACTTCGTTTAATCTGTTTTTCACAGCAGTAATGACCGCACTTTCACTTTTAAATAGCTTTAAAGAGAACCGCCATGGATTGTGGCTGTGAATGTCAACTAAATGGGTGTTTATGTACTTGCAATAAATTCAAATATCTATATCTTTTCTGATTATTTTTTAATTTTAAAAATATTAGTTGACCCGTTATCTATATTCTAATAAATTTTGATTGTAATTGTCATACATTCGTCATGAGTTTACGCAAAAAAAAGGCAACATTAAAAAACGTATATTTCGTGATTAGTTTTGGTTCAAGTAGATATTTACCGGAACGAAATAATATGTGGAACCCGTTCGCCCCGTAAGTTTTGCCCCTTAATCCTCATACATCGTCGTAAGGTGTCGTCCATTTATCGTGTGATGATGTTAATGATGTCACTTGGGACTTTGTACCTTAATGTCGTAGGCATACGTATTAATATCGAACAACCTCACCAGCCTACCATGATGTGCTGTTGACCATACAAATAATAGCCATTGAAAAAATATTTTGGTGGTAACGATCGTCTGTTTCCTCTCCCAGAGGCGAACCCGACAAAGCAGACTACTTCGGCAACACGGCTCTACATCTAGCAGCGGCGAGAGGTCACAAGGAGTGTGTGACATTTCTGGTCAACTTCGGTGCGAACCCGTTCGCGATCGACGTGGACGGGCACACAGCGCAGGAGCTAGCCGCCATCAACGGCCGCGACGACATCCTCCGCTACCTCGACCAGGCCACCGCCAAGCTGGACAACAATGACAAGTGAGTAGCATACGTGACGTCACTGACAGGGTATACGGGCACACAGCGCAGGAGCTAGCCGCCATCAACGGCCGCGACGACATCCTCCGCTACCTCGACCAGGCCACCGCCAAGCTGGACAACAATGACAAGTGAGTAGCATACGTGACGTCACTGACAGTGTACACGGGCACACAGCGCAGGAGCTAGCCGCCATCAACGGCCGCGACGACATCCTCCGCTACCTCGACCAGGCCACCGCCAAGCTGGACAACAATGACAAGTGAGTAGCATACGTGACGTCACTGACAGTGTACACGGGCACACAGCGCAGGAGCTAGCCGCCATCAACGGCCGCGACGACATCCTCCGCTACCTCGACCAGGCCACCGCCAAGCTGGACAACAATGACAAGTGAGTAGCATACGTGACGTCACTGACAGGGTACACGGGCACACAGCGCAGGAGCTAGCCGCCATCAACGGCCGCGATGACATCCTCCGCTACCTCGACCAGGCCACCGCCAAGCTGGACAACAATGACAAGTGAGTAGCATACGTGACGTCACTGACAGGGTACACGGGCACACAGCGCAGGAGCTAGCCGCCATCAACGGCCGCGACGACATCCTCCGCTACCTCGACCAGGCCACCGCCAAGCTGGACAACAATGACAAGTGAGTAGCATACGTGACGTCACTGACAGGGTATACGGGCACACAGCGCAGGAGCTAGCCGCCATCAACGGCCGCGACGACATCCTCCGCTACCTCGACCAGGCCACCGCCAAGCTGGACAACAATGACAAGTGAGTAGCATACGTGACGTCACTGACAGTGTACACGGGCACACAGCGCAGGAGCTAGCCGCCATCAACGGCCGCGACGACATCCTCCGCTACCTCGACCAGGCCACCGCCAAGCTGGACAACAATGACAAGTGAGTAGCATACGTGACGTCACTGACAGGGTACACGGGCACACAGCGCAGGAGCTAGCCGCCATCAACGGCCGCGACGACATCCTCCGCTACCTCGACCAGGCCACCGCCAAGTTTGTTGTTGTCCATTGTTGTCCAACAATGACAAGTGAGTAGCTCACTGTGCACAAGTGACGTCACTGACAATTTAAGTGTGTATTGTGGTACCACTTTTGTTCTGATTTCCACAAAGTAAGAGCTTGAGCTTCTTACTTTGGGATCAGTCTGATATTTATATATTTATGAGACACTTATTGATGACACGCACGGTACTGAGAAAGTACACGGACAAACAGGGTGAAAACTGGCCACCAATGATAGCTGCAATGGCTGGTCACAAAACATCGAACCTACACGATCATAGAACTAAATAATAATATTTACGTGAGTATTCCAGCGGTAAAACTACCTACTTATCATATAAAGTAACCAAGACACTAATAAATTACTTCTGTTTTCCTAAAAGAACTTTTACTATTTGGTGACATTCTGAATTTTATAGCACTGTCTTTGTTTAAAAATTCTAATATATAAGTGCTTTGGCTGCTTGCCACAAATTAGATTTATCAATTAGACAAGTGTATGTAATTGTCAAATATTGTTATTTATTTATTTACAGAAAGAAAGCAAAATCTCTCAAAGAGAAAGCCAAGAAAGACTACGAGAAGTACCACAAACAGTACCAGAAGCGTCAGAGCAAAGCCGATTTGATGGCGGAGAAGGAGCTGAAGAAGTTGGCCAAGGAGTGGGAGCAAGGGTACGACGAAGAGATCTCCACCATGCCTCATCGTCCTAGCAACATGCTGCTTGCACTCAAACAGAAGATGACCAGGTCCACCAGTCAAGGTTAGTGCTACAACCAAGTTCATACAGACAAATTCAGACTTCTTCATGCTGAGCGTAGCGGAAGAATAGGTGAAGCACCTGTTCCGTTCCGTTGTCCGGGGGACTTCCCCCTACCATCCAGGGGAGGCTAGATGGAGCGGCCCCCTTAGGGGGTAGCGATTCCGCCGACGATGCAGTGGCAGTAATGGGTCTCCGGTTTTCCCATAACGCCGTCAGTAGGTGGGTGGCGTTTTAGTTAGGGTAGTATTCGTTCCTACGAAGCGGGAGAGTCCCATACACGCCACTGTCATCCCCACGGCAGCGGCACGGAACTAAAGGAATTTTTCCCACCTCAAAAAAAAAGGTTACTAAGGATGAATCTTGAAAGATGGCAAAGAAGATAAAACAAGATACATTCAAAGCATCTCCACCACATCCCACGATTAGTTATTTCTGGTGTTTCAGGTCTTGGCAACTCTTTTCTTTTGATATGAAAATTTGCAAAAAATTTAGGTACTTATTTCGGAATGTTGAAAAACAAAAAAGGTTGTTTCTTTTTAATTCTAAAGGCATGTTCCTTTTAACAGTCGGTTGTTTAACAAATAAATATTAAATTTATTTAAATAACCGTTGGGCTGATGACATTGGGTAGGACTGCTGGCAGAGACTGAATGAGAAAATTCCGCAATAGAGCTCAAATGAAAGGAGGTCTACATTCAAAGTGGAAAGACTACGGCTGTTGATTGACTGTTATCGTGTATTTATTTGTAGGTCTTAACTTACTGTACCTACTGTCTATCTAAAGACAAAAGCACATATGTATGTCATTTTCGATTACAAACATGGTCGCTTTTTATACAAGCAAACACGCAATGTAATGCACTATTAGCGTTACTTAATTGCGAAACATTAAATTTTTCACGTTCCTTTGCTTAATGAACAACAATTAAGTGGGAATTGTTTAAATACCGTAACTGGCTTACGAAACGGCAACTGGGAGTTTTACTGAGATGAGAACGGTCCTTAACAAAAAATAACTGCAAAATGTTTATTGATTAATATAATAATTAATACTTTATTTGAGATTTTAGGACACAAGGAGTAAATACTATACCTACGTACTCAGCAATGTAACTTTCCCTAAATTCGTTTATAGAATACATGCGACGATCCGTAGCCGAGAGGCGAGCGAGCCTGACTTTAGGTTCGCTACACTACACACTATAAGTTTCCGGGTTCGATTCCCGGCCGGGATAATATGAAAAACAAACTTTTCTATACTGCGTTATTGTGGTACCATCGTTGTTTCTGATTTCTGTCGAGTCTATCAGTGCACTGCACTGTGTTTAATAGGTAATAGTGCCTATTACATTTATTAAAGAGTGATTATTCTATTTCTCTCCAACAAATTATCATCCATAATTAAATAAGCATTTACTTTTTTATATGAGATAGAAACAAATTTCATTTAGTAACCATCATAGACAAAAACTCATCATACACATTTTAAAAGATAACCTAATTCTGTTTTCAAACTTTTCAACAAATAGGTTACCAATTTTTTTTTGCATAATTAAGTAAATGAACCTTGCGTTTTTATTATTTTAGAAAATCCTTTAACCTCTAAAATAACTGTTGTGACACACATAATATAAACCACACAGCACGCATACGAGAATAGGTAATTGGAACAGTTGTGTATCATTGTCAAAGAGCAATTATTTACGCCAAGCAGTTATGCTCGCGGTTTAGAATTAATGAACGAAAAGCATTATTATTACACAGGTTTGCTTTTTATAGACTTGTATTTATAATATGAAGGATGGTGTGACTAGACCCATAAAAAAATATTAACGAATTTTTCATATATATACGCGATTGCGGGACGGTCTGTAAACAGGAGTATTGCGTTTCTTATAGGTGTACATACATATACGCACAGGTATATTTGTTCCTTTGAAGCACACAAACGCGTTAAAACATTTTGACGATTGTTACGGTAATCATTTCGCCTTAGGCGAACGTCCCAAAATACTTGATGATAATCAAACATCAATAAATATAAACAGTCAACGAATAAGTATCAATGAATAGGTACATATTTGTTCATTTCGAATGACCATTTTGGTCAAATGGTCATTCGAAAGTAATCATTCGAGTAAATTCAATGACTAAAGAGTTCAACAAAAGATATACTCAAAATAATATGAATGTTTAATGCAGAATTTGAACGAAATTCGCTAGCTAGACTGATTACATCCTAGAGCGTAATAAGATACCATGGATAAGATGGGATTGGGATTGATCCCGAAATAGCATTATTTCACGAAAATAGCAGCGATCGACAGCTGGTGCGAGTATAACTTACTTGAAGGGAAATATTTTCATTTTGCTGTATTTTCCACCAGGTAACCTTGCTGCGGAAGAGCAGGCTCCCCGACCGACTTACAGTACTCTGGTGGGAACTGTCAACTCGGGCGTGCGGGGCCGGGGGGCCGTCTATAAGAAGGCGTTGGCCAGCAAGCTCAAAAACGGTACCGTGGGCAGGACAGGCCCTAGCGATGATTTCAAGGTAAGTCGATAATATCGTATAGTTTCGATTCTATCCATAGTCTATTTGATTCAATCAAGAAAACAATCTATGTTTTTGCTATTTCATTTTTATCTTTTGTTTTTCTTCTTATATTGCATTTCAAGATTGACCCACCTTGTTGTAAGTGGAAATGAGGTCCTTTTTTTTTTTTGACGGGGGGAAATGCCTTGATGCACCGTACCGCCACCCGAGGGAGGGTGACGGCGTGTGTGGGACTCCCTGCCCTGAAAAGAGCAGGACTACCCACTAAAACCCCCCGATTGGACCTTCATCGCCTTAGTGGCGGTGTTATGGGAGATCGGCTAAGCCTTGACTTCCATAACACCGCCGGCGGAATAGCCGCTTATGCAGCTCCGTCTACTCCCCCCACAGTGTTCGGGGGGAGACTGGGGATGGCCGGTCCAACGGAACCATCCCCACCTCGCAGTGGGGGCCGGTGCAATGCCAGCTGAGGTGCCCTCACACCATCAGCCGGCCGGTCCCCACGCGGTAGCTGGGTGCGGTCGTATTGCCGCCGCGCCCTCAGCCGCCTTCTTCGGCGGCAGGCGGGAGCGGATGGGTCGTCTTCCCGCTCCCGCTCTGCGGCCTCCTTCTGCGACATGACGTCTTCGCAGAAGGAGGCCATCCCGTCCCATGCCGTCTCACTCCCGAGCATAGCCTCGACTATGCTGGGGAGTGAGAGATTCGGCCCCACCAGAGCACGCAAAGTCGCGCGCTGCGCGTCAAATGTGGGGCACACCTGCAGTGTGTGTCCCGCTGTGTCCTCCGCCGCGCCACAATTGGAGCACGACGGAGACTGCTCCCGACCAATACGGTGCAGGTACCGCCCAAAACAGCCATGGCCGGACAGCACCTGCACCAAGCGGAACGTCAGGAATCCCGACTTGCGCTCGAGTCAGCGATTTATTGCTGGCTCGAGCGCATCTAGGGTCCACCGACCCGACGGAGTCACCAGTAAGGACTCCGCCCAGCGCCGGACCACCTCTTACTGCGCCTCCCGGCGCACACGTGACAGGTCCTCCGGGTAAAAACGTTCCCCGGAGGCCTTTCTTAGGGCCAGCCATTGATAGGCCCTCGCCATCGCCCGGGCCTCCAACTCCCAGGGTGGCGTCCCAGCGAGTGCGCACGCTGCGTCAAACCCAACGGAGCGATAGGCTCTACACACTCGCTGGGCAATGGCTCGCTGGGGGCGCCGCAGAAGCCTCTGGTTCTCCCGAATGTGGAGGGAGTCGGCCCAGATGGGCGAGCCGTACAGGGCCATGCTGCGCAAAATGCCGGCGTAAAGTCGCCGGCATTTGGCCCTAGGACCCCCCACATTGGGGAGAAAGAATGAGGTCCTAGCTTAAGGGCGACAAGTACAGCATAATAAAGCTGTTACTGGACTTGTCGCCCTTACATTGAAGGCTTGACCCCTGCTACTAATATAGCACCCAGGAACACAACGACACCGGAGTGATTGTTATTTGGCTTCTGTAAGGTGGAGGTATTTCACCAGTCGGGCTGCTCCAGTTCGAGCGATAAATCGCTATGCCCTATCTCTCTCATTTGTTGGCGATTCATAATATTGCTGTTTACCGATAATATTGCAGTAAAAATGATATAGATAGTATCGATGGAATCACTACATTATCGATATTATTGTTTTTTTTTCTATCTATCGATTGACTCTTGATAGACAATCTATATTTTTTGAACTGCAGCAACGTTTGTCCTTACTGTTTTAAATTAAAAAGGCTTATCACAATCTCTATGTTGTGTATTTTTATTTCATACTAGCGGTCCCTGCGAACTTCGTTTCGCCTCAGAGGATTTTCCCGCTTTTCTGTTGATTTTTTTCGTAAATTTTCTTTGCTATAAACCTCACGGAGCCCGTGACCTTTTCAACGAATGCAAAACCGTGGAAATCGGTTCGTGCGTTCTGAAGTTATAGCGAAAACCCGACTTATTTTTATATAGTAGATGACATCTTCGGCGAGATGATTTCTGCCAAGTCGCCCATCCTGAATCCACCATCCAGCCTTTCAAAAGGGGGTTGACGAGGCCGCTTAGTTAGCGACAATTCCGCCTGTAGTCCTGTGATCATTTTAAATTACCTATCTGTTACCACAGCATCAGAATTACCACCGCTCCCCCCGTCAAAGAAGTACATCTCTCAGAGGATTTCGGTCCTTCTCTGTCTTTCGAGTGATTATCAATTCTACGCGTCTGATTTTGAATCATGTCCAATCTATCTAAATATCCTATGCTGTCACTCACAAAAACTCAACTTGTAAGTAGTTTCCTGATCTTAGTGAGATCGTAAGACTTGGGTAAATATTAATCGGAAAGTATATTTACTCGTACTAAGCATTTTTTAAATCGAATATAGGGGCTTCCCATTTCTGATTTGCAAATCTTACATTAAACTGCGTTTTCGTCATTTGACAAATACAATGACAAAGTATTTTTTTCCTATAATTTCAATTTAAGATACCTTAAACTGTTATTTATTATGAGTATAAAAGTATCTAACGTAATATCAATGTAATAAGTGCTAACAATATAAGTACAATAAAGATAGGAAGCAATAACATGAGCATAAAAACATAAATTTTTGTACGAGAATGTACGACAGCAAGTCAATGTAACTTTTAGTTCGATATTAGTTCTTATGAGCACTAAATAAGGGCTTAAAGTCCAAAGTGTGTATTCTGACAAGCTTTTGTTGTATTCTAAACTAATTCATAACACGTTTTACCTCGTCACTGACAGACCGTCATCGATATCTTTATGACGGTTAGATTTTCGTGACGGGACATCTGAGATAGTGTGTTCAGTCCCTAGTAATGATTTATCTATGTTTATATGTCGTATATTTATTATATATGATACCTATAAAAAGGGTTTACTAAAATTTAAGGACTCAATACGTAGCAACATGAAATATCGTTATGCAACATGCATAGCGATATTTCAAATATCGTTATGTGTTGGCAGACGACGCATGCAAATTTATGATTACGCCACAAAAATAATATTAATCATTATAGTCATTACCTTAAAATTACATAAATTATTCTGTAGAGTTGTAAACTTCTTCTTTTGTTGGAATTCGGTTAAACAGATCTTATCCTTGTCTTAGCTACATTATAATAACCAAATGTTGTTTTTACAGGAAGTACTCAAATCCAGACGTATTTCTTTTTAAGTTTTTTAACAGTTTTGTAATTTTGCATGAGAAGCTAGTTTTCTTGAATTCACAATTAATAGGTACTCTTAGCACTAACAAAGATTGTAAAAAAATTGTATGGAAATTTTGATAGCGCCGCAGTGTTGAGTTGCGGAACTATTGAAATGGACATATAAATGTAGCACAACGTAAAACTACCGTTTACAATCTATGATCTTACTTGATACACCACATAAGTACATTTTATCACACTCTTAACAGACGTCAAAATCCATAAAACTCAGTGCTTCAACTGCTGATTGGCTAAAAATACGAGTGCGGTGTGCTGTCAGCCAATCAACAGTATTGAGACTTTTGTTGTCTCATACGAGAAATTTGACGTTATGCGCACGTCAAATTTCTAGTAGGGCTGCTAAGACTGCGGGTAGAACATGTCCCTTCATGAATTCACCCTGCCTATTTTGTCAGATTGGCGAAGTCGAGTCGACTGGGCGTCGGTCAGTGACCTCGCTGAGCGGACTGCGCCGCGACTCGGAAGTGATGTACGTCGGGACGTTCGGGGCAGGGCCCCAGCAAAGGGGCAACGTCGCCGACGTCTTCGCTGAGGCCCCGGAGCCGAAGACGAAGCCACAGCTTACTCGGTAAGTGACTGCCTGTAGTCTGGTCTGCGTCTATTCCCAGTTGCCATCACATGGATTGCCACCGGTGGCAAATGGGAATGAAAAATCCCAGCTGCCACCGGTGGCAAACCTCAGAGATCCTTATAGCCTAGGTGATATAATCAAATAAGGGGGCGCCACCGGTGGCAACTGGGATTTTTCAGTCCCATTTGCCACCGGTGGCAACCCATGTGGTGGTAACTGGAAATAGACGTTGCCCTGTAGTTTCATTTTATGTCTGGTGTGGCGTACTCTTCCACACAGAGCGGGCTGGTTAACCTTGGAGAGGTGAGTATCTACCAATAATTATGATCATAGATTTGACTGTATGACGCATAGAAAATTGGACTTTATGTAAATATAACTTGGTGTGATATTCACCTAAGTCTCATTCTAGCTCTTTCATGCTATTAGTTTAGTAGGTAGAAGTGGCAGATAGTAGGTATTAATAACAAATTTTTATTTTCGTAACGATATTACCTTCATAACACCAGGTTAGAGGTTGAATATCATGCATGACTTAGATAGACCGTCATTCTGTAATTCAGTAAGATAAAAAACTTTTTCTAATTGACAAATAAAATTTAGTTTTGTTGTTTGACGTTTGTCCAGACCATAAACAATAACGTTAATCATATCTTAAATACTCAGACCAATATATTTCTTTTCTCATTGCTTAAATAGAGCTCGACGCGTTTTTTAACTTGTTTTGTAGTCATGATAAAGAAGCTGAAAGTCCTGTTTTCCAGGTCCGTGAGTCAGCCAGACTTCTCGGTCCCCGCAGGCGAAGACAGCGGCATCGGTCAAGAAGTCCTGCTGCAGGAACCAGCTAGTATATTCGACAGGCCTGGCTTCGGCAGTGTAGCCTTCAGGTAAGCATTTGTACCCTATATGAACAGGCGACAATAATTGGAGAGTTGAATATCGACGCTTAGTATGAGCTTAAATAAAATGTGGCCAATTATTTTTTCTGTGTCGTCTTTTGAATGCAGTGTATCCATTTGGTTCCTAACTGGATACCATGTTCACCCAGGTTGTATACTGTGAACACAATTCATAGGTAAACTAGCTGTGCCCGCAACATCGTTCTCGTGGACTACATACTTGCATGGTGGGTTTTACCCCTAACCCCCTAAAATTCAAAACAAGAAGTAGTCCATATTTTAATACAAGTTTCGAGCTATGTTTGTGCCGAATTTCAATAGTCGAACTAAAAAAAGAAACATTTTCCCAATAAACTTTCAAGGGCGGTATTACCAGTGGCGTAGCTACCATGGGTGACACCCGGCGGATCATACAGTATATAAAAAAATATTACTTGCGGGAAATTGCAAATATAAGATTTAGTTCGGTGCCTCTGGTATCTAAGTTTGCATTTGTGCAAAGTTCTTCGATTGCAGGAATGATACTATATTTTTTTTATTTACTAATTATTAAATTTTCATTGAACACTGATGATCACAATCGGGTGTCACCCGGTGCCAAATTTCACCTGGAATCTTTCGCATTTCAACGAATACCTTAGCCACTGAGCAATGGAGATGACTCATGATCTAATTTTTTCAGGCGTTCCATTACCGCCACCCTTGGAGCCCTACCTCCCGCGGGCGTGGGTGAAGACTTGTCCATCGGCTCAGCTGGATCTTTGGTAGCCCGGCACGCCTATCAGCCTGCTGAGTGGAACTCTGCACACTCAGGTTAGACCAACAAAAATAGATTGCTTAAGGAAGTATAGTACTTATTATAAAGCTGCTAATACTATACTATAATAAAAAAATATTTCTTGCTTCTATTGGTCTCAGCGTGATCTTATTATATAGTCTACCATCCACAATAATTGAACTATCCAATACAAACATATGTTTTCAATTTGAACTGGTAGTTCCTGAGTTTAACGCTTTCAAACAAACAGACTACAGCTTTATAATGTTAGTAAAGCTATTCAGGAATATCTTTTCATACAACAAATTGCAGTTACCTAAGTAGACTTCACTCGCGTTATGTGAAAATCTTAGTTTCAAGTTAAACACTGCAAAAGGTGATTACATTTTTCCGTTTCTTCAAAATATTTGTGCTGCAACTTAAATCGAGATAACAGCTTGTCTTTCAAAGCGCCCAAGGCGTTTGTCGACCCAGCGACTCTTTTAAGTATTTTTTTGTATGCGGTTCATTACCCTAAGGGCGTTCATATTATTCGTCAGCCGTTACACATAAAAATTAATCTCTGTTCGTTAGTCTCGCTAAAACTCGACACAGCTAGACCGATTTAGCTAGTGTTCATTTCGAACTAACTGCGGAGGTCCAGGGAAGGTTTAAAATGTTAGAAAATTTGGGAAAATAGGCGGCACGACGTTCGTCGGGACAGCTAGTCAAAAATATTATTTTCACCTTAAATCGTCATTCCAGAGAGCTCAACGATAACATCGGACGAAGAAGCGGAAACGGAAGAGTCCAGCTACGCGTCACTCGAGCGTTTCCTCACAGCCTGGGGGCTCTCGCAGTATGTCCAGAAGTTCAAGGACGAGCAGATAGACCTCGATGCTCTCATGCTGCTCACAGAAAGCGACATGAAGTCCCTAGGACTACCCCTTGGCCCGTATAGGAAGCTGGTAACTGCAGTTCAGGAGAGGAAAGGCGCGTTGTCACATCCAGGGCCACTTATTGATACAGCTATTTGAAAATCATAGTTACCAAATGTGGCAAGGTAAGATTTGTATGTTATATACCTCATGCCAGGATCAAATAGCGACATATAAAAGCTATGTGAACTGAAAACGCGCTTGGTCTAAAATAAAACGTCCAAATGCCGTATATTACGTTTTATCTTTTGTGCGTATATTTTTATTTAATATTTATAATATCATTTAGATAAATAATGTGTTTCAGAGTGATACTTAACTTTATAATCAAAAAGAAATTCCTAGGTATTTTTCAATTCAATTTAAATTCGTCTTATAACTCTCTTATCGAAAATAATGTATGTATTTTAAACACTTGAAATAATTTAAGTGTGTTCAGTATCAATCAACTTAGATGAATAAGGTTAACCAGTGTTAGTCTAATTGATTATTATTACATAGCTTAAGTGTGACAACGTTCATTCCATCCATGTAGCAGTCCAATATCGCCATATTAAATATTTTTGTACAAAGTTTATTGAATAAATGTACTTTTGTATTATTTTTAAAATTGACTTTTACTTCGCAAACACAGTAATCAGGGAAAAAAACAACGACTGCATATTTTACAATTTTTATTTCAAAAATTTAAATACAATCAAGTGAAAAATATTCTAAAAATCTCTAATATCGTATTCGAATAATTAAACTAAATTAATTAATTTACAAAATTATTGGTTCAGTACCTTGATATGCTGACTAAAACACAATCATTCAATATAAGTAAGTATTGATAGTTACGATAAAACTGAAGGTACTAATGATTTCATAGAGGACGGATCTTACTCGTCGAAACTTTACGTATGAAGATACGTAGTCATACGCGCGCGCGCGCATCTAAATAAGAAGGAGGAAATACCATTTCAGTCTGAACTTGGTACCTTGCATTGCCCTAACCTTTAGACAACACATTACAAACCATATGTGAAATAAAATATGTATTTTATATCGTATCGTTCTATAAAATTATATTTCGAGATATGTAAATTCTAATTTAATAAAATACAATGAGCATTTGTTCGCATTTCAAAAGGCACAATATTCCAATATACATAGAATTTGTTCAATGTAGTACTTACTATCATCATAATCATTCTTAAAATCACGTGACAAGTCGCTCGATACTCATCTAACCAAATGATCCTATTACTAAAGTTTGTTTGAATCGCATACACTTATGGCAGAGTCCACATCTACCCTTCTACTTACCCTAAACTATAGGTATCCACGCATATCTGATAAGTACCTTGTTAAAATACCATTATTAACTAAAAATTCATTAAAAATTGTTTGAAATGAAACATCGAGGAAGCTTTTAAGAGACCAGGTGTCAGAGTTTCGTAGGCCGTGCTCAAAACCGGCGCTCGAGTCGTTCGAATTCGTTCGCTCCACCGATTCGAATAACCGATAACCTTTATAAATGTGCCAATAGTAACAGAATTATTCTTCAAACCAGATTCGGGCCACCCATCTAAAAAGACAGTGTTTGTATATTTCAGAAACTACGTAGAACATACTTTACATTGAAACGTTTTCCATGGGCTGTGGCGTCACACGGCAACGGCTCGGTCGAAACTCAAACATCGATCGACGATCGACTCCCGCGCTCAGTACATGAACGCTAAATACAGGTTGCTGTGTTTGGACGATAACTTCCTCATCCGCTTCTGGAGTTTGTAGCGGTTCAGCCCGCAGCCGTCGTCGCGGTAGTACGCGTACTCGGGGTAGGGGATGTACGCTCCCGTGGCGGGGTCGACGGGCACCATGATGGGCAGGTCGGTCATGGACACCGGCCGGTCGTAGGAGGAAGCTGAGCCGGAGTCCTCGGGCTCCGCGTACTGGGGGCTGCCGGACTCGACCTGGTTGCCGAGCTCGTGGCTCTCGTTGCAGACGGGCACGCTGCGGCTGGTGTCGGCGGAGATGTTGGACCGCGAGCGCAGGATGGGCCGCGTGGAGGAGAAGTCCTCGGAGTCGCGGAGGCTCCTAGCGGGCGCCTCGTCGATGCGCGAGAGCGTGTGGCGGCGCGTCGGGCGGTAGACGCGGCGGTCGCCGAGGCGGGGCCGGCGCGCGCGGCGGTGCGAGTCGTACGTGTGCAGCGAGGGCGGGCGCGAGGGCGGGGGCGGGGGCGGGCGCGGGGGCGGGGGCTGCTGTGCGGGCGCGTCGCGGTTGCGCGCGGGCGCCTGGGGCGCGGGGGCGTTGGCCGCCACGAAGTCCCTCATCTGGTCGCTTGCTCAGTAGTTGTAGGGCCCGTATTGCGAGCCGTGGTAGTAGGGACCGGGGTACGCCTGGGGCGGCGGGTACCCGGCGTAAGCGTACTGCTGCTTCTGTGGGTACACTGGAAAGTTTGGGGATATACGTTAGTTTCGTCCAGTTTGCGTTGTCGTAGACTTTCAAAAAACTCATTGAAACTCCAATAGAAGCACATGAAGAAAAATAATTATTATTTAAATTCAAAGTAAATATCTAAAACATATTACTTATTTGCCATTAGGCTTAAGACTATCGGGGGATTTAAATGCAATTAAGATATCTAATTTTAGGTATGTAATACAAACCTTGTCTTGAAACCTTTCCCCGTCATGCATTAGCATCATGAAAGCGTAAACCGCCATCCCACATCGGAAATATATTTACAAAAGATATGTATCATTGTCCGATAATTATCTATTATTTAAATCGCCTTATAAATTGAATTTGTATGTCATTGTGCTTAAACTCTAAAAAAAATTTAATCTCAACCAATAATAAAAAAAATTAATCTCAAAAATAAACAACCAAAACGGACCGGGTCAGGAAAAAACTCCTTCCAAAGACATTCCTACTTAAGAACATGATGATAAATTCCTGAACAAATGCGCACTCGAAACCAGAATAACTGTACCCATTCGCTCCACATTTGCTTCAAGAGTGCAGTTAAACGGATCCTATCATATTAAGTAAAGCTGGCACGAGATTTTTAGCTGCTGAAGCAAATATTTTGTCCTGCATTTTAAGCGTCACCTCATAACTCGCTCACTTTATGGTAAGGAGAACTAATCGTGACAAGAGCGAGATTACAAGTAATCAATCTCTTGTGCAAGTGGCCCCAGTTCAAACTATTCTACTTTTGTGGTTCTCTCTATATCCCGACCCCCAACTGCCCGATATTTCGTGTGGACCTCAAACGGAGATATAATATACAATTATTATAACAGCAACTAGTGGAGTACCACCCTAATGATAACCTTACCGTAGTCGAACAAAGAATTTTCTATTGGGAAACTTATCCTGTGGTTAATTCCACGGATGTCTCCTCATCTTATAATTCAAGAAATAAAACTTTATTAATGTTGCACGGCCGTACCCATTTCTCGCCATCTACTATTTCCTCTACCTTAAGGTTGTCTGGAAGAGATCGCTTTCTAGCGACAAGACCGCCTGAATTGTACTATAATCAATCTGTAAAACCTATTTCTGTAAAGTTTTGTGCAATAAAGTATATCTATCTATCTATCTATCATCCCCCTCTCCACGGGGTGCCATACATCAGCCACACCCCGCAAAGGAAGTTATAATATAGCATAATTTTAAATACTTCTTTATACACTAAAAAATAACAGTGCACACTTCAGAAAATCTTGGGAGTTGGGCTTTTCCTCTGAAGGGGCTCGTGGTATTATGCTGACTTGCCACCTTGTAGCTAAGCTACGCCTGTTCCTATCATAATGAATATCTACAGCTGAAGCAAGCTTTACCCGGCATGAGGTACTGCATGTTGAGCGCCTCCTCGCGCTCGCGCTCGCCGCGCAGGCAAATGGCGGCCGACGAGAACAAAATGGCGGACATCAGCGCGAGCCCCACCCCGCACCACGCCACCATGTACGACCAGTCGTACCAAACGCGCGCGTTATCCCGCAATATCTGGTTTATACCGGTTGTGGAACGCAATTGTGTAATGCATTTGAGAATGATTTTCGCGAGTTTGCACGTGGATTTTTGACGGTATTCGTGTTGATTATTGTGATGCATGTGTGTGTGTGTTCATTATTGTGTAAATATATAAATGGGAAATGGGCCCATAGTTTAACATTTTGATGCAATGCGAGACAAATTGTTGTATTGAAAACCAGATAATTCGTTTAGATATGAGTTTGGGTAAACATATGAATCATTATGTATTTTCAAAAGTGTTTTGTGTTGTGTATTCAGAATGAACATGAAGGTATTTTACAGAAGATGGAAGTGATTATGTACATCCGTTTGTTTTTTGATGTTTTTGTTGCATGTTTATTTGTTGTTTATAGTAGGTACAGCACCATAGATAGTTTGTTAATATAATATTTCGGTAAGCATGTTAGTATTGCGTTGGCGTAAACCAGATATTAGGAAATAGCGCGTTATGTATAGTGCGTTAATGACCGGTCGCAAGTCGCCGTCGTTATACGCAGTAGCCAAGTTTCATAGAAACATGAAAAGAAAGAGAAAAGCATTTTGTTAGTATGGTATAATTACATGAGGTCTCTTAGTTATAGCCGCGATGATTTATCTTCGACTGAATATATTACATTATTATTTATTTAAAGAAAGAAGTAGGTATACGTAAATAAATAAATAAATGTTTCAACGGTATGTTCAGAATAAATAGGTACCTATTTCTAACTTGAATAACTAATTAAATATTCATAAATAAACATGAAACATAAATAAATGAATCAACCTTATCTGCATAAATAAATTTGGTATGTCTGGCTACAATAGATAACTAATTAAATATTTGAAATAAATACGAATTACTAACTAAAAGTTAATAGAAATATTTATTACACATCGTTCGAACATTAGCGAATTGAATAAGTTACAACTAACATAAAATACGTTAAAATTATATATCTTATTGCTTGTGAATATACACATAGTGGATACGATAGTGATGATGTCGGGAAGAAAATAAAATGTACAACAGGACTCCTGAAACGAAAACCGCCGAAACCGCCAAGCGTTAATCCAGCAAATGGCCGCGCCAAGATGGCGGCCCGTGGCGGTCTAACCTGGCATAATGTACTGCACGTTATTCTGTTGCTCGCGACGCTTCTCCTTGCTGAGGCAGACGGCAGACGAGACGAAGAGCACGGAGCTCGCAAGAGAGACTGCCACGGAAGTCCACGCCAGGTAGTACGACCAATCGTACCAAATCGACGATTTCTCTTTAAGTATCTGCCGTGCCGTGGCGGGTAAGGTTATTATCATATAAAACACATATTTCCCTAAAAACTTTAATCACTATTCGGATACAATGGATTGTCATTATCTTATTAGCGTGCAAGCTATTTGCACACAATTACATCCCATTGTTCTGGATCCGCTTGTGGAAAAACGGATCTTCTGTTTGTTCGCCATATTTGAGCGGCCTAGAGATTGTAACTTTTATCAACGGCAAAAAGCTTTTTCCGACATTCAATAAACAGTAATACAAATGCCTTCTTTAAACTCGACAATTTTAAGTTTAATCTTTTTTTTGCTCTTGCTAAATAATAGGCCATTTTAAACAGTTATAGTATTGGTACAATCAATTAAAATTATTCTCACAAAATCAATAGGTATGTTTGCAAATTAATGTGTTTACGTGAAACAATTTCTTTTTAATTTTTTCAGCACTTGTCACGAATTTAGAATGTATTTAAAACAACTTACACTTGGCCATTGCTGATAGTACTCCTCGCCAACAACCTTCTCTTTTTCGTAGAATTCTACTCCGTGCCACAAAGCCATCGCACCTGCCGCCAACAAACCTGCAACGGAAGACGAAATTTATTACAACACCTATTTTTATTGAAATTGAAACACCATCTTAAATCTAAAAATGAATCAATGTTTATTAAAAATCGACAACGGGTAGATCGATTTGGCTAATGTTGGTTTTGAAATTATAGTGGACGTCCAGGGAAGGTTTCAAAGGTAAGAACATTTGAAAAAAAATCACCAGGACAGCTAGTTCATAAAGGTAGCAATGCTGTAAAAAGGACTGTACCAGCCATATTAATTATTTGCAAATTATCTTCGAAACGATTAAACAGTCGAGTGCGTTAAAAAATAAAATTATGACATCACTGTGTAGGTAAGCATTCAAAAAACCGTAACTGCCTTCGATCTTTCTTAGACTTTGCCTTAAACGTCGTGATTGTCAGACTACTACGTGAAACTAAACTTTGTTTTTTGTACCGCCTTGTGTCGTTGGCATAGGAACTAATTTTGAACTGCAAGTGTTTTCTTCGACGTGCTGTCGACCGTACCCAGAGCATGAAACAACTCGGAGTAAACTTGGTACTAACGAAACTTTGTTTTAGAATAAGACGGTATAAGACCAATAGTTCTATGACGTCTATAGTAGGTACACGTAACACTTAAACTACAAGGCTGCGAATACTACACATAATTCGGTCTTGTTATTTGTTGTCATTTTTTGCTCCACCATCTGCGATAGGTACCTACCCACCGTATCGTGTTAAACAACTCTCGTAACAATGAGTTCATTATAAATGGATAACTTTGTCACCTTCACACCTCCTAATAATAGTCACCTGAATGTATCTATTCACTAAAACGCGAAATGACTTATTACATAAGTGCCCATTACGTTTATATCATTGAGTCGATGTTTCTAAGTTTATCTTGTAGGTACCTACGGCGTCTTTAGTTCAGAGGTACCTAACAGGTTTAGGCTCGTTAGATCGTGGGTTAAAATTTCTTTTATCAATGGGGAAACGCTTACCGCACCGTCAGTCCCTGCCGGGAACAGAGTGTCGGGCTCGCACCGACTAAAACCCCCTCGGTGACCAACGTGAGCAGTTGTCCCCCACAAAGTCGGGATGCCTTGAGAATTCTAGGCCTACCGCAAAGCTGTGGTAGTTATGGCTGAGCCGAGTTTCCCGTAGCACCACCATTAACGGCGATGAGGTCCAATCGGGGGGTTTTAGTGGGTAGTCCTGCCCTTCTCAGGGCGGGGAGTCCCACACACGCCGTCACTTCCCTCGGGTGACGGTACGGTACATCAATGTATTTCCCCTCGTTAAAAAAAAAGGCCTACCGCAAAGCGGCCCACTTCATATATTATACAAACATAAATTAATATGAAGAGATAATTGACGCCAGGCTTACTCTACGCCTGGCGTCTCCGGTCCCAGCAACAGATTTGCTGTGCGGCTCCGCTACCAGTGGGTTCAAATTCCTGACCTATCCATACGTGTTAGAATAATGTGCCATTGGATAAAAAAGAAAGAGTGCACGTGTAGCAGTTTTCCAATTTGATTGACTAACCCTGAACCTGTAGCCTGTAACCCGTTTTGGGGGAAGTCAATCGAGACAAAAATAAACAAATTAACCAGAAAGGGAACGTCAAGGCAGTCAAGACTGCATAATACTACTCGAAAACCGAAAAGAAATCTACAAGTGCTTTAGCTACTAACCACAAAATTAGAGTAATGTATGTGATGTTCAATATATAATGCGTTTGTTGTCCTTCATTGTAAAAGTTCAGTTACTCACATGTGACGAGCATGAGTATCGCAGTAGCCGTTATGTTTCCTGGACTCCGCTTCCAGCAGCCGACGACGCCGGTCCAGAACGCGATGAACAGCGACAGGAAGGCCACGATAAACAACGCCACCGTCGACCGCGCCATGTGCAGCCTGGAATTTGGATACAACACCTTTTACTATCGTCATCATCAGTAATTTACTGGCTTGATAATGATCCTTGTTTGGTGATGATGATGCGCGTTATTGCCAGCTTTTCTGGCTTGTGTTTATGCTGTGTCTAATGATTTATTTATTTTATTTGCAGAAAACCAACTGCGTTTATAAATAACAAGTACATGCTACTCGTACTTCTCCGAGATCAGGTCAATGTAGGTATATAATGTGGTTCGATATTTATGAATTTTTTAAAAAAAAATACCTAACAGTCCTTCGCGTTTAGGAATGTTGCATTCTTATTAAAGCTAGGACATAAAATCTCCGGTGTTTATAGATCAGATGACCAGCGGTGACCATATATTCTGAGATGGTTAACAGTTATATGCACATATTCAACTTAGATAGCATTTTATCTGCATTTTCTCTTAATTTACCTGCTAAACCAACAGATGCGTCATATTCGTTACGTCTGCAATGTTTAAATGTAAACACTAAAATTCTATTAAAGAATATCCCCTGATATCCCAACTACTGCAAGTACTGCAACATATCATTAGGTCTCGATCCAGCTACTACATTGCTACCAGCTGATGTACTCTACAAACAACCTTCGAAATCTTACATCATCATCATCGACATATAGGAATCAGGCTGCACAAGTTTCCATCATTCACATACAAGAACTGTAAGAATATTTTAAGGTTTATCCATGCAGCAGTAAATTACAGAGATAATCTGATGAGTTTAACTACCAAACTAACTACCAAAGTACTCGGAAAACACACTTTGCTTATGGCTTGAGAACCTTATCTAATGAGTTAAAATTCGTCCTTCATTGAGATTAGTGATGATGTAAGTCATATTATCAAGTCATTAAAATAGAACCATTTTAATTGAAAACAGGTCCGTGAAGACATTCCTATCTTCACAGCGAGTCTGCATATTTATCATTGCGAATAATTAATCAAAAATCGAATGATAAATGTCTCGTATGCCATTCAACGCTAAATCATTGCCTACAACCGCGAGTGAACTGAGACAATGAATCAATTTATTGTATCGATTTAAACCCGGCTGGCGAGCGACCCACTTGGCCCAATCGAGCACAAGGTCTAAGAACTGTTTGACAAATTATTAGCACTCCGGTAACAGATTTGTATTGGTTTAACGAGTGCACGACTGTGGAGTGGTAATTGGCGAATGACAACTGTTCGGTACGAACGACTCTTGGCTTTTGCTAAGGGTCGTGCTGTGAGCATTAAATGAGTAAAGACTGAACAACTTTCAAGGTAGTTTTGAGGTTAAACCTTCTTTTATCCTCTTTGATACCGATGACGGCTGCGAAGCTGTTGTATTTTACGGGACAGGCGAGCTAAAGAGATACTCCTAAGTTTTGGATAACTGCCTAAGGCACTTCCTGGTGTTGCTCGAACAACCAGGACTCTAGCTATTGCTAAGACGAAATAACCCAACATATGTTTAGGGAGAAAGTGGTCCGACACTTGACGGCAAAGAAGCTTTGCTCTCGCAGATTTTGACGCTATTGATTCATACCTAACATATATAGGTTTCTGTTTACATGTGATGCTCCTAGGCAATGCCTACATATATTATAGTAATTCCTAGGTCATGAACTTATCGTTTACGTGGGGCGGTCATTCAATCATAACGATCGAAAGTTTTCGAATATATGTGAGTCGGATACAGCTTTCCTCAATATTTACCACAAAAGAAAACTTCGTTTATACTATTTGCGTTGTAAACACGAAAAATCAGATCTAAATATGTATAATAAAGTGATTTGACCAGTTATTAAAAAAAATGTTCATACTTAATACCTACAAAAACGTTTAATCTTAATGTAACAGAAGGTGGTGATCGGAATACTTGGCAGTGAAAGCGATATAATATGTTGTTAAAAAACTTGCTTCATTGCTTGTTCCACTTTTGCAGGTGTTCAAAATTTAACTATTATCATCTAAACAGTATCATTAGTTTCTAGACTAGACAAAGCACATCGAAAAGTTTTTCCACTTTGCTACTCGAAAGATTGTACACCCAAAAGGTGTAGGTACAATGTTTCTCTGAAAATGTAGATTTTGGACTTTCTGATGTACCTACATTTGACAATACTAATAACAAAAAACTCCTGGTGTACGTGGCTTGTATGTTAGACACTGAGGGTTGAACTAAGAGCGGGGTATTGCAAGCAGTAGGTACGGCATTTACTATAGAACCTTAAAAATTGGTACAAAAAAGTAAGGCCACGGAAGCTACGGAAAAAAAATTAATAGGTTTGTATTCGCAAATGACGTTCCAAATTAAAACTGTATGTAGACAGTTTATAGATATATATTTTGGAGGTCAGAAACACAATTTTAGAGCTTTGCAGCTGCAGTTGTAGAAATCTAGCACTGATTGAAATTGAAGTGTCATTGTGACAAAATTCAGTGACAATTATCACTATCATCTCCGTACTTTGAAAGGAATGTTAAATTGTTGGTCCTACTGTGTTCTTTATTGTTGCTATTTATTTCCAACAGTTATCATAAATACACAAACTTTTGTGTGTTACATGCCCAGGAACTAATTGAACCTTTTTACCATCTCAATGACTTAAATCATTAGTAGTTGAACTAAATGACTAGACACCTATCTAATCCTGTAGTGGTAAGTTAGGTGCCTAGACAAATGGCATTTTTGTACAGCGATAACGAAAGTTCGCTTCGATAGAATATTGCAGTCTTCCACATACTAATTTTAACTCTGTGAGCGTAACAGCAATAGCCTAACGAAACGAATGTTTGTTAATCCCCGCACAAATGGTATCTATGCCGCGTATATTTTTAATGAAAACGAATAATAAGTTGTTATGTAAAAAATGCTAGCCGTAAGCTTTCAAATGACAGTTTGCTACCACCAGTTACTTTCAAGCTTTGAAACTAAATATAATTATACAACTCTATTTGTGCTAGAGAATAAATTAGTTACGAAGAAGATAGCATTAAAAGTGTACAGTTCCTGTGAAATCTAGGAGCCAATGTTGCAATGCAATTAAAAACCAACACCTAAATGGTTACAAAACCGACAAATATTAATTACAACGTAGTAAGTGATTAGCTAGTATCGATCACCCTGCTGCTCATTCAATTTTTATTCGACAGCTTATGTAGTGTAGATAAATGCCCACTTATTGATATTAAAAATTAATTAGATTTACTGCACTCTTATTTTTAGTGCTTTCTTAAAAAACGACCAAATAGTTTCCACGGCCAGAAATCCTAGGTATTAATGATTTTCCATTGCCTTCGAAATCATTATTTTGTTAAGTATGTCTACATGCAAAAGATGTTACAGATTTAATGATATCTTTTCACTGTAGGCTTCTATATTATTTAGTCTTATATGATTAAAAGTATTTCTGTGTATTGTCTATAACCTTTTTTGATACTCTCAACACTGGCAAGATAATCGTTTGTTCTAGGTTTAAGTTTGAACTTTTATAATGTATTTTATTATAATTCAATTTCCTAGAATCTCAATACCAGAATCCCTTTTTTTTAGCTAGCGTAAAGTAATATTTACCTGTTCATCGCGTCGTCGGAGAGCCCTTTCGTCTCGTTGTTCTCATCGGGTATGAAGTAGTCCACATTGCTGCAGTGAGTCTCCACGGGGGACAGGTAGATCTCAACTGTAAAGACAAGACATTTTACGTGTTAATTGCAAGTCTTCCTGGGCAGCTATCTGGGTTGAGATTGGTTCGCTAACGAAACATTGATAACGTATGGGTAGATAAGATGATCCATCCAACGAAAACCATGAACTAATTAATACTAGATAGATACTCCCCATCAAGGCGTCGTCAGGAGATAATCATCGCATCAATTATAGCGATTCTCTTGATCTTGTTTCAATTCTATCGGTATGTAAATAAGAGTAACATTAAGGTTTATTTTTAAGGGTCCGTTGCAACCACTTTCATTAACGGTATCTGACAATTTGACAGCTGTCATAACTGGCATTTCCCATACACTTTATGCAATTCATTCGGCAATTCGGTAACTGACACCGTTAAAGTTGGGGCGACACGACTGAACCTTTATGTTTCGAATTTCATTTTTAATACTTACACATAAATATTGATAAAAGTCTATCCTGATGTAATATATTCGAGTAGTTATTTTCGGATAGTCACATAGCAAATGCCGCAGACCCCGCGAAAGTGGGGGCCCCGCGATCCAACGCATTAATACGGGATTACGCCTTTGAACCATTATATGACTACATTCAAGCAATGCGACCCCCATTTTCTAACATTGGACCAAGACAGAATTTGCTACCGGCTCCGCTCTGGCTTAATCCGCCACTGAGTTGAGTAATAACACAATTTACATGCCATTACCATTTCACCCGGCATCTACACCTTCTAAACACAGTCTAAAGTTGATGTGGAGTGGCACACGCTCCACGGGGATAAATCTATGATGCAAGCGTACTACAACCGACCCTTACTTTTGATTGCCCCATAATCTTCCTAGATGGCCTCGCTCGAATAGTTCTCGATGCGATGAACCAGGAAATCTCTCGACAATAGCTGGAGGCGGGCCTGCTCTAGCATAAATAAGTTAGGCACCATTGTTTTATGAGATGTTTGATTGCGGGCCCACGATTAAAATGCAACACGTTGGAAGCCGGAACAATTATTGTCTTTTGTAACACCATATTAGCAGAAACAATAACTTTACTTGTAGGAAAGAGTATTTATCAAAGTTCACACCCTATCGCATCTTTTCAGACGTATTGACTTCGTAATTAGAATTTCTGACATAGTTAATTGTACCACAATATGGATATGGTTTTGTCATTGTTAACGCTACCGAAGGCATGACAACTCCAGTAGATATAGTAGACATTCCGATTGAAGTAACTTAGTTTCTCTCAGGAGCATCTCAGACTTGAATCTGTGAGGTTGACTAGTAGAAAATGCCACTAAGCATAAGAATAAAAATCGAACTGCAAGTGTTTACTTTGATGTCTCTGTCCACAACCAACCGTAAATACTTATGGCGTGGTACAACCGTAAATATTTATTTAGGGAGTACAAGTGGGATAAACATAAGGATTAAAAAGAAGTAGTTTAATTTAATGTTATATAACATTCTAGCAAACGGTGACCTCGTAGAAAAATCTCATGAATTACTTAAACGCCTAGACAAATACAGCTTCTAACAAAACATATCCTAGAAACAGCGATTGTATCCCAAAAACCTACTTTAGAGCAGTTATATCTGCAGATAATTAGAAGATAATGCTGAAATTATACGTATTGTGTGTAACCTGTCCTCTGTTCTCACAGCTGATCCCATTCACTTAACTTGTACCATCTAGCCTCTCTGTCTGGCTTGAGACCAGTCGCGTGTAATGAAAGTGACAGGTAGCGCTGGCTTGGTTGCTGCGCAAAGCGACCGAGATTCGTTTTCACTAAGAAAAAATCTTTTGCAAAAAAATCGCAAGTAAAAGATACGAGTTTCATGGGAATGTTGGAATATTGGCCTACACTAACTATTCGACGTTGCAAGTGAGTGGTAAAAACAATGCGTACCTACATTACTCATGAAACTTTTGCATTAAACTTGTGAACAAATTATTGATACCTTGAAAGCTCATCATTATTTTCTATTTCACAGTTTAGTTTTAAAATTTTATTTTATTTTTATTTTAAAATAACCGTACCGTGCCGTGCAAAAACCACTTGATTATCGTTTTTATTCGTGCTAAGGGTAAGGATTACTTATAATAAGTAGATAACTGATCTCTCAGCAAAATCATCTCAAAATCAAAACGAATTATACTATAATAACTAGAATTTGCATATATTGAAAACAAAATCGATTGCACCCCAGTTGGCCTGTTGATTTTGCAATTCAAAAAACGCACTCAAATAGTTTCGAATATCTAAATCTACAGCAAGGTTGGCCGCAGACGCGTATAGACAGGCGTGCGCGATTGTTTTGAATATTCAATGAGCACAATTTAGGCGCTCAGAGCATTGTTCTACCCACATTGGTAAGGTATGCAACAATTGGACCGATAAATGAGCTATAAATGAGTGTTGTATGTGGTAAATGCGAATAAGCAATCAGACACCCTACAATGATTTCATAAAATTATGTTATTGGTCGACCAGGATCTTACGTTTGAATTCCTCTTTAGTGGTTAAGATAATATTTACCTCATTTTCTATTTTCAATTACGATGACAGTAACTATTTAGCTGGTTTTATAAATATTTTGCACATAATTTAGCTTAGTTAAGATTTTATAAATTAAAACGAATAAATGCTATTCTACTTTCGTATAATATTTAAATAAAATAAGGTACAAATATTTCCGTGTGCGCCAAAAATAAATTCGTTCTTAGTTATTTTATCTCTCCAATCCTCTTATTAACATCCAAACGTCAGATACGAATTTGAAGGAAAAACGGAAGGTTTGTTTTGGCACTGTGTATGTTAGAAAGAAATAACTTACTTTCACGTTAATAGGTAAGCAAATATCATACTGGTTCATATTTACGAGCAGTGGAAACGCAAAACTCAAGCAGAATATAAAATAAAACTATCACCACCATCTCTAGAAAGTGGGTTCAAATTCGCTGTACGTTCTATATCTGGACCGCTGCCAAATACGACGGGAATGCAGCTTGTGACCTGGTCCGACGATTAGTGGCCCGTCTGTGGGCGGCCTTAGAGAAAGTCGCGACTGAGCGTCCTTGTTGCGCATAATCGACGCAGGTGTTAGTTTCGCAACTCGCTTAGACCTTAGAATAATTATAGAGCCTTGATTAAAGAGGGACCAGTTTTTGTCAACGTCAAGATTGGGAGTTGGTATTCGAGACACGAATTCCGAGAAGCATTCGAAAACATCTCCTAGATAAAATAGTTTAAGATAGGTAGGGCATAGCGATTTATCGCTCGAACTGGAGCAGCCTGAATGGTGACATACCTCCACCTTACAGAAGACCGCAGTCAAATAACAATCCCTTCTGTGTTGTTGTGTTCCTGTGTGTAAGGTTTTCAGAGCACCTGGAGGATGCAACATTAGTAGCAGGGGTCAAGCCTTCAAGGTTAGGGCGACAAGTCCAGTAACAGATTTATGAGGTCAATCTTGAAGTCTAAGAGGGACCCCACACTAGCGTCTTTCGAGCGTTAGCGTCTTGCCGCGCCGACGTTGTTTGGGCGTTGCGTCGACGCGGCGCCCGCTCAGCGTCGACGCGGCGCCCGCCCAGCGTCGGCGCGGCGTTTGAGCGGCGCTTGCGCTGGGCGTCCTCTGCACATCGCGTTCGAGCGTCGCGCCGCGCTGACGTCATGTACAGTTATTTCGAAAATGGAAATGTAAGATTTGAATAACGCACAATATAATGTTTTATATTGCAGTGATAAATTAATGCTTTCAACTTGTAAAGGAAAAAATATATTTTACCTATTTGACACATGGCCCGAATAGGCAACTTTAGCATTTATTTTCTCGAAAACTAAAAGTACTTAATTGAAAATGGGTTTCTTCGGCAATATGAGTTAGTATTTTAAGCTACATCCATATTTGCTATCAGCTAAAAAGTCTTCTACCTACTGATTCTAAAACACGGGCGGGCCGAAACAATTGAGTTGATCATTGTACTGTTGACAAAATAAACGCTGCGGCAGGCGTCGGGCCGGCGCGGCGCCTGTGGAGCGCAGTCCTGGCGTTCGTCATTTCGACCGCGCCGCTGCGCAAGCGTTGCGTCGGCGCCGCGTCGACGTTGCGTCGACGTCGCGTCGGCGTTGCGTCGACGTCGCGTCGGCGTTGCGTGGGCGTCGACACTCAAAGAACGCTAGTGTGGGGTTACGCTTATACATATATAAAAAAAATGTGTTTAATTAAAACTCGAAGCATGATCATGTTCGTGTGTTTTGGGCAAAAATTAATAACCAGTCATGGCATTTCCGTGTGGAACGCGGTTGCAGTGAATGCCATCGGAAGTGCACGCGTAATTCGCATATTAGTCGCAGCGAATATGAATTTATCGGTTTCACTTTCGAAGGAAAATGACTTTTATGATGGATATGAATAGAACAAAGACGAAGAGTAAGTATCAGGTAAAAGATTCCCGTCAAGAACTCAATGTAATGTAGCATTACTATTAATAGGTACGTAGTTTTACATAAAACCGCATTTATATTCACAATACTTCGGAAATGAGTGAAAATCGGAAGACTATTATTTATCTCTTTCTTAATATATAAGAATGGAAACAGACGACATAGACTTTTATAGATTTTCACAAGGGAATCGACGCTTACCAACTTTGGTGTTTCGTTTTATATTGCACTTCAAAATTGACCTCATCCCAACGAATGTTAAGTGGTAATGATGCCCTAGCTTAAGGGGAGGAGTTTAGCATAATAAAGCAAAACCAAATATATTAAGGAATAGCACATAGTTAACTGCCATCTGAATTTAAGTCACTAAAAATGAGTGCCGTATATTAATTAAATATATTCATAATTAAAAAGTTTCTTAATCTAGTACTGTTAATAGCTACAAGTCATAAAACATCGTAAGTCGTAAATTGCGAAATATTTCGTTCAAATAACTATCAAATTTAAAGCAAGTTGCTTCCTCGTTTAGCTTCTTATGCAAGTGTTACATAAAGCATTTAAAACAATAGGAAATCACACGTAAGTACGCGAGGCATTCTTTAATATTTCAGCAGATGAAATGGATCGACATAACATCTCGCGTTTATCTCTTTAAAAAACGTCATTCAATTGAACGTATCATTAGTAGATTTGTAATTTCATTGTTACCTACTTACAAAATAAATAACGTCTTATGATTTTTTCATGTGATGTGATTTGTGATGTTGCAGTGGGTTTTCTTATACAATTGTTTGTCATTTATCTTCAAATACATTCAATTAAACCAATGGATTGCGAATATGCACCCTTTCTTTATACCATAGGTAGTGATTAAGAACCCCCAACATTTGAGAATGACAATGATGATGAACAAGAACCAAGAACGAAGCGATCAAAGCGTAATTTCGAAAATTAATTGAAAGTTCGGGAATGTTTTATTGAACGTGGTTATGGGAAATGTTAATTGCTATTCGTCATCGGCTCTGGATTTTTTCGTGTATGGTATTAGGTCTACAGAAAAGACTTGCACCAAAACAATATCTTAAAATTAACTTTAAACCAAGAGTCAAGTAAATGTGCAGGTGGAACATTTACGAAGCCAATTATAGCAGTTTTACACGCTTTCTTACCTAACCCACTACAGCATTAAACACCTATAATCGACCAGCAAGCGACAGGAAAGAAAATACCTACATAACAGTCTCGTATTCCACGGCTCACGTTTCCCTCCAATTGCCTATGACCAGTTTCGCTTTCACGCCATTTTCCAATAGCTCCCAGCAGCGGAGGAATGTAAATATTACGACCGCAGAATAAATACTTCGATGGAAAATCTTTTATAATGTCGGTTAAGAGGACCGTTTTATTGGTGGTGAGAGCAGAGTTGTGAATGCGAATGCTTGAACACTTTCTGTCAATGCGCAGGCCTGAATGACTATGGGATAAGAATATTTTAAAGAAACAGAAAAATATCACCTCCCCTTGCGGTGCGGGACTCAACCCACGACCTTCATGTATCGCGCGTGCTGCTCTTCCCACTGAGTTAACCACAAGTGGTCATATGCAAATAATTTTTCTGCTGTATCAACCTATGGTAAGTGGCCTCTGCCAAATATGTTTAGAACTATATACTTATCGGCTTAAAGCACTATAAAAATCTACTGTCGGATGAGAGTCAGATGCAGTATCTACTACATCATTGAGGTATCTACCTCAAATCATAGACTAAAATGCCAAGGGCTTTTTCGTATTAAATACTTATTGTTTCTGCTGCGAAACTATAGCAGTAGATACAGGAGTCGCATGGCGTACAGACGCTTGCCTATTTCATGCATTTTTTTGCAGTGACGGTGCCGTGCGAAGCCGCTTGTAGTATTGCACGTAAACAAGAGTAGGACGGCGACGTTGCAAAATATTTGTCAGACAAATACGAATAGCAACGATTGTTCGTCTAAATCCATAGCTCGGTTTATGTCACGTCATTACTTTTAATTAGTTCATTTCTGCAGTCGTCCTGATGCAGCACCAATAAACTGTAAATAATTCTTCAAAACGTACGGTGAACAGCATATTAACGTAAACACTGATAGTTCGACTTTGGTTCCTAAGCCCGCGACATAAGGGCGATACAAGTACCAAAGTGTGGGATGCATACCAAAGTGTGCGACCGTAGCATACGTTTGAATATAAAAAATCTAAAACATTTTTTCCTCTGCTAGTTACGACTTAAGTTTCTACATTTATGCCTACCACACGAAAAAATAGATCTAGGTAGATACTATGCCGAGTTCGACGCATAATGTGCAAAGTGTGACCGATATCTATACATATAAATAAAATTGGAGTGTCTGTTATATTAAAATAACCCCTTTTTACGACATGCATATGAATATATGTACGGCATATATACCAAAATATATATATTTTTGTCTGTCTAAATGTCTGCTTGTTTCGGCGAATCTCTGAAATGGCTGATTTTGACGGGACTTTTACTTTAGGTAACTGATGTGGTAAGGAGTAACTGAGGCTACTTTTATTTAAGAAAACTAATTTAATTATTAAAATACGAAATCCTGTAGTCCACGCGAACGAAGTCACGGGCACAGCTTGTTATTTATATGAAGAGATAAAAATTAAAGTACAACTGTCTTAAACTCTTAAATAGTATTACCAATCTTAGAATTGAATAACATCCGATAACATCCTATCGTGAATGGAAGTGATTTGATAATAAGGCATAATTGCTCAATTAAGATTGAAATAAACATGAAGTTAGCACTCGAAAGAATGTTACAATACATTACTGAATCATGCGCATCTAATTACTACTGTGTCTCATTTATTGTTGCAATCTTCATTCTATTTTGGCTATATTGTACTTGCTAACGCTCCTATTTACTGGACTAAATTATCACATATAATCACAGAGGTGCTTTCATATTAAATATGAAAACATTGATAACTGTGCTCGCCCAACCGGATGAATTAAAAACCCTGAAAGCTAGGAAAATACTAGACTTCCAAGAATCGACCCGGCTAAAGGAGTTACTCTAACTGGTGGCGAGTCACAATAGATCTAAAAGGTCGCAGTGACCACAGTTCACTGAACTGCATAGCCCCAAGTACCCCTAATAATAATAATAACTAGCTGTGCTCGCGAATTCGTTCGCGTGAACTACAGGATTTTTCCAGGTTTTTCCCGCTAGCTCCCGTTCCTGTGGGAATTTGCAATATCCTGTTGCAACTAAGCTTAAAGTTTACTAAGGTACCTGCATGCCAAATTTCAAGCGTCCAACTTAAGCGGTTTAGATTTTTCATACAAAAGGATTTTCTCGCTATTCCCGTTCCCGTGGGAATTTCGGGAATTCCTTTCTTAGTGCACCTTTACGGTACCTAAGCTACGTCCCTTCCAAATTTCAAGTGCCTACGCTTAGCCTTTTAGGCAGTGCGTTGATATGTCAGTCAGTCAGTCAATCAGTTTCTTCTTTTATATATTTAGATAATTATAGTTTTTATTTGTATAGCCATTCGTTCAGTACGCAAACAGTTTTAGTTTCTTAGATCCATTATAGTGAGGGGATTTTTTTTTAAATGGTATTTAATAAACGTCTCAGTAACTCACTAAAAATTAAGATAGTTTATCGATAGAGATTTAGGCACACAGTGACAGTTTGGATGATTTAAATTCTTAACATACATATTTCGTAAGAAACCGCCTTACCCAATTCCTATCAACAAAAGGATCAGAGATCCAAATGTCAACTGGCAATAACACACCATCAGCATATCAAAATCAAGTACATGATGTTGCAAATGTTGTATTGACCAACAAAGGCGATTGCGATGTGCACTCTCATCGGTACGTAATAAGGTTAGCGTGATCGGCGCGGGCGCAGACGGCCGGACAGACTGCACACGTGTGGTACAAGGCAGGAGAAACATCAATCACTTTATGTCAATAAAATGATCGAGCTTGACCTTGCAATGGGAACCTTAGATGTCAAGGGTGAAACGCGGGCATAGTTAAACTTTTTTTAATACAACTTACTTGTATGGCGCTGATACGGTCAAATGAGATAGGATGTATTCTTAGAGTAATAATATAAAATAATCTGGCATATTATCACGTATCTATTCAATCTATAAAGCTATAAATAATTCAACGTTTGTTGAAAACTTATGAAAACTATTAAATTTCATATAAATAACTTTAATGCAATTGGCTATTGGATGTTTTGCATAAATGGCAATGCACGCATAAAAGTTTATAAACACGATTTTCAGCAGCAGCTATTTTAAATATAAAATTTCTTACAATTTTAACCAGTAGTACGATCGACAGCACATCACGGTATAATGCACTTCAATATTAGTTCTTATGCCCTCGACATAAAGGCAGTATAAAGTTCAAAATTTATATCTAGTATCAAATGCTTTTGACAGCAGGCACATTAACAGCAACGATTTCGATATGGCTCGTCGTTGTATGAAAAATCAACGAATGCAAGTCTTTCCGTTTTGACCCTTTAAAATAAGTTAACGGGTCAAAACGCGATAACATTTTTACTAGTGCCCGACGTTATAGTTACGTTGCACCGACTGTCAGTCAGTTCGTGACCACGGTTGGTACGACCTAACCGAAACGTCGGGCACTACTAAAAATGCTATCGCGTGTTGACGCGATAGCATTTTTAGTAGTGCCCGACGTTTTTAGTAGTTTTTAGTTGACGGGTCAAAACCCGTTAACTTATTTTAAATGTTAAAAATGGAATGCAGAAGTCTTAAATTCTAAATAAAAACTTACATGTTGTAACAAAGATATAGAAGGCCTAGGTAGGTTCGCCCGGTGCGGTGTTCCAATCGCCTTTCCGCCGTGTGTGGAACAATGGACAATGGCTCCCCGATCAGACGCGTATTAATGAGACAAAGTCTAGCGCATTCGACCAGCTTTGTTATGTTTATACTCCAAGTCCCGGAAAAAAAGGATACGTATAAAGCCTAGAAGGTAAGCTTCGCTTCATTTATGGTTATTGAGGAACACCAAACCAAATCTTTACTTTATACGAATATTATAAAGCTGAAGAATTGAAAATTCTTGTGTTGGATAGTGCAAATATCAAGGAATGTTTTACGCTGTAAAACATCATGCTTTAACCAATAGAAGCGATGAATCCGTGGAAAATGCAAAAAAACGGGGATAGTAATAACGGTTGATACAACAGAAAAATTTCATCGCCTACGATAACTTGCGGTTAGCTCAGTTGGTAAGAGCAGCACGCGCGATACGTGAAGGTCGTGGGTTCGATTCCCGCACCGCAAGGGGAGATAAAAAAAATTCTGTTTCTAATATTTAAAGTTCGCTAGTACGGCGTTTAGTACTATAAAAATAATACAATCGATAGTAATACGACGCGGCGGGTCGATAGTTCTTTAATACCGAACATATCGATCACATAACCAATTGGTTATCAATTTTCACTATATACATAAAGAATATTTACATTATTTACTGGTTTCCAATAAATAATTAAGAAGTTAAAATTAACTCTGATATAGACCGTCGATATGGACTAAACTGAGACATGCCGTTTCATCGAATTTATTTTCCATTTCCCATCCCCAACTTGACTGACAGATATGAGGCACAAAATGACATGTGGACAACACAATGATCTCAAGCACATGATCTCTCGATTTACGCCAAGCGTCAAAGCTTGTGCGGTCAAGCAACGGTATTGGATGCGCGAGCGCGTGCGCGCTGCGCTACACGACGTCCGTGCATTCTGAATATGAAGTAGTGTCTTTTTGCTGCTTTGTTATCTATGTATAGCTGGGTTAATTATGACGGATATACACTGGTTTTTGTCGAATTGCATTGCTCATAAAACGCAATTTTAAAGTCGTTCTTAAGTACTTTACAGCTGAACAGACAGCTGGAAGCAGCAAAAAGGTTTCAGTTCACTATGCAATGTTGTAAAAAAGATTTAAAATATGTCATTTTTCAAGGTTAAAATAAGAAAAACAATTAATAACTTTTTTCTACATGGTTTAAGGTTATTTGAGAATGCACAAAGCATCAAGACCATCTATTGTAACTTAGGTACTTTTAATTAGAAATAAATACTCCAACATAAATTTTATTTAGACTTACAATTAAGTTTAAATAAATAAAAAGAAAAACTAACCGAAATTGTCTGGGGTCTCCGCAAGATTATCGCTAAAGTAAGATCTGGAGAGTTATTTTCGGCTATCTAAACAAAAATAACAGTTTTATATGGCCAGAACAACAGGTGACATGGTACCTAATGAAAATGTATATTGCTGGAATACTAAATAAATTAAATCGTAAATATTTGCTGGAATACTAAATAAATTAAATCGTAAATAATGCCTAAAAAGGTCTAAATCTGTATACATTTTATGTGCTATATATATTAAACATAGAAACGTGTTTTAGTTATGGCATCTCAGGTCCCACATCATAAAGTACCTAACCGTGTAAGACTTGTGCGCCTACGCATAAATAGCTTAGCTGTTTGTTTGTTTCGTGATCACACTGTTAGGTATGTACGTACGTACAGTACTATAATTACGTGTGTTACGACTCATTGTCCAACATCTGAGGGAGAAAATTCTAAGCATCAATCTGCATGGTAATTTTTCTAATAACAGCATGCTTTTTGTACTTTCTACAAAAAAAATGTTATTTATGCATAGGTTTATAGAGCGCTGGATGATTAAAAAAATAAAACCATCTATGAAGTTAGTGCTGCGTCTTTAAATCTCGTAAAATTCTTATTTGTCTGCATGCAAAGGGCATACTTCTTACTCTCACTAATGGAAAAGCCACTTTCTATTGACAATTCTTTTGTAGATTTGTATTGTGATCTATACTGTTTACGTTCCATTGACGCTCAACTATAAACACCAACGATTTTAATCTATTACGCATTGCATTGTCAGACTACCCACGCGTCACTTCCATAATAACGTTTGCGCTTTACTTGGGCAATTGAGAACGTAACTTGACTACACATCAATATTACAAATAACGAGACATTTGAAATAATAGTGCACCTTAGTTAGCAACCATTGAACGTTTATGATATTGTTCACTTTAGATGTCAGATTATTCAAAATTATGTTCTATTGTTGTCGTAAGTACGATCAAAATTGGAATAAAATAATTCAATTTGTACGGAGTCTGATTTTATCGAACCCGGTTTCCTTCTAGCCCGGTTCACTGCTAGCAGCGAAGGCACATCCTCCACACCTGACCACATTCCATTCCGGTACGATGGCCGCTTGCAAAACCCCAAATACATGGGCTTATCGCAGGAGGCGTGCGCTTGCGAAATTCGCGATACGCTACTTACTGCCTGTAATTTTCTTCTACGTTAAATGAGACGTGTCATGCTATTAAAAAAACGTGTGGCAATAATTTCGTACACAATGGTCGTTCAAAAAGTACATTTAAGCATTACTTTTACTTTCCGGTTAAAATACGCGAAAGAATAAAAACGGGACAATAGTAGACCCCTGTGAAAGTCCCTTGCTAAACATTCGTTAAGGGAACATAATGAAATTTATGGATTTTTCTAGGTTAATACCTAAATAAGTTAATTACAACTGAATACATAACATGATTGGTAACACAATCACTTTATTTTATGAAACACTTCACTTATTAATTGTAACCAAATGCTTCGCCTAATTTTAGAATAGCAACGACTTTACATTAAACAATGATAAACAAAATTCTTTATGATTTTCCTGTTTACCGTCGCTACAGCATTTGTCAAATGCTCTGTTGCACGTGTGAAACATTGTATTCGCCTGAATTGTTTATGATCAGGCCAAAAGACGTATATATCATGAGCAACGCGAAAACCAAAAGTGTGACTAATTAGCAGTTTATGCAGTCGTCATGCTTGAAGACCGATGCGTGAGTTAAAAACAGTATTAGTAACAAATAATGTCGGGGCGCCAGTCAAATGTCGTCCTGAATTTACCAAGTCATTTCACTGGTCGCACAAGTAGATTGAAGTCTATCCCGAAAGGACCAACATAATTCACCTTTTTTAGTGTATTGTGAATAGCATTCAGAATACACTAAAAAAGGTCACGACAGAGAACCAAGACGATGAACAGCAATCAATTGAAATCGCATTAAAGTTTATCTTTGTCACTTAGTAGTAAAACATAAATCACCATTTACATCACCATTACTTCATGTAGAGTACAGTGTGCACGTACTTAATGGAAACATACCTATTTTATAGCACGTTATAAAGTTTACTGTCTACACAATGCCATAATCAAGCAAACAAACAATTACCCATGTACCTACCAGGCCTATACACATGACATCATTGTCTTTGCTTAGTTTATTAGTATGTACTTAAAATATGTTGTCCATCTATTATGAGAATTATGTGATAAACAGGAAACTGATACACCAGGCATCAATGGCCTTCTTGAACGTGTATCGTAATCATTAATATTACGCTTAAATAGTAGAATATGTTCTTTTAAATTGATCATGAAATAATTCATCACTACTATCATCATAAAATAATAAACAAGCGGCCACTTGCGGCTTCGTAAATGTGGAGTTAGTTAGTTTTAACCCCAAAAGGGGTTGTAAATCTCTTACTTCAAAAACGTAGGACTTAGGAGAATCCATTCTTAGCGGATGTCTACACCCTATAAAGAACCTACCTGTTGGTAGGTGTTAAAAGTTTCTGAGATTTCGTGATTATAATTAGTCAGTCAGTCAAGTGAGTAGTGAGTGGTATTTCACTTTCATATAAATAGGTAACCATTACATGGGTGAGCAATTTGTTAGGGGATATCGTATCATTGTCATTATTTCAGCTGAAGGATTTCCCAATGGAAGGAAGCCCAAAGACTTCCACAAAACTCAGCTTTGTGTCACTTGCATCCATCGTCTGCATTCCACCATAATATGATCATCTGTCCCTCTTGTGGATTTCACATGAGTGATATCAAATCCTAAAATAAATCAATATAAAACGATGATGACTAAACTAATCGCAGTCATACTCAAATTATCATAATAAGTATGTCGTCACCAGAGGCTGCCACAGGTAGGTACACTGTAATGCATACAATGTATAATTATTAATCTCCGACGCTTACAATGAAGGACTTTTGAATGCATAAGTAAGTGATCTGAAACTAAAGTCAACTGCTATGTTGGGGAGCATTTATTTCGAAACAGAGTCAAGTTTTTTTATAAGTATATGTTATGAAAATATAATTTCTATTAAACTTTAATAAGTCCAGTTATTTACTTGCGAAACTAATACGTATACAAAAATCTGTTCGCTAAAATTGTATTAGGTAATTTTGTTTTCAGCATAAACGAATTTCAAGAAATGGTTGAAAATAAAGAATTGGTTGATTTTAAATATTATGTTGCTTAAATGATCATGAAAAGTTATTTAGAAGTTTATAATAATGGTAGGATCGCCCCATAGTTAAGCAGGGCGCGTTTTCGCGTCATTTTCGCATCGTAAATGACGCCCTACTAAACTATGTAGGTAGTGACTAGCAGATACTGGTATGTTGTGAACAGCAAAGTTCTCACAAGTCAGTTGGCATATTTAATAGGAGAACACAGTTGGATAATGAGTCAGTTTTATCCAAGTTCGCGAAACGAGGCTGTACGACATTCCGGAGGCTAGCAGAATGGGTTCCAATCCAACTAGGGTTTAATTCAACTGACTTATGTACAAGCGAATAAAAACTTTATGTAGATATATTTGTTATTGCAAAAAACAACGTTATTACGGAATTCGGTATAACAGTAAACTTACGCGACAATTTAGTCAGTCCTATCGCTTGATTGCTACATCTTCTAGACCTAGAGGACATAGAAACGTTTATATGTTTGAATACATGAATGAAAGCATATTTAGTATGCTGAAAATAGTAGGTATTTTCGAGTATGACTTACAAAATCATGGTAAATTCAATAAATTTAATAACAATGGCTGAAAACTAAAATTAAATAATATATAACAATATTTTTGAAGTTTTCAATCGCAAAATCTAAAGGAACATACAATTTTGGTGAATTTAAGTACCTATTTGCTACTCTACAACATACTTGTTTAAAAGATTGAATAATTAAGATAAAACCAGTTAAAGCAGGTTTCCGTCTATTAAAGAACAATCTTTTAAAACGTTATAATTAAACATCCTACTTAGTAATTTATACTAAACATTTCTTACATATTTTTACTGACCTAGCTACACGCGCCGACTATGGTATATGCTAGCCAAATTACAGAAACGAATCATGCCAAAGATCTAATTCAAACTGGTCAACTGTACTTTCTTTGCATCTCATTCATTACCACGGTAATCTCTTTTTTCACCTACATGCTAAACGTAACCGTGAAATATTTATTTAGAACCAAGCAAGTTACTAATGACCTTCCATTTGTTAGCCACACCCGCTAACCAGACCGGCATGACACACCAATCAACTAAAACTGGTCCCTGTAACCCAAATACGACGTCTTTCACTTGGAAGATAACGCATCTCTCGCCCACAAGTGCCTGTGACTTCGACCTTCCAAGCAGAAAGTAATAAATATACAGACATATTCAAGAACAGGATGTGTGCGTGCTGCAATCATTTGCTCATCGATCTTCATAAGTGTATCTTGCTCTTTCGCTAATAGCCACATGCGAGTTTTTGTTTACGTCTCATCGCCTATCAAGACAGGTTGCCTCTGAAATAGCATCCCTTAGTAGCAACTGCTACATTGTTCGTGGTTGACGGTTCGGATAAAAAGCACATTACACCTAGTCCTTAACTGATTACTGTTTTTACAGTGTCCAGGGAAAAAATTGCATGTTTATAAATAAGTATGTACTATTCTGCTGAATAGTTAAAAAAAGTACACATTGAGTATTTATTTAAACTTTTGTAAAGTCAAAAACACACCAGACTATTTATACGAGTATGTACTTCAGGTTTCGTACAGCTCCTATTTCGTAGTCTGAAGAAGTATATCGAATTAAATGTTGATGAAACCTTTTTAAACTAAACTTTGAAATATTCAAATTCCGTCTTAGCTGGTAAACCATCATACACTGAAAATATCCAGGTCAAGCTAAACGAGTATTGCTGATACAAGTAGGAATTCCGCTCTCTAGTCGCTAACTGCTATTTTCAATAGATCTACAAGCTCGGTCTCAGCTTCAGAATGCCATCAAAATATTTGACAGCAATGAACAAATATCGCCTGTGGCGTTGGCTAGCTAGAACAGCTAAATGGAGGTAGGGTTGTCGAGTTCAATGGCTAAGATTGACTATATCTTAGAGCATATTTGTGAAGTCACTAATTCGTTGGGTTACAAATTCGCATTGGTAACGTCGCGCTTAATTTTTACGTAATGTGTCTTAGTAAATTATGAATTCATAATATATGATAAAAGAAGAATAAGTGTCTTATATTCTTCTTTAATAATGTAACTGTTGGAATTAATTTAAATGTTTATTATGTACTCTATTTTCCGCATTAACAAAAATAGATGATTTGTCCGCATAGCTTCCAACCCTAGAACCTGTCGTATGTTGATCCGCAGGTCAGGACCGGTTGGTTCTCGGTTTGTGGCACGAAGATTTCACCTGCGTCTGCGCCACCATCGATTCAGATGTAAGACGACACGAAGCGGACTCGCGTTTATCGAGAAAGTAACGTGAATCAACAATTTGTAATCGAGATTTGAGCCGCGGGCGCGGTGACGGATACCTACGCCGAATCGGTGAGGTTGATAATGCCCATTCATTCAATTTAATATTTGTATATACGTTTCTTCTTCCTACATATTTCTTTAGCTAGACAGTAGGTAACTACAAAACATTAAAATGCAAATATTTTTCATTTTATCGCCAGTAAGTAACATTGATGAAAAATAAAAAAACTTTATCTTTTAAAACTTTGAGAAATTACCTAAGCTTTTTTTAACGGGTGATCAAGACACAACCTTTGCTTACAAAATATGTTATATTTCACGTCCGATACGGAAACAGTAAACGCATTTAATATCAATGCCACTACAATAACGCGTCCACAAATTGTTTGGTTGCATGCGCCCTGAACATTAGCCGATCTGCCTTGCTATGCATCGTATTGCCTAACCGACCGTGTTCTGGAACGGAACCAGATATTAGTTAAAACAAAATCGCATTGACCAACGCGAAATACTTTTACTTTTTACGCGGAAAAACTGGACCGAACCATTGTCAGTACACAAAAGCAGTATGTGGTCAAACAATGCAAATTAGCGCTACAGTCATCTTTACAACAAATACTTTTCAAAGTCTGACCTCCTATTCAAATTTGATACACGCGGTAAAAGTATCGTTTCATCGTGCAGGAAAAGTTACTCAGAAAACTTACAAATAATATTAACTGACGCGGGATGACTTACTTCTTCTTCAAGTTACTGACATATTTAAGAGAGGTAGGGCATAGCGATTTATCGGTCGAACTGGAGCAGCGCGACTGGTGAAATACCCCACCTTACAGAAGACCGCAGCCAAATAATAATCACTTCTGTGTTGTTGTGTTCCTCCGTGTGAGTAAGGTTTCCAGAGCTCCTGGGGGATGCTACATTAGTAGCAAGGGTCAAGCCTTCAAGGTAAGGGCGACAAGTCCAGTTACAGATTTATTATGCTGTACTTGTCTCCCTTAAGCTAGGACCTCGTTACCACTTAACATCAGGTGAAATGAGGTCAATATTGAAGTGTATTATTAAAAAAAAATATTCAGTCGACCAGTATCTCAAAATTCTAACTAAACAATCTTTAAAATTGTGTGCTAGTAATTGAAACCAAATATTCTTGTGGTAGTCAAATTTGTAATGTACGTTTTTTTGCTTACAAAACCTCTAAAAGCAAAAACTCTTAGGTACTAGTTAAAAATTGTAATATGTAAGTATTTTAGTAAGGCTGACGGCAAGGTTGCAGTTAGCAGCACGCCATGCCATTCAATGGCAATAAGCTGTTACAATACAAAACAATGACCTTTTAACTTTATTTAATACGAGGTGTTCAACCGAAATCTTATGAACACTGACAAAAACTTGCGACTATTATAAACCACTCAGCTCTAACTAGACTCTACCAAATATTTTTTTTTGTACCTACGATAATAAAAATCGTGTACTTGGACCTTTTTCCCTCTTTTGTATCAAAATTCAAATGAATAGTTTGACCACGTCTTATTAAAAATCTCAATTCGAACCTCACCTTAATTAGGTTCAGTTTCGTGAAGTTGACTCTATCGGTGACAAACAATTTGACAGCTGTCAAAAGAGTCCTATAGTTTTTTTGCAGCTGTCAACTCGTCAGATTCAGTTAAAGTCGGGTTGGTGCAACTGAGCCTCAGATTTATCTCTTACTAAAAAGGAAATGTAAACATACAATGATTAAACATGTCCGTCAACTTCCAATATCAACAAATTACAACACAATTTATGATTATTATGATGTTACTTAATGGTAAATAAGATAAGACGTGAAGAAACGTAGATCATACAGTGATAGTTTTCCTAGAGTTACATCATTTTGAAGCAAGATGAAATGATAACTATCAAGCTTTACAACACCCTGATCTGATGCGATAACAATGTACTTGATATAAAATATTTCATTATAGAGTAACTAATTCTGTTTCGTCTAACATTTAGATTCTCAAAACATGAAAGATTCATTCATCATGTAAACAAACAATTACTAAGATTTATTGTGTTATAATTTAACGCGACGTCAGTTCTTTGCAGTTTTTACGAAATAGTGACGTACACACCGTGAAGTTTGATGCTCTATGTCATCATTAATTTTTATTTATTTGTTGAAGCAACAATTAGATTTTGAAAATAATTCACAGACGGAATAAAATCGACCCTATTTCCTAGACTTTTATATGGCGAAACGAAACTTTTTGAGAACTGTAATGTTGCTGTTCATTGAGACCGATTAAGGCCCGGTTCCAATATTTAACGATTCGTAATGTGTCAAAAATGACTATACGTTTTTCTCCAACCAACTACGAGTCGTTAATACTGTTCCATAATTTACTTTCCACACCAGCTGTTACCAGTCGTCAGTCGGTCGTTTTTAGCTTACGCCTCGTATAATTTATTAGTATCAGTAACTAGACCTGATCGTTTTTTAAATATTGGAACCGGGCATAAATCGAACTTAAGCATAATTCTTTGTTACGAATCTTTCTGAATAACATTTTCCACAGTCATCCGGATTACTACAGAAGAGGCGTCTCAAAACAGATTAACAGTAAACGTAGATCTAGCTGAACAAATAGGCGTGGAGGTGAAGGTCGCGTGGCTTCCGACTAGAGGCTGGGGGTTGTGGGCGACGACCTTTGGACGCCGATGGCATTGTGAATTCGTCACACTGCGCATAGCTAACCAATGTTTCCGAGCAGTATTTTATTTAGCGTATTGTTTCGGACAAGGCCGTAGTAACGTTGGTAGATCAGGCACAGAAACTTGTTTTTTTACGTGAGTATGGCAAACATGTGAATAAGTTAAGCGACAATAGGGACTTAAAATTGGTTTAAGTCCGTCTGTTAGATTATCCAAAAATATGGGACACCTACACTAGACACTTTCCATGTAATAAAAATTATACATTGAACTCGATTGTCGTATGACGTCATTGGTGGGTACATTTTTTTTTCCCACCAGAGACGTAGTTACGTAACGAGCCCTCATTCCGCTTTAACTATGTTTTAGTTAGTTCGTTCTAGTATGTTAACTCAGTCCGCTTCCTTATTTGACGACCTCCGTAGCCGAGAGGCGAGCGGGCCGGACTTGGGCGTCGCGCTATCTCTGAGGTTCCGGGTTCGATCCCCGGTCGGGTCAATATGGAAAACGAACTTTTCTATATTGTCTCGGGTCTGGGTGTTGTGGTACCTTCGTTGTTTCTGATTTCTGTAACACAAGTGCTTAAGCTACTTACCACAGGATCAGAGCAATGTATGTGATGTTGTCCAATATTTATTTATTTATTTATTGTTATTTAATCAATGAAGTCATTAATCCATTGATGATGATAAAGCGCATCAAAATTGAGTGGAGCGGTGTGCTTACGTCACTAATTTGTAAAAGCTGTGCGAAATGGTGATGTTGCGCTATATTGTAACGCAATGTATCTTAGTAAATTGTTTTATACATAATAAAAGAAAAAAGTATCCTGTATTCAGATAAATATTTTAATCTATTCGTAATAGTCATATACACTAGAAAAATAATCCACTGATATTTTCCCCATGTTAAAGTGTGGAATCCAAATAATATGATATTGATTCTAACAACAGGACAATACCTTGTTATTTAGCACCTTCAAATTAATAGCATCTCCGTTTGCACTACGCATTGACGAGCGATGGTCAAACGTGATCTATCGACAAAGTTACTATGAGTGACATTGTTCAACAAATCACTATGATGCTAGGCACGTTTTGTCCTGACAGTTCACATGCTAGGTGATGTGTATTAAATGATTTTAATATTCACGCCATTCACCGTAAGGCAGTAGCCATGTCAGCATAACGTGATTGCTGAATTTTGACAAATCTAGATTACTAGGAATACCTTGCCAATTATAAACAAGCATTGGTTAAATTTCAAAATTCTTCGGTCGTAGCGTAGGTTATGGGTCACCACATTAAATCAAGAGTAAATTTAATACATTTTCAAAGATTCGACAAAGTCAAAGTCAATATTTTTTTATTCACATAGATTACATTAGTAATACTTATGAATAGTCTCTATATAAAGCAAATGAAGCTACCTCCGGTTCGGAACCTATAACTAAAGAGAAGATACCGGCAAGAAACTCAGTAGTTTTTTTAGACTTATTACTAATTTTGCACTAAGACACACAGTTAGTTTGACACATACTACGCTAAAAAAATATTTCATTACGTAAAGTCGAACGCTCGTCAGACTAATACAATTTAGACAGTGAACCGCTCTCATCTCGTAAGTATAAGAACCAACATCGAAAAGCACGTATTAACAGTCTTGTGCAGTTAACAGCAGCTAGAATTTTGCATTAATTCGTTTCCTTGTAAGATATTGCCTGCTTAGGTCTACGCCAGTTAACTACCCACTAAGCTCGATGTGTCCTGAAAGTTATTCAAAGCCATTTGATAGTATTCATTAGATCGATTGTACACAAAGATATTAGCGTACTTCGCATGCTTTCAAGGTGTTTAGTACAACAGTATGTAAATGATAGTACGAGTATATTGTTATATACAAATGTTATTCGTAACAATTTCTTTTAACTTTATATAAGTCCAAAATTTTAACGAGTTTTTTTCTGAAACAATGTATTCTAAGAGTCTGTTATTATATGTAACTATTTTATAATGTGTAGTCTTTAATGTGACTTACTTTTTACCACATTTGACGTAAATTACGCAGACGCAAACTGTTGTTGAATGGCATTCAGCATTACTTACCAACCGCTAATAGGATTCTTTATCTACAAAACAATTAACCTAATGACTGATTTCAAAACTTGTGTTTCATTTCTTTTGACTGCATTTTAAATAGGAAAGTTTAAATGCAACTAATGTGGCGACATTACTTTAAGATGAGGCATGAAATCATTTGCAAAAAATGTTAAATGCTCATTTTTAACATTAAACTAAAGATTTGGCCGATCTTTTTTGTAGTTTGGTTAATAATGCAGATAACTATAATAAAGAACGCAAAAACACAAAAATGTAATGTATGTGTAGTAATGTATGTATATAATGAATATTTGCAATAAGGACGTGAAGTGATAGTTCTTTTGTTTTTATTATGACAACTTACGCTTCAATACTCATAACAATTTTAGTTATCAAATCCAACATTTTTAAACTAGAAGTTACTGCCTATTGGATTTGAAATATGTATGTTAAAGTTAACTACAGATCGATGTAAAAAAACATATCAGGGTAAAAACTTACTGTTCGATTATGTATCTTATGTCTATGCTTTACGTGCTTTAGTCGGTATCTATTTGTTATGTGTTTAGAAATCGAATCCACTGAAATTTCTAGGTTGCAAAATCACGTACGACCCAGACCTTACCAACTCAACACCAGCCAGTCCAAATGCTAGCTTTGTGACGTGCGCAGTGACAGACTTTTATTTAAGGCGACCACGTCTCGTTCTGAATATGGGAAGTGTAATTATGCCGTCGACTTTCGAATGGAGGAACCTGCTTAAATGCTGCGGAAATGGTAGCAGCTGGCATTGAAAACGCCTACTGCGTTCAAGGGTTAATCATATGTGAATAATATCTCAAAATAGATTGATGGTCGAAAAATTAATCGAAGCTTGACGATTCCGAGATATCCAATAATATTCAGATAATATCACGAAGTGCTAGTTTTGTACGGAGTCCGCTACTCACCGCTGCAGCGCTCCTACCAAATCCATACTTAATAGTATGGTTCTCACTACGTAAAACTACTTATTCGATTACCGACAATTATTTCGTGCTAGAGGAATATGTGTCTATTAAAACGATTCGCCTTGTAATGTATACTATCTGGAGCAGAAATGGTGGGGCATTGGCGGGATTAAGAAGAAGTAACTTGAGATAAAAAAAACCTTGACGAAACAAAATGTTAAATGTAAAAGAATACATTTGCTGATGTAAGAATTTCTACGTGTAGGTCAAATAAACGATCTTACTTAAGGTACCGTCGCTTTTTTGTAGAGATCGTAACAAAGTTATTTACAAGTAAAAACAATAAAAGGTTTTCAACGTTAATGACACAGTTAAAGTACTCCGTAATTTCGGATCAACGTTTCTAATTTTACATACCTCAATTACAAGCGTCTTTCACTGCGATCCGAAGGCGTGTCTTGGTATGATTTATTCATGAGGTTAAAGTATTATTTTTCTAAATTATATTGGTAATTATGCGTAAAGTTGGCCGAGGAAGAGTGATATTAATCTTAATCGTTTCATTATATATTGACCCCTTTGTATAGCGACACTCGTAATGCTTAAAAGCGATCGTAAAAAAAACGTGGGACTAGTGATTTTTTTTACATTAAACTCAGAGGTGGGTATTAAAAATTGTCTTACTGAAATTAAAAAGTACCTTAAAACATATTAGATACATACTTATGAGAAGAGTTAGAACAAAATTCAATGATATCTATATGAACAACCTCCAAGTAGATAAATCCCGCTAAACAATGGCCGTTAAAGTTTGATACGCCTATTTACCAACTTCTACGCAGTATTCTGCACCATTATGTTTATTGTATTCTTTACCAACAGTTAGACACCTGTTGCAAAGAGAGGTACCGTACGCCTGATCTACTGACCATAACGTTTCCTCCACTCGAATGTAAATCTTACTGACTTCGGCATTACAGTGATAATCCTTCACCAACTTCTAGTTGAACGCTCCAATAGCTTGAAGTAATCATAATCATGCACATTCAATTAGAGTAAACACTATCATTAAACCGTTTCGTGTGCTTACCAAGAAACAACCAATCGTATAATTAATTCACATGGTATTTAGTACAGTTTGTCGATGGATGAAAGACTAAGTAGTAAATCATGTCAACATTTTATAGGCAAGTAATGATGGTAACGTTACTTTTTACTCATATTGAAGAAATAAGTGAGATAATGTAAATCTAATCTATATATACAAGAAAGAGATACAAATACGCAAAGTCTCATACGAGTATTAGAAGACAAAAATGCTATTCAAAACGCTCATCAAAAGTGATTACTTTAATGAGCATTATAGAGAATCGGATTAGATTAAAACGAAGCAGAATTTTTAGGCTTATGTACAGCTGACGGCAATAATGATTCTTAAGTAGAAAAAATAGCCAATGAACAAGCACGATGAGACTATGCTAGGAGGAAATATTCAAGCCCGATAATAATGTTCCTAGCGTAACCTTTGGAGACGTCTGGAACGCCATTTCTTTCATCTTTCTTTCTTTCTTCTTCTTTCTTACCTGTAGGAGGTCTCTCCTTGGGGTAGCAGATACGGAAGAGTCCCCGCGTCCTGGTGTAGAAGTAGTATTTGTTGTTAAAGCTGTCTAAAATGGACTGTGAGTTTCCATTTGTGTTGTCTGCGGCGTAACTCTGTAACAAGGCAAAGGAAATTTTAAATTTGTGTTGGAATCTTACTGATAACTAATAATAGAGACTATTGCCTAAGTACTATGCTATTCAATATTTAAAAAAACATCTAAAGAATTGTCTACACTTTCGTAGTCGTACCTTCCGAGTAGATTTCTAATCTACTCTTCAAACTACAATATAGGTGCCTTTTCCCACTGATTTAGAACAAACCTTTCATGTGGTTTAACTCATGGGAACTTTACGAAAATGTAAAAAATATGATACTATGATTGAATTAAATTGTTTTACATCGGCGATTAATTTACCCAATCAACCATTTTAGTTCTTCTTTAGAAATATTAATGTTTAAACGGTTATTCAATCATAGAAAATGTTATAACTCAATTTCTACCAGACTCTCCGATTGTGGTTGCCCGGTACAATCAAAAGCACTTTGGACCGCCCTTATGTCGTACGCATAAGAAACAGTATCGAACTGCAAGTGTATACCTTGTCGTGCTGTCGACCGTACATCAAGAAGCAATTAAAACTAGCCCTACGATATGGTTCTGTGCACAGAGCGGCCCGATAGCTTACAACCGGACCGTTCGTTCCCCGCATTCCTGCGCCCGCGCACCCGAGGCCGTTCTCAGGGACGCGGGTGGAACAAATTACGACCTTCAAGGCCCTAAAACGGGATTGGGTACTAACATCGTCAATAAAAACCGGTCCAAGGTTGGGAAGCATTCTTAAGAGTGGGTACACAATGGAAAAATAAAACGCAATAAAGATGAACGACTTCTAGCAAATTCTTTTTATACCTACAACTTCCTAAAATGCAGATTGTATTCACAATATCACAATCGATCAGATTGAAGTTTAGGTATAAGTAGTATAATAATAGACGATATAACAAAACAATGATTTGAAAAAAAATGTTGATGATACAGTGCATCAAAGTTCAGTGGAAAGGTGTATTTACGTCACTAATACGTAAAAAGTGTGTGTTGGTAACGTCGCGCTAAATTTTAACGCAAACTCATATCTTAGGAAATTGTTGTTTACGAAAACTGTGTTGGACCAAACATAAATGTTTAGTTATCTATCTATCTTATTCTGCTGTTAACTAATGTATATCAAATATTTTAAGTTGAAATTCTATTTGGCATCCTGATTGCAACATTTCTATTTACGCCATACCTACTAGATGTGCAATTAGTCACTAGACTACTGAAATATCTAGAATATTTTGCGAATTAGATCAGTCATGGCCACCTCATTACATTTTCGTGTTGAGCAAGTTCCAAACTCACGCGACCGGTTTTACTGTTAACTAAAGCCAGTATTGTCAGTTCGCTATTATTAGGCAAATCTTTAGTTTTAAGCGAACTAAATTTTGTCAGTAGGATGTTAAATTATACTTTTATATTAACATATCGCGATTTTTGCATGATAAAGTATAGCTGCATATACATATGCAGTAGGTACCTTTTTTTTTTTCGAGGGGAAATTCTTTGTACAGTCTGAGGGACGATTATCGCATGTGGACTCCTCTACTTCACGAAAGGTAGATAACTACTACCCATTAAACCCCCCTGTTGGCCTTCATCGCCTTTGACTGATTGTACTGTGGGAAATGTACCTGAGCCCGAACTAAAACCGTCATCGAATAGAAAGTATTAGTATGAGAAGTATTTTTTTATAGTTTTGTATGGCACAGTAGTTGCACTATTAACAGCTGCGGCGCTAGTACAGACAAAAGCACGTTAAACTACATACTTAGAACTTCGCACCGCCCTCAAGTCGTACAGATAAAATCTAGTATCGAAGTGTTTCATTTGACATGCTGTTAACTGTACATTTTCTACAATATTTTCTCAAACTACCTTTTTGTTCACACATACATAGGTAAAGGTAGGTACCAAAAGATAAATTTAGACTCGTTTAAAGCACAGGATAAAAGCGTCAATTAGTTTATCTTTACCTTGTTTGTTTACAATGGACAACCCGACTATTTCAGGCACATAATTGCATGGCATTTTAATAGATGTAGTCTCATAATTACATATATTGTTCCATATTATTAATGTACAATTAATTTACGGTATAAATTTGTTAAGAATTAATTTACATCCTGTAGTGTTCCAATATAACTTAATAATTCTTAAAAAAAACAGGTAGTTATCTACTGTTAGATCCGTTTTCATAAAACTTGGCTAAAGCCTGAGAAATACGACTTGTGTGTTCTTTTCTATATATTATTGACGAAATTCTACATAAACTGGAAACAGAAACAATAAAAAACGATTCCTTCTTGACATGCGTAGCAACGAGTCATCGGGATTTGAAGGTTTTTGTATTCCTCTCAAATGCAGACAATAAATTCATTAAGTAGGTACCTAGTTCACCAATTCGACATTTCCAACATGTCAAACAAAGCTTTGCTTAAATATGAAGCGAAACTTCATGAACTTATGACAACAATGCCCCGTTCTCTCCAAGTCGCTTCGTCATCCTATGAACTAAAGAAAGTAAATTCAAGAAGCTTTAAATATTCCATGGTCTGTCTAAAGCTTTGTGGTCTGTTTGTACAAAATTTGAACCAAAGATTTTTTTCTACTCTTTCCTTTTGTTCATGAACAAAAAAGATAATTTAGTAGTTTTACGTAGTGATAGTATAGTAATAACGATAGTATAGTAATTGTATTGAGTTGAATCTTTAATCCAAAAACGAAGCATCCACCCGAGACGACACATAATCCAAAAACCAGAAAAATACTAGACTGTCTAGAAACGACCCGGCTAAAGGAGTTACTTGAAATTGGTGGCAAGTCACAATAGATCTGATAGGTCGCAGTGGCCACAGTTCACTAGAATTTCACGGTCCCAAGTACTTTATCCCTACTAATATTATAAATGCGAAAGTAACTCTGTCTGTCTGTCTGTCTGTCTGTCTGTCTGTCTGTTACGCTTTCCTGCCTAAACCTCTCAACCGATTTTGATGAAATTTGGTATAGGTATACGTTGAATCTCAAGAACGGACATAGGCATCGTTGTTAGAAAATAAGGGGATGGGGGTAATACCACCTTCGAAAGTTTATATGGAAAAATGTTTATTTTTGAAGTTAGAGATATATAATTTGGCACAAATATAGCTCGAAACTTGGATTAAAATATAGACTACTTTTTGTTTCGAATATTAGGGGAGAAATGGGTAAACCCACCATGAAAGGATGTAGTCCACGCGAACGAAGTCGCGGGCACAGCCAGTTAATAATAAATGGTTATTGTAACAACGCCGCAGCGATGAGTACCTGGACTGATAAAATTGCCGAATCAAACTGTCACCACGTTTGAGGAAGTGCTAAGTAAGTGTACCTGCGGATTTTCCTACACAATGTCTTAGTGACTAATTACTAAGCAATACAATATTAAAAATCTTTTCAACCTTAATTACTAAGACAAACCGGAATGCATGCTTAAAACTAATGACGTGGAACTATGTACCACAATTGGTAATATAATAAAGCTAGGGAAATGTGTGAGGCGTTCAAAACGCATCTAGTCGATTGACAGTGAGATTCCAAGAAACAGGTTATAATAATGACTTCCCGTGTGAAGGCGTGAGGCGAGAGGGGGGGTGAGCATCATCGATATGATGGGCAATGCGTGGAAACGTACAAGTTTAGTTTATGTTCTAGGCTTTTTCATATGTTCCCATCGGAAGGTAGCGGTAGCTCAAAGGTTAGTTAGATTGGCTTCTTGAGTATTCTTGATTGAGATACCTGCACATCTATACTTTAAAATACGATTAGAAAAAAGTAACGAATGATATGGATTGACGACATTATGTTCATTAACGGCGATAAACATTTCGAGAACCTTCTCCATCACCTCCGTATTCAAGTCTGTTGTGTCTAATGTGTAAACATTAAAATATTATATTGTACATTGTAATCAACGTGTACACGGCGATACATCAGCGTACTCTTTCTACCGAAGTTCCCCAATTGGTATCTTTTTACCCAGTGTATGTAATATGTCAATTTAGACATAAAAATAGTGATCAAATAATAAGAAATCCGACAGAGCTAAATTTCGGTAGCGATCTTGGGATTGCCATTACAAATATAGCCTTTATTGATCGTATGATAAAACACTTATTTCTGGTAAGAAAAAGGTTTTTGTTTTTTAAGAAAACGGTAAATTTTATCGAAAAAGTAATTCGGACCGAAATTGTACCTAGATCTTAAAATTATCTACTTATAAAATTACATGATTTCTCGATGAAATCTCTACGCATCCATTTCTTCATAAATTGCGCTTGACAAACAAACTTTGTTTCACAAATGGTCACCAGCTTTATAAATAGCAGAATATGGACCATACCATATCGTGCATTGCGTTAATTTTCTTCTAAATTGTACTTTTTTACTTAGGTATTCTAGATAGGTTATTACGTCATTCATACTTAATATAGAAATGTCTGAACATACTGGAGAATGACGATAAGATCATATCATACGTTACTGCATTATGAGACAATATCACACAAATACAACTCAGCTATATGTGACAAAAACAGCTGGCAGGTAGCAATTTCACCAGAGTTGGGAATCAAGGTATTCGTTCACTTGATATTACGAAAAATCCAACATTCCCACGCACAATTTAAACGTGCACCGAACTAATGTAAGTTAATTATAGACCTTATCACTTCGTCATAAGAATATGCTTTAATTGACGTGGTAGTAGTCGACGCTGATCAGTCATCGAAGCGAGACGTTCCTTCAACCTGGGTTCATCGCTCGTGTTTTTTACTAACTCGGTATCGGATAGCGATAACCGATGGGAAAGTTCGAAGAAAGTCTCTATATCCATACATACGAATCGATGTGGAAGTCGAAATAGGAAATGAAGAATATTTACGACTCATTGACGAGTGACAACGCGAGTTGTAATTATACAAAAGTGGTTAATCAATATATGCGAGACACGTAAATTTAGCCAATCATTGACAAATTAATTAAAAGAAAGGTACTGATATCTTATAGTTACCTACTTGCAACACCCAATACACGCGTTAACCACGTTGCTGTTTGAACTTATTTACTCCTCTTAAAAAGCCACCTACTAATAGTCCTTTGGAAAAGCCTTATCAGGGAGCGTATTTCACAACCAGACCATTTGGGAAGAAATACCCTCAAAAGCCGCCATGTTTGCTATACTCAACCATTTCGATCCTAAAAAGTCGAAAATTGCACAGCGTTTGCTAACACTACGCCGTTTATTGTACCATAATTAAAAATAAAACAGTCGGTTGCCATACTTATGGTATTTCAGTAAATTTGCAATAAACACATGTTTATTAATTTATTATTCATTACGATCGGTAAACATAAACATCTACTTTCACTGACAAGGCATTTAGATAGTTAATTGCTATTTTAATTATTAAACTAGTATTAACAGTCGGCGGGCGCGTTTCGCCCGATTCTCACAGAAGCCGTTTGACTTGCAAAAGTGCAGTTACTAATTATTTACTTAAGCCTAATAAGATATTGGCTTTCTCAGAAAATTGCTTAACTCTAGATCCCATTAGAAAACAAGATATTAATTACTATCTGAACGATTACAATTTTCCATTACTTTTATAGTCATTATTGACAAACTCGCACTTAAAATTTTCGCCATGTCGATGCTTCTTAGTTACTAATATGAAAGTAGAAGGTAGTAGAAGGAATTTACCGGAGGTACAGTATAGCAATAGATAAAGTATGATCGGAAAAGAGCAAAATAGATTCGAGTACAGACAACGATAACAATGACGAAGCTTCAAAAAACGTGAAACTAAACAATTCCGATATTAACGCATATAGAAGTAATACGTGATACTTATCAGTCTTAAAAGTGTGGTCTTCAAGTCCACAAGCAGACTAAAGCATGCATGCGTCGGCATGCGCAATACGTCTCATTTCTTGCATGAGACGACAAAAGTTTTGATACTGTTGGTTGGGTAATAGTACGCCTTAGTCATATTTTATCCAATGACCAGCTGACGCACTGACTTCAACCGATTTTGACGTTTGTTAAGAGCGAAAATTTTGTCGCGTGACGCATGCTAAGCCTGACTGTCTTCTAGATATCTGGAGTTCGGTTCAGAAATTTCAATAAGCACGAACAATTAACTGAAATGAAAATATTGATTGCAAGTTGATGGCCAAAAGTATCTGCATCTTAACATATTTTTTATTTTATCCTTTTTATTAATGTATTATATGTACTTGTTTAATACAATTTTCATTTTTGTATTTTGATGCCAGATACGTATGCAACTTTAGAACCTTGTATCCTTAAAAATTATAATCTGGCTCGAAGTACTTAACGACTGTGCACCATTTGTTAATATTCAATAAATAAATAAACATTGGACAACATCACATACCTACATTACTCTGATTCTATGGTAAGTAGATTAAGCACTTGAGTTACACAAATCAGTAAGAACGACGGTACCACAACATCTAGACCTGAGACAATATATAGAAGTTCGTTGTGCATATCGACCCAACCTGGGCTCGAACCCGCTAGATGGCGCGACGCTAAAATCCGGCTTGCTTGCTTCTCGGCTCCGGAGTCCATCGATATTATGACGAAGCCTTGAAGGTCTAAGCCTACGTCGAGGTACATCGATGACAATACGCGTGCTGTATTTCGGCCACTTTCGCCACACGTCTCACGACGAGCTAGGCGCTCCTCTTCTGTAATTACAAGACTCACCCATTGTCTGGCGACTTTCGCGAGATGTCTTCCGTCGTTCAAACATTTCCGTTTACTTTGCTTAACAGATTAGTGTGGGAGGCGTCAATTTGTCGACCTAAGTCCGACTCAAAGAAGTCGAGAGCCGGAAACTGGTGCGTAATGGATTTGAACGTGGTTATTAAAATTTAATTGCGAATGTTTGATATGGGTTCATTATAAGAGAAAACTTATTCTCGGACGTTTGATGATAGAGTAACTATATGAAAATATAATACCTGCTAAGAAAACTGGACCACATAGAAGATTGAATTCTCTGAACTCAGCTATTTGACCAACAATTTTACTCTATTTCTCTGTAACACATATTTACTACTGCAGTGATGACAAACAAAGAAACCGGTTCTGAAGTAAGAATTATTGCAGTAATCATAAAGTGAGAGGTACTCTAGGTTTTCTAGAAAAGAACAGTAAGCAAGCGACCAACAGCTAAACACTAATGTACCATTACACAGCATCATTCACAAGTAGTTAAAAAGTCGATATTAAAACAAAATCGTAGACAGAATAATCTTTTAAAAAGATCAGTATTATAAAATCGACCTGTGATGATATTTATTTAACCATAGTCGGTTGTCGGAAGGGTTCCATCAATAACTAATAAACGCTGACGTTGTGTATCAAATTCATAACTTGATCTACGTATATTGAAAAAAAGCTCAGTACAATAGTTTGTTCTCTTGATTCAACGACATAATACAGATGAAAAATGAGATGCAACAAATACTAAGATAACCAAGCATTCTTATTTGGTCTACTCTAGATGTTGGTGTCTATGCGCCACGCGACAAATTTTTATCGCGCTCTTAACAAACGTCAAAATCGATTAAAGTCAGTGCTGCAGCTGCTGATTGGCTGAAAATGCGAGTGCGGTGTGCTATTAGCCAATCAACAGTATCGAAACTTCTGTCGGCTCATGCGAGAAATTTGACGTATTGCGCACGCTAGGCCTGTATGTCTACTCTGAACTATGTTAATGCACTTACTCCAATTGACACCAGTAACATATTCAAAACAAGAACAAGTTCTAATAGACGTACTGTCGCATATCAAAACACCATACAGTGATTTTATTTGTATGTAACTTATTTGTTTTGCTCTTTATTATTACTATTTCTTAAAGAATTCCCCAAATACATGCGCATACGAGGTAATGTTATATAGCTGCAGCCAACGCCATAAGGTCTTTTGCCTTTACTTACCATCAGTATTAAAACTAGCCTCTCAAACAATAAACTGGTCATTTGTTTTTATTATGGTCGTAGTAAAAACAAAATGAGCTGGCTTGGGAGGCGTGGACGGCATTGCATCGGGTCATGGACTGGCATAGGGGTGACTGTTTTCTTGACCATCATCCCTGGTAAGTTTTCGTTTCCTTCACTGTCATGAATACAACAATCCCAATGAAGTAACGAAAACAACATACATAAATCCTACCTAAGTAAATTGGTTAAGTGGTTGAAAGTGATTGAAGCTCGACTCTAACTGTTCGAGAGAAATTTATAAAATGTAATATGTAAAGAATATGCTGAAAATTGCATGTAAAAGTTGTGAAAAGAAATGAACTACCAACTAACCTTTGTGATGACGCTGTTTGAAAAGAATGAAGCTTTTCAATACGATGATTTAAATTTTAATAAACCTACAACTACATAAAAATATTGAAACGTCCACTTATTCTACAGTTTTGCGCGAAACGTACTTCGGCTTTATATTTTCATTTTATTTAGATGACATACATAGAAAAAACTAACCTGTGTCAATAGACAAAATCTTAGATTAAAAGTAATTTAGTAAAACCCTCAAATGCACCCAGGCAGCCCTATGGCTCTGCGCTTGCGCAGGCTGGACGCAACTCGTTCACCTTGCAATGTCGATGCGAGCCACTCACCCCGCGACGCTCTTCATTCTACGTGTAAAACTATTCTGCGCTTGCCAAGCCCATTTTCAAATGTTCTGGCTTACTTATTAACAATAGAATAATACCAAGAATAATATGAATGATAATAATGATTGACAAATCGCAAGCTGAAATTTAGATGAACGAATTAATCCATCCAGACATCAATTGGAGATTGACCATCAATCAAACATAATATATAGGTATACATTTACGTGATACTAAAATTGAGAGCTTCAGAAGATTACAGAAAAATAACTAACATATTTTAGTCAAGACAAATCATTGTCTCAATTTATGATTGTAGTGAAACACGACTACGTTTTCATAAAGAATATAAGTTGATGACAAGAATCAGATATTGTGAATGAATTTTTACTGAATTATGTTTTATGAAACAATGGTATACGATACGCATCCACCCACAATAATGTATAGGTAGGTACGTTACGCAAATTCATATCCGTAAAGGCAGACGATCATTTGCTGGATAATAATCACACGTGATGCATAAGTCGTCAACCTTGAACAAACTAGACGGTAAAAACTTTGTACTAAACATAGATTCAATACCGTCAATCTTTTGAACAAAACGTCTTATTATTTGCCATAGGTAATTCTAAAATATATGTTAGTTCAATTTAAGAAACTTTTTTAAGTAGACGCCTCGATGGTTAAACATAACGTTTTGAACTCTGATGCCTGCAACGTCCAGAATCATCAAGCTACTTTGCCAACTGGGATGCTTTTCATTTATGCAATCACGTAGGATTTGTTCAATTCATTTTTGTACAAAATAGAACCTACTCGCAAGTAAAACAAAACCCCACGTAATTAATTAACATTCAAGAAAATCCCAATGAAGATGTTATTTCAACTTGCGCTGAAGGCTCTTCTAAAGTCGATTAGACTTAGTAGTTTTTTGCCAAAATAATCAATAAATAATAAGTTCAAGGCTGACAATAACAAGGAACAAATTCTCACGTCAGAAATCTTGTGATCAAGTTCAAAATGACCTAATCACGCATTTTAAATTGGTGTGCACGCTTCGTGCAACTGAGGTGACCATCTTTGAATTTCAACCACACTGCCCTTTCCCTCTTCCTCTTCAAAACCAACTTGGTAATAGAAAATGATGGATATTCTGGATGACAACATTGGTAGTAATTAATAATAATGCCATTACTTAATGAAGAAAACCCAAATATTTTAAAACAACAGGAAATTTATAATTACATGACGCAACAAAGAACTCCTTTCTTACAGAAATAGCTCGCACCTGGACTGTATCGAGTAACAGGGTATCATCTGCCGCAGGTAATTTAATAGCGATTATAGTACACCTTTGAACAATAGAAAGTCAGCTTGAAGGTTACGTGGCTTAAAACATTGTGGCAGGAGATGCTTTGTCAAACTTATTAACTACTTTAAAGCATGTTTGAAAGACTTATGAGCCACTGTAAATGGTCTTTGCGACATAGGTTGCATAAATCATAGGTATATACGGTCAAAAGCACATCATGGTAAACTTGTTCGTTTTATATAATTTTTAGAACATTAGACGTATTGTCAAAAGCGCGTCAGGCTACACGCTTTTAACTTTGCATCGACCTTATGTTGTGGGCATAAGAACTAATATCAAACTGCAAGTGCTGCTTGGTGTGCTTTTGACCGCACTTAAAATTGTGTATTTACAGCTCTGCAAAGGACCAATTAATAAAAAAGTATGTTTCGTACCAATTAACTATTAAATAACGTTCCTTATAGACAAGAAGGTTCTTATCGTATTTTATTAGAAGAAGAGACTAAGGTTCGCTGCAAAGGTATTTACCAACTAATGCATTTCAAAGTGTGTCTGTTTAAAAAAACTATCAAACAAATTAAATACAAAATATTTTAAAACGTTTACCATATTGGACCTTTGGTACAACTAGACCTTGATCTCGTTAAAGACCGAAAAGTTAATTCCATAATTTTCTTACATTGCGAACCATTTGTGGACGCTTCAAGAACAATAACATTAAAATATGAATAATAGAAGTCATAAAGCAATCAGTTGTTAGTAATCAAAGAAATATAGAGATTTTCAACTCTCGCTCACGGGCTATTTACGCTTGACAATAGTTTCACTTGAGCCACACTACAAACACATGCATACGTCACACGTCACGCAAATACGATTAATATGATTTCATTTTTGTAGAGTCAATCGGTAAAATCATTCTACTGTCCATTGATTCCGAATGACCAACTTTTTATCCGACTACGTCGAGGTTTTAAAGGAGGAGGAGGTTTTATTTTGGCCGGTACATTTTGCCTCGTTCCCGCATAACATCGAAACTGTTATTGTCAGATGAGGTAATAAATACTTCCGCTAACTAAAGGCTATGTGACGTCACAATTAATTAAATATGGCGTCTTTTGCAAAAAGTAAAGTCGTGAATTTAAAAAAACTTGCTTATTAATGGCTTCTCAGATTTCAAGCATAGGGCCTTTATTAGAAGGTAAATTTCAAAAATATATTTATACTTTGTAGTATTTACTCACTTTGTTGAATATTTTCATAATTTGATACCTGAACATTTTGCGAGATATTTCAGTAACGAGTTTTTGAACTTATGTTTGTCGACATCTGTCGGGATAAGATCGAATCTTTTTCATATATCTTTTACTATAGTATTTCATCTCTAAAGGTTGTAAATATATGTATGCTTATACACGATTCTGCAATTTCAGAATAACGTTCATGATTAACAGTGAAAGTCCGGAAAACTATAAAACCCAACTCTAGTCAACTCGTGAAAGGCAAATGTTTCATAAATGCGCTGATCCGCGGACGATGGCAGATTATCCACACTTTCCAAGCCTCAACTTTATTTGTTTTACGAGCATCATTGAAGATCACAAACTTATTTATCTCGACTTATGCAACGGCACACAGACCGCAGTTTTCTGTCGTCACAACTCGCGGTACCCTAACTAAGAAGCATACTTTAAACGTAGATGTTCATGGTTTTCAGCGTTATTTTTGTTTAACTTGAGTTTGATTATATTTTGGACATGAGGGGCCCACACGCGGCAACAAGTTAACTTATATCTGGATATGTGGAACATCTTAATAGAAATAAGACTTTTGTGCTGTGCTAAAAGTATAGAGTATCGTTAATGTCTGTAAAGCAAAGGCCTTTTTAATTAAAATCTTGTCATTTAGTTACAGTATCGAGTATCGATAGTAAAAACTAGTGTAATTACCACGCTTACCAAATACGGATTGGTAATCACTAACTTATTCTATGTTGGAAAAATACGAAGCATAATGCTCTATCTGGGAATTGAACCAAAGAAAGATCACAATCCAAACCAGAAGTTAGACCACCGAGATGTTCTCCAAAACTAATTAAACACTTAAGTGGGAAAAGTTTTCGGATTTGGTCAGATAAGAATGTCTATCTTCATGTTATTAGTAGAGTCATTGACAAATAATACAAAATGGGATTTGAGACGTTATTTAAAGAATGTTTCGAAATTTGAATTTGTATATTAAATTGCAATTTTCATCATTTTTTAATTTGAACAACTACGACAGATAGAATAAATAGAAACATACGGGTTGCATATTTTATTTTTATAAATTTTCATTTAAGTATTTTTATACGTAAATCGTTTTTAAATGTCATAATTGATGGCTTGTTCATCAACCTAAAAAGGCAATAAGATTAATTATTTCAAAGTAATTTCTTACGAGTTTCACTGAATCATGACATTTTTAAATACCTTCTATGCATACCTAAAATAAGTCTTTATCAACCGACGAAGCAGTTGAATGCTTTTAAAAGTAGTCCTGATGATAAGGGTGGCGTGTTGTTTAAAACTTAGCGTAAAAGGACAATAAAATTATCGCAACGCAGCCATTAGGGAGATAACTTGGTTTACATGGATAGAGATTTTTGTGGATATCCTGCCGAATTATTTGGAACCGGTATATAATGTATCCCAAAGTAAGATATATTACAATGAACCAAACCAAACAATGTTTTTTCAAATACGCATTTAAGGACATACCTAACTAGATTACTACCAAAAAAATTCAGTCTCAATTACGGATTGCGTTTTTGAACTCTCAAATTAGTTACCAGCTCTTCAAAATCAGTCACTTAAAATGCGAATAGATGTAAGAAAACTACCTCTTAAATTTCTACTAAAGATTTATCAATGAATAAAAATAATAAAAGTTACGTTTGTTTGTTTTTGTAAGTACCTAGGTACGAAATTTTTTAAATACTTGACTGTGTTCTTGTTCAATCTTGATCAATTTAAAAACTTATCATCGTTAATGCTGACTTGACGATCAAAGACTCTTACTTTTTTCTCGTACCTATACGGTTATTGCGATACTACGCCATAGCTCAACCATAGCCTGCAACTAAATAACCATTAGAAGCTGCATTGACGCATGGCAGTGCAATATCCGCATATGGAGGTACTCTTAAGCAACACTATAATTCCATATTTATTCGCTAGAAAATACAGCTTGGGCCTCTTGGCTTCTTCCTTCGTCTGCGGCATAGAGAGTTAAGGTTTGATCAGATTTATTGATTTCGGATGGACTTCTAACAAACGACTACTAACGTCGACCAGATCTAGACCTTAGCTACGTAGGTAGTTAGAGAATATCTCAAACTATAAACGGGAATAGGTAGTCAATTCAGCTTTAGTAAAAATAGCAACGTAGTCGTCAAAGTTGGATAGAAATCTTTACTACTAGAATCGGTAAATAAATAAAAATATCAGCATCTTAATTTATATAACATAACAATGAAGTTGTGGTTTCCGATATCACAATGCAAATCGAATGGTATTGAGTTTTCTGTGAAACCAAGAAAGCCGAATAGGAAAAAGACAGTGGTTGACGGAAGTCGTGAGAAGTAGGCGCTGGAAAGCAGGTTGGCTGCACGCCCATCAACGATTACGGGCTCTTTATTATGTATCTGTTACGAAATTTAGGTTTCTGAAGGTTTTCAGATAGAATTTAAAGTAGACCCAAATTTTTGACTTATCAATGTAGGACATACAACTTAAATTAATGCAAGTAGGTAGTGGAAACTTGTTATCATAACTAGTTAGTTTCCATTTAAATTTCCAAATCATACCTTACTAAAAAATAATTGCAAGGCAAAAATAAAGTGTTGAAAGGAGCTCGGTTAGTAGGTACTTAAGAGACTCCAAATATATATATATATACTAATTAGCTATATACTTGTACCACGGGTGGTTTCGACCCTGTCATTGTTTACCTTTGTGAGCTCTCTTTAAACAGAACGCATTTTGTTCCAGAAACTTTTATGGCCTTCCTGACAAAACGTTTTATTTTTAACGGGATAAACAAACGATACATCCGGCCCCAAGCTAAGGCAGGTAACGAAACAAACAATTTCAAAGTCAGCTTCCGCCGTTGTGGGATGTCTACCAATTCATTCAAAACAGTGTTTCAGCTGACCCAAATTCTGAACTAAATAGCTATGGTTACCCTCTTTAATAACGTAGGAATGTGCATAAACATTATGTTATGTTCAAACAATCCTACTTTCTTAGTAGTTAGTGGATAATTTATTCAGCCGAGTTGGCTAGTTTCAAATGTTTGCCAATAGAAAGTCGACATAGGTACTTTATACAATTCTCTCTCAACACCTCGCAGTAAACTAGCTCTCAACGGTTTCTAGAATATAAACAGTTCTGAATTAGCCTGGATTATTACATGAACGAAATCGCGTGCTAATAACGCGCATAATCAATTTGGAATTTTGATGATCACGTATTTATTGCGATTTGTCGCGCAAACCGTTCACAATTTGTCTGACCGAATAGTTTCCATTCGAGGTTTTGGTATTTGTACAATGTTTTTGCTTGCTCACATAACATGCTTTTACGTAGTAATGTGGTTACCTCAATGTTGCGTAATTGTTTAATACCAATACTATCAACATCGCTAACTACTTTCTTAACTGCTTTTTCGTTCAATATGTTACTTCGGCATTTGGAGTTCATACTTTCCCTACCAAAATACATGAATGATTTTATTCATAAGATACTTATGCTTCAAGTTCAAATTGTTTGGCTGGACTGAGTGGCTGTTTTCGAAATAATCTAAACATTATTGCCTAGTATAGGTAAAAGCTGGAAAAACTACATCCGAATTCCATATTTCTTTTACTATTTTAGATATAAGTAAATAAATAAAAAAAATAAAAAAATCACATACATTGCTCCGATTCTGTGGTAAGTAACTAAAGCACTTATGTTATAGAAATCAGAAACAACGGTACCACAACACCCAGACCCGAGACAATAAAGACAAGTTCGTTTCCCATATAGACCCGACCGGGGATCGAACCCGGGCCCTCAAAGATGGATGGATGGAGAAATATGTTTTTAAACTTCGATTTTTCGCCTTTAAAGATAGGTATCTACTCGTAGTAAAGAATTGATTACATAGTAATATTGTGTTTTATATCTTAATTGCATAATGCGACGGGCGGCAATATCACAACTTGCATGTCTTCAGAATTCTCACACATTTCGTCACTTTCACGACCGGTTTTCTCTTGAGCTTTCGATTATGTCGCTCTTATATGTAATCTAGTATGTATTTATTTATTATGTATCTACCAAAAAACTTGACTAGTTCTTATTCTGATAACCATAATCTAGAATCACAGGGTTCGATTCCCGGTCAGGTCAATTTAGAAAACGAACTTTTCTAAATTGACTTGGGTCTGGGTGTGCCTAGATGACACCCCCAGTTCAGTCGTCTGGTGCTCATAGTACAAGGGAAAACCTTAGTTTGAGACCAGGTGATTAGTGTGATTGTCTGGCGCATTTTAATACAACAGCAATAGATACCGATATGGTTTAAGCTGCAGTAGGTAAGCGTCGTTAAGAGTTTGAGGTAATAAGAGTCGCTCGCATTGGAGTGATTCGAACAATAGTGATATAAACTCTAGAAAACCAGTCCTCGTCAGTAATTGTCAAGGATCAGCCAGCTCTCCACTTAACCATAATCTAAGAAATAGAAAATTACTTTATTCATGTAAGCTTTACAAAAGTACTTAAAAGGGAATATAACGACTTAGTATATCGCACCGCCATCCCAGAGACGTTTTTGTGAGTATGATTACTTGTCTTAATAACAAACAACTAAAATTGAAGTCATTTGATACCTGTTGATAGCATTTGACCTCTTAATGCAATAAAAGAAACCGATCTACTCCAATTTATACTTATGTAACTATTTCTCTCGCCGTGATGGAAACAGGGCGCCAGAAGAAGGACTTGATTGGTATAATACATATGGCAATGGTATAATTTTCAGAACGTTTCCGATTTTATCTTGAAGCATGTGCCATATCTTCTTCCTCCAATTCTTCCTCTCGCACTCGTTTTATAAATCTGTTTCGTCAACCTACTTTCATTTATCCTTTCCACACGCCCAAACCTGATTTAATACATTTTATCACAAATCCGGTTTTCTCGGAAAGTCGTTAATTCCGTTTTTAAAAGAAAGCATGATTTAAGTAGGAAGCCCCCACCCGATGCGAGACTATTCAGAAACGCTGCATCTTCGTCTCAATGCGAAGTCATGTACGATTTTCTATGGAAGTGCGTTCCAGTAACCGTTTGGAAAAGAAAAAAAGTTAAGCTCAGCAGGTAGAAGCTTAGCCGCTCAACAAGTTACGAAGCGCATAAAAAGTGACCCCGCCTCGACGAAAAAAGAACAGAACCTCTTGCATAAAAACTACAGAGCACATTACAAGCAAATTAACCGTGAGACGGTCAATTTTTTGCAGATTACGCGCTTTTTCGAAAAACATTTAAAAATCTTGTATGAGTACCTACCCAGCTACTTAAGAATATATCGATGCTGCACTTGTCGCCCTTAAGCTAGGACCTCATTGCCACTTACCATCAGGTGGGATGAGGTCAATCTTGAAGTATAATATAAAAAAAAAAAAACTGTTTGCAAATACACTTTACACACTTTACAATTGCATTGAGGAAATCTTGGTTTTTTTCCTGTAATTTATGAAATTTTTGCGACCTGAATACATTTATAAACATCAATTTCTAGGTATTATTTATAAATCGTCATAGGGTAAACCGCAATTTTGTCCACATACGACGGAATTTTGAAAGGAAATAAGTAGGTACGAAATTATAATATCTACTTATATGTAGTAATACGTAGGTATGTTTTTATTTATTTAAGATTATCTATTCAAACTATGATTCGGGGAATTTCCTTGTGGTATTTAGATCTGACTAATTTCCCGAATTCCACTTATTACAATAAAATCGTCGGGGATAGTGTAATGCCGCGTATCTGGCATTTGTCATTAAGATTCATTTTGTCTGTTCATATTATTTCAATCCAAATTAGAACGGAAGAACTACTTACCTACGCGGTATTGCACTATACCCGACGAAATGTAGGTTTAACCCAATGCTGCCATCTTCCCACCCCGAACCAAATACGAGTGCAAACATTTAGGCCAAGATAAACGTTATCGGTCGGCATTTCTTCTCTTTATCTGGTCGAATGGGTGCGCAGGAGTAGCACGGCATGGTACAGTTACCCACACATTCGTTCGTGCCATTAATACGTGCATATTTATGCGTAACGTGACTGTTCTAACGGTGCTCTGCCAAGGACTCGAAAGCATACGTGTTACAATGACTTTCTGTGACTTAGTTTGACTACGTTTTATATGACACCTTCGATCTATTGACGATTTACGATATCGCGATTTTGAATTGTCTATCGGACGGAGTAAAAAATGAAGGTACCCCATAAATAAATTATGTATGTCTAATAATCTGTGGTAGCCTTAGATCAAGCTCTGATTAGTAATGCTTTAGGCCCGTGTAAGGAAATGTTCAGGATATTTATTTATTGTTGCACGTAATACAATGCGCCTGAAGATAGCAAGCCTGGTTATTGGTTTCAATTTGTCTTTCTGCAAAAGACATCTAAGACATCCGAAAATCAAATCATCAAAATAGAGCTAATGTTAAATACATTACCTCTTTTTGACCTAGTTTAAGTATTTTTCGATGAATCGAAGGAAGTGTCGCAAGCGCGAGGTTTATCGTTCATCGTCGATCAAGATTGTTTTGGATTGTTAACCGTTGATGCTGCAAACAATCGACAATAAAAATAACAACAAGGTTCTTAGTCAGACAGAGTTCTATTTGACTACTTATTATAATATTAGTTGTTGCTATAAGTTGGTATGTGCTTACTAATGCACAGTGAATGCGTTGAGTATGTAGTTAATAAATAATATCCAGTTATAATTTGCAGTTTTGCTGTCATGTTAATAGGTAGGTATGGCACAAGGTCCGGAGGCTATGTGTCGAGTAGTTAAGTATATACTATACCGACTAACACAAGGCTAATGTCACTTTCTTCTTTGAGCATTTTTTTTCTTTGCACTCATCTAGCTTGTCTGTAAAACCTCCCTAACTAACGGGATGGAAATAAAGTGACCCACTTTAGGTACCTTGTTTCTTTTTAAATTTAATATGTAAAATTTATTTTATAATTGTAATTAAGTAAATAGATTTTTTTTCGTGCATGAAAAGCTTAGGTACAATAAATCGTTTCAAATGTTGGTTCTTAGCTAAGAATTTTTGTAGGCAAGCTCTATTTTTTTTATGTAGGTAGTCGAATAAAAATAAAATAAAATTAAGACTTACCAAAATTTTGCTTCGCTTTACTTCTATGTAAAGCCAGTTATCTGTAGAAAACGCTATTGCCATTAAAGCAGCAGCCACGATTGCTGTAATGGTCGCAATGGACAAAGTTACCGCAGAGCAAGGCATTTTTACAACCTTTGGGAGACAGTAAAAGATAGGACAGCTAAGGAATGATCACAATCACAACACTTTTTATTCCCAGTTCACCTATGCAGCATTTTCGTAAACACTCAACGGAACGGAGAACACGACAGCACACTCACAATATAATAAAACTCATATGAATGCGGTCATCGCCTGCAGCGTACCGAGTTCGCGCGCGAGACTTCTTTGCCTACTTCGCCTTGTCTTGCCTTGCCGCTCTCTTGCGGATGTGAAACTTTCGAAAGCGAAACAACTCCGCCAAGTGGCGGGAATGTAAATTAAAAAACTGGTTTCGGGATACCAGTGGAAAATATGAAATAGTAAACTGACAATTCTATTTCTGGTATCACTGACTTCATTGGCTGAATCTTAATAAATTCTGTGCTCAAAACAATCTCGATAAAAGAATGATATTGTCAATTTGACGTCTATCTAACCAGGGCGCCCAGCTTATGATATAGTTCTCAAATTGATATATTGAATGAAATAAGAGTTTAATGATCTTCATGAGCGTAGGATTTCACATGTTTAACGGGGACTTCAACCACTAACTGAGCGATATTTTATTGCGCAAAAACATGTTGTTTGAATGAATATCGCGGACTAAACTTCGTCTATGGGCGTTACTACGCCTAGTATTACATACATTAGATTTTATTCTTTAGTGTCCTCTAAAGAAAAAATATAAAAGACCTTTTAATTTTTTCTAAATCGACTCTGATATTCTTTCCCTTGATATGCTTAGTTGTTTGGGGGATTTTACTGCAATGGTTACTGATTACCCATATTATTCAAGTACGTGAAGAGGACCTTCTGTCTGTGAAGGAAAAAAGTAAACAGATTACCGCTCGCCTGCACTTTGTTGTTAAAAAAGAGTCTAAAAATCATCCAAAGACAACTCTCCCTCCCCTCCCCTCTTTATTTACTAATTAATTTTGCCATGGTATGCAATGCGGTTAAGGATTTGGTTTAGTGCACATTAGTTTTATTTGGATTTAGGGAGAAATATTTCTTAAAGTCAACAACACTGTGTTTTTGACATTGACATTTCAAAATATGATTCCGGCTCAATGGACTGGTATCCAAGCCATGGACACTTAAACAAAAAAAAAAAAAAGACATTGACATTTCTCCAAGCGACTTCGTATTTATTAGGTTTTATTTGTTACTTTCATTGTTATTAAAAAATGCCTAATTCAGAAGAATTCAACAAATACGACGATGTATTAACATCTATCCTAGTCAATGAAAAATCGATTTTAGGCTTTTTATCGGCAGTATTCAACTTCCTAGCACGACGGTATGTTTGAATTGTTTACAAATATTTCTGTAAATTGTTACGATAAAACCTATAAACTTATGTACACTTTTTAAACAGGACGGACTTCTATTACGTACCCAAAGAACCATACGAGAACATGGGTTTCCCTCCTGGAGTCGCCGAGGAGTTAGTAGTAAAAGTTCTGAGAACATGTGATCCTAAGAATTGGAAGGGTCCAAACGGTGCAAAGAAACCCACTGACGTAAATAATGAGATAATGTGTTCGACGGTTGCTCAAGAAGTAGAGGTTGTGGCTGAAGATGATGACTCGGAACAAAACTTGATCGAGGAAAACAAGGAGCCCACAGAAGAACAAATAACATCAAGTGAAGAGAATGTAAGCAATTCAGAATTAACAAAGAATATTGAGAAAAGTTCAAGTGGTAGTGCTTCTGTGGGGCCATGTCCCCCTCCTTTGATACCAACACAGAAAAATTGTGAAACTTATAATGGAGCAGAGAGAGACAAATATTCTTGGTCACAGACTATCATGGATCTAGGTATGTGCACTCAACATTTAATGTAAATACGCATTTCTCTAACCAAATGAACTGATTATGCAGAAGATTTGTAAATGGTATAGATCTTTATAGCAAACATAGTTATACTTTATTTTAAAACTGCATACCTTTCAAAGAGAAAAATAAATAATCAAATGTGTGTGATTTTTAGATCTTATTCCATACAATAAAAATTGATTTGGTCCGTTTGTTTCATGGATTTGGTTCAGATAAGTGCAAGCATGTACCTTTAAAACGCCATGTGTTTTAATCATAATTAATTTTGATATATTTTTTACATATTTGTTAATTGATTATCCATCCTTAATGTCATACAAACCTTGTGATTTAAACATGATTCTACCAAGTTTCAAGATCACCATATACCTTTACAGATGTAATTGTCAAACTCCCAGTGGGAATTAAATCAGCTAAAGAGCTGAAGGTGACAATAAACAACGGAGACATTTGTGTGGCGTGCCGCAGCGGTGACATCATCATCAAAGACTACTTGCCATATAAGATCAAGACCATGGATAGCTTCTGGACCTACAGTGAGGGACGACTTTTGATGCATCTAGGTATAAATAGTTTTGATTTAAAATTAGCTGCTACATGCTACTTTGCAATGTTATATATCTGTTAATCTCATCTTACAAATCTAGTCACTAAGTTTTGTTTTAAAGAGTAACAATTATCTGTACATTTATTTATTTTAAAATAATGAAGTAAAACTATCAAAAGGTGTATAAAATCATAAAAAAAATCTCATAGAGACATAGATGTGTTTAAAACCACTATGTATTATTAAAAACTTACAAATTCTAATTGCTTTGAACTTGGGATTTAAATGGGTACAGTACCAATTTAATTCACAACTTAAAATAAAAACTGAATAATAATGTGTAGAGTAGACTTAATTATTCCGTGATTCAGTGTACACATTATTTCACCAATTTAAGTTTTATTAATAAGTTACAATGGTGGGAAGGAGCCAGTTTTATAATATCAATTGAAATAACTGCTTTAATTTTTTATTAATACAAAATAACCATTGTACTCTTTTCGACAGATAAAGTTCAAGAGCGTTGGTGGAACAAACTACTCAATAATGAAGAAGAAATTGATTTATCAAAAATAGACTGCTCTCGACCTTTAGATGAATTGCCTGAAGACCATGTTGCTAAGGTAGTCCTGATAAAATTATAATGTCTATACTTATTTTTGTTACTTGGATGTCAAAAACGTAAATGATTGCACTTATTATTTTAGGTACGGGAATTGCAATGGAATCAGGAGCAGAAATTGAAAGGTCTTCCGACTAGTGATGAAATACGTAATGTAGAAATTCTAAAACGAGCGTGGAATGCAGCAGGCTCTCCGTTTCAAGGCCAAGAATTTGATCCAAGTGTGCTAAACCAATCTAACATTTCTTCATTCAATAAACAGTGAATTAAAAGATAATATTGTTTTTCTATGCGAACTATTTTTTGTGTAAAAGAAAGTTATATTAATTAATTTTTTTTGATTAATTGCATAATCAAAATTATTTTTAAAGTAAATAATCATTAAGATCAGAATCCTGAAAGTACTAATTTTCCCAACATTTTCTTTTCTTCTATAATTCTGTGAGCTTCCCTCAAATTTGCAGCATTGATCGGCTTCAAAATTTTTGTCAATGTGCAGTTTAACTTTCCATTCTCAAACAGTGTTGATGCTTCTGCCAGCATCTCATGATATCTGAACTTATCATCAGCATTGTAATGCAATCTTGTGAGTAACATTTCCGAGACCAAAGTCACACTTTTCAGCTTCAGGGGTCTCAAGTCCACCAGGCCACTGCTGTCTACTATAAGGCATATTTTCCCTTGCGCCTTGATTACTTTCGTCAATGTATCCCAGTATGGATATGGATCATAATTCACCAAGATATAATCAACTCCATTTTCGTACCCAATTGAATTCAACTGTTGTGCTAAGTCACTGGTGTGGTTCAAAACAATATCTGCACCGTATTTCCGTGTGAACTCCACGCTTTCAGGTCGTGATGCGGTCCCAATAACTTTCAGACCCATGTTCTTCGCCAATTGAGTTGCAATGGATCCCACACCGCCTGCACTATTTATGACAAGCAAGGTCTTACCTCTGTCTTTTTCGGATAGCAGTAATCTGTCGAATAAAGCCTCATATGCTGTAAGTGTAGTTAAAGGCATAGCCGCAGCTTCTTCAAAAGTAAGATTTTTGGGCTTCTGACCCAAAAGAATTTCATCGAGCGCTACGTACTGAGCGTTAGTGCCATTCTTCTTGATATCTCCAATGAAAAAGACCTCATCACCAACACGAAATAGTCTGGCTTCTTCACCTTTCGCAACAACTACACCAGATCCATCCCAGCCCAAAATTCTTGGTGAAGTTTCGATATTAGGCTTTGGGGCGCGTATCTTGGTATCGATAGGATTAACAGACGTTGCTTTGACTTCCACGAGCACTTGATTCTTCTGAAGAGTTGGCAAACTCACTTCTAAATCCACAAGGCTATTCACATCGCTGATGGGTAAATATTTATAAAGGCCAACCGCCTTCATTTTACTTGGTAAATTTTTAGCCATTATTTCTCTTTTATTTATAGCACTATCAGTGCCGCTTATCAGAACGATACTAAACGCGAGTATGAAATGTGAAAATCGAGACATCTATTAAATTATCTTGAGTGTCTAGGCTCTTACTTTATCGGTTTGCTTTGACGAATATTTACCTACTTTGTAGGTAGGTACTCTTACAATTTTCGTTTGTGTGCACTCTAGCAGACCAGTCAAAAATAAAGTTTATTTTATGAACGGTTCCTACTTATGCTTTTGACCCCATTCAATAATTTTGTTGTGACTTGTGATAAGTAACTTATCTACACAACAGTTTTAATGACTTTTAGGTTATTATTCTCGTTGGCGACAAACATCATGAGAACTCGTTTTCAAGGTGACAGATGAGAGATGATTAAAAATACAATTATGTTGATTACCATGGACCTAATATAATAAACAGGACTGATAACTCTGAAAATTTTCATTATAAAAAATGAACACTATTGCAATGCAATAAAGTATTAATTCCTGTGCGCTTTACACAGATGCAAATCCGAGCCGACAGAGATAGCCAGGACGGATGCGTGTGTCTCGTTCTTTGATCTTTCTTAGATCTTGCCAGCATAAAATAATATTTCTGATATAAATTTTTCCTGATCAAAAACTCAGTTTATGCACTCGTATTTAATTGTTATTTCAACAATTGTAAAATAATAAATTATATTTTAATTTATTTCTTTGATTTTATACATAAACTATAAAGAAAACGTAAAATAGTATTTGCTTATTTCTAATTTCCTAGTGGTAACCCTCTAAAGCACCATCATGAACTGTCATGGTGTCAGTAAGTCAAACTGTCATTGATTGAGTTTATCAAAATAAACAATTCTTAGGCACCTTTTAAGATAAAATGGTAAACAAATGTTGCGTTTATACTTGTTCAAGTGAATCATATAGTGATTGCCATATATCGTTCCACAGGTAAGCTTAAAAAAATCTTACTGTAAATTTTACCACTAGGGTACCCATAATTCTCGTAATATTTCAATTGTGTGCTCGAGTTAGTTCTTCACTGTTGTACATTTATTTACAGTTACCTACCTTAAAAATGAAGTAATGCGACAAAAATGGCTTAGCAATACACGTAAAGCAAAAAATCACAAAAAATTCTGTCGTATGCAGCCGGGACTTGCTATACCTACGATTTTGCCTGTGGTAAGTATCATTAGTAATTGTTTATCATGCTTCAACGCAACAACACACAACAAGATTTAATTTTAGGAATCTTAGTCTAAACACCTAATCAAGTATTTTAAAAACACTGTTTGTATATACAATATACATAGTCTTTTAGGTTCCATACCCAAGGGGTAAAACGGAACCCTATTACTAAGACTTCGCTTTCCGTCTAACTGCCATCAGGCTGTATCTTGTGAACAGTGATAGTTAGTTATAATTTTATTTTTTTGATGCCTTTACAACAACATCAAAATACTAAAAAACAAGATAATATACGTATGTAAGGGGCTCCCATACAACATACGTGATTTTATAGCTTGCCGGATATTGATAGCTATTACAGTTAGACACTTAAAATATTGACGGAATACACTTTATTTAAAGACAAATAATTAAATTGAAATAAAAAAAATATTTAAGAAGGATACGTTTTACAGTCAAATATAATAAAACCTTTACGACTTATGTACTTGGCCCGGTTTATTTTTACTTAATTCTTTACATGAGTATTATTTTGTAGGTCATAAACTGGATGTAATATGTTGCACTAAGTTAACTGTAATGTTTATTTTACAGACCAAAAAAATAAGTTCTCAGTAATACATAGAGCCACCGACCACTACCAGACTCTGACGAAGAAATCCTACATCCTGCCACCTCTTAAAGATATTATCATGTTTAAAAAGTAGTTTCTCAGTCGTTTAATCGATCAAAATGTTCAAACGATGTTTTTTGGTTAATATTAATATTGGCACTGAAAACAATCTGTTGCCCACCGTGATCAGAAGTTAGGTAAAAAATCTTAGATATAGACTGGCGTACAATTATTACAAAAGCCATTCATTAAACATGTAGCCGAAGCGGCTGTAATTGTACTTACTAGCAATTGTTTTAAGCATTGTTTCAACTATATTTTCTTGTCATCTGTATCAACCAAAGCATGTAAATGGCTAAATATAATAATAATAATAAATAAACTTAGGGTTATTCTCGTTGTCCCTACCAGGCGCGTGTCCAGCAGTAGGGACAGTGGAAATTTCAATAAATGATTCAAATTTATTGCCATTGTCCCCATTGGAGTAAAAGAGAGTATAATTATACATAAATTCTATTGAAATAATTCAAGATAATTTTTTCAAACCTATAAACATAAAAGTAATGCTGTCCCGGTTGTTTTCAACAGTCAAATCTGTCCAGACGATAACTTTGGAACATGACGACCTCCGTGGCCAGATGCGAACGGGCTGGACTTTGTTGTTGTACCATCTCTGAGGTCCCGGGTTCGAACCCGGTCGGGTCAATAAGGGAAATTATATTTTCTCTATTGTCTCGGGTCTGGATGTTGTGGTACCGCCGTTGTTTATGATTTATATAACACAAGTGCTTTAGCTACTTACCACAGAATCTGAGCAATGTATGTGATGTTGTCCAATATTTATTTATTAATTTTACTAGATGTAGTGGGGACAACGGGCTAAATTTTAATTATTTAATCAAATGTCCGTTATCAAAATAAATCTTGTTGTCACCCTATTTGAAAGGGACACGCGCCTCTGTGGTAGCTATCTCGCTCGGCTCGTTTTTTGGCTGCGAGTGCTCGGTCCTGTTTATTATACTAAGTCCATGTTGATTACTAACGCCGAGGAGCGTAAGTTAATGATTATTTGAATGTAGTTGTGAACGTTAAAATAGGTTCGCGATAATTTTAATTACCTAAGGGTCTTACAGAATATTTATGCATTTTTTCACTATTACCGCACCCATAAACAAACTATTTGCATGACCCATGAGTTGACTTGTAAAGAATGCCTCTAGCATTAAGTCCACCTGTTGTACATTTTTGCGCAATAGGTAAAGTTTTTAAATAAAATATAAAAATATATTAAAATTCGATCATCATTTAAGATGTCGCAATTAATTGGATTGGATTTGACCTTTAAGATAGTAGGTTCGATCTGCACTTTTTATCCGACTTCATTTAGTACAAAGATTCATGTTATCATGACCATTTGTACTTCTTCTATTAATCCGGGTGTATTTGTATACTATACCTAACTTGAAATCGAATGCTCTTTACTCGGTGCTTGTCTACATACCACCAGGAGATCGCAATTACAAGAATTAATTTTATAAGTTTGAAATTTATGGGGCCTGAATGATCTAATATTTCGTTTTATACACTATAAAAATACTAGCTACCCGCCCCGGCTTCACACGTGGAGTAATCAAGCAAGTAAATACAAATGGAGTTTTTGGCTTTTCTGTATACATTAGTACCTTACCTACGTACCAAACCTTCCTCATAACATAACACGCTACATACGTATCAAAAAAATCTTATAAAAATCCGTCCCGTAGTTTTAAATATCTAAGCGTACATAGAGACACAGAAAAAGCGACTTTGTTTCATACTATGTAGTGATGATGTTCGGTCAACAGTACCTATAGTACGGTAAGGTAAACACTTACTATTCGATATTAGATCTTATGCGCACGACATAAGGGCGGTGCAAAGTCCAAAGGTATGTAGTCTGATGGGCTTTTGTCTGTATATACATATATTAACATTGTAAAACCCAAACACATAAACTTTTTAGGGTTATAAAAAATTACTAGACTAGTTTAAAAAGTACCTACTTAGTATATAGTATTCAAATGCTTCCTGAGTACTTATTGGGACTGGTCTGCTCCAGCTTACCTCTTAAAATTAAATAATACTTCATGCTTTTTTCACTCATCAAAATAAAACTATATGACTTGGTCCAAAGTGTTCTACACATAGCTATAAGTTAGATACTGCTACTGTAACTTATCTGCTGAGTTTCTTACCGGTGTCTTCTCGGTAGATATAGGTTCCGAACCGGAAGTAGAATCACTTTGCATTGTATTCAATGACGATTCAAAAGTGTTACATGTAACCTACTTGAATAAAGAAATATTTGAGTTTGAGTTTGAGTATAGGTACCTACACTGGCGAAGCCGCAGGTAAAAGCTAGATTCAAATAAAACCACAAATAATTGAATGCCCGCACATTTATTTCTATAATCAAATTTAAACTAGAAATTATTTTTCATATTTATATTTTCAACTTTTACACAATATATTACAAGCAGATCATTATATATCACAGTACGCGTAACAATTCACAATATGCGAAAATAAAATTCGTATCATACAATATGTTTAGCTTTATTTCACGTGAAACATTTCTACGATAACTTAAAACTCGTATTTTGATACATCATAATGCTATACGATATGTAGAATCTAGAAACAATAATAGATATAATTTTGTATTTATTCGCCAATAGGCTCTGAATTTATCTAACATTCTTTTCTAGGTAGGTACGATAATAAGATGTTACATAAAACTTTAACGTACCTATTTGTACTAGTTAATTGTATTTACAGTTATGAACATTTGAACTGCGAAATAACCCTTATTAAAAACAATGCAATTGCATTACATTGAGGAGTCTCCTCCACTACGTCATAAAATTATTAATTTCACGAGAAATTTATTTGTCCATAACTGTATTCACAACTTACAAGGATCTCAACGATATACACTAATAAGCCTAGCACGCGCAATAAGTACATCAAATATCTCGCATGAGACCAGTCCCGGTTCTAGAATTACTGGCGCCCTGGACGAATTTCCGCTAGCGCCCCAGTAAAAGCGTATACCAATACATATATTTAGGGGAATATATCTGGGTACCTCAGGGTAGCTTTCTAGCGCCCGTTCAAGTCCGAGCGCCCTAGGCTGTTGCCCAACCGCGCGCCACCCTAACGCCGGCCCTGCATGAGACGACAAAAGTTTCTATACCGTTGATTGGGTGATAATACACCGTACTCGTATTTTTCCAACCAATCAACAGCGGACGCACTGACTTCAATCGATTTTGACGTTTGTTAAGAACGCGATAAAATTTATTCGCGTTGCGTATGCTAGGCCTGTATATATGTTTGTTGCATCCCGCACTCATGTTCATACCGTTAACTGATGTGGCTAACCCTAGATTGTCTAGATTAGGTACGTATTAGGTAATAAACTCTTAATAACAGGTACAATGTATCGTTTAACACACTTTTGCATCTATACGATAGCAGTAATATAGACATAGGTGACTTTATATATTTGTACCACGATATGAATGAATAAAACGATAAATACAGTCAGTAGCTTTAGTTCATGAACAACTCTGTACCCCGTCACATTAAGTCACTGTCTATCTGGTGTGAGTGTGCTGGAATGACGGAATGACGAGTACAAGGCAAAACCTTAGTTTGAGACCAGGAGATTGGTGTGATTGTCTGGCGCATTTATTTAATAATTATATTATCTGACTTGCTTAGTTAGGCGGAGATTTGGTATGACTAGGTACAGAGGCATTGACAGAGGCGTATACGATCCTATGATTTGTCTGTTAATTTGTTTAGAGTTCCAAAGTAGGTAATAAATACCGGTTAAATAATAAATACTCGTGATTTTCATATGACAAGGCCATGCCACGGAGTGACACCGTCACATTACTATCGCAAACATACGTCTCACGTTGAGTTAATGACGAGGTCGATTGTTGATCAGTTACATTATTTAACGATATTAATGTTGTACCTATATATTTATTTCAGATATTTTTTAGCAACACACTCATTTTGTTGCCACAAAATAGCCACACTGATATGTTTGTCAAGTGAATCGATAAAGAATGTTACTTCTTATTTTTGCTATGGTACAAGTAAGCATTTACAATTTCAATCCTTACATTAAAATAATAGACTCCAGTATTCACCTATCGCATTGATAAGTAATTTACATTAATAGGTATTCTTGTTACATATTTATAAAATTACTTAAAATATAATACATATATCTGTAATATGAAATATAACACATCAAATCTTTCCTTTTACTTCAGCAACACTTGTATTTACATATATAAGTAGCAGACTAGAAAAAATAATTTATAGGTAGGTAAGTAATTTGTGGTTAAATGCGGAAGCTGATTGTTGATCAACTGGGTAAGTTTTAAAAAGCCGGTTCGGTATTTTTAAATTAATTAAACAAAGCTTCACGTCACTTTTCATCAACACGAATAACATTATAGTAATTTCATTTCAACTAATATTAGGTAGGTTTCTTACCAATTCTTTGATAACAGATAAATAATACTGATAATTTGTACTGAGTCTTCATATTTTGTACAACGACGAAGAACTGGGTTAATACAAGTAGGAAGGTACGTACGGTAATAGTTAAACACTTTTAGTTAGAAACTACAGTTTATGCGCCCGATTTAAGTACAGTGAACAGTAGGTACATCAAGGTAAACACTTGCAGTTCGATTTTAGTTCTTATGCTACCGACATAATAACTGTATAAAGTCCAAAGTGATACCTTGGTTTTCACCGTAGGTAGGTACCTATACCTATCGATTATGTGTTCTTCCAACAAAACTTTGGAAGATTAACGTCCGGCATATAACAGTTCTTTAAATTAATTAGGTAGATCGTCCAATCGTGATGACTGAAAATACCGGACTAGACCTTATTTCGCTCAATTTAAAGCGCATTTTGTCAAGTCCTGTGATGATTTTGCAAACGTCGTGGACGCCAGTTCTCACGGCAGATACTTAAGCGGTTCCCGTAGAACCTATTGTTTTTTACTGCCCTTCCCAGTCCGATAATACCAAATATACTTCCAATAATTTAAATTTAGGCGTTCAAGTCGTTATATTTCATGTGCAAATTAATCCGATTCTCCGAGCTATTTCTGAGGACAGGATCCGCTCATGTGAGGAATAGGGCTCACACTTCGTAGATAGATAGATCTATTGCCATGCTCTTAAATAGTCCATCTTCATAGAAACTGGAGCCGTATGCCAATGCCTCAACATACTGACGTAGCCCCTAAGTCAGCTCATTTATCCACGACTAGGCAGTACGAAGACCAACTGCCACTCGATTGACATGTAGAGAGTCAAGGATACCTGCGCGGCCAGTATAACCGCGAGGTTGGTTTAGCCGTGTATGGTTGGTGGGTTTGATGCGTAATTTGATAATTGATTGCAAGATATTTGGCGAGTTTACTCAGTGGATGTTTCTAGGTCGCATAGTGGGGCCTAGTGCTTGTACTCGCAGACGTCATGAGCACCGTTACACTCGATGCTGGGGCGGTGCGTGGAGTCCCAGATGCCGGGCCCGCAGCGCTGGCACATGCCGGCCAGCGCGCACGGCACGCGCGCCAGCTGCCGGAACTGGTGCAGCAGACCGCGCGCCTTACGCAGGATCAGCCGCCCATCCATGTACATAGCTGGAATAAATGGAAAATTTATTTATTATTATTTATTTATTATTACCGGCGCCCAGCCTCGTCAAATAAGGTTCATAGTTGTAGCGGACTCCAAACTCCATAATGGATGAACAACTGGGTTACTAGCTAAGTCAAAGGAGAGGAGACAAGCAGTGTAATAAAATGGAACTTTTAATAAATACGATTCCTATTCGAAGACTGTTTACAGAATTATCTACCATGTGATACCAGTGGCGTGCACTCAGTTTTAAGCCAGGGTAGGCAGAAAATTTCACTCACCAAAAACACTTTGGTTTTGGTTCATCGTCTTGTCGACTGATAATGTAGGTAATTGCCAAATGCTAGCTCAATATCCATAGATTGACTGATTTTATAGACATATCAATTTACGGATATTCGAAGTGGCCTTTCGGCGCGTTTGTATGATGTTTTGTAATGTTTGTGTTATTTGCAAAATTTAAATGAAAGTAGTGAAAAGATGGTGGTGTAAGTATCATTTTTAATTTTTTCAATACACACACCATCTAAACATCTTTCACAGCCAATATTATCAAATTTTCACTCTATTAACAACGATAAATCCTAAATATCTGAGAGAGTAGTCACAAACACAACATAAATCAAACAATATGGCAACTTTTGACTATTGAAATTAGTATCTAGTAAAAAAGAGAAATATAATACGACAAAAAAATATTGCCACCAAAATGTATAAAACTCAACGAAAAAATGTTACTTTCTAAAATATTTGCATTGCTTATCAAACTTTTATTCGGAAATGTTCGGTAAGAGTCGTAATTTTTCGTGTTACATATAAGGAATTTACAAAAAAAGACACTGGCTTTTTATGCAGTTGTGTGCGTGATTTTTGTCATTGTGTGTCAGCAAAGCCCACGTAGCTACAGGAACGCACATACATTAAATCCGCATGACCGCGACTTACCACGAGAGCACACATACAAAATTTTAGAGATTCATAGTTTGTGTCTTTGCCGTGGCAAGGGCACGCGAGGGCGAGGCGGCGCTAGTGCAGCGCGAATCGGTGATGCTAAATAATCAAATTACATGTCGATCTTATCTTAATGATACCACCGGCAATCGATCGGTGGAGCTAATTTATGATTTAAGTTTTTATGTTATTTTGTTTATTGATAAAATAATATTGGATCTATTTATCAGACCTAGGGTAGGCAGTGTCTTTCTGTCTTTATGAAACGCACGCCACTGTGTGATACCAACACTTAAGCGACCAAAAAATTTTAGAAAATTACCAAACAAGAGTATTTTTTTAAGTAAAAAATTTGGTCAGAGTTTAAACCCTGTGCAGCTAGGTCGTCTGCTCAGACCGTATGATAGCCAGTTAGGTAAACAGTTGAAAGTAGTCCGTTTAAAAGATTTCCTTCCTACAAACACTGTCCACCAAAAAGCCTTCATAACAAAGCAAGACCTCCTTACCCAAAGAACTGAAATGCAACAGCATTTCGTCAGTGTTCAAATCCTGCGCGATCACGTCGTCTGCGTAGACCGCAATGATGGCCAGACAGAGGAACAAGTGGAAATAGTCCGTCTGGTAGTTGGCCCAGCACGCTTCCCACATGCGCAACGCCACTGCTTCAGTGAATTCCCGCTTGAAACACCTGGAATAAGAAACAGAAGAATTTAGTCAGGGCTAAGATCATTTTCAAAATGACCAGAGAATTGATTCCCTTTCTGCGGATTTTATTAGTATGCGAACCAACCAGGGCTAGATCTAGTGGTGAAGTCATTTGCTAGATTTGAAAGACGGCTTAAAAAATCTTTAGCTACTTAGCAGTTGGTATTTTTAACGGCACATTCTGGTAAACTCTTTCAGTTTGATATTAGTTCTCATGCCCGCGATATGAGAGCGATACAAAGATCAAAGTGTAGGTATGCACTGTACTTACAGTAAAATCCATCTGTGACAAAACAACAGTTCCATCGCATCTACGTGCTTCTCCAAATGCTTGTAGAAGTGTGGCAACATTATCCTGATCAGCTCACGAAGATAACTCTGAAAAAAGATCAAGTTCCCGTAATAAATAATCGTCTTACAGATTTATTATTAGTCCAAGTTAGGTAGGGGGTTAAAATTTACCGTCGCTAACTTTGAATACCTACCTACAAAATTTACCTCCAGAAACTACTGTGCGTTTCAACAGCATACTTTTCAGAAACTTTTGAATAAATTTTCAGGCGATATTTACATCTTGATAACTTTTTTGTACCTACATAGGTACTTATTACTACGCGAGTCTCATAACCTACGACTAATAACCATGGAACTTCTAAAATACATTTTAGAAATTGAGCGAAGCGCACATCAGTGGATTTTTGAAACGCAAGATATCTAAAAGGCAAGTCTGTATGTACGGAATTACGAGAGCCTATTCTTGGACTCATAAGTTTTTTTTTGTAACTTAAATAGTCGTACCTATTATACTTATTATATAAAAAAATCCTCTTCAATGTACACAAAATCTAGATAAGGGAAATCATTAACACCTAATGAACACAAGTGATACCTACTCATTTTTATTCACAGGTCGAGAACTTACCCAGTTTAACTACGACACTGACCCAATTTCCTATCTGAAAGCCTTTAAAGTATAAGTTAATAAATTATGTTCTTGTTTATTCAAAACGAATAACATATTAAAGTTACGTCAACATTTAAAAAAATAAGTAGGCATGTTAAGCTAATTGAATATTCCATCGATTGAGCTAATTGAATTAAGTCTGTGTCCTTCGCTAGAACTCAAAAATATTCGACATACTGATCTATCAGATCCGAAAGGACGATATTTTATATGTGTGTTCGGATGGAACAGATTATTGAAATAGAAATCGCACCTACAAAACATTAACGTCAAGTCCACCTTACAGAAGACCGCAGCCAAATAACAATCACTTCTGTGTTGTTGAGTTCCTTCGTGTGAGTAAGGTTTCCAGAGCTCCTGGGGGGTGCTACGTTAGTAGCAGGGGTCAAGCCTTCAAGGTAAGGGCGACAAGTCCAGTAACAGATTTATCATGCTGTACTTGTCACCCTTAAGCTAGGACCTCATTACCACTTAACACCAGGTGGGATGAGGTCAAACTTGAAGTGCAATATAAAAAAAAAAAAGCTTTAGTTTCTTTTAGTCGAATAGGGCAATCGAAATATATTCGTTAGAAACTTCGGAATAGATAATACTGTTCCCTATCTGGAACTTGACATTGCAAGGCTACGGGTTCAATTTGTGGATTGCCTTTATTAACCTTATCAGCTGCACTATATCGATTAAACGGTCAATGCTTACCAAGTTGTTATCCATATCGTTATCAGTAGGCGTGCATACGAATATCGCTCTCTGCATCAGTCCAACAAAACACCAGAAAGTCTCCGCTTCGCATTTAATTTCACAAAGAACTGGTGCCAGGAGATCGCTCATACCTTGTGTGTACCTGGAAATTGATAATGCCATACTTTCATAATTTTATTAAAACTCCAAAAAGAATACACGGCTAAGATGCATCAAGCTCGGATTTAGAGAGCCCTACGCACTTAGCATCTGGGGTCATACATCTTGAAGCTAATTGGATATTCTTAATTTGAAAAGCTGGCGTTGTATGAATATAAAATTGGTTAGGCCAACAAGACATTTCGCTCAAAAAAGTCTAAGAATAAGACAAGTAAAAGGTCTTTCGAGATCTATCTTTATCGGTAGCAGTACCTATTAGTAAAAGCCACATGAATCACGGGGTACTTTTTATTATATCTGCAACGTTAGATACTCACCCTAAAACTGGGTTATAAACAGCATAATTTAACAGGATATTCTTCATTATTTCGATATTGTAGTTATTCTCCCCAGCAAAGAATGGATTACCTCTATCTGTTCTAACTACATCTTTCTCTATAACACATTGCACAGTTTTCCAAAAGACCGCATGCTGTTCGGGAGTCATTTTTTCTAGTCGTCTCCTAGTGATTTCTTCGTATTCCCTCGTCCTGATTTGTAGTATTATTTCCCTCTCGTCGTAAGTTGAATTGTAAGGGTAGCAATGTAAAAGGAAGGGCCACACTTCCCTTCTAAGTTCTTTATCAAGACCACCAAAGAAGACACACTTTCTCAAGAACAAGTCATCTTCTATGACCCCTTTGCCGTTCATTACTTTACCGTAGAATAGTTCTGGGCTAATTTTGGGAACTTTCCCTTCTTCTGGATGCTGCTCCGACTTTTGTACCTCAGGGCGGCATACCATGAAATGACGATATGGTAGATTTGGTTCTTCAGAGCCTGTGAAACAAAATTGCCAATTAGTTGCTTTGGAACAATCTTTTGAAACTTCTTTCAGAACAAGAAACCGTTTAACGAGTTCATTGTTTTAGTGCCTAAAAAATGGTAAAGGATAAAAGAATGCGCTAAGCAAGTAACTACAGTCACCTACTTCTTATTATTGTGAATAGGATGTCACGCGCCAGTCATTATCATCTCAATGTGGAAACGAAGGAAAAGCTCGCTTTCTCGGAAGTTTGTTAACATTCATTTTAAAAAGAGAAAGTGTTATTTTTCATCGTCCTGAGCCCGGAATATGGAACTGATTTGGTCTATTTTGTAGGGCATTGACCCTTATAAGAAAATAACTGAGCCTAACCCACCTATATGGTTAGTTGGTCCGTACTTAGTTAGGTTTACCTATTTTATATTAAATCAACTCGTTTTACACGACGTAAGTATGCAGCATTACAATACCTACCCCTGACGAATCCTTTTTAAATACAACTTTCATCTACTCAAACCCACATTTAGCTAACTTATGGCTTTAGTTGTCTATGTAATCACCACATTACGAGTACCTATTATGCTGGTCTGAACTCATAAAACAGAATTCTTTGAAAGTATTACGGGGTTCTCTAACGACGCTCATGTGAACAAAGGTTAATGCAACTAGGGAAGGGTAAACGGGGTTGTGACTCCCTGCGGGAGCTGTCAGCCAAAGCATTTTGCTGTCTTCTAAGAGAAGAAAGAGTGATGTTTACACCTATTACGTAGGGGAAGCCAAGTGACCACTTTTTAGGCGTCTAACGTGATGATCGGATAACTCAAGGACCATTTTTTTGATAACTATCGACGCTTTGACTGGGGTTCCTTGGCGATGGTGGTGTAAACACATTGACAATGGAGACCTCAGAGACTATGACTTTTAAGTGCCCCTGATTACCGTCATTTGGACCACATCTTGCGTTTGAGAAAATTTGTGATGATAGATATGGCATAGCAACACTCTACTTACCTGGAGTAAGCTTTATGTTATGCAGGAGCGAATGCCATCTGTGCAGTACTTGTGCTAAGTGATCAAGGCCACCGTGGTGGAAATGCAGGATCTTGTACTGCGACTCACGAGACGCCACCACAAGCTGCCCGCACGTGCAGTTGTCGTCGTTGAAGAACAGCCGCAGAGACCGCATCTGACTGAGGTCTACTGAAAACCTGTTGATACAATCTGGGCTGTAAAAATCAGACTGTTTTACAAAGGTTTTTTTCCTAACTGACAATGACGTTGTCTGCGAAACTTTTATCGTGAGTGGGTAAGCGGGCGTAAGAAAGCTCTAATCTCACACCTAATGGTTCTAAGCAAAATTGTTCAGTCAGCACCACATCACGCTAAATAGGTACCTGTAGTTTGATAATACTTCTTATGTCCACAACAAAAGGCTGTTAGAATGTCTAAAGTTTATAGTCTGACGTGCCTTCGACTGTAAAAAGGTAAACGATGTAACATGATGGACGCCCTATGGTTTAAATACAATTGCTGGATACAAACATCAGACGTTTTCCCAGAGTGGGTATACATAGTTGTAACTATGTAGTCAGCAATAAAATCAAAGCAAACATTATTAGAAACAACTTGTTATTTCTACTAATGCTTTTATTATCGATTTAAATTGTATAGTGTATCACGCCAGAGCGTATTTAAGTATTTTGAATATTAAGCAGAAAAACGTGTCCCTCCCTACCTACCTAATTCATCCCTATAATATCATCTCCCATATTATTAGAGGACATGATATTTTTTTCTTTTCCTTTGAAACATGTTCGTTTATTAACTTCGACCTAAATCGGCTCAGAACTTTATGAAGGTTTCATAAAATAGTAGACAGCTTAGCGTACATACATCCATAGGTACCTAAAACACCCACTCAACTTGTCTCGTTACTACGTGTCTCTTTGCATAAGTAGAACATTTAGACTCTCTTGGGAATGTGTTACACGCAGAGCTCCTAACACGTCACAAAATATTTCCTTTTTGCACAAAGTTAATATTTTTGTGTAGGTATTACGCAAACGTATTGGTGGCTACTATCAAAAAGCGCGGACGTTTTGCTTAAATATATTCTAACGATCTCGAACAAAACCGGCTTCAACAAGATAGACAGAGATTAATTAACATATTTTCCGCTATGGGTTAATTTTACCGAAACAAAATATACCTCCTTTTTTAGGTTTTCAATACCTACTAAAACTAAAATGATAGCCTTTCCGACTGATGACCAAATAGCCCTATTCGCTTTAGACTTCCCCAGCCCACTCAGGGCAGCTTATTAACGCCACGGATTTTAAATTATAATAAGATAATACATATTACTTTATGTGTCCGTTCTTTCTTTCATAGAATAAATGTTTCCTTTTGATCGTTACAATTTTACACAATATTATATTCTGTGTTAATATTAAATACCTACTTATATTATTATGAAGACCGGCACCGTGGGCGTCGAAGTAATAAGCATTCCAAAGTGGTCGGAACTCGCGGGAATGTGGGGTAATGACGTCTCGGTATCCCGACTGGGGTTACCAGTTATTACGGATAAGTATTAGATTTAGAAGGATAAGGGCCTGTTTCACCGGTTACTGATAAAGCGTCAGATAGTTATCAGACAGATAGCGCTATCTGCCAGATAAAGGCTTCTGATAACTTTTTTCTGTTTCACCGTCTAACTGTCGGATATTTTATCTGACAGTCAAATATATCTGCCAGATAAAAGATGACGAATCCAAACGTCACTCTTTTGCGTTCCGTTACTCACAAGTATATTATCATCATGTAAAAACAAATTTTAAAAAGTGTTAATTCAAACGGTTTTTATTCCAAATTATTAATGTCAACTTTGTCTTATATTTTAAAGTATAATTTTGTCATTACAGAATGAAAATAAAAAAAAATCATATAATTACGTTTTCATTCCAAATGTGTTAATAGAAACGAAACGCAAACGCCATTTGTTTTGCGATTTGTTGTTGTGTTAAAGAAGTGTAGATTCCGAAAGGCTTTTGTTTTACATTTTCTTGTTCTTTTAACGTGGTTTATTATACAAAATGGAAAAACAGAAGCGTGAAAGGAGTAGTAATTTCTCTGCAGAAGAAACAAAGCTTCCGATATGATTAATAGATACGAATAAGTATCATTGAAAATAAAAACAGTGCCTCTTGGAAAGAAAAAGAAAAAGCTTGCAGGATATCCAAAATGCATTCTAAATTCATCTGGTTCAGTGTTTCGCGACCACAAACACCTTAAGCTGAAATATGAAGCAATAATTAGGGAAACTAGAAAGCAGAGTGCTATGGTTCGAGCTAATCATTACAAAACTGGTGGAGGAACCAGCACAGTTCCACCGTTTACGTCTGTGTCAGGATAAAGTCAAATCTATGATTCCTCTTTCTGTTGAGGGAAACGAAAGACAGTTTGATGGCGGATTTCGTTTTACCAAGTAAGTTCCACATTGATATTAATTGTTTAATGTCATATTTGAAGACAACTCAACAACAACCAACTAATTTCATATTCAGGTAGGTACTTCAACTTGGAGCTAATGTTATACTAGAAAAATAATGGTTGAATTAGCCCAGCGGCGGAGGATGCAGGTTCGAGTCCTGTCGGATACTGAGATGAGTTAATACTATAATATTACATTTATATTTAATATTCACATCAAGTAGATAAATCCATAAAAACATAATACATAAAGGAGTACTTTTATATTTTAAGATGAATCTGATAAGCCTGTAAGCTAACGGAAAGAGTGGAATCCGACAGCCCTTTAAAGTAATAAGCATCTAGTTTTTAGTAAAAAATGTCTAAAAACATGTAGATTTTTAATTAAAATTTTTAAATATTTATGTTATTTTCAGTTCTAAAAATGAGTACTTTCTATGTTGTAGGTAAACCAAAGGAAAAAAGGCTGTTTGGCACGTTATGTGAAGAAAAACTGGAACTGGAAGCCAAAATTCAAAATAAACTTATTACAGAGGAGCTGGAACTAAAACAAATTCAGAGAAAGCGTTTAGAGATAGAATTAGAACATAAGGGCATTATCTATGAATTAGATAAACAAAGCCTTCACCTAAAAATTAAATTATTAAAAAAACAATTAGGGAAAACTTGAACACACATGAAACAATGAGTGTTTCACATTTCCTATAAGCCACTAGTTTTGTAACCCTCTACTTGAATCTTAACACTTGTCATTCTAGTGCCCTCATAATCTACATAAAACAGTAGAGTTATAAGTTTTCATATTATTATGAAAAGTTTTGTTGTACTTTCTCAATAAATGTCAGATTAAGGGCACTGACACATGTTGTGCCAAAATGTATAAAATTATGTAATTAAATGACACAAATTAAATCCTACAGTTAATTTCATTTACAATGTTTTTACTTATTTGATGATATATACTTTTTTACCTGACAACTAAACTGTGTATCTTGGTGCAAAATTAGTAATAAGTTTAGCTTTTTATTTCTAAAAAAACTACTTTCGAAACGGAGGTAGCTTAATTTGATTTGTATAGATACAATTCATAAGTGGTAACTCATGTAATCTATATGAATAAATAGATTTGATTAATATACAAATTTTAATTCGCTATTGTTTCATTTTGTAATTTAGTAGAGTGAATTTGTTAAAAGACTGTTAACAGCCCATTTTGTAAGCCGAAAGCGATTCCTAAAATCTTAATCTTCAAGCGTTTCAAAATAATTTGGTCTTGTGTTAATTATTCGATTCCTACGGGGTCGCGTAATACGACCGAAAGCGTCGTCAAATTCGTTTTCTAAAAATTCAAATAAATCCTTGTTATAGTTTATGTGATAGGTACTTGTGACTGCAATCAACGCAAAGCACGTAATAATGTTCGAAACACAAAATTATTTTCGTCTTTTCACTTGAAACCTTTTTTATCTGTCAGTTAAAATCTTTATCAGCCACTTGAAGCGGCTGATAAGTTATCCGGTACTTTATCTGCCAGATAATGCTATCCGAGACCTGTGAAACCAAAATTTGTAATTTATCTGGCAGATAAGTTACGGATAGGCTATCTGGCACTTTATCAGCTAGTGGTGAAACAGGCCCTAAGTCTTGTAAATGATATAGACGGTATAGTAAAACTGGATCAAAAATGGTTTTGACCAAATTGTGATAGAATTTACATCAGAAATCCTGACAAAGAAAATCAAATTAAGATTTATTTATTTATTTAAAAACTTTATTGTACACAATAAAGTACCTACAACAGGTGGACTTAATGCTAGGGGAATTGACTATCATTCAACCTTTGGGTCGTGCAGAGAGTTTGTTTATGGGTGCGGTAATAGTGAAAAAGTGAAAGTTCAAAAAAATCATTATAACAATACAAAATTAAGATTATTTCTGCGCAAACTAGCTGAAGTGGTAGGGTCAGAATCTGAACATCCGCATAAATTAAGACAAATGGTGACCCTTTTCCTGACCCAAAGGGGCTTACTCAAAATTGATTTCATAAGTAGATTCATACTACTAGTTTTTATTAGACATGCGTGCTAGGGCGTCATATCTACTTAACCTAATAACCGCCAACTACTTCTATAGAAGTTCAGGATTTTCGTGCCGTCAACGCCACTACTTCTATAGAAGTTACTCATTGTACCTACTTTAATTAAATACCTTTACGGTGCATTAAACATTTGTTTCTCTTGTAATATTGTAAGATGGACAGGATTGAAGCCCATTTTTGTTATTTCGCCAAAAGAAACAGGCTTTATAGTGTTTTAAAACAGATAAAAACAAAAACGCCTGAAATATTTTGATGTCCCATACGCCAACGACTTCATATCAAGTAGGCTAGTGATGTGACGCGATAGTTGCATTCATTACAATCCTACATGTTTACTTTGTTTTGTTCCATACAAATATTCATAGATTTTATGATTGACAATTAATTCCGGTCTGAAAATAACGTATTACATAATAAATATTGAAATTAATTTATTTCACGAAGATCCTTACTAATATTATAAATCAGAAAGTGAGTTTGTTTATTTGTTCCGCTTTCACGACATGACTACTGAACCGATTGCTTTAAAATTTTGCAGACGTATAGAAGTCCGGATTAAATAATAGGTTACTTTTTATCCCGAAAAAAACTGATATTCCCGAGGGAAAACAAAAATATAGTTTGTTTGATGGATGGATTGATGGATTGGAAGGTAAAATATTGTAAACGAAAATAAACATGTAAATGTAGAAGCTAAATGATACGATAATGAATCCCCGAAAATGTGGAATTCCCGAGGGATGACGTACAATTTGTTTTATCGTCTAAACTGATTTTTACATCTACTTAGCTATATAATATAGTGTACCATTCAGTTTTTGTTTAACAACTAATCGTATCCAGCGTTACATCGCGCTTCTTAGATTTTTCCGTGGAAATGAGAAGTTTTCTTATAGTTGTGATTTATACCGCAATATAACCGAATTACACGCGGGCGAAGCCGCGGGCGGAAGCTAGTTAATTTATAATTTATTTAGAATTTTCGATATTGCAACACCCATCTCTACGCAATGACAAGATTTCAGTGCTACGAGCGCCACCAACTTCAATGCAAGTAAACCTGTGACGTCGTAAGCGTACAGGTGTCAAGGTCATTGTGTCATAGTGCCGGCCATTACAAACGTGCGCTCGTCTGTTTTTTTTTCGTACAATAATCATTAAATATAATTATCGAAAATATAAAAAGTAAAATATCAAAAGGTAAACTTATACAAACTATAAAAAGTTATTAAATATACGAATAATAACTGACCATTCATTCTTTTGTCTTACTTTTTACCGTAACATACTTGTTATGATTTATGAATACCGTACAAGAGCCGTCTTTTCTTTATTCAAATCGTCTAGAGAGATAGAGAGAGATTCACTCAAGGTGAAGAAAGAAACGCATAGACAACACTTCTATTTGAGATATTTATCTTGCCACGAGCGCCAACGACTTGATATGAAGTCAACGGACTACGTTATAAAATGAATAGTGAAGTGCCTTTTATAATAAATGTGTTGCAAGATTATGCATGTATTTTTGTCTATGATAATAGATACTCGTTTCTCTTACTAAAAATGTTCATAAAATAAAACAAATTACTATTATAATGTATCAGGGTTTATTTATATTTGCAAAATTTAATAAAAAATCTTGATTTAGACATCAATTTTTTTTATCGATATGACGTTATGCCACATCCTTGCTTTCGTACTATAGAAACTGTTATACATTTATACGTTGGCGTACAGCGGGCCACTACGTTAAAGATAGCTGGGCTGGGAAAAGGTTAACTAAGTAACCAATAAAGTACACGGTCAAAAGCGCGACCACACACTTTGGATTTACATTTAACTAATATACAAGTGTACCTAAGTGTTTACAGTGATGTGCTGTCGACCGTACAATTAATCCGACATGGGTCCCTCATGATGCCTTCGTAGTACGATGGCAACAACGTGCAAACGGTACCGAAAGTTAAGTTACGCACGCTGCAGTCCGGTGTGCTCCGGTATCCGATGTAATCAGTTACATGAAATTCAATGACATTTTCCACGAGCAACTTCGTGTACGTTATACCTAGTCCCTCCTAATAACTAAATAAGTATTAGTCGATACGCATAGAGGCCATTTTGAGGCTGATAAAAGGCCTGGGGCCCTAGTCCCAAAAACAAAATATGTGGGATCCAAAGACAGAAAGCAATTTTTAAATAATAAACCACGTTTTTATCCAGAATTTTCGATTAATCTTCAAAATCGGAACCTTTCATTTGTTCGTTTCGTTTTTGGTAGTTAGCCTTCTGTACCCAGCAGGGTGACATAAAAAGCTAAAATATTCAACGCTAATTATATCACCCTAATCCTGTCAAATATTTAATCTGATCGTAGGTAATTAACTATTGTTAGCTCATTAAGTTTACAGACGGAACGTCTTTTTTACGAATCAACAATGTGTCTTTTGCTTTGAAAACCTCGCGGCTATTTAGGTAATGTTTTTATAATGTAAAGTAATAAAACCACGTCAGACTACCTACCTACTATTTCGACTTTACCGCGCACCCTTATGCCCGGGGGCAGGATTTCAAACAATAATAAAATCGTTTTCCATGGAGTGCCTACGTTTCTTCATACCTGCCTATTCTGACTATTATTCCTACATGTCGTAGATATTTTCTTATAATCTGAAAAAGATATTGTTTACCCAACTTTGTGAAATCATTTAAATATAGATAGGTATACTAATAGTTGGGTTGAGCATTGTGCTTAACAATACCAAGGGAACTAATTACCGCTGCTATACTTCTTCTTTAGTAAGCCATATAGCTACAGCCAATTTGTGTAGGTACCAAAACATATTAGTAGCATTATTACCATAATTTATTAGATACGAGCCCAAGCCTTTTGTTGCGAGAAATACAATCGACAGTCACGCAACTTTCTAAAAATAAGTAAATATGGATAAATTATCTAACAACCGAAATTCGGAATAATATTTCCATCTCTAAGCTTCTTGGCGTATTGACTGTGCTACTGGATATATAATATATTTAGGTAAGTCATATTAGTAAGTATAACATTTCGTGCTACCGACCAACCGAATCACAATTTCATATTTGGGATGGTTCGGGCACAGATATAATCTGTTCGGGAATAGAACCCGCGACTCAACTTTTGTACTGCACTCTCAACGCATACGAATACCTAAATTGTATAAAGATAGATAGCTATACACTTTTTTGCACAGAAAATTTACAGAAATTGGATTTTCAAACATATTAAAGTACAATTTAGGCGGTCTTATTGCCAGAAAGCAATCTCTTCCAGACAACCTTTAGGTTGAGGAAATATTTAGACGATATAATGCTCATATTTACCACAGAAATATAAGTAAACCCATTAATCCGAAATAAGTATCAACTGAGTTTTTCTCCCGTATCATCTCGGTGAAAAGAGTTGTAATAATGTAACCTACACGAATAAAAATATTTTTGCTTTGACTTTTAATTACAGTTTCCTGAAATCGCTTTATTTTTAATCAAAAGGGCTCAAGATTTCTCACAATACGAAATTTCGGCAATAGCTTTAGGTACCTAACAACGATCCAATAGGATTTATTCATACACATAACAATCAGTTACGAAATTTTATGATAAATAAATATCTACCAACTTACTTGTTTCGTTCATATTAAATTAGATCATTAAAGTACATTTTGTTATTATACATTGCATTACACGTTGTAATTAAATACGCCCAGGAAACCATGCATGCGTAACAAACTAAAATATCTAGTTTTTATCAGCGTAGGTATACCTACCTATGCTATAACTATTGTAAAGAAAGCTAATTAGATACTTTACATAATAAACATAAATCACAAGTGACCTCCAGTCCGCCAAACGTCAGCGAATCATTCCTAACTCAATTTATGTTACAAATTGAACATCATTTATTCGGCAAGGTGGGATCACGACCTGCCAAAGATTGCAGGCAGATGCTGGTCGAGACAAGCTGAAGACACGGCGCGATGGTGCTAATATGCGTATAGAACTAGTATAGTCTAATTGATGATGATGGAAATTTTTGAAAATCCAATCGGAATATCGCACCCTTAGATGAAAACTCCAGGAACTCAAAAATTATGCATTTCGATTATATGGCATTTGAGAATTCGTGTCTCAAACGGCTACACTTACATTAACTCCCAAAAAAGTTAATTTCACAAGCTACAGAACACATTATCCTCGAGAATGCCTCTTTAGACATTTAAAACCAGTGCTATTATATATTTTTGAAACATTTTTCCGTCATATCCAAAAAAATATATTTTGAGTTCCTGGAATTTTCATCTAGGGGTGCGATATATCTTTAGTCGGATCGGAAAAAATGTTTTATGGCAGGAACTAGTGTGATGAACTAACCTGCGACATTTCAAAGGCGCTCTCCTTTGCGGAACAGGCGAACTCTGTACACTATCCGGGAACACCAAGTTGTGCTTCAGGGCCAAAAACTCAGGAGTGCTCATCCAGTTGGGATTGCCCTCATCGCACGAGCTCATCGACAACGACCTGATGAACCGGTCGCCCGACACAGAATCCGGGGTCAAGTCTACGTTCTCAATGTTGGGATTCGCAATAGTTATGTTCACAGAAGTCATGGACTGCGAGCGAACATGCTTGTCGTACATAAACACCTCATCTTTCGCTTCGTCCTTCTCAAAGCTGCTAAACATATTATCTTTACCGGACTCCACCGACTTCACCGTCGGCTTCGAGCTCGTCGACAACTCGTCCTGAGTCGTGTCGTTGTGTGTGTACCGCGTGTCCGATGATTTTATACTTTGTTTATCGGAGTTAGAATTAAGACTAGTCGTTTCTGAGGAATCGGAGAATGCGTTTTCGTTGTTCGAGTCTACTTTAGTCTTACCATGATTTTGCTTAGGGATAGCTTTAGGATTACCAGATTTTGTTGTGCCGTATCCGAGCTCATCGCTTGGGCTCGTCTCGACAGCAGAAGGGCATTTCCTCAACGTAGAATTAGGTATCCAGTTCAAAAAGAGCGTAGGTCGTTTGGCGTTGTTATGCTGGTCGGTAAATACTTTAGTGGTAATCGTCAGGTACCCGGGATGGTGTACAATGTCCAATTCGTGCCTCGCTATTGTCGGCGGATGTACGCACACGTTATTCTTGCAAAACAATATTTCGTTGTCGACGTAATCCGGCGGGTCCTCCTCCTCGAACTCCAGTCCGAGGAAGTAGCTCGATGCCCGTTTTATTAATTCTGGCAGCGGCATTATGTTAGCTGGCTTCACATTTCAATTATTGAGAGATTTGCAACGTATGTGACGCGTTATCACTCGCGACAACCTCATTCAAGCGTAGCTCTGCGTGTACTAGCGCATGTAAACACCTACAGCTATCTTGATAACAGTATTGATCGCGCGAGAACAGCGCCGGCACTCCACGACGTCACAGCTGTGAGCTTGTGAGCCACAATATTCAAACGCTTTGCTAATAAATGCGGCGACCTTTGAAATACAATAAGCCAAATTTATCTGGAAATAAGAACTTCTAAGAATTTACATAAGATTTTTATCGTGCGAACCAGTTGTGCAAATCAATACCTACCTACTTACCTACAACTGTTGATGTAGGTTCTATCTATCTATTTAGTAGTAGGTACCTACCTACATTTAAAAGAGTAGTGCGAATAGGTCATGTTATGTAATGGAAAGTATAAAATTAACATACATAAGTGCTACCTCATGTTCATCATGGTAAAGAAATGTAGGTGAACACACTGGGGGGTAGCTTTTATAAAAAAAGACTTATCTTTAATACCTTTTAATTTTTAAAGGGTGCTTCTTATTTTAACCAATAAAGTTCTATTATTCATATTTAATAATAATAGGTATGTAGGTACGAGGCATACCTACTGCGACGCAGAAAGGGACAGAGAAGCTACCACTAGACCTAACTGAAGCTTAAGGGCCTTACTTCTATTTTTAGATTCAACTTCATGGAGCTTTAGCGATGTCGTTACCCATCTAATACTTAATAAGGTAATTATACTATTAATAGCTACCTAGGTTCCTCGTTCATGTATTTTATTGAATTACACTGTGACATTTATATAAAGGAAATAAGAAACAACGATCTTATGGCACGATATATCTATTTGGTACCCAATAATTTATGTTGATGACAAAGTATAGGGTAACGAATTAAGTAAAAGACACCAAACGTTTTATAATTTGGGTACAAAATGTACTAAATGTATATTATTTTACAAAAATATAGGTTACAAACTATTAGACATTTCAAACGTCCACTTAATTGGCGCCAAAGAGAACCAAAGACAGATTAAAAATTTAAGGAGGTTACGCAAACTAACTGATACTTCGTTCTTTAATTTCTATAAAGTAATTTATCTCTAAAAGAACATCGATATAACTAACTTTAAAGGGATCCTGTTTATGGCACTCTACTATACACTTCTATATTTAACACGTTTTTTGTAATTTGTGCTTAATGTAGTAGAATGTCCATTTACTGAAGTGACGAGATATAAAAAAATAATAACAAAAACGATAATTTATACATTTCATGATAATCAAGTCAGGGATTTAAATATTTATTCAAAAAGGTTAATTTATGCACTGCTTTAGGAGAAACGGAACGTAACTTTTTTTGCACTAGAGCCGCAAGATGGCGCTTCCATTGCATAATTAATTGACGCATGCGCCACACATTGCAATCAGCTGTCAGAAAGAACATCACGTAAAAACAAAATTATTTGTGTCTTTAGATAATTCCCGTCAATATGGCGGGGCAAAATCCAGGTTCGCCGACTGACTTTCAGTATTTTTACGAAGATGAAGTGTATAAAATCAACAATCGCGGGCAAGTGGTCTTCGGCCTCGTACTCGAAAACTACGAAGGTATCTCCAGTGATCAAGAGAGCGACATTGAGGCAGCAGTACAAAAAGGCGAGATTCGCGTTGTATGGCATCCTTCCGGCACAGAACGAGTCATATCCGAGAAGTCGGTAAGCGGGAACAATTTCATAAAACCTCTGACTAGGCGCCGGCCCAGTCATACGTCTTAAGACGGAGTATCGAACAATAATAAATTAAGTCCTTTTAATGGGCCCAATAACCCCTACACCTAGGACTAACCCTTTATTTTATGCATGAGGTAAATGTTAGGACAATGTACATGAGGGTAATCTAGCATGCATTTTATGATTACCCACATTTTCATATGTTTTCATAATAGATACATTACACTTGCTTAATACAAGGTTAACATAGGAACATAGTTGACTTTTACCTTTAACAGTGCATATCATAATAAGTGATTTGATATGTATGTGCAAATGGAAATGTTTTCTTTAAAATTTTGTTAACTATATTTTGGCACCTACCCGCTTAAATAATTTTTGCAGTAATTTTGCAAAAAATATTTGACAAAATAACAAATAATCTCTGACTAGTTAAAATGGTGGATTCCTAGACTACATGATCACAAATTATTGCTTAAATAAATAAAGTGTTTGAAGTTTCTTATTTTACATTTTGAGAAGTATTATTAAATACATAGCAAAATATATAAAGGCCTAAATGGAAATCTGTCAAAATCCTAATAATATGGAACCTACCTATAACTGGAAAAGATTTGACAATTAATTCTAACTGAGGCATCACAATGCACATAATGAGAGATACGCAAGTCCAAATATGAACCATATAATTTTTAATACTGTTTATAGATACATTTGTAACTTAAATAGTATTAAATAATATATCAAACAGTAATAGAACACAAATCACAGCATACAAAATTGCTAGTGTGATGTGCTTATTTAGCAACCAGTCATTAAGGAAATTAATAATTGAGGAAAATTGTGAGTGGAAAAAATACTGTTTTAATTTAGTTACTCATCATGACAAAAATCACACCTGAACTTAAATATTTTGTTAAAAACTTTTGTTTTTTAGCACATACCTAATTTGTTTTGAGTTGCTGTAACTTTTGAATAAACAAGAGTATTTGAATTACTAATATTATAATTGGAAAAGTATCTTTCCCTCTGCCTCTTGTGCTTTCACACCAAAACTATTAAACACATTTAAGGCCCAATACGAAGAGAATTAGCGAAACTTCATGTATTTCTGTTCACTACAACGATGACCTCAAGTAATTCTAAGCATTAAATCACTTTTTGTACGTTTATTCAGATATTTTACAAGGCCTTCTTGAAATTTTAAAATAAATGAACATATAAAAATTATACCGTTTTTAAAAAATGTTAAAAAATGATTTCTTCAAATTATTTTTCTTCCAAAACTCTGTAAATATATATTTAGAAAAAAATATTTTTACTAAAAAATGTTAGGATTGTGATTCCAAAGGTCGCCGCCTTCTTCATTTTTTATATAATCTATTAGTTATTAAAATAATTCATTTTAAACACAAACGCCTGATTAAATTGCATAATTCTTAGATTTCTTATCTTAGATAAGTTTGCCGTTCAGGTGCTTCGATGTGTAGTGTTGACAGGTGACGGCAGTTAGTTGTCTGTTTTGAAAATAGTAAATAAATTGGTTTACACGCGTAGTCTTTACTATAACGGTGAAATAATGTTAGGAAAAGAAATAAATATTACCTAGGGGCTAAAATAAAAAGAGTTTATTACAACAACGCAGCTCGAATTGCGAAAATTCCATTTTGAGATTATATTTTTTGTAAAATACTTTTTTGTTGGGAGGCTGCTTAGGCTGCATTTTTAGGGTTCCGTAGTCGACTAGGAACCCTTATAGTTTCGCCATGTCTGTCTATCTGTCTGTCCGTCCGAGGATAATCTCAGAAACCGTTTGCACTAGAAAGATGAAATTTGGTACAAATATGTATATTAATCACGTCAACAAAGTGCAAAAATAAAAAAAAATAAAAATTTTTTTTTTAGGCTACCCGCTCTGCCGGTGATGTTGTGGTGGTTCTTAAAAATTTTCCCACAGCATTACCATTAAGGCGATGAGGTACCCCGGGGGGTTTTAGTGGGTAGGCCTGTCCTTTTTAGGGCAGGAGAGTCCCACACACGCCGTCACCTCCCTCGGGTGACGGTACGGTGCGCCAAGCATTTCCCCCCGCACAAAAAAAAAGGGTACACGTAAATTGGGGTGTGATTTTTTTTTTATTTCAATCCCAACATGTGATGTATCGTTGGATAGGTATTTAAAAATGAACAGGGGTTTACTAAGATCATTTTTTTATATTTTTAATATTTTGGGAAATAATCGCTGCAAAAGAAAATAAAATTGTGTCCCCCCCCCCCCCTCTAACTTTTGAACCATAAGTCAAAAAGTATGAAAAAAATCTGGAATATAGAACTGCATAAAGGCTTTCTAGGAAAATTATTTTGAACCTCGTTTTTGAAATTTTTGAAAAAATATTTTTTTAACTAAAGTTGTAATTTAAGGATACTTAAGTATTGTGATGCTTTGAAAACTACGGAACCCTACACTGAGCGTGGACCGACACACTTTTGGCCGGTTTTACTTATTTAAAATAGCCAAACTGATCATTTATACGTTTCTAGGCAAGTGAGAAACTCAAAAATGCAAATCGTCGACGCGCGTGCAATGCCGCGTATGTAGCATTTGCCATAAAGATTAAATTTGTCTGTTATTTCATATTATTTCAATCCAAATTAGAACTTACGGGTAAATGTCATTACACGGTATTGCACGCGAGTCGACGAAATATCACAACCGAGTCGGAAAATAATGAACAGAGGAAGTGCAAACACAGAGACGGCAAATAATGTCATATATTGTCATAGGGGTATGATTGACTGCTTGGAATTGTCTAGTAAGAGTTAACACACTCAGGACCTAACCCCCACTATGGAGAAAACAGAATGAAGTTTTTAATTTTTTATTTTTGCAATTTTTACAACGACATTTTGTAAGATTCACAAGAACAATAATTTCAAAGTACGTAAAGTTATTTTTCGTACGTAAGAGCTCTTGCCCAAAAATTTTTTTTTCGTTTTTTTCGTTTTAATGGCCTATGATACGCCTACACATTTTTTTTTTGTAAATTTTGTACTTAAAATAAGACTTTTATAGCACAAAATTCGTTTATTGTAGGTAAATTAAATACCTTCATATCACATGAATAACAAAACACGCGTCTATTGAACATAGCTGGGCACCGTTAATCAAATAGTTAACTTCGTTAATCGTTAATCCGTTAATAAAAAAGTTAGCTTCGTTAATCGTTAAAACGTTACATTTCTGAAGAATTAACGCAAGTTAACGTTAATCGTTAATCTGTTAAAATATAATCCAAATATGAATGAATGGTTATCGATTCTCACTAGGACCTGGAATCCGATTCCATGTCTTTGATTATCCGAGTCCATGGGGTTTGATCACTGCACTGCTCAGTACATTTTTTCAATTTACCTAATAGGTACTAGCTGTTATGACTACGTTCGCGTGGACTACAGGGTTTTCCATATATATGTCGCAGTCATCTGGTTGAAACAGCTATTTGATTGAATCACTAGCGTGTTTATTAAATGACGACATTTAATTGAATGACTAGGCCGAACGTTGAATGAATAAGACTCACTGAACGTCCAACAAGTTAGCGGATTGTAACATAGCCCTTTGAACATAGCGGACGTAATCAGTCAGGTGATTGTAATTTAGTTTTTTTTTTCCACTGCGGCGTTAGTGCTCATCAAAACAAAGATGGCGTCAAACAGCTGGTACAGATTAGTTATGTAACGAATATAGATTTTTAGGCATTCGCGAATGCGAATGCGAATGCGAATATCTGCCGTTGATATTCGCGAATGCGAATGCGAATGCGAATATTCACTTTTGAATATAGCGCCACGAACTTCGGGTATCGTTAATTAGAAAAATTCCATAAAGAAAAACAGTGCGCATTCAGTAGAATTACAACATCTTCCCAGACATGTATTACATCAGAGGTTAAACAGATGTCGCTTTAAGAGTTATTTATAAAACGAAACAGTGTGATAATAAATCTATGAAGTTTTTGGCAGTTGATAAATTAATAGGTAATATGATTGCGTTCTTCCCCCTGAGTTCCGCATCTTGTTGTGATGGGGAGGATCAGTAACCATGTGGTCCGGGACCTTGAGGCTGGCCTTGTCACCCAGCCTCCGATACCGCACAGGGTGAAACAAAGACGGATCCCAAGCTGGGCCGCGGAGAGCATGTGGCTCTCTGCGGCAAGCCCGCAAAGGCAGAGGTGGATCGCGGAGGAAGAGAAGGACCGCGGTGTGTCGTTGCCGGCATCCGTGTCCTCCGTGACCCGGCAGTGGCACGCGGGGCGCAAACCGCGTCGTAGTAGGGTCGCGAAGGAAGAGGAGGATACGGTATTACATTTACCGGCCTCTCGATCCTCCGCGGCCGGTGGGTTTCGGGACTCCATCTGACTCTCGGAGGGAGAGCTGGATTGAGAGTCTCGGGCGTCCGCAGAGGCGGTAGGCAGCGGAGCCGCACAGCAGATCCGCTGCTGGGACCGGAGATGCCAGGCGTGGAATAAGCCTGACGTCCGTTACCTCCCGAGGGGTTGAGGGGTGTCAGGTGGCCTGTCACCCTCCAGCTGCGTATTGCGCGGCGAGGTACTATGTAAAACGGGGGACTATGTAAAACGTTACGAAGCGGTCCAATAAAAACTTAAGCCAAACCGTACGGTTTCCGGAGAACCCTTCCCGATCCGACATGTTGAAATCAAATTAACAAAATGAATCTATTCGCAGCTTTCTCACTCGCACTCGCTGCCATGCAGTGAATAGTAGGCATTGGATGAACGATTAACGGACTTCCTGATTATTAACGGAAGTTAATGAGTCCGTTAACGGTTTTTAAAGTTAACTTAAAAGTTAATCCGTTACTCAAAATGTTAACTTCGTTAATTAACGATTAACGGATTAACGAGTTAATGCCCAGCTATACTATTGAATATATTTGTTTCTTTGAGTACACCAAAATAAACGTGTTAAATCAATCTGCCGCTTGTGTCTAACCTTTCCTCTGGGTAAAAACTCCTTTAAAAAAAAAGACACGATTATTCGTGTAAAAATGGAAGCTACTTTTATTAGTTATGCTTCATTGCAGACCGCAAAAATTTTAATACAGCTATCCTAATATAGAATTATTATCTTTTACTAATCTGTAGAATAACCGTGCACCGTTTTACTACACTTGTATGCTTCATTTATGACACGAATAAACGTGCAGTGATACATTTCTGTTAACAAGTCACAAATTTTTCACTAGAATAATAAAATTATATGTTTTTTCTTGAATACTGAGAAAATCGATAGATTTATTTTCTTAAAAAATATATGAGCTGAAATATGTTTAACCTTTAATATAATTTATACATTAAATATATCTATTCATTACGTCATTAAAGTAATGTGATTTCAAACGTTTTTATGGTTTCCTGAAAAGTTGTAGTTTTTCGTTTGCACGTTTATTCGTTGGAGCCATCGATATGTTTGTATGTATGTAACGAATAAAGTACAAAATTGATAATCTATTGGTACTTACTAATATTACAAAGTAGTAAGATTTAAGAAATTAATACGTACGCAATGCTGTCTCTATTGTATTAGTACTACATGGCATTCGCTCTTACTAGCACCGCACACTCGTGCTGCGCTAGCACGAGCTAATGCCAAATGCGTTCAATAGACGGCGCGCGGTTCGCCGCGAAACGGGTAATGTCAATTGCTTCGTATTGGGCCTTAAGCAAAATTTGGTGCGCTGACAGCCAGAGAAAGAACTTTGTTGCATTAACATTTATTGAGTCAATACAATAAATACACATGTATGTGTTCTATTTGCAAAGAATTTGATGTGATTACTGGCAAATTATCTTTTTTTTTTAAATGCTTTAAACTTGTAATATCTTTCAAATGGAAGGCCTGAATTGAATCACTTGAAACATTATACATATGAAGTAATTTACTTTGATTCAGTGTTGGTAAGGATTAATCCCAAAAAAAAAATGAATTGTGTTTTCTACCAGCGGTATACATTTTTTTTGTAGTTTAACTATATTAGTTAAACAAATGCTGTCAGGACATTTTTTGTAAATGATGGTGTACACAAGTCTTACAAAGTTAATAGCTTTTGCAAAATATTTTATGATCAGTCCTGCATTTTATATGTATGAAAGAAAATACATCCATTATAATATTAGTGTAGACAGTAATGGTCTAATTTAATTAGTAGCTGTACGTCTTACCCAGAGGAGTGTTTACAAGGCTTTAAAAAATGGGAGACTCTCCACTAAACCACCCACACCTTGTATTAATCTATTTTTAGCAAACTTGAAATATTTCAAAGAACCAGAAAAAATTCATTTCCCCTTGCGTTGCGGGGTTGCGGGGCCCGAACCCACGACCTTCACGTATCGCGCTCGCTGCCCTTTCTACACCCGCACCGCAACGGGAGATGAAATTTTTCTGTATCCTTAAAATATGTCGTACGTAATAATACCGAAATGCTTAGCAAGTTGTAAAATTCTCAGGTGGGACTTGCGGATCGTTCCTTGATGCCAGGCGATGTGGTGCGCCGCCTAATCGCTGGAAAAGACACACAGCGTGGCTACTGCCGCGACATCGTGATGACCGCAGCCCTACAGATCGTCGGCACCAAGCACGTCATACCCAACGTGGCTAGCGAGCGCCTGCAACCGCTAGAAGAGTTCACTCCTGATCTGGCTGTGTGTCTGGACTCTTGGGTTGGGACTTCTAAGGTGAGAACTTAAATTACATCTTAAGGGCATCTAGACCTGGTGCTGTCGACGTTGTGAGGACCGCAGTCCTTCTGATCGTCGGCACCAAGCACTTCATACCCAACGTGGCTAGCGAGCGCCTGCAACCGCTAGAAGAGTTCACTCCTGATCTGGCTGTGTGTCTGGACTCTTGGGTTGGGACTTCTAAGATGAGAACTTAAATTACATCTTAAGAGCATCTAGACCTGGTGCTGTCGACGTTGTGAGGATAATAGTTGTTTAAAAACTTTTATTATTGACTTGTGGAAACCATATAACAAGGCAGCTTGTTTGTTTTTATTTTAAGGGAATTTCAGTACAACTCGTCCAACTCATTGTTTTAGGAAATTTTATTTTACGGTTTTGTTTAGATTTTCAACTCTATTCTCAGGCGGTGCACAGCAAGCTTCGCTTAGTATCAGCGGACGGGTCCCGCCTTGAGTACCCGGACCTTGACAACTGCCCCCTGGAGGACTACTCGATGCGCCGGCGTCGCTCCACTCCGTACTCCTCGTCTGAGTTCTATCCGGGGCAGGTGGTGTTTGGCCCGCTTGGATCGCTAGACACCGCCAACTGGCTCCACGTCACTAAGGAGATGAAGGCGGCCAGGAAGCATAAGATGCATGATCACAAGGTAAGTGAGCATACAACGCCTTTAATTTTAAACAGTCAATAGGAAAATAGTAACCACATTAAATTAAACCTTATGACCTTGACTTACTAGAGAAAACAAGAATTTAGATACTCTATGCCTGATGAAGATTTACTATCCAAAGAACACCTTAATTAGACAAATGGTTTGGCTCTACTCTGTACACTTAGTTCAAGTTCTTACTCAGGGAACAGTGGTAATTATCTATATCCAGTGATAATACGGGGTTTTAGTAACAAGTTGACAGTTATTTGATTTGCCATCTGTCGTCAAAACAAAATTTGTTTTTCGAAGATTTCTTTTTACATGTATGTACATTATTAATGGTGACAGTGGGTTCGTTGAACGACGGCCCCTTAATTGCGCGTGACCTGACTCGTGCTTTACTTACAATTTTTTTATATAGGACCATCGAATGTCTAGACCAGTCCAGCATTTCAAAGTGTCTCTAGATCTTCCTCATATCTACAGTCTACGGATTGAATCGATTTTTATTAATTGGATCTACATGTTTTCCAATACCACTAGTTTACTGTGGAGGCGGTGGTTACGGAAAGCGTGAGCGTGCACTGGCAGTGCCGCGCGCTCTGCACGCACCCGGCCGACTCCGCAGCCCCTCAGCAACCAAAGTTCCTGGTGGAAGGTATGATAATGACACCAAGAACTCTGTTCACACTATATGTACCGCACCGCTGTTGTCAAGGGCTGGTCTATATGATTCTACATATAAAATCCTGCCGCTCCTGATCCAGGGCTGGCAATAGGCACTGAGAAGTGCGGGGTGGTTTTAATGGTTAGTCTCTACTATACCAGATCGAGGGAGTCCCACATACGACGTTACAATTTACCCAGAAGCGGTACGACTACCAAAGCATGTCCCTTCCTTAAAAGAAGTACTGATCAAGCACAGTTTTAATTTCTTTTTTTTTACTTCAACTTCAATGCTTCATGTTTAACGTCTTCAAATGTTTAATAATATTTTGTATTTATACAGGCGAAGATTTGAAGAACTTGAAACTCCTGAATGTCTTCGAACCTTGTACACTGCAGGTCGGTGATAGGAACTTTCTCACCATTGCCTCAGAGGACACATTTATCAGCAAAAAGCAGTGGCGCAAACAACAAAGTAAGTACTCAAAATAAATAAACTGATCTGAAAAACAATCTCCGCAATTTATGTAGATACAATTTTCAATGTTGACTTCAACATCAACAGTGTAAATGTTTCAAAATGTACCTACTCTCGTATGATAATCTTGTTATGCTGACGCACAAGTTTACAATGAAGAGGTATTTTCGCAACCTAAAAATGCATAATTCAAAAGCGTCGGTCCAAATGCTGCGTTTATGGTTCAGGTTTGCATAACACTGGCGACTACGTCGTCCCGTCTATTATACTTTATAATACCATACTAACTCACATTCAAGTTGATTTTTAACCTCAGGGAGCGTCCTATATCCTACTAATGTTGTCACGAAAGGTTTTAAAAATTTATGAAAGAATCTTTGATACTCTTTCACGCAAAATCTGCTGTTGCCCAGTTCCAATATTTGAAAAACGATTCGTTCTAGTTACGGGGAGTAATAAATTATACGAGGCGTAAGCTAGAAGCGACAGACGGACGACTGATGACAGCTGTATGGAACGGTATTATTTAATAACTCTTATTAGGTCGTAGAAAAACGGATAATCATTTTTGACACATTACTAATCGTAAAATATTGGAATGAATGGATTTTAATCAACTTTGGTAGAAATATGGATGAGATTCTAGATGACCATGAAGGATACTCTTTATCCCAATAATGTGAACGAAGACGCGTGCAGCAGCTAGTATATGAATAAGGAACATATTCCACTCCTTAAAATATAGAGTAAATCTTTATTTTTTTTTCATTAATCAGGTAAACACTACAGAAACCTGCGCAAACAAACGCGACCTCTTAAAAAGCCGTCCAAATCGGAAACCAACTGCCCAGACCACATGCCGTCGAGGCCCAAGAAGCGGGCCTCCGCGCACCGCAAGCTTAAATCTACTGATGTGAGTTTATCAACCGGAAGAATATTATTGCACCAATGCTTAAAATGCAACGCCTGCTTTTAAATAGGAATATTCTCTTGCACAATGAGTTCTGTATCCCGATAATTGTTTTCAATTACTACTTGATCGCGTGCGTTTAATGTTTAAGCTTTGTGAACGCAATTCCACCTACGATTGTAGACTGCTGTGAACTTTGTGTGTATCTTCGAAAGTTTTAAACCTACTTTAAGTTTATATTAAAGTAACATAATTTCAAAGCTATCTGATCCTAACATAAAAAAATTAAATTTGGTATTAAAATATAATATTACTGCCTATTTTTAATCAAGTTGGTGTAACCTCAATCTTGCTTAACGGGAGGCGTAATTGAGGCCTACGACAGGTTTGCCTAGAAGGCATTTAATTTCATTAAGGAATATTTCGGAAACTGTGTAATGATACGCCTAATCTTAGTAAGTGGTCTAGGTACAAACTTTAAAGTACTCTAAATACCTAAAACATGCCAGATTTAGTTAATGAATTTTGTTGTTCTCAGAACGAGATGGAGGTTGATCACGCGGACGATAAATTAGAGTCGCTGGACGACGCTCTAAAGGCGGACGCCACGTGCCCTAGCATCAAGATTGAGCCCAGCGGCGACACGTCCCTGCCCATGGCCAGCAGCCAAGAAGACACCGCTACTGAGGAGAAGAACGACTCTGGCATCAGGTATTCACTCATTACGTAACATAAATAAATGCTCTCAGCCACTAACATATTGTCGTCTCGTTTCAATTGAGACAGAGCTTATATCTTGGGCACTACCATTTTCGCAGAGTCAACTAAGTAATGTGCCTTCCTTTTTTACAATAACAATCGTATGTTTGTTTATTACATACCGGTATCGGTTTTGATGTGACATACTTTATTGATTAGAAAACAATGAGTTAATTAGTTCAAACAATTAATTCAAAAAGAAAGCTACTGAATTGAGAATTTCATTAGGTCTTAATTGCAAAAATTTTTTTTCCCAAAACCATACCTCAATGCTTTATTCGTTCAGGGAATATGATATCTTTTGTCTCTATATTAACAAGGTATTTGTAAGTTACATATAAAAAAAACTTCTTTGTTCTTGGTCCCCTACAATAAAAATACGTCCTCGAAAACATAACTCATATTATAATTTATCATTTTAGCCCTGAACCAACACGTGAAGACAGTTCGCTTTTGAACGGGGACAGTAAGTCGGAGATCGGGCTCAACGACGATGATTCCGACAACTGGGAGAACACCAGCAGCGACGGTAGTGATACTGACAGGTTTGTTAATTCTTTTTGTTTTAGTCAATACAATCTGAAATACATGCTCTAGTGAACCAATCAGAGCCAGTGCATAGTAATTCTACGAGATTTTGGGTGGGAAGAACTGTAACGATGTGTTCGATGACACTACGTTAACTTTAAGAATTCATTCTTCAAAAGTAGTTTGGTCTCATTACAGCGGCGCAACTTGGTCGTCCCGGTGCTCTTCGGCGGCCAGCACGCGCGGCAAGCGGTCGCCGCAGCTGGCGGTGCGGCTGCTGCGCGGCAAGCGGCTCAAGCGCACCGTCCGCCGCGCGCCGCCCGCGCCGCCCCCGCGCCCCGGCGACCGCGTCGTCGTCGAGACACTCCACACCACCTCCCGCGCCAACGTCGTCTGGCAGGTCCGTGTCGCACACGCTACACTACACGCTAGCTAGGTGCGGCTGCTGCGCGGCAAGCGGCTCAAGCGCACCGTCCGCCGCGCGCCGCCCGCGCCGCCCCCGCGCCCCGGCGACCGCGTCGTCGTCGAGACACTCCACACCACCTCCCGCGCCAACGTCGTCTGGCAGGTCCGTGTCGCACACGCTACACTACACGCTAGCTAGGTGCGGCTGCTGCGCGGCAAGCGGCTCAAGCGCACCGTCCGCCGCGCGCCGCCCGCGCCGCCCCCGCGCCCCGGCGACCGCGTCGTCGTCGAGACACTCCACACCACCTCCCGCGCCAACGTCGTCTGGCAGGTCCGTGTCGCACACGCTACACTACACGCTAGCTAGGTGCGGCTGCTGCGCGGCAAGCGGCTCAAGCGCACCGTCCGCCGCGCGCCGCCCGCGCCGCCCCCGCGCCCCGGCGACCGCGTCGTCGTCGAGACACTCCACACCACCTCCCGCGCCAACGTCGTCTGGCAGGTCCGTGTCGCACACGCTACACTACACGCTAGCTAGGTGCGGCTGCTGCGCGGCAAGCGGCTCAAGCGCACCGTCCGCCGCGCGCCGCCCGCGCCGCCCCCGCGCCCCGGCGACCGCGTCGTCGTCGAGACACTCCACACCACCTCCCGCGCCAACGTCGTCTGGCAGGTCCGTGTCGCACACGCTACACTACACGCTAGCTAGGTGCGGCTGCTGCGCGGCAAGCGGCTCAAGCGCACCGTCCGCCGCGCGCCGCCCGCGCCGCCCCCGCGCCCCGGCGACCGCGTCGTCGTCGAGACACTCCACACCACCTCCCGCGCCAACGTCGTCTGGCAGGTCCGTGTCGCACACGCTACACTACACGCTAGCTAGGTGCGGCTGCTGCGCGGCAAGCGGCTCAAGCGCACCGTCCGCCGCGCGCCGCCCGCGCCGCCCCCGCGCCCCGGCGACCGCGTCGTCGTCGAGACACTCCACACCACCTCCCGCGCCAACGTCGTCTGGCAGGTCCGTGTCGCACACGCTACACTACACGCTAGCTAGGTGCGGCTGCTGCGCGGCAAGCGGCTCAAGCGCACCGTCCGCCGCGCGCCGCCCGCGCCGCCCCCGCGCCCCGGCGACCGCGTCGTCGTCGAGACACTCCACACCACCTCCCGCGCCAACGTCGTCTGGCAGGTCCGTGTCGCACACGCTACACTACACGCTAGCTAGGTGCGGCTGCTGCGCGGCAAGCGGCTCAAGCGCACCGTCCGCCGCGCGCCGCCCGCGCCGCCCCCGCGCCCCGGCGACCGCGTCGTCGTCGAGACACTCCACACCACCTCCCGCGCCAACGTCGTCTGGCAGGTCCGTGTCGCACACGCTACACTACACGCTAGCTAGGTGCGGCCAAGACCATTGCACAGTACGATCAATGTGCGCGTACATCAAAACAATAAATTCGCGTCGGCGAACGATTATCCTTGTTTTAATTATTACCATGAAAGGTACCAAAATTTTAAAGGAATTCTTTTATTTTGCAGGATGGTACCATTGAGATGGGTATTCCTTCAACTCAGTTGTACCCAATCCACCACCTGGATGGACAAGAGTGTTTCCCCGGGGACTTCGTCGTCAGTGGTGCTGCAAATGTGGAAGAGAACCATCAGGTCTGTTATTATTTATTGCCAATAGATATATTTTTTTCAATGTATGTTACACTGTTACAAAATTGTGATGAAGTAAAACTATACTATTTAATTAACAGTCAGGGAAAATCTTACGGTTTTGTCATATTTTTTTATATGAGAATGAAGTGGTTTATATGCGAAACTGCTGTCATGTCTGTGTGACTTGAAACATTATTCGTGAAGTAAACCAAACACTGACTTATTGTGCATCTACAAGATTGGTCGCAGATAAGATTATAAAAATTATAATCATAGGGCATGTTAGTAAGCCGTATGATTGTAAACCAGTCGCAAACGCTTCTGGGTTGGAGCAACAAAGATTTCTATCATCTTCATTTTATATGCAGGACAGATACCGCTCAAATCGTTTACAAATTAATTGTAGAACAGCGGCGGGTGCGGACGGAAAGCGCGTTATGAGTTTTTCTAATCGTTAACTAAAAAAAATGTTGAATCTATTATTATTTTTAAACACAACCTACTCAAGCGTTTCACTCCTATTTCGTAGGGGTAATGCTGGTATTAATATTTCAATATAATTTCAGCTAAAACACAGAGAATATGGTGTGGTGCAGCGCGTGGACCACCATGGACGCACCGCTATCGTTCACTGGTACCGCACCTACACCAGCGCTGATGAACCTGTGTGAGTATATATAAATAAATAAATAATAATAGACTTTCCAAAGGTCGATAGAGGTAAGGCTGCATCAGTGTTAATTTTGTAGTCGCATGCACTAGTAAGTATACAACTTCATTCTTAAGTAAACTGTAAGATTTCAAGTCCTTACATTTTTTATTTTGAATATACCTACATTTAACATTGTAACGCCTGAATTGGCTGGCAAAAATCGAAACAACGTGAAAGAAATCTTGCTTGGGAATCAGGTAGCTGCCGTCGCGCCATTTTATTGTTCTGGTCATACTAATATCGCAGCAGTAATCATATTTTTTCAAAAAAAATAATATTATAACATAATTGATTAAGTTGGATGCCGTCAATTAATAAAACTCAGCCTAAGAACAGGTTCGATATGCCGTCAAAAGCACACCTAAAACAATAAGCACCAAGTTACAACTGAATTAGTTCTAATGTTTACTAAATACAAGAGCAGAAACAAACTTAATTTTAGATGGTTTTGTCTTTGACCAAAATAATAATTATAATCAACTTTTTACGTACGACCGAAAGCATGCCTTATGTCGCGCGCATATGAACTAAAATTGAATAGTTGTCATATTATTTTTGACAGACCGCAAATGCTTTACGAGAGTGAAATGAGTGTGTACGATTTGAAAGACCACCCGGACTTCCAATACCGCCCTGGTACAGTCGTGATCCGCGTCGCCAACTTCACGGGAGAGGACGCTAACTGTACTGCTGGACAGGTCAGTATCTAGTGAAGTACTTACATATTTAACGTATGTTTATTGTGGGTAAAAGTAAGTGATGGTTAAGGGCGAAAATAAAAGAAAGATTCACTAATTAAATGAAGATAATTTATTAGGTCTGTCTGCCTAGCCACAGCGAGTGAGTGAGAGAGATTACAATAAAAAAAAGAATCAAAACGTCACCTGTAAGTGACAGTTGACACTGACATTAAAAAGGGTGACATTGACATAAGAGCGTTTCGTTCATAAACCAACACTCCCCCTTAAACGAAACGTCCTAATACATAACGTGTACAATTATAATGTTATTGTAACCCATAGGTACAATTATTCATTCCAAAGTTCTTATAGTTACTTATATAAATATAACATCTTAATGTTAACTACGAGTATTTTAACATAACACATACCTACCATAAAAAGTTCTATATTTCTTAATGTATGGTACAAAATAAACAATAAGATACAATAGCTTGCAATATGAACATTTATATTTCAGTAAGCAACTTTGAAACAAACTTGACATGTTTATCTTTAGTTAAAGGTTTAGTTAATACATCTGCCAACATGTTATCCGTAGATACATAAGACAAATTTAACAATTTACTCTCTACAATATCACGAATAAAATGGTGTCTAATATCGATGTGCTTTGTTCGAGAATGAAACATAGAATTTGAACAAAGTTTCTGAGCAGACTGATTGTCATTGTATAAATTAACTTTACAATCAACATTTATACATTGCAACATGAATGAATGCAAAAAGATAGCCTCTTTACCTGCGTCGGAGATCGCCATGTATTCAGCCTCGGTGCTGGATAGGGCAACAGTCCGTTGCTTTCGGCTCTCCCATGACACCACTGAATTTCCCAATGTAAAAATGTATCCAGTATAAGATCTGCGATCAATTACATTGGCAGCCCAATCAGCATCTGTGTATCCTTGAATATCTAAGCCCCCCTTTTGATAAGATAAAGAATAGTTACAAGTACCTTTTAGATACCTAAGTACCCTCTTTGCAGCCTTCCAATGCTCTTCACCATAGCATTCATTGAACTGGCTTAGAACGCTGACAGCGTGAGCAATATCAGGCCTGGAACAGACTGCAATATACATTAAGCATCCAATTAAACACCTGAAATCAAATTTAGTATCCTTCTTATCATTCTTCTGTAGTTTTAGTCCCACTTCCATAGGAGTAAGTGCAGGTTTACATTCATGCATTTTGAATTTATGTAAAACCTTTTGAATATAGCTCGATTGATCCAAGGTAATTTTATTCTTTGAATTCTTGATCTGCATTCCTAAAATATGGTGAGCAGGGCCCAGATCTTTCACCTCAAACTCCTTCATGAGTTTTTGCTTGACTGCATTCTTCTCCTCTCCTAATGAGGGAGAATGGAATAAAATTATATCGTCTACATAAAGGGCAATAATCAACATATCTCCCCTTTGTCCTTTATAGTAGACACATGGCTCTGATGTTACCTTTTTGAAATGTAATTTATTTAACAAAACATCATTTATCCTATTATACCATGACTTTGCTGCTTGTTTCAATCCATATATAGCTTTATTCAGCTTATATACTTTATCTTCTTGCCCTGGTATAATGAAGCCTTCTGGCTGCTCCATTAGAACAGTCTCCTCCAGAAATCCATTCAAAAACGCAGTTTTGACATCCAAATGATCCATTCCCATATTATATTCTGCAGCTATGGCCAACAATAATCTTATTGTCGAGTACCTCACAACAGGTGAGAACGTTTCATGGTAGTCAATCCCATGTTTTTGAGTGTATCCCTTGGCTACAAGGCGTGCCTTGTATTTTAAAATTTGACCATCTAAACCTCTCTTTTTCTTAAAAACCCATTTACATTTGATTGGTTTTTGTCCCTGAGGTAAATCTACTAGGGTCCAACAGTTATTTGATATGAATGACTGATACTCTTCTCTCATAGCTTCATTCCATTTATTCGCCTCGCTGCTGGCAAGCACTTCTTGGATAGTCTCTGGTTCGTTGTCCTCTATCCACGCTGTCTCTGCCAGCTGCGCCTCCATTTCAGTAGCATCTAGGAAATCCATTGTGTTGGAGTCCTCGCTATCCACCGATGATGGCCCTGGAATGTAATTTGGATCCGACGAAGTATCTGTTTCTCCACATGTCTCAATATCAAATATTGTTTCCCTACGAGTGCCTCTATTGTCAGATGGTTGTGGAATATCAACATCACTAAGTTCACATAATTCAGATTGTGAACTTTGTTGAATTATTTCCATGTCATTTGTACCAGTAGTTGGTACATACACAATGTACTGATTATCATCATGAGACTCATTTTCCGTCCAGAAACAATTTTCTAAAAATGTAACATGTCTTGCTTTTATACAATTCTTCAGATTAGATGGGTCAATTAGCCTATAGCCCTTTGTTTCTGTACAATAACCTACAAAAATGTATGCCTTTGATCTTGAATCTAATTTCCTTCGATCCGATTTCAAAGCATACACAGTACAACCAAAAGTGCGTAAGTGACCAACATTTACCTTTTTGCCGGACCATTTTTCTTCCGGTGTGGCGCCCATAACAGCTTTGGTTGGTGATCTATTTTTCAGGTATACTGCAGTGTTTGCCGCCTCCGCCCAAAATTCTTTGCCCAGATTGGAATCCTCCAGCAAACAACGCACTTTGTCCATTATTGTCCTATTGATTCTTTCGGCAACACCATTTTGCTCGCTGCAATGTGGGACAGTAGTTTGATGCTTGATCCCCTGTGCCAATAGGAATACCAGAAAATTATGATTAATATATTCACCACCATTGTCACTCCTCAAAATTTTTATTTTACATTTAGTCTCATTTTCAACTTGATTTTTAAAAATTTTAAATTTTTCAAATGTTTCATCCTTGGATTTCAAGAAATAAATAAATGTTTTTCTTGTAAAATCGTCTGTGAAGGTAAGAAAATATTTAGATCCACTAAATGACTTTATGTGCATAGGCCCACATAAATCTGTATGGACTAACCCTAATATTTCTTTTGATCTGCTCAAGGACCTTTTAGGAAAAGGTAATTTTGTTTGTTTTCCTTTTATACAAGCAACACAAGGTCTAAAATCAGAATTATCAAAATACATACCAGAAACCATACCATTCTTCATCAATGACATAGATCTGGAATTCAGATGGCCCAGCCTCCGATGCCAAACCTCCTGTGTTACCTTGGACTCGTCTGCTGCCATGACTTTTTCCAACGGCTGTTCACCTGCACTAGACTCCACACACTGAGGCTTCATGACACAATCTGTACTTGCTACACTGCAATTCATAGACATATCTACCATATCCAGCTGATAGATACCATTAGCACAAGTAGCAGAGGCTATCAATTTACATCCATCTATTATTTTACACTTTTGACAATCAAAAATAATTTTGTAACCTTTCCTTGTCAATTCACTAATTGATAACAGATTACTTGTTAAATTAGGCACAAAATACACGTTGCTTATTGTCCTTACACCATCCTGTAATGTTATCTTAACATTTCCACACTCTGAGGTTGACAGTTTTTCACCATTAGCGACGTTCACTTCACACCTCTTCGTTGTTTTGACATCGCTCATAATGCTTCTGTTGTTGCACATATGGTTGGTAGCGCCGGAGTCCAAATACCAGACGTCATGCTTCAGGTTTACCGATAAAGCTGACAACAGCGCCTTGTCTCCACCTTGGAACTGTTTACTTTTGTTTCCAGCTTTCTCCTTTTGATGCACGTTCTTCGGACAATCCTTTTTTATATGTCCAGGTTTCTTACACCGAAAGCATTTGAGCGGCTTGCTCACAAACAAGGCTGAAGATGTGTCTGCTTTTTCATCTCGGCGAAGAGATTCTTGCAATAACTTGTTCTTTACTGTTTCGCTTTGCAATTTTCCAAGTTTTGAGTTTTCTAAAGCCATGATGAGCGGATCATAATCTGATGTTAACCCATTTAGCATTAACACAGCAATGAAGTCATCCTCCAATGGTGCTCCCATGTCAGCAAGCTGCTGTGTAACATCTATAATTTTACTTAGATAACATTCCATGCTGCTGCATCCGCTCAATCGTATGTCACAGAGTGACCGTAGCAGGCTAAGCCTCCTGATCAAACCTTTGTCTTCATATGCCATTTCCAAATTTTTCCAGGCTTCAAAAGCAGTGGTGGCGTTGCGCACATGTGATTGCGCTGATGAGCTTACCGAGAGGCATATTCTCGCCAGCGCCTTTGCATCTTTCTTGGCATCTCCGCACCCTTCCTTGTTCTGCACACTATCGTATAAATCTTCATGAATTAACAGGTTTTTCATATAAAATTTCCAGTTGTTGTAGTTATCGATTCCTTGCAGCTTCTCCACTACGAATGAATTCGAAACCAGGCCGCCGGACATTATGATGACGGAATTTCAATTTTTGGTATTTTGACTATTTCACGAAAATTTACTTTTAGCACAGCGCCTAAGCGTCCTGGGCCCATAACCTGATGGTTAAGGGCGAAAATAAAAGAAAGATTCACTAATTAAATGAAGATAATTTATTAGGTCTGTCTGCCTAGCCACAGCGAGTGAGTGAGAGAGATTACAATAAAAAAAAGAATCAAAACGTCACCTGTAAGTGACAGTTGACACTGACATTAAAAAGGGTGACATTGACATAAGAGCGTTTCGTTCATAAACCAACAGTAAGGACATCTTACATGGTAGATTAGATGAAAAAGTTGGAAGACCAGTAGTGTTGCTATACCTATTTACCGTTATTATATAGTTTTAATTTGTAAGCCGACTCTTGTGCTGGTGTGGAAAGCCGGTCTTATCCTCAAAGTCAAATATTTATTTATTCACTTGCTGACCCGGCAAACATTGTTTTGCCATATAAATAATTTTTAAGTAAGAAAAATGTTAAGGGTGAACAACCCTTATCACTAAGGGGTATGAAAAATAAATGATTCTCAGACCTACTCAATATGCTCACAAAATTTCATGAGAATCGGTCAATCCGTTTCGGAGGAGTACGGAAACGAAAACTGTGACACGAAAATTTGAATCGTCATTAGATACAATACAAACTGACTATTATACATTGCTAAACTATTGATAGTCTTAACCATGGATAGTGAAGTGATTTGAGGAGACGATTCCAATCTTTATTGACCTAAGAATTTAACAAAAGGAAGAAAGGAACATATTTAGTTAGCTTTATTGTATGTCAAAAATTGTTTCAGGTTATCGACAACTTCCCAACCGGTCGTGTAAAAGTGTGGTGGGTTGATGGACACACAAGCATGTGCTGGCCACAGGATTTGTACAAAGTAAGTCTGAAGTCTTATATTAACTCTTATCTCTTTTCACATCACCACAAAATATTAAGTGAACACACTAAAACAAGTAGAAATATAACTCCATGTGAGAATCATGTGAAGTGACCAATTAAGTTTATTTTTGTCTGTATTTAGGCATTTGGGTGCCTGGTGCTGCGCAGTAATAATTTGTTTTCACAATTTTAATACACCAAGATATCTGTATTTGTCAAAGCTGAAATTATAATTAATTCGGTTGAATATGTGTGTTTTTTTTTATATTGTTTTATAGTGCTTCACGCCGCAATAGGAAACTTTAAATATTTTAAAGAAACAGGATAATTTCATTACGCTAGCTCTAAACATATTCGGCAGAAGGCCCTTACCGGAGGCTAAGAGAGTTCAATACAACAGAAAAAAAATCATTGCCAACGATAACTTGCTGTTAGTTTAGTTGGAAGAGCACGCGCAATACGTAAAAGGTCGTGGGTTCGATACCCACACCTTTTCTTGTTTCTTTAAAATATTGTGTTGTTTATGCCTTAAGTGACCATAGATATAAGCTTTATGCTGAAAGCGCGTAACAAACGTGTAATAATCTCCACTAAACCCGTCGTCGGTGACTTCTGAAGTGAATTGGGGCTGACTATGATGAGATGTAAGGCTTTGTAATATCATACGGTATTCATTACGCACGCGGGATTGCTCCGCATGCATGACACCCGCAAATGCCCTTATCCCCGCAATGGTATTAAAAAGCCCCTTAATGCGAGCGTGTATTGATTGCAGGTAGGCGAGTACGACTCTGAAGACGGTGAGCTGTGGGGCTCGGAGGGGTCCGGGTCCGAGGACTCGTGGGAGACGCAGAGCTCTGCGCACGACGCGACGCCGCGCACGCCCGACGCGCCCTCGCTGCAGCCGCACCCACCCACGCCGCCCATTGCAGAAGGTAACTATCATGCACATAGCTCTGAAATATTTATTTATTCACTGAAATTAACATCAGTTATTTATGAATCCTTCTAAAATTGTTAGTGAGATTTTTTTAAAGAATGTATTATGGATTTCTATATGTATAGAGGGTGTATGTTTGTTACTGTTTCACGCAAAAGCTATTAAATGGATTTGTATAAAATTTGGTGGAAAAAATTATGAGGTCTAGATTGATTGATACTTTTTAACTCGACAAAGATGCGAGCACCAGTTAGCCGTCTATATCGTCCTACAATTTTAGAGAAGATACCGGCAAGAAACTAACTGGCTCATCGCAGACAGAGTCAAAGCATTCACTGCATACTGCCTGTTTTTTCAATTAACAGATATGAAAATTTCATATCTGTTATTTAATAACAGTTGAATTACAATATGAAACGACATTTAAAACGAAATCAAAATATTCTGTAATTAAATTACTTAATGACGTTCGTAAATCAAATAGCGTATACTTTTAAATTTTTATCTGGCAATTGAAAATCACTGCGCACTATATTCGCAGAGTGAATAAAACCTGCGATTTGAACTAGTCTAAAGACGTAGTGAACGAAATTGATAATTATTTTAATTACGTAAACAGGGTGCCCACGATACAGGACTTCTCCTATGGTGGGAACCACTGTAATGCAATAATTTGTAACTATTTTTATTGGTTAAAAAACTATTTGTATTTGATTTTAAAACTTTAGTTTTTGCGTAAATTATCTAGAATACAAACTCTGACGTGGTAAGACTAAAGTGACGTTATGTATAACTCCACTATATTTTTTGAAAAGTACATTTAAGATTTTTTTTTATTTCTATGCCAGTCACTTTTATACTGTTAATATTAATAATAAAATTTCACTGCACTAAACCTTCAATTGGTCCTGTTTACGCAAAAAAATCAATAATACTTATTTAATCGCTAACAAATTACAAACAATAAAAAACAAATCCGCCTCGAATTACACTATTTGTTACATTCCTAAAAAATCGGTCTTAGATTTAATTCGATTTCCAGATGGCTCGTTCCTTGTGTTCGTAAACCCGCCAGCCGAGTCCACAGTGGCAGCGATGGTGACATCGGCGGTAGCGGGCGTGGCGGCGGGCAGCGGAGCGGAAGCGGGAGCGAGCAGCGTGCCGAAGCTGTTGGAGCCTCGCGTTGCCGCTCATATAGAGAGGGGGCGGGTTGCTATGCGCCGCCTTGAAGAAATGTTCGCGAAGCATCCTACGCTGCAAAGTCAGGAAGTGAGTAAGAGTTCACTGGTGACGTCAGCGGGAGCGGTGTTGAGGCAAGTGCCGATTCGATTTTTATGGGAGCGTCGCGGAGCATGCGAAGCATCCTACGTTGCAGAGCCAGGAAGTAAGTAGACCACGGAGGCTGGACTGACGGGAGCGTCGATCCTATTTTTTTGGTACGTCGTGGGGCTTAGAGAAAGGTGCGGGTTGCTAGGCGTCGCCTGAAAGAGATATTTGCGGAGCATCCTACGCCGAGAACCTAGAAGTGAGAAGACACACTTAGATTGCACTGGTGACGTCAACGGTAGCGGGTGGGGGGGGCGTTTCCATGTTATTGGAGCTTTGCGCCGCATGTATGGAGGGTGGTGGCTATGCGTCGCCTTCAAAAAAAATTTGTGTCAACATCCTTAGTTGTATAAGCAAGAAAAGATACCACTTGTGGATTTCCGTATAATAGTCGCACGCATAGGGTCTAATATTTACTTGCGTAAATCAAAAATCATATTTTTTTAAACGTTCATGACTCCTTAGTCTCAAGGCTCCATGGTCTTCCCATTTAAATTGATGTCGCTTTTCAATTGATAATTGTGTGGACTATCAGCCATACTTATAAAGCAAATTTTATTTTCAGATTATGCGCAAACTTCTCAACTTATATAAGGACTGCAGATTTTTAGATCGTTTAATGGGCACATCATTCTTCCATGAAGATCACTTTTTGGTATGTTTATTCAAAATAATTTTATTTTTCATGTTAGCAAATATTTACTACGATATTGATATTTGGCGTGACGTTACTTCTTAATATAGTTTTTCTGAAATAGTGATGTAAAAGCAACCGAAGGGGTGTGCTTGTGGAGACAAACCTCCTATTAAACTTTGATGTTCTGTGTCACCATTAATTTTAATTTATTTAATGAAGCAAAATATCGCACATTGAGCCCCTGTTCTACCAAAGGTGCGATATAATAATTGTTATTTTATCGAGGCATCCCTGTTGAAGCATTTCTCCCGCGTGGCATCGTAATATTAGTTGATCTTCCTACCAGCGTTAAGGTGTAACTGTGAGATCGTGTGCAGGGCCTGCTGGAGCGCGTGCGCGAGCGAGGCGCGACGACGCCCCGCGCGGGCGAGCGCCGCGTGCACGAGCAGCTGGCGCGCCTGTTCGCGCCCGCGCACGTGCCCGCGCCCGACGCCATGCTCGTCGACGACGACCACGACCGGCCGGGCCAGCCCATCATCACCGCCAACGTCACCGTCGACCACATGGAGGTGACTACTCTCGACTTCTAATAGTGACGCTCACGGTATTCTACAAGGATGGCCGCGCCTCCTGACGTGCTTGCGCTCGACGTCATGCTCGTCGACAAGCCGAGCCAGGCAATCACCGCCGCCAATGGAGTACCGTCCGAACTTTTTATTTAGAACCGAAGCAATCAAGTCCAACAATGAATACAGTTTTCAGTAAATTATTGCAGTAATCATTATGTCATATGTATGAAATTAGTTATCAATAATGGATAAAGAAAAAATTCTAGCCTTAAACAATCTAAATTTAAACGTTATCATCAGTTAATATGCACGTATATATTTGTTTGAGCAGGTGGAAGGCAACACTCCAAAAAAGCAGCTTCATTTAAATATTGAACCGGTGCAGGCGTCGTGTTCAGACGCGAATGTCGTTCCAGAGCATCCTGCCGGGGAACACCGTAAGTATCTTCATGTATCTCCCGTTAATAACAAAGTATCGGGAACGGATTTGAATTCAGAAAGCTTGTGCCTTTTTTTTCGTAACATATGATTAGATTGTGACGATAAAAACGTTTTTGACGTTTGATAATGAGAGGTCAGTTGTGAAAACTAGGTTAGATTAGTCAATATTTTACGATTCGTAATGTGTTAAAAATCACTAACCGACTACAAGTCGTTAATTCTAATTTACTTTCCATATCAGCTGTCATCAGTCGTCTGTCGGTCGTTTATAGTTTACGCTTCGTAAAATTAATTACTATCCGTAACTACAGCGATATATTATACGGGCCGTGCGGTGTAGTAACTTTTTTGTGACTTATTTTGTAAGAATGTAACGTAAATTGAACGAAAACTTGGTTAAAGAGGGCGCGATATTGCACTGCCGCGCCTTTTGCAGTTACACGGTATAAACATACTGCTCTTCCGCGGTTTTGTACGCGCGTCGAGGATATGTATCCTAATATTTTCTTTTAAATTTCTTTATTCAAGAATAAGAAAATATTTGACTTAAGAATAAGATTAGATCCATAAATCGTTTAGAGGGTGCGATGTTTCAATGCCGCGCCTTTTGCAATTACGTACATATGAACATACCTACCGCTTTTTTGCACGCGGGTCGGCCATTTATAACACTGCTGGCAGCGAGTGTTTGACGTTAATATTACTATTCGCTATGTGCAAAGTGGGTGGTGGGGGACGGCAAATCGATCAAAGCGCACGATGTGGCAGAAATGTGAATTAATTCTGGGCTGTCAAGTGTCAAATTGCTTTATTTTCATAACTTCCTTTATCTTTTAAGTAAAAACGTGCGATATGGGTCATAGTACATGCTGTGTCGTATATTGTAAAAACAATGGGAAAAACAGTTCGTGCAAGTTTTATTCGTTTCCAACATCAAAGTGCTGTGCTAATACTAATTTTTTCCCTTTTTGCTCAATTTGAAGTTGGAAGTGTATTTTATGCTTAATCGATTCAAATCCCGTACGTATTATAATATCCATATTTTTCACGAGGAAGAAAATTGCTAGGTATAATATACACACTCACTTTTTACACTATTTTTTTCAATTTCGTTGAAAAACTAGTCGAAAATCAATATCACAAAGATATCATAACATCTAGTTGACATGATTTGGCAGATGACAAGTCCTGAATAGTTGTGGCCACTAGGGGTGCTGTCATCGCGCACACAGCGAATAGGGTATTCCTAATAGTCGTATGGAATTACACTAAATATCAAAGACGCAAACTCTTTACCGGATCACTTTTCGTCATGCAAGAAATTATTTCATCAATCCAGCGTCCACCGACCCCGCGGACATGGACGGCACGACGCGCAACGTATGCTACAAGCTCTGCTCGCTCATACACTCACAGCTGGTCAAAGCCCACGCCGAAGTCAGCCGGTAAGTCCTCACACACACGGTAACAAATGGTAGAATAAGTTATAGGAATCTCCACTCTGTACGTCTACAATCGGTTTGACTGTTGTACTGTCTGGTCAATCGGATTGGGTTGCGGGCTACCATTAAATCTTATCACGCTGTCTGAATCGTTACCATATTGAGTGCCGCCGGTGTTAAACATGATTCACATAGATAAACGTTCCGTTGTGTCTATTACGTCCGTCAAATAGTTTACATAAAATAAATATATCAGACAAAATCATATACACCGACTTGATAACGAAGTTTCTAGTTCAATCTACAGATTTGAATAAAAATCATTAGCTACGTTAATGTCCGCTTAATTTGAACCACTTAATATTATTTTTTGTGTTGTTTATTGTGAGGACATAGTTGTATGAAATTGCGGCGCAACAAGATTCGCTCGGACAGCTAGTGAACAAATATAATAGTTCAATGTTAATTGTATTGCTATTGATTTATAATGTTACATATTATATTGAAATCTGGTTTGCATTATGCTGAAAGATGTCATTTACTTGAATTTTTACTCTGTAATATTATATAATCGAAAGTTTCAATGAATAAGAGTTTGGTGGCCTGCAACCTAACTTGAATAACTAAGAGACCTACTAAAACAAACACGAGACATTTTAATTCCAATTGAAATGCAACATGGATGTTTGAAGCGTATACAGACAATTGTATAAAGGCTATACGTTTGTATTCCGCAGGAGAAGGCCGCAAGAGCTGGCCGAATTCCTTAACAGCTTAATGAGAAAGCAAAACGCGACCGAAGAGAAGTTACCCTACCACTTTTCAGTGTGAGCCTACATTTTATTTTGCTTCGCCCATTAACCCTATTTGTTTATTGTTTATTAAATTTTGTACATGTCATGGTTACATATAAATACTCACACCACACGCCAAAATGCTTAATTATAATTACACCACGTCAAAATAACCACTTACAAAGGTACTTTTATCCTATGAAGCGATGAGGTTTTGTGGAAATCAAGTTCACAAGCGGGTCATGTAAAAGCGTGTATGTTCGTAAGCACTCATATAAAAGTTCAAAATAGACATACATATTTGCTAAAAAAAAGTAATATTCATAACATCATGTATCAAGCACACATTATTACAGCGCTTGTAAACTTAATTACCACAAATAGTTCACGTCGCTTCATGAGATAAAAGTACAGTAAATGTTTTAAGATTTTAATTCGAAATTTAATACGAAGCTATAAAAAATAAACCTCTATATCGTCTGCATATATTATAGGTCCAATGAAAGCTAAATGATTTAAGCTTTTGAAATTAGAATTATTTTATTTGATATTTTGGCAAACGTTAAATGTGAAATATGGACATGTACAAGTTTATATTCATTTCTTATTCGTGTTTATATTTATTTCCTTTTTTCTTTATTTTCTCATCACGCAAGATATTCACCTTGGCTCGTTAAATGTGAATGGGATCACTCATAAGTCTCTGTCCGCAAACCTTAAATTTTAATTTATTTATATGTTGGGATTTGTATCTGTGTATCCTATATATTTAAAATAGTGTTCAGTGTAGCTTTTGTATATCCTAAATGTTGTATACCGTCCTGGGTATAACATACCCAATATAATATATTATTCACTTATATCCTGTTTGCAAGTCTCGTAAATGTTTAGCGATAGTACTCGCAACACTTATATTAAACAAAGTAATTCAGTTTACTTCGTTTTACATTTAAAATTATAATGGTTTGGTATCATTTATTTGTCTTTATTTAAGAGTCATTTTCACAGAAATATAATGGGCAAATTTCTTCATTGAGTAAAATTAATTAATGCAATATGTTTTTTTTATAACAATAGTTATTTTTTTGTTCTAAAATATGTCAATCACAGTAGCACTTTACTACGTCGTTCATTTCAAAATGCAAAGTCATCCATTTAAATCGGATTATCAATTTATGCTAGATGTAACATTTAACTCATAACAATGCAAGTTTACATAATAATTTGTGTTCCATTTTGTTTTTACTCAGTTTATTTTTCATTTTGTTAAGAAACAAGTAGATGACTCTGCAAAAAGTGGTAACATAATTTCTCTATTTTTCGAAAGTCCGATTTGTGAATTATGTAATATTAGATTCGGCATAGTTTCTTGATAGAATTTGTTTAATGTAAGTTTGCGTGACCCATGTATTGTTTCTATTAGAGGGAAGGATGGCGGCGCGTTTATTACCATGGAAGGAATAGAAGATCAAGCTTTACTCGTGGAAGCAGCAATATTTTAAACATTTCGATACTAGCGCATCTTAGATTTGAAATACTTCTTAAAGTGTAGAACTATCCAAGCCCTTTTATTTAATAACTAAGACTATATTAATAAAAATTTGTCAAATATGTAAACTGGCATTTTGTGGCGGCGGCCTTCATGGACCGATTTCCATCAAACTTTGCATAGAACACTCCCGATTGAACAAAATCAAAATTGTTTCATCCGTGCTGGTGCTACGATGCCATATCACACACACACGAACTGACATCGGTGGTTAAAATTAACACGAAGTGGTCTCACAAAAAACACATCTGTTTTACTTTTATTATTTACACAGTGTTTTTGCATATTTAAATAGAAAAAAATTTTTACTACTGTGTCTTGAAGGGTATATTAATCGCAACGAACAAGCCAGAATAGTTATTATTTGTTTATAGGGAAATATTTTTTCTTTAATCGTACGTAACTGTTGGTGAAATGTTAAAATAAGGTAAAAAGCGCGCCCTGTGTACCCTCAATAAGATAGTTGGTTCCCGTAAAGCAGATACTCTGTGCATGATAATGTCATAGTGTGGTGGTCGTTACTATGTTATCTTTCATGTATGTATTCTATAACTGACGTTGAACATCAGTTAATCTATTTCTACCTGCCTAGCCTTTCCATTGATAAGGAAAATGGATTTTCATATAATTTTTTAGTATCCTTTAAGCGTAAACCTCACCAATAGCGTTCGTTTTTGGTAACTTTGATAATTTAATATATTGTCTGAAGCAATTAACTATATAAAAATAATCCTTGTATTTCTTTATATCATAGCCTTGATAATAAAAATCTATGTATATGATCTTTTTATATTTTTCTCAAGTAGAATTTTGGGTCATTAAATAACTTCATGAAATGTAAATTTTTTGAGGTTATTATGATTTTGAGGATAAACTTGGTACCTAAAATTAAACTGTAATGAAGGTTTTTATAAATTCTCCGTGAGCGTCATCCAGTTTATAGTATGGGGTTCGCTCGACCGTAGGTTCTAAAAGTTTCAAAGTAAGCCTATTGATTGTTTTATATATGGCTCCATAACACAACATGAGAGCTAACCTGTTGGCTCGCTCGCGCTGATTGTACAATCATCATCATTAGTTTGTATACACCTCAGTACTTTGTCCGATTAAACTAGTATTCTATTAGTTAGTAAACTTACTGTGACAAGGTACTGAGTGGTTTACAAATTTAAGAATTTGACCTTACATCACATCCAGACTTAAATTTGACATTAGGTACTCCGACTATCAAGCCACCACTGTTTATCCGTGGGGAACCGTTAAATACATTCGAGTTGGCGTATTAGCTCATATCTAAAGCTCGCTTTGACACACAGTCAGTACGGTGCACTGGTGGTGAGCATGGCGGACCAAGACGAGAAGAGTGAGGCTGCAAACCCGTCGGGAGACGTCAAGGATGTCACCACCGCCACTGAGGATGGGAGCGGTGAGTAACCTTATACGATAGGTCATGTTGCAAGATGTAGCGATACATGAATTGCTTTAAAATGTAAGAAAAGCTCAACGAATTTCAGAAATTCATTATATTTGGAGAACTGCTGTATAGGTCGACGATTGATGCCCCTATTTCATAAATACTATAATTCCGCCAGCAGGGGATTCCATGCCGGCAATAAATTGGAAACATTACCCTCCAGGCAACCGTGTAAATTTTTTTTTGATTCCTATAAAATAGACCTCTTAAACCGTTTTTATTCAATTAATAAAAAGGCAATATATCCAGGGCCGTCCTTTTTCATAACCGGGTTTTTGGGTCGCCAGCAACAGATTGGAAACCTTAACTTCCATGCAATCATGATTCCTATGAAATAGGGCTTTTAAAACCGTTCTTATTCAATTAATCAAACGGCAATATATTGAGGAAGGCGCTCCTTTTTTATAATCGCCGGGCAAATGGTTTTTGGGTCACCCAATTGGCGGTCAACGCCCCCATTGGAAAACAAAAGGGATAAAAGGCGCATTATTAACGAAGTTATTCAATATTGTACATATTCAGCTCCAGCTACCGAAACGGCCCCGCTCGCAACCGCGGAGGTATCAGAAATAGAAGCGGTGACCGAGCCAGCGGGCGAGACTGAGACCGGCGCCGGCGACGAGGGCTTCTGCGTCCTCGAGTCGGCCCCCGTCGCGCACCGCTTCCACCTGTCCATGCTGCAGCCGTCCGAGCCGCGCAGCTTCTACTCGGCCGTGAAGCGCGAGATCAAGCTGCTCAAGAGCGACCTGCCGCCCGGGGTGAGTGTGAGCGAGAGGGAGGCGGTCGCGCACCGCTCCCTCCTGTTCATGATGTTGGTTGTCCTTAAGGAGTGGTGACTTCATCACCGCTGACGCCAAACGGTCAAAGTCCTGCCGCCGGCGCGTCTCTACTCTTAATGCTTATGTTCTTAACGCCACTGTATTGTAATTACCTAATGTATTTAGTCTACCTCGGTAGTCGACTTTGTCCTGCCGTCTCTGAGATACCAGTTTCGATTCCCGGCCGGGTTGATATGAAAAACGAACTTTTCTATATTGCATCGGGTCTGGGTGTTGTGACACAAGTACTTTAGCTACTTACAACGTATGCTATGTTGTACTTACGGACCTGTGCGGCGTGTCCCCAGGTGTGGGTCCGCGCGTTCGAGGACCGCATCGACCTGCTGTCGGTGATGATCGCGGGCCCCAGCAAGACGCCGTACGAGGGCGGGCTGTTCGTGTTCGACGTGCAGCTCGGCGGGGAGTACCCGCGCGCGCCGCCGCTCTGCCACTACCACTCCTACTGCACAGACAGGCTCAACCCCAACCTATACGAAGACGGAAAGGTAACGATCTAACACGGCACCTTTTTTTTTTTAAGGGGGGGGGGGGTAACTTTAAAAATTGTATTTTGTTCTGTCAGTTGGATTATTCAAAAAATGGGGTACGTATATTTGCATTTTCCCCCTAAATTGAATTGTCGCATTACGTACCTATAATGATTATTTAGTTTATAAATAAAATAAAATAAAAAATGAACTCCTGCCTTTTACCATGCCTGACGTATGCTTGCCAGACTTAGAAATTTAACAAAAATGTCAAAGAAAAAATCTTAACATGCCAACGCGGGATGGAGAGAAGTATGTTAAATATCAAAAAAATACAAAAAATACGACACACGGAAATAAGAAACACCACCAAAGCAAAAGACGGTCTGGCACAAGCACTATCACTGAAATGGAAGTGGGCAGGTCATGTAGATGGACAAGACACGTTACTGTGTGGAGAGGTCCAACAGGAAAAAGAAACAAAGGAAGACCTCGAAAAAGATGGGAAGACGAAATCATACACACAGCGGGACCAAATTGGATGCAGACTGCAAATTCGAGAGAGGATTGGCACAATTTGGAGGAGGCCTTCACCTGCAAAAGGGTTCTTGCAGATTAAATATAAAAAAAAGGAAATAACAATAATTACTAACAAAATATGTAACTCTCAACTGTCTTGCGAGAAATACAGGCTTTTTTATTTTTATTATTTATTTTATTTATTATTATCTTTAAGTACCTAGTTTAAGGATTCATTGCTACTTGGCATCGTTTCATCTTGTTTTATTTTTTTTTTAATGTTTGCTAAATTCAGAGATTATTTTTAAATAAAATCTATCGGGTATTTTTGTCATAGTCCGTTTCCCTAGTGTAAATATGAAATATTCGATCGAACAAAATGTATAATGTTGACAGGTGTGCGTCTCACTGCTCGGTACGTGGTCTGGGCGCGGCGTGGAGGTGTGGGGCAAGGACAGCTCGCTGCTGCAAGTGATCGTGTCGCTGCAAGGACTCATTCTTAACGCCGAGCCTTACTTCAACGAGGCCGGCTATGAGAAGCAGAAAGGTACGGTTTGGGACTCGCTGATACACATCAATGTGGATTGTTATTTGAAATTAGCTGTTTTTAGGGATTAAAAGGTCCTATACGATATTCTAGCATCTAATACGTCTAAGTAGGTAGGTTTACGAATTACGAAAAGGAAAAGATACGGTCCTTCAAAAAAATGTTTCAGAACAATCGCAATTTTGAGTAAGTAGGTATCATGGATAGGAATCCAACCACAATAAACTTTACAATTTAAAATATATAAAACAATATTTAGTTTCTTAGTTAAAAAACACCAGCCCTCGTCAGTGTATGAATTTTTGTCGTCTCTTGCGAGAAACTTTACATACTGCGCGTGCTAGTAGAAAAAGGCATACATGATTAAATAAAATATAATGCATAATCCTAACATCGTCTGTCACGTTCCAGGCACTCAACAAGGCAATGAGAACTCCCGGATGTACAACGAGATGGTGCTGCTCAAGCTCGTCCAGTCCATGACGAAGATGGTGATGAACCCGCCGGAGCCGTTCCGCGCGGAGATACTGCTGCACCTGCGCGCGCACGCGGCCGCGCTCTGCCGCCGCCTCGAGGGGCTCGTCGCGCTGTCGCAGGAGGTGGGTGCCCTGTACTGTACTGTACCGACGTGTAGTATACGTCGGATAGAGATACTGCTGCACCTGCGCGCGCACGCGGCCGCGCTCTGCCGCCGCCTCGAGGGGCTCGTCGCGCTGTCGCAGGAGGTGGGTGCCCTGTACTGTACTGTACCGACGTGTAGTATACGTCGGATAGAGATACTGCTGCACCTGCGCGCGCACGCGGCCGCGCTCTGCCGCCGCCTCGAGGGGCTCGTCGCGCTGTCGCAGGAGGTGGGTGCCCTGTACTGTACTGTACCGACGTGTAGTATACGTCGGATAGAGATACTGCTGCACCTGCGCGCGCACGCGGCCGCGCTCTGCCGCCGCCTCGAGGGGCTCGTCGCGCTGTCGCAGGAGGTGGGTGCCCTGTACTGTACTGTACCGACGTGTAGTATACGTCGGATAGAGATACTGCTGCACCTGCGCGCGCACGCGGCCGCGCTCTGCCGCCGCCTCGAGGGGCTCGTCGCGCTGTCGCAGGAGGTGGGTGCCCTGTACTGTACTGTACCGACGTGTAGTATACGTCGGATAGAGATACTGCTGCACCTGCGCGCGCACGCGGCCGCGCTCTGCCGCCGCCTCGAGGGGCTCGTCGCGCTGTCGCAGGAGGTGGGTGCCCTGTACTGTACTGTACCGACGTGTAGTATACGTCGGATAGAGATACTGCTGCACCTGCGCGCGCACGCGGCCGCGCTCTGCCGCCGCCTCGAGGGGCTCGTCGCGCTGTCGCAGGAGGTGGGTGCCCTGTACTGTACTGTACCGACGTGTAGTATACGTCGGATAGAGATACTGCTGCACCTGCGCGCGCACGCGGCCGCGCTCTGCCGCCGCCTCGAGGGGCTCGTCGCGCTGTCGCAGGAGGTGGGTGCCCTGTACTGTACTGTACCGACGTGTAGTATACGTCGGATAGAGATACTGCTGCACCTGCGCGCGCACGCGGCCGCGCTCTGCCGCCGCCTCGAGGGGCTCGTCGCGCTGTCGCAGGAGGTGGGTGCCCTGTACTGTACTGTACCGACGTGTAGTATACGTCGGATAGAGATACTGCTGCACCTGCGCGCGCACGCGGCCGCGCTCTGCCGCCGCCTCGAGGGGCTCGTCGCGCTGTCGCAGGAGGTGGGTGCCCTGTACTGTACTGTACCGACGTGTAGTATACGTCGGATAGAGATACTGCTGCACCTGCGCGCGCACGCGGCCGCGCTCTGCCGCCGCCTCGAGGGGCTCGTCGCGCTGTCGCAGGAGGTGGGTGCCCTGTACTGTACTGTACCGACGTGTAGTATACGTCGGATAGAGATACTGCTGCACCTGCGCGCGCACGCGGCCGCGCTCTGCCGCCGCCTCGAGGGGCTCGTCGCGCTGTCGCAGGAGGTGGGTGCCCTGTACTGTACTGTACCGACGTGTAGTATATATACGTCGGACTGTTTCAAGTGGATAAATAAAGCATCCCGCGGTTTAGTCACATACGTGGCAAATATGTGACTTCTAGTGTTGCGCAGGTGCGACGTGTAGTGCTGTCCTAACACAGATCGACCATGAATTAAGATCGGTAAACAATCCGACACACCCATTCTAATTTCAACAGACTCTTTACCACCTTCATTTTTACGCCCCGGTGCTAAGTGTAACGTGTTTCTTCACAGACAACGGTGGAGGTGACCCCCCCGGACTACCCCCTGGTGCCGGCGTCCCGCGGCTTCTGCCTCACGCTCCGCTCGTCGCTCGACTCCTTCCGCGCGGCGCTGCGGCGCAACGACATCGTCGTGCCACCTTCCGCTTTATAGCGATCCTGTAGCGCCTAGGTAGCTTAGTATTTAATATTTATACGCTCTCAGCCGGCCCCGAACACGACCGCACCCCGGGCCGCCCCAGGATCTGACGGCGAGCCGATACTCCAATCCCTAGAATCGACCTCAGCTAAATAAATCGACTCGGTCCCCTTGAAAAGCGTTCGCATTACCGATTTACAGTTTGCTGCGGCACATGTAGACGTGGTAAATGTTTTCACAGCAAAAGCTGAAAATCACTGAAAAATAAGCCGTAAACTTAAACGCTAAGCGTTACAGATGAAAGTGTTTGTACGAACATAATCAGCTGATTTGATTATCGTACGCAGTCTGGTACATTAGAACAAAAAACGTAAAACGTCTATTCAGAAAACCGTGTGTGTGCGAGTTTATTGTATTTTTCAACCGAAGCGATTTGTCGGTGATACGTCCGATGTTTGCCGTCATTCCGACCGCCGTCCGATCCCCGGCCGCCCCGCCCCGTCGCGGACAGTCGAGCTAGTGTCGATCCCGCGGACCCCCTCTCGTTACAAATTTAAAAAAAATATATCGTAGTCATAGTATTTATTGTGATGTACTTTTCGACTATAGGAATATTTTAGATGTTCGAGCCGGTCGTTAGATCTAGTTATTATTATAATTGTCTTGTTTTCTCTCGTAAATTCATATTCCGTGTACCTCAGTGAGCGAGCGTGCCGAGCGCGCGGAGCGGGCCTGTTGTTTCGTATTACTGGCTAATATGAAATTAACCAGCTCTAGCTTGTATTTAATGAAATTCTAAATAAACTATTCGATCTAATGCGAATAATAAATATGATTAGGTTTATTAATTAATATATTAATAATGTTATTTATTTCTTTAAAAGTAACGTCTACTTTTAATTCATCGTACAGCGTTATCGCGGTTAGTTTTACGAGTACTTATTGAAATTATATTTTCAAGCTATTGCTCTCATTGGTATTTTGCTACAATAATATTGTTATTGCAATAAAGACAGGTAATTAATAGTCGTATGTGTAGGATGTCTGTTCCTCTTTACATTACGTTCGGTAAAGTCTAACACAGCACGTTCATTTGTAAGAATGTATGAGTATTACGATGTCATTAATGGTTTTATATGTGTAATGTTGTGTGTAAAAACATTCACTCATTTTTATTATGTAATTATAGTTTTTATTTTTGTTTATTTAATTCGGGAATATAATTATTGATTTAAATTAATATTAAAATGAACTGAACACGCCTCCGTGATAAAATTTCGATGTTTTAAATGCAGTACATATAATTTAGATTAGGTTTAGTTGCTGTCCTTCGAATGGATCCTAGTTAACTTTATTCTCAGAAATCTCATTTGAAATCGAGCTAAAATATGTGGATAAATTAATTAAGCATCACGAATAGTACAGTCGGGTAATTTAGCTTTCTACACATTCCGTATTAGAAATTTACTCGAAAGAATTAACTTACCCATTTAGGATTCTGTCGCAGCTTTGCTTGCACTTGAAATGCTAATCAGTAGCGAATGCAGTTCTTACGCGACTGTACTACGCGGCTTTTCCTCAGAAGTCATTGCTATAAAAATATTGAGCTAAAATTGTCACCCCTTAAGTTGTGCGCAGTTAGTGATAAAAATTGTTATGTGGATAAAGCGCTAAACGTGCCCGCACACGTCAGAATATTTGCCGGATTTTTACCGTCTTAACGCACAGATCTGATGCTCCGTCAAACGCTCCTGTGACAATGTCCTTCGATTTGTGGACCTCCTAAGCAGAGGCGAGCGGGCATGACTTTGGCGACGCGCCATCTCTCAGGTCCCGAGTTCGATCCCTGGTCGGGTCAATATGAGGAACGAGCTTTTCTATATTGTCTTCGATGTGGATGTTGTGATACCGTAGTTGTTTCTGATGTCTAACAGAAGTGCTTATACTACTTACCACAGAATCAGAACAATGTATGTGATGTTGTCATATAAATATATATATTCCTTAGTAAGTGGACGCACCGGATTGTTGACGAGGATTAAATGCGGTGTTAACGAATAAATGCAAATGTAAGAGAGTGTGCACACGGCGTCTTTTGCGGCGCTCAAGATGTGCGTTTAAAAAGGAGATTGTCGCATTTGTATCGATTCTAACGTACGCGTGCGTACAACGCGATACAATCGCGCGCGCGTAATAAAAGCTTGTTCAAATAGTCAAATCGTTACATTGTAAAAATAAGATAGGGTTGGGGGAGGTGAGACCGCGTCGTGCTCACTTCACCGTGGCAGTCCATCTAAACCCGTATTTATTACGCTTGTCTGTATCGACGTATCTGCAAGTTTGTATCGATACAAATGCGAGTTCGCTGCCCTAAGAATTAGTGAACGTGTGCAAAGCGTTGTTTCCGAACTCTGATCTGTTTCCCAGGATTTCTAAAAGGGAACAGTCTTAGTTCACAGATTTAGATAAGACGTGTGTGTGGTGATCTAAGTACGTTCTGACGTGTGCGGAGGCACTGAAGGGTAAACATTTAGTTTCGTTGGTTGGTTAGTGTTCTCGAACACGCGCGCCAGCCGCGGCAGTCGCGGCCGCACAAATACAATGTAACTTCATGCCAAAGTCAATTGAGCTATGAAAGGCTTTCGTCGCTTTGTATGCGAGATAAGTGACAACTATGTTTAATGATGATGATAAAATAAATAATTCTTCAACCTTAGTTTTCTAGTTTTATTTGCATTAAGACTTTTTTTAGCACCAATAATCACATTATATTTAATGCAAGTTACTTTTCATAACACTGATTGTGTTAAAAAAAAAGGTAAGGTTGATGATCGTAAAGTTATCGCAAACCATAATATTATCACAGGATTACACAGAACTAGAGTCACCTATGGTGCCCGAAAGTTTGAGCAACATACAAGTGCACTTCCTTCACTCTCATGTTTCAAGGGGGCGGCAGACAGACACAACCGAAGAGCGTTTATTCCCAGTTGCAGGGGCAATCCTTGTGGGGGCAACTGGGAATAAGTCAGATGTAGGACCACCTATTTACATATCAGACATCATGAATCGTTTTCCTTTATCAAGACATTTTAGGTGATAAACTGAAAAAGTCCTATTCAACAACATGGGTAACAACACCCATATTGCTCCCGCGGGAATCGAACCCACGATCGAACATCTGGATCGCGAGCTTAAGCTTGTTACCGCTAACAATTAACTAACCCTTGCAATTAACTTGTTATTCAAGTTTCTTATATTTTAAGTATAACTAGAGAGCCCTTTTATTTGGGAATGTAATTGGAGTAACACGTTTAAAAATTGCGCAAAAACGCCTGGTTTCGTCACCGTTAAGTTTGAGGCGTCACCGCTCTATACACTAAAACGATACGGGTCGGAACGATTCTCTAGTTTTAATAAAAAAAAATCATAAATGAAGAATGTTGGAATAAATCCTTAATATACTTAGCAACACAATAATTCAATTAAATTGATAAAATCATCATCGTTTAGCTATATTAAAAATAATCAAATCCACTTCCGTTTCGGTTCTTTTGTTCCACAGACAAAATTCAGAAAAAAAAATATTTTTTATTAAAAATAATATATATAAAATTACTATTTAACTAATAAGCTAACACATCCAACATATTTTATTGTTAACAATGTCAAGTAGCCAATTTCTTCTTTAAAAGCTGATATTTGCGTATTTGTATTCAACACAGGATTAAAACAAATAAAACATTAGCACGCTCAAAATAAAGTAATTTATTTAATTAGAAAATACACAGATAAAAAAAATATTATTGTTCAGTCATTTACAACTTAAATGGTTCAAGCTATCACAGTAAAAATAAAAGTGTTGACTGGTTACATACAAAATCTACTTATAGGAATAATGTTTATGTATTATCTTCGCTATCACATTTCTTTCAAATACTCATTAACAAGTCCGAACACAATTTCATATCATAGACTTAAAAAACTTACTTAATCCCTAGGGGTATCATTGGCTCAAAACAAAAGGAAACTATTGTTATTCATAAGACTAGTTATCAAACAAATAGTTCACTGTAAATACTTTTAAAAGTATAGAAATTCCATTTCTTTTCATGTGAGGCATAGACAACCTCTAGAGCTAAGTAACCAGCTTCTATTGTAGTTCTTTCTTACAAATTTCTTGTAATTTACAACGACAGTATTCGTAATACAAAGAACGTAAACGATTCAAATGATCAACGAATATATGGAAATTTTGTTTTAAATTAATGGCAAGAATATTATCTATAACACTTATCTTAATGTATTTATAAAATCTTTCTTCATTGAATATATGTTTGTATATTTAGGATATACTTACTATTAAAATGCATAATTACTTAACAATATTACGAATACTATTTCAGTTACACAATTTTTCGAAATCTAACTATACTCTTAACATTTTAGATCTTACATTTTTGACTTGTAAAATAAATAATGCATATAGTGCTGCCCAATTATGCTGCATCTGGTGCTCTAATACAATCAGCACCTGTCTAGTGAAAAGTATCTTAAATTAACAAACTTCAACATTTTTAATCTAACTACATCATACAAATATGCATTCTTACAGAATTTAATTATAATATTGTACTTATAAACCATTATAAAAAACTGTAATTCATTGCTATTATAGTACGAATACATTATCATCCTGCTATCAAATTCTATTTGTATGTCTAATTTGGCAATCGAAAATGTTTTAAATACTTTCTGGACTTATTTACTTAATCAAACTTTATTATTCATTTATTATTAACTATTCGATACGTTTTTAATAAAATAGAACTTTCGAATAAATATAAATCTACATTAGGAAGACTTTTTCCACTAAACTGGGAAATGTGCGCTACAACACAACTATCTTTGGGTTATAGAGCCCTGGCAAGTTTTCACAAACATCAAATCGGAATGTTATTTTCAGATGAGAGAACGTAGCGAATAGAGCATGTTAATTTTGTGCATTCCGGCATGTCTATTAAGTTGAAAGAGCGGCCTTTGCTCACACATACCTGAATACGAGGTGACAAAAAAATGGGCTCACTTATTTATTGTTTGTTTGTTAACAAGAGTGTCAAGTTTGCCCTTAATTGCGAAAGCTTTTATTTTGGTGGAGTTTTAATGAACTATATGAATATCAAGTACCTGATCAAAGCCCTTTTTCCAACTTACTAAGCATGCATTGAAATAAATCAATAAATCAATAAATATTGGACAACATCACATACATTGCTCTGATTCTGTGGTAAGTAGCTAAAGCACTTGTGTTACAGAAATCAGAAACCACGAAGGTACCACAACACCCAGACCCGAGACAATATAGAAAAGTTCGTTTCCCATATTGACCCGACCGGGGATCGAACCCGGAACCTCAGAGATGGCGCGACGCCAAAGTCCGGCACGCTCGCCTCTCGGCTACGGAGGTTGTCAATACGCAGTAAAAGCACGTGTCATATACACTCTTGTGTTGTGGGCGTGAGAACTAATATGGAACTGAAAATGTTTACCTCAGTTTTCTGTCAACCGTACTTATTAATGTTAATAAGAACGGTAACCAAAAAATTTTTTGGTCAGAAAATAACGCATGTCGGGCTGCCCTGGGCTCCTAGTCTATTAGGGAAAAGTTAGACAATACAACTAGTGGTAAATTTCAATAAATGGAAACAATAAAAAATATTATTTTTTCACTAACCTATCACTCGTCCGAAGGATTCTAAAAAGTTTAAAAAAATCGAGTACTATGACGCCATTATGGTGAGTTTTTTTTTAAAAAAACTTTAGAAATATCCTCCATTCAAAACATGAAGAATATAAATAAATTAAAGGCATGCATATAATATTTAAGGTACATTAATGTCATGACTTCTTTTCGAATTTATTAACAGCCACTAGAATTATACAAAGGAAAGACCACAACACGACGAATATACCCCAAGCGATGTGTGAGAACGGACTTCTGTATTGATTTACCACACCTACGCCTAACAAACCGATGCAATGTCGCCTGGCCAATATAACTAGGAATGTGGGTATCAAGTACTGAATGCCTGTGCCTGCAAATGACCCAGTAAACTCAATAAGTACACCTATATCCTCTAAGAAATACGTCAACAATAACGGTGGTACCACACTTACTATGGGAAAAAGTAGTTTCCTTAGTATAAAATTGTACGATTCCAAACGCGTCGTGTCTAAGAAGAGACTCTGGAGATTATTCTTTAAGGTGATGGCGATTATGGGGAAGCTAGTAGAGAGCGTGAACACAGGGAAGAGAGCTAGGAAGTACTCTACGATCTCGAGGAAGATATTCTCATTGTCCGTGGGCACGAAGTTGAGAGTATACAGATCGCTGAGCCGGGCGAAGGCGAACGCTCCCGTGAAGGCTAGCAGGAGGTAGAAGATGGTGATGAGCGTGTAGTCGAGTGCGAGGTGGATGCCGAGGCGGCTCTTGCCTCTGATGGGGCTGATGAGGCCGGGCAGCGAGTGGTGGCACATGAACGAGTAGACGCACGCCCCGAACAGCGTCGGCATGCCCGTCACGTCGAAGGCGGGGGGCCGCCCCTGGGGCCCGCGCCCGATCAGCAGGTGGATCGCGATTGAGATCATTATCGTGAACGCTGAAATAAATGATACGATTATGTTATTATTAAAACAGTATAAGGTAGTACAGTAATCATCAACAATATAAACTTTAAGCCTCACGCGTTCCATTTTAAACTTTTAAAATAATTTAACGGGTCAAATCATCATCGACAATCAATGGTATCATCAACAATAGTTAAATTTTTTTTTATCATAACACTTATGAAATTTGACTAGTAAGGGATCTCATAAATATATGTATAGTCAGCATATAAGTTTTGTTCAGAAGGCTAACATAAAATTAGCTTCGTCTTAAAATTTATCCATCCTAAAATAAATTATGCCTGTGTGAGAACAGGTTCAGATTTCAATTAGAATATTTTAGGACAAGTATGGCATGAATTAATAAAGTTTAACAAATTTGTTTATTTTTTTTATTATCTTATGAGAAAATGTAAAAAGTGGAAATACGGCAGTTAATATCATACTTTATTCAATTCTACATTCTAAGCTCACAGAGTGTAATCAATTTGCTTCTTTAATAACCAATTCCATTCGATTTTTTACGGTTTGCCTTATTGGTTCACACCATTTCTGCATACCTAATCATTGATTTTTTTAAACATCCTAAAATGATCTTTTTGACAATATTGTCTGTCTACATATATGTAAGTAAACATATAACATAACATGTTGGGAACCAACTTCACATTAAATACACCTGCGATAGATAAGTAGACAAGTTTAAAAAAAAATTCACGTAACAACTGTCTCTCTTATTTAAAACGTATAGAACGAACGTAAGAAAAACAAAAATGCAAATTAGCACTCTTAACAAAAATGTAGGTAGGTAACTAAATTATGCTACGAGTTAAAGAAAAACAAGTCTTGGTTAAGTACTGTAAGGGTAATTAATTTCGTGCCACGTACATAAAATAGCTTTTCTTCAGTGACACATGGTGCCATATCTGTCGCCGGTGACATAATACACGAGACCACAGTAGCACATGTGTCATTATCAAGAGTTCAAGGTCGGGCGCTATTGGAAACCTGTTAGTCGCGTTACGGTGATCAATAGAACGCAAATTCGTGCGATAAGCGCGGTAATCTTTACCTAATGTTGGAAACGCTACCTACATACTACGTTCGAATGATGTCACTTGGAGCCGAAACTCTTTGCACCTTTTCGTACTATTATAACTAGGTATATCTTCTATTATATAAACATTAATCGCAAAATGCGTTGGTAAGCGCATAACTCGACTACACTTGGACCAATTTTGACCATTCTTTGTGTTAAATGTTCGATGAAGTCATGTTGAGAAAACTCTAAAGACAGCCCTTCTCTTTTCGTTTGCCAGTACAAAAATTTAGAGTCAAGCGACATTCCAAATCTTTTTGGCAGGACGAAGTCTGTCGGGTCCGCTAGTTGTACGATAAAAGCACGTCTGACTAAAGGTTTTGGACATATAACCGACCTTGTGCGTGCGCATAAGAACTAATATCGATTTATAACTGTTGCCGACCGTACTACAGTAATTACCTATTCGGGTTTTCAGTTACCAGGAAACCCTTGCAGTTACTACAAATATGTCCATTAAACAAACGGGTAGCGTTCGTAATAGAAATCTTTATCTATTCTATCCACAGCACCATAACAAAAGAAATTAAGGTTTAGGCATTATATAGCTAAAAACTTACAATTAGAATTTTTAAAATTTTCTTATTAGACTTTCCGACACCAAGTTACCCTAACTTCACGTACTTATATCTACACGATTTGCCCAGTCTAAAGAAAAGTAAGGAGCAAGGATTTCTAAATCAAATAAGCATGCTGGAGAACAATTTATATTCAATAAATTATTCTATCCATGCTTTATTTATTATAGATGTTTCCGTGTGCCATACATAGCATACAATATGTACTTCCTTAGAAAGATGTTCGCGTCTAAAGGCCGATGGCACCAACGCCCACGGCCGAGCCGGAATGAGATCATATATTAATAAAATATATTTAGTGTTAACATAATATTATCTGTTCACAGCTGTTTGTATGTCTTCAAAAATTTTATAAAATAATGAAGTTTAGGTTAACAGGCCTATCGGATGAGTAGTCAGGTTTCAAGATTAAAGGACTTGGAAGGCCGCGGTTTTAAATCTCACTGGATATACAAATATATTAAAGTATTATATCACTTATCCTATAACTATATCACAAGCTTTTAGTGATAGGTATTGGTGTAAAAACTATGATTTATTTATATGTTAATTATAATTTTCATAGTTAAACTTTAAAAAATATTGCAAACAGAAATGTTTAAGATAAAGACATTGTTACGGAGGGAAGGTAGAGGGATAAGGTACTCAGAATAGGGCGATTAAAAATAAATATTAAAAGAAAGTAAAGGGAAAAAATACAGTTCGAATGAAAGGTAAAAGAAGAAGAACAATAACAAACAAGTCAAATTGGCTTATTTAAAAGAATATAAAAACATAACATATGACTCATAAGAAGTCCGTAACAGATATATAAAGGTATATTGATCAGTTCCCATTAAAAACCGGTAATATCTACCTATTCATAAAAGTAAATAAACATATGTTGTTTTCAATTAATCTAATCTACAATTATACGAAATCGGATAATCATGTAGGTATTTATTTATCTCATTCATTGTTTCAAATTAAATGGAAGTGTGTAAAGCAAATAATAAAATCCCTGTATAGGCTTAACAACTAATATGATATAGATATAATTGTACATAGATACATTTGTTACTTTCGGTGAAATAATTGCTACCTTGATTTTTGTCATGTTATAAACAAAATTATCCGGTCCCGTCATCTTGATATCAAAATTATGGGACTAATTTCCTACTATGTACATTTATTTTAATAATAACTAATAGTTGAAATTAGGTAGTAAATATAAATACCAAAATTAACTGGACTCCAAGTGTGATCAGGCTTCTTGACGTCCACAATTTAAATGACACTCACCCAACCACCGCATTCCTGAAGTGAACAGCTGCAGATACTTCGTCTTCTGAACGTTGAAGAACGTGAAAGAACCGGCGCATGCCACGAAGGTGAGCACAGCGATGCGGTACACCTCGAGCCGGGAGTACCCGGGGCCTGCCGTCGTGCTGTTGAAGCACGGCAACGAATCCCACTCGCCCGAGTCCGTTGCGTTCGACGGCACCGATGAGCTGCCGCGAATTTTATAGTTAAGTTGCCGGTCTATAAATGCTATCAGGCCTTGCATACGCAACGCGACAAAATTTTATCGCGCTCTTAACAAACGTCAAAATCAAGTGAAGTCAGTGCGTCAGCTGTTGATTGACTGAAAATACGAGTGTGGTGTGCTATTAGCCAATCCACAGTATCGAAACTTTTGTCGTCTCGATAAATTTGACATATTGAGTATGCTAGGCCTGTTAAGTCATGTCACTGAATAAACATTTCACTGTTTTTTCGAATTATTTCATTCGTAACCTAAGTCCATAGCTGGGCACCGTTAATCAAATAGTTAACTTCGTTAATCGTTAATCCGTTATTAAAAAAGTTAGCTTCGTTAAACGTTAAAGCGTCACATCTCAGACGATTTAACGCAAGTTAACGTTAATCGTTAATCCGTTAAAATATAATCAAAATTAATGGATGATTGATGATGGTCATGGATTCGGGTGTATCCCAGTTGTCCCCTCTGGCGTTGTCCCCTTGAGGGACAACTGGGATTTTTTTATAAATGTCTCCCAGTTGTCCCCTCTACCCTGCGACAAGGGGGACAACTGGGACTTTAATTTTTAGACGTCCCAATCTCCCTCACTTGAGATGTCGCCGTATAATTTTGCTAGAAGTGACAAATAATATAGCACTTTTTAGATTTCATATACCACTGGCTCGGATTATGACGAAGAGTGTCTAATGAGGAACAGGAATAGTTAATTAAGGGAAAAATCATGATATTAGGTATAGTTTATTATTTTATGTAAAATATAACGAGTACAACAATGTTTTCATTTAACTATACTCGGGTAAAATAAACTTTTAAGTATAGGTAAAATTAACAACTACCTTACCTTTAAACTGGGCTCTTTATATTAAAGAACTATATTTTACACCCCCGACTTCACTCAGAAGTTAAAAACAAATATTTCGGTAAATAAAATAGAAACATAAAGTAGCTTAATTCAAGATGACGCCTCCCGCCATTATAAAAGTATTGTTTCTATCCCTTTCGCACATGTAAACTTAAAAGTAAACAACTCAGTTTGTCGGTGCAACGTGATTTTACCACGATCGCTCATAATGCCATGGAACGTAAATGTCATTTTTCCATGGCGGATTTCTTGAGGGAATTTCTGGAGGGGGTGTTTTTGCTTGGAATAGTACATGCAAAAATGAACTTTATTTGTATATAGCTAGGTACTATGTTTGATCGGCTCGGTCGTTGCACGACAGCAAAGCATTAAGGAATTTTCCATTTCTTATCAGTGCATTCCTAACAATGTCAATAGCAAGTGCTTCATGTAGTTCGGGTTCAGATTCATTAGTGTTTATCAAAAGGCAACATGGAACTGTTTTACTTCGAGCAGGTCACCAATACTCAAGGGGACAAACGCCAGAGGGGACAACTGGGATACACCCGATATTTAAAAAATTAAGTCCCAATTGTCCCCTCCATCGGTGAGACGGGGGACAACTGGGAGATCTTTATAAAAAAATCCCAGTTGTCCCTCAAGGGGACAAACGCCAGAGGGGACAACTGGGATACACCCATGGATTCTCACCAGGACCTGAAATCTGATTCCATGTCTTCCATGATAGGGTTTTGATTACTGCACTGCACAGTACACTTTTTCAATTCACCTAATATTACCTACACTTCCTTATCCACACGCAAATGATCACTGACAGTAATTTAGGGAGCGTTCAAGTATTACGTAACGCAATTGGGGGGGGGGGAAGTTATGTAAAGAGGGGGAGAGTCAAAAAATCTTCAAATATTGCGTTACTATGCCATATCTAATACTAAACTTCGAACTAAACATCGGATTAACGGACTTCTAGATTATTAACGGAAGTTAATGAGTCCGTTAAAAAGTTTTTAAAGTTAACTTAAAAGTTAATCCGTTACTCGAAATGTTAACTTCGTTAAATTAACGGATTAACGAGTTAATGCCCAGCTATGCCTAAGTCCAACCCACACAGACGCCTACTACATATTACGACGTAACCACTTATTTTAGACAAATCTAGTCATGTCGTCAATATCTTTGCACTTAAAGTAAGAAATAGTTTGTCCACGCTCAATCTCCTAGAGCTGATCTCTTGAATTATACGAAATACTTTATCGCTAATATTATGTTAGAATAACAATGCCAATATGGAAAACGAGCTCTTCTATATTATTTCGGATCTGGGTGTTGTGGGACCGTGAGAGTCTCAAAAATATTAATATGTCAAATTATCATAGCAAAATTAGCTCTTGCCCGTGACTTCTCAGCCCCGCGCGGTGCATGAGGGGTAAGCGGGGGGCGCGGAGAGCTCTTGCCAAACCTCAGTTACTTTAAGTTCTGGCTATTTATTTAGGGTGTGTGCACAGATTGCTAATTATATGTATTATATGTATGACGACCTCGGTGGCGCAGTGGCTAAGGTAGGAGACCAAAGCGCGAAAGGTCCCGGGTTCGATTCCCGGTCGGGTCAATTTGGAAAAACGAACTATTCTAAATTGACTTGGGTCTGGGTGTGCTGGGATGACGCCCCTAGTTAGTATCCGTCGTCTGGTGCTCATAGTACAAGGGAAAACCTTAGTTTGAGACTAGGTGATTGTTGTGATTGTCTGGCGCATTTATTTATTTATTTTTTATTAATTATATGTGATAGCTGACCCAACAGATGTTGCCCTGTCTCAATTTAATTATATATTTTGTTTTATTTAATAAGAACTTTCTCTCCTGATAATAAAAAAGTGAAATTGGTTCAGTCGTTCACGCGTGATGGCGTGACCAAGGGAAATACGGATTCATTTTTATATATTAAGATTTAGAGAATGGGCGGGGCGCGTCTTCGTCGAGTGAACTATGTAGATAACATTAGTATAGTATTACAGCTAGTATTTCCCGCGAATTCAATCGCGTTATTTCGGAATAAAAAGTGTTTATTTATTAATAGGTACAGCAACATAGTACTAATCCAGTTGTTGCGGCGCGACTGACCTCCTTGCCGGCCTGGTGCTGGCCGGCAAGGCGACTAGACGATGACATGACTAGGAGTTTTGAATATAGACAGAATGTACATGACAGCGACGAGACAAAGGGTGTAATTGAAAATAGTAAGATAATTTGTGTGTTTTTTAGTTATAAATATATTTTATGTCAGTTAAAAACTCGTACTTTATTATAACGACTACAAGACATAACACCAGTTATATCAGTAATATTAAACAATGTGATGCAAATAGTAATAAATTTTCATTCCGATCAATGCTAAACACAACAATTGTGTTATATGTATAGTTTAAAAATAAATATACCCTATATGTAATTCTAGTACCTATCCAATGTCTAGTTAGCAAATTTCATGAAAATCCTTTCTTTACTTATAGTGTGAAAAATTAACGAACATTGCACATCCAAACATCTGCATACACTTTAAATAGCATTAACATCGAGTAGTTGATGTCATGCTTATGAGCCATCTTTTGGGACTTGCCTGCTCTAGCTTGCCTCTCAAAACTATATCACTCATCAAAACAAAACTATATATATGACCTGGTTCAAAGTCATTTATGTTTAGCAATAAGTCAGATAATGTACAACATATTTAACTCTTTTGCCAGTATCTTTTAGGTATAAATAGGTGCCAAACAAACCGGTAGTAGATATACATGCTCACACGTAAGCAAGAGTTCAATGAAGATTAAAAAATGTTTGTTAATGTTAATTATTTGTAACTTGCTTGAAAAAAAACTACTCGCTTGATTGATTGATTGAAAGTCACCTCTACTTCGGTAAAAGATAAGTTTGTATTTTTAAATGTTACTACATAATCTTAAACTGTACCCCGGCATTTATCAGCCTTTAAATATCGCACGTTCATACATTCATCTTATTCACAGTCCCCTCTCTATCCTCACGAAGCCTAGACGATGAACATTGCAAGTGTTACCAACATTTCAAAGGGATTCATTAATAAGTGGAGTGACTAAAATTGTCATCCTTATTGTCAAATAATAACATTTGGCAAATTAGTTTAATTAATTCAATGAAATCAATTTTGGTGGACCCATTTATATAAGACGATACACACATTTTGATGATGAAAAGATTTAATTAATGTTGAAACATGGTGTTATTTGTAACACTATATATTGAACTAACATCTGTTTCTACAAGTAATGAGATCAGGCCAGTACACGCGTCATTGCTACGTTAAAAATATCTGCGGTCGCAATACCAACAATTTATTAAATATTTATTCAAGCAATATTTACACTAGTACCTATGCACCTGCAAATTTGTCTGTTGTAGGTTTAATTTAAACATTCGTTAGACGCCCTTAGGGGAAGTAGCTGAAGATGTCTCTAATGGATCACCTACACTTTCTTACTAGTATAGGTATATCTTTTTACTAATATATGATATAAAATAAAGTTTGTATGGATGGATGGATTAATGTTTGCTAGACTTTCACAATAAATTTGTATATATTATTACCATAGAGAAACTTAACATGAAACGGTAGACTTGCTGAGGAATAGCAACCAACCTTCACACTCTAACTAGAGTCTAGCTCACCTACAAAACTACATGTCAAACGGATACTATAATCTATACTGATATTGTAAAACTGAAAAGGTACTTTGTGATGACATTTTACCTACAAATAATAATTTATATCTTTTTTATATATTTATTATAAAATATAGGTTTGACAATTATAAAAATTTGGTATCGCCCCCCTTTCGACTAAAAAGAATTGGCAAACAAAATATTAAATAAAGGTATTCATACACAGTTATCATTCACGAAAAAAATCAAACATAACTATATATGCCGAAGAGGCGATCACATAGTACTACCCACAACAAGAACCAATTATGGAAAAAGGTCAATAACTTACGAAGGAGCCCAAATATACAATAAACTACCTTCAGACAAAAAAAATCAGAATCCGTAGCTGTGTATAAGTCTAGATTAGTTAAATACATAAAAAATAATCAATAATTAGTATAATAAACATTTGTCATCTCGCTTACTGAAGTCCTAAGGTGAAATCTGTACCTAATATATTAATTAACAAATATATAGATATATATCTTTTATTAGTTATAAGTTCTCATGTAAGTGATAATGTCTTAATGAGAATAAATATCTTTGAACTGAAACAGTAGCGGCGACCAAAGACTCACCAGACAACATCCATAAGCGACTTGGCCACAGCAGCTGAGTATATAGAGAGATCCCCGTAGAGGTACACGCAGAGAGTGACGTAGAACATGATGCGGCCTGACTTGCTGAAGAACAGGTTAGTCATCTCGCCTAACTCGACGCGCCGCTCAAGGCTGTAGTAGCGCGAGGGTATCGACGCACCGCACACCAGGGGCTCCTCCAACTCGCCATGCTGAGATGGCTCCTCGTCAGAGTCGTCCTGGACCTAAAGAAAAGACGTTTTACAGTGTCTACCTGATATTAAGTGGTAATGAGGTCCTAGCTTAAGGTTGACAAGTACAGCATAATAACGCTGTTACTGGAGTTGTCGCTCCTTACCTTGAAGGCTGTCAGGGGTCACCCTGCTAGTAATGTAGCAACCCCACCAGGAGCTCTGGAAACCTTACTCATACACAGGAACATAACAACACAGAAGTGAGTGTGTAGTAGGAACTCACTAATCTCAGGAACTACTCAAATATTTTTGTGTTAGATATGTAGAAAAACATAACATTTTCAAATAATAGAACCAACACAGCAAGTCGTACTTATTAACATCAGTTACGCTCATCAATGCCGCATCCATTGGCGCGTCTCGAACCTACATCGGTGTACTTTTTGCCTATCACTTCACGCGTTTAAATGACTGACTTGTTGGTTTCACTGTGAATGCTCATCGATCGCTCGAAGTTCTATTTGTACCTACCCCCGAACTTTTTATTTTGTTTTTTTTTGTGTGTGTAAAAATATGTACGCTCGCCTAATCTGATACGATTGTAATTTTATTTTGTATGTTATTTGTTTTCTCAGAAAGTGAATTTGTAATTCTTATGGGAAATAAACGTCTTTAAACTTAAAAATGGGGATTGCACACATGCAATGTCGCAGCGGGGCACTAGTGGAAATATATAATGTACCTATTATTATAAAAAATACAAGTTATTGGTAATTATCAACATTTCATAATAGCATTCACCTTGTAAAAATGATTATTACTGTAGTAATAGCAAGCCACAGTGGTTATCATCATGTATGCTATTAAACCTCAAAAACATCTTTTTAAAGTCTACCAAAGTCTTTAATTCAATTACATTATCAGAATTTATTAAGTAGCCCGGGTAGCTTAAGGAAAACCTGATTCTTTTTCTTAATCATATTATTTAGTTTTAAAACATATTGATTTATTTACACATGAAAAAAATTTTATGTCTGAAAGTGGTATAGAAAATTCTCTTCCTTTTAAGCTTTTAATAATGTAAATATATTCTGTGTATTTTAAATCTTATTCGAAATTTAAGTTTGTTTGATTTGAAATAGATATTTGTTCTCATTGAATCAATAAATATTAGACAACATCACATATATTGGCCTGATTCTGTGGTAAATGCTGAAGCATGTGTGTTACAGAAATCAGAAACAACAATGGTACCACAACACCCAGACCCAAACTAGAAACTCATTTTACATATTGACCTGACCAAGAATTGAACCCAGGGCCTCAAAGAGCGACGCCAAAGTCCAACCCGCTCACCTCTCGGCTAAGAGATAATCAATCAATCAAGAGTAAAATAAAATAACTCACACTGTCTCTTCGAATGGACTGCAGCCTCTTCCACTTAAAGACAGCATTGGCACATGCCATGGTTTCTATCACGTAAGTGGCATTCAAAAAGCTCATAAATGCCAGGAACACGAGAGACACAGTGCTGAGCCCCCATCCTGCTCGTGCAAACGCTGCCGGCAATGTTAGAGCACCAGTTCCCACAATTAAATTGAAGATGTAAATCAAACCCACCTGTAATATTAAAATTGTTTAAAACCTTAGCAAACATCCATGAAGATTAAAATAAAATCTAATAATGAATAACTTTGCTTGTTACTTAAACTTGGACAATGTTATATATTTGGGGAAGTTAATCATGGATTATGGCAGATTAAATGCCACGGCTATCCATAAATAATTATGTTTTACCAAGGTATTGACGTTTTGATGCAGTTATGCATAAAAAGATGCAACCCATTAAATATCCCATTTCAGATATTTCATTTTGGAGTTTGAGTGGCATATTTATTGGTATCCCTAAATACATACCTACTTTTATTATTTATTAATGTAACAAAACATAGCATTATTTTTCTGGCTAAAAGTGAAAAATATGTTTTTATTTTTTTCATTTATTATTTTGAATTCCATAATGTTTGATAATATTCTGTCTCGTTTACATGCTATATTTGTTTCACTTTGCCAAATGAACTAGAAAATTACGTGTAAGAAAATCACAGAAGCATCTTTGTGCTTGCCAGAATCAACGGTGCGTGTGTAAATCAAGGGTAGGAAAAACCTCAAAAAAAAACTTAAACTTAAGGATTCAGTTACTCAAAAACAGCAGCTAGATTTCAACAATGAAGCGGCCTTTCTAATAATTGAGGTCATTGAAAGTAAACAAACAGAACAAAGGAAGTGAAGGAACTATTTGCGCATTGAGAGTAAATAAAAATAAATAAAATTTTTAAAACATATGTTTCGTTTCGAGTTTTTAAGTGAACAACACATGCCTAAAAAAACAATGAAACAGTACAAATATAACTCACCCACACAGAATATTGGTCCCCAGCCTCTGTTAGAGGCATTTTTAGAAGCCTTCTTATACCCCAAAACCTCCGTGGCATATCGAGTTACCTGTACACGACATCACTGCCAGGTACCTGACGCAGCAATGGTAATGAACACGGTTTCAAATAGAGCCCGTTTTCTGATAGTGATTAAGGCAGCGTTATCAGTAAGTAGGTAAATAAAGTGTGGTGAATTATTTATAGCGCGAGTTAAAATTTAGAACCACAGAAGCAACCAGATTGACATTGACAAGTCGCTGTCATCGACAGGTGAAAGACAGGCTTACCAACTGAGCAACACAAGAAAATCGTTCCATCTTTTAATCTCAGTTTTAAAAATCCATTCAAATTAGCAAATGCCTGTGACTTTCTAATTTGGGATTTATTGATACAAGGGCTTACCATTAGCTCTAACATAAATAATTTTAGCTAGCTACTAGTATCGAGCCCTTGTTGCTCGATGCTGCTAGCGCTTTTTATTCGAACTCACCATTTCTTGCCATCTACTATTTCCTCTACCTTAAGGTTGTCTGGAAGAGATCGCTTTCTAGCGATAAGACCGCCTAAATTGTACTATAATCAATCTGTAAAACCTATTTCTGTAAAGTTTTTGTGCAATAAAGTATATCTATCTATCTATCTATCTATCTCACTGGACCAAAACAAATATTGTTATTGGCCATAGACATTTAATTTAATATTAGATGTCTGTGTTATTGGCAGGCCAGTCTTGATCGTTTTTCACTTCATTAAAAGACATATTTTTTACAATTGACCAGCTAAACTGTCCTAGTGCAAAGCGTAGCACTTGTTGTAAAATTAAAATGACTTGTTGTCTTTATTCATGGTACCTATATTAGATACGTAGGTATAGGTCTCACACCATAGAAATCTAATAATATAGTATTATGTCTGTGTATACAGGAACATGAGAAAATGCGTATTAAGAAAGAAAATCGGCCTCAATAATTTTGCTGTCACCATAAGGATCGGGATATAATCGGATCTTATGAGCCGCGCTCAATCATTTAAACGGGACAAAAAATGTCGAGTAGTAAATTTTTTTATGTATCGAAAATTCACAAAACGGATGATTTGATGTTGGTGTAGAATGTTAACAACGCTATGTTTTCGTGGGAAGCAACGCAACTATACAACTAGCTTCGAAAACCATGAAACAACATGAAAAATCTCTATTCCGTTGCAAAAATAATTTAAAAAATGCAAAGATTTCCTAACTAAAAAATAAAATAATAGCACATGAGTAAAGAAGTACATTCGTATGGACTTTAAATACCTAATCTATTACTGTTGTGTTGGCAGTTTCATAGAATGTACCTAACCAATGATGGCGGGAAGTTTAAATCCTAAGTTTGATAAAGTGTGATGGTTAATAAAAGGACATCGAAGAGTTAACCATGAAAATGTTAAAATTCTCTATCCATATTTTAAACATGTTTACTTCTTGTTACGTATTTCATAAAATGTGGCTTCGGTGTTGTTAATCAAATGTAGGTATTCTATCATTTTGGCTGTAGGTATACATACACGTATACCAAATTATTTTATCCACACTTCAATGTGTGTTTATTAACATACTTAGGTACTTTTTAATATAATAACAAATCGAATTGTATTAGATTATGTATCTGCTGACTGTCTAATCGAGTATGCATTACAGAATAAGTTGAGTCTTTGACTATATTTTTTTGTCCTGTGTCCTTGTTCTATCCCTTGAGGGTACCCTGCGAACTTTATTTGAAAAGCTTCATCTATTCTGCTGTTAACGATAAGAAGATAGTTTTAAGCCTTTTGTTTCCACTGTCAACGGTTTCGTCCCCCATCGTCAAAAGACAGATCAAACATTACATTCTATACCGTTTTGTCCCCTAAATAATTAAATGGGCCAGTAGATACAATACGTGTATAAAAATGAATTTACAAGCATCATTACTTCCATGGAAAGACCAATGGTTTGGGTATAACGTTATTTAATCATCTGTATTCGAACAAATTATTAATAATACTTTTCTTGCTCTATCAATCGGTGGCAAATTCATAGAACACCGTAGCTATATACCCACCTAGAACAATATTTATTATATCAAAATTGCCATCCTATTAATTATAAGACCACACACAGTTTGTATGGAAGGATGTTTGCTACTCTTTCAAGTAATAATTAACTAGGTAAATGGATTTAAGTTGAGACGATATCCTTGTAAACCTAAAGGATACGGTCGGTACTTTCATTTCAGAAAAAACTCTTACTAAGTTACAGGCAACAGGTATTTTATTATATTATTCGGTTAAAATGATAAATTCGTACAAACTGAGGACCTAAAAGGTCGTCCATGACTCAAGCAGGCCTAGCATACGCAATATGTCAAATTTATCGCATGAGACGACAAAAGTTTCGATAGGTACTGTTCATTGGCTAATAGCACACCGCACTTGTATTTTCAGCCAATCAGCAGCTAACGCACTGACATCAATAGATTTGACGTTTGTTAAGAGCGCGATAAAAATTTATTCGCGTTGCGTATGCTAGGCCTGAAGGTAGACGTTTAAACGCAATGAGCCATGGTAATCCGTTTTAGTATGAATCGGTTCGAGTATAGGGCCCCTTTCATTTATGGCTCCAGGCTCCAGACGAGAGCCTTAGGGTCTGACTGTGATCTTTAAAACAGTAAAGTGAAAAACAGGCCTAGCACGTGCAATACGTCAAATTTATCGCATGAGACGACAAAGGTTTCGACACTGTTGATTGGTTATAAGCACACCACACTCGTATTATCAGCCATTCAGCAGCTGTCGCACTGACTTCAATCGATTTTGACGTTTGTTATGAGCGCGATAAAATTAAGTCGCGTTGCGTATGAATGAGAGTCTCAATCAGGCCTAGTTGCTGTTGATTGGCTAAAAATACGAGTGCGGTGTGCTATTAGCCAATCAACAGTATCGAAACTTTTGTCGTCTCATGCGATAAATTTGACGTATTGCACGTGCTAGGCCTGCATGACGGAACAGAAGTTGCCAAATATTGTGTTGTCAACAAAAACTATTCCAAATGTGTAGACTTAAAAATAAGCTGGACAGAAAATGCCACACAACCGAGGATATATTGTAAATAAATAAAACGAACTTGATATTTCGGTTCACAAAATAAAGTTACCTACAAGTAGATTGGAGGTCGCCTAATCAAGCTTAAATAATAAATAGGCAATACGATGTTATCTTTAAAGTTACATCTGTACTAGGAAAATCACACTTTATACGGAATTGTAAAGTGTGTTATGGGTACCTAGGTTCTTTTAATCTAAGGAGCTCAGTTCATCTGCTTGCCGTTGAAATAAGTTACTAAATTAACACCTCACTCACATAGGGCTCACCTTAGTGGCACACAAAGGGTAGATGATTAATAATGTATTTTTGGTGCATCAGTTAGATAAACTAAATAAACTATGTCATTTCTTCTATCATGTGTACAAAAATTTGCTAAGATAGGTAGGTACGTTGCGTCAAAATTTACCGGGACTTTTCTTTCTGACTTCTTGGTAAGTACCTACAGTTTTACGAAATAGTGACGTAAACATACCCCTCCAATGCACTTTCATGCGCCGTATAATTTTAAATTTTTATTTATTTGATAGAGAATAAAAACGTTTTCATTGTAAGTATTAGGAAAATCTAAATGAATTTAGAATGTTTACACCAGCCCTATCCCATACAAATTTATCTATCCTAGATATAAATAAACCCTGTAAGTAATGACAAGTCATTAATGGATGCTGTTTCGCCTGGGGTGAGTGCGATACCTATCTATATCGTAAATTTGTAGGTAATAGTTGCCTGTACCACCACTCACAAGTAGATAAAGTAAAGGTAGAGAATACCTAGGTTGAATTTGTTGTATTGCGCTGTGCGCTAATTCTGTCAATCGGTAACTGACCAATAGCCAAGTAGGTTTGCGTTTCATAGGAGGCGCAAAATCAAGATTCCTTGCCTTAGAAAATAGCACGTAATGTAATAAAATGTATGATGATGAGGTAGGCACCTATAATCAACATGGGTACATGTAGCTTGGATGTTTACAGTAACCACGCTGTATAAAAATAAGTAGGTAGGTATCTACCTACCTAACTATGTAATCGTACGGTATATTATACGTTCCTTTAGTATAATGCTATAGATAGGTGCCGAGCTGCTCTATAGATAATACAAACTGTACGTACAATTTATATAGATGTATAGGAAATTGCTATTATCCGACCACGACAAAACGGCGCAAGTCAGCAAATATTCTTATGATGGCAACCTACATCTCAAATAGGCGCGTTTAGTAGCTTTTCGTGCGAACCCCGACGACGAAATCATTCCATCCAGCCGTCGAAGCCGTGTTCTCGGGGGTTTGGGATTGTGATTTTGTATAAATCTCTAAAAGTTAATGTGCCAACAACTATACAAAACCAAGGTATGTATCTCAAAATATTACTTTCTTGAGAAATAGCGTTTGATGTGGTCGACGATCGTTTTGAGCATTTATGGCATCGCTTTCTCAGGCGTATCTTTTGTCTCGCTCTAATATGTTGAACGTCAGCAACATGCTTGATCTTTCGTCTCACTCCCTCTAGTAATATAACACCGTTGTGCTCGGTCGTGTCACGTAAGATTTTTTGTATTTTTGCTAGCAATCTAAATGTTTTTGGTCTAAGTTTTACATTCATCCTTTGTATTAAGTGTTTGTGCATCCAATAAGATATTCGGTCGATAAAATACTAGCTTCGATTTTGTGAAATGGGTCGTGCTAACTTTCACTCTAGATATAGATAGGTACTGTGGATGGTAGAGCATAGATAGATATATTAATATGTATACGAGCTTGTAGATATTCAACATCGAGTCGTCGAGACTCAAGGCCGAAATACACAAATACATAAAGTAGATAGGTACCTACCTGGGTGTAAGAAAAGAATATTGGTTTTTATAGAAATGTGAAAATTGTGGAATCGCTTTACTTTTTTCGTCTTGGTGTGGCCGTACCGTAAGTACTTGTTGTTCGCCGTTTGTTCGTCCCATTCGTCGAATGGCGTACCTACCGAGGAATCGCATCGCAGTCTCACTTTGATTTCAATCATATTTATAAATGTTAATTATGTGTCCTTATCGCATCGACGCGGCGCAAATAATTTCATGATGATGTCTTTGGTGCCTGCGTATTTGATGTCTATCCAATGCAGTTCTAAGGTACACGTACAGTGGATTTATATAGTCCTTGAGGTAACCTCAAAAACAAAGTAAATTAATTTCATTGGGTGCTAGACTAGGTCAGTGCTTGGCAAGTTACACGTTTGTGACGTTTTTTATTTAGGATTTGCGTAAGAAGTGTCCCATCTATTGGAATTTCTTTGTCCCTGCAGATAATCTAAAACGTACGAGCTGACCGCAAAGCTGCTAAAAGGATCAGCCGAGCCCGCATTATCTGTGATATACAGCTCAGCCTCTCGTCCGTCCTATAAGGTGAGATTTCTTTTACTTTTTTTTATCTATCAATTAGATGTAAATTAAGTGCATGTTTTCCATTTTATTATTTTATCCCATAATTGAAATAAACAGACCCAAATGGTAGCTAGATCCTTAATTTACTAAGAGCGTACCTAATTAGAATAAATAGTACCTACATACCTTTAAACAATAAAACTGAACTTTGGTCACCAAACAATAATGTAGTTAAAAGGTTACTTAGTAGCATTCTCCATCCCCCTGCATAGGAAAAAATATTTAAAATTATTTGAAATTATTAATCACAATTTTTTTGTCTACAAAGAAAAAAAAATTAATACCATCATCTAGGTGAAAAAATATTTTATCCATCATCTGATTTTAAAATTGCTTATTTTATTTAAGCTTTTTAAAGGTACATTTAATGTGTCCATTGGATTATTTTCTATTAAATAAAGGCTACTTAACTTTATTAAAAATAATAGCATGATGGCCACCAAAACATATTGAAAATATAGGTATACATTTTAAAACTGGGTATGGGATTTAGATATATTGTGTTTCAATTAATATGTATATTTAGTATGGTGTCGTAACAACATGCTATACAATAGGGATTCTTTAAGTAAATTTAAATTTAAATTTTTAACATTTAAAACAATACTTTAATTGAGTTGCCCTTTGCTACACGCCAACACAGATAAAAAAAAACAGTCTGTGTACTAATTGCTATCAACGTGATAATCTAATTTTAAACATCTAAGTTTGAAAGATAAAGATAAAAATGATTACAAATTACCTACTTATTATTACACAGTGACTTTCAATCTTGTAAATGCGTTGTTTTTAAACGGGGGATAGAGACCATAATTAAAAAAAAAATCTTTTAAATTTTTTATTTTAAAATTTTTTAGGTATTCCACTTATACAATGATTTTTTGTTTGCCATTTAGAAATATTACAGTACAAGCATTTATTTAGTTTTAACTATCCCATTGTTTATCTGTTACAAAATCTTGTTAATTCTAAGTTGATGTAGGTACTAAGTTGTGGAATGTCTTATTTGATTCCAAGGTGACACTTATTAATACAGTAAAAGCTGAAATTTGGTAACATTATATTCTGTTCCTCATAATTAATCAAAAATCCTTAATGAATATGACATTTTGGGCACTTATTCTTAGTTGCATATTGGTATTCAAGTACCAATATTCAGTCTTTCTTTTTTTTTATCTCAATATTATCAAATGCTTTGAAAGCTGATTGGGAAGCCTTGGTTTTTATGTAGTGCAGTATCAAGTTATAGTGACATTGTATCAATGTTGCATTGTTCTAGGGCTGGGCCACTCGGGGCTTGGAGGCGAATCCGCAGCAGCTTCCAGCGGTGATCTCATCCTGCCCTCTGCCATAGAGGCATTAAACACTGCTACCTGCTTAATTGACTGCATCACTACGAACCATTGTTACTTAGTCTATAATTGAAACAATATGCAATCTGTGAACATAAGTATAATACTAGGTGGATATTGTAGAAAATTATTCTATTTATAATAATTGTCTGATGTCTAATGTTTCTGTAATATTATGTGTTCCATGTCTAATTAAGGATAATTGTTACTCCAATATTGATAACTGTTACCGAACCAATGCAATGTAATAACTCCACCGTGACATTGGTGGTGAACACAAATAAATTTGGTGCTTTTGAGCGAGTCTATAAGAAGAATGAAAGTCAGCGAGTTAGTGTAAAAATGGTAGATAATAATATTTATAATGTAGAGTTTGTTGATAGTATCCAACAAAACCAAATGATTGGCGATACGCCTAACTACTGCATTCCTTTAAAGATTAACGCCATAACAGTCCAGGGTATCTCATACAGTGACCCATATTTCAGTAGCTTTAACTTAAAGTATAAGATGGCGTTCGGAGCGCCAGAGTATATGAACAAGTCTGATTACGCTTTTAAATCCTCAGTTTGTATTATACGAGATGAGCCTTGCGAGACGCAACTAATAAACGAAAAGTCTGCTCGTGATATGATATGCAAAACGAAAACTCGAATGATTACTGATTACGACAAGTCTGCAAGAACATACCATGACAATAATGAAGTTGGTACTGGAGTGATTAGCTCCAAGCCAGCTTTGAAAGTATTTGCAAATGGTGATCTCACATTGGACGGGATGTTGGAACTGACAAGACACGAAGAGACTGCGATGAAGAGTTTGTCCGGCGAGCTGGACAGCTGGGGCGTGCCGCGCCGGCTTCGACTGTGTGGCGGCGGCGAGAGCTCCCTGAACGCCACCACCGGCTGGGGCAGCCCGCCTGCTTCCAACAACAATGGTAATAAACATTAAATATCTCATAGGTCACCTTCAGTTACGGGCAATTTGCGCGTAAGAATCGTGTACTAAACTTAGGACCAGTCAAGTTCCATTATTCGCGGTCTTTGTGCGCGATTGACAGGAAACGTTCGTAAATCGCCTCATCTGGATGCGGACCATCTTATATATCTAGATATGCACACTGGACAGTCTGCTGCATAAGTATAATTTGCTTGCGTATAAAAAAATATTATTATTTGCTTTGTGTTGAAGTGACATAACTAGTTAGATTTAAGTTTAGAATGACATTTTTTGGTTCGAACAAATCAGAGATCATAATGAGCAGAATCTAGGTATTTGCGACGGAAGTGAGTGGTGGGCTTACCTTTTGGGTTACAATTTATTTTAAATTCATTAAAATTTTGTTACATGCTTTATATTGTTGTTTTTACAATGTCTGGGAAAAAGTAATTTTTCGTAGACATTGTTTGGGTCATGAGCTATAAAAATCTTAATCTTCAAGCTTGAAATTTTTTTATTCTGTAAATATTATTTTGGTTCTCAAAATGAAAAAAAAAATATGTTTGTATTAAACAAAAAAATTTTTTTTTGATAGCTGGGAATTGGGGCGGCAACTCCAGTGGCCAAACAAATAATGCATCTAGCAATACTCAACAATGGAATAACACGGCTCAGCGGCCGCCTACTTCCCAAGCCGACAGTAAGTTCCGAACCGAACTTTTAAGGCACCACTTAGTCATCGTTAGAAAACTTGTTGTTACTTGTAATCATAATTAGTTGCAAGGAAATTTCACAACAACATTGAAATATTTATCGATCTTTACACGTTCTCTAGGTGTTCTGTGAGTGATGGGATTGTTTCTTGCAGTGAACAGCAATAAGGCTAATGGGAATCAGATGCCGCCGACCAGTGCGGCGTCAGGCCAGAACTGGCAGAGCTCCCCCCCAAACATGAACAATTCGCAGGCCAATAACAATGGTGCGCCTGCAAGCAACGGTATGACCAATATAACTAATTGCACTTACTTGTGCAATATCCATAGTGAGTTGGTCGCAATGAAATAATCGAATTTTCTCTCTTAGGCACGAACAATTCGGGAAACGGCAATAACGGAGGAGCCAACCCTTCCAATCCGGCCGCGAATACCAATGGTCCTTCCGCTGGTAACGGAAATAACGGGAATAACGTTAACAGCACTTCCTCTGCCAAGATTGAAATCAATTCTATGAGGGAGGCTCTTTTCAGTCAAGATGGTTGGGGCGGAGTAAGTATAATTTCTCTATGTCATGATTATAAAATTAAAGTAAAAATAAAAGTTGGATACTACATGTAGCATTTTATTTATAGCAACATGTGAACCAAGACACGAATTGGGACGTTCCTGGAACACCTGAGCCAGGCGCCAAAGTGGAGCCAACAGCCGGCGGACCGCCAGCTTGGAAGCCCAGCATCAATAATGGGGCTTTTCTCGGAACTGATTTATGGGAGGCTAATCTCAGAAATGGTGGCCAACCACCCCCTCAGCCTGCTGCGAAAACTCCTTGGGGACACACGCCCACAACTAACATTGGCGGTACATGGGGTGAAGATGACGATGCTGCTGATTCGGCCAACGTGTGGACCGGTCCACCGCCACCGCAGCAGTGGCCTGCAGGCCCGCCCCAACACACTCAGCAATGGGGAGTGCCCAAGAAGGACGACTGGAATGCTTGGGGCGAACCACCTCGCGGCGGAGACCCGCGTCTCGACCCGCACGGCCGCTCAGCTGACCCGCGCCAGCAACCGTCTGATCCTCGTCACGATCTCCGAGGTGGAATCTCTGGTCGCCTCAACGGTGACATGTGGAGTCAGCATCACCAGCACGCTGGTGGGCCGAACAAGATGATGCCTTCCGGCGGTGTTAACCAGTGGGGTGCTCAGGTAAAGTAGAACTTTAATCATATGAAATATTTTTTTGAGATTTGGTTAAGTATAATATTTTGTTTATTTTTTGTGAGTGAATGTAAGCGTCGATCGGCAGGGTCCAAAGGACACGATTAAAGCTTCCGGGTGGGAGGAGCCCTCTCCCCCCGCCGCTCGCCGTGCGGCTGGCGGCTTCGACGACGGCACGTCGCTGTGGGCCCAACGCGCTGGGATGGGTGGCATGGCTGGCCGCGGGGCGGCTCAGGGTCCACCTGCTCCGCAACGCATTCCCCCTACGCCTACCAAACCAGACGCCGTGTGGGGCGCCCACGCCCAACGCAACGGCTCATGGGAAGAACCTCATGCACCCACATGGCCGGAGCGCGACGGCTCGGCGTGGCCTGACCAGTCCGGGCCGACCCTGTGGCCTGTGCCCAAGCCTAAGCCCGCCGGCCCCGGTGGTGGTTGGCCCGATGACATCGGCGAGTGGGGCGGTCCTAAGCCTCCCCAAGCTGGCCCGCTCGGCAAGCAGCTTCCAAAGGAGATGATCTGGAACAGCAAGCAGTTCAGGTTTGTTATTTTTCACTATTGCTACAATTTATCGTGGCTATATTTCATTGCAGCGACATTCAAATAGCGCGGTTTAGAAGCGTGACCATAAAACGGTACAATACTCCAATAGTTAGTGAACCGCAATGTTTTCCCCGCGAGAGTATCAAGTCGACTGTAACTACACCAATGTTTTAATACAAGCTAATTTACGAGCGCGTTCCCCAGGTTCTTAGTAGAGATGGGCTTCAAGAAGGAGGAGGCAGAGGCGGCCCTCCGCAGCCGCGACATGAACGCGGAGGAGGCGTTCGAGCTGCTGTCGTCCGGGGGCCGCGGCGACGGGTGGCGCAGGGACGACCAGTTCGCGCACCACGCGCCCTTCCAGCCGCCGCCCAACGTGCCGGCGGTGTCGCCCGCAGTCGCGCAGAAGCTGCTCAACCAGCCGCCGCCCCAGACTGTGCATCATCAGCATTCATACAATCCGAACAGGTTAGTTAAGCAATTAGCCAAGTCTAGTCAAATAAGTCCTATTAAGTTTTTTGCAAACTCTTTATATAGGATTAAGTAAAAGTTTCTATTGTTGTTACCTAGGTACATGTGTTTGTTTTGTTAGACGATACTTCATTTACAATATACGAACAAGTCCATCCAGATTTTTTCCATCTAGCGACACGCCTCGACTTGGTACGGGTGCAATGAAGATATTAATGAATTTGTATATGTACATATTATTTATAAACCTTCATCTCAATTCACTCTATTCAAAAAAATCTGAGAGTGGGAAGCGGCTTTTTATATAATTATGTTGTGATATTTTCATTTTATACTGTTAGGGTTGTCAATGCAAATAAAACAGATTTGGTTGCCCAAGTTGTTAGCTCTGTGCTTATTTTTATGTCATTATGTCCTCTACTAATTAGTTCTATCATGCAACGTTGCGGGTGAAGAGCGGAAAGGCGATGATGAACATATAAAATAAAGTTTGTATAACGAAATAGTTGGTTTTGTTTTGTATTAGAGCGTTTGACACTTTTAACATGGCCTTCCTATGTTCGAACAATGCCTTCAGCATCTATGCGGTTACGGTAGCTGCATTTGAAGTTTTCCTAACAGTCCTTCAGACAGATGTCGAGACATGTATTGTAGTCACTTATGATGAGTTATAATACGAATGAAAGAAATTAAGAGCCGCGGGTGGCAGATAGTAAGAACGCGAAGCGATCTAAACGGACAAAGTCATGCAATGAAGTCCAGTCGTGTTCGGTTGTTAAAATGTGTGTTGGAATTGAACAATCGCTTATTTGTTTGTTTAACATTCAGCACATCGAGGTGATTGTTTTTTTCACAATGCACCTGTGCAGGCGACACACAGGCGACCGCCTCAAGTCTGTACTCTGTAGTCCGTACTTTGAAACCAACCAAAAACAGAATGACTTGAAGTAGGCTACGAACATTTATGTTGACTAACTGTCGATATCAGCTTATCTTAAAATGTCGATCTAAAATGAATAAAAGATCAAGTCTCTTAAAATTCATGTCTAGCCCAGTCATATTAGGTAAAAAAAGGGGTCAACCTCGGAATGAAAGATAATAAGCTGCAAATTGGTATGAACCTTTGTTTTGTCATTCTAAATATTGTCTCAAAAGTCACAATCGTTATCGTGTCCGCGTCTCAAGATATTCAAGGTCAAAGGTCACAAAAATCGGTTTTTCGCGAATATCTGGCTTCCTATCGGTTAAATGAGATTTGCATTTATTATAAAAGTTGTAGGCTATAAAATTCCCTACAACTTTTGTTTAAACTTTTTTTTCATACGACCAACCGTTTTGAAGGTAGAGCGCGAAGAGTGCACATCGTACAGTCATATACGGCCTAATGCAAGGTCAAGCGTTGCGTTGCGTGTTGATCATTTAAATAAACCTGTACAACTGTCAACACTTCCACCAACAAGTGTAGCAGCTCATCAACACATAAAACGTGTCTACTACCAGATTCAAACGTGGTTAGGGAAGGACTTAGAACCTCAAGAATGGGGCTGGATGCTTGAAAATGAAATCCTGGAGCCCATACGAACGTTATTACCTCCAGCACCAGCCGAACTACTAAACGTAATATTTTGCAATTGCAAAAATGGTTGTGGTTCCCGCTGTGGATGCAGAAAATCAGGGCTACAATGTTCTTTAGCTTGCGGCCAGTGCAACGGACAAGCTTGCCTCAACGCTTCACTGTATCCAAGTAATCCCGATGAAGAAAATACATATGATCCCGATATTCTGGAAGGTTTGGAGATGAACATGACAGATAATGAGGATGATGACAATGAATCAAACATTTTTGAGCGACAAGAAGAAGACGACGAAGAAGAAGAAGATAATTAGCTTCCATTTCCAATTTCATTACAATTAAAATCAACAAAGATACTTTTGATAGTTGAACTCACATTTTGATAAATGTATATTATGCCGTATTTAATAATAAATAAAAATATGTGTAATATATATTCTTACTATCATTTTAACTTAAAATAAAACTAAAATATATAATCCAGAATTAATAATATTTTATACTTAAATAGTTAAATATGAATAATTATATATAAATAATCAAGTTACTTACTTTAATTAAATATAAATAATTAATAGTTAGTACATAAATAATGGGCATTGTTTAATAATTATAATTTCCAAGTAAATAATTGACTATATAACGTACTGATAACCATAAATCACGCTTGACCTTGCATTAGGCCGTATATGACTGTACGATGTGCACTCTTCGCGCTCTACCTTCAAAACGGTTGGTCGTATGAAAAAAAAGTTTAAACAAAAGTTGTAGGGAATTTTATATCCTACAACTTTTATAATAAATGCAAATCTCATTTAACCGATAGGAAGCCAGATATTCGCGAAAAAACGATTTTTGTGGCCTTTGACCTTGAATATCTTGAGACGCGGACACGATAACGATTGTGACTTTTGAGACAATATTTAGAATGACAAAACAAAGGTTCATACCAATTTGCAGCTTATTATCTTTCATTCCGAGGTGAAAGCCCTAATATGACTGGGCTAGTCATATTAGCCGCCCGCCGCGACATCGAGCGAGTTTTTATCGAACCTTTTCCTGACAATTGCAAACTAATTCTGAAGTTATGCATGTACAGTCGCCGTCAGATATATCGGAGCAGACAAAGTGACCAAATACTTTAGAACAGTTAAAATGTCAAAAAATTCCATACACCACAAGTTATCATTAATATCTAAACATTCATAACTTCAATAATATCTATACACACAACTTATCAATAATATCTGAACACTCATCTATTCAGGTAGCTAAATGACACATGACGTGCGTGACACATATTGACGTCATGAGTGTTCAGATGTTATTGGCATCTGCTCAGATATTATTGAAGTTATGAATGTTCAGATAATAATGGTAACTTGTGGTGTATAGAACTTTTTAACATTTTAACTGTTCAGAAGTATTTGGTCACTTTGTCTGCTCCGATATATCTGACGGCGACTGTACATACATTTCGGCGATTCATTATTATTTACATTGATTTAAATGAATACGACAAATGTCGCACTTTCGAGACAAATACAATTTAGCCAAAGCCAAGATAAAATAATAGGGAGATATCTTGTCGAGTGCTGACGTCGAGTAATCCCGAGCTATTGAACAATCGCATTCCGTGCCCTTCTTCGGTCATGCATGTCGTAGTAAAAGAGCAACGACTCTTTTTCGTCAGTACTTCATGACTAATCCTGATTTCATAGTCACGGTTACCAGCGCGCGGGCGTTAGTGGTCCGGACGCAAGTATATACTAGATTACGTGGGTTCGTATTGTTATACTCAATGGTGAGCTGATGCAAGATCTTAACGGGTCTTTGGAGCAAGCTAGTTGAACGTCTCTCGAAATTGAAGATCGAACAAATAAAAATGCCTATCAAAATAACATGAAAACGATTAAGTGGTTGTAATATGACCGAAACTCCGTTTCATGTGTTAGAAATTGCGTAAAAGACCAAGAAATACATTTAGGTTGTAATTTATGCTAAAAACAGTAAACACCAGTATTGCAAAGTAAACAATATTCCGAGTATCAACAACAGTATGCAAATTGACGGAATTGCATTTTTAGGTTATTGCAATGCAACTACAATAAATAATTATTATTGTGGTACGTGGTACATACAAGTGGTGTGGTCGGGATGCATCTTTTTTATCCTTTTGACGTATCCGAGGCATCGATACATAAATATTACTTTCAACAGGCTATTAGTCTCGGTAATAGGATATTATGACCCATACCTGCCCTTGTTACCAGCCACTACGAAGAAAGCGCATTATTTGGAGCATAGCACTGATTTCTCATTGTTTCACAGTGGCACTGGCAATAGCGGCCAGCCCAGCACGGCGCAGCTCCGCATGCTCGTCCAACAGATACAGATGGCCGTCTCGGCCGGGTACCTCAACCACCAGATCTTGAACCAGCCTCTGGCTCCACAGACGCTCGTGCTTTTGAATCAGCTTCTGCAGCAGGTAAGGAGGCTTGTAGGTTTGAACCAGGGTTTCCATAACCGTGCGTCTTAATGCCCTTAGGATCGCGCCTTTATCCTACTGTGGTCGTGAATGCTATCAACACAACTGGCTTTATATTTCAAGTATTTGGGAGTTTTACTGGAAACTTATAACTTATATTACTGGTAAGTGATTGACAAGGGCTTCAAAGTAAGAATAAGTTAAAGAAGCCCTGGGTTTGGACTTTTTCGTGTAAAATCTATGTCGTCGTAGTAGAGTCTAAGTTATACAATTTTATTGAACCAAACCTGGGGGCTAAATCATGACTTGGTTTATTGTTTGTTGCCTTTGTAAGGAACGTATGTTCTTTACTAAAAGTGGAAGTACTTCCGCCGAGCTAGGTGTTATCTACTCGGGGACCAAGGCCCAACTACCAATCTTGGTTTGTTGTATATATACTTAGTGGCGACGAAAACTCTGATATCGCGATGTAGGATATCGATGTCATGCATTACGTATGGAGCGTTGTTTACTACGCCAATTCTGCTGACGCTGTATTTGTGTCGACTTGTAGGTCATGTCGTAGGTCGGCACACCTTATACATGAACCATCTTGTGAAAATAATTAATGTTTATTTTCACAAGAGAGTTCACATATATACGGTACTGTTTAACGCTAAAATAAGAAAAAATATATTTCACACTTTGAAGTGATTTTCTCATTTCAACTTTAATTAAAACAATGTCAAACATTTGTTAGTTTTTTTATCTGAATATAATGAGATTGTTGGTCCTTGCCTAAACTTGCCAGTATGGTAGCATAGTGTTGGAAAAACCTAAAGGTTGTATCTTGTTTTAGATCAAAGTACTTCAGCAACTGGTGCAGCAACATTCGTTGGCCCTCTCTAAAGGCAACTCTACTCTCGCGCTCCAGTGCTCTGTGCAGATCACCAAAGCCAAGCAGCAAATCACTGCTTTACAGGTAAGAAAAACTCAAAGAAAACAATAGATGAATACAAAATAAAAACAAGGTGCAACAAACAACAAAACAAATTTAAATCCTGCTTTCTTGTTATTGGTCGGTGTAGTTCGCCAGTAGGTTAATTCAATTATGTTTTACAGAATCAGATCGCTAATCAGCAAGCGCTGTACATGAAACAGCAAGCCGGCGGTGCCGACTTGTTCAAACCCAGCCACGATCCCCTGTCTCAGCTGCAGAATAACTTCAGCGACATGGGCATCTCCAAGGATACTCAAGCGGTAAGCAGATAGCATTTAGAACTAAGTCCTATTAGGAATACTGTATGCAGAAGCAGATGCCGGAATACACTTGTAAGGTGGTAAGGTATGCTGCGTTAGATAAAGTAAGCAAGTGCTTGAGTTTAGCTTTTGAAGGGGCTTCTTCAGCGCCTATGATCAAGCTTTAATTTAGGACTCCTGCCTGAAACCCCCTAGAGTAGGAGTGCCCAAATTATGAGGCGACAACATTTTGCAGAAATCTCTGCTGTCGCTCAACGTAAAGGTTAGTAATTTAGTAGAAATTACTAATTTCACACAATCTTGATGACTTCTAACGAATCCTCTTTGGAAATCTTATAATTCGATCTAGCTCCGGCGCTGGTTCTCTCATTAGCTTCATCTACCATAAGCAAGTCACAATTCAAAATAACAATGTCGAAATTAGGAATTAAAATTACTTTTAATTAGTTCGTAAGTATGACGTTATATGGGAGTTAAAAAAATTGCTTTTACAATTGAGCATTTCGTTAAGCGCTGCGTAGAAGTCTATAATAATAGACAGCGCGGTTCAGATGCGTGACTATAAAACGGTACAACTCATAATAGCTCGTGCCTAGCGACGCTTGCCATCCGTGCCGACAGAAGCGCGACAGTATAATCACCGCAAAGCAGTACGAAGTTATATGGCTGATCATGTTATAGTAACTTTTCCATTTAATTCTCACTACCAAAATCGAAACAAATTTGATAAGACAAGTACATTTAACACTAAAAAAGATTTTACGTAGAGGCTCTTTTTAGTGTTCACACTTTTGCACTATGTTCAGATGGACTTGATTTTTGCTTCAATAACAAAGCCTGTTTTGTTCATTATTATTGTTTTTCATATTGTTTCCGATAATGCATGCATACAATACCATATTAACGTAAGACAATAGTATAAAAATGCAAAGAGATATTGGTCGGACGGTTTTGTTAAAATTACTGTTATTCAATATTTGTCTTCAGAGAGTTTTTTATTCAAGCAAATTATATCTATAAAACTTAGGAATCGTCCAAAAGTCGAAACACGACGGGCAGCAATTAACAATGGGCTGACACTATTCTGTGGATCTTAAAAAAGATGTTTAATTAAATTCATTATTTCATCATTCGTAATATTTAGGTGCCAATTATAGACTTTGAACTTTCGCTCTTATGCCATTAGTAATACTAATACCGTAGTGTTATTCTTGACGGTGATGTGCTGATTGTAAAAAAATCTTCGAAAACTTCCCAATCTCCTTTTCATGCCTTTATTGATTGCGTTCTTTTGGTGCAGGCTTACGGCGCCAGCGGCAACCAGCAGTCGCGTCTGAACCAGTGGAAGCTTCCTTCCCTGGACAAGGACGGCGAGGGCTCGGAGTTCAGCCGCGCGCCCGGCACGGCCAAGTCCACCACCAGCCCGCAGCTCAACCAGCTCGGTCTGCAGCCCGACTCGTAAGTATTGACTTTTTAAACCGAAATCACTCTACACGTATATATCCCTTTTTGCAAAGTATGATGATAAAAAAATCGTTACAAATTCAAGTTAAACAAATTGTATAATTACCTATTTGACCAATCTATTTGCTATCTAGCAAAGACTCGATCGTATTCTGATCGTGTTTAACTAAATTCAATATGGCCACGAGTGAATTTGAGATATAATAATCGTTTTTGCACATGATTGACAGTTTTTGCAGGTCTATAGCATAAAGACATTTTTTTCATGAAATGGTCGGAGGTTAGTCAAGTTACTGAATACTAAGATGTTCATGCCAAAACATTATGCCTAGAATTAGGGATTGAACATCAATTATCAATTTTTTTTTATTTAGTTACTTGAGATAGGCCGTAACATAAAATAAAGGTATAAAAAATATAACCTGGCGATTCGACAACGATGTCGATCGATGTCATAAATGTTTTTGATTCACGGCAGTAGCTTGAATGATAATTCAATATATTGTCTCCAAATAAGGCTTTACAGTTATTGGATGTGCTTTGTAGCACTCGCAAAATATGCGTAACTTTTTTTATTGCCTCATTCACATTTACTTCAAGTTTTATCAATTGGGCAACAACAAATCCCACATAATGTATAGGCGACTCCGCTCATTCTAAATATTTTTGGCATGGTAGTCCTTAGAAAGATTGGCACGCTAATTAATTACGAGTTACGCAATGCATTCCCAACAATGTTGAAATAGCCATATACAGCGATGTCGTAGTCCCATGTTAGGTCGGTTTGATGGCAGATTTATCGCGACTGGGGTCATGGTTTTGTACGTACTCGGTGATAAGTGTGTTTACACTTTATACAATTCTCTGTTGTAATAGCTTGTCATTCATTACCCCACACAGCATAATTGGTTTACTTGATCTAAAGAGCTTGTGGCGTGATAGCGAGAATTGTTCCGAAATGAAACCGAAAGCTATGCACACCGCGGCCGGAAATTGGATGGTTGATAATTATGATTGAAATCACACGATCGTGCTTTAGAAGGCACGTTATAAGGTTGGTTCCAGCTGATATCTCGAAATTAGTCGTTAAGCCTAGTCAGAGGTTATTTGGTACACAAGAGTAAGGATGGCAGCTAGCCATACCTATCCACCTGTCTGCAATGGGCCCGCGTGGTGTCATCTGATAGTTGTGAAGAGGCCTTGCTTCTTTAGCGGTGTTGGGACGTAGCTGATTGAATTTTATTGTCAATAATCGATATAAAAATATGATTGAAGGGTTTCATTGTGTTTTTCTTTGCAGCACTTGGGGTGTAGGGCGCGGCGCAGAGGGCTGGGGCGACGGCGGGGCGGACGTGGCCGACGGCAAGGAGGCCTGGCCTACGCACCCCGCGCACCCGCCCGTCTACGACTTGGTGCCGGAGTTCGAGCCTGGCAAACCCTGGAAGGTATATTACTTCAAAGTTCATAACATGTCATATTGACTTGCCTTTCTTAAGCCAAATGCACACTACATTTAGACAGAGCTGATAAAGAAATTAGAACTATCTATATATAACACGAATGCCGATAGATGATGTCTTTTGCGCAATATTTGCTTTTTCACGGCCCAACCTCCACATTGGCTTTAGACGAAACTTAAATGAAGTTTTCTCTGCGATATACAAAAAGCTTTTATTTATATTTGAAGATACTTTGTTTGAAAGTGTCTCCTTTCAGAAATCCATTTAAATGTGACTTAAAAACAAATTTGTTGCTGATTATGATCCTTTAACACATTAAATGATCTATAAACATTTTTGAGCCAGCTTGCTTTCTGTGCACGGTTCTAGCAACAATGGCTTTTTGATAGAAATATGCATCGAACTGACACTCTACTATTCCAGGGCAACCAGATGAAGAACGTGGAGGACGACCCCGCAATGACGCCGGGCTCGGTGGTCCGGTCGCCGCTGTCGCTGGCCGCGATCAAGGACACGGACATGCTGGGCGGCAAGACGTCCCCGCCGGGCGGCGAGCGGTCGCTGTCGTCGTCGACGTGGTCGTACGCGCCGCCGCCGACGTCGGCCGCCGGGGCGCTGAAGCCGCCCGCGGACACGTGGGCCGGCAAGCCGCGCCCTGCGCCGCCCGGCCTCAACAAGCCCTGGCCGCAGCACCACAACGCGCAGCAGCGGCCCGTCTCCTCCTGGCAGGCCTCTACTTGGCTGCTGCTCAAGAACCTCACGGCTCAGGTAACGACGATTACACATTCATTTTCTTGTAACCTCTTGTTGAATAACTGGTGTTCATTACTTAAAGGCTGCGTCTAAGTGGTCAATCTTATTAAAAGATTCGAGTAGAGTCATTTTAGTTTTGCAACTCTACATGCGAGGTTGTATTTTAAGGTGAGTCCTAAAAATTTAGGCTAGTTTTAAAGTCTTGAATATGATGTCATTTTGTTTTGTTTACCAGATTGATGGGTCCACTCTGAAGACCCTGTGCATTCAGCACGGCCCTCTGCAGAACTTCCACTTGTACTTGAACCAGGGCCTTGCCCTCGCCCGCTACTCAACTCGCGAGGAGGCGGCTAAGGTGAGATATTGTTTTTGTTTGTAATTTACTAATTTAAGTTAACGTTTAGGCAGTAATTCCTTTTAGTGTATAATTTAATTGTAGTATACTGTAGTGTTGTTAGCGTACTTAGCAAATATTTCTCTTTTAGGCTCAGATGGCGTTAAACAACTGTGTGCTTAGCAACACGACCATCTTCGCGGAGTCGCCGGCGGAGTCGGAAGTGCAGATGATTCTGCAGCACCTCGGATCGGGCGGCGGCGGCGCCTGGCGGCCGCAGGGCACCAAGGACTCGTGGGGCTTCCCCGGCCTGTGGCCCGACCAGCACGACCAGCGGGCCACGCCCTCCTCGCTCAACTCATTCCTGCCGCCCGACCTGCTCGGCGGCGAGTCCATCTAAGGAGCGAGCGATGCCACGGTAAGAGGGTAGCCGCCCGGAGCTCCGGTTCGTCGACCTCGCGCGCTCGCCGTTCTACCTGCGTAGTTCCGTCGCGTCGAGCGCTGCTTCTAACGGTCGGACCCGAGCACCCTCCGGCGTGCACTCATCCGCGATCCTGCCGTCGGCCGCCGCGGGCGGCTCCGCATCTCGACACTTCACTCCGAAGGTGCTGACTCGCATGTGGCGTCTCTCGGCCTGATCGTGGCGAATCTCCTACCGTGTCAATTTGGTTACGGCCGCGGCTCGGTCCCCACGACCCTGGGGAGGGGCCGCGGCCCTAGGTGTCTAGTTGTAATTACGCTTTATCGTCCCACGTAAGGGGACAGACTAATTTTATTCGCCTAGTCAGATCGTGTCGGACGCGTCGCGTCGCGTCGGGACGCGGCGCGACGCGGTCGCGGTAGCCAACTGTCCACAATACTATTATCTACTGTGTTGTAAGTGTTCATGTAGATTATTTAGTGTACATAAGAATTATACATATACAACGGCAGACATAGAATGTATCGAGGGTATATGAAGTAAAGTAGTATAGGGCGCGAGGCGGGAGCGGGCGGTGAGACCGGCCGGCCCCGCGGCGCGCCCAGGCCCGGATGAACCGCGCACGGTTCGCTCCTGTAAATCTACCAAATAATCGTAGGTATCGGTGTAGAGTAGTTGCGTCGCGGGCTACCTCAGTCACTCGTCCCGTGGCCTTATTTTAGTGTGTATTTATTTTGTTGCACTCGAGGGCTGTTGCTGTTTCGCCCGTCGAGCTGTTGCGTTCCGAGTTTCTTTCGTGTTCGTTTTTTTATTTTCTCGTTTTATCCATACTGATGTATTTTTAATTATTTATTCTGTTTTGAATTCTCACTCGTGATGAGCCTTTCGTTTTCCAGTAGTGATATTTTATTCAGCAATAAATGTGTAAGTGCATTTCGCAGACTAACAATAAATGTTTACAATTAGTTTGTAATTTTTATAAAGATAACAAAATTTGAAAATTATGAGATTTGAAGTGCATTCTTGTAGTGGTAAATTCCTTTTAAGCTGTATAGTCTGAAGTGGAAATGAGTATATACAAATATACGTCAGGAGGTCGCGGCGCCGGCGCTCGGTCGGCGTCCGCGGCCGCCGCTCCGCCGCGAGAGCGGGTTGCACTGTGCGCGCCGTCGGGCGACGCTTGGCGGCAGCAGCCTTGCCAACGGTTGCTACTGTGCATTACGGATAAATGTACTGTTAACATTATCACGCGATCATCGGTGATTTTGCATGAGATTTTGTAGACGATTCTAGTTGAATCGCCTCGCGAGTCGGTGATGCGCAGGCCGCAGGCTCGACGGCGGCGCACGGCGGCGCGCCTGCCGCGGACGCGCGCTCCCTTGCAATCCAGTAATCCTGTGATGTAAATTATCTTGCCTAATGTAAGGATAATCGATTTTGTTGGAGAGTATCAAAGTAGAGCGATCCGCCGGCGGTCCGCCTCCGCCGTTGCTGATGTTTCCCCAAATTTTTTCCAGTATTTGTGATTCAAGTGCCACTTTATGTTTAATATATGAAACGATTATCTAGATTATACGATTAATGTAAGGGTAACCTAATATATTATTAAATTGAAAATTGTTTTATCATTTTATATTACATACATTTGTGAGAAGTGTTAAAAAGTACTATAATTGACAGTAAAATATTACACTTTTGTGTATAGGTAAGAATAAAGTTCTAACTTAAATTTAGCCATATCAATATCTATTTAATAAAAGATTTGTGGTATTTTCTATAGGCTCAATTTGAACGTTATTCAAAGTGACATATGCTTTAGATATTCTGTTAATAATATACTTGTAGTCGTAGGCTCCATGTCGGTATTACATCATTGTAGATATAAGTATACACTTAAGTCCTATCGTAGGTTTCGATAAGAATACTATTGATATTTAACTGCAACGATCGCACTTGTAAATGTTCGTTATGATAAAAGTTTATTTACATTTTTATTTACTTTTTAATTTATTAATGGTGTGCCACAGAGATACTCTGCCAAAATATATCATTACCAATATATTACGGGATTAGGTAAGCAGAGAGGCGAGGCGCAAAGGCGTCGTCACAGAGTGCCGCCTGCCGCCGCGCCTCGCGCCTCCTCCCTGAAGAGACTCCGGGCTCGGCCCTCGACCGTCGACGACGGACCCACCACCGCTTTACGATCCGACGATCGGACACACAAAGCGATTGACTAATGTACATTATATCTGTATTTCGTGCATCTTCCAGTGATCTTACAATTAATCGTAACGACTAGTGCTAAGTTAGGTGTATAAGTAATCGCTGTACCTTGTCGGGCCTCGCGCTCGAGAACTTTCACAAATTAATGAATTAAGTTAGGAGAACGCGACATTGGAATTTATATATTGTGCGTTATGAACTCTTGATCGCTTCGGACCTGTAGTAGTACTAGAGTTAATTAAATGTTTCGATGTATGATGTGTTCATTTAGAAACAAAAATTAGCATTTCTCATTACTACCTTAATACCTTACTATAGGGACCGACGAACGATTTATCTCTATAAATTGCATAATCTTTGTTGCCTTATTTTTTGCGAATCGTTAACGACGGTTATAGTGGCGGTCAAAGTGAAATTAAAGCCATCAGGAATATCCGTTTCAAGTCCATGACGATTGTCTATATGAGAACATCTGTAGCGCGCACGGTGAGCCACCATTGCTCGTAGCCATAAACTATAGATTGTCGTGACGTATAGTGTTAGATTGCCAAAGAAAGAGTATCAAAGATAATGGTGTCTAGAACCAGATTGCATCTCTGCTTGATGACGATTCTTCCAAATTCGTTTTAAAATTATTTTGTGGTACGGGTTATTGATCTGATGTTCCTAATATCATTCGTGTTACGTCTATACAACAATAGTACACACTAACTAACAGGTCGATGTCAATTCTATTGTTGTCAAGCTCAATTTACGTGAGGGTGTTTCTTTTATCTATTCGATATAAAGTAAAAAAAAAAAACAAAAAAAGAAAGTTACAATTTTTAACTGATATTATTCTGTCCACACTTACACCAATATTCGTGTTGCCTCAGATGCAGTAGTTTACTGGTGAATTATGTGAATTTAATACAGCAATAAATGTCATTATAAAAATTAATTTTTATAAGAATTTTCCATTTTAAAAGTTAGACAAACCGAGTAACGGAAAGTATAACGATCCAGTGCCCTGTAGAATACGTTGTCCATAGAATAAAGAGAAAAAATGTAATAATGCCTTGAAATGTTAGTCAGTTAAAGGTAACAGTACTTAATAATGGGTATAATGTTTAGGCGTTGTGGTGTAGTGGCGTTAGGAGCGGGGCGTAGGCTGTCCGCGCCGCGCGGCGCCGGTTGTGACTACGGGAGCCTTCGCCGCCGCGAAACTGAATCTCCTCTCGGTTCAATGACTGCATCTTATTTCCTGCACACAATTGCCCACGTGCAATTTAGTCTGTGTTATTATTATGTTGTTGTATATTTATTACCTACATCTATACCGTAATATGTATATATTGTGAAATTATATTCATATAAAAAAAAAAGATTTAATACGCTTCACGCTTTCACTTTTAACATTTTTCGTAACTTGTTTCTGTTATTTAGAATAAATTTACGTACCTAATTATAATAATTATTATAGGTGTAAATGTAAGAAAATAAAAAGAAAAAACTAAAAAAAGAAAAAAAAAGAAAAGCAATTAAAAGAAACCAATGATTGTGCCTCAATGAACTGTGGTACGTTACCGTAACCGATGGCAGGTGAAATCGTTTCCTTCAAAAATGTATTATAATGAATTGTGCGCTGGGCAGAGAGCGGGAACGCCCGCCCTTAGCTGTAGACAATATAAGGCTGCGTGCCGCGGGGCCCGCGCCCACGCCTTGTGTAATCATAAATGAGCTTAGCTATGTTTTACTTTTATTGTAAGTGTTATGTCGTCAATCAACATTTTATATATACCTATGTGTAAATATTTTTATCTATTTATTTTGGTTTTTCATGAAGTTTACCCGAATTAACGTGTAACTTAAAATTAGTTGCTTTATTTTGAGTCAGTTTCGTATATAATTCGCGTGAGATCATATCCAAATTCGTGTCTATTCCATAACTTGTATGCCAAAGTCGATGTCTATGCCATTTAACGACCACTAATGTTCTTAGATAATCTGCGTCGATCTCTGACATCACAACAAACTATTGATCGTACAAATGCGAGCCATTTAAAAAAGAATATGAAACAGCCGCCGCGTAGGTCGTTGTTCTATCCAAGCTGCTCTGGTTATTTTAGCTCAAGTATTGAAATAGTAGTTTGCTCATAATATTGTTGTTAATTTTAATTTTTAATTGTATTAAGGCTGTAGCGCTCGGGTGCTTGTATGTGGCCCAGTCTAACGAGGATTGTCTATTGACATGATACATGTTAACATATTAGAAAAGTAAATAGTTTGCTGTGATCACTTGACTGAGTTCAAATTGTAGAATTGGATAGTGATAGTGTTAACTGGAATCGTGAAGCCCGCATACCGACCTCGAGCGCTACTGACATTTAACGCTTTTCCCATTAGTGTGGAGTAAAATTCTAAAAGTTATTGTTTAATCTCCCATTTAGCTAGTAACTTGTGAGACCTTACCGCGAGTCGACGTATTCAGTGAGTTGGGTATGCCGCCTATATTTAATTTTGATTACATCGTTTTTAAATTATTGTATTGCATAATCTCAGTCTGTTATTGTGGCTGTTGCAACTGACAACGACTAATCGGAAGCATCGAGCTTAACAGTCGACCTATTTAGCAACAAGCATATCTGTGACTTATGTAGCATGCCTTCGGCGGTTTTGTCGCAATCCGCACTGTGTTAACGCAATGTACTTCAACCGGCGCACGTTACTTATTTCTATCTCAGATTTAGGGACCAAATATGTATGAATATCGTGTCTTGAACACTCGCAGCTGTTTGACTCAACGCATACTAAAAGACATTCTCGTTTTTCCATTGTTATTAATTTTTTCCGTCGCATATCTCATTATGACGAAGTTATATGACATTACGTAGTGATAGTACAATATTCAGAAAGGCCTTTTAATTTAAATAAGGTTAAAGTTTTTGCTTGTTGTCTTTATTATTTATATATATTTTTGTACGTTATGACGACGTTGACGTCCTGCAATAGAAGCACATTAGGTGATATCTACAAAGAAACTAGTCTTCCTTGTTTATGAGGGATCGTGGCGGTGATGCGACGTCGGCACAAGAGGCAATCATTCCTCTAGTCTTGTTATGTGGTGCGATTAAGTGAATACCAAATATAAAATAAAGAAGGCTTTTTGACGTAGGTGTAGAGGTTACGATAGTTCGTCCGAGCAGCTTGGACCCTTTACAAGGGATGGTTGGGTAGTATTATAATAATGCATTTATTTCTCTTTTATCATAGTCACTCAAGCGTATATTTTAATTAATTGAGCTAATGCCTAAAATTGGAATATCAGAGTTTATTTAGGATGTTTCATATTTTACATTTTAGTGTTTAAATATCTAAAATTTACCTTAATTATAGTGAATGGATTTTTGTATTATTGGTATATAGCTGTAAGTTAAAGGGTGTTCTTGATAAACAACAAACAACTGATAAATACAAAGTAAAAAAAAATGAACTGAGTGACTTTACGTGTAAACAGAGGGCCATTGATAAAAATGTTGAACTAAGCTAAATTCTCTATATGGTAATTTAACTAAATGTGATTGCTGAGAATATTTTTAACTGCTATATGTATAGTAATTATAGATCAGTAAGTCGCCATTTATCCGTTAGCTCAGTGAGTGGTTTTGAAGTATATGCACACCGATATTATTATGTATAATCGTATAGTCGCGTAGCTCACGACTGTTGGGCGTTGGGCGTTTGCCCAGAAACTTCTAACTGCTGCGGCTTGAAAGCTCTGCGCCCCACGCGTGGCCTGCGCGGCTACTCCGTCGTACCTTCTGTGCTAGTTACTAATTCAGTAAAGTTGCATTTGATTCATTATATTCGACAGTTCGTAGCGTATATGTATATATGTATGTGTATCAAGGCCAACCCCCCACCACGTTAATTGATGCAGTAGACTCCAGATGCTGCTCGCTAACTGCACGACACTGCTTCTCTAGTCTCTCTCGCATTCGAACATCGCTTTAAAGTAAGCCTTTGTTATCGAGCATAAATAATAATAATTAACGATCATATCCTATGACTAGTTTATATTCGTATTATTCTTTCATTAGATCTCTGTTGTACCTGTTTGAAATTGTTTATATTCAATGTTCATTTGTACGCTAAGAGAAGCTTACCGGTCTCGACGTCGCCGCGCTTCGTTCAATATACGTAAAGTAGTACTAATGACCAAATTGTTTGTTCCACTAAACTACGAACCTCTCAATCATAAGTCCATATCTATTGGCGTCTAAAATCAATACTCTGTGCTCTTAATTAGTCACTTTTGTACCTTGATTGTACTTGAATAATAAATAACCTAGTAAGTGAGGAACGACTAATCCAATTCTGAAATATACTTAATTTAAATTTTGACAGACTGATATCTGTGATTAAGAAAATATTTTTAAATATTATCCAGTGAGTCGGATGAAAATATTTATTTTATTAGAGGTTTCCTACTGCCGTCGGCGCATAATATACTATGTGACTAGACGTACTGCTTCGTATATTTTTTTACATTAGTCATGTAACATCGAGTTGAATACATAGTTCAGTGAGCATTGTTTACGACTTTTTTCTGTCGGCTTAAGTTGTACAATATACGAACAAGCTTTTGAGTAACCAAACCCCACCATTATGAAGTAGCTATTCAATGTAAAGTCGTGTGCCGCGACGTATAACATCGCCACATTGGTAGAACAGACTGAACAAGAGACATTATTATCAATACCACCGATGTCATCTGAAATGTTCTCTTAAATTTTTGATCTTGAACGTTGCATATCTACTACATTTCTAATTCGAATTATTTTGTTGTATTTTCCATATCTGTAATTTCCAAAAATATGAGTTAAGTTTGATATTTATAAAAAGTCCTAAGTTAACATAATAATCGAAATTAAAATGAATGCCTGTAGTATTGTAGTGAGTGACACCTCTCTAAAATAGTAAAGCGATTGGCGTTACAATGATAAAAATAATATTTTTGGTACCACCTTTGAGTTAAAGTACAATGTAGTTATATAAAGCGTGTTTCATTGATGTACGTATTCATTATAACAATATCAGGATAATGGTAATTGATAAGTTTAGTGTAGACTTAAGCTGTCTCGTCTCACATTACACCAATTAATAATTAATTCTCCTTGATATTTGTATTGGAACACAACTTAATATAATAATAGTCAGATACTAAATTATGTCATATTTATATCAATAGGCTAAATGAATAAAACAAAAAACAAAAAGTAAAAAAAAAAGTTTTCTGTGCAAAACTCTGTGATGGGAAAATTTATTCTAAAGATCTAGTATTAACTGAAAGTGAAACGGAGGCATCATCTGGAATATTTTTCCTTCGGAATGCAAAAGATACAGCTATTAATACTCACAGGAAAATCTTTTGGAATGTAAGGAAAAATAGTCTTAACGTAACGATGTAAGCCCGAGTTTCACAATGACTTTAAAAGTTGAACTTTTCAGTCTTTTCGCGCAAAGGGTTGTGTATTATTTTTATGTAGTACAAATGTGTTCGCAATTTGATTGCTGCTGTAGTGTTCCTTTTGTTCTTATTCAAATTAACTTTGTTGGGTATTTATTTGGAAATTTGTATTTTTAATATCTAAAATGTATGTAAATCTTATTACTGTCTTTTACGAGGCGAGCGTAATTTTGTAATAGTAAAATTATGTATGAACGGCTGCCTTAATAGTAATATTTGTAACAATCTGTACACCATCCTCTCGTACACGTATGTTCCGCGGACGCGTCTGCCCGTCACGTACCAAATAATAGAGTAGCGAGTAGCGGCTCCGCCCCCACACGCCGCCCCGTTGCGCCACTAGTCAATTGTACAATCATTTGTGCTGCGTTGTTATATTAATGTATGCTTAAGTGCCTTCATATATAATATGTAAGCAAAATTCTGTGAAATATTTTTTTACTCAATTTGTTCGATGATATTGATAGCACCAACTTCATATCATTTAGTAGTATAAATTAGTTAGAGGGTTAATTTGTTCGGGATCCAATCGGCTACGGGTGACGGCGGTCGCAGTGCGCGGGCGCGGGACGCCGGGCGTGCCCCCAGCTCTTATCTGTATTACCTCATTCAATAACCTCACATAGTGTGTCCTATATCAAATTATTTTATCGACTCTGTACTTATCATACGCACTGCACTGTTATTTGGTACACACTTTACTTCTGTTTAAGTTACTTTAAGGGTGTTTATCGTAAATTTTATCAGATATTCGATATATTTTCCTGTTATTTTTCTGATACTACCTAAAAGCAATGTATTTTACAAACAAAGCAGGAGAACAATAATTATTATGTAAGTGTAACAGTTAGTGAATTTAAGTGTGCTATTTTCCATTCCAGAACTCAACGATATCAATGTTCATGTAAAACTTATGTTCGGGTTTTAAAAATGTTATTATTGTATAATTAAACTAAACCTTATGTGATTGAAATGCAATGTTTAGAAGTATTTTATCTTTATTTTTTACCATTAATTAATAGTTAGTAGAGATCTATTTGAGAGTCTAATGTATCAATTATTTGTAAAGTTGGCTGTAACTAATTAGAAGTTACAATAAGTAGACATATTTTAATATAAACATTTGGAGAAAATTTTATGTAGACGACAAATAGTTGTTTTGATCATTATGTGAAGTGTTGTATTGTATCGTATCGTTAGCGCAATGTGTACGCACAACGGTGAGGCGGGTCGAGAGGCCGGGCGGGCGGCGCGCGGCGCTTGTCCGGCGCGGTACGTGCGGTACGGCTTCTGCCCGCGCGCCGCCCGCCCCTCGCGCCTCTCGACACATAGACCCTCGACTCTCACTGCACAGCACTGCTAGACTAATTCAGTTATTGCGTAAGGATATTTTTCTTACATTTCGATAAGAGTAATCTTTATAGTATAGGCAATAAATAATGTTTAACAAAAAGTCCCTATATAATCGAACTGACGACAGAAACGCATGTTATATTTGTGGCCTCTTTATAAATAAGATCTAAGTTACATGTTAAAGAAAATTAATTTTGCTATGCACAGAAATGATACTCAATTAATTGCCAAAAAGTTATATGTATATTCATAGTTCAACAATATTTCTTTTGGGCATATTTACTTTGAATTTATTATGCAAACTTAGATTATGAATAAGTAGGTTGTAGATTTATATGTAGAGTGAATGCATATATTATAATATATCTATATATTTAAAGTAAGGTGAATTTGAGAGGTATCAATTTCATGTATTGTTCTTAAGTTTAGATAATAAATGGGTTTAGCCATACTTCGGCTGGTTTGATATGTATGTTATCTGATTAATTGTAAAAAAAATAAAAAAAAAATCATTAAAATTTTGGTGGTTTTATTTTTTAATAACCTCTACTAGGCCCCTGATTTTTAACTCCTGTACCGATAGTGTCAACTTGACTTTGTGCGTTAGACATTTGTCTTTTCATGTGCTTGGTTCAATAATGATTTAAAGGATACATTATGAAAGGCAAGAAAGCACTTTGAAAACTGTTCCTCGTCTGTGCAGGTCATAAAATCGCTTTATAACTATGTAACATAAATAGCCTTTGCCACAAGTGGGAGAATCTCCCTTACTCTAAAACCGAATGATCAAATCGTAAAATGTGATGATATTTACTGTTTGGTCAGGTTTTAATTAAGATAGCAACGGATTATACAAAAACTTACTAGAATCCCTAGAATCGATTTTGAAATACTCCGTTGGCTTGCACACTGGCGTATTTATATACTCGTGATTTTTAGGCTTTTCTGTACTAACATATTTGTATTGAACGGACAAAGTCACCTCAGATTACATTTTGTCTTTGCACCCGCCATAAGTTTTGCTTACAACTAATATCAAACTCGAAGTGTTAGTGTTGGATGTGTTGTCAACCGTACATAAAAAATCCACTAAAAAAATCGTATACAAAATAGTAGTAGCGTCGCACACAGGTGAAATTTACGTAATTTGTGGCCAAAATTAAAAAAAACAAAGTTACTCCAATTCCAAATTAGTAGCCTAATTTAGGAACAAGACATATGGCGCCATCTATAAATGACCATTTAAACGTTTGACACTTTTTATTGAGATATTCGCAACACTCGATTGAAATAGTTTTGCTTGTCGAGTAATTCATTACAATTTTGAGCTTTTGTTTAATGACTACGTTTAAATTTTATTAAGTTGGTATTTGGTGTAAAACGTAATGGATTCTATACCTTCAGGTTAGTTTATTATTTCTGTATTACTGAAGAGTTTATATTACTTGCCATGTTATAGATATGTAGGTTTGAATAGAAGTCTATATTACAACAGTTTTTTTTCTTTTACTTAGTGAAAAAGTTCATATTCAATCGCACTCAATCCGTTTCTTTTACATATTTCGAAAGAACATATCTATAGCTATCATATGCCGCCAAAATTAGCTGCGTCTAACTGCGTCACCTAAACAAAATAGTGCAAAACATACAATAATTACGAATTTAAAAAATGCTCAAAATATTTTTTCAGGCAGTTCCCAGCATAGCATTCCAATTAGTCGAAGAGAATTATTGAGTTATTACTTAACGGGTGAATCTCATAACCACGAGATACGATTTCAACGCTTAGTTACAAAAGTTCGGGAAAAAACACACTGTGAAGACAAATTCCCAAAGTATATCAAACAAGAAATGTTTCACTGTTTCACAAAGTGTTTCACAAAAACGTTTTAAAAGCATATATACTAACAGGCTAAATACATCAGTTCATTTTCCTTCGCAAAAAGACAAAGAATCTGTTGTGATTCTGTGGGAAGGCCTGAAAAAGTTTTTGTGGAATGCAGTGACAGATCAAAACGATGAAAAACTCAAGAATTCTGTTTCATTGTTACTTCTTGAAATCTGCAGAAATAACTGGCAAAACAAACAATTGATTTATAGGCTATGGATTATTTTGATGGCAATGTCTAGTGGGCTAGCAATAAATGAGGAATAGTTTAAAATATACAGCCTGAAAACCGCTGTTGTCTTTTTGAAATAGTATCCATGGTATAATATGCCAACTACAATTCACAGAATATTAATCCATGGGTATATTGTATTATAGTACAGAATGCAGTAGTTCCAACAGGTCTTCTATCTGAAGAAGCCCAAGAAAGTAAGAACAAAGATATTAAGAAATAAGTTCTGTATCGTCATTGTTTTTTTTTTATTTATCTCATTTTTTACTATTAAATATATCAATGAAACATACATTTAATAGTTTTGCTTTTTAAAGCACCTTCATCCTATTATTTTAGACAGATTACAGCAATATATAGGCATAAACACACTTGACGTAATTTTGGCCAACTTTTGAGCGAATTTCACCAGTGTGCGTCGTTTCAAATACATAACACACAGCGGGAAGTAGCTTTGATCGATGCTATGAAGTGATCGCATCGCTAGATGGAAGCTCTAGTAACGTGTGCTTCAAGCTGGAATCCTCATATTTGAAATCTTAATGAAAACTTATTTTGACAACGGTTAAAAAATAGTCCTGAAATAGTCATAAATAGTCGTATATGTAAAAAAATAGTCGCATTTTAGTTTCGGCGTTAAAGCTAAAGGTTAGTGAATATTATAGCTTGAACGTCAAGCTGTAATCCTCATCTCTGGTGCAAGCAAACCGTAGAGTCTATCGAATTGGTTTAGGTTCCAAAAAATATCTACTTGAAATGACTATTCAACGACATGCCAAATTTCAGAAATAGTCCTTAAGAGATTCCAGAGATATAAGTTAATCTCGTTTTCGAAATCCTTTCTCGAATCCTTTTCTTTTATTTCTCGCTTAAATTAATACACAAATAAGCTAATTCAACAAGCTGACGAAAAAGCTACCCTTGAGAATGCCGCTGGACTTTAAATATCTGCTCAATTCTAAAAATGTTTGTTTAATAATTTCTAAAAAATTTTTTTTTTTAATTCCAGAAGTTTTCATGTAGAGGTACCTACGATATATCAGTCAGGCATCACTAGACTGATTCTTAGTCTGCGGGCACGAAACGTGCGACGGCCGAGCGATGGCGGGGTGGCGCGACAGCGACGGGGACAAACTAGTTTGAATTGATCGCGCGCGATTACAGTATTTGTTGCGTTGAAAAATATTAATTGTACCTAATAGAGATTGAGATTGATAATAAATAATTGATCTGTGTATTTTGTCAAAACCTGCTCCCATAGACTGAAAAAATATTAACCATAGGAACAAAAAAATAATAATTTAGTGATGGGAAGAAATAAAATGCAATTTAATGAATGAATACAATCTCAAGATAATAATAACTCATTAGTAAACTTGGCTCTAATAATTCTCAAAAACACTACCCTAGCGCGAATGGCTGACCGCTAGTTTCGTGCCCAAGCGACTCATCGCTCGGACATCGCAGTTTTCGTGCCCGCAGACTTACAGTATAGACAGTGCCCCCCCCCCCCCCCCCCAAGTTAGTCACATAATGAGGCTGGCACAAGCGCGCGTTTAAATTATGCACAGCTAAGAGCATCCCAGCTTCTTGTTACTCTACCGTACATCTAAATAAAACAGGAAGTAGGCAGATAGGTATCTAAGATAGCCTAAGTATTTATTATCTACCTAACTAAAGTAAACGTTATGCTTATGAAAATAACGAGTAGGTACATTTATTTATTTATTTATAGTCACCAACATAAGATACAGTAAAAAGAAAAGGTTTATCTAACAATTATGCTTAAAACTAACTGTTCTTAAAATTATAGGTACCTAACTACGGTATGCAATAATAAAAAAAAATACTGCTACAAAAATAAATGGAAAATAAATACAAAAAATGTAGGTAAATGAAAAAAAAATTTAAATAATTATAGAAATCTATTTACATTTTAAGGTAGAGTCAAATAAGTCAAATGCACATTAAGCAAGGACAGAAGTATAGAAAGGCCCTGGGAGAGTATTTCAAGCTCCGGAATCACACCAGCGAGGTCGATAAACAAGCGAGACGAATGACGTATAATACATATTATGCGAAATAAAATTCTGTCACTTTTTATTATGGTCAACGACAAAGGCACAACTATAAACGCTTGCTGTTCGATCCAATTATCATTTCCACGAGGTAAGGATATTTTCCCACGGTAGTCCAGCTCTGCGGGATCACTGCGTGGAACCCGCAAAGCACTTGTTCACACAGCAATTACCCGTTTTTTGCAGGTAACAAACAAAAATGTACGCAAGAAGCTGCTAGTGGGAACACTGCTTTAAACAGTACTTGTAATGAAAAAGGATACTGATTTTTATCGGTCCAGTTTAATGACAAAACCGACTTGCAAATTCGAATGGATCGGCTTTTGGCGAGTAACTGCAAACGGGATGTTCATGTGAATGCAGTTTCATAACGCGTATGCTACTAAACGGTATCCTGCAGTACGGTCGAAAGCACGTCACCCTAAACACTTTGGACTTTTTACCGCCCTTATGTGACGGGCATAAGATCTAAAATTAAACTGCAAGTGTAGATCTTGATGTGCTGTTCACTGGACCTGCATAGGTACCTAAAACAGGGTGTCTCCGTAGGAAAGAGCCCTAAGGATGGTAAACTCCAATGTTTAGGTATAGTCTAACGTGTTTTTCTGTATTTCCGATGTGAATGAGGGTTCTCCTATATAAAAATTATGTAAAATATTCTGCTATAAGATTTTGCCTATTGGGGGCGATCCACTCCGGGTGCCAAGCTCCAAGGAGTGACAACGTAATGCGAGGTGGAGATAATCCCGTTGGATCGGCCATCACACAGGTAACACCATCTATCAAGGTGATGAGGTCCGATCGAGGGTGTTTGTATGAGTACTCCTACCCTTAACATAAGGTGGTACTCGATAAAAACCCATGCTACGACGTCACTGGTCTAAACCTTTCAGTGTTTGTATGCAGTGTGATACTAAAACAGTATTTGGTAATTGACAGTAGGTAAAAAGTATAGATAATGTAGTGAAAAACAGTGTAATACTGTTTTAGCAGTATAATTAGGTACCTACTCGCCCAGGCACATTGCATAGCGTTCGTGGCCAGCGTAACTGTGGGACTTTAGGGGTGAGAGCCTTTCGCTCCCCCGCAAGCTCGGTGAAGATGAAAAGGCCATCTAAGGTCATCTTCATATGTCAGAAAAAAAAACTGTGGGTCTAATTCAAACACGCGATTGTATCGCAACGTTGCTAAAAGTGTTGTGTGCCTAAGCAGTCACGTAGTAATAAAATATTTTAATCTTCTTAGCTATTCACATTATCTCACGCCATTTAAATAAAACACACCTTAAAAAATGCTCAGCTTTATTTACATTTCATTATTTACATACATCGCCCGTAGCTACAAATGGAAGAGTCGGCTGAATAACAAATTGTATTTTAAATGCAGATCGTAATGTACAGTCGTATGCAAAAAGATAAAACATAAATTTTCCATAGAGTACCGAAAGGTGGCGAAAGGTCACGGGTTCGACTTCGGAAACGAAGTTTACTAAATTGAACACGAGCCTTTTGACATCCCTGGATTAGTTAGATTGACTGACGTCCCTTAGTGCATTTTCTGGTACTATATTTAGGGAAAGTGTGAGACCAGTTAATTGATATGATTGTCTGGCGAGTTTATTATTTGTATAAACTATTTCCTGAATTTAACCGTGTCTAGCTATCCTGTGATTCAAATTCATCGATTTATGTCTGAAAATACCCTATTAAATTTGACGTAGAACCAAGATTCACAATAAATAAAAAATCCTTAAATATCTTGATATTTTTATGTTTGCATCATATTTTGCATTCAACTGTACTTACAAAGAGAGGACGTACAAAATATATATTCGGTTCGTAAACAACTCACGTCCAACCATAAACCAATCAACATTAAATATTCAAATGAGACAACTAGATAACAATGGATATTTTGTTAATAATTCTACTTACAAATCTACTCGAGTTACACGCAGCGAATATTAAACACCGTTAGTAATTATTTGGTAAACAATTAAAGCATTTTATTGCCCGCACAACATTTTAAAAGTAACGACAAATTTCAACAGATTTTCGCATGGTGTTACAATTTCACAATAGAAATTCTATTTTTGAACGGGCAACATTTAAATATCTTTAAACAAATGCCTACTATTTAAAGCACCTACCTCCTACATATTTGGTATAGAAAATTGGTCGAATTGAATGGATACCTACTTACCATATCAATGTACAATGCACTAGAGTGGTCTCTTCCACGTTAAAACCATTCGAGCTATTTACTTAGCTGATACATTATATTATGAGTACATTTGTACATAAACTAGTTGTTATTTATTCGTAGGTATAAACTTTACTTGCATAGCATGTCAAAGCTACCATTAGTTAGCCATATCCTCTAAAAAAATACAGGATGGGGCAGTAAGCACTTTCTTGTAATTTTCACAATTATGTTTGTAGGCCGTAGACGATTTGAAAGGCCTAACGTATTTAGTTAAATTATTATAAAGAAACCAAAAACAAAATTTGATCTAAACAAGAGGATTTTTATTTTAAACTAATTAGACAAAAAATTAAATGTCAGGTCAAATAAAACATTTAGACGTTTCAACGCTGTGTAAATAATAATTATTCCGTTTACAAGTGTCAAATTATGTTACATACATAATGTATAATGCCAAGTTGAAAAGATACCTAACATAAATTATTTCACAAGTTAGTTGCTTAGAGTTTAACTAACTTTCAAACTATCGTTAAGGTAAAGCTGTCACTGAACCAAACTTTTACACTATCTTACCATGTAGGTATTAGTAACTGTAGGTTGAGAAACTTGCTCGTAAGTAGATGAGTTTTCTTGTTTCTTTATGTATGTAAGTTCCTTTGTATGTTTTGACACAATCGTTTTCTTTCTAAGAACAGTTAAACTCCCGATTATTCATTATATTAAAAAGTGCTCGCAACGTTATTTAGAAAGGTTTTGATAATATTGTTGCAAATATGGCATAGGTATGCACAAATTTGTACTTTTGGAATTTACCCACACAATACACATGACATTGTTTCCAGAAATAAGTGAACGGTGAATATTTTTGTACTAAGATCAATGTTCATTTGAAATATTTTTTGTTTATTTGTCACCATGTATGTCAGAACAATATTTGCGCAGTTCCGGAAAAGAATTCACAGATTGATGTTTATTAGTTTGAGGAAAATTGCTGTATATTATGATATCTTAGAAGGCGATTTGATATGCATGCTAAAAGTCATGGTTTGATCCCAGAATAATTTGAAAAAATTTTTGGCTTGTGAAACTCTGTAAATATTGGTTTCAATTATTTTTTTGTATTTTAGGCTGCTTTACGTCCAGAGAAGTAGAACCTAAGATGTGTAAGTAAGGATGTGAATGGTATCAAACTTTACGGGTTTATTTTCTTAGAATATCTTAGTATACTTATGGTGAAAAGGGAATTTAGTATCTTAGCTTTCAGGCACATTTCTCTTGCTAACTTTTGTGCAGCCTTTGACATTCAATAAGTTTCATATCGCTAGTTCAGTGACAGCCCCAGATTTTATGTTACAGTCATCAGTATTATCTTTCTTCACATGCGTCCTCCGAACCCATTTAAAATCGCTCAAAAATAAGTCATCCTTAAATCGTCACACGAAATTAACAAGTTTTTACGTCTGTTATCTCGACTCCTCTGCGTTTAGAGACAGGAATATGTGCTTGTACCAGAAGTCCACGGCTTTGCTCCAAGAGCCTAGGGTGGCTCCGTCGAGGTTAAGGACGTCGATAAACATCTGCACTATAACCTTCTTCAAGTCCTGTGGGCAAACAGAAAGAGTTAAGCTGGAATCTTCGAGTAAAAACAATAGACCGGTTTTATTTGCGAAAGAAGGTTGTGTCGGAGCTTGGTTGTTTTTTAAATTGTCAGTCTGTGTGAGTGCTAAGTTATTATTTGCGGGGAACTATTAACATGAATTTACCTACATATTATATTATTTGTAAGTGAGTAGGTATTCTTACACTTATATCTTATATCACTTCAGTTGTAGCTTCACTTTCTTCCTAGAGGTGACCCCATATTTTCATCAAACATTCGACTTAAATAACGTCGTTTAAATAGTTTATTTAAATTTGCGATTTTTGATATCGTTTTTTTTTCTAAATATACTTACTATCGAATCTTCTATTTCCCTTTCGCTTGGTACTTGTTTTTTATACGTGGAACGTAGGCTAAGATTAAGACGATCTCATCCCTTGGTTTATTTCAACATCACTGACAAATAAAAGATTATAAAGTCTATGCTTTTGCACAGAAACATTATCTGCTGTGCGGGTACTTAGAGAAACCTATTTCCTAGAAACTTACATGAAAATGCGATTCTTTGATCTGTCTTCTTTTGTGGGATTCGCCCAGCTTAACCATCATAGCTGCCACCACTTCTGGCTGGTGGAGATTCGAGATGGCCAAGTTGAGTGACGTCATCAAATTGATGACGTGTGCTTTGAACTGGAAGTTCTGCGCATATTCGTCATCGGGAAGATTCTTTATCATTTTAAAGAAACCTTTCGTCTCTGGGTAGGTTGTGAATAGTCTGTGGAAGAAAGAAGATGTTATTAGTTGCTTATGCTAAGGTGATCCCTGAATCCATCGGAAAATTAGATGTTATTGTATAGGGGAAACCAGAGTTGAACATGTTGAACATTTTAAGTTAATGATTTCCTTTGCATCACGAAGGTCCCACTAACCTTTAAGGTAAGGAGCTCATTCGCAATTTCTTTAAGAAATCAATTAACCTTTAGCCATACATAGTATTGTGCACGTATTACGTGGCATCACACATACCTAGATGTATGTTAATAGCTATGCATTCCATTAGTTAATACTGTCAAGTTTCAATAGATTGCAAAGTTCATACCAAATTAACCTTTCATCAAGATATTTAAGCTCATCAGTCGTTATTGACGTTCAGTAATTGTGATTTAAATGTTATCATCGTGTATTAGTTGTGTGAATAGTGTAACGGGAATGAATTACTTAAAACGAAGTTATAGGGTCTTGGAGATGGATAATGTATGAACCGCTTATATTCAGCAACTGCAGTATATAAACTACGGAAGTATTTACACAAATAAATATGTATCGGACAACCAAGTGAGTATTGTTCTATTAACAGCGTCTGCAAATGGGGTTATTTTATACAAATTTTAAGAACTTGTGTTATGGAGACCAGTACCAGCGGTAGTACTAAAATACCTTCTTAAACTACGCTTTTAACGCCCAGGCTCCGAACAAACACAAATGTTCCTCGATTTCTTAAGAATTTTGTCATCAGATCCTGATGTGGTTCCGATGGAAAGTTTACCTTATCTTATAAGTAGGTACCTACTACACCCACGGCCGTACCCATTTCTCGCCATCTACTATTTCCTCTACCTTAAGGTTGTCTGGAAAAAATCGCTTTCTAGCGATAAGACCGCCTAAATTGTACTATAATTTTTCTGTAAAACCTATTTCTGTAAAGATTTTGTGCAATAAAGTTTATCTATCTATCTATCTACACCCTTTTGAACGTAGGTATAAGTATATTTTTAAATCGTTTATTTATGAAGAAACAAACATATCCTTTTTAAGTTAAAAATCCGCAATAGAGCCGCCGTTTGCTCTCATGAGAAGCAAAACTACGGGCAAACCTATAAAGTTTAGGTCTAATTAATTTTCCGTTGATGCTAAAAGTTGCAAATCATGAGGATACGTAGCAACAGGAATGCGGAGCATCTGTACAGACAAAAGCACGTCAGACTACATCATTTGGTATTTGTACCGACCTTATGTCGAGTGGACAAGAACTAATATCGTGTTTACCTTCATGTCTCGACCGTACAAATGGCGGATTCCATCCGCGCGACTGGAGCGGCAGTAAACCTTCGGAGCCGCGGAGACATTGCACGCATTGTACCATAGGGGTGACAAAACAGCTAGTCGCATGCTATTGTCAATGACAATGGTCAAGAATTTACGTCTTAAAGTTGAGTTTTCCAATATTTATTTTATTGAGTCTTACCGAAGCAAACATGATATTTTCCACTTAATTTAATGGACACTATTGTTTTTTCAGAATTTTTTTGGTTCTTACGTAAGTGGTTTTAAAACTGCTGAAAGTAAACACATTTCGAATACAACATAACTATTTAGTATGAACCCTTTAATGACACTGTTTTACGAGTGTTTGATGGATGCAAGCTGGAAGGTGCACATCTTTCGTGGAGATGGTGCGAAAGCTAGATAGTGACTTAGGCTACATTTTGAGGTGGTTAAAAAGCACACTTCATTAATTTAAGATTAATTTTAATGCATATTTACCTAACTATGTCGACCACGCGTGCAAAAATTTGAATTTATTTCGAGAGATAGACACATAATATTACAGTAAATATGAAAGTTAAAACGTTTTTCAAAGTATTCGTTTTAGTATTTTATATGATATAATAACCATTTTAATTTGCAAAGACTTCACGTTGGTTAATTATTGCACATTTTCGAATATCTTTGTCGATTTAAAAACAAATTTCTTGAATTAATAAGTAAGTAGGTAGGTATACCAGTTTTGTAAATTCTCTCAATAAGCTTCTTCGAGGTCGCTTCTTAATGTAAATAAGGATTTAGATTAAAATACTAACATTACATAAAAAACATGCTGGTTCTTAAGATGGTTATTAAAAAATCAAACTAAATATTATATTTTTAAATCAGCTGCACAGACAACCCTGATTTGTGGGTTCGCATTCACAGCGGACAATGAATCCAAATTGAATTTACATTCAGCCGCTAGATGGACGGATTTATTCAATTGTATTGTATTTTGTGGTATTGTCACCGAATTGCCTACATTCGGCTCACCAATTATGTGAGTGAACTCTTTTGGAAGTAGGTATGTATTTCATCAATAACGACACATTTACAAGTCACGGCTCCACAGCCAAACAGATTATGTAGAGGAACCGCGCCTCGTGATATTTTTACTAAATTGTCAGTCTCGGGAGCAAGCATGTCATGCCCGGTAAATTGAAGCTCTGCAGAAACACTCTCGTGGATCCTATCCTTAGTGGATGCCTAGTTTTATATGGTATGATATCTTTATCATCCACTGTCACCGTACTCATGATGAACGGGTCGACCACGAACTACGACTCCCTAGTCTAGCCAATTAACACTTGACGAACCACTTGATATCATTTCGACAAGTTTTAAATGTATCAGATTGACATTTCACTTAGAATCGTCACGCAATATTGAAATGTACTATATTTTTTAATTTTTTCAAATCGTTAACTAAGTTCGACAACTGTCACTTGACTGATCTCCTGCCGACGTATTCGAATTCGGAAAGTGCCTTAAACGATGGCATAGAGACGAAAATTTTAGTTTCTGCCGTTTGTTAATTAGCCCCCTGGTCCAGCGGCGAGAGCATCAAATGGTAATAGACGTTTGTTAAATAGCGAACCCACTCTCTGAGAGGTATACAAACAGAAGTTTGTGAAGGTTTTTTTCCTACCTGTCTATCGATGACGGCCGCGAAGCCTTATTATCTTTACCGAGCTTTCGGGGGAGCGCAGGTGGTTCTCACTATACCATATCTAAAGGATCATCGAAAAAACGTTTCGCTTAAGCATAGAAGAATTCGGCGAAACGACGTTTTGGTAAAGAGTTGCATCGAATAAAATAATTAGGTAAAGGGGTAAGAACAATTCATAGGTATGTATTCTAATCTATCGGGTCAAACGTGAGTAGCGTGTGAATCCTTGACGGCTTAGTAAAATACGATTTTATTCACAGACGAAGTAGCTACGATGCGATATTTTATTATGGTTCCGTTTTATGGCTGATTGAATGTTAGACTAGAATGTGTTAGTAACAAATCAGTTACTAGTAGGTACTTATTTTATTACCAAATGCACTTAGTACCATTAAAACGTACGCACCTACTCTGGATAACGAACGGCGAGCAATGCCGATTTCTATATCAACCGACCAATTCATGACATTATATTTTGTAATGTAATGAAAAGTTTATGGAAAGAAATAAAGCAAAAGGCCAAGAAACATTTTCATTTTTCATTTCGACACTTGTAGTACTATATGTTAGAGGATTAAATGATGCGACCACTTTTTGGGAAAGGTGTAAAAGAGATTTGTTTTAATATGAGTACATTTTAGTAGATATAAACTCAGAATAATAGGTTCGGATATATACTTATTTTTTAATAAAATACTATTGATATTAATGGATTGGTTTCGAGCACCTGACGTTTATCTATACTAATATTATAAAGAGGAAAGATTTGTACCTATTTTTGTATGTTTGTAATGAATAGGCTCAAAAAGTACTGGGCCGATTTAAAAAATTATTTCACCAATAGAATGCTACATTCTTCCAATTTGACATAGGCTACAAAATTAGGGATCCTTGGTAAAATTTGAAAAAATTCAACAGAAAAGCGGGAAAAATTATCTAAGGCGAAACGAAGTTCTCCGGGACCGCTAGTCCGTTATAAAGTACCTACCACATCCTAAATAGGGTGAGGTAAACAAAATATAACCTATATAGAGTAATAAAAAGTATCTCTAATCTTTTCTAAAATAATGTTGCTTTTTTTTAACTCCATAATAGCTTGCGTGGCTAAAACTTTTAACTTCACAGATGCATGTATAATTGAAAATCTTATCGCAAATGAAACATCTAAATTTTATTTTTTTCCGCGTACCTACCTGACCTTATATTGATTTGTGACAATTTTAACTTTACGGGCGCTTAGCTGACCGATCCCCGTCTCGAAAAACAAATGGATTTCGCTGGCAATTGACGGCTGTGAAAAAGGTTTTGTATTGTAGTAAAGTTATTACATATATGTATTACTTTATATTGAAAAAACATCGAACTGAATATGGTTAAACAGTGAACTTGAATTATGGACATAATTTAAAAAACATTTCAGTTTCTTTACAACATGAGTACTTACTTAATCTATTTTATTACTTGCTTCACTTAGTTGAGTAAAATGTTAATAAAAATATTGTCTTGACATCCAATTTAAAACTCAATTTTGTTGCCGCAGTAAATAAGACAAGATACACTTAAGTACTTTTGATTCGACTCAGGAAAAGTCATGTAAGTCACTTATTTGATTGGATAGACGTTGGTCTACTTTCACTCGATATCTTCATTTTCATCGCTAAGATGGAATGATAAGATCTTGTTTTTTTAACATGGTACCTAGGGTAGCCAACCGTACTCTAAAATAGAGTATTGTCCTCTATATCATGTAGGCGTACTCTATAATCTGTAACACTAATAAAGTAAGCTAAAATACTCTTTTCACAATTCCTTTAGAAACAATGAAAAATTGTTATGTGCCGCAAAAAGTACAAAAAAATAACTTTATAAAAGTAAAAAATAAATGACACTCTTTTTTGTAAGTCCGTACTCTTTATTTACCTCCTTTAAAATCAGATATACTTTATTTATTCTAAAAAAAGTTTGCAACCCTAATCCTAACCCACACCTTCCGAGGTGAAATCTCCTTACTTAATTGACGAAATTATCCGTCAACACATATAAAAAATATATATTTGGTAATTGAGAAACCTCTTCCTTTCTGGAACTCGGTTTAAAAACGAATTCTAAACACTTCGCCCGCGTCTAAATTTAATTTCGGTCACGGTCTCGACAAACAGATTACCGTTTGTCAACTCGAAATCTATGGCAGCTTTAAATTTGACGCTATAAATAAGTTTGAGAGCTATAAACCAAAACATAAATTATCCCATTCTTGTATTTTACGAGTGGCTCTATTTCTGTTTCAACTAATTGTTTGTTCTCTGTTTAGTAGACGTGGGTTGTTGGTAATACCGTTGACTATTAAATTATCAATTGTGAATGTTATAATCTATTGTTTTCCTTAACACTGAACTTTAGTACAATTAAATGAGTTTATTTTCTAATTTTGAAAAACGTAACCAAGTACTATTTTGCTATGGGTTCTTTTGTTTTTTGTTACGGGGGAAATGCATTGATGCACCGCAGCCTGGGGGGACAGCAGCGTGTGTGGGTCTCCCCCGATAGACTACACATTAAAACCTCACTATCTCTATCTATATACTTATCGCCTAAGTAGTGACGTCATAGGAATCTAGGTAAACTATCACAGCTATGGTGCCACCGGCAAAATAGCTGCATGGGTATTTCATCAAGGTGATCAAGCAATTTAAAAAAAAATATGCATTATTTTTGGGTTAGCTTAATCAAATCATGTAGTCGGCATCACAACTTAAGCATAATTTGATGATTAGAAGTGGAAAATACATAGCCTATGTATACCAAATACGATCGGGCGAGGCGCCGTTGCCTTGGTTGCTGTTACAGTCTGTCGTAGATCTAGATTTTGGTAGAGGTGACATTCAATGAGGGCCCGTGGTCTATGTGCCTTCAGTAGAATTACGACTGTTTGCTGCCTATTTTTTTTACATATACCAAAATATGACGTCACGAATTGTACGTCAATACACTGAATAAAGGCTGACTTTACATTACGCCCTTTGCACGTCCTCTACGTGACATTAAGTCCTTTACGGAAGTAATACCTTCAAATAATTTGTGAACAGGGTCATAACCTCAATTAACTGCTCTAGGGGAGTATGCTTCTAATGATCATTACATGGATCCACGCTTATCTGTGATGAAATGAACAAATATCTAAGAACATATACCTTCTTAGGAGTTCTGTTCCATTGGCGACTGAGTTGGCGTAGACTGGCGCCCAGGATTTCTGCACGGCATGAATGTCTCTCCTCGTCAGGCCAGACACAGGGTTCACCAGGTCCGGGTCGCCTCCCCACCACAGGTAGCTTAGCCAACCGCCCATTGTCGTCTAGAAAGATAAATGGCTCTGTTCACATACACTATACAGGTCGATTCATAAAAGCAGGCAGCAGATTAAGAGAGGCAGGGCAAAGCGATTTATCGCTCGAACTGGAGCAGCCCGACTGGTGAAATTTCTCCACCTTACAGAAAACCGCAGCCAAATAACAATCACTCCGGTGTTGTTGTGTTCCTGCGTGTGAGTAAGGTTTCCAAAGGTCTTGGGGGTGCTACATTAGTAGCAGGGGTCAAGCCTTCAAGGTAAGGGCGACAAGTCTAGTAACAGTTTTACTATGCTATACTTTTCGCTCTTAAGCTAGAAACTCAATACCACTTAACATCAGGTGGGATGAGGTCAATCTTGAAAACGGGCAATAGAGCATTTGCATAGTTCAATTAGTTGAGTAAAAAGTGCATGAGGACGTGGTACTGCATAACTTTTTAAAATTATAAGTGGCAATTAGTCTCCTTCATCAAATTTTCTGTCAAATTTTGCAAGACGATTTATCTTATTCGGTCGTATTCAGTGCCATCCAAGGAATCAAGTGATGACAGTAGGTATACATTTGTTACTAGGTACGATCGTGTATTCAGTAGGTAAGTTATGCACGTGACAAATCATTTGATCCTCCATACGCGTTTGGATTCCGGTCCAATTATTTTAGATTACTGAACAATTTAGCAGTTTTACACAATAGAGTTCACTATACAAGTAACAGAAGTCAAGAAAATGGATCGATCAAGCTTTTCGTTTCACTACACCGAATTTTCAAATAACTACTTCATTAGATTTGCGTGTCGCATTGTGCGAAATTTGTTTAAAACTAGTGGCCCACCGCGGCTTCGTACACGTACGATACTGTTATACATTTTTACAAACTTTGTTCTGGCAGTTACGGACATAACAAAAAAGAAATGGACAGTTTGGTCCAGTTTTTCTGAACAGTACATATGTACATATCGGCGATTTATTTTATTTAAAAATATATAATGGATAAAAAAAATTAAAATTAATGAAATTAGTTTAGAAAACTCATAAAAAGTGCAACAGAACTTAATTTTTACAGGCCTAAGTTGGTAGAAAACAAAAAAAAACATTTTAAATCTGATGCAAAGAAAAAACCATTATCTTAATAGCAACATTACGTATGTTATGATAGTATTGTCACTTACCCAAGATGCGAAATGATCCTAATTTCTAAGCAAGTACGTACGTCTTCCCCGTTCCGAGACCGTAATTATTGTGAATCGTTTAAACTTATCTAAATGAGTTACTGATACACTGTGACCTATTCCTAGTGGTAGGTAACAAACAAAACTTGAAATACAATAAATTGTTTGTATGAAATTGCAGATAAACGCAGCATTTTTAACTAATCTTGTTCTGAGTTAATGCGACCACCGGTTTCGCTATCCAAACAAAAGGTCACGAGTTCGATTCCGGGAATTGCATTGTTTACGACACTATTGATAATTATGAAAGTGTTAATTATTTATTTTTAAATCAATTGGGGATTTTTTTAGTTGAAATAGTTTACAAAATGATTCGCAAACAGCTAGAGCGGACGGAGGTTAATTAATGTCGTTTACAATTATGTTTATATCTTGCGATAGTAGTTAATAGGTATACTGCGAGCGTAAATATTTGTTGAAGTTATGCCGTAGAAGAACGCTGGTGTAATTATTACCAAGTCAATAAATTAATTGAGCTATGTTCAATGGATATATTTCTATATGTTAGACGCAATCCTAGCCTTTCGAGAGTTTTTGAAGAGTACCCCTAGCCGGAACTATCTGAAAAACTGTAATCGAGAGGCAAAGGACAGCATTGGTGAGTAGCGGAACTTCAGATATCACCATACAAAACCTTCACAACTTAAAACAACTCAATTGCTGTTTTTTTTCGTTCTAAGTGTAAAGGTTAAATAAGAAACCTTCTCGCGCGAGATAGAGTCCATTAAAAAAATAAAATAAAGAAACCTTCCCCAGGTGCTTGACCAGCAGCTCTGAACGTCCTCTATTTAAAAAGTGGAATGCTATTAGTAGTCTCGCTATATGTCTCTTAGGCTCCTTACACCTTAAACTAATATGCATTGAACCAAACTAATTTTACCTTCTGTGAATACTTTGACCTCTTCAACACTAAAATCGCAGTCAACATAAGGAATATCGAACACAAGTAAACGAAAAGCAGCATATTTATGCCAAACTGAACCAACCTTCTTTCACTATCTACCCCAAAGAACTGCTCAGATCTGCACCGAGTACAGCGTTTTGTAACTTTGCTGTCTGGGAACTGTGTGTTCATTAAACACTGAAAACTCCTATCTGACTTGACATGACATACCCAAACAAGGGTATTTGTACTGTCAAGTGCAATGCACGAGAGTAAAGCATGGGATATCTAGACGAGCTCCAAACATTTGCTACAAACCTTCCTACTAAGTAGCGATACCTAACGTACCTTATTGTGGAAAATTAAATAATAAAACTTACAAAAGCTGTGGACGAACCTTCTTGGTCGTGGATCAGAACACACTGGGATAAAAGTCTGGTTTTAATAGAAACAACTGTTTTTGATTCTGCTAATGTATTTCTTTGACAAAGTAAATAGTATGATTGTTTGATTTAGGTGTACAATCCATTGAAGCGTCATCTAGTTTCGTAAGTTGTTCAGCGTGGAAGAAACAGCAACCATGGTTTTTTAGGTCGGAATATGATTTAAACCATCGTACTGCTGTTAAATATAGCTTAGAGATATCTGCCATAACGAATATTACACAAGTTAGAGTTAATAGCATCAACAATGTACCTAAAATTGACGATAACGGACGATTTCACCGTTGTCAAGTTGAAAAATATGGGATACGAAAGTTTTGACAGCTGTTAAATGGTCCGTTAATTTACAGTAAAGTTGGTGCAAGTGACCCTTCAACTACACACGCTGCTTGCAACCCGATAGAAAATTGGTAACCATATGCTCAGAATTTTTGAAGATCAGGCTTCGTTTTTGGTTGTAGACCCATTCTGCCCATATAGTTAAACCGTGGTTTTTGATTTGCATAATTTAAATGAGTTACCGTACCGCCACCCGAGAGAGAGTGCCAGCTTGACTCTCCTACCCTGAAAAGGGCAGGCCTACCCACTAAAACTCCCTGAAAGATCTAATCGTCCTAAACGGCGGTGTTGTGGGAAGCTGTAAACACCACATCGCCACCAGAATCACAGACAACTACTGGTTCATTTTCGCTGATAAGTGATGAGGAAAAAATTACAAAATCGCTTATCTAAAACATTTCGGCGCTACTTCAAGCGAAAACTGGTGGAAAACAGACCTAACCATGACTAAGATAATACTGTCTACTAATTTTCTTTGTGACGAAAACAGATAAATATTAGCATTTCGTGACATTGTTTACCTCTTTACCTAAACCTGCTGCATGAAACATAAATTAAATGATTGCAGTTGAATATGTCTGGGGAACAAACACTCATAACGTCGTGAAAACGCCGTTTTATAAAATTGTAGATCAAAAATTATAGCCTTACATTTATTTTTCGGCACCCGTTTCAATTTATTTGCATAATCGGAATTTGATTAATTTATTTACAGGGTATAGGCAAATGTATGTTTAGGGCCCACTGAAAACCAGCGTCATGGCCTGCGACGTGGGTCATGACTTATGCTGAGTGAGGCCCTTTTATTTGGAACATTACGACATGTCATGGTCTGCGCCGCCCGGTTGACGAGGAGAGATCTATTTCACGCTTTGTTTTTTGTATTATTATTGTTTTTTTTTTGTTGTTTTCTTGTTGGTCTCCTCTCTGTATATGTGACAATGTTGTGATGTTTTTAAATAATAAATGTTTCTTTCTTTCTTTCTTTCTTCTTCTTAATTTAAGTGAAACTCAGCGAAAAAAGAATATCCCATAAGATGGAAGTCAGACATTTTGTAAATTTAAGTTTTGTTATAATAGAAAAGACAAAAGGCACTTATTTCTACATTACAGTTTGAGGTGTACCTGCCAATTTTGGAATCTTTTAGAATCTCATGACATGTCGACACAGTATTTTAAATTTATTTTCTTTTACTACAGCAAAAGGTTTAATACTATGGGATAACACTAAGGGTCTGAACTCATAACCCCTTGCGCATAGAGTCGACATTTTGGACTTTACTAAATGAGTGAACGAGCCAATTGATATAAATTTAATTCGTTATTTAATCTAGATTTTGAATTAAGAACTTAATTACTTATGCTGCGATGGTCTAGTGGTTTCTGATTTTAGTGCTCGATTATGATTTTAAAGTTCTAGGTTCGATTTCTGGGTTTACCCCAGAATGTTATGGATTTTCCGAAAATAGCTCGGTTTTTTTAATCACCAATCCGCATTTAGTAAGCGAGGTGATTAAGCGAGTACTTATAATTTGATTTTGATGATTTTAACCTGCATTTGGCATTAATATGCTGTAAAATTAACCTACTTACGTCTTGATTGTACTCGTAGATGTTGATTAGTAGGTAATTCTAGCAGTTCTAATTATTTGTTCAAAAAGTTTTAAGTTATTAAAAAAATTGGTACACACTTGATTAATGGCCGATTCCAATATTTAAAAACCGGCCAAAAGCGTGTCGAGCCACGCTCAGTGTAGGGTTCCGTAGTTTTCAGTGCATCACAATACTTAAGTATCCCCACTTAAAGTTACAAAAATGGGCTATATTCTTTTTATTGATTGATTACAGATACATTGAGAATACAAAAAATATGTAAAGTAAGAAAAAGAAATGCTAGCATATACGCTCAAATTACAAATTTAGTTAAAAAATATTTTTTCAAAAATTTCAAAAACTATTAAACCCATCAGGTTCAAAATAATTTTCCTAGAAAGCCTTCAAGCAATCACTAAAAAATTTTTTTATTTTTTTTTTATTTTTGCACATTGTTGACGTGATTAATATACATATTTGTACCAAATTTCAGCTTTCCAGTGCACACGGTTTCTGAGATTATCCTCGGCAGACAGGCAGACAGACATGGCGAAACTGTAAGGGTTCCTAGTTGACTACGGAACCCTAAAAACGATCCGTTCTAGTTATGGATAGTAATAAATTGTACGAGACGTATTCTAAAAACCAGCGATGGACGACTGATGACAGCCGGTATGGAAAGTGAATTATGGAACGGTATTAACGACTCGTAGTCGGTTGAAGAAAAACGGATTGACATTTTTGACACATTACGAATCGTAAAATATTGGACCCGGGCATTAAACCTCAGGACCGTTACACATAGTAGGTTCCTGTATATTTTTCTCTACATCATCCCCGATCGATAAATGCTATTAAACTGCGTCCTGTCTTTACCTGTTTTTTGGATCACACGCATTTGGGTTGTAGGTACTCATCTTTAATGTATGATTCGGAAGGGTCTAGGTAAGTGCTCTTTCTTCTTTCTGCTACCCTAAGAGGAATGTAAAAAATGTATGTGAAGCTTGTAGGGTCTTTGTCTGGTAATATGGTTGTGAATCATTAATACACAAGTTAAGCAATAAGCATCCTTCTGGGGGACATATAATCAAATCGAAAATTCAAATTCTATTGAATATAATTTTATTCTTGTAAATTACACCCGTAATATTTATGAAACGTCTATATATTGCAAATGCCGCTACCCCCGATTATATATAACTTACAAAAAATATCTCGACAAGAAATCAAAATGGCTCTTCCAATTATTAACGTATTAAAAATGTATCACGTGCCCGCATAAGATACCTAGGATAGGCGAGAAGTGTATGTTCTACATTAGTAGCAATTTATTGTCATTTTACATAATTTGAGGATTACCCCTAGGGTGCACAGACCTTTTTATTTCGTTAGCCATTTTTTTTGCCTTATCTGTAATGTGAATATGACCTATCCCAGCCAATCCATTATGTTTCAAATTATGACATTTGAAGTCACCTCCAAAATACAAGTAGTAGCTTTTACGTCACGCTTCTCTGAAACAGGTAGGCACTTAATTAAACTTAATGACATTAATTCACACGAATTGTGGACATGGAAATATTTGACGTCCATTTTATGTGTGGGAGACGGATCAATTGAACAAGCACAGTGGGCAGGGTGATTAAGCCCACATGATTATGTAGTTGCATTTAGAATATTGGTTTGAGTAACAACAATTAGAGAATATTTCATACGGATACCATGGCTGCGTTGCCAAAAAATTTATCAAGAGTAAGTACCTCTTACTTAGCCTTTTCTTCTTGAAGGGACATACATTGTCCCACCGTTCTATTTGTGTAGAAAGCGAAGTGCATTGAAATACCCGCGAAAACCACACCCTCACATCGCTCTTATTTTAAATGGTGTCGCCACTTATCTTATTTGTGGACCTAGCAAGCGCATAACAAACTTCTTACATGACAAAAATGTTAACACTGATTTTGAATGCATGTCTCACACCTTAATTTAAGCTTTATTGCTCACTAGCTGTGGCCGTGACTTCGGTCGCGTGGAGTACATACTTTCATGATCAGTTTTACTCCTATCTCCCCTTATATTCGAAACAAAAAGTACTCTATTTTTCAATGCAAGTTTCGACCTATATTTGTGCTAATTTTATATCTCTAACTTAAAAAATAAACATTTTCCCATTCATTACATATAAACTTTCGAGGGCGGTATTACCCCATACTCCCTTATCACTACTTAATATAAAACAAAGTCGCTTTTTCTGTCCCTATATCCCTATGTACACGTAAATCTTTAAAACTACGCAACGGATTTTGATGCGGTTTTTTTTAATAGATAGAGTGATTCAAGAGGATCGTTTTTATTTGCAATAAATAATAGTGAAGCCAATATTCTCTAAGTATTTACATTAAATCCGTGCGAAGCCGGGGCGGGTCGCTAGTATTCAAAATAAAAAGTAGACTATGCCCGATCTATAGGTTCGAAGCATAGGTACCTTTACCAAATTTCATCTTAATCGTTCCAGTGGTTCAGGCGTGAAAGCCAGACAGACAGAGTAACTGTATAATAGTATTAGTATGGATAAAAAACGAATCAAAAGACGGATCTAAGGTTCGCAGCAATCTTGATCAGTTATAAATCAAATGTTTCAGCGTCTTCCTTTCTAACTTCGCTGCTTAAGTCGCTATAAACATCATGATAGGTCGGTCTGTTTGCAGTCGCTTTGTAGGTAACCGAGTCAATATTAACTCGGACTGGCGCTTGTTGGAAGAGGCATCGCACTCTCTGCAAATATTTTTATAGAACGTAATCTTCTCGGTACTCGGTAGAATTATCTAAATTATATAAGCCCGTGCACGGTGTATGTATAACGTGACCATTTGAAATACAGTTTTGAATTAGCTGTCTCTTTGTCTCTAGGCAGCTTGAGTTTGTTTTGAAGGTAAGCACAAATTTTCAGTAGTCAGTATGATGTACAAGAAAGAGGTGAACCAGGAATGTACTTTGATGTACTTTTACTGATATCAGATTTTTTTTTTTAATTAATGGACTCTATCTCGCGTCTCTAGATAACGCGATGATTCCGCCAATGTCAAGTGTTTAGAGAGACACGTTATTTTATGTAGAACTCGCGGTGGTGAGAGCTAATTCATTTCCGAAATGAGATCTTCATTCTCTCACAACACCTAAAACAAAGAAGTACGCCACAATATAGACAATACAACATTATATCCGATGTACATTTGCGTACATTTCGTTTCGTTTAAGCGTTAAGCGAAATTTCATTAGTCTATCAAAAAAAGTCAGTTAGGAAAAAAACAATTATTTTATTTCACCCGTCAGTTATAAAAACGTGTTTTCTGGTTCAACAAATAAAAATCCAAGATGATACAGCGCATCGAACTTAAGTGTAATTAGTGAGTGAGAGTGTGTTTTCGTCTAATACTTGACTTTTTTATAAAATTATTTTTTGTCGTAATTGTAAGTTTGTAAAGCATTGAAAAGTCACCGAGATGTACGCGTGCGAAGCTGTTACGGACCGCTAGTAAATAATAACAAAATGTAAAAACCAAAACAATTTAATACTCCTTTAATATTAAGGTTCTGAGAATAAAATCCGACCCACATACGGTGAACCCTTGAACCCGTTTGTCTAAATTAGGGTGACATCAAAGCGACCTGCCCAAAAAAGCAACGCAACGGCAATGACGTTCAATTGTGAGGCCTCTAGGGTTAACCCAATTATTGAACTCCAATTAAATTGGCCGACTTTGGGTTACAGTGCGGGGAAAGGCAGTGATGAAGGTGAATATCCTGATGATTTGCCACTGCGACTCGATGGTCTAGTAGTTCGAGTAATGGTTCTTGATCTAGGTATCCTAGGTTCGAATTCCGGGTCGAATAAAGTATGTTTCGGATTTTGCGAACTAAGCGTTTGTGATTACCAGTCCGCTTTTGGCTAGAGTGGTGATTAAGCCGGTTACTGGCTTAATCACCACTGTAGCCAATTGTTATAAGGGTGACCCGATTTTAACGGCCGAACAACTGGCGTCACAATTCAATTTCAAATTCAATATTCTTTTATTTATGTAAATTACACCAGTAATTTTTATGAAACGTCTATAAAATGCAAATGACGCTACCTCAGGTTCGGAACCTATAACTTACAGAGAAGATCCCGGCAAGAAACTCTGTCGTTCATATTACAAATATAGCTGAACTAATAACTAGTTTTGCACTAAGACATACATACATAAATTGTAAAAAATAATTAATTGGTTTAAAGTAATAAAATTTTTTTTAAAACATATATATATTTAAGTTAAACAAATTGTAGGTCCTAATGCGCATTGTGCTTAATAAGAATATTGCCAACTTGCGAGTATTTGTCAACGTAAAGAAATAGGTGGAACGCTACACGCTGTCCTCCCTTAACAGTACCATTTCGCGTTACCGGCTCGTACCGGGTTGCTTTTCTCCCCAAACGTACGTTAGGTTTCAAAATCCCAATAGCAGCTCGAGTCGAAGTTCGCGCCCCGTTAGGGGGCGCCCCCCGTTTGTTGCTAAAATACATAGGAGTGAGAACCACCTGCGATCACCTGAAAGCTCAGTGAAGATGATAAGGTTTCGCAGTCATCATCGATAGATAGGACATTAAAACATGACCCGATTTTAATGATAAGGTCTTGTTGTGAGACTTAAAAAAGGCGGCAAACCAAAAATGTGGGAAGCTCGGAAAAAGAGGATGAACATGTCGAAGGTTTGTTTTAGCTTATTGCAAGTCCTAGACAATAGGGATCTTACCTATGTCTGATTTTGCATGTTTCTTTTTTTTTTAAAGATGTTGGTAAAATGACATTGAAAAAAGACTCGTTTTACTTAAAAATAAGTCTTTACAGTGAATGGTCTTTATGGTAGTTGGATTTTCATAGTCCAAAATTAATTGAAGTGAAAATAAAATTAAAAATATTTAGGTATTGTGCTTCGGAAATATAAAACTTTAAAAAAGTATTCGCGAGCAAGGTCTAGGGGAACATTTCCGGTACATTACTCTGGTTCGTTCTCACCTGTCCTCATTTGGCAAGCGTGGCAATCTAACTACAACTTGATTTCAATTACGGATTTGCCCTACAGTAAGACATTAATTATGTGATTTTTTTTTATTTGAGACGACATTGGGTCTTTAAGCTAAAAGGCGATAAAATGATAGAACAAATCTACCCTTATTCAAGTCAGATTAAAGAAAAATCATACTGAATACCAGGTTACCAAGTACTTTTTAATTATGTGTTTTTATTATTTAAAAAATTAAATAAATTTATTCATGATTATATTATTTATTTAATAATTTTACCCGCATTTCCAATAACCGCTCCAACAATAGATGTACGTATTTCATATTTATTGACCAACACGATGTTTATATTTTTATTTTATTTTTATTTTTTATATCTGTGGCCACACTAGTGTATTAGGTTAAGATTCCTGTAATGTTACAATAAGATTTTGAAGTAAATAAATAAATAAACAACGTGGTATAAAACAGTTAAAAAGTTTGAATGTTTTATTTATTTATTTAATTAAAACAGAAACGGAGATGCCTCTTTGTCTTCAATCCAATTTTGCCGTTAACCCATCGGTCGAACCCAATTAATTCAAGGCGCGAACCACCCGCCATAATTCACAAGGAATTACGCTTTCAATTTAATTAACAATCCCAATATTGAAACAATTAGAATTTTAAATGGCTAACCTCGCCGCTGCTTTGAAATGGACACATTAAGCTGATTGCCATTTCACAAGTCGACTGCCAAAGAACTCTTTAACTTCGATGTTAAAATTAATTTGAATGTCTTGGAGTGCTACCACAGAATTCGCAATATTATTTTACTCCCAAACGCCAAGCGACTTTGCTGTCATAATTAGGTACCTAGATATAAAAGAAACAAACAGTCTCATTTTATGTCGAGTCGAAAACTATCAGTTACTTAGATAACTTTGGAGAGAAGAAAAAATATGATGGTTATTGGACAACATCACGTACATTGCTCTGATTCTGTGTTAACTGAAGTACCTAATGCACTGATGTTACCAAAACCAAAAATAACGACGGTAACACAACATCAAGACATGAGATAACCGTTTTTCATATTGAGCCAACCAGGAATCGAAACAGAGATTTCAGATAAAGCGTGACTCCTAAGTCCGGCCCGACCGCCTCTTGGCTAAGATCATGAGAGGTCATCGCTGATGATGATGATCTTCAAACAGTGGAGGCTCAAATTATTCTTATGAAACCATGGGCTCAGATTGATTTGTCAGCGGTTATAAAATTTATCTGATGAAGGTTGTAGCTACCCATCGGCTCTCAACCAGTTGAGCCTTCCCAGAAAAATGTCGTCGAATAGCAAACATTGCATTTTAAACAACTAAGTATTAAAACGAGTATGAAAATGGATTCAATAATAGTTGCTTCAAACCAAGATATCGACCTCCGTGGCCGAGAGGCGAGCGTGCCGGACTTTGGCGTCTCGCCATCTCAGAGGTTCCGGGTTCGATCCCCGGTCGGGTCAATATGGGAAACGAACTTTTCTGTATTGTCTCGGGTCTGGGTGTTGTGGTACCGTCGTTGTTTCTGATTTCTGTAACACAAGTGCTTTAGCTACTTACCACAGAATCAGAACAATGTATGTGATGTTGTCCAATATTTATTTATTTATTAAAAAAATATATATCTGTTTCCCAGTTATATTATTTAAACTAAGTATATATTCAACCGTCCTTTGAAGAGTAAAGCTATACAGTGACTTATAGTTGGTTTTAAGCAAAACCAAGTTTTAATTCATCAATCCAAACGGGAAATGCCGTCGGCGAAGACGGAAGGCACATACATAGTGTCGTATATCGTACTGAGGGAGGAAATGTTAGGGTTGCTTATTTGACATCTATACATTTTGTATGTTATGGTAACTACGATGTTTGGTTTGAGTGCTCAGTGAAAACGTTTCTAAATTATATATTTTTGTAATATTTTGATTCCAGTCTGCACGTTGTCCTCTAAATTTAGTAAATCTAGATTCAGAGAAAACCAAAATGAGCCGTAATTGCATCGGATGTTAAACGTTTTTGTCAAGGTCGAGTAGATTTAAAATAGTTTGGAAATAAACATTTATGCAGGTCATTAAAACAGTAAGTACTACATACTCTTTAAATGAAATCAATGGCAGAATTATTCTAATCCCATAACCATAGGCTTTGATTTTATAATTAAATGAAATTATTAATTTAGTCTGAAAAAAAAGAGTTTTTATTTCACATTTTATTTATACCAGCCCTTATATACAGTTAACATCTCAAATTTGGATACAGATTAAATCATGGCGCAACTAACCATTTTTTTTTGTCAAGGGGGAAATGCCTACCGCTCCGTCACTTTCTGCAGGGAACAGAGAGTGGTCTGTCGGGTTCGCACCGACTAAAACCCCTTCGGTGGCCAACGCTGCGCAGTTGTGAGGGAGTCGGGGTTCCTTGCGGATTCTGCACAGGCTATGGCGCAATTAACCAAATCCAAGTCCAATAGGCAGTGGACTTAATGTGTCAGGTACTGGGTTCTCCTCAGTACCTTGTTATGATAAATCTCCATATGAATTAAATATGCAGTTAAGTTACAAGGTATTGAGTGGTCTACAAATTAAATATGGTGACTGTACAGGCAAAAGCACTTCAGACACACTTTGGATTTGCATCGCCCTTATGCCGTGCACATAAGATACAATAATAATTTCGACCTGCAAGTATCCGACTTGATGTGCTGTTTACTGTACCCCTGTACACCTCACCTTTACCAACTGAAGATGATGACAGTACCGCTTTTGTTCATCACTGCCTCAGCTCATATTTAACTCCCAAGAGAAGTATTGGCGACTGTGGTCAAGCTATTGGTATAAGATGTAATTATTGGCCTTTGGCGTTAAGATACGCAGCGGGCGGTTAAAGTTACAGCCAGATTGATTTTATTTATGAATGTCTTTTACATTATACAAAATAATCTACAATGATAGTAGCAAGGTCGGTTTATACAGATTCTGTGATGATGTCTGAGTCCCGTCCTAACCAAGCGATGGGGAATACAATTGTATAATGATCTCTTGGAGAATTACCTATAGGTTAACCAAAAGCTTTTGCTCCTAGAGGCTGTACGTATATCGTAGGGCCACAATTTATTTTTGTGTGAACCCGAAGTCGAAGCCCGAAGACTAATGGGCTTATGAGAAATAAAATCACAAAAGTTCGTCATTTGCGCATCTGCGCTTATAAATTTGTCACAGTGTATAATAATACTCAAGTCAATAACTATGGAGTCGTGTGAATATAGAAGTCACTTATAAAATTTGTGGCCAACCTAATATTTAGGTGAGGTTAGTATTTTTTTAATACTTGATTAAATAGAACACCTTAAAATAAAAAACCAGCCCCGTGTGACTGGTTGATATAGGATCGGCTGGTGGCTTAACCAGTATGAAGGCTGGCAACCCTACCCCTCCAGTATGCCTCTCACGTGTTCGCGATGGTCTAATTAAAATTTATACATGAACCCTCTGCGTGCCCGAGGTTCAAACACTGGCTTACGTAACAGCTCGGCCTAATAACCGGTGTCGTTTCGTCTCGCCTCACTTTTACGCTCGGCTGGGCTTGTGGGCACGGCTGATAAACTTATACCACAGTCTAGAAGCCCTACCTTATTCGCGGAGCGAACTAACCATGGAAATTTCGCGCTCGTGTAGGATTGGTCGCTGATAAGATGTTTAGACAAAGTGCATTCCGGTCATAACCGGAATGCACTTTGTACCTCCGAGACGTTTCTCTAGTATCTGCATCAATGCAGTCGTAAACACTATATTTTTAACACGGTTTGTTTTGTTGTTTGAACTAATTACCTAATTGTTTTCTTTTCTTAAGAATATCCGCCATACATTCCCATCACATCATCAATTTTACTAAACGGAAGACGACTTTAAGACCTACCAGTGTGTTTTACCGTCTACTTATGTTGTGTTTGTATAGTAAACTTTTCGTTAACTTAACGAAACTTAACGAAAACACCCAAATATTAAAGACTACAATGACATTCGGCTGGATCACTTGCTCGACAAACAATACTGTTTTCGAGCCAAATCTTTCAAATATTGTGCTTCTCTGGATTCTAGGTATGTACATGTGTAAGTAAATGTGTAATTTCGAAGGGGGTTTTCTAAGTTCATACCACGAATACTGTAGGTACCTATAGCTTCCAGACTGATGTTATATTAGATCGTGGTTACACCTTGGCATATCAAGTATCGCCCGCTGAGACGATATAGGCCACAAGCATTTGACCTTGACATTATGAGGGCGAATTAGTCCGAACATTACATTTAAATTATATAACGCAATTTTTATGTAGGTAATCAGAATCGAAATCTTCTTCAGGTATGCTTATTTTTATAATTTTCGTAATTCAGAAAAAAGGTTCGGTTTTCATGTTCATGTTGATCGACTTTTCTTTGTAAAAGTTGGTGATTACGAAAATTACTCCTGGTAATTGCACTGCGTTAATATGGAGCTCCACTCACTTTCTACTCTTCCAACAAAGCGGATTTATTTTATTTAATATTTTTAATTCTTATGTGATCTAAAACTCTTAATTCAATCGGCAAAGGGCAATGTGAAAATTGACTAGTGGCTTGTGTCGAAGAGCAACGGTACTTTTTTAGGTACTTGAAGGTTCCTGAGGTTAGGTATTTTCCAGGTTCAAAAAAAAGGAAAAGGTTGCGTATTTGGTCCATGTCGTCAAATCTAATAGCCGTACAGACCAGCCAGTTTGGGCAGCCATTTGGGTAATTAGGTCAGACTCTGTAGGTACGCTATTAAGGACGAATAAAATAGTTTGTATAATTCAGCGTTTTAAATAAATCTTGATAGATTCGCGGGAGCACAGCGCTCTTACGTTTGAAAAATGTAATAAGCCTCACGTCTGGCAACACTGGCTGTAATCGTGAAAGGCTACCTATTTAACAATAACATGTTTCAAGATCATTACAAGCTCTAACATCTAACAAGTCCTTATCCCAATTACTAGTCTCTGGAAGATTTTCTGAGACATAAAACGCAGTCAAAGTCATGCGTGGGAGCGCTGATCATTATTACCTTACCTAGCGAACTGGTGGGTGTGTTCAGTTGAAATAACTCGTTAGTACCTTTAAAATAAGAATTTATTTAGACAAATTGAACAAAACAACAACGTTAGATTGACAATACTGAAATAGCGCCAGTTAACAAGTTAACACACCGCGGCGTAATTAAACTGCTATCAGTAAATATTTGACATCCTGTCACATACATAGTGGGATGGGAACGTCGCACGTGTAAATTGGCCCTAATGACATCAAATACGTTTTATGATGGAGCCGCCAATTAGGTTTAATTGGGACATAGTTTACTATAACAAAACAAAGCTGAGTATAGTATAATGCGGATATACGGGAGTTTATTGTGGGAGGGACCGTTGCTTAGACAGTATTAGTAGTAGGTACCTACGATAACAGGTGATGGTTGCAAGTAGCATGGCTTAAAACAGAGGGTTGTGGAGGTCTTAGAGGAGGCCTATGTTCTATGGCTGAAATGATGATTATGTAGTTAACTGAATGATACAAACATCGACCTAATTCCAAAGTAAGAGCACTTCTGTATGAAAACCATAACCATCAGTACCACAATAACTTAGATTTTTTTTTAATTTCCTGTATATTACCATAACGATATCTTATTAATTACATAGTCTATATAAAATGCTAAACAATTTTTATTCTAAACTTCGAACTGCAGATTTAAGTGCGGGCATTTAATTTGATGTCATTGGCACACAAATAGCCTGTACCCAGCCAAGTCGTGCGTAGCGTGCTCATCCTACGCGTATATTCCAGTATAAGCTTACATTCCAGTATACGCTTTGATTAAAATTGAAGCAAAGCTGAATGATGCGCTTTTAAAGTTGGACGTATTTCATCGAGGAAGTGAAAATAATAATAAATAAATAGAAGCTTTTTTTTACTGTGTTTTTTGCACTCCAAGATTGACCTCATTCCACCTGATGTTAAGTGGTAATGAGTTCCTAGCTTAAGGGCGAAAAGTAAAGCATAGTAAAACTGTTACTAGACTTGTCGCCCTTACCTTGAAGGCTTGACCCCTGCTACTAATGTAGCACCCCCCAAGAGCTCTGTAAACCTTACTCACACGCAGGAACACAACAACACCGGAGTGATTATTATTTGGCTGCAGTCTTCTATAAGGTGGAGGTATTTCACCAGTCGGGCTGCTCCAGTTCGAGCGATAAATCGCTTTGCCCTGCCTCTCTTAAAAACAAAAAAGCTAAAGCACTTGTATTACATAAATCAGAAGCAACGACGGCATCACAACGCCAGGAGGATAGACAGTATAGAAAAGCTTGGTTTACATATGGACCTGATCGAGAATCGAGTCCGGAAAACAGCCCCCACGTCTTTCGGCTACAGAGGTCGGCTAACATATGACTTTTTTGACAGCTCGTAGTAGGCTCCTTAGAGACGGCCTCGAAATAAGTATTGTTATGACTGCTCGTAGTAGGCTCCTAAGAGCCTCCCGTGTGTTTACAAATTAGTTAACTGTGATGGACTTAAAGGCGCGTCATTATAGTGCGTTTTAAAAACGCTTCAAATAATTAACTTTTTACGACGCGATGTGGGAAATAAGGTCAACGAGTGTCGGCCTGCAGACGGCGCGTGTATTTTGGACGGAGACGCGGCTATTCGCTGTCTGATTTAACGCCATCTGTAGCATTTCAGACTGAGATCTCTGAACTGATCGATCTTTGATTTTAGCATTTCCTAAACAAAATAGAATTATTTGTCTTCTTTCATCTAATCTAAGTCATCTTGTGTAGATAATTGAATGTGTGAGGAATCTATTTCTAATCTTAATGTCTTCAAAGAGATAACTGTTAAATGACAAATGACAATTTATGCAATAGTATCAAGAAATACGTTTAAAACTTAGATTAAAGAAGCTTAATAAATGTTTGGTTTAAAATGTATGAAATGACATTTCAAGATCACGTGACGTTTCTAAGTGACATGTCAATCTCATTAAATTTAAGCTTGTAGAACCGATATCGAAGCTCAATAACTGCTAATTGTCTAGGCACCCAGGTTCTTTACTTTGTTGTTTTTTAATACGAAATTTGTTTAATTTTGGGCGATGAATTAAACTCCCGTAAAATTAATAAAAATATGGCGACTTCCGCAGCCGAGAGGTGAGCGATTCGGTTGTCAGTCGGATCATATATTTACTATTAACTAGTTCCCTAATTCTCAGCTAATTACTTCGGACTGAGAGTCTAAGAAAAATAACTTGACGTCGAAATATGTGATGTACTTACCAATTGTTGATATAAGTTCATTATTATTAACTTCTATTATTGAAATGTGTATTGCACCGATCGTGATCAATATGAAATAACCGTAGTCTAGGAAACGGTAAATAGATTATACGTAATTTTAACCCTAAAAATAACCGAGGGAACTGCTGAGAGCAAAACCGGGGAATCAAATGAAGTTTTCTAGGCGAAAGGTCCAAGTGCTACGTGATTGGTGGTTTGTTTCATATGACATTGACAGATGTGTCAAAGTTCACCAAAGGCGTAGCAATTGGACCTAATGCCTTAGGTATTTGGAATGCGTATAATTTCTATGTGATGTCCACATAATTAGGAAGCAATACCATGGTTTATCGCAGACCGCTATTTAATTCTATAGATAAGTGGTTCTAGCACACACTTAGATAAGTAAGTAGGTACATATTACTTTTACTATCCAATTTTCCAATAAATTATTTTTAGCGCAACATCATCATCATCATCATTTTGATATCACTAGCCATTAAATCCGCCTCTCAAATTAGTTTATCATCACCACCCGATTTCCTTCAGGCTATATCGTACCCTCTGTAGATATATCCTCAGCTTCCACAAGGGGGCGGTATCGCCCACTTGGAAAGAATACTAAACTATTTTTTTTTTAAATTAGAATAGAGCAAATGAGCGTTAGCCAATTTCAGCGAGAAAGATATCAGTAAATTAAATACAACATCCATTAAAGATGACAAATTACTTAAATATTGTAAGCAAACACGGAATCGGATGATTATTTCTTTATTTTTAGGGTTCCGTAGTCAACTAGGAACCCTTATAGTTTCGCCATGTGTGTCTGTCTGTCCGTCCGAGGATAATCTCAGAAACCGTTTGCACTAGAAAGCTAAAATTTGGTACAAATATGTATATTAATCACGTCAACAAAGTGCAAAAATAAAAAATAAAAAAAAATGTTTTTTTAGGGTACCCCCTACACGTAAATTGGGGAGTGATTTTTTCTTTATTTCAATCCCAACATGTGATATATCGTTGGATAGGTATTTAAAAATGCTGTTCATTTTTACTCAGATCATTTTTTGAAAAATTTAATATTTTGGGAAATAATCGCTCCAAACGAAAATAAAATTGAGTCCCCCCCCCTCTAAGTTTTGAACCATACGTTCAAAAAGTATGAAAAAAATCTAGAATATAGACCTGCATAAAGACTTTCTAGGAAAATTATTTTGAACCTGATGGGTTTAATAGTTTTTGAAATTTTTGAAAAAAAAATTAGCATTATATGCTAGCATTTTTTTTTCTTACTTTACATATTTTTTGTACTCTCAATGTATCTGCTTTCAAATAAAAAAATAATATAGCCCATTTTTGTAACTTTAAGTGGGGTTACTTAAGTATTGTGATGCACTGAAAACTACGGAACCCTACACTGAGCGTGACCCGACACGCTTTTGGCCGGTTTTTTGTTTTAAAAAATACGGACTACCTACTACTTGATGAGAGCCCAACATTATTATTTTATACTTTTTGTAACTGATCTTTAAAACTACGCAACAGATTTTTATACTTTTTTTTTGATAGATAGAGTGATGTATGAGGAAGGTTTATATGTATAATCCATACATAATAATGTAGAGAAAAGCCGAAAATTTCATTTGTATTTACTTGCACCGTGCGAAGCCGGGGCGGGTAGCTAGTTATCTTTAAAGTGTTTGTGTGGCGTTTCATCTCGTAGTTATGATGAGGCCTGTGCCCAGGATGAAAATAGCAGAATTATACATTAGACAGATAGATCTTTTTTTTTATATTGCACTTCAAGATTGACCTCATCCCACCTGATGTAAAGTGGTAATGAGGTCTTAGCTTAAGGGTGACAAGTACAGCAATAAAAATATGTTACTGGACTTGTCGGCCTTACCTTGAAGGCTTGACCCCTGCTACTAATGTAGCACCCCCCAGGAGCTCTGGAAACCTTACTCACACGCAGGAACACAACAACACCGAAGTGATTGTTATTTGGCTGCGGTCTTCTGTAAGGTGGAGGTATTTCACCAGTCGGGCTGCTCCAGTTCGAGCGATAAATAGCTATGCCCTACCTCTCAAAGATCTACTTTATAGCAGAGAATATATAAAGAAATTGGTTTTACAGATACAGATCATTCCTTCATATATCAGGTACCGGTTTCGATTGCCGGTCGGATCAATATGGAAAACAATTTAGAGACTCGTGGGAATAGAGACTCCCACGGGTCTGGGTGTTGTAGTTTCCGTCCATTTTTTAATTTCTGTAAAGTAGTTAATTCTACTTACCTCGGAAGCCGAGCAATGTATGCTATGTTGTTATTTTTTTTGTAATCGTTTACTTTATATTTATTTTAAAAGAGGATATCCACTGAGTTTTCTGCGGCGCTTCTTCTCAACAGAACCATTGTCGAGGCGCTGGTAGGAAAAAATAATTGACGTGCAAAAGAATTTGCTGTAAATCCACTTGCCAAAATAAATAATTTAATTTAATTTATAGTAGGTACAATTTTTGTAGGCTATAATATCTTACTGCTATAAACCGATATCTTTGAGCTAACCTTCAGGTAGGCGAAAAATAATATTAATGATTTATTATTATATGGGTATCTCGTGAATCTGGGGCGCAGTGCTTACGTAGTAACTATTTATTAATCTGTGTTAGTACCGAGTGCAATAGCGATTGTTTATGCATGTAAAGGTCGGTTTATTCGAGCAGTTGGTGCCAGCCATCTCAGCACTTATCCTGTCTGCTCATCCTTTATTCATGATTCGATTGTATTCCTTGCGAGGCTCACTTACAAGCAATAACAAGATAGGTATGGATATATTCTTCCTTTTATTTGATAAATGCAGTCAGCTATTACGTATCCGGTCTAAAGTGATTGGAAACTAACAAATGAACGCTACCTATTTGGAAAAATTAAAAAGTAAATGTGTGTTCTATTTTTTTTTATTTCGCTTTATATTTTACAAAAATCCATACTCCACGAACGGGTGAGTCATTATTAGATTTTTTATTACTTGAAGGGATTGGACCCGGAAGTTTGTAAATTTAAACTTGGTTCTTGATTTGAATAAATAATATTTTGTGTTTTCACAAATTTTCTCATTCGAAGTTAGTTACGATTATAAATAAATATTGGACAACATCACATACATTGCTCTGATTCTGCGGTAAGTAGCTTAAGCACTTGTGTTACAGAAATCAGAAACAACGACGGTACCACAACACCCAGACCCGAGTCAATATAGAAAAGGTTGTTTTCCATATTGACCCGACCGGGGATCGAACCCGGGACCTCAGAGATGGTGCGACGCCAGGCCCGCGCGCTTCTCGGCTACGGAGGTCGTCAATTGTTTAATTTTGATAATTAAACATTTCTATTTGTCTTAGGATCCGAGATATTTCGTTTTTGGTATTGCCTACTGACACTTACCTTTTTGAAGCGCTGAGATGATCTTACGCCCGATTACAATATTTGAAAAACGATTCGTTCTAGAGGGTCTACTCTCATAAACGAAATATGTCGGATCCGACAACGGATGGCAATTTTTAATCCTCATAATCGTAAAGAAATCACTTCAAATGCAAATTAAGCGTTTTAAAAAACAAAATATTATTTATGCAAATCAAAAACCACGTCTTCATTCCCAAAGTTTAGAATAATCTTCAAAAACGAAACCTTTCGTTTGTTCGTTTCGTTTTTGAGAGTACCCCTCTAGTTCTCGGAGGGTAATAAATTATCATAACGAGGTGTAAGCTGAAAACAACCGACGGACGAATGATGGCAGCTGATTTGGAATGGTAAATTTGAAATTAGAATTACTGACTCGTGGTCGTTTTGAAAAATCGAATAGTAATTTTTGACACGTCGAATCGTAAAATATTGAACAGGGCATTAATAAATTCCACTTATTCAGTTCGAGGTGACAGATCTTATATTGTCCATTTTATAATAATTGGCAAATAATAAGTATACTTTCCTCAACATATTCATGTTTCACGGAAAACACATTTCATTGTAATCAATCAGTAATCAGGTGAGCGTAAATGGACAAATTGCGACAGAATGCATGCTAATTAGTCATCACTGTATACCGTAGAGATTTGTTATTTTGTATGGTTACTTGAATTGATTATCCAAAATCCGACTAATATGTATTTAATATACAATATATACCTAAATAAAAATGCATCATCGAAGTGTATGTTGGTACGAGCAGAAATACTACGCTCATGACTTTAGAAATACTGGACGAATATGGATAGTTCTTTTTAGTATGTTCGTAATTGGCATGGCAAGGTATGTAAAAAAATATTTTGAATTCACAAGGATCTTACGCGTGCTTAGCCGCGGCAAGCAGTACATAATATAGGTAATCCTACTATTTAGTGTTGCCGGATAATCGATTATCGATTAATCGATTATCCCCCCCTCAAATAATCTAATAATCGATATGACAATCGATAGTATCGATACTATCGATATAATCGATTATACCTATTTTTATTAGATACAATCGATTAATCGATTATAATCGTAGTCAAATACAATATAATCGATTATATCGATATCAAGTTGAAAGCGATACTATTGATATAATCGATTATATCGATAGTATCGATTGTCATATCGATTAATAGATTATTTAGGCCTCTTTTGGAATAATCGATTATAATCGATATACAATCGAATCGACGGCAACACTACTACTATTACAAAAGTGATAGTTTGTGAGTATGAATATTTGCTACTTTCAAACAAAAACTATTGAATGAGATTCGATACTAGAACAACATAAAATATAATTTTATCACGAAAAGTGAACAAAGCCGAGTGCCACAGCTGGTTGTCTGCGTAGTATAAAAAAAAGTTCCCACTGTCCTTACGCAGCACATTTTGTTAAGGTTTTATTTAATAAAAAAGTACATAATTCAAGACTCCAATTTATAAGCATAATCCATAAATAGTTATTATACCTAGTGCAGAAAAAAAGGAGTGTGAAGAAACATCTTGCGGGCCAGTATGGCGATGCTAACGGATAGGATATTTCGGTATCAAATCCGTTGTCATCGCGATGTGGGTTCCTCTCTTGCTTACCATCAGGCTGGGAGGAGCCAATATACTTACTGCGCTACTATGAAAAAAGACCCGAAAAGTAATGAATCTACGTCGCATGCAATGCAAAGTCTGGGCCAGTCACTAGTTACAAATGAATTGCTTTTATTTTATAACTGATCAAAATGTAATTGTATGTAATTGATAAACCCGCGTTCAAAAAAGTCGTTTTACACGCACACCGATCGGTTTTAGGCTAAAATATCCATTGATCGACTTCGTAAAGTTAAATAGCTAGAAACCACTGTATGTTTTATTTGAATTCATCATAGTTGGCGGGAAAGACCACTCAACCATTTAGTGAATAAAATACGATGAATGCGAATACTGCAGGTGCCAGCTTTAAATACTGACCTATATTTGTCCAAATATTGACAAACGTTAAAACTGAAATGCCTAAATATTTGTTGCCAGCTTTTGAGCGTTTGTTCATAAAATTTTCTTCTTGGAGCATTCTAGGTAACTAACACGAAATATTTGTATTTTTGGGTTTTCAATGAAGAAACACAAAAACGATTGCGCCGTTTTTAATTTTTTTCCATTATTATTTATTCTTTATTTAAAAACTTTATTGAACAAATAGGTACAACAGGTGGACTTAATGCTAGGGGCATTCTCTACCAGTCAACCCTTGGGTCATGCAGATAGTTTGTATATGGGTGCGGTAACAGGGGAGAAAAAAAAAGATATCATTTTAAACAACAATAAATTAAGCATTTAAAATAACATTACGGTATCTTTTAAATATACGATACACATACTATATAAATTAGAATATAATATATAAAATATGAAGGTATACTTAGATTTACATAATATAGCATCAACACTAGAAATAAACACAAGCTTGCTGTCCCTAAACGTAGACTTCATAAGATTGGTAATTCATTTGTTGGTTTAAGTATAACTTTTTTTAATAAATTACCTCAAGTTATTGTTGATTTACCATTGAATAAATTTAAGCTAATTGTTAAAGGTTGTCTTTTGAAAAAAGGGTACTACAGAGTAGAAGACTATATTAATGACAAAGAAGTGTGGACCACTAACTAGTCTGTTCGCCCTCACATGAAAAATTTCACTAATTATATTTACTAATTGTATTTCTATTTATACAAACTCAGCAAGAGGTACCTATTTCTTTACGTATTTGTCAACTCGCAAGTTGGCAAAATTCTTATTAAGCACGAATGTGCATTAGGACCTACAGTTTGTTTAATTTAAATATATATATTTTTTAATTTTTCTTATTACTTTGAATCAATGAATTATTTTTTACAATTTACTACATTATTTTATCTAATTACTACACTGTATGTCTTAGTGCAAAACTAGTTATAAGTTCAGCTATATTTGTAATATGAACGACAGAGTTTCTTGCCGGGATCTTCTCTGTAAGTTATAGGTTCCGAACCGGAGGTAGCGTCATTTGCATTATATAGACGTTTCATAAATATTACTGGTGTAATTTACATGAATAAAAGAATATTGAATTGAATTTGAATTGATAATTTATATATATAAAAACAAATATCTACATAATTATTATTGAGTGCAACATAATAACTTAGTATTTATAATTGATTGCTAGTCAATTACAATGACCGGTACACTGCCAGTTCAGATATCTCAATCAATTCATTATTGCTACTCTGCTTATCGAACCACGCGTAGAAAGGTCTGAGATGTTTTTTTTATAATTTTGCACTAAGTTCTAAATTACAATGATTAAATATTTATTAAATATAAGATAATATGAGCTTGCGATATGTTAATCACTAAAGGTCAATGTCGAGCTATTTGGTCACTGTTTTGTTTAATTTATAAATAACTATTTAATAATTCGAAGGCCTCTTCGATTATCATGTGGTTGGGTAAGTTATGTCGCAAATTTATGTTTTAAATGTATCAATCAACTTAACAATATATACTTTAAAGGTGACAGGATGAACTCTTGTATTACGATTCGCGTGCAAATTGAGTATGGCTACGCATTTTTCTAATGGGTAACTAGGTACAAAACCCTAGAAATGCAATGATTCTGTTTAGTCCCACAGTTATATTTTTTAAAATACAATGAAAACGTATTTTTTATATCAGCAGAAAAATAAAAATAAATGATGATACGGCTTTCGCTATCAATTTCGTAAAAACTGTACTAAAAAAAGGAAATTAAATTCAACGCATTGTATATCAGCAAATTTTTGTTTACAAGACAAAAAAAAATTGTCTTTGTATTAAAAGTTAATAGTGGCCTAACTTGGACTGATCAGAATTTTTTAGTCTGACACCCTATTGAACTGACCTAGTACTTATTAATTAAGATACTAAAGAAAATAAATTATTATGCGAAATTGATTTGTTGAAGCCAGTACACGATCGTAACGCTCCGAATGTTTCTACTTCTTCAAGTATTATAACATTATTCAAGTACTATTTGAAGATCGTAAACTCAAATAGTGCATTGTGATTTGCTAGATGCAATTTGTAAATTGCTATTTCCATTTGCATACCACAAACAATAGTGCGCTGTGAACTCGATAATAAAACAATGTAAGTTATTGGAACTGAGCGTAATTCAAAATTACGAACAGCAAGTCTAGGTAATCACTTGCAGATTGATATTAGACCTTATACGGACGACATAAGGCCGGTTCAAAGTCCAAAGTGTGCAGTCTGACGTTCTTTTGCTTATACTACACGTCACCGTGAATTCTTGCAGTTCAATTTTAGATTTCATGTAAATGCAATATGAGCGATACAAAGTTTCAAAATGTAAAATACATATTTAAAAGAATAATTCAGAGTAGTTTAATTCATTATTTCATTTTACGGGATGAGATTATTTAAGAGAGGTAGGGCATAGCGATTTATTGCTCGAACTGGAGCAGCCCGACTGGTGAAATACCTCCACCTTACAGAAGACCGCAGCCAAATAACAATCACTTCTGTGTTGTTGTGTTCCTGCGTGTGAGTAAGGTTTCCAGAGCTCCTGGGGGGGGTGCTACATTAGTAGCAGGGGTCAAGCCTTCAAGGTAAGGGCGACAAGTCCAGTAACATATTTATTATGCTGTACGTCACCCTTAAGCTAGGACCTCATTGCCACTTAACATCAGGTGGGATGAGATCAATCTTAAAGTGCAATATAGAAAAAAAAAATTAACAATTTAAATACTCTCTTAAAACCCTATCTTGATATTTAGGATAGTTAGGAAATACTCCGCCTATGTCGTGTCGTATGTGTTATTGATTGCAATTGTCTGGCGTTTTGATTTACACTTATATGGTCAAATAAAGAAAATAATTTCAAAGGCACCTTTTAACTAATTTCGGCGTCAGAAATCGGTACTGACTGAGCCACAAGCTCAAGCCGTGGTGGCTCACTTTTTTAAATTGTGTCCAACCTGTCATTTAAGTTAAGTTAGTATTTTTTCGATGCTCGATTAAATAACCCCAATTATTAGAAAGAAGGAAGATTTGATTTTTTTGCATAATTTATACCTACCATATGTGTCCGTTTTTGAAAAGAGTAACTATCGAGTTTCTTGCCGGTTCTTCTCGATAGAATCAACATTCCGAACACGGTGGTAGTTTACGCGACTTCACGATTCATAAATGCTTTTGTAAAAGTTTACATGAATAAAGACATTTTCTATTCTATTCTATTCGATGTTTGTTTGCTGGCAATATTATAACTACGAAACTACTGAACCAACCAACTTTCACTGTTGGGGCTATACCCGGGTGATATGAGCTCTTGAAAATTAAAAAAAAATAGAGAACTGACTTCTAAAATGAGTTACACTGCTTACATAAAATTTTAAATTGAAACGTTATTTGTATATAGAAACGTAATTATTTATTTTTCTGTAGCTTAAAATCGTATGCGGCACCTTACATTTTTTGTATCAAATCTTTTAGGCCAGGTTTTCCGCCCCCTTAATTTTAGTACCCTTTAGCTTTAGCTTAGCTTCTAAAGTAAATCCAGCACTGTAATCCAAAGTGAAGAATATTATAACTATTAACGTAGGTATCTATTTCCTTTACCGTGATAACGGCAATAGGTACTTATACTTAGCTTGTTAGCCCTAGCTTAGTAGAAACTGTTTTAATATGAAGCATGTGCAGAACAGATTTAACGAAATACCTACTTATATCGAAAAGGATGCTGTATTGAAAAGTCCTTCGATTGCAAATACCCGAAAATGTAACATGCCTTTCTTTTTAAAAAAAGTTTTCCTACCATTGAATACTGCAGGGCCAAGATTAAACATCCACACGTTGATTCGACAGCACGTCACGGTAAAACAGTTCGATAATAATTCTTAAGCCCTCGACATAAGGGCGATGCAAATCCAAAGTTTTCGACGTGCTTTTGAGGATACATATGGAGTGAAGGCGACATTCGTACCGCGAGATGAGTCGAGCGAGGTGGCACCGCCTTGGTCCGGAAATGAAACGGCGGCTTATTTTGCCCAAATTCGCAGCTACGGTACTGTGATGTCACTCACCCGGCACGTATATCGCACACTTGTCAAGCGAGGCGTTGACGTATTCCATTTCGAAATGTCGCTCCAAGTTATGAGGGCGAGGCTCCGGCGGTTTGTTTTGTCTGAAATAAGTTATGTCACCACCAAACACTACTGCGATAATCTTTCTGGTTGCCTTGTAAAAGAAAATCCGTGGGCTCTTCCACATTTTACCGTCAAAATACCTCGATGATGTAGTGGTTAACTACCGGATCTTGGATCTGGGTACCCGGGATGGGTGCAGTCCTTAAAAAAAGGTTGTATGCAGAGGCGCCCAGAGCAGGGCACAGGTGGGTAATTAATGTACCCGCTAATATCAAAAGACAATTCAATTCAATGTAACGGCATCATTTTTTGATTAGGTGGAAAATGCAAAAATAAGCTTTCCATATTTTTGTATAATCTAACAGACGGACGTAAAATCAATGTTTAGTCCTCTTCTCAATTTTTTCTCAGTCAGCGGTAAGGTCTCAATTGTGTTAGGTAAGTTTGTTTACTGTCGTTCGGTTGTATTTTTGGCTTATTATCCAATTGTTTTTGCGTGTTGTTTAATAAGTATAGATGTAATCGATTGATGATAAAAAATTAAAGAAACAGAAAAATTTCATCACCCCTTGTGTACTTAAACCATCTCCGAAGATAAACCTGAGATTAGCTTCCGAAAGAAATGTGGAATGGATGGAATGAACGTTGGTTTTTTAATGAACTTTGGATATTAAAATGATAAAAATATAATGAGCACAACCCAAAATATGTATAGAGAAAATTATAAAGCGCGTGACATGAAAAGCGAGCAAGCAAGCGAAGAAAGACGAAAGAACATTGCTTTATTTGGAACATAACTCTTTAAATAACATAACTATGAAATGAGGTTTGCATCCACGGCCTGTCTTCGTCGACAATAGAAGTTAATACAAGTTATTAAAAAAACATTTATATACTGTTTAGCCATTCAGTTATTTTTGGAAACAAAATGTTATCCAATCGTTGCTAGAATTAGATAGATACATAGATATACTTTATTGCACAAAACTTTACAGAAATAGGTTTTACAGATTGATTATAGTACAATTTAGGCGGTCTTATCGCTAGAAAGCGATCTCTTCCAGACAACCTTAAGGTAGAGGAAATAGTAGATGGCGAGAAATGGGTACGGCCGCGCAACATTAATAAAGTTTTATTTCTTGAATATTATTCATAGTATAGCATGATAAACATACATAAAGTCATAGATATATAACATAATATTTATTGTTGTTGAATTGTGATTTCTAGTTAAGTACCTACATGATAAAAATATGCAAGTGATTTATTCCATTCCGTTTAGTAATTGTGCGAATTGTATTGAGCATTCCCTGTAATAAGGATGCTAGGAATTTACTTGTACCATATTTCACTATTACGTAATTCAGTGAATCTGTTTACATTAGCATGTGAAGTAGACCCGAACCCATAAAACAACAATCTACTTACTTATTTCACGGTTATTTCGCGATTGCTGTTCTATATCGATAAAAGTAAACAACCAAATTGAATAACAAATTGCGTTTTTACTTTTATACGGGGACCGATAAAAGGCGATGTTTACCGTCCATAAAATACCGGTACATGAGTACCTACCGGCAAATTTAATACCGGCACTTCAATAACCCCGTTGACTGGTCGCCACTTATGGCTGCGGGGTGAATTGAAAACTGCGCCGGGTTAATTGATAGCGGAGGTAATTCGTTGGTTTCCCGCCCTCCTACTACTCGTACATTAAGGGCTAAGTGCACGGCCAAGTAATGCCGTTAATAATATGCCATCTTTCTAGTATTTATTCTCATGTATATTCTGTGGTTAACCAAACCTATTTGTTGTTTTATTTATTTTTTTATTTGGTTATTATTCTAAATTTGAAATTTTTAATTTTTCTTTTGTTTACTTTCCCTGTTCCTTACCCGTACGTAGGTACTTATTCTTTATAAATAAATAAATAAATATTAGACAACATCACATACATTGCTCTGATTCTGTGGTAAGTAGCTTGAGCACTTGTGTTACAGAAATCAGAAACAACGACGGTACCACAACACCCAGACCCGAGACAATATGGAAAATTCGTTTCCCATATTGACCCGACCGGGGATCGAACCCGGAACCTCAGAGATGGCGCTCGCCAAAGTCAGGCCCGCTCGCCTCTCGGCCACGGAGGTCGTCAATAACACTTTTTCTTTTTTTATCACTTTCTATTTCTGATCACTAACCAATCGCAATAAAGTTTATGTTTATTAAGTATTTATTTTTCATATTAAGGCCGTTTACGACTTTTGATCAAATATTAGGTACACCAACACGTTTAAATTAAATTTTTTATTAAAATGTCTTCAATTTGTATGTAACACTAATTAGGAAATTCGATACCGCCATAACGACTGTTTGACATGATTATAGCTTTTGCATTAATGTTTGGCATCGACTCACGTTTGTTATTCGATAATTTGTGTTGAAAAAAGTTGCGACCAATTGATGTAATGGAGGTTGTGTTTATGTTTTATTTTGGGAAAACTTTTGTCTCATTCATCATTCTTAATAATAATTTAACAACATAATACAAAAAAATCATTATTCAAGTTATTTTGTATTCATATGAATACACATTTTGTATCACTACATGTACATGTACGCTTAAATCTTTAAAACTACGCAACGGATTTTGATGCGGTTTTTTTAAATAGATACAATGTTTCAAGAGGAAGGTTTTATTTGCAATATAGAAAAGCAAATATTTCTAAGTATTTACATAATATTACATCCGTGCGAAGCCGGGGCGGGTCGCAAGTTATTTTATATAACATTTAATTAAAACCAGTGGTAAGGTAACATATTGAATGCATGTGTATACATGTACACTATCATACATCACACATATATATCGTCTCATTACTGTTTAAGAAAAGTACTTGTCATCAAAGTAATAAAATCTTAAGGGCTTAAGGGCTGTGCAAAGTACAAAGTGGATAGTCTGCCTGTTCGAGCGAGTTCACGAGCGTATTGTATTATTGTTGTAGATACAGTAAAAATATGTGTCAATATTGCCTCTAAAAGAATCCGAATATGTAGATATTCGGTACAAATACTATCTAAACTGTTTTCGTTATTAGAGATAAATATAGAACTTACTTACCTTTTGAAAAGTTGGAAACAAGAGACTTGATGGAACGATTAACAAATTTAATGTACTTTTAATAATCTATATTGATAGCCATTTATATATTGTTTTATTAAAACTGGAAAATAAATGATTTGAGAAGGTCAAGAGCTATAGTCCGGAAATGTACGTTTATGTACGTGCATACATTAATCATTATTATACTAAAGGGTTATTCCATAACTCTTGCCACACTAAGTTCTACGTAATAAGATGGACATCAAATTAAAAAACCGGCAATTATTTTCTATTTCATTATACCCATAGATACATTAAGTTAAGCAAATGGAAATTGTTAAACACAATGTTTCCAACAAAATTGTAAACTAAAAATAAAATCGAAAATTGGTAGAATTATTCATGAACTAAAATGCGTTGTATATCTACTTCATACTAACATGCATAAAAACAATACATTTACATGTATACGACTAAATATTTTTTGCATAATAGACAAAAAAGAAGTTCAATTTAAGAATTATAAACTACAACATCAATAACTTTAACGGTTGAAAAATATTATAATCCTTGTTTCATTCACTCAGTTTGTAAAAATGACAAAGTATGAAATTAAAATTACGGCAAGTTAATAGGTAGGTAGGTACGTAAAAGTAATGCTCTCATTGTCTAGAAGTGTTTTAAAAGTGGAAAACTGCTATATAATGTATCCACATGTACAACATACGAGCATGGCCTAGGCAAGGGTGAAGTTCTAACTGTTTACACAGTAAAATACACGAGGCTAAGAGCAGTGTACATACACTAACTACAGCATGTCAACAAAGTCTCTACGTAATCGGTATTCAGAACACGTGTCGAAACAAAACACCTGCTACGAAATATTTCACTCGAAACAAAATTAAACGTCGCACAAACTCGAATTAAATAACAAAAATTAGCCGATAACGAATCGATAGAAGTATCACCACTAATGCGATAAAAACTACACGTGAGCGCGTAAATAGTGTCAACATGAATACTTTTGTCTCGTATTTTTTATTCGGACGCGTAGTTCGCGGTTTGTTCGGCGTGCTCCCATAACTTATTTCACTTTGTGGACCATTGATACTTACAAATAGTAGATATGAGTGAGGTGTTATTTTTCGCGCGTATCGAGGCCGGTAGTGACACGCGCGCCGCGGTCGCCGATCGCTCTGTTACTGCTGAGTTCGCGGACCGCCCGCCCTGGTGAAAACCCAAAGGGGTAGCATGGGGTAGCATCTCACCCCGCTATCTCGCACCTAGGGCGGCTGCATAGCATTCGTTAATTAGGTTTACTTCACCTGTCTGTTTAATTGTGGTGTTTTTGAGGCGGCTACGTCAATCGGTTTTGTTGACAAGTAAAGTTCGCTGCGGATAGTTTAGGTCAAACAAATTATTTGCACTGATTCATATCTGATTGTTCTGTAGGATAGTTAGGTATATTGTACAGGTGATTGCTTCTAAGCAATTTTCAACTTAATCTATATTTATTATTTATTTTTTTATAATCAAAGAAGATTAATATAATGCTTCATTGTATACTAAATTAATGGTTTAGACTGATATTCCCACACAAATTCAAACTCTAATTTGAAAACTTTTGTTTCCAAAATAGCAAGTGATGATGTTATAAATCTCGGTATTATACGCGTATACACCAGTTGTAGGGCTGAATCACAAACGTCAAAACGTTTCAGAAGGTCTTCTCCCAGAAACGCAACGCATAAACCAAAGGTTAAATTTTTGAAGATGAATCCAAAGATCGGGAATTAAAACGTGGCATTTAATTTGAGAAACATTGTGTGGTTTTTTGAAAACGTTTTATGTTCATTCGAAGTGTTTTAGTTACGAAAAAAATAGTTATTCATCATCGGATCCGACGTATTTCGTTGTTAGGAGAAGACCCCCTGATTCGGAAAGTCTACATTTCTTCTCTGTCCAATTGTGTCAAGAAACAAAACAAGTTTCCAAATAAGAATCCAATACTAGCGCTTTGTGAATAGACAGACTAAACTGATAAAATTAAAGCACCAATCGTGAATTGGTGGAACGACTCTTAACTGAACTCTACGTTGTTAAAGTTTTATCGCTGTCACACGTTATTCGAATTTATTGTGACTTCTATTCTATTCGCCCCAGCTGTCAGCTGTTGGGATACAAAAATAACTGTTTTTACGTCAATGTGTTGGTTTAATTTATGTTTTAAATATTTTTAGAATTCGATTATTACTATTTCATGTTTTATTGATATGTCTTTTTTCGGTTGTATTGACTAAAGATAAAAACAACTGACTACATAAACATACGAAATACCAAGTTATGTATAACATACTATACAAAGTAATTAGTATTAATTTATCACACTTAACTAAGAACTGGTTTCAAAGTGTGAAAATGTCTAAACTACCTATCTAGCCAGACGGTTAGTAGTGTAGTCTGTATATCCTACTAATATTTTAAACACAATATTTAGTAATACTGTCTAAATTAATGTTTGTTACTCTTTCATACAAAAACTACAGAATGGATTAAGATGAAATTTTGTAGGCACATAGATAACATACTAGATAAACATACGGAATACCTGTTGTCCTAAAAATGAGGACGAAGCCGCGGGCAATAGTACTATATTGCAAAAGGTTATTGCATCTCACTTGTTTTCGTATCTTTGAACGCATTGGTTTTTTGCTTAGAGAACTTTTCCCGCTTTTCTGTTGAAATTTTTCAAATTTTACCAAGGATACCTAATTTTGTAGCCTATGTCAAATTGGAAGAATGTAGCATTCTATTGGTGAAAGAATTTTTTAAATCGGCCCAGTACTTTTTGAGCCTATTCATTACAAACATACAAAAATAGGTACAAATCTTTCCTCTTTATAATATTAGTGTATTTTTATTAACTTTTTCTTTGACATTAAATTCGTACAGGTCAGTATTGACAAAGAGGTTTTAATGCAATATTAACACTTAAAATACCTAACACACTTGACCATAGCTTAGGATGGGTGTCCAATCTGGTGCTTATCAATGAGGACCATGGTCGATTTTTTGGCTTCTATTATTATTATGTTACTAAGTAACAATGTCGATAAATATTATTCGTTCGTACGCAATTTTTTCCGTAGTAGGTAGGTGTTTATTTGATTCGAGCAAAATCTATAATTTTATGATAACTTATCTGATTTAAAGATATTGTAAACCTATTACGTTGAGTGTTAGATAGTAAAATAAATCAATGTTTCTCTTTATCAGACATCCTAAAACTATAAGATTTATAAAATGTTCTTAAAATTAACTCACAAAGTAGATAAACGTTTTACAAAATGATTTTTTAATTGTTTTTGAAGAGTACAAGTACAAGTACGCTCAACAGCATGTCAAGGTAATTTATTTATTTATTTGGACATCCAGTGGTTGTTACATTGTTCCTTATAAAAATATGGTCTATTACATAGTATAAATGCACAACCTTTTAAGGTGTCACATCATTCACAAAAAAATAACATTTAATGTATTCTTAATAATATAAAACAGTTTTTTACAAAAATAAATATTTTAAAGAAAGAGAAAAAAAACAAGAGACTCAACATTTCAACTCTCAAACAACATCAATGCAGCTCTTTTAAAGCTGGGTAAACTGTCACTAAAAATGTCTACATCCTGACTGATATTGTTTTAAGTAGATGATAATCTAGAAATCGCAGAATTTTTTTTAAGGTTGGTTTTAGCAATAGGCCGACATAACAAACCGGCTCCCACCTGTGTTTGTCTGGGCAAACGTCATAATCACTTGCAGTTCGGTAAAAGATCTTATGTGTACGGCTTAGGGCTGTACAAAGTCCAAAGTGTGTAGTCTGATGTGCTTTTGTCTGTACATAAGAATATCGCCCTTACAAAAATAAGAATTTAAGGTCACTTTCCCATGACCCCAGACATGTGTGAGCCAGTTATTTTATTTATTTTTTTTATATTGCACTTCAAGATTGACCTCATCCCACCTGATGTTAAGTGGTAATGAGGTCCTAGCTTAAGGCTGACAAGTACAGCATAATAAATCTGTTACAACTAGTCTGGACTTGTCGCCCTTACCTTGAAGGCTTGACCCCTGCTACTAATGTAGCACCCCCCAGGAGCTCTGGAAACCTTACTCACACGCAGGAACACAACAACACGGAAGTGATTGTTATTTGGCTGCGGTCTTCTGTAAGGTGAAGGTATTTCACCAGTCGAGCTGCTCCAGTTTGAGCGATAAATCTCTATGCCCTACCTCTCTTAAAGAACAAGTTAACAAGTTACTCGTGAATAATAAGGTCAAATTATGTTTCTAGTAGTAAAACATCTAGTCTATACTGTTCAGCAATACTACTATGGATAGAGGCTAAAATCAACATATTAAAAAGAAAAACAATTATCGTTAAAAAGTGTTACATATTAAAATTTGATTGAATATACAAATGTTAATTTTAAATAAAGGCTGAGGCCTTTAATTTTCTTGATATAAAAATACTAAGATTTGCGTGTAAACAAATAATATAAAGTAGAAGTATGTATCGCACGGACATTGGATACGTCAATAAAATGATATATGGGCCACTAGCTGTGCCCGCGACTTCGTTCGCGTGGACTACATCCTTTCATGGTCGGTTTTACCCCTTTCTCCACTAATATTCGAAACAAAAAGTAGTCTATATTTTATTCCAAGTTTCGAGCTAATATTTGTGTCAAATTTCATATCTCTAACTTCAAAAATAAACATTTTTCCATTTAAACTTTCAAAGGTGGTATTACCCCCATCCCCCCCTTATTTTCTAATAAAAAGTAGCCTATGTCCGTTCTTGAGATTCAACGTATACCTATACCAAATTTCATCAAAATCGTTGAGAGGTTTAAGCAGGAAAGCGTAACAGACAGACAGACAGAGTTACTTTCGCATTTATAATATTAGTAGTGACCGACCGAAACATGTTTTTTTGCCGAAACCGAAACCGAAACCGAAGGTTCGGTTTCATTGTAGTTTCGGCCGAAACCGAAACCGAAACCGAACCTTTTATAAAAAAAAAGTATAAAGTCGAAAAAATGTTAGTGAGCCCGTTTTTTTCAAAAATTAATATCTCGCCGACGTATAATTACAGGTTTCTACTTTCAAAGATATATCACAATGAAATTTAAACAGTTACAAAGGTTCTATTTGAAAATTTAACTCATCATTATCATCATCATTTCGTCCTATTACTGTCCACTGCTGAACATAGGCCTCTCCAACCGATTTCCAGGGTCTGCCACCAAAGTGACCGGCTCAGCAGACACCGAGGTGTACAACTGCCCATAGAACCTCTCTATCTCCCGTAACACCTCTGACTTATTCGACGTTATACGCCCATCTTCGGTCTTCAGCTTTATTAGCTGGCTTTGCCCAATAGACAAGTCTTTTGCGAACACTTTGGAGCCTTGGTTCCGCTCGATCGTCTCCTTAATACGTTGGGTATGGGACCCTACCGTATGGGCAATTTCTACCAGCCTGCTATTTATATCGCCCACTGATGCGCAGCTGTCTAGCCATTCGAAGCGATTTACCAGTTCAAGTTGAAAGCTCTCGGGGTTTTGGATATGTGCATTCGACGGTCGGAGTGTGAACTTCATCAGACGCGCTCTTTCAAGTTTGACATTGATATTCAATATGCCTCTGACGATTCGGTGATTGCTGCCGGTTTTAACCTCGTTAATCACAGAGACATCATTGAATATCTGTCTTCTGAAGCTCATGATGAAGTCAATCTCATTCCTCGTTACACCGTCGGGACTCAGACCAGGTCCATTTCCTTTGTGGCGGCTTTCGGAAGAAAGAATTCATCATAAAGAGTCCTTCTTTCTCCATAAAGTCCGCCAGCATGTCCTCTGGGATACCGCTGCTTTTCAGCTCATCATCGCTTCTACAGCCCAGCTTCGCATTGAAGTCACCCATTACAACAGTGAAATGTGTTTTGGAGCTATGTATGGCCCTACTAATGTCCTTAGACGTAGCTTCCACTTCGTCATCTGGGTGTGTCGTAGATGGAGCGTATACCTGTACTATATTAAGATAATATCTCTTGGATATTTTAAGCACGAGGCACGGATCTCTATTCGACACACTTCCGACGGACACAATGTTGTTGATGAGTGACTTGTGGACGATAAACCCAACACCACATTGGGACTTCTGTTTTCCCTCCCAGTAGAAGAACAAGTGACCGGACTGCAATGTTATCGTATCCTCTCCCTGTCTTCGAATTTCCGATAAACCAATGACGTCCCATCGCAACTTGTTCATCTCTTCTTCCGGCTCGACTAGCTTCTCATCCAACCTCAATGTGCGCACGTTGTGTGTTACCTGGGCCAATTGTCGGTGGGGGTGGTAGCCCGATCTCTGCTGGGGATTCTTAGCACCCCTGGCCCCGCCGCTATCGTGGCCACTACCGTAGCCACGGACTGCGGGGCCGCCGGGGACTCGGAGCCTGGTTTTCAATTGTGCCGTCATTGACGGTTAATAGCCTACTGGTACCACGCCAGCCAGACGGGTTGGTACAGGGTTTTATCTCGAGTTTTCCTTCTCTCGCACTGGGTGTTATGTGCGTTTTTCCTTGAGTTGGCTTCTACGACTCCTTGGGACAGTGAAGGGGTGGTGACATAAGTATTCTCATGCCGTCACCACACGGCAAAACTTAACTACCCTATAAAATATATTTTTTTGTAAGTTTCGGCGCGGCCAAAAGGTTCGGCCGTTTTTGGCCGAAACCGAAACTCTGGCCGAAACTTGATTTTTTGGCCGAAACTGGCCGAAACCGAAACCGAAACCGAAATTTCGGTCGGACACTAAATATTAGTTAGGGATATGTTGTTCTTATTTAAATGATATCCCACCATGGTGTGCCATAAAATTTTGAGTTTGTAAAGCTAACAAGCAAATATACTCAGTTTTAAATTCAATCTTATATGTCCCACGGTTGGGAAGATAGGACAGAGTTATACTCTACCACGTACATTCAATGAGGCAGCTAATGGAATGTGGTGTGTAAGACAAGTGATGAAACATTAGCTGAGCTTTTTTCCTTTTGTCTCATAAACAATCCATTTATGTTTAGAACAGATTATGTTTTTTGTTTTGTTTGTAAGTTGAGTCAATAAATGTTTTCTTTCTTTCTTTCTTTCAAACATACTACTCCAGCTTTCCTCTCGAAAGTAAATACTTACTTAAGTACTTAATTGTTTTATAACTCATCAACACAAAACTATATGACTTGGTCCAAAGTGAGCTACACATAGCAATAAATTTGATACTGCTACTGTAACTGATCTGCTGAGTTTCTTACCGGTGTTTTCTTGGTAGATATAGGTTCCGAAGTAAAATCACTTTGCATTATATTCAATGACGATTCAAAAGTGTAATATGTAACCTACTTGAATAAAGAAATATTTGAGTTTGAGTGTGACTATCAGCTGTTTCCAATATACCAAATGACATCTAACTGGGCTGAAAAAAATTGTCACCAAGATAACACAGAGCACAGTTGTTGACAACCAGAGGTGGAAAACTTTTGTTCGGTGGAAACTTGATTTTACAGAAATTAATTGTCATCAGCACGTGTTGATAACATACTAGTTGGCAAATTTTGGTCCGTGGCGGCTCTGTTTTACAGACACCTTTAATACCAACATTTTTTGAGAAAATTTGTTTATAAATGTGTCTAGGTATATGTTGTGGTGCCAACGATAGTTCTGGTTTCCATAACATAATACAATACTTTGGGATCTGGTCTGATATTTATTATTAATAGCTAATAGCCGTTTCCTGAGACTACGTTCGCATTATTTAAGGATAAAAATTATTCTATACATTAATCTAGTATGTCATATATATATTTTACTACCAGAAGTCATTCATATCCATTCAATAGTTTTTGCGTAGAAGATGAACAAACATACAGCTACGAGCTACGAATCAAGTCATCAAGTTTGCTGAATTTTCCACCACAAAGGCTGATGATGCAATTTATATATGAAATTTGTCTAAAGATAATAATAATAATAATAAATAAATATTGGACAACATCACATACATTGCTCTGATTCTGTGGTAAGTAGCTTAAGCACTTGTGTTACGGAAATCAGAAACAACGACGGTACCACAACACCCAGACCCAAGACAATATGGAAAAGTTCATTTCCCATATTGACCCGACCGGGGATCGAACCCGGAACCTCAGAGATGGCGGTCGCCAAAGTCAGGCCCGCTCGCCTCTCGGCTACGGAGGTCGTCGTACGGAGATAGATAGGTGAAGTACCTATTTTATTTGCACAAGACATGCACCAAGCTCCATACATTATGAATACTGAATTAATAGACGATATAATTTTGCATGAGAACTGAAATAAGTCTTCGTGTTCAACATTGCTCAGGATAATGGAAATGGACAAACGAATGCTACTATTATTAACCATGTATATGTAAGCTTTGACGCTGTCCAAGCAGTATTTCAATTAACATACATTTATATTTCCGACAGTGTATTTTTTATGTTTTAAACCCTTGGTAACGCAGATGCATAATGCATACTTGCAAATAAGGATCGCGTATTCATACAATAGGTCTCCATGGGGTAATAACTTACCATGAAGTGATCTTCATGCTCACGCGAATTTATAGTGTGTATCCTAATCTACACTAATATTATCAAGAGGTAAGATTTGACTTGAATTTGTTTGTTTGTTGGCATTTAATAAAACATTATTTTCGGTCAAGTGACCGATTTGAAAAGATTATTTCACTGTTATGTCTAACTATTATACCTACCTATGGACCTGTACCTTACCCACTGCGTTACATATTTCCTTCTTAGATTTTATACGAAGATAGTCATCTGTGACGTCACAATTTTTTATATCAATACAAATGAAAACACACAAATAAAATACAAATGAAAATGAAAAAACATGGTATATAGGTATGTATATTTATGGCTCGAAAATGGAACTAAAACGATTTCGTTGGTCAGGTTGAAAGTTTTGAAAAATAAACTTGATTTTGACAATAGTTATTGGTAATTATAGCATATGATGATTTAAAAAAGACCGATATGGCCGATGTAACTTAAAGTCTTCTTTTACAACATACCTCAAAATTATTATTTGTGAATTTTGTCATCACTTAATGAACCGCCGAATAACTAGTTTGAGTATTGTTTAAATAACCATTGACAGATCATTAAATAGATAAAATTACTATTTGGGTTGTCATTCTGTAGTAGGTATTTCCCCGTAATAACGGTCATACATGCTTGGTTTTGGCATGCGCCCGATTTCCTTGTATGTAGTGCTTTTGACAGATGCTACGCGTATTGCGCATTATACCTACGTCTGTTAGGTAGAAATACGTGGGCGTAAGGATTGGAACTCACTCGTGGGTACTGCTATGTGAACCGCTTTTATAGTAGTCACATTAATGTTAAATCAGATTTTATAAACATGTAGGTAGATACTTTTTTTTTAATGAATAAATGCGCCAGACAGTCACACCAATCACCTGGTCTCAAACTAAGGTTTTCCCTTGTACTATCAGCACCAGACGACGAATATTTACTGAGGGCGTCATCCCAGCACATCCAGACCCAAGTCAATTTAGAAAAGTTCGTTTCCAAATTGACCTGACCGAGAATCGAGCCCGGGACCTTTCGCGCTTTGGCCGCCTACCTTAGCCACTACGCCACCGAGGTCGTCAACGCGCAAAATTCGGAGCTTAATCTGTGCCTAAGTTATTATGCGCGTGAAACTGAAGTTCGTTGAGGTATTGACAAAGGTCAGTTCCAAGGTTCCAATACTAGCTAGTAGGTAGGTACCAGTAAAAATTTCGTAGCATTCTAGCGGAAAGGCTTCTCATTCCGTCAATATTCACCTACGTCATTCTCGTGATTATTTTTGCATTCCATGCATGAAGGTAAAGACGGGACACTCTAATACCCGGTTCCAATATTTGAAAACGATCCGTTTTAGTTACGGACAGTTATAAATTATACGAGGCGTATTCTAAGTTAAAAACGACTGACGGACGACTGATGACAGCTGATATGGAAAGTAAAGTATAGCACGGTATTAACGACTCGCAGTCGGTTGGAGAATAACGGAGTCATTTTTAACTCATTACGAATCGTAAAATATTGGCAATTTTTTCGCTAATTGTGTGTCATCAGGATGTATTTTAGTTGAGTTGTTTTTTTAAATAACTTTGTACATTTTTACTGTTACCGCACCCGTACTCAAACTCTTTGCATGACTAACCATATTGTCAACCACCCCTGTTGTACTTTTCTGAGCAATAAATGTTTCAGTAAATAAAGATACGTAGTCTTTTTATTAAACAATGCACAGCATGATCTAGAAAGTGTGAGTCGTCGTAACAGCTTAATAATCGGCGATAAGTATCTGCAAATGAGGCATTGTTAGTGGGCGGCTGTTGAGCGGCGGTGTTTGCGGAATACTAATGTGAAGCAGTGTGCACTTTGGGCGTAAACGCATCTGTGACTTGCATTATGAGAGCCCTTTTCAAAGGTGAATGATTTATTTATTCTTCTAGAAGCGATATGCTTACTAATGCTACGGCTATACTTGATCCATTAGTATACCCGGACGTATAAGAAATGCTCAGGAACCAAGGATTTTGAAATCTCGACATAACTCAGTAGGTATTACGAACGTGCAATACGAAAAGGAAGTAATAAATGAGAACAACAAAACTGTGTATGTATTTTTTAATAATGTACAACATTACAGTCAATGCTGTGGTTCTGTGGTAGTTAGAGCACTTGTAATACAGAAATCGGCAGTACCCCAACACCCAGACCCGAGACAAAATAGAAAAAATCGTTTTCCATATTGGCCGGAGCGGAAATCGAACCTGGAACCTCAGATATGGTGCGACGCCAAAGCCGGGCCTTTTCACTCAGTCACTTATTTATTTTCCTATTAAAGATCGAAAGGGAGGATTCGGTGGAAGAAAAAATATAGACGATCCAATTGATTGGTTTTTGTTTTTGTATTAAGAACAATTTAACAGTGAGTGATCAATAAAATCATCTAAAAAGTGATTGCCAAGCGACATGTCCACGTGAACAACTTTCAACACGATTTAACACTAACATTGGTGTCCATGGAATCATTGGGAACACCCAACACCCGTGTTCTATCGTGACTTTTACATACTTGGTAAATTCTTCGCGATATTGGCAGAAATAGATTTCACTGAAGCCGGCTAGTTGCCATAAAAAAGCTGCTTATCTTAGTTTTAAATTAATTAAACAGATTTAAGTATTACAGAGCGTTTCAAAAATGTGTCTGTAGATGAAACCGACGAAGCGAGCCCAGGACTGAACGGTGGCGCCATCTGCCTTCAGATCATTCTGTAGGATGCCCACCAGGACTGTTGTGAGATCCTGAGGAATTTACCAACAATACATTTGAAATAAATCGATGATACTGCTATTATTCCTAGATTCCTAGAAGTCAAATGCAGCAATGTATGGATTAGAATATTGCACCAACGCAGGCCGATCATGAAGTAATGAAAAATGCACAGTGTTCTTTTTGTTCTGTGTTTTAAGCTATTAATCCGAAGAGAAATTGTTATTTTTAAGATATCACGCTTTATAACTAAAACAACTGTCCAAAATACGGTCAAGACGTCAAGGTAAACGCTTGCAGTTCGGTATCTGTAAATCCTGCTTGTACAAACCAATATGGCGTATTTGATAGTTGATGTCATATGAATATTGTTTTGTAATAACAGTGTGTCGCTATCCCTTTTAACATCGCGGTGATGAGATTTTCCACTGTTTGTATATAGGTCCCAGTCGATGTAGGCACGCAAACGTAGGGCTAGGAATGTCTTTTAGATCCCGAAAACGCCATAACGATCGTCAAGGCCAACGCTAAACAGCTCGCGACACATCACACTTCAAACCGACCGCTGTCCTCCCCGGCGAGGACGCACGCCGCTATCCCCACTCGTAGGCTCCTCTTCAAGATACCGGCACGTGCCGGGGTGATTTTCTCCCCAAACATATGTTCGATTACCCTCTCCCAATAACGGCCCGAGCCGAGGACCGAGCCTCGCTATGGTAGCGCCCTCTGGCAGTTGTTTAAATTTTTATGGGTGTTTAACTTACTCCGGAACCATTACAATCCTGAAGATGAACATGAGCAGCGTATTGTTTAAAGCTGGCAAGGCAGACCACTGATTAAGGTAATGAGCTCACGTCAAAATGGTTCGTCTGAATTCCATTCCGGTGATGACTCCGGCCTAGTTTGTTCATGAGAGCGGCCACCACCCGTGGCTGGTGAAGGTTTGTGACTGCCGCGTTCAGTGCAGCCATTACGTTCACCACGTGAGCTTTGAACTGGAAGCTGTTCTTCAATTCATCTTCGTTCATGTGCTGTATCGTCTTGAAGAATTTCTGTGTCGCTGGATTTAGCCGGAAAAGCCTGCAGTAATACTTATTAGTTAGAGACTAGAGTATTTGATCGAAGATTGTGTAGATCCACAGTTTCATGCAAAATACAAAAAAATATAGATTTTTATAATTTTTATAGTGCTTTAAGCCGCAAAAGCGAACTTTAAATGTATTAAACAAACAGCAAAAAATGATCTCCCCTTGCGGTGCGGGCGTCGAACCCACGACTTCACGTATCGCGGGTGCTGCTCTTCCCACTGAGCTAACCGAAAATGAGTAGGCGATGAATTTTTCTGCTGTATCAACCCGTTAGCCTCCGGTAACTAACAAATTATAGTCCCCCACATCGTGATGTACAGTCGCCGTCAGATATATCGGAGCAGATAAAGTGACCAAATACTTCTGAACAGTTAAAATGTCAAAAAGTTAGTTCTCAAGTTAATAGTAATCAAGTTCAAGTGGCGTCGTAGCATGGGTTTTTACTATGGTGGCTTTCTATTAAGCACCACTATCCATACTAATGTTATAAATGCGAAAGTAACTCTGTCTATCTCTTTATCTGACCGGCTTTCACGCCTAAACCACTGAACCGATTTCGATGGAATTTGGTATAGGAATACGTTGAATCTCTAGCACTGAGATACTGATTTTGAAAATTTATGTCTGAAAATGATTATTTTTTAATTTAGAGATATGAAATTTGGCTCCAAATTTGGATTAAAATATGGAATACCTTTTTTTCTAATATTAGGGGAGATAGGGGTAAAACCGACCATGGAAGTATGTAGTCCTACGAAGTCCAACAGCAGCTAATTCTTAATAATTCGTAGGTAGTAAAAAAAAAATTGAAGGTAGATTTATCTTTCACAAAATTATAAAACCTAAATGCCACAAGTGACCAGAAGTTAAAATAGAAGAGCATCGATTCAGTCTCATGTGAAAAAAAAAGTGGTTCGTATATAGCCTGTTGGCAATCAATCAATCAACAGCCTCAGTCCGTCCACTGCTGAATGTAGACCTCCTTTAATTCGCGCTACATTTCTCTATTTCGGGCTTCACTCATCCCCCCTCTGCCAGCAGTTCTTCTAAGGTCATCGACCCTCCGGCATGCTGGACTTCCTACACTACGACGATTGTCTCTTGATTAGCAACTAATTGTCAAGTTAGCTTGTCGGGCATGATTGGAGAATGTGCAAAATAACGCATATAACGTAAACCTTATGAATATTTGCATTCCATATTTGTCCTTCTCAGCATAGATTACTGCCCAGCTTCTTTTGATGTGGTAGAGATCACGCTTGGACAAGCCCGTGAAGTCGTCTTGTTGGTCCGGGTCGCCGCCCCAATAGAGCCTGTTCCATATGCTGACCATTTCTGTAGGTTGATAGATATTGAATATAGCGTATTCGTAAAGTGAACTAAGTATGTACTTATTGTAAGGAGGGAAATGCATTGGCGTTTTTTTATAGAAGCACAGTATATTGGCTCCTCCCAGCCTGATTGTAAGCAAGAGAGTAACCCACATCGCGATGACAACGGATTAGATACCATAACATCCTATCGGTTAGCATAGCCATACTGGCCTGCAAGATGTTTCTTAACGCTTTTGAAGGATTTCATATCAAAGGAAGGAGGAAACACATGAGCTGGCAACGAGTTCCACTTCTTTAGGTACGGCAAAGATAAGAGTTACCAATTATTTTTGTTCGCTATGTAATATTTCCAACGGTGTAGTAATGACATCGTTGGCCGGCTCTTGTGTTGGGGAAGGCAGCGGCGTATGTGGGATACCCCCGCTATGAGAAGAGCGGAGACCGACCAAAAACCCCCCGCGTTCCGCATCGCCTAGTCATGGCGCCATGGGAATAAATAAAATATAAATACATGAATATTCGACAACATCACATACATTGCTCTGATTCTATAGGAAGTAGCTAAAGCACTTGTGTTACAGAAATCAGAAACAACGACGGTACCACAACACCCAGACCCGGGACAATATATAAAAGTTCGTTTCCCATATTGACCCGACCGGGGATCGAACCCGGGACCTCAGAGATGGCGCTCGCCAAAGTCAGGCCGGCTCGCCTCTCGGCTACGGAGGTCGTCAATAAAGATAATCTTTATTAGCTACGGACCCAAGAAATAAGTAGGGGAGGCCGGGGTTCGACGTTCCGATTTTGGAGTCGGAGGCAATATAAATGTAATGGAGATGTTTAAAATCAACGATGCCTATATAAAATAGTGCATAATTTATACTTGTTTCAAATTGTAAGCTTAAGTTATTTGAAATAAGCATATATTATTGCTCAGGATATTTTTACTGTAAAAAGTCGACAAGGAACAACTCGCCCCACAAAGGGGCTGGTTGTTCCTCAGCTGAGGTAAGTTGTTCCGCTTATCAACTTCAGTCCCTAATAATGTAGTATTGGTTGGAAAGGTATTATATAAAATAAATAAGGTATATGTAATTGAATATTTATTAGAGTTTCTTTAGAAAAGTACAAAATCTTAATGTTTTTTACAAACTTTTCAACAAAATTAAAAAATGTAATGAACATAACTGCAAACGTAAAATAATAACAAGCATTAACTACCAGTTAATGGTGTAGTACAACCTAATTAATAGACTTAAGAATAATAAACATTTTTAATATTACCCAATCAACTTTGACAAACGTTTGCTTGTCAAAAAAAAACAAAATTATTTCTTTTAATTAAAACCCAAAATAAAAACAAATTTTAACATTTCGAGTTATAGTTTCTTAATTCAGTCTTATAGCAATGACTTTACTGAGATCAATAAATCTAAACTTATAACCTACTCTGTAACAACAGATCCATTTTAGTAACTTAAAAAAAAATATTCAGAGTCGTCGTCAGAATTACAATTTTGACAAACATAAGAATGAACATCTTCAGATTTCAGGCATTTTGAATGAGCCCAATTCTTACACATGACGCATTCAATCCATTGTTCACCTGGTCGTGAGTTGGAATATAAATCGCAACATATTAGACAATACCATTCCATGGTCTCTTCTTCACAATCACTTCCATGATCATCTTCTTGCAAGAGTTTCCTTTTCACCATTTGCGGATTTACTTGCCACTTTATAATTTCGCTTGTTTTTACCAGTTACTTCATTCTTTCCGACTCTTTTTTCAACTTCCTTCGTCTTTATTTTACTATTGCTCTTTACTTTTCTTGATCAAAGTAAATTGATGAACATTTTAATAAATAATCCGCCAATGTCTTCTCTTGGTCTTGGTTAACCACCTGTCTAGAATAGTAACCCACAGTAGGTGTTACACCAGCTTTCAACTTTTTGACAAAGCGAAACAATGTCATATGACATATCTCTAATTCCCGAGCTACCGTCTTAAGTTTACGACCGTCTTTAATAATGGCATCAGTAGCCTGCTGCAAAAACTCAATTGAAACCTTGCCCCGTTCGGTTTTTCGTTTATAGTTTTTCATCCTAAAACAAAATTTTCATTTTATTATTTACGTGTTCGTTACGGGGCAGGTTGTTTCGCGGAACAACTAGCCCCCCGCCAGAGGAACTTGGAACCCCAAATTCCATTTTCTAAAGTAACATCTAATTATAATAGAATACGTTTGAAAAAGCCAAAAATGATATTAAAAAGTTAATCACTATAGTTTGCTCGACAGATAATAGCAAGTAACACACAAATAGCTAGAAAATTGATTGAAATAGACCAAAAAGTGTGATGACGAAAAAATTTACTTACGTGATGTTTGAGTGTCACCAATCGACTACCACGCTAACACGCGGGCATACCGTCACTAAAATGACTGACGCAATGGCGCGATGATATGACGTTTCGCGTCGCACTTCACACCTATTGCTATCTCTTTTCTTCGCGGAGCTATTTCAATCGGAACAACCTGCCTCCGGCACTTTGAACCCCGGCCTCCCCTACATACTGAGATTTTGCACTCCAACAGATAAGGCGTCAAGACCAATAACACCAGGTGTATAAACTACGGTTTCTCAAACTTATTTTTAATGTAACGCCTTTCGTAATTTGCATGGTTTTTCCGACGCCCCACCGTGGAACGAATTTCGCATCTGTGGATTTTTAAATTTTATTTTTAAAAACGAGTTTCATTGTGCCAATCGACAGCTTTGATTAAGGCGATTAGAAGACTTTAGTATGGTATAAATTTCCCTGAACATCAAAGCAAAAGTTTTTTTTACTAGGCCTATTAAAATATTTGATAAATACGAAAACGTTTTTATGTCGTAGTAGGTATTATTATTTAGGTAAACTGAAATAGCACTGAAATATATATAACTTAGCAAATCAGCAATGAACGAGCATTAAAATTAATAAGGAGTTTTTTCTTGTTATGGCGCATGAATTCACGATTGTGTTTTCTAATTTAGACATTAATGTTTTATTATGTTTATAGTTTACAAAAACAATACCCGGAAGGCGCTCCACCTTCATTAGTTCAATGCAAGCAATTACCATTTGTACGTTAGTAGGTACGCAGATTTTTTTGCGAACCGGCAAAAATCTATTGAAAACCATTCGCAGATACGCAGTAGTTTTGTTTATTTAATACTAGCGAACCCGACAGACTTCGTCCTGTCAAAAAGATATGGAATGTGGCTTGACTCTAAATTTTAGTTCGAAAACGTTTGTATGTGAAAAAGAAAAGGGCTGTTTTTAGGGCTTTCCCGGCAATTATTAGATTTTTTCTCGCCGTAAGAACCACCCTTGGACTTCAACGAACATTTTAAAAAAAGAGTTGGCCAAATTGGTCCAGGCGTTGTTGAGTTATGCGCTTACCAACACATTTTGCGATTCATTTTTAAATAATAGAAGATTGTAGCGTCGTTTGTTGCATAAATGAGGTGTTTGCTTTGTTCCTCCTGATATTATAAATGTGAAAGATTCTAATAATGTGTGGATGGGTAATGCTTGTTTCTAATTCCTACGACCTGAAATGAAATAGGACCCTTGTGCAATTTATTAGTTTTGCCCAAGTCTCCGTCCGCGTCCTTCTCTTCCTAAACTGAATTTCATTGCAATTTATGCTCAATAATTAGGCGTGAAATGTATGTAAATCAATAAACAAAAAAAACCTCGGGGGAAGTTGGTCAACTTTTTTCCACTTTGGAAGCATCTCTCGCGCACACTATTTAGTTTAGAAAAAAATATATATTAGAAACCTCAATATCATTATAGAAGACTTATCCTTAGATACATAGGGTTTGATGAAAAAAAAAATAGTTTCAGTACTAAGTATGGGAAAACCTAAACATTTATTGTTTTTTTCTATTTTTGTATGAAAATCTTAATGCGGTAAACCGAATACATCTACTTACCAAGTTTCCACAGTATAACTTTTATAGTTACGGAAAAAAGTGGCTGTGACATACGGACAGACAGACATGACAAATCCATAAAGGTTCCGTTTTTTGCCATTCGGCTACGGAACCCTATTATATCACATGACATCATCATCGTCATAACGTGATGATCTGTACTCGATTTTATATACTGTGAACGCACAGTTCGGAATCTTGAAGGTATCATAATACTCGGTATGTAGCATAGGAATTGGCTACTTGACAGTGTAAACAATAAAATATGAAAGTGTTAGATATGTTAGCTTATTAGTAAAGTAGGTAATAATAATTTTACATTTTTATTTTTTTAATTAAAAGCATAGTTAGTATTTTATTTTTGCAAAATAAATTTTACTTTTTTTATCTGTGGAACAAAAGAACCGAAACGGAAACCACCATTGCAATTCGGGAATTACAGCTGTCGGCGAAAATTATTTATTTTAATGTGGCGAAACAATGATTATTTTACCGATTAAATTGAATTATTGTCTCTCTAATTGTATTAAGAATTTATTGAAACATTTTCCGTTTATCTAAATTAAGTCGTTCATATACGTATCGGTTCGTTGTCTAGGACGTTGACGTCATAATTGCAACAGTGACGTGACTTAGCGTTTGCGCGCGCTTTTTAAATGTGTTACACAAAATCTTATTTTTCTCTGGTTATTTACATTTTTTCCAGATAAATCGAATTTCTTGGGATATAAAATGAACGGGCGCACATTTTACAATACTTCTTCAAAAACTGTCAAGTGGCCAATTAAGTACGTCAATAACTTACCAAAATACTAACTATTTCTTCTTTATGTAGAGGGAGGTGTTTGTTACTGTAATTTACCATCGAAGTGTGTGTTTGGAACTGGATATTGTCGGTACCTCTTAACATAAAATGTTATGGAAACTATTCATGGTGAACGTTAATACTTTCACATTTTAAACACCGAAACGAAGAGATATTTGTTATATTTTGAGGGATGCCAACTGTAACTTGACATAATAGCTGTACCGTGCCATCTAGATCTAGACGGTTAGTAGTCGATTGGCCTCGAAATTAATTAGCCCGAATGTGCGAATCGTCTTGTTATATTTTTTTTATTTTGGTAGGCCTTTCGCACGCATGTATTTAAACGCGTGCAAATCGATTCCTTCAAGAACTAAACGCATACTACTAGTATTTGAAGGAGTCGATTTGCACGCGTTTAAAAAACAATCGTGCGAAACGCCCACAAACAATATTGAAAGGGGACGATTCGCACGTTCGGGCGAATTACTTTCGTGCCAATCGACTACTAACCCGATCCAAATGGCTACAACACATTTAAGACTTTAATCACTAATGTAGCAATTTTCACTGAAGGCACTACAACGAAACCACCTATCCGTTTTCGGAGACCCGAATTTCAACTAACTATAAAGATTCATTCGTTTGTTCCTGATTTAAGTTTATATTTTGACTAGCTACCCGCCCCGGCATCGCACGGGTGTAAGTAAATACAAATGAAGCTTTCGGCTTGTCTGTTCATTGATTACACATACCTATAAACTTTCCTCATACATTACTCTATATCGAAAAAAAATCACATTACAATCCGTTGCGTAGTTTCTAAGATTTAAGCATAATATAGGGATATACAGAAAAAGCTACTTTGTTTCATAATAAGTAGTTATAAAGGAACATTCATTTCGTAGTGAAAAAATCGGCTGCTGTTTGCTGTTAATAATATTATGTTTACCTACTATGCATATTTGTTCGCGATTCCACTCCGAACATCGAAATAATAGTTCATTTGTTTGATAACATTGTTCTATTAATAAATAGCTTTTGTCCGTGACTTTGGCGATACCTATCTAGCTATCTTGGATTAGTACCTACCTAGTTAGCGACTTTTTTTTGGGATATCACGCTACCGCCGTATCTGCCGTATCAATTATACGGTGCCCCCGGGCACGAGGCCCCCAACGTGCAATAGCAAAAATTAATAAAATCTTCCCAATTTTTTTATTATTTGAAAAATAACATAAGTAAACAAAATGTTATTTCTGTCAGAAATCTCAAGGGATATTCCCTTAATAAGGGCCCCCAAATAATTTTTATACGGGCCCCCCATAGCACGCTACGCCCCTGATATCACGGGTTCTCCATAAATATACCAACGTATAGTAAGGAAATAAACTATATCCTTAATGTGTTTAGTTTTCCATAGAACTTATCCCCACATCCGATTACAAACAATTGAAAGTACAATCTTTCTTGTACTCACATTTTAATAATTTCCCTTCCCATGGTAAACTTAGAGGTAAAAAATATGATAATAGACTAGAGTCTATCTACCATATTTCATCAAGTCAGTTATATGGTTTGAACTAAGAGTTATTATCGCATTTTAATATTTGTAGAGATTTAATATTACATTTAGTAATTTTTGACATAATTTAAACAAAATAAATGAATAATATTATTCACTGAGTACTTTAAAAAAAAGCGCTCGGTTTGTCAATGGTAGATGTAGATAGGTAACTGCATTTATAAATAAATAAAATAAAAAACATAAATATTGGAAATGGAACTATGCACAGAAAAAAATTGCGCATAAAAGCGCTGGCACTTAATGTCACAACGTTTACAAACAAAAACTGCTATTCACTCTATTAAAAAGACGTTATTTATTAGTGTAACCATAATAATATATATTGCACTTACCAACTTAACAATAAAAAAGAATGCGAATGAATAACTTTGATTAAATTGGTCCCTACTAAAAAGATTAAGCACAGATCGTCAATAAAATTGTGCGCACTAACACTTCTACTGACTCTCACGAAACTTCATTGATCGAGGGAACTGGACAGAACAAAACAAATACATGCTGAATAACGTGCTCATTATAGTAGCGCATGTTTATCCTCGAAGTTGTCGATAAAATTGAAGTTTAACTTTATTATTTGATCACGTGTCTACAAGTCATTGAAGTGGCAACAAATCGCAGCGTTGTATAAGCTTTATTAAAAATTTGCTCGTACGTGTGTACCAATTGTCAAAATCTTTGAATTCATCGATTTGAAAGTGAACTAGTTAATTTGTATACCGCCAAATTTAAGTCTTGGCGGCAAAAATACATTTGTCAAAATTTAGTAGTTCGGATACACACAAAAAAAATAAAGTTTATGATTTAAATTGTTTCGAATAACGTTTATTTAGGATGTAGTCATTAGACAAAACTGTCACTGCTTTGTTGCACTATAAAAGTGGTTGGTACATTTAGAATTATTTAATTTGTTTTGCTAGACTTTTATGTTGTGGTCATAAATAAGATGAAATTTGTAAACATATTTAAAGCGCGACATTATTATTAAGTAGGAACTTATTTCTGGCAAAGAATAATAATGACTAAATTAAATTATAACTTATAACCAAATTGTATGTAATACATGTTATTTTATTTAAGTTTTATCATACAGAAGTGGTATAATAACAAATTTCACGTCAGATTAATTATTTTTACCTTTTCTTTGTTTAAAAACATTTATTGGCACACTTAAACACATAACTTTTGTACCTATAGTTAATACTTAGATAAGGTACATTTATGTGCCAAAAGGTCCCAGCCTCAGCATGAGATGCTGCAGCGCAATGCTGCAACAGCGCTGATTTTCAGGCGAGACCTTGTGGTGAGTGGCGCAATACAAAAGTAACAACAAAAGTTTATTTGAAAACAGAACAAAAGAAAAAAGAACAAACATCAGTAATAAATACGTAAACAATACAGAGAGTTAATATATTATACAATGTAGATGGCGCTGAGTCTTGCTGGAAAACCCAATCCTTTTTGTGAAATAAAACATGAGATAGAAGTCTCACAACTGGTTTTATTGGCAGAAATGTAACTTAGTGACACCTTCATACGAAATTCCCTACCATACTATAACACTAGCTGGATCTACTATAACACTCACCGTACGGGAGACATTCTGTGATGAATATTTGATGATGATGATGATGCGTTGTTTACTTTATCGATTTGTCAGTTGAACGTGTCTTTGAAAAGTATCTTCCTCTGATCCTGCCTCCTGCAGTGCAGTATTTGTCAACGTTCGCGTTGCAATATACGAAGGCGATCATTTAGAAAGTGAACTTTTCTACGGTTATACGCCTTTGACTTAAGCTTGTTCATTCTGACGATGCATAAGTGTTACTTGTAATCTACATGAATAAATGAATTAGCTTGACTTTATGTTTCTGTATTATTAAGTTTCTGTTGACTGAAACGCGCGAAATTTAGTCTGCAGAGCAAGTTTCTTCTGAGTGCGTGTGAGAAGGATTGCAGCGAATTTGCTTGTGGATGATTTTGATGTTCGTAGGCGTACCCACAAAGCGTGGACGACCACTCCTTTGGCTATCTTGCAAAGAACTTGTCTCTTTATTTCGTTTGATAGTGTAATACACGAAGTTACGACTCGCACCAAAATTTTTACCTCATGGAAAATTTCTATTGGTTTTTTCCCACCCTCAATAGCGAATCTAAAAATCACAGTAATTGAAAGTTAACATTCCAAATTCCAAACTGGAAAAAGAAATAAATAGCGGCCAGCACTAGTTTATTTCAATTTTGAAGTACAATGTTTGTCTCAAAACTTATGAACATACGTGGTATTTATTATGAGTGAGTAAACATTTTGGCTATTAAATAAAGTTACACACTAAAATTTATAAATACTTTAAAGAAACAGAAAAAATTCATTTGTTTCTTTAAATTATTTTAAGTTCACTTGTGCGACGTGAAGCACAATAACAAAAAATAAAAATTCATAAACTTTTACATAATAACTACTTAAATGTGTCCTTTATGCTTTTCCTTAAACTACCCTTTATTTAATTTAGAGTAAGAATTCGAACATGTTTTCAATTTGTCATTGCAAATTTGACTTGGCAGCATGGTCTCTGACCTTAGCCGGTTCCTAAAGGAACAAATTAACAAAAAAAAAAAAAATGTCATTGCAAATGTCACTTTGACAGTGACAGCCGTAAAACATCCTTCTGTTGTGTATCTGCACGTTTTTAATAAACACGTTAAAGTGATTTTATTATAATTATAACAATGGTAAACGTTGGTGATCAAGAACTGGTTAATATTGGGAAAGTCCTAAACGATCCCACAAGACCAATGAAAGAGCGTTTCAGGGCTCTGTTCACATTAAGAAACATTGGCGGTGAAACTTCCATAAAATGCATCAGCGATTGTTTTAAAGACGAATCAGTATTGTTAAAGCACGAACTAGCGTATTGCTTGGGTCAAATGCTGGACAAGAGAGCCATTCCCATATTGAGAAGCGTCTTGGAAGATAAAAATCAGGACCCTATCGTCCGACATGAGGCGGGTTGGTACAAACTACTTTATCTATGTTTTACCTCACGTACTTGTGATAAAATTCGATAAAAGGGACTGAATACATTTTATAAATTACAATACACCTTTAGTTCATGATGTGTTTGATTGACGTGACAATTTAAGACAAAGCAATTCAAGAAACTTTTACTTACATGAAACTATCCTCTTAATGACTCATCCTTTATGCTACATAGAATTGTATTAATCAGATAGTTATATGGTTTAGGTCTTTACAATCAAAGATAAGATAATTTTACGGTTAACATCTTTAGTTATGTTTAAATAAATACTAAGGATTTATTAAATGTTAACAGTAAAATGTAAATGTTAAAGCAGGATAATAATATTGTGGTATGATTATATTTCTAAGATTTTATTTTACAGTTAGTTTTGGTTCTAGTTCTTGCAAATTAGCTATTGTTTATTTTATTAATAAAACTCCTTCAAATAATGTGTCTTATTGAATGACTTAGGTAAATATAGCATTGATTTAAATAAAAATAGACCTGCCATAAAAAAATTAAATATTTATCCTTTACTAATTACAGGAGAGGCCCTTGGTGCTATTGGAGATCCAAACCTCATTGAGTTACTGCAGAAATACCAATATGATCCTGCAATTGAAGTGGCCGAGACTTGCCAAATAGCTCTTCAAAGGTTAAATTGGGTGGCCAACAATGGAGTAAGCGAGAAACTATCTAAAAGCCCATACTCTTCTGTAGATCCTGCACCTCCGAGCAGCGAGAATGATGTACAGAAGTTGAGCAAGACGTTGATGGATGAGTCTAAACCGTTGTACGAGAGGTACAGAGCAATGTTCAGTTTGAGAAATATGGCAACAGATGAAAGTATTAAGGCTTTGGGTGAAGGTATTATTATTTTTATCAATTTTTAATAGCAATAATTGTTTAAAGGCACATTTTTTCAATGTCAGATAAAAACTAACAAGTCGGTAAAGTAAAGGCTGTTTGAATTTGGAATGTTATTTGGTAATATTGCCATGGAATATTGTGCTTTATTCTACTGTTATTTCTTAACTGACAATTGAGAAATTGGGTTTTAAATTTAGATATGGATACCTACTTAGATATCCAGCACATCTTAAATTTAAACAGTAAAATTTTTATTGGCACCATATTTTATCTGTGTTACATTAGAGACATTAAAAATAATCCTCAAAAAAAAACTAAAACATATTATATTTTAAAAAATATTGTGGAGGTTGGATCACAGCAGTTGCTAACACCACTAATATTATAAATGTGAAAGTTACTTAAAAAGGATAATGCAAACAAAATTATTTAAAAAAATGTATAAGAGAATTTGCATTGTATATAAAAATGCACCAATTCTCTTTTTTTTGCTAAATTGTGGTTATTAACTGCTACCACAAGTTATGAATCTATACTAGTAGTAGTAATAGTATAAAGCTGAAGAGTTTGTTTGTTTGAATGCTCTAATCTCAGGAACCACGGGCTTGAATTGAAAAATCCTTTTTTTGTTGTATAGTCCATTTATCGAGGGAGGCTATAGGCCATATAACATCACACTCTAATCAATATGAGTGGGATAGAATGCATGTGAAGCCGCAGCGGGCCACTAGTGACAATATAAATATTAATAAAAAAAACATAATGTTCCAGGTTTCAAAGCAAGCAGTGCACTTTTCCGGCACGAAGTGGCCTTCGTGTTTGGTCAAATGCAAGACGAGAGGAGTGTTCCCTTCCTGATAAAGACGCTAGAAGACACCAATGAACATGAGATGGTGAGACACGAAGCTGCGGAAGCGATGGGGTCTATTGCAACTGATGAATGCACAGAAGTTCTAAAAAGGTATAAAGCTATTAAACTTTGTGTATTAAAGCTGAATATTAATAAAACACTATTAAGATGTTTTTGATTAATCTTCAGCTTGGCTAGTTCTTATTACATGTAAAGTTGGTTGATCGGTTTGTTGATTCCTCCTAGTTCTTATATGTCCTAAATGGATGATGAAGCTTTATTCTTACCTAAAACCATTTTTTAATTATGTGTTCAGGTTTTTTTACGCCAAAAGCCTGAGGAGTAATGGGAAGTTAAATTTTATTGCGAAAAGAATTACAATAGGACATAATACAAATACCATTATCTGTGTCACTCTATAGAATTTGTGAAACTTGCTCTGGCCCATGTCATTAATAAAATTGTATTTTTTTATTTTTAGAACATTTATGTACCTAGTTGAAAGAATTTACAACAGTGTTATAAAAGATATGACGAGAGAACAATATTGTTTTTTTCTGACAAAGGTTTTAAAAATTAACACTGTTGTTTTGGAACATTATGAACATGTAGGCGTTATGGTCATTTGTTTAGGCTAGCGTCGTCCATTTTCCTAGCCTTGTGGGCGTATTAACGGGTTATGCCGGTAAATAAGAACACTTTTACTCTAACGATTTTACTTCACGATACACAAATTACAATCTGTGACCAGGTACGTAGGATGGACAATGGTCCGCGACAGTTTCAGACTACGTGTTCACTCCTCGGCGATCGTAAGCAAAGTGAGCGATGCACCGCTCGCCGCTACGCCGTAGACTCTGTCAACGCCCTGTGGCGCTGGCGTCCCGTTGCTCAAAATAGCCACTTGGTGGCGCAAGTGTTGCTTAGCCGACAACTATAATAATTATTTACCACATTATGATTTTTGTTTACAGGTACCTGAATGATCCCCGGCCAGTGGTTCGAGAGAGTTGTGAAGTAGCATTAGACATGTCAGAGTATGAAAACAGCCCCGAGTTCCAGTATGCGAACACACTACTAGCCGTGAAAGCAGAAGCATAGTTAATATAATTCATGATACATTGACGAACATACCTGCACATAATATAATGAATTATGCCAGTTTAGTATTATTTATTTTTTTTGTTACTAATAACGCAATGTAAAAAAGTGTTTTTTTTTATGTACTCGTCCCAATTATGCCGTAAATTAAATTTGTAACCGAATATTAGCAAGATTATTTAAATTCAATACTGCGTTAAAATTTTAGTAGAATGTCTCATATTGAAAGTTGTGCGATTATTAAGATATTTATGCATTTTTATTTTTTTATTATGATTCTGGAGTAGTTTTTAAGTCTATGACTGACTTGATAACTCTACTTCTTACACGGTGCATTCACTAGCAATAAAATGTACACGCTTCAGCTCTTACGACATATATAAAACGTAAAAGATTGAGTTTGGTATGAGATTATTATAATAATAATGTTTAATCATATTGGCCCACATCATAAACATTGCTCTGATTCTGTGTTAAATAGTAAATGCACTTTTACCGAAATCAGAAATAATGACTGTACCAATACACCCACATAAGTTAATATTGAAACATTTTTCCACATCTAACTGATCGTGAATCAAATTGCCAAAGTCTGGCCGGCTAACCTCTTTGGTACCGAGGTGGTCAATATTTATATAATATTGGAAACATATTCATAATCTATGTGAGTGTACATAACTAGTGCAAATATAAATTTGATTTATTTTGAAGTCTAATGTCAATATTCACAGTAATTTTTATTGGATGAGAATGTGAACGACTTATTGAAAATGTTATGTAATAAACTGTATTGGACACAAGTTAGTTAACATCAAATTGTTATCATCACACATGATAGATTTTTATGAGCCTTCATTTTGTAAAGAACTTGACATAAAATTTACTGTAATTCCTATAAATAAATTATACTTTGTTACAAACTTTTTGGTTTTAGTTGTAGTTTAAAAAATATAATAAATATTGGACAACATCACATAATTTGCTCCGATTCAGTGGTTTTGTTACAGAAATCTGAAAAAAAACGAAGATCAGATCCGAAACAATATTACCTATAGAAATGTTCGTTTTCCATATTGACCTAAACGGGAATCGAACTTGGGCCTTCACACGACACTAAAGGCCGGCTCTCTCGTCTCTCGGATGCGGGGGTCGTTTATTTATTTAAGACTTCTAAAAGATTTTTTAATTTCGTTGATATTTTATGTGTACCTACTTGAATGATTGAAATTGTTTGGGTCAGCTGGGTCCGCTAATGATGTACATACGGTCAATATGATATCGCGCATCGAGTGTCAAATCACTTGTCCACGCGAATAACTTGGTTCAGACTCTATTGTAAAATGATAAAATTAACCTCGTTCAGCTTATTCCAGTCAATTTAGTTTTGTAAAGACTAGAAATGCAATTTGGCAGCAACACCTAAAAATCGGCACTAGGTACTATATATTTTCAGAGAGGTAAGGTATAGCAATTTATCTTCGAACTGGAGCAGCCCGACTGGTGAAATCCCTCCTTACAGAAGACAGCAGCCAAATAAAAATCACTTCAGTGTTGTTGTGTTCCTGCATGTGAGCCTTCCAGAGCTCATGGCGGAGGGAGAGGGAGTTAGGGTGCTACATGAGCAGTAGAAGTTGAAGCCTTCAAGGATGCTATACTTGTCGCTCTTAAGCTAGGACCTCATTACCACTTAACATCAGGTGGGTTGAGGTCAATCTTGAAGTGCAATAAAAATATATATTCATGTATACATAACAACTTCCTTAAATGAAAAAGGTTAGGTTAAAGACGTAATTACTTAGAATGTAGGTGCCTAGGAATACTGTAACATTTATTATATAAAAGACTCGTATCCCACGTTAACGATAAAGAAAATTCGCAAAGGAAATTCAAACGCCTACCGTAGACACGTGACGGAAACTCACGCGTTCATATTTCGTACGTGTGTTAAGAATCAATTGCGAAATAAAACCTTACACAAACTCAATATCTTGACTTTATGGAATATTATTCAAAACGTAACTGTATACATTGGCACTTGCACGCTTTGATGCTGAAATATGAAGTGCTATAATCAAATGGCTTAGACCAATATGCTGGATAACAAATGATTTGCTTTTAATTAGTACCTACCTACTACATGATGATTTGGTCATTGAACAGTTTTACACTTGGATTGTTCCTGCTTATAGCCTCTGTAGTAAGTACCTACTCGCATTAGAAAGTAGATAATTATTACTACCACATTCTTTCATTTATTGGATTTACTGGACAATGGCGTTGTTTAAATATTCATAAAGCAAGATTTTGTAAGTCAATGCCACAGATAATTCGTTTTAAGAGGCTTCATCATGTACATATTTTTCCATTAATTTTGCTTTAAATTGGGGATTTAATGAAGCTCCGAAACTTCCTATCTTTTAACTGAAATAAAAATCTGGCCGGAACCATAACTGGAGGTTTACTTCCAAAAACGAAATAAGTAAGTAGGTAGGTATATAAGTTAAAATCGATAGATTGCAATTTTGAATTCTCTTATTTGTATCTAATCAGTTCACATTTTGCATGAAGCGCTATATAGCAATCACAGAACATAGAAAGAAATGTTCTGTGATAGCAATTCTAAAACCACATTTTGAAATCTCCATATTTCAATTCGATACACTTCAAAAATGATACTTTGCGTGTGTCCGTTTCAATTTAGCAGGTTTCCTGAAACATAAAAAATGTTGACCTACATACCTACGTCCAAACGATTGAAAACATAGGTAGGTAACCTAGGTATATTAGAATTTTCGATTTCTGGTGTTTCTCTACCTACAGTCGGACGATCCGATGTGGGCTGGTGATCAAGTTTTCATTTTAATGTTTCTCATTTAAAATTCTGAAATTAATTTCGTTCGGGCATTTGACGCGTTCGAGTAAGATAAATTTGCGTTCACCATAACCCCAAGTAGTTATTATCTATGGGTAAATACTTTTTTTGGGACTGAAAAATGATTCGGTACACTGTATCGTTGTCTGGGTAGGACAGAGCCGGGTCTTCACCCGGCTCTGTCCCCTTCGGTTTTTCTGGGTTTTGTCTTTCTCTCTATCTATGTATTTACATTTCTATACGAAGCCGCTATCACGACTGTTCAAGTAGGTATACTTAGGTACGCGATCTAAACCCGTCCCTTAAATATGTACTAAGCAGCAAAACTACACCTACCTACGATTAGCCAACGACATATGAATTGATAAATACTGAGTCACTAGAGGAGCTGAACAGATGATGACGACCACAGAACATTAAATAAGACATTCATTTCTTGTTGAATGTTCTGTCACAAACATTATTTCTATGATCTGAGATGACGACGTACCTACAGCTTTGTGATGCATTGGTTTCAGTTAATGTGGATAAAACCTATAATCACTGGAACATTGATCCGTGAATGATATTCTTACAGGGTCATCTTATCAATTTTTTTAAAATAGGTACGCTGATGTGTTTCCCTGTAATTGTTATTGCATTTCACCTATATAGCTAAAATCTATATTATGTGTAGGTACATACGGTTTTGTAATTATCTTGGCAAGCTTTATAAATAAACAAATAAAACATAACCGGCAACTAGTTAATTACCGTTGAAACTGAGCGATAATTACCTACTGACTATTGAACACGCTCTAACTATTGTTTTAGACACCAGACTTGTTAGAAGAGGAGCGGTCCTCGTTTTTCGGTTTCTCCCACGAAGTGGCGATCAGCGCCACCACAATAGAACTGGTACAGCAGCTGAGCAACATTGTGTGGACCCAGACTCGGGGCGACCGACGCGTGCGCAGATACTACGACAAATACGAGACGCCTTTCTCGGGCGCTGGACGAAATTAATACCTTCCTTAAGAACAATCTTAAGAAGATTTTATTATATTTTTATATATTGCGCTTCAAGACCTCATCCCACCTGATGTTAAGTGGTAAAGGGCTTAAGGGCGACAAGTACAGCATAATAAAGCTGTTACTGGACTTGTCGCCCTAACCTTAAAGGCTTTAAGCCCTGCTACTAATGTAGCACCCTCCAGGTGCTCTGGAAACGTTACTTACACGCAGGAAAATAACTACACCCAAGTGATTGTTATCTGGCTGCGGTCCCCTGTAAGGTGGAGGTATTTCACCAGTCGGGCTGCTCAAGTTCGAGCGATAAATCGCTATGCCCTACCTCGCTTTCTACAGTTCCCTGGGCGAGATTTCTACCTACGCTTCATTTAGTGGTTGATCCTTTTGCTAGACTCATCCGCTACCTAAACGCTCCTTCACAAGTGTACCGCTAAATGTTAAACTTGTTACATGAGATGATAAAAGATATCAATAGGCACTGTTGATATCATTGGCTGTTATCATAATGTTAGTGTTATTTTGTATCTATTGTGATATTTAAAAAAATACCGTTTCAACCGTTTTTAATGTGCACATTAAGTTTAACCTCTTGTCATATTAAGTACTTATACTTACTACTTACTGTCAATGGAAAAGCCAACTGTGTTTCTAATATTGTATCTGGACATTTATAAAAGTAACGGTTAAAATAGTCATGTGCGATCTGAACTTGTCGCATGGATATCGAAATAGAATAAAATGTTACAAGTAAGCAATGATTAAAACGGATTTAAGTACCACAACAGATTTAGTTATGTTCCCGTACCTATATGTACCTATTAGTAGCTGTAAACTCCAGTATCAACTTTGTTATGTTAAACGTTCGTGACACTATTTGAAAATTAGGTATAGGTACGTAAGATATTGAATAAATCTACTCAAGTATGAAGCAACTAAAATACCTACCGGAATTTAGTTTTCCTAAAAAATTCATATTCCACAAATTTAAGAAGCCTAAAAGTTCCTTCACGTGGAATTTGGACACACTCCGTTTCGTACGTTAGGGTTTGAATATTTGAAAATCGTTTCTTAGCATACATAAATTTGTATTAAATAAAAATCGATGATCTATAAACGCAAAAACTCGCCAATCAAAATCAAAATTAGAAAGCCTTTTATTCACGTACTAATATTTATTAATCGTCTATACAAATGAAGCTAGCTCCGGTTCGGAACCACTAAAAACAAGAAAACGGCAAGAAATTCTGTATCTGAATCAAGGCGTAAGGTAGGTACAAACTAATCAAGAGTTGAATAAATGGTTGGCCATCAAAATTGAGATAGGTATTCACGGAGTTTCAACGATATAACACCGCCAATTCCGTCAGCAGCAAGCATCCAATTAAGCTCGTATAGAATTAAATTTCATCGCGCACGTAGGTAGGTACGGCGTAAGTTCCAAACTGTTTTAAGTCGAGAGCACATATTAACTTGATCATTCAGGCCATACCCGGCCTATGCTGGCGGTTAATAGGCACCTTTATAAAACCAAATGAAGCAATAACATTTCGCCCGGCGGGTATCGCCAATTTAATATGCTGTATGAGTTTGTTTTTAAAAATGTATTCAGATCACAGCGTTCCGTAGTTACCTAAAGATTTTATATTTTTTTTGTGGAATTGACGTAGCTGCTACATATTCCATAAATACCCATGGCGCTATTACTAGGCAATGAGGGGTGTAGGAGGTTTTTAGTTGGTAGCTCTGAAAAGAGCGTGGTTTATAAAAAAAATATTCAAATTACTGTGTTTCATAGTTACCTAAATATTTTATCAATTGTTTTGTGAAATTGGAAGCTATTGATAGTTACTATATATGCTGAAGAGTTAGTTTTTTTAATGCATCTAAGTTAAGGAACTACTGGTCCGAATTAAATCTTTTTGTTTTGGAATCATCACGTTTAGATTAATAGGAGAAAAAACCAAGGACAATGTGAATAGTTGTTTTTAAACGATTGTTCATTTTTTAGTCCAATTTCCTATGAACATATTTAATTGAATATATTGAAAAAAAATGTATCAAATTATTGTGTTGTCCCCGGCCCTTGAGACGTAGGTATGCTATGCAAGTTTAAACTTGATCAGTCGTTTAGAAACTAGTGAAAATCGTGCTCAAAGATTCCGCTACACACATAGTTAGTTACAACCCAAGCTTATAAAAGCGTGTTAAAAAGTTTCCTAAATAAACGTAAAAAAGGTACCGTTCGCCCAACTTCCCACGGATCATTGAAAACGAGTCGTTACCGCTTTCATAAGATACCGTGACCGTCCGAGTATCTAAATAATTTCGGTAATTAAGTGCTTAACAGGAGTAATCCTGTTAAACGGTATAATAACACTTATGTATACCGTGGATAGCTATCGGGGAGAATAAATTTCCAGCCCTATCACGTAATTAAGAAGGTCAGGACCCTTAATATTGCGCGACCTTTGTCTTTACAAGTACATTACACTGAACAGACATCCCTTGGTGCAATATGACTTAAAATAACGGGCACCCTTTGGCTGTGTTCTCATTGGGCGTCTGTCAGTCGATGCTGACATTGTGAGTAGGCTCACTGTCAGTCAAACCTTTGAGTTTCCTAATCCTACATAATAGTTTGACACGCTTTTGTTTGTAAAATCAAAAGTCTGATTTACACTTTGGAATTTGTACCACTCGTGTAACATTGACATCAGAATTCACAATACAGTTAGTAAGTAATAATAAATATGAATAAATATTGGACAACATCACATAATAACTCTGATTCTGTGGTAAGTAGCTAAAGCGCTTGTGTTACAGAAACTAGAGACAATGACGGTACCAGACCCGAGACAATATAGAAAAGTTCGTTTCCCATATTGACTCGACCGGGAACCATATTGGCCCGACGTCAAGGTCTGGCCCGTTCGCCTCTCGGCTACGGAGGTCGTCAGTCGTTAGTCAGGAGTTATTAAGTCTATGCAATGATGTACTTTTGACTGACCTTTAAAATGAAGATTAAGTGTTAAGTACTGAATACACCATTACTTGGTGAATATGTAAAGGTTTTGAGAGTTAAGTGTAATAATAAAAAAATAGTGTGACGATTGAAAACAAGTGTGTTATTATTTTTTGTCCGTCTATATCAGTGGTGCTTAAACGGTGATTCGCGGACCACTGGTGGTATGGCATTCTAAGTGGTCCGCGAAGCCATCCTAATAATATGTGACGTGACGTAATGAGTCAAATAGAAACATCGCGAAGCCCCGCCCGGTACGAGACCGAAGGCGAAACGCGGTGCAGGGGGGTGGGCACCAATCCCACTCGTTCCATTCGTTATTTATTTTAGCGACACGGGTTGCCGATTGTCACTTGTAGTTACTAGGTGGTCCCAGGCGAGACAAATATTAGGTAAAATGGCCCTTCATGATTAAAAGGTTAAGAACCACTGGTCTATATTCATTGGTTAGAAATACTGTTGGTGTGAACGCAGCCCTTGTTTGTACAGACATCTAAAGACCGTAAGACTTAGTTGCGCAGGCTTAAGAGTTTATGAAACTGAATAATTTAATCCTACTGATAATACTATGCCAAAGAATTTGAAACAGAATTTCAAACTTCGTCGGATTGTATATTTTGGTATAAAAATTGGAGTTTGGATTTTTTCATTCGCAATTCACATTACATTCAACATCAAAGATAAACAAACAGGATTATATACATACTCTAATGATATTAATTTTTAAATATAAATTGTTGTACAGAATGCAGAAAATAGTTTAGCTATTTACATACAACCAATTTTAAGTGTATGCAAAACCTTCATACTGTTTGGGACCATAATACATACCATACAATTATATTGACTATTAATGCCGGTCAAGCACCAGTAAAGGCTATAATAATATAATCGCCTGTACTAAATGTTCTACATTAGTAGCAGGGGTCAAGCCCTTTATTATGCTTAAATTTTTAAGGTATTTCACCAGTCGGGCTGCTCCAGTTCGAACGATAAATCGCTATGCCCTACCTCTCTTAGACTTTATAAAGTAAAAACAACATTTCTGTGTACGCAAGCCACGTTTTACATTTTCAGATATCGTCCTTAGAAGCAGTCCAGTGTTGTAAGTCGCCTCAGTTATTCTACGAGTGGCAGGTTGGCTGGCACAGGTACAGGTCTTGCATTTTACATGCCCCTCCAATTGGTGGTGTTTCTGCTTATTGAACACTTTTCTTATGTTCGGCGCGGCTGAGTGTCACACCGTCGGCCTCACACGTAGCCGGGCATTATTCAGTTGATACCTACTACTTGATACCTATTTACTAATTTCACTACCTATTTTAAGACATGAGTTTGTGTATATTTTTATTATTTATATTGCCGCTTCGTTTGAGACAACATTCAAATTTTAAAGGTACATTTTATTATTTTTTGTTGAAGCGGCAATTTAAGTTTTACTGAAATACAAATCAATTAAAGAGTGAAGCTTGGCATTGTATACAGGTAATCTAAAGATTGAAAGAGATAACAAACACGCATTATAGGATGTGTATATCAGAAATGAGTAAATTAAAAGAAAAACCCCCTCGGGGGCTAACGTTGCGCAGTAGTGGGACTTGAAGAAGTTAAGAATGTTCCTCATTTCTCTCTGTCGCCTTTGGCTAAATTGGCCTTTGATTTACCTTTAATACTAAGCAGATACCATTTTGGTACCATCGATTTTAAAAAAAAACGCCATAAAGGGAACAAAATATTTTTCGTACATTTCTCATCCCTTGTGGTGTAACATGCGGCCAAGACTTGTCTGCTGTTTCCAGACGGGTGCGTATAAATAAAAGATTGGATTATACCAAGAACTCCCTCTTAAACACCACACATACAAGAGCGTAGTCGTAAAATCGAAGCTCCAACACGGTTTAAAATCGATTTCGTGAATTAGGAATAAAACGGCACAGTTTTGATTGCATTCAATATTTGAACTGCGGAGATTTTTCAACAACCGATGTTTCGTTTTGCATTTGTTTTGTACGATTGCTTCGTTTCACAACCATTGCGTTTAATTGGATTAATCAATGCATGAATAATTCGTAAATACGTGCACCACATTGTTAAATTCAGACAAACGATGTTTATTGTGAACTACAAACTTTTAAATTAGCTAGACATGAATGAACAAACATTTTAATCGAATTCATTACAACTATAAATGAGATTAACGAGTGATGAGTCATTATATTTTTTAGAGTTATGGTGGTAGGCCCAATAATGTGTATGAGGGAATTCAATAATAACGAAGTAAAACGTATTACCTACGAGTTATCGCAGTCTCAATAATCATAATCAATTGATTTTGTAGGTAAGTTACAAGTAACAAGTGGTTAATATTTTGTAAGTTGTCGCATAAGTTTTGTATTCAATTTAAAAATTGTATTATAATTTTATCAACACGTCACAAATAAACGAAGTTTCTTCTCTCTCTTTTTCTTTCATTGTTAGTTTAAACAATATTTTGTGCCCGTATCTATGTCCATATCTATCAAGTGGATGGGAAATGAAAGGAAGCTATTTGTAAATGAGTCAATATATTAGCCAAATCAACTTCATTATTATAAAATTCGTCTTACACATTGTCGTCTTTAGTCGGTCAAAATCTAACTGGTACGCTCTCCACTTGGATACATCCATTGCACATGCATTACGTTCGGATACATCCACTATAAAAACATACAAAGTAAGTATTTTAGTATTTTAAAGAAACAGAAAAAATCGGTGCGGGGCTCGAATACGCGACCTTCAGGTATCGTGCGTGGTGTTCTTCCAACTGAGCTAACTGCAAGTTATCGTTGAATGAATGTTCTGTTTTAAGTGTAACCTCCCTTCGGTAAGTGCAAGTTCGTTAACTTAGTGCAGCGGAAAGCAGTATAAAAATTTTGTTTTTCTTTTATATTGCACTTCAAGATTGAACTTATCCCACCTAATGTTAAGGGGCAATGAGGTCCTAGCTTAAGGACGACAGGTACAGTATAATAAATCTGTTACTGGACTTGTCGTCCTTACCTTGAAGGCCCTTGCTACTAATGAAGCACCCCCCAAGAGCCCTGGAAACCTTACTCACACGCAGAAACGCAACACAGAAGTGATTGTTATTTGGCTGCGGTCTTAAACAATCGAATAAGTATTTTGATGTCAATAAACGTTTTCTTTCCTTTCTAAACAAAATTCCACTTTTTAACGAGGTGACTTTTTAAGACTCAGTGGCTTGAAGCACTAACATTGCGGTTTAAACAAGAAGCAATGGCTTTACGCTCAGTTAGGTAATTGAAATTTAAAACTACGAGTATGAATGTGACAAAAGTTCTTGTGGCTTCTTTCGCCCATTTGAAAGTTGAACACAACGCAAGCCGTGCAGTACAGAGGTAAGTGGAAACACAAATTGAAACCTACTAAGCAGAACTGTGTGCCAGTAAGCTGGAGTTTAAAATTTCGGATCGGAGTACTAAAATTACCGAATGTATTTTTTAGGTTCCTGTACCCAAAAGGTTAAATGGTGCCCTATTACCTACTAAGATTTCTCTGTTCATCTATCTGTCTGCATGTCACTAATGGTGCTGATCGATGAAGTGATGGCTGCCACATATGAGTACGTCATGCTTGTGAACAGGTGCCTTTGGGGACAGTTCTGATCCGGCCTACCTGTCAAAAAAAAAAACTTAATGTTTCTTCACTCATCAAAACAAACTATATGACTTGGTCCAAAGTGTTCTACACATAGTTATAGGTTAGATACTGCTACTGTAACTAATCTGCTGAGTTTCTTACCGGTGCCCGAACCGGCAGTAGAATCACTTTGCATTGTATTCAATGACCATTCAAAAATGTTACAGGTACTTACTTGGCTATAGAAATTTTTGCTTAACTTCACTCGATCATCGATAGTCTATCGATAATCATATAAATAGTATCGAGAACACAGGCATTGTATGAAGGCAATACTATTTCTATCAATAAGTACTATTCGTCAATAAGATTATTATAATCTTTCAGATGAAAACTGTCTAAAGTTTGACAACTCTGTCAGCAGATACCATGGACTTAGTATAATAAACAGGACCGAGCACTCGCAGCCAAAAAACGAGCCGAGCGAGATAGCTACCACAGAGGCGCGTGTCCCTTTCTAATAGGGTGACAACAAGATTTATTTTGCTAACGGACATTTGATTAAATAATTAAAATTTAGCCCGTTGTCCCCACTACATCTAGTAAAATAAATAAATAAATATTGGACAACATCACATACATTGCTCAGATTCTGTGGTAAGTAGCTAAAGCACTTGTGTTACATAAATCATAAACAACGACGGTACCGCAACATCCAGACCCGAGACAATACAGAAAAGATCGTTTCCCTTATTGATCCGACCGGGTTCGAACCCGGGACCTCAGAGATGGTACAACAACAAAGTCCGGCCCGTTCACATCTGGCCACGGAGGTCGTCATGTTCCAAAGTTATCGTCTGGACAGATTTGACTGTTGAAAACCACCGGGACAGCATTACTTTTATGTTTATAGGTTTGAAAAAATTATCTTGAATTATTTCAATAGAATTTATGTATAATAATACTTCCTTTTACTCCGATGGGGACAGTGGCAATAAATTTGAATCATTTATTGAATTTTCCACTGTCCCTACTGCTGAGGACGCGCCTGGTAGGGACAACGAGAATAACCCTAAATTTATTTATTATTATTATTATATTTAGCCATTTATATGCTTTGGTTGATACAGCTGACAAGAAAATATAGTTGAAACAATGCTTAAAATAATTGCTAGTAAGTACAATTACAGCCGCTTTGGCTACATGTTTAATGAATGGCTTTTGTAATAATTGTACGCCAGTCTATGTCTACGATTTTTTACCTAACTTCTGATCACGGTGGGCAACAGATTGTTTTCAGTGCCAATATTAATATTAACCAAAAAATATCGTTTGAACATTTTGATCGATTAAACGACTTTTTAAACATGATAATATCTTTAAGAGGTGGCAGGATGTAGGATTTCTTCGTCAGAGTCTGGTAGTGGTCGGTGGCTCAATGTATTACTGAGAACTTATTTTTTTTGGTCTGTAAAATAAACATTACAGTTAACTTAGTGCAACATATTACATCCAGTTTATGACCTACAAAATAATACTCATGTAAAGAATTAAGTAAAAATAAACCGGGCCAAGTACATAAGTCGTAAAGGTTTTACTATATTTGACTGTAAAACGAATCCTTCTTAAATATTTATTTTATTTCAATTTAATTATTTGTCTTTAAATAAAGTGTATTCCGTCAATATTTTAAGTGTCTAACTGTAATAGCTATCATTATCCGGCCAGCTATAAAATCACGTATGGGAGGATATGGGAGCCCTTTACATACGTATATTATCTTGTTTTTTAGTATTAAGTATTTGATGTTGTTATAAAGGCATCAAAAAATTAAAATTATAACTAACTATCACTGTTCACAAGATACAGCCTGATGGCAGTTAGACGGAAAGCGAAGTCTTAGTACCTAATAGGGTTCCGTTTTACCCCTTGGGTATGGAACCTAAAAGACTATGTATAGTGTATATACAAATAGTGTTTTTTAAATACTTGATTAGTGTTTAAACAAAGATTCCTAAAATTAAATCTTGTTGTGTGTTGATGCGTTGAAGCATGATAAACAATTACTAATGATACTTACCACAGGAGAAATCGTAGGTATAGCAAGGCCCGGCTGCATACGACATAATTTTTAGTGATTTTTTGATTTACATGTATTGCTGAGCCATTTTTGTCGCATTACTTCATTTTTAAGGTAAGTAACTGTAAATAAATGTACAAAAGTGAAGAACTAACTCGAGCACACAATTGAAATATTACGAGAATTATGGGTACCCTAGTGGTAAGATTTACAGTAAGATTATTTTAAGCTTACCTGTGGAACGATATATGGCAATCACTATATGATTCACTTGAACAAGTATAAACGCAACATTTTTTCACCATTTTATCTTAAAAGGTGCCTAAGAATTATATTAAGAATAATATTTTGATAAACTCAATCAATGACAGTTTGACTTACTGACACCATGACAGTTCATGGTGATGCTTTAGAGGGTTACCACTAGGAAATTAGAAATAAGCAAATACTATTTTACGTTTTCTTTATAGTTTATGTATAAAATCAAAGAAATAAATTAAAATATAATTTATTATTTTACAATTGTTGAAATAACAATTAAATACAAGTGCATAAACTGAGTTTTTGATCAGGCAAAATTTAGATCAGAAATATTATTTTATGCTGGCAAGATCTAAGAAAGATCAAAGAACGAGACACACGCCTCCGGCCTGGCTATCTCTGTCGGCTCGGATTTGCATCTGTGTAAAGCCCACAGGAATTAATACTTTATTGCATTGCAATAGTGTTCATTTTTCATAATGAAAATTTGCAGAGTTATCAGTCCTGTTTATTATATTAGGTCCATGGCAGATACAGATGAATCTGTACGTGCCATCCACACGTCTGTATGTAGAACAGTCTGTGTTGGTTTTCGTCAACTGATAAGTGCCGGACGCGTCTGCCGACATCAAATACCTACCACAAACGAGCAAATTACCCCCCTCTACACGTCAGCGGACGCGGACTCCGATGCCATCTGCAGACGAATCTTTTTTTTTTTATATTGCACTTCAAGATTGACCTCATCCCATCTGATGTTAAATGATAATGAGGTCCTAGCTTAAGGGTGACAAGTACAGCATAATAAAGCTGTTACTGACTCGTCGCCCTTACCTTGAAGGCTTGACCCCTGCTACTAATTCAGCACCCCCCAAGAGCTCTGGGAACCTTACTCACACGCAGGAACACAACAACACAGAAGTGATTGTTATAAGGCTGCGGTCTTCTGTGAGGTGGAGGTATTTCACCAGTCGGGCTGCTCCAGTTCAAGCGATAAATCGCTATGCCCTACCTCTCTTAAATCTGTCTACGTGTAGAGGAGGCATCACAAACAACGCCTACGCTGAACAAACGCTAGTATAAAGACGCTCTAAGACAGGACAACGTCTTTGGGTCAACTAGTATGATATAAATATCAATCTACCTAGACTATAATATAAAAATTTTTAATATTGTAGTGTTCAAGTAACTATGAAAATTTAAAAGCTTTTACGCTCTATATTTTAGTACATTCCTAACTCAAGTCCCAAAGGTCTTTGGTTTCTGCGAATGCAAATTGACTGGTTACTGTCGGAATGTTGCGTAAGAAAATTGATCCATACCAATAGTTGGTCTACTTAGTAATAAACCTCTCACGGGTCTGGCGCTGTCGGGCCGCCATATCGTAAATAGGTCAAAAATATAGTATATAGGTTAGAATCTTGTTAAGTCATTGAAAACTTCGTATTTTGTTACGAGTTATGGGGAAGTTTGGGAACAAAGCCCATACCATCTGGACACCCTAGTAGGGCTCGCAGGCTGCAGGGTCGCGAATAGTTTGTGAATACTTTTTAAAACTGTATTACGTAATATGAAAATATTCAACACTCTCGTTATCTCTTAAAGCTTGGTAGCGTTTTTGGTAGAAATCCTGCCCATATTTTGCATCGAATACCCTGAGTACGAAAATTTTTCAGAATAAATACACAGAACTTAGAGTTTGCTTTGTATCTGCTTGTGTAGTATCTCTATCAATATAGTAGGTATATACGATCAACAACAGGTCAAACTATATACTTTGGACTTTGCACCACCCTTTTGTCTAGGGACCAAGTAGTAATATGGAATCTCAAGGGTTTACCATGACTTGCTGTCGGCCGTATGTAGATGTGGTACGGTCGGCATCATTCGATTTTTGGAAGTTATCTGTTTACAGTAGCATAACTATACCGTTCGAGCCTCGATGAAATTATCCAATGGGGCACATAGGGAAAGCTTTGGGACTTGGGATGTAAAATGATTCTTTGAAGTTAGAATAGTCCGCTGATCGGAGGCTTCTTTTTGCTGTGGGTCCGTGAAATTTGGCAATCCTGTAGTTACGCTAATGTGTCTTAAATATTGTAAAGAAAAGCATAAGTATAAACTTGTGCGTGCTAAAAAACTATTCAAAATAAGCTATGTTCAGGACCAGATATTGTGGAACCGTTTTTTTTATATTGCACTACAAGATTGACCTCATCCCGCCTGATGTTAAGTGGTAATGAGGTCCTAGCTGAAGGGTGACAAGTAATAAATAATAATAAAGCTTTATTTGATTCCATGCATGATACATATTTAACAAAGATATTAATATAATTAGCTATTACTGCGTGGACCCCGTTCGGGTAAAAGCCTCCCCCAAGGAACGTCATTCTTCTCTGTGACTGGCTCTGTCTAGCCATCTTTCGCCCGCACACGCTACGATTTCGTTTGCCCATCTGGCTTTTGGTCGGCCTCTTGGTCTGGTGCCTTTTGGTCCAGACCACTTTACTGATCGTAGTGTCCATCTCTCATCCTTGTAGCGGGCTACGTGTCCCGCCCACTTCCATTTAGCCTTCATTGCAAAAGTTAAGGCATCGCATACTTTTGTCTTCTTTCGAATGTCAATGTTTTTTACCTTATCCTTTAGTTTTATACCTAGGCAACTTCTTTCTATTCTTCTTTGGGTAGACTGAATTTTGTTCCTGGTTTTGTGATCGAAGGTCCAAGTTTGGCATCCATAAGTAAGGCACGGTAGAAGTCCTGTATCCATGACTATTTTCTTAGTCGATAGCGGAAGTTGCGATTTAAGTATTTCCTTATGGTGCCAGAACTTACTCCAGGTAATCGCTACTCTTCGGTTTAGTTCTTCATTGTTTCTTTCCTTACTAAAGGAAATTTGTTTTCCTAAGTATATGTAGTGGTCGACAAACTCTAGTGGTGTATTATTTATTAAGATGGGCGTTGCCCTGCGGTTAGTCATAATTTTAGTTTTGTCCAGATTCATTGCCAAACCTGTTACTGTACTAACCTGGTTTAATTCATTTACCATTTTATTTAATTGGTGAGGGGTTTCCGAGAACAAAATTATATCGTCAGCAAATCTGAGATGACTTAAAAAAGTCCCATTTATGTTGATACCTTGATCGGACCATGGCAGTTCTCTCATTGCGTATTGTAAGACGGCTATAAATAATTTTGGTGAGATCGGGTCACCTTGTCGGACACCTCTCTTTATGTTGATCACCTCACCTACTCTGTCCAATTTGACTCTGCTTGTGTTGTTAGAGTAAATATTTTTTAGTATATTAATATACTTTTCATTTGTGTTTAAGGCTCTCAGCGTTTCCCAGATTCTCTCGTGTGAAATTGTATCAAAAGCTTTTTTGTAGTCAATGAAAGCTATGTACAAGGGTTTGTTAAATTCCAAGTATTTTTCTATCACCTGGTCGGTCACTTGGATATGGTCCATGGTGCTGAAACCGCTTCTGAAACCGGCTTGCTCTATAGGTTGGTGAGCATCGATGATAGGGGCTATTCTTTCAAGTAGACAGGAGGCAAAAAGTTTGTAAAAACAAGGCATTAGGCTTATAGGACGGTAGTTGCCTATATCAGCTGGGTCACCTTTTTTGTATATAGTAGTATAATTTCCGAGGTCATCCATTGTGCTGGCACAGCTTCCTCGCCAAGTATTTTATTCCATAGGATAGTGATTGGTGTAAGTAGTAATTTTTTTTTATATTGCACTACAAGATTGACCTCATCCCGCCTGATGTTAAGTGGTAATGAGGTCCTAGCTTAAGGGTGACAAGTACAGCATAATAAATCTGTTACTGGACTTGTCGCCCTCACCTTGAATGCTCAAACCCTGCTACTAATGTAGCACCCCCCAGGAGCTCTAGAAACCTTACTCACACGCTAGACCACAACAATACCGGAGTCATTGTTATTTGGTGCGGTCTTCTGTAAGGTGGAGGTATTTCAACATTTGGAGGTATGTTTGCGAGGTGGACTATCTTTACTAACATTTTAAAACTGATAAGTTTGTTTGAATGTGCTAATTTTGGGAACTACTTGTTCGAATTAAAATATTGATTTTGTGTTGAATAGTCCATTTACCGCGAAATATTTAAGCTGAATAATGTCGGATATATTTTTTTATTATTGGTAATAACTGATATGTAACATCACCGGCTCTCGATCAAATTGGTTCGAACAAAGGCTGTTTGATAAACCTTTAGTGGTAAAGACAACACTACTGTAGGAGCTAGTTTTCTGCTGGTAGAGTGAAAACTCCGCTCGTAACAGCAACACAATTAATTACATAGCTTGATTGTTTACCCATACTTTTGTAGTACAGGAGGCCTGGACAAAGGTTTCCAATGTTTTCCTACTTTGTTTCAAACCGGAATTTTTTGAACAATATCTATCTAGGAATTTTTAATCTGACGAACTCCGTAGCCGGCTGGACTTGCCTCTTTGATATATTTTAAAGAAAAAATATTTTTTGATCTTCCTTTGCGGTGCGGGAATCGAACCCACGACCTTCACGTATCGCGCGTGCTGCTCTTCCAACTGAGCTAACCACAAGTTATTGTAAGCGGTGAAATTTTTCTGCTGTATCAACCCGTTCGCCTACAGTAAGACTACCCGTTTGCCTCTTTGACGTAGCTCATGACTGATAGGGTTGACTGGTACACCATCATATACATTGTTCTGATTCTGTCCTTAGTAGCTTAAGCACTTGTGAAATTAGAAACAACGACGATCCCATAGCACCCATACCCGAGATATATAGAAAAGTTTTTTTCCCATATTGACCTGATGGGGATCGAACCCGGGACCTCAGAGAGAAAAACCATCTCAACTGTTATCAAATTTGTCACCTCCCCCTGTACTACAATGCTTGCGTGCCGTCCACTCTCGAAAGCATAGCCACTTTCCCATTTTTCTCTGCTTAATTGAAAACTGAAGAGTCGATTGATTGATTACGCAGTAATGACTAAGCTTTCGCGTCTGTTTTTTTATGAATTGTGATAATATTGATGGTATTATTCAATTTCCATCGTGATATTGATAAATGTTTTTATTAAAACGAAGGATGACAGCGCCGATTTGATAGAAGTTTGACCATTTTTCTCCACTATTTCTAAACAGCTTAGATTTATGGCAGAACATTTTTTAATTAAACTTTGTTGTACGTGTTTAAAAAAGTGCAACAGGGTGTCTTAATGCCCAGTGGCATTCTTTATCAGTCAACTAAGCCAAAGCCGTGGTGGTGCGTGAAATTGTTATAAAATATACTAAAATAAACTAAATTTAAATTAGACATTATCAAAGAAATATTATATAAATATGAACTAACAGAGAGTATGAATATTTGCTATTGTAATTATTTGTTGATTTATGTTTATTTAAGATTATTGTTAGCGACCGAAAGAGATGCGTAAGCAATGATTTTTAGAATTTAGATTATTAATTTATAAGGAATGAAAAGCCGGTGGAAAATAGTGCGACATTTTTTGAGAAGAGAAGATAATGACAGATTCAATTGTAAAAGTAAAAGTATCAAAGACAAACTAGTAAAAAAGGTTACACGTGCGTTCTGCACAATTATATTTAATCGAACGACTTGTGACTCAGTTTAACTATCTGTCGCCCAAATAATTAAATAGGTCTCGAAAATTATTTATCTTTTTAAAATGGCAAACATTTCCAAGTAATGTGGAATTAATGTGTTTTTTAATAAGTGCTGTTATTAGATAGATACATACATTAAAAAATTGTTTGAAAATTTTTGACTGACTAATAACAAAATCTCAGAAACTGTTACCGCTACAAACTGGAAATTTGGCACATAGCTTCCTAATAGGATATAGTATAGATATTTGCTTAAAACGAATGTTATGAAGATCCAACTTTAAGGGGGTAAGACGGTGTTCCGAAATTTGTATGAAAGTTCTATGATTTTGCTATGTGAGCATTACTTTATCTATAGGGATAGTGTGGAGATGTACTAAAAATATATCTTTAGAAATCCCCCTTTTGAACTTAAAACAGAAGGTCGTAGATTATAATAAAAAAAAAATTGTATACAATTAACTTATTCCACGTGTACGAATTCACGGATGGCCACTAAAGTAATGACTTTCTAAACAAACTAGGCAACAACTCCCAACCTCTATCGTTGACTGTCATAGACAAGGAAACTGTTTGTAAAAAGTTGGAGAGTATTGATAGTAAAAAGGGGGCGGGACCAGATGGAATTCCGCTAATATTTATTTCGTCATGTGCAAAGGCCCATGACGAAATAAATGTGATGGCTTTTCCATTGACAATCTTATACAATAAATCGTTATCGTCAGGAATTTTTCCTACAGTCTGGAAAAGGGCAAGAGTTGTTCCAATACATAAATCGGGCGATGAGGAACTCATCTCTAATTATCGTCCTATTTCGATCCTTAGCACGTTCGCAAAGGTATTTGAATCGTTGGTTTGTCCTTATGTTCAGCAGCATCTGAAATAATATCTATGTGAAGAACAACATGGCTTTGTTAGCCGGCGTTCTACAACAACCAATCTCGTCAACTTTACTGAATCCTTGATACAGACTTTGGACTCCAGTATGATGTTGTGTACACTGATTTCACCAAAGCTTTTGATAAGGTTTCACATAGGCTACTCAATTACAAATTATCTGTTTATGGCATCCATGGTCCTTTACTGTCGTGGTTTACATCATACTTAACTGGTCGTTTCTTTTCTGTCGTCGTAAACGGGTCACAATCCGATGAGTTTCCTATTACATCTGGTGTTCCTCAAGGCTCGCATCTGGGGCCGATCTTATTTGATTTATTTGTAAACGATGCTATTGTTAACTTCCGTTTTTCAGAAGTATTTATGTATGCAGATGACATCAAGTTTGCACGAGCTATTGAGAGTGAAAAAGATGTAGAACATCTTTAATCGGATTTGGATCGTTTCGTAAAATGGTGTGATTTCAATGAACTGCACCTTAACGGAGAGAAATGTTATCACGTGAAATTCTCACGAAAATTGAGAATCGTAAACTCGAAATATAGGATAGGCGCAGATTTTATACAAGAGGTCGAAACTATTCGAGACTTGGGTGTTGTTTTTGATAGAAAGGTTACTTTTATTCTACAAATCGAGCATCTAATAAGTAAGGCATCAAGAGTGTTGGGTTTCGTTATGAGAAATGTTAAGGACTTTCGTCACGCAACTACTAAAATCATAATTTATAATAGTCTAGTGCGAAGTATCTTGGAATACTGCAGTGTGGTTTGGCAGCCCCACTACGCCACCCATATGCTGAGACTGGAAAGGGTCCAAAAGCGATTCTTATGGCACCTCTCTTACTCCGTTGGAAGAGCTCGTCATTTGAGGTCATATACATCTAGATTGCAATACTTTAAAATGAACTCTTTAAAATTGCGCCAAGACCTAAGTGACATGCTGTTTATGTACAAATTAATGAGGGGTCAGATAGATAACGCTAGATTGTTGGACCGTTTCAAATTTCGCGCGCCATCAAGAATGCCCCGGGGTAATATCACACCCTTGTGTCCTCCATTGCGTAAAACGGTTCTGGGCTCAAACTCCCCAGTGTCGAGGCTTTGTAAAACCCTTAACTCTTGCAGTGATTTGGTGGACATACACTTTGACTCTCTTGCTAAGTTCTACAAAACCTTGTTGTCACTTTTTAATATATAACCATGGACCTAATATAATAAACAGGACTGATAACTCTGAAAATTTTCATTATGAAAAATGAACACTATTGCAATGCAATAAAGTATTAATTCCTGTGCGCTTTACACAGATGCAAATCCGAGCCGACAGAGATAGCCAGGACGGATGCGTGTGTCTCGTTCTTTGATCTTTCTTAGATCTTGCCAGCATAAAAAAATATTTCTGATCTAAATTTTGCCTGATCAAAAACTCAGTTTATGCACTTGTATTTAATTGTTATTTCAACAATTGTAAAATAATAAATTATATTTTAATTTATTTCTTTGATTTTATACATAAACTATAAAGAAAACGTAAAATAGTATTTGCTTATTTCTAATTTCCTAGTGGTAACCCTCTAAAGCATCATCATGAACTGTCATGGTGTCAGTAAGTCAAACTGTCATTGAGTGAGTTTATCAAAATAAACAATTCTTAGGCACCTTTTAAGATAAAATGGTGAAAAAATGTTGCGTTTATTCTTGTTCAAGTGAATCATATAGTGATTGCCATATATCGTTCCACAGGTAAGCTTAAAATAATCTTATTGTAAATCTGACCACTAGGGTACCCATAATTCTCGTAATATTTCAATTGTGTGCTCGAGTTAGTTCTTCACTGTTGTACATTTATTTACAGTTACCTACCTTAAAAATGAAGTAATGCGACAAAAATAGCTCAGCAATACACGTAAAGCAAAAAATCACTAAAAATTCTGTCGTATGCAGCCGGGACTTGCTATACCTACGATTTCTCATGTGGTAAGTATCATTAGTAATTGTTTATCATGGTTCAACGCAACAACATACAACAAGATTTAATTTTAGGAATCTTAGTCTAAACACCTAATCAAGTATTTTAAAAAACACTATTTGTATATACACTATACATAGTTTTTTAGGTTCCATACTCAAGGGGTAAAATGGAACCCTATTACTAAGACTTCGCTTTCCGTCTAACTGCCATCAGGCTGTATCTTGTGAACAGTGATAGTTAGTTATAATTTTAATTTTTTGATGCCTTTATAACAACATCAAATACTTAATACTAAAAAACAAGATAATATACGTATGTAAAGGGCTCCCATACAACATACGTGATTTTATAGCTTGCCGGATATTGATAGCTATTACAGTTAGACACTTAAAATATTGACGGAATACACTTTATTTAAAGACAAATAATTAAATTGAAATAAAATAAATATTTAAGAAGGATTCGTTTTACAGTCAAATATAGTAAACCTTTACGACTTATGTACTTGGCCCGGTTTATTTGTACTTAATTCTTTACATGAGTATTATTTTGTAGGTCATAAACTGGATGTAATATGTTGCACTAAGTTAACTGTATTGTTTATTTTACAGAAAAAATAAGTTCTCAGTAATACATTGAGCCACCGACCACTACCAGACTCTGACGAAGAAATCCTACATCCTGCCACCTCTTAAATATATTATCATGTTTAAAAAGTAGTTTCTCAGTCGTTTAATCGATCAAAATGTTCAAATGATGTTTTTTGGTTAATATTAATATTGGCACTGAAAACAATCTGTTGCCCACCGTGATCAGAAGTAAGGTAAAAAATCGTAGACATAGACTGGCGTACAATTATTACAAAAGCCATTCATTAAACATGTAGCCGAAGCGGCTGTAATTGTACTTACTAGCAATTATTTTAAGCATTGTTTCAACTATATTTTCTTGTCATCTGTATCAACCAAAGCATGTAAATGGCTAAATATAATGATAATAATAAATAAATTTAGGGTTATTCTCGTTGTCCCTACCAGGCGCGTCCCCAGCAGTAGGGACAGTGGAAAATTCAATAAATGATTCAAATTTATTGCCATTGTCCCCATTGGAGTAAAAGGGAGTATAATTATACATAAATTATATTGAAATAATTCAAGGTAATTTTTTCAAACCTATAAACATAAAAGTAATGCTGTCGCGGTTGTTTTCAACAGTCAAATCTGTCCAGACGATAACTTTGGAACATGACGACCTCCGTGGCCAGATGCGAACGGGCCGGACTTTGTTGTTGTACCATCTCTGAGGTCCCGGGTTCGAACCCGGTCAGGTCAATAAGGGAAATGATCTTTTCTGTATTGTCTCGGGTCTGGATGTTGTGGTACCGTCGTTGTTTATGATTTATGTAACACAAGTGCTTTAGCTACTTACCACAGAATCTGAGCAATGTATGTGATGTTGTCCAATATTTATTTATTTATTTTACTAGATGTAGTGGGGACAACGGGCTAAATTTTAATTATTTAATCAAATGTCCGTTATCAAAATAAATCTTGTTGTCACCCTCGTTTTTTGGCTGCGAGTGCTCGGTCCTGTTTATTATACTAAGTCCATGTATATAACTTACACTGTATAATTGCTTGTCACTTTGTCTATGGTTTCTCTTTTAGTTTTATGGTTGTTTTTTTTTTGTTTTTACTTTTAATTTATTTAATATGTACTAGTTAGATACTTTATATGTGAGCTCATTGGTGCATGTGGAGCTAACCTATAATTATCTGTTGCACTCAGTTTTATTTAAGTTTATTGATATTGTTTCTTGTATGTGATAGTTTTATTGTAAACAGATGTTGGTTGGCCTAATAAATAAAAAAGAAAAAAAGTAAAAGGAAAGATTTGTAATTTTGTTTGTAGCTAATTTTAAAAGCTACTAGACCGACTTCCAAAATCCTTTCACCATTATTGCAGTTAATTGGTGTAATTTATTAGCGTGCATTATTTGTTTCATTAAGTATAGTGAGTCCTTATGCGTTAACGATGAGCCAGTTTAGCCTAGGATTAAGTAAATTCGCCTGGAATCGGGTTTGGCCGGTAACATGAAATACGCAATCACGTATTTACCTAAGTATTACACTTGGATCTAACGGGACTCCAAGTTTAGGGCATCGCGGTTCCACTCGAGGCCGCTAAAAGTTTCCGGACCCTTTCTTACTGCGGCTGAATCTGAAAATTTACGCACATCAAATAAGTGGATACTAACTTGCGGGAATCACGCTTGAAATTTTAATTACGATTCCATGTTATCTCGTAAGTACCTACCGTTATTTTTGGTAAGCTACGGTCGTTTATGTTAGATAGGACAAGATTTTAATAAAATGTACGACGATGATGAGATCGTCTTTATTGATAACTACCGCCCTGCCGAGGCTTCACACGCGTACTATATCCGTTTTTTCCACATTTTATCCGATTCTTCACTCCTATTGGCGTGATGTTCAACGAAAAAAGATTTGTTCAATTCGAACCAGTAGTTTCAGAGATTAGCGCGTTCAAACAAACAAAATTTTCAGCTTAATATTTATTTATTAATTTATTTATTTGGAAAACAAAACAGATTACAATCAAGAAAAATGTTAGATACAAAGACAAATAGATTTTACATCTAGATTATAATCCTAATATTGTTAATGATGTTATCTTATGAACTTTTGAAAATTAAGTTAAAAAAACAAAAGTTTTTTTATATATTGCACTTCAAGATTAACCTCATCCCACCTGATGTTAAGTGGTAATGAGGTCCTAGCTTAAGGGTGACAAGTACAGCATAATAAATATGTTACAGGATTTGTCGCCCTTACCTTAAAGGCTTGACCCCTGCTACTAATGTAGCACTCCCCAGGAGCTCTGGAAGCCTTACTCACACGCAGGAACACAACAACACAGAAGTAATTGTTATTTGGCTGCGGTCTTCTGTAAGGTGGAGGATTTCACCAGTTGGGCTGCTCCAATTCGAGCAGTAAATCGCTCTTAAGTAAAGTGAGTACTTCAATACAAAATTTTCATATTTTAATAGAGACGCATGACATGACAGACTTTTTGAACGTATGTAGCCTGGGATCGAATATATCCAAATGTGAGTGTTGACTTACTTACTCGTTAAAGTAACGACACATTGTTACTAATGGATTATAGTAGGAAGTATTAAAACTTTTGCACGACCGCACCCGTTTCTCGATATCTACTATTTCCTCTACCAAAAGGTCGTCTGGAAGAGATTGCTTTCTAGCAATAAGACCGCCTTGTTTACCCGTACTTGATTATGTCTGTAAAACCAATTTCTGTTAAATTTTCTGTGACATAAAGTGTATCTATCTGTCTATTTATTATTCTTATATATTTGCAAGTAAAATGTTTTGTGGTGTCTTCGGGGATTGTAAATTGTAAATAATATTAGTATGAATAGATTGCGTTTTGATTGAATTCATATAATGTTGGTACGTTGTCTGTAGGTATGTACCCACATAGACGTACCATAGACACACATGCGATGTCTACAGATACGTATGCATAACGCTATGTTGTAGGTATGCTAATTTAAAGCCACTACATAATATTAGCATGTTTAATGTCCCACTTCAAAGCAAAGGCCATCATTGAAGTCAAATAATCGTTACAACAATGAGTAGGTACTGGTGTAATTACTACGCTATCCCGGGTCCCAAAACGGGTCAGCGATTACCAGATTCAAAATAAGGTGGTGTTATTTATGTAATTACTTGCAAAATGTTGATATTAATATGGATTTTTTCGGGATTTTAATGGACAATCCCGTCACTCACGATTCAAATTCTTTTGAAAAGATTGACCGTTTTCTTTATTTCGTCAAGTGATGTCTGCTCCTCATTTCCGCTATTTGATGTTGTTGTCACAAGCTGTGCGAACTAGAAATGTGTCAACATCGCGTGTGTGTATTATGATTTTGTAATTTCGGACATCTAATCTCGTTTATGTAAGATTGGCAAACCACGTGTAGAGTCTTATTATTGTGTAGCAGAAAATGACAATAATAAATATATATTTTTTGCTCTTTTAAGTTAATCTCGAGATTTAAGGTTATCCACTTTATTCTTTCGCTCTATTATATCACTATAATGTTAACAATTATACAAGTTATGATTGAAATGAAGTTAAAGTTTAAAATAATCAGACAAATATGATTATGACGTTACATCCGGTAGCGGCTATCTTGACTCGACGTCACTTTTTCGTACGGCATCGGTACAAGAACACGCGCGCTGAATATTTAAAGTGTTTTGTTTACAATTAATAAGCCTGACTTGTACCTACCTAAGTACAGTCTGGTGTTTTACTTCTGAATTATTAAAAATAAGTACTATGAATGTACCTAATTCTTACCTCTGGTGATCACAAACTCGACTTATATTCTAAAAGTTTTACTCGACCAAACAAATAAACACGCTCTGCTCGACCTGGCAATTGATCCCAGGACCCTAGGATCTGAAACTGTAAAGCCACCAGACCAATTAAAAGGTATTTCATATTCCTTGTCTGTCCAAAACGTGTATGATACACTAATGCACGCTCCTTAGAGTAAAGAAATTATTCCGATTATGTACCTAAATACATAATTCTCGTGATGCATTGCTGAATTTAGCGTCTTCCCTAGTTCTAATATATGTTTGCTTATAAGCCAATCATTCTGGAATCCTAAAAGGATAACTTGATAAATTATGAAAAAAAAACGACTAAATATCTGCCGCCGAATAGAATAAAACAAAATTACTGTTCCAGCTCAACATATTAGAATAGTAGTACGAGTAGTAGTAGTTTCACCGTGTGCAGTCTAAAACATTGCGTTAAATATTTCCGCAGCTCACGGTCGAGTTTAGACCGCAGTGCCAAATGGGGCCGAACATCTAAACAACGGCGGGCGATCGCAAACTGCACGCCTCGCTGCGCTCTGCATCGCCTGCATTTAGCGTTGAACAGTCGAAAACAAGTGAGACATTGTCCAGCCCTTATCTCTAGGGCATAAGAACTAAAATTCTACTGCAAGTGTTTATCTTGATGTGCTGTTCATTGCTCCAGCAATAGAGACAAAGTATGTAGTTGGAAGATTAAAGGTAAATTATTTGACGAATGAGGACCTTTTTACCACGTAACTATCATATTTCACTTCTTTACTGCCTAAAACGCCATAGATGTTGTGATCTTCTTTTTTAAAACCAAATTTTTAAACGAAAATATTCCTTTATTTCATATGGCTTTGCAATAAGCATATTTTTGCTCTTTCTAATAACCTGCACTAACAGAAGTAAAGCTATACAGTCTTGTGAGTGCGAGCAAGACAACAGTGCATAGAATCATCTATCAGTAGTGTTGCCCAAAACGCGAGTCACCGATACCGAACCTTTACATACGGCCCTAAAACTAAATTCTTAAGTTCAGTCAAATGCACGTTGGACTGTACATTTTGGTGTTTCTACCGCTTATAACTATGCAAAAGAATGAATATTAAATTTGAAATGCGAGGTTTGGTGATGCGCTGTTGACCGTTAAGTTACAATTAACGATACGGTATATAAATTGTACTTTCAGTTCTAAGCAACTATTATATGTAATTATGGACTACCTACTTTACTTATGAAGTATAATAAAGAATATGAATATCAAAATGTAGCGCTGGCCATCAAGCACACTTGAAACTTAGCCAAGAGCATAACATTCGCTTTTGAATTCGCACTAAGTGTACAATGTTTTGCTTTGCCAATCTTGAAAAGTTCTGCCGACAAACGGGACATTTGAGAGCGTAAACTCTAGAGGACGGACTTACTTACTATTATTTTGGATTCCGTTACTGATATTGTAGGCGTTCGCAAGCTTAGCCATGGTTAGTCACTCTCTATTAAACACCATTGTCCTTGGTTGGCATAACCGTAGTATGAAAGAAATATATGTATAAGAAGTATATCAAATTATTTCTTGCATGTGCTTTACAATTTTTTTTACTTTGCGTTTGTTCATATGTCTGAATTTTAAGAGTCGGATTAGCTGCCCTTCTTAAGTGTCGTCATTCTACTTAATAACTCAAGCCTGTTTCGGTTTTAAACCGAAACCGATCCGTCGTTGGACCCTATTTCGTCAGTAAGGTAAACGACGCGCCGTCATCTCCGTAACTGGATTACTCCGTAATTACGGCCGGACGAGGCCTCAAGCATATCTTTTTATTTTGTTTGACGGGGGTGAGCCAGGGTAATGTGATATACGCGCCCTTTCGAGGGCCTGAATCTTGAAAGGGTGATAGTAAAAGTCATTTAGTTCCAATAAAGGTTTATTAGAATGCCGGTTCGGTGAATGTTGACATTGAAATGATATGGGGTTGAGGGTTTAAATGGGATATAATTTGGGTATAAAAGGCGTCTGTGTAATCTGGCATAGAAGCAAGATTGTGTAATGGCGGCCCAAGATGGCGAATGAATTTGGTAAAGGCCTATCTTCGGAGATGCATAACAAAGGATGACGTTACTGATTGATTGGATGTTGGGATCTAACCCCTTTGGGTAATTGATATTCTAGGATAAAGACACTCAATAACAATATTTGATTGATGGAGGCAAGTGGCTTGTAGATTGTATCACTATCAACTCGTACTATTGCATTGTGGATTTGGATTCATAGCTCATTCTTCTCTATCATTAAGAATTCTGCTTAAAATATTGAAGACTTTTATATTAACTTTTAATGACAATTATTTGATGAACTTGTAGGCGCTGTGGCTAAGGTCAAACCCGAAGTGTGTGAGGTCCTGGATTCGATTGTTAGTTAGGTCAGTTTGGGAAATAAACTTTTCTAAATTGGCTTGGGTCTGGATTTACGGAGTTGACGGTCGAATTAATTTCCAATTTCCATCCTGTGGCAATTATAATACGAAGGGAAATTTAACACCAGTAGGCAAGGCATAGTGTGGTTGTTTTTAAATTATTTAATTGTCAGTGCCAGCTATACGAGTATACGAGTAAACATAGTGTAAAAGCAGTATACCTTGATATACTAGATAAAAAAACTATAACTATGATCTGGTCCCAATGTAAAGTTCCTGTTAGCGCCTCTTAAAGGGGCTACACTGAAAAACGTAGTTTGTATGGAACGTTTCTACCGCAGTTTGTCTTTGCATTAGACTTGACCTAGTTTAAATTGAGGCTTCTAGTTTTTGTGATTGAAAAAAATTTAAATACCAATGTAATAATATGACACTGTTCGGGTTTTATTTTATCTTTTTCAGTTATCCTAAACGGAATAGTTTCAGACACAAGAAAGCGTAATTTGAAATATGTCAACGGGTTAAAACGCAACAAATTAAAGTAGAAGTATGAGAACTACTTACTACTGTCAGCCTTATTTTAAATGTTTGAAATGGAACTTGCAAATGTTAAATTCCACACTAAAAACAACCTTTTTATTGTATCGTTTATATAGTATATATGTATTGTATGCCTAAACAGAGAAAATCATACGCTAATGATAGTCTAATTAATTGGCTAATTTTAAAAGGTTATATCCCTTCTTAGGCTTTTTTGAGTATTCGATTAAAATGAAATTACGCCAGTAAAATCATCCAAGTTGGCTGTCCCTTGGTTCAGCGGCTGAATTGTGCCAGTTTGAAAGAAGTTAGCCAAAGTTGGCACTTCAGTAAATGGCATCCCTTTGGGCTACCGCTTCGGACTGATTAGCGTCTCGGAATTGGTATGGGACTTGTAAAATTTTAGGAGAAATCGTCGAATTTGGAATCTGGACCGTTAAGTGGAAGGGTGGAAAATGGATTTGTTAATTATAACCGGATGAGATCAAGAAAAGACGATCTCTGTAGCCGAGAGGTGAGCGGGCTGGCTCGGCGTCGCGCCTTATCGAGTTTGGTTCCCGGTCCGGTCAGTATGGAAAACAGTATGGAAAACTATTTTTTCTACATAGTCTCAGTTCTTGGTGTTCAACAAAAAACAAAGACGGTGCAACATACCGGCTTTTGTTTCTGTAACACAAGTGCTTTATTTATTTATTTTTTTTATAATGCACTCCAAGATTGACCTCATCTCACCTGATGTTAAGTGGTAATGAGTTCCTAGCTTATGGGTGAAAAGTATAGCATAGTAAAACTGTTACTAGACTTGTCGCCCTTACCTTGAAGGCTTGACCCCTGCTACTAATGTAGCACCCACCAAGAGCTCTGGAAACCTTACTCAAACGCAGGAACACAACAACACCGCAGTGATTGTTACTTGGCTGCGGTCTTCTGTAAGGTGGAGGTATTTCATCAGTCGGGCTGCTCCAGTTCGAGCGATAAATCGCTTTGCCCTGCCTCTCTTCTTTAGCTATTTATTACTGAATAAAGCAATGGAATAAAATATACCACAAGATTGGATTCTATTTTGGTGTTTAGTTTATTGCTATTTATTATAATTTATTGTAATCCATACACACATTTTTACTGTTACCGCACCCATAAACTAACAATCTGCGTGATCCAATGGTTGACTGGTAGATAATGCTCCCAGCATTAAGTTTGTACTTCTTTTTGTGCAATATTTTTTTTAAACAAATAGGTATTTCAATATAATTGGCTATTAACAGATACGGGCGTTAATCAATGGTTTGTTGGACCCTTGGAATACTTAGCGCTCATTATTTTAAAACCATGGGTTGTGGTTTTGATTCCCATTTGCCCTAGCAAACAGTCTTGTGATGAACGTTTGTTCTATATATGTGTGTATAAACATTGTGGTATATTTACTTATCTACAATTGTATTGAAGTAAACACAATTTTAAGTAAATATTGTGGTCTAGATTCCATACTATATCATCGCATTAGGTTTAGTAATCTGTAAAGGTAGTATAAGCTTGCAATAAATAAATAAAGCAAGTCCTTGAGCTACTTACTTTGCAAGTTATTTATTTTAACCTATTCAAACAGACTTCAAGCGTTTAACACAAAACTGAAATAGCGAATTCAGTTTTACGTGAACGGCAGTTTCCCGAGAAAACTGTGCAATAATAAAGTAAGAGCATTTGTCGAGCGTGTAAGTACATTCTCGCTATAACATAACGTATCCATTATACTTAGTCGACAAGGCGAAGTGTGGGCACAGAGCATTGAATAAGGTCTTCCTTAAGAGTTAAGAGCGACAAAATACCTTTATACCGCTTACTGCACTGGCTTTCAAACTTACGTCATTTAACACCCATTTTGGAAACGTGGATACAGATTTAAAAAATGTTGACTGTGACGTATTTATTTAATAAATTGCATGGTCGCGATGGTCTAGTGTTTTAAGAACCCGGTTATTCCCGGGAATTCCTGAGTGCAATTCTCGATTGCACTCAGGAATACCCGGGAATAACCGGGCCGAAGAAATCATGACTTGCATTTTTCGAACATAATATATTATATTATTTATGGCTAAGTTTATCATAAACAACTCATATTTGGCAAGCGTGGTAAGTCGTTCATACACACGCTTACATAATTATAATTGTATGTATATCATTTGAATGGCTGCACTAAATTGATTTTTATTACCTTTTGGGTTCGTCGTCGTCAGGACAGAGATTGTATCAAAGAAAAATTCCTTTTTCCTTATATTAAAACAACACAAGTATTATTCAAAATGAATTTGTGGAAGATTCGCCAGAGCCTATAACATTTCCTCTATCAAATATTATATGCTCCGAGCCGCTCGAATACGATAAGCTTATACATTTAATAATTTTGCATGCAACCTATAACAAAGTGTGAAGGGTAAACTAGGCTATGAGATATCTTTGGGTGTTCCAGGCATTCGCAGTTCACAGTGACAATTTACTAACAGGCGGTGCACTGTTCACATTGGATTTTGTAATGCTCTTATATCATTAGCATAAAAACGAATATCAAATACAGAGGTATTAAAATTTATTACAGAGTCACTTGGGGGCATTATCCGCCAGTTTGAGAAACGCTAGTCTACACGTGCAGGTTGCGTAAATGTTCACCTGTGATTCCTTCGAGTTTTCGTTGGCTTGGAGCTCTCGTTTGATAATAGCTGCCGAGGACAACTTGCCGACTTGGATTTATTTCGGTCCTCACTTTAATTGAGCCACAACATTTCTGTTTTAGTTCAAAGTCTTACACATTTTTAGTCATTCATATACTTACCTCATACCAAAGTATGTAGCTGTTGCACTTGTGTTGTGAAAACCTGAACCAACAATAGTACTATAAAATGTACTTCAATTATGACTCCGTAGCCGAGAGGCGAGCGAGCCGGACTTTGGCGCCGCGCCATCTCTGAGGTCCCGGGTTCGTCCCAAAATGGGACACGAACTTTTCTATATTATCTCGGGTCTGGGTTTTTTCAAATTCAAAATTATACAAGTGTTTCTCACGACTTTTTTCTTGGGTGGATATGAAACTCTCGTTCCGTATTCAACCATTCAATCGACGGATTCAACTTGGTTCAATCACAATTGCTTAGTATTGTTTCACAGGGCAAATAAAATTAAATGATCCTTGTAAGTTCTCTGTCTTCTGTCTTTTGTTAAGATAGTTAGGACGTACCCCTACGCCTATGTAGTGATGCCTGTGGTACATAACTAGATCAATTGAACCTGAGCAGTTATGAATGAGGTCTTTTGTCTCAAATTGAGCCTTATGAAGGAGTCTGTAAAGTCCCCCTTCTGCCTTTTATGCCAGCAAACGATGTACAGCAAGCTAGAATCCACTTTGATTCGGAAAGAAATCGAAGTAGGTTAGGCGTCTAAAGTCTAGATTTTGGGTTATGAACTGGGTTGGTCAGAAAAGACACCAAAATGTTACTTTTGTCGTCAAGTGGCACTTTGTTGCTAATATTATAAATGTGATGGTTTGTTTGGTTAGTCTAAAGGGAGCGCTAAGTGCCTTTTTAACGGCGGGGCGGGATAAATGTCGTTTTTTCATTTGAATTTTCACCAAGGACAATTTATACTTGATATTATCATTGAGTTCCCTGAAGTCTTCGTCGTTCGCTGGGCCACCTAAAATTTGAAGCCCTTATTTCACAACTTTATTTTCTTAAACTTTACATTAAGTCCAATGATCGTTTAGTCTAACAGTTTCCGGTGTATCAAAGTTATTATTTGTAATCCTTTTTTTAACTAGGGGTATTCTCCTCGTTAAAAAATCAATCTATTGATTGATGTACCATATAATCACGGATAGATCATAGGAGGTGACAGCGTGTGTGGGAGTCTCTACCCTGATAAGGGTAGGACTACCCATTTAAACCCTCCTTTGGACCTCATCGCCTTATATGGTGGTGTTGTCAAAAATTGGGTCAATCTGTATATCACCACACCACCGGCAGAATGGCCGCTATTAAGCAGCTTTATTACTTCCCCCCGGAATAATCTGATGGTATTTATATATAAACCCCAATTACAGAATCTCTTACAATTAAGGCATTATGAAGATTAGTATTGGAAGCTATTAACTTTTAATATATATACAAAACTCGAAATGGATATCTGTATACCAAAAATTAAGAGTAGGTCCTATTTTGTGTTTAAGTAATCTTGTTTCATTCCAAGTTAAGGTGAACTTTACTTCCCGTAGTGACCATGCCGAATCGAATTCGAATCGCGACGAGATTGATTCGAACAATGTCTTATCCCTTTCTAAACATAAAAGATTGGACAGAGACAAACATAGGGCGGATCAAAATCGTTTCTGACGTTCACAGAAAAGGGAGTTGCAATGGGACAGTAAATATACTGATACTTGCTTACTTATGCCCAGTTCCATTTTTTTACGATTCGTAATGTGTCAAAAATGACTATCTGTTTTTCTACGAGTACCTAGGTACCTATGTAATTATAATTTCAAATTTACTTTCCACATCAGCTGTCGTCAGTCGTCCGTCGGTCGTTTTTAGCTTACGCCTCGTATAATTTATTACTATTCGTAACAAAAACAGATCGTCTTTCAAATATTAGAACTGGGCATTAACTTACTTAACTCTCTCTCCCTCCCGCTCCTTTCCTACACAGAACCACAAGAGCCGGCCAACGATGTCATCGCTTCACAGTGGAAAATATTCCATCACGAACCAAAAAGTTCGGTAACTCTTATCTTTGCCGGACCATAAAGAAGTGGAACTCGTTGCCGGCTCATGTGTTTCCTCCTTCCTTTGACATGGATTCCTTCAAAAGTAGCGTGAAGAAACATCTTGCGGGCCAGTATGGCGATGCTAATGGATAGGATATTTTGATATCAAATCCGTTGTCATCGCGATGTGGGTTCCTCTCTTGCTTACCATCAGGCTGGGAGGAGCCAATATACTGCGCTACTATAAAAAAAAACTACTTACTTTCCTTTTATTCGGTGTAAAAGTAAAGTAAGTAGTAAGTATTAAAACCTTTGCGACTAAGATCAAGAGGTATAAATGCTTTCAAATCTTTTTGCTCTCTCCTTCGATTTAACATCTCGGGCACACTTGATAATGGTTGTCGGAACGATTTACCTTCGCCAAAGATTTATTGCGGCTCTACGTTAATTAACGCGGCGATTACAATCCCATTACACTCCTTATGTACCCGTTGGATGTTGGTGTAGGTTTCAAGACTAAAGTTTGTGTAAGACAAGACTTAATGTATAGTCAAGATTGACTAAGGTGGTTTGCATAAGCCGACCGTAGCCGGGAGGCGAGCTGGCCGGACTTTGGCGTCTCGCTGTCTCTGAGGTTCCGGTTTGAGTCCCGGTCGGATTAATATGGAAAAGGATTTTTTATATATTGTCTTGGCTCTTGGTGTTGTGGTACCTTCGCTTTTCCTGAATTCTATAACATAAGTGCTTAAGCCACGTACCATAAAGTCAGAACAATGTATGTGATGTTGTCTAATATTTGTTATTTATCCATACTAATATTATAAATGCGGAAGTAACTCTGTCTGTCTGTCTGTCTGTCCGTCTGTTACTCTTTCACGCTTAAACGGCTGAACGGATTTTGATGAAATTTGGTATTGGTATACGTTGAATCTCAAGAACGGACATAGGCTACTTTTTATTAGAAAATAAGGGGTGATGGGGGTAATACCTCCATTGAAAGTTTATATGGAAAAATGTTTATTTTTGAAGTATGAAAGTTGAGATATGAAATTTGGCACAAATATAGCTCGAAACTTGGATTAAAATATAGACTACTTGTTGTTTCGAATATTAGGGGAAAAAGGGGTAAAACCGACCATGAAAGGATGTAGTCCACGCGAACGAAGTCACGGGCACAGCAAGTATGTTATAAATTGAGGCAATTATTATTAGATTTTGCCATGAAAGTTACTAGTTGCTCAACTTTGATAGTTCAGTTGCTGAATTTTATACTGGACGGGGGAGGTAACGATTCCAGGTTGTGGAAACTCTCGACACGTTGCGTTTGCCGGTTGGAGACACAAGCAATTACACAACTTATTAAAAATTCGTCAGTTTTTAGTTGCGACAGTCAGAAACCTACTTAGCCATCGTTTGCAGTACCTGAAAATTATTCTCGATCACCGGAACATGCAACTCGAGTTGTTACGTGTGTGGAGTTTACACAACTTATAAATAAATTTTTAAGTTTCTAGTGGCGGTAATTAGAAACCTACTTAGTCATCGTTTGCAGTACCTGAAAAAAAAAGTATTGTCGATCACCGGAACTTCCAATTCGTGTTGTTACGTGTGTGCTGCAGTTCAATGAGATATTTGTAAGCGGCTTATTATTACCTGTTGATGCTGTAGTTGCTCCATTTGCAAAGCTCTTTATGGGAACGCTATTAGTATGTAATTTGTCATAATGTGCAAACTAGTCGAGCCAGTTTTTTGATACCTATATTAAGGTTATTTTGTCAAAATATATAACCCAAATCAATCTTGGAGCGATTCCCATCTAACATACATGTAGTTAAAAACTCTTGACTAATTAAACTTTCAAACAAAACCAAAAGCGGGTCATCAGTTTGAGTGCTTTAATGCCATAACACAGACAGACAAACACGTCAAACTTATTAACCCAGTAGTTTTTGCGTCGGCAGAAAATGTGAATTATGTTTTAAAGCTAGGAAGATGCGGCTGCGGCACCCATTATTACCCTTTGTAAAGGAATACAAAGTAACAGCACACCAAAAAATACACTTTCAAAAGCGTCACAGTTTAGACCGCTTTTTATGACTCTAATAATGGAAACCCTACAAGTTAAGGTTTAATGAGTTCCTTGTTATCGTTTTGGCGATTGAATGATATTGTAAGTTTACGGTGCTCGTACTATCTTATATTTAAAAATGAATCGCTGTTCGTTAGTCTCGCTAAAACTCGAGAATATAATAATGATATAATCTTTGAGGTCTAGGGAAGGTTTGAAAGGTAATAAAATTAGAAAAAAAATAGGCGAGGCGACGTTCGCCGGGAAAGCTAGTCTTATATGTGACATATATAAGACTAGCTTTCCCGGCGACACAAATTAAAATTGGAAAATTTTAAGAAACTTTTATAAAAAAATTTAGTCCTTTAAACATACCATAAATTAATAGTATAAAGACAACAAACGAAATAACAAACAAATATGACGAATGACGGGGCGGCGGGGGGCACATAACTCTCAACCAATCAGCACGCGAGATGCATTTCGTTCTACGTCAGTTCACAATTTGACCGATTCCCATCGATAGATTACAATATAGCGAAATAATGCGTTAAATTGCAATCATAATGTTACGGTTCACAATCTGTCGACAGTTTACAATCTCGCGAGATAGATTGTAATCTAACGATTTTTACAATCTTACGGTGACATATATAAAAATAATATATGAATCACTGTTCGTAAGTTCTCACTAAAACTGGTAAACGGCTAGACGATTTGGCTAATGTTGATATAAATAACAGTGGTGGGTCTAGTGAAGGTTTAAAAGGTTAGAGAATGTGGTTAAAATAGGCGTTACGACGTTCGCCGGGACAGCTAGTGCAATATAAAAAATTCAAAAACGATTTCATTACGTCATCAATTCTAAAGATGGGTCTACAGCGGCGCAGGATACACACGCTACGCACGCTACACACGATGCTATTTGTAATAGGGGAGCGGGCTGGAACAAAAATACAAGATTGTATTTGATCCGTTAAATAGTTATTACAAAAACATTAGACATGTATTTATTTCATATGTCAAGTGAATAAAAAATACAGAGATAAAACGGTGCCTAGTTGCGAGGTTGGGGATCTTTACGTCACTGGTATGGTGGGTGATAAATGTACCCACTGATGACGTCATGGGCCGATTAATGCCTGGTTTTAATATTTTACGCATCGTAATGAGTCAAATAACTCCGTTTCTCGACGAGTCGTTAATTCTAATTTCAAATTACTTTCCAAATCAGCTGTCATCAGTCTTCTGTCGGTCGTTTTTAGCTTACACCTCGTATAATTTATTACTATCCGCGACTAGTAAGATTTGTTTTTCAAATATTGGAACCTGGCATCAATGTATCGATGTTATTTTTTGTTCACCTAGAAGAATGCAAAAATACGTGTACCATATTTTGGATTATCTAATAGACTGACTAAAAATAATTTATTTATTCATCTACCAACATTTTGAAACTTTCTAGGTTATAATATAATACAATTTCAAACTACCCGCTAACTAAACCGCGCCTATTTCAACAAGGCCTAATAATCCTTCGTAATCCTGCCCTTTGAAAGCGAGTATGGTAGTCTGAAATTCAAATATCATCAATTGAATAAGATAAACTATGAAAGAGATTTCTCATAGGAATTTACTAGATTAATTAATTGCCCAGATACGTAACAGATTACGTATCTGGGTTCAGGTCCATACATCCCACTTTTTATAAAAGTGATAGTCCTAAAACAAATAACGATTTTTCGGTACAAATAAACAATTTATCTTACAGGTAATATACTTTGAGTACTAATAGAATGCTTTAAATTAACTTTTAAAAAAAGCTAATCGAATTCTTTGAGTTAACTATAAAAGATAGTTTTTAATAAAAATGGTAAGTATTTATAAAAATAAATGTGAAAAAATCCTGTATATTTGCCAAAAATAAAGGATTTTTTTATATTGCGCTTCAAGATTGACCTCATCCCACCTGATGTTAAGTGGTAATGAGGTCCTAGCTTAAGGGTGACGTACAGCATAATAAATGTGTTACTGGACTTGTCGCCCTTACCTTGAAGGCTTGACCCCTGCTACTAATGTAGCACCCCCCAGGAGCTCTGGAAACTTTACTCATACGCAGGAACACAACAACACAGAAGTGATTGTTATTTGGCTGCGGTCTTCTGTAAGGTGGAGGTATTTCACCAGCCGGGCTGCTCCGAGCGATAAATCGCTATGCTCTACCTCTCATAAATAAAACTGAAAAGAAGACGTTATTGAAAAATGTTGTTATAAATATGGGAAATATCTAACTTGTAATTTTATAAGAAACTACTACATCATAGCTACTGTATCAATTGTAATCTACGTTACATAAAATGAGTATTGTGCAGACACTCATGTCTTTTCTGCCCAAAAAGTATACATACAGAATTGTTCATGATTACAAAGAGAGACATTATTTTTTCAAAAAGTATTCATACGGAACATGTGATCATGCTTAAAGAGATATTTTATCCCCAGAGCGTTCCCTCAGTTCACAGATTTTTATTCGCGTGTAAAAAGCCAATATACAGGGTGTATCGATCTGCAATATATTGTTAGGCAATTGAATAGAGTGGACACAATGACACGTATATTGTGGGAGCTTATTGCCGAGCTGGACGCACACGCAGGGCCGGACTAAGGTTGGGGTTCCGGGACCCTGAATAACAAAACTATTCTGATAGAAATTCTTACATTTTTAAACAACGCCATCTAATTCCATACTAGGTAGAGTTTGCATTTTTGGTCTTCTTGGTTTACAATAACTTGATTATAGTACATACTTGATATGCTTCTGCATTGCAACGTATCGATTGTCTACCGCTTAAGTAGAGGGACATAATGTTGCATGTTTCCAATTTTTCAAACGCAACTCAAGGTTAACATTACAATTTCATTTAGCTAGCGTAGTGATTAGGCTAGTACGAATTTTTGTAACGATGACTTGATTTCAATGATGGAGGTTTTTGCCTCACAGTGAGACACAAAATAAGCTGATTACTTAACAATGCTGCTCTAAGTTTTTTGACTTCGTTTATCCATTTTTTTATGCACACTGTGTATGTAAAATAGTACTGACATGTTTTTCTTCATAACGTCTCGGATTTGAGATTCAAATTTTTTGTTTAGGTCTCTATCTTTGAAGTCAACCACGTAAAGTCGTCTTAGGTATTTGTTCCAGTCAGTACATAGGACACACACATGAGAAATAATATTCTTAGACACAAAGGTTTGTTTTTTAAGGACAAAACTATAGTAGGTAGTCCACGCATACATACATAGCACCATACATGGCCATAAAAGCATTCGTTTAACCAACCCTAGGTACAGCCCTGACTTCACACGGATTCTAAATTGTTTTTCAAAATATGTTATTTCGGTCTAACCGTAGGTGTAATTAAAATATGCTAACATGCATTTTCGTGTACAAATACAACTTTTCTCATGAGAGCCCCTAAGCGCCCCTTAGTACGTCCTTGTAATAGGCTATAGAACTGAATGCGGGATCCATCTTTCCTTCAATACAATGGTGTAAGATTTAGGGATTTGTTGTTAACGGATAACGGAGATAATTGGAAGTATGGCAATTAGAGTTCTATTGGTTCCAGTTACGCTTCTTAAGAAACAATGTTATTTCTTAGTCTAAGTATACGCAATCGCCTGTGCTTATTGAAATAATAGCGGCCGCCCTCGAAACCATCATCTCCCTTTTTTTTCTCGAGGGTGTCTCCGCACCATCACTTTAAGCAGGGGACAAAGAGTGGAGTGTCGGGTTTGCAATGACTAAAACTTCCTCGGTGGCAAACGCTGCGCAGTTGTGGGGGAGGCGGGATTTAGCTTGTTCTACTTTGCTGTGCAGCTCCACTGCCTAGCACCACCGGACACCCGAGACATTCACTTCAGCTCTCCCCCCGCGAGCGAGATGAAGTCCCGAGACCCACCGGCCGTGGAGGACAGGGAGGCCGGCCAATACCGCATTCTCCTCTTCCTCTGCGAAAACTATGATTCCCTTTTATGACCCCTAAAGGTTGATTTCTAAAGATTCATTATGCTCTTCACTAATCACTATTCACCTTCACACCATTTATACAGCATTTTTTTTTAAATATGTAGGCTCATACTTCAGAAACTTCAAAAGGAGCGTGAAGAAACATCTTGCGGGCCAGTATGGCGATGATAACGGGTAGGCTATAACGGTATCAAATTCTTTGTCATCACGATGTAGGTTCCTCTCTTGCTTACCATAAGGTTGGGAGGAATCAATTTACTGCGGTTCTATAAAAAAAAACACAAAATATATAAACTTTCAATCGGGTTTTTACCTTCCATACACCTTTGTAGCTTTTGTCTAATCCTTATAAGGAACTTAGAATTCAAAATAGTAGGTGTCTTAGTTTCTGAGATTTCGTGATTAATCAGTCAATCAGTTGTGAGTGGCATTTCGCTTTCGTATCTAGATTTGATTCGAATTTCAAATACGCGTTACAAGTATACGTTTAGTAATAAAGTTAATTTATAGAGAAGAGAGCCACACACTAGCCTACATTATTTCAGATCGACATCTTGTAGAGACGACATATATAATTCAAAGTGGAAATACGATTAGGTAGGTATGAACTTTGTTCTTGTATGCCTAGTCTAGGAGTACTAGTAGAAGAGTATGTATCTGTTTTGGCTTCAATTTACAACACGCTGGCTTTGAAATTAGTTGGTATATAGTTGTTTGGAGATATAATGTAAATTAGGCAATGTGAGGATTGGAAAAGGTAAAAGCAGGTGGTACACATTCTTCTTTTACAAAATAGTAAAATAATCACAAATCAACTGTATTTTGGTTAACGAAAATGTGTGCCAATTATATAAATTTATTTATTACGCATACTACATAATATAATATTTTTCATCATTATTTAAAGCAAAAGAGCAATATTTTCCTAAAAATTAAATGGACCGAAAAAAATAAAGTCAGTTTGAGTATTTGAAACGTTTTAAAAAAACACATACATTTTATAATTAACCGTTCGATAAATGGAATAAACTTGTTTAAAGGAAATGTTTTCATTTGGTCGAAAATGGAAAGCGAGGTTTTGATTCATGAATAAACATTTTACAATTGATGAGTATAAATAATAAATAAATATTGGTTAACAAATTGGACAGCATCACATACATTGCTCCGACTCTGTGGTAAATTGCTAAAGCATTTGTGTTACAAAAATCAGAAAGAACGACGTTATCGTAACATCCAGACCCGAGCAATTGACTCGCTCGGGAATCGAACCCAGGATCTCAGAGATAGTGCGACATTAAAGTTCGGTACATTCGTTTTTTTTATTATTAACTTAGAATAACTTAGGTTCTTATGTATGTTAATTTGCAGTTTGCTTTCTTTTAATATAGTTCAATTGGAACTTCTTCAAGAGTTTTAGACCTACTAGTCTACAGTTTTTCCACACTCATATACATCTATACATAGATATACTACAATAAGTATTTAAAAGAAATGTTTGTATCCATAGATAAATAAATCCAAAAAGAAAGAATTTTCGTAAACTTCATAACATGAACACAACTTCTACAAAACCCTAAGTGCTTGAATACATTTCACAAAAAATGCGGTCAGGAACATTAAAAAAGGTGAACGTAAATCTTTATATATTCACAGCAGCCCTTCGGTTCATATTAATTCTTCCAATTTGAGGGCCAACGGTTTCCTATCAATTTACATTCTTTGGCCAGCTGGGCTTTGCCCTTAGTTAACCCCGCTCTCCCTAAAAAGGTTGTTTTGGATGCCAAAATATTGCTTGGTAATAACGACGTGTGGAGAATGTAATAAATAAAAGGAGGTATCTTTTTAAATATCCGAACTCGTTTCCATGTGGAGGCGATAAATTGTTTTTGCTTGCTTTGGGGACTTAATATGGATTAAGTTATTTAATTTAGCTTTTAATTTGATACAATATTGCTATGTTGTAGCATGTGTTTTGGTAAAACGGTCCATTCCAGCGAAACTTCGGTTGAAAGTTGAAGGCATATTTTATGACTTTTACAACATATCTCGAGAAAAAAACCCTTATTAACCAGAATACCAGCGCTGGTGCGGTGTTATACATGCCGTAGCAGCATTTGCTGAGGTGGAACCCAAGTTGGCCTCACATGATTCCTTATGTTGTTGTGGTACCGTCGTTGTTCCTGATTTCTGTAACACAAGTGCTTTAGCTACTTACCACAGAATCAGAGCAATGTATGTGATGTTGTCCAATATATTTATATTTTATTTTATTTATGTTTTATGTAGACTGTCTAATATTGTGTGTGTTCGGTAATTGTGTGATCGTCAATAAATAAATTATCTTTCTTTCTTCTTTCTTTTTCTTTCTTTCATTATTTCTTATTAGATCTGGCCGCTTAGCGTTTCAAACCGATGCCGCAATAACGCTACAAGCAAATTCATTTTTTTTTCAGTCAAAACATAACACTTTGAGTTTAAAATCCAGGCATGCCGCTTCAGCGTGGCAAGTGATCAATGCCAGAATGATGGATCGCTGAAGTAAGTTGCCACGACGCCAATTTCGCGGTGGAATTTCGTTGTATAGTTTGTGAGTTTAAATTTTTGTGCTGTTTTATTGAACCTTTTTGATGAGATAATGAGATTATAAATAAATAAATGCCAGACAATCACACCAATCACCTGGTCTCAAACTAAGGTTTTCCCTTGTACTATGAGTACCAGACGACGGATACCAACTGGGGGCGTCATCCCAGCACACCCAGACTCAAGTCAATTTAGAAAAGTTCGTTTTCCAAATTGACCCGACCGGGAATCGAACCCGGGACCTTACGCGCTTTGGCCGCCTACCTTAGCCACTGCGCCACCGAGGTCGCCATCTACGAGAATAATGAGACTAGTATGATGTCATTCCACCATATGATACTTCAGATTGAGAGAGATGAGATGAGAGAAGATGAATGTTCAGATTTTTCCCTGAACCCGTTAGAATCAATTTTTTATTTGTGTTCCATCGTACCTTGTTTACTATATTACGGTTTATGTACATAGGATGGCTGTGACGTTGTTTTTGTTTAAAATTGTAGTTAAATTCCTTATTGTTTGCTTATACGTGGAGATCAGTACAACGACCTGGTCAACTTAGTAAAATACCGAAGGTACTGTGGTCGTCATTCCCATGTTTTTGTATTGTGAAAAATAGTGGAAATTCCCCATTCAATCCGTTATTGTACGGCTTAACAAAACAAACATAAAGAACTAACTATTTAAATTTAAGGTCAACTTATCAAATTGTTTGATTTTAATTTCTGGACTTTGTTTTTTAATAATGTCACGATATCCATTTTGTAAAAAAGACAATATTCAGTTGTTCGATTAAGTAGGTATCAAATTATGTTAAACACGAATAGTTAATATTTATGCTAACTAAGGTACATACTCTCTAATTAAGTGAGTAGTTTTTAACTGTATGTACACATTTCCTCGCCATTTGTGAAACTAATATCATCATTAACAATATTTTTTAAATAAATAAATATTGGACAACATCACATATATTGCTCTGATTCTGTGGTAAGTAGCTAAAGCACTTGTGTTACAGAAATCAGAAGCAACGACGGTACCACAACACCCAGACCCGAGACAATACAGAAAAGTTCGTTTCCCATATTGACCCGACCGGGGATCGAACCTGGAACCTCAGAGATGACGCGACGCCAAAGTCCGGCACGCTCGCCTCTCGAGGTCATCAAAATTAAAAATAAAATGCATATGGGAATGTCTGCAAATTGCACCCGTACATTCAATGTTTGTACGGTGGTACATTAGCGAGATTTGATTGCAGCCTTAGTGTAGACATCGTACTAATTTTATAAACGTGCGAGTTTGTGTAAATCTATGAATGTAATGTTCCTCTCTCACGTTAAGGCAAAGGCCGCACCACGTTTTTTTCCCGCAAGCGGTAAACCGCTAAACGCGAAACGCACGCACTACGGTTAAAAACCGCGACGTCAATATAAGTTCTATGGACTACAAATCTAGTCGCGGTTATTTTCCGCTGAACAATCAGTCATATCAAACTGATATAACACTTAAATTCTAATGGTAGGTAATGTGTGGCCTAAGTGTTCAATTATATTTTTGTGCATACTTTCTAGTTTAAGGGTACTTAATTTATTAATCTTGTTATTGAAATTATGTGTATAAAATTAATAATGTATCGAAAAATCTAATTAAAATATAATCTTCCAGTAATGAAGTAAGACTAAGTTTATTTGTTTCATTAGTAGTAGATTATATTTTATTAGAAGAAGATTTTTCAAATAATAATACTTTACTTTTGAATTTTTTTTTGGTAGTTAACTCTTATCTTTGCCTTACCATAAAGATGTGGAACTCGTTGCCGGCTCTTGTGTTTCCTTTCTCCTTTGACATCGAATCCTTCAAAAGGAGCGTGAAGAAACATCTTGCGGGCCAGTATGGCGATGCTAATAGATAGGATATTACGGTATCAAATCCGTTATCGTCACGAGTGGGTTCCTCTCTTCCTTACCATCAGGCTGAAAGGGGTCAATCAGGTCAACTGCGCTTCTATAAAAAAACACAAAACATATAAACTTATTAATCCCCTTTTTACCTTTTGATGCTTCTATAAAAAAAGTAGGTGAACCACTTAAACAATTAAACTTACCTATAACATGCCTCTACTGTTGTGTGTGACCGCAAATATAAGGTTCATCGAACACGGAATCCGAATATTGAAATAAATGCAGCACGTGGAAATTGTAATTCAGTGATGCTTCGAGCTGTGGTTTTTTTTGACCCGCGGGATTGTGGCATTTTCACCGATATTAAATCGGTGAGATTTAATCCATTTAATATGGTAACGAGTCGACCTACCCGAATCTGACAAAGTTAGCTCAGTAATTTGTAACATGTATTTGGTTATTTATTTTAAATGGTAACATTAACTTATTTTATGATCTGGAGAACACATATTTTTTGGTGGTCTATAGGTTTATGATCCAGTATATGCGCATTTCAAGGCACAATAGGATCTTAAGCAAGTAGTCCATGTGACAAGTTACATGATATTGACCGCTTTTGAAATAGTAGTCTTGTCTCTGTGTACACATTTACTTCAAATTTCCACACAACTAAATTGTATTTTTTTATCTTAAGTATTAAAAAAGATCGGCATACCTACTACTTACTTTCTTTTAATTTTTAAGTCAACAATATATTGCCGTTGCAAGTTATTTAATATAGAAAGTTAATTTTGTTACCGTAGTAAATACTACAATAATTGATTACAAAATAAAATACACTTAAGGTGCCCTTTTCCAAACTAAAATTATTTACCTTTGGTCCGCACTGTATGGCAATCAAAATATATAATAACATACCTAACTACATAAAAAACAAAAAACCAAACGATACTTTTTTAAAAGCACTTCGTAAATATTTAATTTCAAAGAGCTATTATGATATTAGGGATTTTTTTAATGACAAGGGGAAATAATTATGTTAATTGTGCAACATACCAGCATCTCTAGTCTCACTGTACTAATTGAGATGTAAATTGTTTAGTTGGAAGCATAAGCGCTTTTGAAAAACTTTTGAAAATTGCCACTTGGACACCTGAATAATTATGTTTTATTGTATTCTAAGATAACTGAGATCTGTTAAACAATTGCTACACCCTAACAGGGTACATGTATGCTACTTTACTACTTACCATCTTATGTAATACTGTATGTACATGTATGCAAATGCAAATAAATAAATAAATAAAAAACACTGATAAATTTTGTTTCTAAAAATTAATATTAACATATATAATTTTATGCAATTATTTCATATGTATTACAATTATTTCAAGTGAGTCTAGAGTAACTATCAGTTTTAATGTTAATTTCAGAAGAGGGCCGTATCCATCGTTGGGCCCTGGGTATGGGTCCAGTGTGCCCAATGGGGAAGCGAGACCCATGCCTAAAAAAGTTTATAATAACTTGACGTTCAAAATACTAATATTACGTCATTTCTGTACTTTCTTCCACTGGTACTACTTACCATAGATTGACTTTCTACCTACTTCTGGATACGAACAGTTACTCAGAATTAAAAAATAAAAATCGTACTAAGAAGGTGTAACTTTTAGCATCTTTTATAAAAACGTGGCAATACTGCAATGCGGACGACAAACGCATTACATTGACGGGCTGCGGTATACTTTAGCCCGTAAAATTTCACCGATATTAAACCGGTGCGGGCGTGTACATCGTCTTAAAAGATCGAATACAAAATTTAATCGGACTAATGCATCGGCCGCGAATGCCGCGATGCAACTTTTACGTTTGGCGCCGGATTCGGGAAGGTTTTTCAAAGTTAAATTCGGTACGAGTTTAGACTGGGAGAGTTTTATTTAACTTGTGAGAACTGTCATGTTCCTATTAAAGGTATTTATTTATTTATTTAAAAACTTTATTGCACAAAAAAGTACAAAAGGTGGACTTAATGCTAGGAGCATTCTCTACCAGTCAACCGTTGGGTCATGCAGATAGTACGTTTATGGTAGTATATATATATTTATAGAAGCGCAGTATATTGGCTCCTCCCAGCCCGATGGTAAGCAAGAGAGGAACCCACATCGCGATGACAATGGATTTGATACCGAAATATCCTATCCGCTAGCATCGCCATACTGGCCCGCAAGATGTTTCTTCACGCTCCTTTTGAGGGATCCTATTAATATTGTTCCTAGGTGATAGTGCACGCAGCTAAGGGATTAAAATCCATTTTTCTTTTATGTACCGTTAACACGGTCGTCTCATAGAACTGTTGTGAGGAACTGTGGCTTAACAGATATAATAGCGACCATAATAGGAACGGCGAACCTTTTTTATATGTATCAATTTGAACGGTGGGTTTGAAACACGAATCTTGAGTGGTCAAAAAGTGACATACATGAGAAAATTGTAAATTAATTGACAAACGTACCAACATTTTCAATCTAGTACTTTTTCAGCTAAGGGTACCATACCAAGGCTTTTATATTTAAGAGCTACATTGTGTCGTCATTTTTAAATTAACTTTGAGCTAACCTTTTTGTCTGAGACTTGCGAATATATGATTTATGTATCTTCTTTGTCATTTATTATATGAGATACCTGGGATACGTGATTCGGAGCACGAAGAAATACTTAATCTTTTGCGCAATATGGGACCAATTGTGGTTTTGTTTTGAATTATATACCTACGTGCTTATTCATAAATCTTTTTTTGCAGGCAATTTGATTTTACCTCTGGTCATATGAATCAAACTAGTGGTCTCATAATTGTGTATAATAAATTGTTACTTACGTATGCTGTGTGTTTTTATGTATGCTCTGGGTTAGTGAAATTTCGTGTAGTAAGTAGTATACATTTTTTGTTGAACTTATCTCTCTCTTTTTTAATAATTGATTTTTAATTTTATTTTACAATTGACAAATGAACTGTGTTTTAGTACAAAATTAGTAATGAGTTTATCTTTCATTTGTAAATAACTACTGAGTTTGTTGCCGGTATCTTCTCTGTAGTTATAGTTTCCGAACCGGATGTAGCTTCATTTGGTTTATATAGAGACTATTCATAAAAGCGCTGCTGCGGGGTTAGAAATAATGCAGCAGTTGATGCCGGAATTATTGAATTTTTGGAGTACTTTTAAAAAACGTAACAAGAATTAATAGATAGTGGTTAAAAATTAAGAAATTTCTGAACGCTCATTCACAACATCGTAATTTATTTAATAATCCGTCATCATTACCATTCTCAAAAATTGCTCCATCAACACATGAACATACAATACTCCCTTCAACACGCAGGCCACTCCCTGACGCGGAGTCTTTGTTATTGAAAATTAGCATCACAGATAATTAATCATGTTTGATGACACAACAGTTTGGATTGTTCCTGTTTAAATTTATATCCACGTCTCCAAAATTTCCAGCGGTAAAATCCTGAAAGACATTACCGTATTTCACGTTGACATGGAGTAAATGAGGTTTAACCTTAAAGCAGTCGTGGAGGATGAACGTTCAGAAGGCTCAGTTTCGACTTCATAAGGTTGTAATTATCTAACCTTGATTTAAATTGAATTCTTACTTATTTTGGTACTATATTTTCGTTTCTGATATTTAAATAGGTTTTTTGTGCTGCGCGCATTCTTTACAGAACTGGAAATTCCTCACGATTATGATACGGGATTAACGGGGTGGTATTACATTGTAGTGATTGGCATCTCACCTTTTTTTAACAACAGGAAATGCCTTTGCACACCTTACCGCAGCCGAGGATGACTGCGGCGTGTGTGGGACTCCTAGGGAGCAAATCTTACTTCCAACTTTGCCCTAAGAAGGGCGTGGACTACCCAAAATGTGTAAACCTGTTGGTGGGCCTTATCTCAGTGGTGGTACTGAGGGCATCTCGGTCAACGTTGGACTACCACAGCACCACCGGCGGTATGACCGCTTAAGCGGTGAACCGCTTAAGCGGTGTTGTGGTGATCTGAAGATCTCACCCCCTCTGGTGATCGAGGAAGGAGCGGAGATGCCCGTTCCGACAGGACCACCCCCGCCTCACCATGGAGGCCGTTGGTGCAAAGCCAACAGCGGTACCTTCACACGCACAGTCGACTTGTCTCCATGCGGAATCGCTATCTGACCTCCGCAATCCTTACAAGGGCGATCAGAGCTATTTCATTTATTTGCAATATTCTAACTAAACTGCACGCATAGATTGATTTTTTCTTACCTTTTGTTACATTTTTGTAATTTTGGTATGGCTTCGTATATTTTTGAAAACAAATACTCGCTTCAAAATAAAACTACTACTTGATTTATTTGTGAAAGAAAATAATTGTAACGATTTCAGATACGCCTTGTAATTTTATGAGGTGTACCTTCTGTATGCTCATGATCTCCAACGCAGTTGAGGGGTGACTCTCAAATGAGAGGCTTTCACGCCGTTTTATGATTCGCCGTGTTGACATTGTCTAAACAATTGCTATTGTCCGTGTCACAGCACTTTCGCATAATAATTTAGTAGATAATGTCATCGTTTTATCGGTGTAGGGGGATGTTAGAGGGGTGATAAGCAGTCAGCCTGGAATGAGTTGGAATATAAATGAATGACACACATTTGTTTTAAATGTATAACTAGTTTAGCTTTACTGTTGGCAACCAGATTTTTTTTTAATGAGTTTTTTTAATTTCTTATTGTTTTTTGTCACAAAAAGATTAAATGTAGGCACTTCTTTAATTGTTCTGTCACAATGGAGCCTAAAAGTGGCATTCAAAGATATCAAAATTGAAATAGTAAAAATATACTATCAAACAATTTTTTTTGCAGTTTTGTTTTGTGTACTTAAATGCACAAATAAGAAATAAAAACATTCTGTGTGACTAGTCCAGACTTTGACTAATTTGATTGTACACTGACGAAGTTGCGAGCAAAATGTAGATCATTGGATAAAATGGGTAGAAATGCAAGTTAACACTTTTTAGCGACTTAAAAGCCTTTTGGAATAAACAGACACTGAAATTAAATGGCTTAAAACGAAAAAGGCTACTGTCCACATTGAGTACATATTATGGACGTGGCGCTTTTCCCTCAATGTACTCAATTATGGCTCACGTAAAAATCTACAATAGCAACAAATAAAAACCAATCATAAAATAAATATAAATATTGGACAACATCACATACATTGCTCTGTTTCTGTGGTAAGTAGCTTAAGAACTTATATTACAGAAATTAAAAAACAACGACGGTGCAACACCCCAAACCGAGACAATATAGATAAGTTCGTTTCCCATATTGACCATATTGACTTTAAACCTTATTCGTTCTTCCCAGGTGAACTCCATATTCTTAAAATAGTTTGGATGCGACGCGAGTACAATTTCTATATCTCACGCAACGTAAAAGTTGTATGGTTTCTTTTCGCAACTGATGCATTAGTGCGATTAAAATTTGTATTCGATCTTTTAAGACATGCACCGGTTTAATATCGGTAAAACCTCAACAACCTCAGGTTGAAAATATCCTGCAGTTCATGTCTACATCTATTGCAAATGTCGTCTTTATTTTAGTATTGAGATTTGTTAGGTGTATTGCAGAATTTTATTATAGGTACTGATTTTGTAAAAAGTACATGAGTATATGAGTTGTTGTCAGTGGTAAATGTCATTCTAATATCTGATCTTACATTGTTTTTAAATTTAATTTAAATCTATATTTCGTCATTTTTAAGTTAGATGTAGCAGTCCCATCTATACTAATATTATAAAGAGGAAAGATTTGTCCCTATATTTTGTATGTTTGTAATGAATAGGCTCAAAAAGTACTGGGCCGATTTAAAAAATTCTTTCACCAATATAATGCTACATTCTTGCAATTTGACATAGGCTACAAAATTAGGGTTCCTTGGTAAAATTTGAAAAATTTCAACAGAAAAGCGGGAAACTTTCTCTAAGGCGAAACGAAGTTCGCCGGGACCGCTAGTGTAACATAAAATAATAAATACGTATCAGAGTTTGTAAGAATTTATGGATGTCTGAATGTATGTTTGTTACACTTTTACGCAATAACTGCAAAACGGATTTGAATCAAATTTGGTATTAAGATTGATTCGATTCTAGAATAGCATACTAGCATTACAATAGCATTCAAATACTTTTTAGCTTGAAAAAAAATCAGACAAAGTAGCAGGCAGCCGCCTGTAGTATAATTTTTTTTACCGAGGCATCATCTGTTTTAAAATGACCAATGCATATTGGTTTTACCACTATTAGACAAATTTGAGAGCAAACAAAAACAGTAGTGGATTCTACCTCTGTCTTACATTACACTTAATTTTTAGTTTTCAATAGAAAGGAAAATATTCTAGCATCCATTTAAGATTTTGCATTCAAATTTTTCTAGATATAACATCATGTAAAGCGTTCTCCGGACACCGATGGAGTTTTCTTTATCCCGTTCCCACGCGAATGTGGCTCGCTCCGATAGTAGGGAGCTCATGATGCTAATTTTGGATTTACTAGACCGTCAGCGGGACCTATTAGATTGTGATTGTACAATTTTATGCTAGAAAAACGTCTAGTTACTGATGTTATGCCATGAACAGGCAGTTACACTTGAAAAACAAAAAAGCAAGCCCATACATATGATCAAGAGCGTTAGAGCGCGTATTTTTATTTTCTAGGTGGTATTGACCTTTCATGTGCTATTTTAACTGCAGGTTTTTGATCCCTGAACCTGAATTTGTCATGTTACTGAGCCTGATTTTCAAATTCACTGGAAGTATGAATCAAGGACAATGCGACCATAGACCCGATAATCATAGACCATCGATGCTTTGGGATATGTAATAGAAGCATTTTTATTTAAAAAAACGGAAATGAAGTCAATGTCGAGAACTATGTTTCTTATCTTTTCTATGTTGTTTTGACGTATCTTTTTTTTTTATATTGCACTCAAAGATTGACCTCATCCCACCTGTTGTTAAGTGGTAATGAGGCGTAGCTAGCTTAAGGGCGATAAGTATAGCTGTTACTGGACTAGTCGCCCTTACCTTGAAGGCTTGACTTGGAGAGTTGGGCTGCTCCAGTTCGAGCAATAAATCGCTATGCCCTACCTTTCTTTTTTTGTCTGTCTGTATATGTGTCTGTCTATGGCATCTCCCAAATTTTGATTTAGATTTGAATTTAGATTTTATTTGAAACTTGATTTGATTTAATTTAGATTTTTTTAAAGCTGAATTAGTCGGAAGTGTTTTTAGCTAAGTTTAATGGAAACAGGTACAAGATGGTGGCCGCCACAAAATGTTGGATTACATATTTAGACATCACTCTCAAAAATCACTAAAAGAAGCAAGCGTGGTGATTATACTAGAACATACCATTATTGTGACGATGAATATGATTTCAACGTTTTTCACCGCAGTGGAAATTTTAAATAAGCTGATACACTTACTAGGAGAATGAAAACACTACAAAGTCATCTTAATCTTACGCTTTCTAGTATTTAGACTTTTCGTTTATTTAAGTCCTCGTCTCTTTTTTAAGGCTCAGATTTAGGTGGTACTCAACTGGATTCAAAGAATATCCCGTATGTTAATCTAAGGCGCTCGAGTAAATCCTCAAATCTCCTCTTCGCCTCCCTACTAAAATGCACCTTTGGGATGTTGCGGCAAGGAACAATGTCAGGCAAATCGCTGGATTTGCAAGGAAATGCAAGGCGCGTCGGTAACGTCGACAGTCGTTTAGTACGTATTGAATGTGCGCTGAAGTGTAGCTTCATAAAAATTGATTTTCAGTTTGCATGCATAATGATATTACGTGGATTCGGCGGTAGTAGTAAGAAAGGCAGCCGATCCGATTTCACACATCATTGTTTGAAAAATAGGACGCGACTGCATTTGTTAAACTGTTAAAATTTATGATTAAGTACTTTAATTACGCCACAATAAGTGTTTAAAATTTGTTTGATAAATTATCGCCGCTAGAAAAGGCTCTTTATTTGTATCTTAATAAACCTTATGAAATATATGACTTCTTCATATTCAAGACTACTTTGTTTACCAACTAACTATTTGCATTAGGTATTAGAAAAAAGTTGGGTGGTTGCCAATTACACACTCAGCTTGTTACGCAGCACCTTACGCGATGTATGCCACTGGAATCCATAAAGTATGGACCCCAGTGATCTATGGACCATACCCCAGCCCAAGCCTGAGTTGAAAACAAAACATTTTTTTAATAACCACCAATTTGCCTTGACTTGTTTTTGTTTTATGTGGTGACTAGCGGTTTGCCGGTGCGAAAATAAAACAAAGTCGCATCTTTTTACCAACGTAACGGTCGATTTAGATAGAAGTGGACCATGTTCAAGAAGTCAATTTGCCGTTAAACATACAAAAAATTCATTCTCACATCGCAGTTTCAGTTACTTCCTTTAAATTTTAACATACAACAACATAATTCAGATAAATATTGAATTAATCTGAATTATACTGGTAAAACTTTATTTGTAATCAAACAAATATGTATTTTAATTAGTACCTTAAACAATTTTGTGAGCTCCATCCTTTCAATAGACACGTCCTCTGGGGAAGCTCATCCCATCATCGACATCACCTTGATATTGCACCTATATTAGTGTCAAGAGCAGCTTTATTTAATAATATTACATCTTATATCCATATTGAATAAAGAAAACAAATGTTTATATAATGAAAATATTACAAATTCTTACTTACAGATAAACTGAATGAATTGTATTTTTATTGAATCTGGCACCCAGATCACTAGAGAGTTAAATTTTATAAGAATATAAAGAAAATAAGAACAAATATTTGTATCATCTTGAAATAAGAATTCCAAAAATCCTATTGAATTGACGTACTTAGGTGGATTTTAAAAATATCACGAACGCGGACAATGCTAGTTGTTACGTGCACAAAAATGTCGCACAAATAAACTCATTTTGTCCGTGCACATTGTATCTTTGAAACGTGACAACGCGAGTGGAGTGCCGAACTATGTTGCATTATACATAGAGGATTCAGACTCATTGATCGTCCAGTTTATAGTATTCTCTGGTTAGTTTACTTGGCAAAGATACACGCAGCTGAGGTTTAGCTAGACATTGGTATGTTTGGTACCTACCTAAATCCTTTACCTACATTTTAAATAAATTTAACACGGATTTTAAAAATAGAATAAGCTACCGGATTATGTAAAACAAGCTGATTCCTTAAAAATCTTCAAAGCCTGATTAAAAAAGGCATATTCTACCCGAATTTGACATATGTCAAATCGGTAATAGTAATGTCAAAGTAACTAGGATACGTCGCTGAGTTATGACCGATTTGACATATGTCAAATAATTACACAACGTCTTGACGAAAGTTCATTTCCCACACTTTTTCTTACAGGCATCAATGTGCTCACATTTTGATATTTGTAATACGACAGTAACCACTAATTGTTGTAACGATAGCTTGATTTTAATGATGAAGGATGGCACATTTGATAGGCTGAGAGGCCTCATCCCTATTGTATGTGTATCGCAGAACCCTAATAGCAGAATGTGAATTCGACTCGCTGTCGTAGAATTGGGACAGCCCTGCTAACGCCCGTGGCGCGACTTTAAATTAGCAGCACAATAAAAACGCCGACACCAACGTTGGAACTTTTGCTTCGGCTGAAAGCGTTCGTTTGCTTACTGAAGTCGAACTTGCACAATGAGCTTTCCATTGACAAGTCAGCCGTCCGAGATCCTTTTAGTTTCTACATAATCCACATGATAATTTTATTGTGTAAGTAGTTGCTGTCTGATTGTGATTTGTTTTCCGCTCAACACCTCGATGGTTTGGTGGTTAAAGTTCCAAGTATATACGGCAATAGCGTAAACTATTAGTGCACACCCACCCACAAATACACACACATGTTTATGCTTAACATTAATAAAATTAAATGTATTTTGATTGCCATCACGTAAATAAGTAAAGGTATGATGTTAAAAAGCGGAGGCACCCGACACATCTATCTTTATACTTTAAAGGAGGCTCAAACCACAACTTATATAAAAACTAGCTGTGCCCGCGACTTCGTTCGCGTGGACTACATCCTTTCATGGTCGGTTTACCCCTTTCTCCACAAATATTCGAAACAAAAAGTAGTCTATAATTTGCCAAATTTCATATCTCTAACTTCAAAAATAAACATTTTTCCATATAAACTTCCAAAGGTAGTATTATGCCCCTCCTCCTAGCCTATGTCCGTTCTTGAGATTAAACGTATACCTATACCAAATTTCATCAAAATCGGTTGAGAGGTTTAAGCAGGAAAGCGTAACAGACACACAGACAGACAGAGTTACTTTCGCATTTATAATATTAGTAGGGATATGTTCATGAAGTGAAGATTTTGTTTATTTCAATGACAAATGCCGTGGCACATTTAATATGCTGATAATTTATTTACTACAATGACTAGAGTACCTATTTGATAGTTCGTCCCTCTCTGATGAAAGGTACTTTACTACTCTTAAGGGACATGTCTGAGGTGCATCGTACGGGCAGAGGATGGGTTCATTGACCGCAAATTTATGACCGAAAGTGCATGTTTTATTAACACGTAAAAAGAGAATGACACAACGCAAAAGAAGCTAGTGCAAACATTTTTAGCGAAAGCAAAGTGTGAAGCGAACTTACGATGCGAGGTTTTAGATACATTTGTAATTAAATTTGGTCGGTTCTTCTTAAATCATTTATTTATTTATATATTTGAAGTTTCTTAACAAAAAATAACCTATCCATAATTGGTTACATCGTCATAAAATATCTCTATTTTAAACTAGGGTCTAACCATATTGAGCAAACAATCAGTAAGTTTTGGACGACCTTCGTAGCCGAGTGGCTTTGGCATCGCTCTATCTCTGAGGTCCCATGTTCGATCCCTGGTCGTGTCAATATGGGAAACGAACTTTTCCATATTGTGGGGTCTGGGTGTAGTGGTACCGTTGTTGTTTCTGATTTCTGTTACACAAGTGCTTAAGCAACATACCACAGAATCAGAACAATGTATGTGATGTTGTCCAATATTTCTTTTATTTGTTTATATTTTATTTTCAGTTATTTATAATTATTTTTATTTATTTATAACTGTGATCTGAGCGTATGCCAAATTTCTTTTTGTTTAATTGTACCATAACATGTATAGAAAAGAATAAAAAAATATTCTTTTCTATACATGTTATGGTAAAGCAGTAGGCAATAACAATATTTCCTTAAATATCGTACTTGTACGACAATTAATAATCACGTTCCTTTATTCGATCTGTCCATTATAGTACCTACCAGATATAATCGTATACAGTACCGGATCTCAATTAATCAACGTCTTCTTAAAAATAACTTAGTGATTGCCATATTAATATGAAATTTTATATAAAAACGAGCGTTTTTTGATTGCCATGCACTTTACTGGGCGTTACATGCATACCTATTATATTCATATTCTGTCCATGCAACAATTTATCAAAGTAACATACAATAAACGATTGAATTCAATTAAATGTTCGTAAACATTAGTATACCAAAATCCGAATAAAAATCATAATATTCAGTTTCAACGTTTAATTCGAATGTGGGACCCCAGAACTTCAAATAAACCATCGAATGTGCAAATTGAAAATCGGTCTCAAATGGCGACACTTACGGAGTATTCGCTTCAATCAGTGGCCGACGACACAGCGACAGACGGAGATGTCCCAAGCGCATTATGCATTTTCACACGAATGCAGTGACTCGAATGTTCCCTGACTAGTGTTGCGAGGTGACAATTTTTATTCACTGTGGCTATAAACACGTTTGTTTAGGCGTCCTATTTCTATGGCGCTTGACTCAACAGCTGTGCCATATGATACATAGGCCACACACATGACACAACTGTTGTGTTAAAGGGCACAACTAGTGAGACAAGTTTATTGTGTTACCAACCTTGGCACTTAAAATATTTTTATTTGTTTTTGATAGTATTATTCTCAATCGGAAATTCATCACCTATGGCACATTCAGGATGATTTTTAGTTACTGATTATGATCTGATTGTTTAATAGTTATATCCCTCAATATGTCTATTTTACTAGTTATTACTCTTAATGTCTGAACTGCATACCGCACACACACGAGGTATTTGCGACGCGGTGACAATTAGAACAAAAAATGAAATGTGTCACCTTTATTGTGCTAAAATATCAGTGCCAAAATCAAAGCATTATTTTTATTTTAATCCATAAGGGCTAAGAGAGGAAGGGTATAGCGATTTATCGCTCGAACTGGAGCAGTCCAACTGGTGAAATACATCCTCCTTACAGAAGACCGCAACCAAATTACAATCACTTTTGTGTTGTTGTGTTCCTGCGTGTGAGTAAGGTTTCCAGAGCTCCTGGGGGGTGCTACATTAGTAGCAGGGGTCAAACCTTCAAGGTAAGGGCGACAAGTCCAGTAATAGATTTATTATGCTGTACTTGTCGCCCTTAAGCTAGGACCTCATTACCACTTAACATCGGGTGGGATGAGGTCAATCTTGAAGAGCATTAAAAAATAAATCTTAGTTCTTATTATAGAGTACATAAGATTAATAAGACTTAAAAAATATTAAAGTAAATCTTACTCTCTCTTATCTCTGCCATGTCTACACTGCCAGGGCACATTGTTTGGTGATTTTTAAAAAAATATATGTAGCTACTTTATTTACTTATGGAGTGAGGTAAATGTGTATTTGTACCTTAGTGCTTGTTAGACTTAAATATTCCAACTTTCAGAAATTTTTGCACATTATATTAATTTTATTATTTTCATATAAAACTACGCTAAGGTGTACAAAAGAGAAACTGAAAAGCGGGAGGTGCTGCCAAAAGCGGAACAGATCCCAACACTAGCTCCGACGTTCCGCTCCGGAACACACCCCAACTTGTTCCAAGTGCCCGAAGAGGGAACGAGCTGAATTATTGTCGTGGAAAAGTTTTCTTACGAGCGATTTTGCACCTATCAAACGGGTGGGTGTTAGTTATTTTAACGAGAAGTGATCGAGGATGCCTTTATCTGCTGATCGAATCTACATTTACATGAGGGGAAGAAGTTATTTCTGTTGTGAATGAAAGCATTGACTGGTAAATTTATTTGGATACCTATTTACATGACGGTTCGATAGTGTTGTTATATGTAACCTACTTGGATAAAGAAGTATTTTATTGATTGATACAAACATTGATAAAAGGAAGTGGCAAAAATAAATAGCAATGGCTGGTCAGTTTTTTCATAATTACGAGGGGCAAAACATCGTATATTTTGATATGTCACTGGTTAAATAAGAGTATTTAAAAGCACAACTAATCTCTTAAGAGTTGTTATCCATACTTTGTTAGATTGTCTAGATTAGTTTGCTTTCTAGTAATAGGACCGCCAAAATTGTACTTGAATATGTTATACCAATTTCTGTAAATTTTCAGTGCAATAAAGTGTATCTGAGTGAGAGAGGTAGGGCATAGCGATTTATCGCTCGAACTGGAGCAGCCCGACCGGTGAAATACCTCCACCTTACAGAAGACCGCAGCCAAATAACAATCACTTCGGTGTTGTTGTGTTTCTGCTTGTGAGTTAGGTTTCCATAGCTCCTGGGGGGTACTACATTAGTAGCAGGGGTCAAGCCTTCAAGGTAAGGGCGACAAGTCCAGTAACAGATTTATTATGCTGTACTTGTCACCCTTAAGCTAGGACCTCATTACCACTTAACATCAGGTGGGATGAGGTCAATCTTGAAGTGTAATGTGTGTAATAGTGTAATAAAAAAAAATCTATCTATCCATACTACTAATAATATTCGTATACTCGACGGTTCTACAAACAAGTGTAAAGTTATAATGACTAATAATGTGTGTTGTATATTAACGGCACCACGTTTGAGGGTCCCTTAATTATGGAGCGGGTCAGGGCTGCTCATTTTATTTTTATTTATTTATTTATTTAATAGGTACACCAACAGTATACATATAAAAACATTACAGACAAAAAGCAAAAAGATTACAAAGATTATATACATATACCAATTATAGGTGAACACAACATTGTTGAAAAGCTAGGAACAAATAATAAAAAAGAAAAGAAAGGGATTGAATGACAATAAAGTAGAAATTAAACATTAAACAGGTGACGTCGTAAAAAACAATATTTTGTTGATACCTTGCCGCTCAAGATGCGTCACTTGAGTAAATTTAATCTTGCTCTTAACTAATGTCAAAATTGAAAATTTTCAATGCGTCAGCTGTTGATTGGCTGAACATTATGGAAAAAATATTTTTTCATTTTATATAGTGGTAATTTTATAATAATGTAAAAAAACGAAGCCACATTTTAAAGAGGTAGAAATATAAATAAATAAATGCGCCAGATAATCACATCAAGCACCAGATACTAACTGGGCGCGTTGTTCTAGCACACCTAGACCCAAGTCAAATTAGGAAAGTTTGTTTTCCAAATTAACCTGACCGGAAATCGAACCCGGGACCTTTCGCGCTTTTGCCGCCTACCTTAGTCACTGCGCTACCAAGGTCGACAAAAAAATGATTTTTTAATTAATATTTTTTAAAAATTTATCGTGTTTCTATGAATCGATTTCTATTTTTTCCTCTAAGTCACATCCCTACTGAAAATACTATTGCTATTTAGCCAAACAGCAGTATCAAACTTTTGTGACTTGTGTGAGAAATTTGACGTATTGTTGCTAGATAGTAGGCAATAGTCTAGCGAAGCCACCATTTGCCATCGCCGCCTAAAATGTCCCTTAACTAGGCACCCAAAATAGGCGTCTATCAGTCCGTTCCATATTCCACAATGTCTTCTCAAAAATTCTCGGTTCCACCGTCATCTTCCTCTACTAACAATATTTGCCGTGTCTGTTTGTGCGCGAGTCTGGCTAAAATTGGATTGTAGCTGGCATGGCACCTGCACTCCGCTCTGCTTTAATATTACCGCAGGCTTCGTATGAGGTAAGATTTTACGGGGCATTTTATTCGTTCAAGCCAATGACTTCAGTATGATGCTGGAAGGCGTATTAGGGTGACGGCGGTTGTGCGGGAAAGTATGGAGACGGTTGGTTTAAGGGAAAATAAGACGTAAATAGAAATTACATTTGGAAGGCCCCACATTTTAGGAAATATTTTAAGAACAGAATAAATTCGTAGGCGTTGAATTTTATCTTTACTTTTATATATATAATTTTTAGTTACGGACTCGTTCCTACTTTTATATCCTGTACATCTGAGAAATCATTCGAACTGTCATTTTAAAGATAAAATCTAAATTTGCGAAAAGTTACGTCACATTAAGTAGGGGTAGGTATTACAAATATGGTCAACTGTGAATTGTGATTTAAACGAGAATGGGGAGGGTCAATAAATCGTGCAATTCGTATAACGTTATTTATGGATGACTCCCAATTGTAAAACGATACTCAAAGTGCCAATGCAAGCGCAATGCAATTGTAAATTACGAGTAGTATACATTTGACTACTGTTGAGTATATGAACGCGTGTTAACTACAACATTGAAACATAAGTTCCGAAATATGTGTTCCATTATTCCATGATGTCCTTTGTTGCTAAGAGGCAGGCGGGCAGGATTTCGGCGTAGCGTCTTTGATGACCCCCTTTCATTCACAGTCAAATTCAATTTTTTTGAAAAAATAATATTATGAAGTTGGTACCTACCTATTTTTCGATTAACATAAATTATTTTTCTTTTTTTAAATGCTGCGCGAATGCTGCTTTTGCTGAATGCTGAATGCTGGTTTAACAATGATAGATATGAAATGTGTGAAATTAAAAGTTCAAAGCTTTGAAATATCTATAAAAAGGCTAGTATCTAAATATGTTTTGTTAAGGCCTTTATCTCATTCCTTGACACACAATGTCAGACTTTATTTAAGGTAATTTATAATCTATATTTATAACTTATCCAGCAACAACCAAATCTATTCAGGACTTTTTGAGTAAAACTGTAACAAATATCCATACATACATTTTTACCTTTTATATGGTAGTTATACAGAATGAAGTCAGTAATTACGGCGTGTGAAACGTAACCCTTATTTTTCGCAACTTTCACTTCCTCAGCGTATTCCGAGCGATAATAACATCGTATTAGATTTGGAGGGCGCGGGCGCTACGAACGGAAATGTCTGCGAGCGGCGAGGTATTTATAATTAAGGCAATAAGTCAGTGCGAGGGCAAGAAACGCACGTGCTCGAACGGTACGTACAGACGTGTACACGTAAGTGTATGTGTGTGGTACAGGCCTATTCTGGAGGTTGTAGGGGAAAATAAGGGGTGAAGTCACCGTGATAAGATGCTTCATACCTTAGCACTGTGTCGTGGCAAACCACTGTTTGATTAAGAGGGAAAATCGGTCAAGTGCGAGTTGGATGACGACAACAGACAGCCGGAGTCGTAGCAGAAATAGGTATCGTTGCCCTTTGGGGGCGGAACGGGGCTCCCATTCTAATCACTTCTATAATATTATAAAGGCGAAAGTTTGTGTATATGAATGGATGTTTGTTACTCTTTCACTCAAAAACTACTGGATGGAATTTAATGGAACTTTACAATATTATAGCTCATACATCAGAATACCACATAGGCTAAATTTTATAAAGATTTTGTGTGAATTGTCTAAAATATGACGATTTTAATAGTTACGCGTTGACAAATGAGTGCGCGATACGCGGTGACGGGCGACTTTTTTAAGTTAGAGATATGAAATTCGGCACAAATATAGCTCGAAACTTGGATTACAATATGAACTACTTTTTGTTTTAAATATTACGTGAGGTAGGGGTACAACCGACCACGAAAGTATGAAGTCCATGCGAACGAAGTCGTGGGTAAAGCTAGTGTTAGATATTGTGGACAACTTCTTCTTGTCTCCTCTTCTTTTCACTACTTTCATTAATTCAATCACGTGTAATCTTACTTCATCCTACCATCTATATGCAGACGATTTACAACTATATTTACAGGGCAGCCTTGACGATTTACCGAATGCTATTAATCTAATGAATGCTGATCTTATTCGCATCTCAAGTTGGAGCAAGGCGTTTGGTCTCAAGGTCAACCCTGCTAAAACGCAGGTGAGTTGGTGGCTCTCGATTGATCAGCATGATTGATTGGAATTATCTGCCTCCTATTACATTTGACGGTGTCCAGATTTCTTATAGTAAAACTGTAAAAAATTTGGGAGTTTATGTTGATGATAGTTTGAGTTGGGATACTCAGGTCAAGGAGGTCAGCAGGAAAATGTTTGCATCAGCAGGTTCTATCAATCGATTACGAAATTTCCTACCTATACCCACCAAAATTGCGCTAGTACAGGCATTACTATTGCCTATTCTTGATTATGCTGATTGTTGCTATACATATCTCAATGAGGTATATCTCGACAAACTTGAGCGTCTTCAAAATTTCTGTATCCGCATCATCTTTGGCTTACGCAAGTATGACCATGTCTCCAATTTTCGGGCTCAGCTTAATTGGCTTCCTATTCGTCGTCGACGTGACCTCTATCTTTTATCTCTTCTATATAATATTTTATTTAATCCTCTTTCCCCTCCTTATCTGAAAGAACGATTCCATTTCTTGCAATCCATCAATGAGCATAGTATGCGATCTTTCCGTAAACTTCTCCTTGCTTTTCCTACTCATACCTCTGAATACTACTCACAATCTTTCACTGTCCAGTCCATACGCTTATGGAATTCCCTTCCTTTATCTATCAGGGAATCTGAGTCCCTTCCAATTTTCAAATCAAGAGTAAAATCTTTATTTCTTTCTCTTATCAAAGTGTTAAAATAAAGCTAAGCTTTTGTTGGTATTTAATCTGATTTCATTTGTTTATTCTTTATGTTTGTTTAAACCGTAAATACTTTACGGATTTGTATATATTTATTGATATTTATTTATGTATGTATTTTTTATTTATTTGTGATTTTTTTTTTTATGTATTTATCATATTATGTTATTTATATATCCGGTTATTTATTTATTTTTGTTTTCCTCAATAAATATTTTGCACGGGCGCACCCGTTTCTCGATATCTACTTTTTCCTCTACCTAAAGGTTGTCTGGAAGAGATTGCTTTCTAGCAATAAGACCGCCTAAATTGTACTTAATTATGTCTGTAAAGCCAATTTCTGTAAATTTTTCTGTGCAATAAAGTGTATCTATCTATCTATCTAACTTCCGCCCCATACATTTGTGTTGGCGTACGCATTTAATTACTAAAAGTGGTATTACTTACAGTATTCGTACAAATTAAGTATATAAACAAACCATCAACCTGGAATCTTTGCTAAAAATAGCGTGAATAAAATCATTAAAAGGTACACCAGTGGACCAAGTGAAATTACATTACGTCATTGCCCGTTTAAAGTGCTAGTGTAGTGTTAATTCACTCATTTTTACCACCTCTACTATCAATTTGTTACTCAGATATGATTTATCTGAAATTCAAAGCCCTTAAAAATCTACTTCTAAAGAAAATGAGTATAACTTTTTATATTTATTGGGGAAAAAATATATCGTAATATCAACAATTGTAACAAAATGCTACAGCAAAGTCAAAGTCAATCTTTTTTATCCACATAGCTTACATTAGTAATACTTATGAATGGTCTCTATATAAAGCAAATGAAGCTACCTCCGGTTCGGAATCTATAACTAAAGAGAAGATACTGGCATGAAACTCAGTAGTTTTTTTTACAAATGGAAGCTAAACTTATTACTAATTTTGCACTAAGACACACAGTTAGTTTGTCAATTGTAAAATTAAACTTAAAATCAATTATTGAAAAAAATAATAAAATAAAACAAAAGTAAACATTGGCACCTTTCGTTTACTACATGCCGCATGTTTTTCTCCAGGTTAATTTATTATTATTTTATCGCACGTACCTATTAGTTTTTTCGTTTTAAATAATCGTTTATCAGGGATATTAAGAGAGGTAGGGCATAGCGATTTATCGCTCGAACTGGAGCAGCCTGACTGGTGAAATACCTCCGCCTTACAGAAGACCGCAGCCAAATAACAATCACTTCTGTGTTGTTGTGTTCCTGCGTGTGAGTAAGGTTTCCAGAGCTCAGGATCTCATTATCACTTAACATCAGGTGGGATGAGGTCAATCTTGAAGTGCAATATAAAAAAAAATATATCAGCTTTCTACAATGATGAAAGATAACCTTAAACCAGCTTTTACCATACATTTAACAAGAATTACTTGAATAAACTTGTACTTGAATTAAATGTTAGTATCGATTAAGTGTAGAATAAGGATGTTTGTGCGTGCTTTGATGAATTTTGCAGCTTAGGGTAGTCTAACCGTGAAGATGTAACAATAACGTGTTATCTTAATAAACATGCTCTCTGTGTTCAATGTACAACAAATTAACCATTCAATTTAATTAATTTTGTGTAGTTATATTTTGAATGTAGCTGTTTCTTACAGTGTAATAATCAAGGTACGAGTACCACGAGGTTTGGTGTTGGAAGGCTTTAACGGATTACGAAAACGCTTTTAATTTAGTATAAGAACGTTCCAAGGTATTATGGGGTCGAATAAAGGCTTTTGATTTCCTCTTAAGCTGACGTCGGTGACCAATGTTGGTAGAGCGTATCGTCATACAAAATCTTCTGCCGCTAAAGACGGCGTTGCAGTGCTGAGCTTTATAGAGCTAGTGAGCTTAGGAGAAAATCAAGCCCTAGACTTACATATAGGTAATTGATTATTGTATTGTATATAATCATTATTGACAGTAAAATCTTGTAAAAATATGTACAAATCCGAGAAGGTGCTCCACATCAGGAGCATTCACGTGTAATGTAACGTTACAGGTTTGTGCAGTACAGATGGTTCAAAACAACCATTACAGCAATGTATGTGTATGTATAGTATTGTTACGCGCCACGATCGATGTAACCAGCGCCATCTAGTGTGGAAAGGCGGGACTACAGAGAGTCGAGACGCGTACGCCAGAATTTACTAGAACAATGACCTTGACCGAGCGTACGGCCGTTCAAGGCCGCACTGCGCGCGAATGTTCCGGATGTTTCTGCGTTGGAAGGTTCGGGAACGGCCGCGGCAATATAAAAGGACGGGATTCACCGCAACCGGGACAGTATTGAATTAGCGATACAAGTGATTACTTCGAAAGCGATTTTGAAGTGCGACTTGGGAGTGATTGTTGTTTTAATTAGTGCGTTTTAAGGTTGTAATTAGTGGCGTTCAATTAAAGTGTGACTTTTGGTAATTTTTTATCGGCTGTTTTTATTGTCACGAACCCGAAGCTCGTAACAATTGGTGTCAGAAGTGGGATTTAAATTATGCCGATTTTACCTAAGGACGACACGGAGGGTATCCGTACCCGGAGTCAACGCCAACTGGAGACGGACCAGAGACGTTTTGGTGGAGCTTTGCCACAGGAGTCGGAGAGCCAGTTATTAACCACGGAGGCTGGCCCGTCCACAGAAACACCAGCAGCATCGGCAGCACCAGACCTTGCTGCCCTGATGATGATGCTGCAGGAGCAGTCTCGTCGGCTGGAAGAACAGCTTAAACGGGACAAAGAGGAACAGGCTCGCCGACAGGAGGAACAGGCTCGCCGACAGGAGGAACAGGCTCGTCGGTTGGAAGAACAGCTTAAACGGGACAAGGAGGAACAGGCTCGCAGCCAGGAGGAACAGGCTCGCCGCCAAGATGAGCAAATGCTTCTTTTGAAGGACCTTCACGCTACTTTCGGGAAAGACATAAAGGAGGTGAAGGATAAGGTTGCTCAACATGACAACCGCCTGTTGGAAGCTGAAATACGGATCGACCAAGTCAATAATCGGGTTGACTACGTAGTGGCTGATGTGAAGAAGACCGTGATGGCAGACGTTAAGAAAACGCTGGATTGTCTGAAACTTGGAGAAGCAATTGCAGCTCCCGTAGCTACAACACCTTCGCTACGTGGATTCAAAGTGCCACCGTTTGACGGAACTTCTTCCTGGTCGGCCTACAAAATTCAATTTGACGCAGTCATGAAAGCGAACGGCTGGGATAAAAATCAGGCCATGACTGCCCTCACCCTAGGCCTTCGTGACCAGGCCTTATCTGTCTTGGAAGCTCTCGGTAAGGAAGTGACTTACGAGCAGCTCCTTGAGGCACTGGAGGCTCGATATGGCGACGCTCACCTGGAACACGTGTTTCGCGCACAGCTCAGGGACCGCGTGCAACGCAGTAGCGAAAACCTGCAGCAGTGGGCCCTTGAAGTGGAGAAGCTGGTGCGTAAAGCTTACCAGTCCGTACCAGCGCTTATTGATGGGAACCTGGTGCAGGCGTTCATCGACGGCATCCGCGATATTGAAGTTAGGGCTGCTGTGAGGCTCGGGCACCACGAGACGCTAAAGGATGCCTTGGCCCATGCCCTGGAAGTGGAAGCTGCGCGACAGGATCATCGATCCCATCGCGTCAGGGAGGTTGTAGCGGCTACAGTTCGGCACTGCAATAAAGGATACCGCCCTAGATGCTACGGCTGTGGGGAAAAGGGCCACCTTCGATCCAGTTGCCCTAAGCGAACTGCAGAAAGAGAGCTACGGCTACCTGCAGACCTGATCATCAGAATACCACCTGATGCTCCAGGCAGTATAATCGATTATGCGAATAACTGGCGGTACAAAATAAATGACATTTGTGAGCACGTCAGACAATCGGGCCAGAAAATGTCGGGAAAAATGAAACCCCTTGGTGACCGCAAAGTGAACAGTAGAGTGTTCGACGAGGGTCCACAGATGAGGTTGCGCAATTCAGTCCACAGCAGAGGGAGATCTCCTGGGCTTCAGTCTAGATGGGAGGGACCATACCAGATTGGGACTGGGGGCAATGACGTAACCTACCGGAAACAGAAAGGTGCAAGAGGCACTCCTAAGATTGTCCATGCGGAGAGATTGGCGCGTTATTATGGAGCCGATAATGCTCGGGACGAGCATGTCTTAGGAGGGGGCAGTGTTACGCGCCACGATCGATGTAACCAGCGCCATCTAGTGTGGAAAGGCGGGACTACAGAGAGTCGAGACGCGTACGCCAGAATTTACTAGAACAATGACCTTGACCGAGCGTACGGACGTTCAAGGCCGCACTGCGCGCGAATGTTCCGGATGTTTCTGCGTTGGAAGGTTCGGGAACGGCCGCGGCAATATAAAAGGACGGGATTCACCGCAACCGGGACAGTATTGAATTAGCGATACAAGTGATTACTTCGAAAGCGATTTTGAAGTGCGACTTGGGAGTGATTGTTGTTTTAATTAGTGCGTTTTAAGGTTGTAATTAGTGGCGTTCAATTAAAGTGTGACTTTTGGTAATTTTTTATCGGCTGTTTTTATTGTCACGAACCCGAAGCTCGTAACAGTATGTACTAGTATGTAAAGTTCATTACTGTTATGGTCGATTACATTTAAGTCAGCAAACCGGCTCTCAGCGGATTACCTTTCACTGCTGCGCGTTGACAGCTGACAAGACGATTTGCAAGACACCAATCTGATTTGTTGTTTGTTTTAACGATTTCATTGCGTTTCCACGAGTAGCGAGGGAAATAATTTTCCCTTCAAATAAGGGAAGGGGTTTGTACATATTTTATTGAAAATAATTTTCCCTTCCAATAAGGCCCAGCATACCGCTATAGAAGTTTAGCCTTTTTCTGGGGTCAGATGCATATGATGCATCCATATCCCTCCCTTCAGAAGGGATATGGATGCCAAAAGATGCATGAGGTAATATTTTAACAAATTCATTTCTATGCATTACACATGTCGGTTAGTATATTTTATTTATTTACATATTACATATGTCGGTAAGCATACAATAATAAAATTATGAAATACCGTGTGTAATTATTGCATGCTTGCATTACAAAACAACAGCTCATGGCAGGCTTAGCTATCCATATAGAGTAGGCTGCGGTCGCGTGGGACCCCAATATGAGTGCTTGATTTGGGAATCACTCGATGGTTACTGAAAACAGATAACTTGAATATCGTGTGCTCTGTTCACTAGGATAACGAATTTAACAGTTTATATTAGAAACAGAAAAATGTTATCTCCCCTTGCGGTGCGGGAATTGAACCCACGACCTTCACGTATCGCGCGTGCTGCTCTTACCAACTGAACTTTTCAAACATTTCTGCAACGAATGTACCACGGGCCGATAAGTATGTAGTTCTAAACATATTCGGCAGAGGGCACTTACCGGAAGACTAACGGTTGATACAGCAGAAAAATTTCATCGTTGCAGATATGTTACAGAACTAATATTTAAAGTTCGCTAGTACGGCGTATAGTACTATAAAAATAATAAAATTGTTTAACAGTTTACTTCGTATCTTAAACCTGTGATCATCAGCGCCCGCACCTCTGCTATTTGGTCTGAAGCAAACAAGCAGGTAACTCGTGCTTAAACTTGATCGTAATTTTTATAATGGGAATATTGTTTAATACTTTGTGACAACTTACGGTTGGCTCAGTAGGAGTGTCACGGACGATACCTGATAGGATAAAAGTTCATAGGTTCGATTAACGTATTGCAAGAGGTGATATTTCTTTCTGTTTCTTTGAAATATTTATTTTATGATAAGATGTTAAAAAACTAACTTTCGTATGAAATTAACTATAGGCATATGTTTTAGCGAAACCAACGATTCCTTAATAAGTTATACAGTTTATACAGTTATAACAGGTATTCTAGTTCCTGGTCAAAACCTTAGCGATTGCCTCACTCGTATCCCACTGACAATATAAAGGTGAGATTTTATTTGTTGGAGTGATTGTAACCCTTCACGCAAATTGATTGGGGTGAAATTTGATTGCTTAGATTTGATACTCGAATAGATAGAATAAGTTTTAGAATACTTTCTGTTCCGAAATAACGGCTCGAGCGATTCTCTCATACGGTCGCTGACATGCCGGTATGACAACGACGGCCAGTGGCCCGATATTAAAAATGTACGCGCAAAAAACATTCGGAATTCAACCGCCGCCCGCGTCAGACGTGAATGCTTTTTGAGAGCAGAACTATTGGATGGCTTTTGGTTGCTGTCGAAATGAATGACGAGTCTATTGTGATCGACTTGATAGCGATGACGTGCAAAAAGAGGATCTGCATTTAATAATAATGCTCTTTTATTGACCACAATACAGTTGAATGTAGTTAGTGGTTGTACTGATAGTACATGCTATTTAGCAAAGGAAATATGGAGAAACTAGATGAAAGCCCGGCTTCACTCGGGTGAAATCCGGTTAGAAACCGGCATAGTGCGACTCGGATTCGCGCACGAAGGGTTTCTATACCATTATTTATTCAACATTTGACACAATTATTTATTATTCATCTTAGGTTTCGATCGAGTCTGCCGTAACCCATGACGAAATTATTAATATGCTTAGATTTACATTAGAAGGTACATTTGGTTTTTAAATTTTTATAGTATTATAATCTTTTTTCATCAGGACGACCTTCGTAGCTGAGAGGCAAGCGGGCCGGACTTTTGTGTCGTGCCATCTCGATCGGTCGGGTCAAACGAACTTTTCTATATTGTCGGATCTGGGTGTTGTGGTACCGTCGTAGTTTCTGATATCTGTGACTCAAGTACTTACCACAGAATCAGAGCAATGTGATGTTGTCCAATACATTCATCATCATCATCATCATCATTCATCTCTCCCTTGCAGCATGGGATTCGAACCCAAGACCTTCACGTATCTTGGTTAATTGAGTCTCGAGAGAGCAGCACGCATGATACGTGAAGGTCGTGGTTATGAATATAATCCTGCAAGGGAAGATGAAATGCTTCTGAAGCTTTAAGATATTACACAATGATAAAAAAGTAAGGTTCGGTAGCTAATGGTCACCTAATCACATCAACCAATAAAAACATTTGAGAAACGTTTTTCAATTGCTTCTCAGCATGCAACCAGTGGTTGAAAATTAAAAATGTACGCGCAAATATTATTGGAATGAAGTCACCGCGCGTCAGACCTGAATGCTCTTTGATGTTGGTCAGAACGGTCAATAGCACTTGCAGTTCTATATTATACCTTATGCGTACGACATAAGGGCGGTCCAAAGTGCAAACTGTAGTTTGACGTGCTATTCTATACTATTCGAATTTCGAATGCTACCGAATTGAACGACGACTCCATTGCACGGATTCGGTGTTATTAATCATCTGATTCAGTAGGCCTGCCACCAAAATAAAAATAAAGAAACGAAAGGTTTCTTTTTTGAAGACTAATCAGTTCGGCAATGGTGACTGTATCCGCTAGATGACACTATGTGGGCGTGCGGTCCAACCGCTTCGTGATTCAAACTCAAACTCAAATATTTCTTTATTCAAGTAGGTTACATATAACACTTTTGAATCGTCATTGAATACAATGCAAAGTGATACTACTTCCGGTTCGGAACCTATATCTACCGAGAAGACACCGGTAAGAAACTGAGCAGATCATTTACAGTATCAGTATCTAACTTATTGCTATGTATAGCTCACTTTGGACCAAGTCATATAGTTTTGGTTTTGATGAGTGATGAAACAAGTAAGTTTTTACTTTCGAGTGGTAAGCTGGAGCAGACCAGTCCCCAAAGGTGGCACCTGTTCACAAGCATGACGTATGTACCAGCCATCGCTTCACTCAACCATATTGTAGGGAATGTAACGACCCGCCACATAGCGCCACCACCCCAGTGAGATTAACATGTCATGGTGACCCATGTGTCAATGTCATGTCAAAAATAACCAATCACTTAATAGTTGGACTTCACGCCCATGTAGTGTCATCTAGCGGATCTTTGATGCGCGGTAGTCCTCATTAAAAGGTAATTTTTGGTTTGCTTCCATGATATTTTGCTGTTTTTGAAACGCTTTATTAAAATTGATGTCTGTTATCGGATCCGATAAAGGTATTTTTTTGGGCAGTAGTAAAATCTAATGACACCATCCGTAATCTGACCTATTCCAATCAGTCTACCATAATTGGACAAGCTCGACTGCCAGGATGTAACCTAGTATATGGTTGTTCGAAACGCGAAAGGTCCCGGATACTCGGTCCGTTCAATTTGAAAATCAAACTTTCCTAAATTTTCTGGGGTGTTGTCGGGAGTAAGTATCTGTCATCTGATATTCATAATCTGTCACGCCATAATCACTTAGAAAACCCGACAAAGTAAAGGTGTTTAAAACTCATATTGAATATTACGTAATTTCATAAACACGTAGATCCATAGCTTAATCAAATGTCCCGGACATTGTCAAAGACCCACAAAAACAAGAAGACAGCGAAGTGTTTCATACTTTATTCTAGTCCGTGAGGAGCGACATCACAGAATTAATTATTAAATTCCTTAGAAACAAGAGGCAACAACGAAAAATTACTTTCATCCCATTTAAAGCGTGCCAGATCTAGGTAGTGTTGACTATTGAGCAATGAACTCTATCGATATACTTTACAATCTACGATATATTGTGGTACAAGCAAAACACGTACAGCTTACCTTGTAACAACAACCTTATGTCGTGCACATAAGAACTAATATAAAAATGATTACCTTCGAGGGAGCATACTGGTATAATTAATTGACTACCGTCTCACATTAAAAGTATAGACTCCAGAAACAGTTTTAAGTACATATATCCTACACAAGTATATCCTTGAAAGATATTCACTCTTGATTTCTGTGACGTTTAGAACATTTATATATATGAAGTTAATGTCCTAGACGGTAACCGCAATCTAGATTAAGGTTATGTTAATATTGTTCTCATATGAGTAGATTCTTTTATAATATTTTTTGAGAAAAAAATCTTAAACCTTATATAGAATCGAAAGAATGAACCGTGATATGATATTGACCGTCTCTTTTTAATGGTCAAAAATAGTTTCTATAGTTAAATGACGAAAGCAATCTAATATTTTTTTATTATTACTATTTTTTAAAGTTACATGTGTGTCCTGGCATTTCGGATTTGACGAGTGCGTTGTGTTAAAACTTGGGAGTCTTAGACAAAAAACTGAAGACGCATCCAAACATGATACTTATTCGAATACGGATATGGGCATCACAATACATTGGCTTAAAAACATCAATGCCTCACTACACCGTGACAAAACATCCACACTCTACTCTTGTACTAATAAAACTATCGATGTTGTTATGATTGATGAAACAACACTAAAACTGAAAATATTTTATCCGTCTTAGCGAACTGTCGTTTGATGTTGCCTTGAATAATTTCCAGATATTAGTTTCTGCCCAATAAAATCTAATTGCCACTTCATCTTTGTAAAAAAAATATGTTGGAAATATTTTTACTAATTATTTTTTAAAACAGTTCTATTTACATAATAACCTTTTCCGCGATTCGGTTGCGTTATTAAGGGGCAAAAAGTGTTTTAAATTATGTTAATTTAGTGTAATGTCTTGTCTATCTATCAAAATTTCATAAGAAAACATTCTTTTTTTTCTTTTTATATTACACCTCAAGATTGACCACATCCCACTTGAGGTTCAGTGGTAATGAGGTCCTAGCTTAAGGGTGACAAGTACAGCATACTAAATCTGTTACTGGATTTGTCGCCTTTACCATGAAGGCCTAACCCCTGCTACTAATGTAGCAACCCCCAGGAGCTCTGGAAACTAAGTAATTAAGTCGTTTTTGCGCGAAAAAGTAAACAGCGCTTTCGCGTTTTTATCGTTTAAATATGTGAATTCAGAAGCAATCGATTTTCTATTGTGATCTGGAAATACGGTTTATGAACAGTTAATTTAAGTAGGTTTTCTGGGTTCCTGGTATACTCAGAGTCGCGGTAGAAGGAGTACACTGGTTCATGGTACGGGCCTTTTATAGTATGACTTACTTTGTTGGAATTTATGATTGTCAGATTGTATAACGTTGTATGCATACTATGCACGTTTGTTTACAAAATAAAATTGATGCGATCTTAGACGTGAGTTAAATTTAGCACGTCAAAACGTAAGTTTCCGATGATAAGCTTAACGTTCATTGTGTGGTTTTTACTCCACCAAGATCCGAGTAAACTCTAAACAAATTGAGGTTAGCTGCCGTTCACATGAGGGGATATTAGAAAGGCAATTAAGTTGAAGCATCGACTACGGGGAGAAGGAAGTAGACTCGAGCGACGGGAGCCCGCAAATTAAGTTTACCTTGATGCACTGGGACCATTATTTATTTAGTGAAGATTTGCTTTATCGATAAATTCCCGATTATTCGAGACCCGCTAACTACCTTTGTGGTGTAATGGTTATGGCGTTGGTGTCCAAAATCCACAAAACCTGGGTTTGAACCCTTGTATTCTGATTTTTAATTTGTAAGGATATCTCAGTTTGAATAGAACATTCTCATATCCGTGGGAATCACTTGATAAGAATGATGATTATGATGCACTAAATAGGTCTTATGATATTGGGGAAAACAGATGGCAATTGTTTCGGTAGGCTTCTCAGATTAAGAACTCGAGCTCTGGAATAAATGCACAACTGGAATACGCTATGAAAAATTATGCCAAATGTGGGCCGCTGAAAGCCTTGCTTCGTTGAAAATTGTGGAAAAAGGCTCCACTCTGACTTGTTTTTGTTATATTATGTTAACATGATACACTCCACCCATAACCGAAGTTACTCGAACGTTGCAAACGGTGTCGGTTACGTAAATGTAAAGATTTTAAGTACGGACATCCGATAGTTTCGGAGCCCCGTAATAGCACGGGAACATCACAGAAATGTACAAAACTCTTTCCCTTAATAAATACCTTCCGACCGGATCTCTATGTTTTCACACCGGAGAACCTTTGAACAATAAACTGGTATAAAAACAGAGGAAACTTTGCTAGCCCACGGCTCTGGATAATTTATTCCTTTGAAAGACCAACTAGCAGACAAAATTAATTTAAAAATTCCCTGTTCGGCCATAGTTCGCTTACAAATGGATGAAAGTTGGGGAAGTCTTTGCCTTGTAATACTGGTCATAATTTTTAAATTAATTATTTAACTATAAAGGTAAAGTCAGAGTTTCAAACTATGGCTTTTTTTTCTTGATAAAATGTCAGCAAATCCAACCTAAACTTTTGATTGTGGCTACGTAAATAAAATATTTTATTGAACAAGTTTTGCTTTTCTCCAGTTTCAACTCGCTTTATGCAATAATTTTAGAGATTATGTCACTATTGATAAAAAAAGAACAAATTAGAACCAAATTTATACACTGAGGTTCACTGAGTAATTAATTATTTTTTGTTAAGTGGGTTACACGTACCACTTATACGGCGTCAAATTAAGTATTAAGTGAAAATAAATTAAATCAACATAGAATTTCTTTTCACTACCAAGCACCTAATGTAATCTATTATATTTTGAAGACTATTAATTAGTTTCTCTATTTATCTAATTATAAATGCAACTTGTAGTAACAATACCAATGCATTTCGTTTTCTGTTCTTCGTTAATTTATCAAACTTTAAAGCTTTGTAAGTATTTAAAAACAAATTAAATGTATATCTCCGCAACAGGGGATGAAGTAAACTTAGTCGAAAGCACTCAAATCCGAAGACGTTTAGGTTCAGTTCGCGAACTAAGACAAAGCTTAGTGCAACGAAAGCTTGAACTTTTACAAAGCGCGCGGATTTAGTTTTCAGAAGCTCAGAGACAACTGTGAAGGTTATGTACGAGTACGTTTATATACGGGCACATGTTGTTTATGTGGTAAAATAGCTGTCTGCGGGTCTGATATTGCGACAGCAACTGCGGCTTAGATACCGAAAGTAAAGTACTCACGCCGCGGTAGAGAGTTGGATGGGTGACCATTCTTCGTTAATTATGTGATTTTTAGTTTTGTATGAAAACGCATGTGCAATTTTACGTCAGTATACGGGTGTTTGGTGCTCTATAGATTTTTGCAGACTCCGTCGAGGTCATTGGCTAAGCTCTTTTAAATACGCAGTCGGTTCTAAAGCAAATAGGTACTTCGCGTCAACCAGTTGCTTGACACTTGATGAGTATTTAAATTCAATCAACTGTAAATTATTTTAACCACGAGTCCCTCCCTATATTGAGCGTTACAGTACATATCAACACAAAAATTGTACAAAACCGCTTACGAAATAATACAAAAAAAATACGAAATCAGATCGACCATTCTCTTCTTTCAATTACCTTTTACCAAAATTGTAAACAAGTTTTTATTATTATTAACTTGACAGTTGTCAATATTGTTCAATCACCGTTATGATTCCAATTTTCACTCCTTTGGTGGGTATGAAGAATCTGCAGGTCTCACTTCAACTAGCCTTTTCAACTCTGAACTTCCTTTCTTTGCCCAACTTACTCACTGCCACTGGATAGCTTCCTTATACGTGATACCTCACGCACCTTAAACTTTCTTACTCCCTTAGGATAGCTTTAAAAAAGGGCCCTACTACACACGCTATTTTTAGTATCGACGAGACTAAGCCGCTTTTTAGAAGACAAATGAAGTGACCACACGCTCCACACCGTACACTTGAAAACGCCAGACGCAGCAATTGAGTCGCTTTTCGGAAGCTCGGCACAGCAGCTGTATATACGATGCAATATCGTCTTCAAACGCAAGAAGTCTCAAATACAAGCAATTTTGATACTTCCATCGATCGCAGAGAGTTGCCAAAACGCGACGTAGTATCGGTACAGTCGCAAAATTGTAGGTTGCCGATGCTAAAAGTAGTAAGTATAATGTGGCCTTTAAACATCCCTCTGCATGGTTTAGCTTGCTAAATAAGATCTATAAAGGACCATTGAACCACCAGCGAGCAGCTTTACTTATTTACTTGTCATACAAGGGAAACCGGAATTTTAAAGGATTTTTTAAAATTAAAGTTCGTGAATACTTCTTCTCTCTCGCTAACAAGTAATGATAGTCATGAATTTGTGCAATTGACAAATTTATTTATCTTCTGAATTTATAGTTATGTAGATGTTTGTTTTTATATATATAATCAATATTATGTAAATCTAAGCTTCATATTATATATAGGTATATTTTAAATACACGATAATAATACAAATACTATATAAATTAAATATAATATATATTTAAAAGATACCGTAATGTCATTCTTAATGCTTAATTTATTGCTGTTTAAAATGATTTCTTTTTTTTCTCCCCTGTTACCTCACCCATATACTCGTACAAACTATCTGCATGAACCAAGGGTTGACTGGTAGAAAATGCCCGAGGAAAAGCTCTTTAGAGTTCCTGTTTGTTAGACAAGGGTTGTGGGTCTCTATGAATGTGTTGAAATATTAATTTTGGTACCACCGTTAGTCTTGGTTACCATAAAACAAGTGCATGCTATTGTCTTTGGGATTGGACAATGTATGATATTGTCTGATAATTATTTTTTGCTGGCTGTCCCGACAGACGTCATGTCTTAACGACGGCTATTTAATTATAATTATTATTTTTTTTTTTAAATTTTTTCTTTTATAAGAATCAAGTTAACGCGTGATGGCGTGATAAATTGTTATATCATCATCATCATTTCAGCCTGTTTCTGTCCACTGCTGAAAGTAGACCTCTCCAATCGATTTCCAGCGCGACTGGTCCATTGCCACCTGCATCCAACGAGACCTAGCAATTTTCACTAGGTCGTCGGTCTATCTGGTAACCTACCACTCGCAAGCCACTGCCTACTAGGTGGTACGTGATCTCCACTATTTTTTATATATTAGGATTTTTTTATGGAAGATATTTTTCAGTTAACGCTTAGTCTAATTTAAATAGGTTGTACCTTTTAATACAAATAGCAGTTACTGATAATACGAGAATTACCAAATGGTAAAAAAAATGGAGATCAAAGTAGTTATATACCCAAAATTTAATCTTATTCATATAATTACGTCAAAGCTGGTAATTTTAAGTCAAAATATATAACAGTTTCCAAATCATAAATTTAGTTTACACAGGATTAATACTCTTCAGTGAATGGGTTAAAGTTTGTTGTCGTCTAGAAACAGTTAAAATGGAGTTGGCGCCATTCACGCATAGCTGCAGAGGCAGTAAAATAATGGACCATTGATGAAGCCCAATATTGACCAGTATTTAATTACGAGCGCGAAGTCTGTGCCAAGAGCGTCGTTCCAAAGATCCACATTAAGATCGGCTCAGCCAGCGATAAGGCAATTGCTGGACATTAACATAACTCGCGCCATTGCACACTAGTGTTGTGACTTTATCGATACAACATGACCTTGAGTATTCGATAAAAGTTTCATGTTGGTCACAAATCATTAGAAAGAGATTATAAAGGGAAAATAATTTCACGTTATTGATTCATTTGTAATTTTGGCATATTATTTGAAAATATTATTTTATCATGAATTAAACATTTTTGTTTCATACGGAAAGTTGGTGAAGTAACCATTTTTAGCTTATATTCATTGTTTTCCTAATAATATTCATTGTTATTCTTAGTATTCGTCGATGGGAAAACGTAACTGATTTACTCTTAATTTGATATTCTTCTATTCATTTTTGTATGGAAATATTTAACCGTATTTTCAATTGTTTAAATTTATTAAGAATATCGATTTCATGGAAAGATTATTCTTAACAAGAAACCATTTTTTTTATATCAACACACTGACTATTTAAAATTTTGGGAACATTTCATAAAAGCGTTTTAAAGATAATTTGCATAAAAACATTTATTATTATTAATTTAATAACACTTCTTAAATTAAAATCATAGGCCTCGCAAACCACATTTGAGTGGTTGTCTGCGAGTGCGAAACTAAACAAAACAAAAACAAAACAGAACATTATTTAAGAATTATTAAGTAACATAAAATATATTATTATATAATATTATTTATAAAAGTTATTTTATATTTTTTCTTTAAAGTATCGTTTAAATTTATATTTAAATTCATTAGCTGATAGTCGCGCAATTTCGGGTGACAGCGCGTTAAGCAAGTATGGCAAGCGTTTGTCCAGTGTACGGTCTCCGTAGTAGTTGTGGACTCTGGGCACAACATAAAATCCTATTTTACGGCATTGATGCCTTGAAATTATTTGTGAATGTTGCCGACATCCCAAAATTGATAGGGAAACGGGTAATGAGGTAACGGATGATACGAGTTAAAATATCATAACATTTGTAGAAATGAAGCATAGAATACCCTACCTTTAGAGCTTACTTTAAATAGATTACCACGTGGGCTACAAAAGCTAGTGTTCGCTGTAACATCGATTGTTCAACCATAGGTACATTACAAACATAGTTAGTCCCTTCACTACGCTTCACCAGAATCTATGTAAATGGCTTGGGAAATTTTAGTTTAGGTTCAAGACTTAGCCCTAATCCTAATTAATGTACATCGTCTATAATTACTGCATTAGTTGGTAATATCTGATTAGAAATATATAATTCTCTCATTTACACTGTTTAATTGGAATTTGGTCACAAACTAAGAAAGAAAGCAATGTTTAATTAATAAATTACGCTTTTTTGTTACGTCTTTCTTCAGACAAGTTAAGCTGTTAGTCTCAACTGATAGCTAGGATATTTACAAGGGCCACGTAAAATTTTGTTTAATTTCTGTCTTAACGTAAACGATTGCATATGGACTATGCATCGACTTTCCGAATCGGAATATTTTTTTGACGTTGTCAGCTCCGTTTGGTAATTCGGAATTCTAATCAATGCTTAAACCAATTAATTATTTTCTAGAGGTTGATTCTCAGAACGATACTAATTTTAGTCCGGCACTATGGTCAAACTTTAAATAGTTTGTGGTAAAAAATACACAATTGTTATATCAGAAATACGTTCAACCATGATGCTACATCTAATGTCTACTGCTGACTATATTTTAATTATTTAATATTGCCAATTATATTTTATTTAATTGGTAATTTGTGAGTTGGTTTTTCCTTTTGTCCGTAAATAAGCGGCTAGTTACCATAAAAATGATTTTCGTTCTACTTGATCCCGACTAGATTTCATAGGTTTAGCAGCTGTTCGGAACCTGCTCACACTTTGCTCCGGGCCCAACAAGTGATTAATCCTTAGCCGGTGATCGCTGAAATATTGGTCCCATTATTTAAAAGAAGATGAGGTCCAAAACCAATGCCTTGATTCTACTTCACATGGTATGTACTTTTGGAGGCATGAGAAAAGAAAAGAAACATTACTCATTACATACCGGCTGTAATTGTAATAGGGTAGAGGACTGTACGAAACTATTAGGTATTACAATTAAAACTCGTTTTGTGATCGTACCCAGTAAATTGTTAGAAGAATAATTTCTACCCACTAACATAAAAACAAGGGAAAAGAAAGCTAAAACATATTAATGTATAAAACGATAGCCAAAAAGGCAGTCACTAACACCGGTCCTAATGATTACCATCTTCTTGCTTCTCCATCGTTCGTACGAATATGATTGTCATTTCAGATATTGGCTATGAGGCTCAGAGTAAATCACAGACTAATCCCAATGTAAGCAAAAACTCTTTAAACTCGTTCCACTACGAGATTGCATCTGAAGCATCCTCTAGCGGAATGCACAACGAAATTACGCGTTGCTCTGGACATGACCCAAACCAGCTGCAGCAAGCCATTAACTCGCTTATCCATTAATACGCTTGCTTCCGTTCAACTTCTACATTTTAGTATACCTACAAACCAGCAACTGATATTTACAGCCGTGTAGTCGATGATTCCGTAAATACTTCGCGGAGTTTCCTTTGCAATCACGGCGCTGAGAGAAATTGGTATTCGAGTTACACAAATTTCGTAATATTTGGACACAAAAGCAAAAGCAAATTGCTTGTAGGTCTTCTACCAAGAACGATACGAATTAACGATAGCTTTTGTTTTTGAAGATTAATCGAAAATTCTGGAATTAAAACGCGTATTTTAATTTTTGCATTAATTTTCCGAAATGAATTGATTACGTATTCGAAATGAGTCTATGAGAATTAAAAATCGTTATTCGCTATCGTATCCGAAATATTTCTTCTTTGGTAAGTAGGATCAGTTAGAATATTCAAAATAGTAAACATTTTACTTGCTTGAACTTAAAGAATTCATTAATAATCTCGATTAAACCATTTGGTGTGTAATAAAATAAAACATTATTAATTGATAAACTTAGCGTCGTTAACATAAATCTTAGAGTTACGATAACACAACTAAATCACCTATATCATTATTAAAACATTCAAAAGCGAACCTTATTATAAATTAATAAGATCTCAATAGTTTGAAGCATACAATATCTGAGGTAAATATGTCATTACACATATATTAGTAAAGCTATAGTTATTACGGTGCTTGTGAGTATATTTATTGCAAGAAGTAATTTTTGGAAAAGCTAAGTACATTCATATTTCCCACTTCCCGGTGGACTTATGACTAATCAGAAAAAAACGATGCATTTGACGACCTTCGTATCCAAGAGGAGAGCGGACCGAACTTTAGGGTTGCGCCATTTCTGAAGTCCCAGGTTCGATTCCCGGTCGGGCCAATATGGAAGATGAACTTTTTTATATTGTCTTCGTATTGGGTGTTTTGGTACTACCCTTTTATGACTTCTGTATCAAAAGTGGTTTAGCTACTTACCACAGAATTAGATCTGAGTATGTGTTGTTCAATATTTATATTATTTATAAGCTTAACTTTTTTAATTTACTGTAAATATAATCTTTCATCCCCAGGTGACTGTATGTTGTAGATATATGCTTAAAATATTGTAGAACACCTATGTTTTATATATTCAGTTACTAAATATGCCAATACGGTAGACTTTATTATTTGCTAACGTACTATATATCTTATTTATATACATATCCATTGTCAATGAAGTTTTGATATTCAATTAAATAAAAAGAAAATCTTAATTCAAATAATTTAACTATTGTTTTATATCCGAAGATAGACTGTGGGCAAATCAAATATAAAACCGAAATATATTTTATTAAAAACGAAAACTATATAGAAATTCGGCTAACTTATTCCTATGAATTTGGATAAAGATGCCAGATTAGAACCATTCCTTTGATCCAAAATTAATTGGATTAGAATTTCAATAGTAATATCTTTAGCGAGGCCGAAAATGCGTCGCGTCAGATCAAAGGAAAGTATTATTGCCTACTTCTAAAGAATACGACTAAGAGCCGACATTCATGACAAACGACGTTTGTATTGTCATGCCTACCGGAAAGTTTCACGGGATTACGACTAAAAGTATTCTTACTCAGGCGAAATTTTGATCCTATAAACGTGATTCAAATACGATCGATGACTAAAAGAGATTTAGGGCATAGAGGTTTAACGCTCGAAGTGGAGACGACTGTGAAGTACCTCCACTTTACAGAACGCCACAGCTAAGTAACAATAACTTCTGTGTTGTTGTGTTCCTGCGTGTGATTAAGATTTCTAGAGCTCCTGGGGAGTGCTGCAATAGGAACAAGGGTCAAGCCTTCAAGGTTAGAGCGACGAGTCCAGTAAAACTTTGTTATGCTGTACTTGTCACCCTTAAGCTAGGACCTCATTACCACCTGGTGACATGAGTACAATCTTGAATGATTATTGTACAATATATAAAAAAAATATATGATCAGAAATCAACGGCACGTTGAATTTATCGGTGAGTTACATTGTTGAAATATTGCTTATAAATTTGAAACCGATTTTGTAAACTGTTCAATAACAAAACCGCGTCTCTCTTTTATCTGGTTTACTTGTTAAGAGCTACCTAGACATAGATCGGGAGGCCTATAGCCAAAAAACGAAATATCTTGGATACAATAACGGCTGACAATTTTTTCTTCTTTTTCGTATACGATAAAAATATATCCATCCTCTTAAAACAAAAACAAAACATGGTTTCCGCAAATCAGAACCCACGTTTTAGCTTCCCAATTTTTGATAATTCTACAAAAACGAGACGCAACCTTTTATTCATTCGCTTCATTTTTGGTAGTAGGCCTACTCTTGTCATCAATTTATTCGTTTCCAATTAATATGGCAAATAATAGAGCATGGCGGTCCGTTTTTATGTAGATACCTACAAATTTTAGATTATTAAAACAGGGCTCAATCTAAGAAAATTCAGCGTCTGTGTGATTTCTATACTTGAAGTCCGCCCCAAATATATGACATTATTAAAAAGGGTTCTATGTAATCGAGCATCAAAACAATTCTAACGTATGTAACATATCCTAAATAATAGGTTGGCCACAAATTAAATAAGTGAGCCACTCGGGCTTGGGCGACTTGTGGCTCAGTCAGCCTTTTTGTCACCTAAATTAACTAAAATGTGTTGGTGAAATTATTTATCTATATAAAACTGTTCGCGTTAACCTTCATCAGGGCATAAGTCCAGATACAGTTACCATTACAATATTTAAAACTGTTCTCTGAATGTTCAATGAAATGAACTCAGTATGCAAAGACACACCATCTGCCTGGGGAAATACGAAGTCCTCATTAATTTCTGTTCGGAACTAGGATCTTTATAATTTCAAAGGCTAGAACATCTGGTAGGTTCATGGTGTTAAGGGCAAGCATATTAAGAGTTAAGCTGTGAATACGAACTCATTACGGAATCTCGAAGTATGAAAGTTTGAATGTGCAAAATTGCGATAAATGGAATATTGATGACTAATGTGGGTTCTAATACTAATGACGTACCTACTTTCCTATATATAAAAAAATGAATTTTACTATCTTACTTGGAAACTTTTGCAAGTTCCTCATATAAAACTTCTGAATAAAAAAAGAAGCGACCACAAATTAGCCTCTATCTTCACCTTATGTTAAGTGATGTTGAGGAAATCGCTTCTCTATATGTAAAGTAATGTACCTAGTCATATTATGCATTCAGGTGCATTTAGGTACATTTAGGTAATCATGCAACTTACAAACATTCGAATGATTAACATATAGTAAGTGAATAGGTTAAGTACCGTTGAAATTTGTTTTTATTATTATTATTGATTAAAATTCTTTGGTAATATTATATATCCTAATTCAGCACAATATTTGTTAATTACATTGTATTGATGATTTGTAAATTATAGCTTCATTTATCACTACAGAGTATAAAACAAAGTCGCTTTTTCTGTCCCTATATCTCTTTGTACGCTTAAATCTTTAAAACTACGCAACGGATTTTGATACGGTTTTTTAATAGATAGTGTGATTCAAGAGGAAGGTTTTTGTTTGCAATAAATAATAGGAAAGCCAATATTTCTAAGTATTTACATTACATCCGTGCCGTGCGAAGCCGGGGCGGGTCGCTAGTTAAAAATAAAATAGTGTTCAATATCGTACACCATTTATATTGTCAAATAAGTGCTTGAGCTAAAATTTACTTTGGGACTAGGTAAATAATGTAAAGTTTGATTTTTTTCCTTATTTTTAGAAACTAAGACAAGAAATGGAACAAAAAATATGAGAACAAAAACAAGGCAATGTTTCTTATACCGGTACTAATGTTTCTTATCGGGTAATTGTACAGTTTCTGCCTTTCATATTCGTGTCTCTCTAACCACCTGTGTATGAAGTTTACTTGAAAATATTGAGGCACGTCAGACGTCTATTTTGGTATGCAACGCGAAGAAGTTACTTGAAAAATTACAAAGTATGCGCAAAATTTCATTGAATAGAGCTAAAACGCAAGTTGAAGAAAAGTTGAAACAAAAGGAACTTTCGTGTATTGCCTTAATGATGCAATAAAACCTTGTATATTTTTGTGAATTCACACAGGATAATATCCAGGATTATAGCTAAAGCGTACAATTCATGTAAATCTCATTAAGATAAAGAAAGATTTTCGATAAAAACCTATATTAAGAATGATAAAATTGTGTGTTATGAAGTTATTAAAAAAATCGTTAAATTCAATCGTTAAATTTTATTAATAAAGTGGAGAAAAATTATTCGTTTTTCATTATCATTCTTACGCCTCATCCGAAAAATCATAATGCTAGAACGAGTTTTCGGTTTAGTTATATCATCAATTTGTTCTATTGGTCTGTCAGAGCAATGCAGTAATGCGCAAATAGGTAGGTTAAACAAAAAAAAACCTAGTCGACCTAAATGTTCGAGAAACCCTCCTGGGAATAAAATGCGAATGATATATTACACACACAGCTTCCGATGGAGATAAACCCACCAAACTACATTAAGCCTGCAAGATTTATTAGTGGCGAACTTTAAAAATCCTCATCGCAACGATAATAAAAGATATTATAAAAATCACGGGAAGTTTTAACGATGCCTCTAACGATCGAGTTGAACTCGGGGTCGGGTCGAACTAAATGGCAACCGTAAAATTAAAAGTCCCGCTTTAAACCCTCTATCTTTGTCGATTGATGACTTCGGTATCTCGGAGATTATCTGTCTTACCCTAGGCAAGTTGTAAAAACTTTGCCAACGTCCCGCTGAAAAGTGCTCGTCTAAAAATAGTTTTCAAATGCATTTTTTGCTTTCCACAGCACGCTACGATTGAGGCAACTTTGAAAGGATGAAGCGGGATTTATTCAAAGCATCGCTATTGCAAATTGAACCTTAAGCGTTTAATTATGGTAATGTTTTATTCGTAATCCACTTACACACTTGTGGACCAGGGTATAAGGTTGGTTTTGCCCAAAAATTGAACTTATAGAAAATTACGATCAAAAAGTTACTTAATTATGTTTTTTTTTATATTAGCGCATCCTTCTCCAGAGACTTATTAGAAACGAGATGAAATCGCTTGTCGACTTTTGACCTACTACATAAAAGCAGGTTTTCGAATTCAATGATTGTTTGCCTTTCAATTATATATTATAGTGCTATTAATCCACGGATTTTGAAATAATGTTAAATTACTGTTACATAATGTTTTCTTTACCCAAGCTGCAAAGAACATAAAGACCGTTCGTTTACACTTCAAGACGACAAAAAATTTATGTCTGACTGTGCCTTACCGTTGTTTTCTTAACATCTCGTACACGACGTTGAACGATATTAAGCACTTTTCGGCTTGATAACTTGGCCAATAATAATTTCATATACCATTAAATTGCCAAATTTTTTCGTCGCCCGCAGTCTTAAAGTTTTAAATTCAAAGCTCACATATTTTTTATTATTAAGCTGAAGCGAATTGCTAGATTAAACTTTCAAACCCACTTACTGTTAAATGAAATAATCTCCTACCCAACGTATCATTTAGTTTTTATTATTGTAATTGTTTCAAAATCTTTTGTAAAAAAGTAATGTTTTTAAAGACTTAAGGTGATAATACAAATATGGAGCGCTGTAAAGAGTGTTCAAGAAGAAGCGATTTGTTTGAACAATAGCGTTGGAGTTAATCAATTTATTTTGTAGCAGAATATGCAGTATAGACTTGATTTTTTTTTCTAAGTACGTAAAGTCACTCTAGAACTTAGTTGCCAATAAAGTAGCAGCGAATCCGTGAGCTCAGTGAACAATATCGAAATAGAAACATTTTTGACGCTTAAAAATGGCACCACGAAAAGTAAGACACGGCACAGTGGGCGCGTGCTGCTCTTCCAACTGATCTAACCGTAAGCTATCGTGGGCGACGAATTTTTCTGTTGTATAAACCTCTTAGCCTCCGGTAAGTGCCCTCTGCCGAATATTGTGTAGAACATACTTATCGCATATCCACAATTATTTCAAAATCTGATCATTCTTAGTTTTAGCTAGAACTACTTAGTACTATTGTACGAATTTAATAGCATTATGACTTGTAGACACACCACGTAAGACGTGGAGATTAGTACAAAGATTTCTTGTGGTCCTTACGACCGTCGTGCTAATAAAAGCCCTAAATCCATTCCGCTCCGGCAAATAGGTTAACCATAGGCTTTCCTCAAACAGCTGAGGAATTAGGCCTGGCCTGCTGTGGTTAGTTTAGTTAGATTACTTATTACGTTGTTCATCAACTATGTTGGTTGCGCGTAATGGTAAATGCTAGGGTTAGACGATCGTGCAAAACGTTTTTCCACTTCGGGGTATGGTTGGCAAAGAAAGCTATTATCAATTTCATTTCATGTATTTTTCTCATATACAATTCTTCGGGATGTGCGTTTGTCATCTAACTATTCTTAAATAACTGAACAATTTAGATGAAATTAAAATTTATACAAATTAACTTGACCAGAAATCGAATCCGAGACCTCAGAGACTGCGCCAAAACCTAGTTCGACCCACTTGCGTCTCATATGGAGGTCGTTGAACTCACGTGCTGTGCGTATAAAATGTAAGTACACGCTTACACGTAATTCCTGACAACTAGTACCGTTTCGTAGTATTTTATGGGTAGTGATCGTAGATCGTAGCAGGTACAACACTCGTAGCAGTTATTCGTAGTAAGCTCACCTTTTGTAGCAAATTCAACTTTTTGTCAGGCTTTGACGTTCATGTTGCAATTTTTAGGTAAACTTATTTAAATATTTTTTTTTAAACTCCTTGTCGCTGTCTCTTTGGATCTATCTATCATGTATCATAGTGCCTTATTTGGTTGATGTTTGGATGATCTATTGTTTAAATACTGGGTATGATCTTGAGACTGGGATTACCGGGTTTTCCATGGTAGCTTGGGTAAGATGATACCAGTCTGCATCTCGCATGCGTAGTGAGTACTCACTACACCGGACCTCATTGTTTCATGGTGATAATATCATTGTTGATGGCCTAAGGCTTGCAGCTGCATTGGCACTTTGAATAGGATGATAATAAGAAAAATGTAAGATTTTTAAGTATTTTCAGTAAGATATATGTTCATGCACGCATGTGCATAAAGATTGCTAGTCATCTAGCAGCCATTCTTTTAATTATATTTTGCCATTATTTTCAATCCATGAATTTTTGTCCACGCAAGTTGTAATTTTTATGTTATTTTAATTTAGAATATTAAGAGACCTAAGATATTTGAGCTTCTAATTCGCCATCCAGCTCTCCTGCAAGCGCACAGCACATTCTATGAACGTATTTTTTTTTTAATATATTCTGAAAAAGTGTAGTGTTTTTACAAAAATCAACCATTTTTCTGAATTTAAAAAATCGACCATAAAATTTGTAAGATGAAGTTTCAAAACTAAATCTGTATTAAATTTGAATGAAGACTCAATTAATTGTTTCCTTAAATTCAGCTTTCAACTTAACCCAGTGCCTTAATTTGTCAACTGTACTTTAGTTCGTCCTCTGCGTGCGGAGCGACCGGCTGAGATCTGTGATCTAATCAATTAATTTGTTAGGGAGTGCGCAAGAACTTTATGGGGCCCTTGTAATCTCTACGGTTTTTTAGTTCAATGAGTTGACAAAGAATGCTATTTGGTATCATAAATATGTGTTTTGCGTTTAGGTCTGACAATTTGAATAAAGATCTTTTTAGAATTGGTAAAACTTTAAGTCGTCAAAAATTTTATTATGGTAAGTATAGATTTGACATTATATTAATTTACTGGACGATAACACCAATTCAACAAGTCTTAAACTATGAGTACACGGCGATAAAATACTTCAAAAAATAAAATGAACACTAATGATCCAGACAACAAATCTAAAATTATGTTTTTTCCTGGTACTATACTGGACCTGACCAAGAGTTGAACTCCAAACCTTTCACACTTCAGGCGTTTGCTTTATCCACTCCGCCATCAAATTGCCTTGTCATTTTTAGGGGGGAAATGCATTGGTACACTGTACCACTACCTTGGGGAACTTAAGAGAGCTGTGACTATAAACTTAAGCTCTCTGCACCTCTCATCGCCTAGTGACTGCCCCATGAGATATTATATGTAATATACACCACTACTTTTTAATTAGTACAAAGAATTAAATGGTGTGCTCGGTATCAACTACTGATCATATTTGCGTAGTCATAATTTTAAATATGTGAAAACAGCAAAGTTAATAGCGTTTGTTTTAATCCCAAAATTTCGCCTTTTTTATGCACGTAGTTTATGACGTAGTTGTCAATCCATTCAAAGACGTATCAATGAAAGACCACTCGCTCTCGCGACCGCGTGCTCTCTCGCTCGCACTTGCTATGAACGAAACTAGACAACAGCTGTTATCATAATTTACCTATGTGAAACTTTAAAGTTGTGTCATTCAAAATAAGGTAAAAAATAAAATAACAATGCAACCTAAAGAATTTAGATAAATTATGATATTCTAACGTTTCCTTCATACTTAAACCGGGTTTAGGACCGGCAAAATTACTTTTTAACTTGAGTTGACCACAAACAAGCAGCAAAAATACTTAAAAAAATCAAGTCAAATTCTACCAAAAAGTAATTTTGGCGTATTTAAAAAGGTAGAATCAGCTGCTATTTACATTAATTTACATACTTATTTACAAAACTTACCTAAATACTTACAGATATTTTAATTGTTGTGTCAAATATCCTCCTTCATTAACAAGGCAAACACGAGCACGTTTTATTAAATTGTGTGAAAACTGTTTAAGTCCAGTCTCTCAGGGGGCGGTGTGTTGGTAAATGAGTTCTAGACACGGTTTGAGTAGAAAACAGGTAGGTATAATAAAGTAAAAGCACAACAGAAAACTAGGTATAAACAAACAATAACCAATTAAACTCCTGGACGAAGAGCGCACGCGTCGCGGCCATTATGGCCTTTGATAGGCCGTCCATACGGTTCAAACTCGCAGAGCGCTAGCACCCGCTCTCGGGAAGATGGCCGGAGTCGACGGCGCGCGCACGAGTAGGCCCACTAAATTCAAATCTTACTCGTTCCGTTGCAGATCCGGGTGTTAAAAAAGGATTGCGTTACAATTGTTATTTAACGAGAGAAGTATTGGCCTCTGTTGCTTTACTTGTACGTACGGTACGGTCCAATTCACAATTTTCCAGGCACAGTACTGGCCAATAACAAGCAGCGTCATTCGTGCTTCGCCGGGGATCTTCTGCAAAGTACGCCAGAACATCGTCGTACAAGTTTTGTGAATATGCTGGTCTTTCTCGTCCTTGGCTATGGGATGGCACGTGGAATGAACCATGGTCGAGTAACCGCTGGTAAACACTTAGCACAGGTCGAACATTTGGCAGTCAAACGTTTGGGTAGTGTTCTCCATACAAACGCACCGCGGCACTCGCGTTTTCTCCAGACAAAAAATACGCACGTAACATGGCCACATACTCCCGAGTGAGTATTGGTATGCCATCGCGAAGTTACCACCGCACTAGTCGCACCGAAATGAAAGGCAAAAAAAAAACGCGGCAGACGTGCGCACAGACCCGGAAGTAAAATGGCACTGTTTGTTTACACTTGACACTAGCGCGGGCGCCGGGAAAGGGGGCGGAATTTATCAATGAAGTATCGAGGCGGTCGTATACACAAATCAATGCGCTACGCATAGTGCGAGTAACTCGTTGATTCAAAGGAGTGTTTACCAATTATTGCATATTTTAATAGATAATTTTGCGATTTCATTTTTTTGTTTTTGAACTACACAAATATGATCAGTAGGTGATAAACAGCACCCCAAATTTTTTTTTGTACTAATTAAAAAGTAGTGGTGTATAATGGCCACGGCAAAGCACCTCATACCCCCTGACCTTGATGAGTAGGATGTTATTGGGAAGTCTGCCCCACCAGTCGTTCGGTCGAACAGCGCTGTTCGACCTCACTCCTGATGGAGCAGAACTTCCCAATAACATCCTCAAGAAATTCGGGTTACAAAAATGAAAACTGGAGACTTACCAAAGTCTGTTATTTCACGTTTACGGTACACGCACGGACCTTGTTAAATGCATTATACCAAATGGCAACACGAGGGCGATAATGATGACAAAAATATATAGCTTTTTATACAAGAGAAAAGGTCTTAAATTTAAGCTTACCATAAATACAGAGATTACTCAAAAAAACCTCATTCCCATATCACCGTTCACTTGTAGCATTATGAAATTTGTTAAGCAACCTAATTCACTAAAGTTGGAAAATGTTTGTTTTACCACTAAAAATAGTAATCATCGTCATGGTAAACTACTTCCTAACACCATCCGTTGCATAATTTGTGGTCCGTCAAATTGTGGTAAAACCAATTTAGTAATTGGGCTTCTTTTACATGAAAATGGACTGAACTATCGGAATGTGTATTTATACTCAAAGACATCGGAACAACCTAAATATGTATTTCTGGAAAATGTGTTGAAACTAGTACCTAGAATAATATTTAAAAAATTTCGGGACAATGATCAAGTATTGAGTCCACAAAAGGCTAAACCGAATTCCATTATCATCTTTGATGACGTTGCTTGTGAAAACCAAAACAATATACGTAACTATTTTGCAATGGGAAGACATAAAAACATAGACTGTTTCTATTTAAATCAGACATACAGTAAAATTCCCAAACAGCTTGTACGTGATAATGCTAACTTATTGATACTCTTTAAGCAGGATGACATTAATTTGCGTCATATTTATGATGAGCATGTTAATACAGATATGACTTGGATAGATTTTCGAGATATGTGTGCAACAATCTGGAGTGAGCCTTATAGTTATGTGGTAATAAATAAAGATTGCGAAAAGAATAAAGGTGGCTATAGAAAAAAATTTGATACTTTCGTAACGTTTAATTAACAATATAAATACTGCAATTGTTATTAGAAAATCATTTGTATTTTGAGAACTGAAGACCAAATACGTTAATCAATTTTACTTAAAATGGAAGCAACAATAAAACGCAAAATAGTAAATGCTGCTGAAGCAGTAAAAAGAAAAGTAAGAAAAATGCGTGACATAGAAATACATAATGATAAAGTTCTTAAAACAGTTTTCAAACCAGTAACGGACCCTCTGTATGAATTAGTGGATAAAAGTAAGGCTAATGATAACCATGTCAATATGTCACCTAACTGGTGTTTAAAAGAAAAAGAAAACGGATTTGAAACAATGAATAATATCAATTTGGATAAAACACTTGTAAAAAACAAGTCCAAAATTGAACACGTAGATAAATCTTATGATGATAACGATTCGGAAGATTTTGAAAATAATGAATATGAAACTGATTTCAACGATGATGATAGAGATGATCATGATAGAGATGATGATGATGACTCAGAAAGTTCAAAGGAAAATAATTCTAGCTTTATCTCATTTAAATCCGTGGACTCAACCCCAAGCAACCCTAATGAATCCACTTGGTCATTATCTTCCAACGTCATACAAGATGTTCCTTATGGTCTAAGAAATTCACGAGGAAAGTTGATGATGGGGTCAGCTCGTGTTATTCTTAAAGATAATCATATAACGATTTGCAGACAAACATATGAACGAACGAAAGGTCTTGATGAATTGCTAACAAAAAAGTCACCTGATTTAAATCTAGTCAATCATGATGACTTGCGGAACTACAAATTGATACTCTTGGATACAAACGTACATCGACGAGATTATGATCCTAAAAAACCAATAAAGAGTAATAAGGGCCAAAAATATTTAAATGTAATAAAACCACTATTTAAATTACGTAAAAACTCTGATACTAGTTTACCACGGGGAAAGGGACTTGAATTTATAAAAAAGCTGAATAATGGTGTAGACCTTGTCTATTGGAATGATCCTAATGAACTAGTAGAAAGGTTAAAGCTGTTACTGGCTTCAAAGGATGCTGGCAATACTGGTTTAGATAATGAAATTATTTCTATTGTAGAAGAGCTTCGTGAAGATGGATATATAAACAAATAAAAACGGATAACTTATGTTACTTCTTTTATTACTTCATTAACCTTACACACCGAACTACTAAAATGAATATAGATAAATTTGGACACCACGTTCACAAACGTATTCGTTTGTCTGAAATATTTGATTTCACTGAAAAAACTCTTCAAAAAACGGATGATGGTGATTTTGATTTACAATTACATAGATTGAAAGGTGTTCAATTCCCTAAAGAAGCAAGTGATGCAGTCAATAAGGAATATGTTGATAAAATAACGAAAAAATACTATACTAAGACAGAAGTTCAAGATATATGTAAAGATATAAAAACCGAGATAACAAAATTTCTTGATCACTTTAAAAAAGACTACTACACAAAATTGGAGATAAATAAGCTCATGTCAAATAAATCCATTCAGCATGATAAAACAGCAAGTGGTAAATGAAATTCATAGAGAGGCGCGTAAAAAGTTTATCCGCAGGAGTGTATTTTTAAAAGGTATTGATGACTTATGGCAGGCTGATTTGATTGACTTCAAATCCCTACAAAAGTATAATAAGGGATATAAGTATATCGAGGGTTCCCTGGTCAAACCCGATAAGTGCCAGAAACATACTTCTGAGATAATCGATGTTAAAGGTTTGTAAACAGTAAAAGTGCATTTTAATAAGTAAATGTCCACAATTTTGGGTTTTATTAGTAATGATATTTCATAAAGATTTAGTTTTCATATTTGTTTTACTTCTAATGCTTTCAGTTTTGCTGTAAACATTTTTTTTTTGGTAAAGGGTGCCGACTTATTGGGTTTTACCTGAGAGAAAAAAACGATTTAATGACTTAAGTTTTTATTAATTCCAAGCAAAAAACAATTTTAATTATGTTTGCATTAGGTTATTACTTACTTGTATACTATTTTTATATACTTATTTATTGTTTAAATTTTGAGGATAATTTTCATTTAATGTTCTATCCAGCTATGATTCTCTTCGGGAATGATTTGTTTCGTGTACATAGTTTTCGACCAATTAGACCCATCAAACTACCGCTTTATTGATCTTCTAGCGTATATGACGCATCTCAGGGGGGAGACATTTGCCGAGGCATTTGATCGGATCTGGCACAAAGCTCTTTTTTCCAAGCTTACGGCATATGGACTACCCACACGGCTTTGTGACTGGATTTCCGGCTTTCTGCGTGACGTAGAATTCACATCGCGTCTGACTGATGCTTATCGCAGTTTATGCGTATTTATCGCCCGCCCTCTTCCTTCTTCATATAAATGATATGCCACTGCTTGGAAACATACATTGCTATGCTGATCACAGTACGGTTAATGGAAGAAACCTTGGTTGGCCTTCAGCTGGCAACGCAGTAATGGAGGAGGTACGGGAGAATTTTGTCGTTGAACTGGATTGGGTGTGGAGCCTCATGAGCCAATGGGGTTCAAATAACCAGGTCCAATTCAACGCTGAGAAAACCCAAGAGTGCGCATTTTTGACAAAAACATCCCATTTCCTTCTGCTCTCCATTCATCAGGACGCTCCCCTCTGCCTGCAAACAGTTTAATAAGTAAGTAAGCCTGCTTGGCATGGATATCCGCTGCAACCTTAATCAAGATCAGTACATCGAGAGTTTCATCTCATTAGCATCCAAAAAACAGAATAGAGTGCTTTGTTTTCTCACGCCGGACCGGCTTTGTCTTTTATACAAGACTCAAGTCAAGTCCTGTCTGGACTACTGCTTGTATCGCTGGGACGGTTCCGCCAAATACCTTATGGATGGTCTTAATTGGTAACAGCAAAGGGCTGTGCGCATTAATCAATGTTCAAGAGGTTACTGAGAACCTTGATCCTCTTCAACTTCGTAGAGACATTGGTTTATTGACTGTCTTTTATCGTTTTTATCTCGGTGAGTGTTCCGAGGAACTGTTTTCTCATATCCCACCTTCCCTTTTCCTTTACAAAACTACAAGAGCCAGCCAACGATGTTATCGCTTCACCGTGGAAAATATTCCATCACGAGCTCATGTGTTTCCTCCGTCTAATGAACTCCTTCAAAAGGTGCGTGAAGAAGCATCATGCAGGCCAGTATGGCGATGCTAACGGATAGGATATTACGAAATCAAATCCGTTGTTATCGTGATGTGGGTTCCTCTCTTGCTTACCATTAGGTTGGAAGGAGACAATATACCACGTTTTTATATAAAAAAATATTGACATCTGAATCTTGGAAACAAAGGTAAAGTTACCAATAAACATCATATTATATGTTTATATATAACATGATTTAAAAAAATACATGTGTCTTGTCGCCAAAAAAAAATATGCTTGACGATACTATTCATCTGCGTGGCAATATCTTTTTATGACTTTTCAAGTTCTGATGAGTAATTTGTATTTGCTCCAAAGATAATCTTGCGAGGAGAAAGCAGAACAATATTCAACGAATATAGGTACAGTAAAATTTACCAAATTCCAATTAAAAACGTATTTAGAGCTTTGTAATAGATCACGCCGCCAAAAAGCACAAGGTCATGGCACGTGAGAAAAATAACCCTCTGATCTTGCTGAATAAATAAAAAAAATTGTATAATGGTATCAATAAATACTTTCAAAAAATATTAGATTTAAATTTTAACCATGCAAACAATAGTACCATTGATATGAATCTGCACATAAATGCTGCTATTTTTATTTTCTAAGCATAGGGTAGGAAAACCGGAAATAGCATCCTCTTATCCATACGTAAAAAGTGTAAAATCATTTCAAAACCTTGTAATCATAAGTACGTAAAAGAAAAATAAAAAGTAAGACGTGAAACCCAATAACTATCCTTCCATTAAAAATATTTCTATGTACGTAAATATTGTAACCTAAATTGGTTAGAGGTAAAACCCAACAAGTTCCCTATTCCGGAGTCTAGATGATGCTATTACGTTTAAATAAACTGAAAGTATAATTATTTTGTCAAAATTACGTGCAATGCAATCAAACGAAGGTCGACGCTCGCGATCTTGTCGCCATCTGTCTAATGTTATGTCTACTGTCATATCTACTTATTGGGTTCTTCCCCAAATAAAATTACAGTCCAATGTTGATATCTTCTCGTGCGAGTATCCGATAAGTATGCTTTTCATATGTCATTTCTAATATTTGCTTGAAGTAAAACACTATAAGTAGTAGTTAATGGGTTTTAGCTTAATGATAAAACTTGTTTGCATACTTAATATTATAATAGTAAAACCCAACAAAATGTGTAGATGGATTTTAATTTTAAGTAAAACCTCGTTAATTCAAAATTTCCCTGGTATGAAAACCCAATAAGTGCAAATAACTTGTCTTACCTTAAGTCACTTAGTTTAATTTCCTGAAATATATTTGTCCTAAAACCCAATAAATATACATTATTGGGTTCTTTATCTAATTAAATTTAAAAAAGTTTCCTTTAAATATACTTATATTGTTTATGTATTGGTCAAAAAGAAAAAAGTAGCACTTATTGGGTTCTTAGTGAAGCGTATCTTTGTGATAAATTGAAACTCGACTTATTGGAATATACCATTAGAAAGAGCAAAAAAAGTGCATCTTAACTGCATTTATAACTTAAATTCTCAATTTTTGTCACTTATCGGGTTTGACCAGGGAACCCTCGATATATTTGTAATAATTGACTGTTTTTCAAAATATGCTTGGACAATTCCTGCAAAAACAAAGAGTAAAAATTAAATATCAAAGGCTTTTCGGAATATTTTAAATACAACTCTTCGCTGTCCAGTAAATTTACAAACAGATAAAGGAACTGAATTTTATAATGAACAGTTTGCAAAAATAATAAAAACTTTCAAAATCAATCATTATTCTACGTATTCAGTTAAAAAAGCATCTATTGTCGAAAGGTTGATAAAGACTTTAAAGACAAAATTGTACAAATATTTTAATTTAAATGGCACTTACAAGTGGATTGGTTCACCTCTAAATTTTGTTGTGACTTCATATAATAATAGTGTTCACAGTACTACAAAATATAAACCAGTCAGTGTTAATAAGTCTAACGAAGTTGAAGTAAAATATAATATAAATAAATCACAACCAAAATTATCATCAACTAGGAAAGCTAAATTCAATGTCGGTGATTTTGTACGTTTAAGTAAATATAAAACTGTTTTTGAAAAAGGTTACACTCCTAACTGGACAACTGAATTATTTAAGATTAAAAGTATACATTTCACTAAGCCCATTACGTATAACATTGAAGACTTAAGAAAACAACCTATACTAGGATCGTTTTATGAACAAGAACTTCAGAAAACCCAATTTCCAGATGTTTACTTAATTGAAAAAGTTCTACGTAAAAAAGGGAATAAATTGTTTGTGAAATGGTTGGGATTACAAAACGAAGCTAATAGTTGGATCGATAAAAATGATTTAATTATAAATTAGTACTCATTTTATATTTGATCATGCAAGGAGAAGGACTCCTTAACAGCTGTATTAATAGCCTGCCATTTGAACTTCATTTACCTGGCTATAATTATTGTGGTCCTGGAACTAAGTTACAAAAGCGACTATTAAGAGGTGACAAGGGTGTCAACAAGTTAGATGAAGCTTGCATGCAGCACGATATAGCTTATACAAACCTTGATTTAGAAAAAAGACATCAAGCCGATTTAGAATTATTAAATATGGCGAAACAGAGACTAAAATCACAGGATGCAGGAAAAGGAGAAAAACTTGCCGCTTGGTTAGTTAGTAAAGCTATGAAAACGAAAATAAGTACTGGTGCAGGGGTGAAAAATTTTAAATCTACAATATCAAAAATACGATCACATATCAATAAATTAAAACCAAAAAACACCAGTCATGCAATCAAATTAGCATATGCGGTTGCAAAAAAATTATTTGCTAATAAGAAAAACGTACGCTTACCTCGAATTATACCACTACCAAAATCAGGGGGTATATTACCATTACTACCAATTTTTGCGGGATTGTCGGCTTTAGGAGCATTAGCTGGGGGAGCTGCTGGTATAGCCAAAACAGTGAATGACTACAAAACTAGTCAACAGAACCTTCGGGAATCTGAGCGACATAACAAAACTATGGAATCTATCGCTTTAGGAAAAGGATTGTACGTCAAACCGTATAAAAAAGGTAGTGGATTATATATCAATAAAGTTTCAAAAAACTAATTAAAAGGTTACCCAAACGGGCTCTTACTAATATAGATATTTTAAAGTTTTCAACGAATATACCATTCTTTCGAGGTGTTTTTATGAAAAATCAAATGCCTAAAAAAGCAAGAAGTATGGAATGTGGGATAGTGAATTTAGATAATTCAGATAAATCGGGAAGCCATTGGGTAGCCTATGTTAAGTTAAATAAATATTGTGAATATTTTGATAGTTTTGGTGATTTAAAACCACCTTTGGAATTAGTAAAATATTTAAAAAATAAAAACATTTTTTATAATTATAATAGGTACCAAAATTTTAATACAGTCAATTGTGGTCATTTGTGTTTAAAATACCTTATGCATTTTTGGAATAGATATATAAAATAAGTAATTTTGTTTTAATTCTAATCATTACCAAAATGTCATTCACACTGTCAGTAACGGGTAATACATCCATCTTGTCAACGAACTATTTACCAACCTTACAACTAGAGGGTGATTATGAGTGTGCCCTTTTATGTTTGTCTACGTTTAACTCCATACCAAACATTGATAAAAAAAATAATAAATTTTACTATGGACATAATGAGGTCATAGAAATACCTGAAGGAACTTATGAGTTTCAAGATATAAGTGATTATTTACAAAGAAGAATACAAAATGCTAGTCTTCAATTGAAGTGCAATAACAATACACTAACGACCTCTATATTTTGTACAAAGCAAATAAACTTCGAAAAAGAAGATTCTATAGGGAGATTGTTAGGATTTAATGCTCAAACCCTCAAAGCCAATATATTGCATGAATCACAACTTCCGATCAACATTTTATCAACAACAGTGATACGGGTAGAATGTGATATAGTAAGTGGATCATATATTAATGGGAAATTGAGTCATATAATTCATGAATTTGCTCCAAACGTGCCGCCGGGTTATAGAGTCATAGAGGTACCAAAAAATATAATTTACTTTCCTGTAAATCAGCATAACATTAGCTGTATAAATATAAGAATATTGGATATAAATAATAATCTCATTAATTTACGTGGTGAAGAAATTCAATTATATCTCCACCTAAGAAGAAAATGATTGATTACAATAAAACTGAGAGACCGTCTGCTGAAAAAGTCAGTAGTAAAAAACCTATCAACAAAGTAACAACTAAAACCAAGAGGCAGTTGACAAAGAAAAATAAACAGTTTTTGAAGTTGATTGGATTACTAAAATGAATATTCTAGATATAACAAGCACACCCGTCTTCGATAACACCATTGATGGTATCGAGTTTCATTCTTACAAACCTTTTGTAACAAGTTTTAATAGGAATGATGAAATTCGCATACCTATTAACCAACAAGACCTATACATTTTACCATCAGCTAGCACTTTATATCTTGAGGGTAGTGTAAATGTTTTGAAAAACCAATCAACAGAAAAAGTATCTAGTGTTAACTTTACAAATAATCCATTGCTCTATCTGTTTCAAGATATCCGTTATGAATTAAACGGAGTTGAAATTGATAAAGTAAAAAATGCAGGAATAACGACTACTATGAAATCTCTGATTTCAATGAACGAAAGTGAATCAAGAATGTCGAAAGTTTGGGGTTGGGATATTAATGGAACAAAAAATGAGAACAGCGGAAATTTTTCGGTTTCTATTCCTTTAAACAATGTTCTTGGTTTCGCTGAAGACTATAAAAAAGTTGTAATGAACTGTAAACATGAGCTTATACTATTGCGGAGTAATACAAATTTAAACGCTTTAAAACTTAACACGGGTGAAATAGTCGATGGAATAGATATACAGAAAATTATTTGGCGTGTTCCTCATGTAAAAGTATCTGATCGAGAAAAAGTAAACTTGCTTAAACTCTTGGAAAGAGATCGTTCGATTCAAATGGTGTTCCGGAATTGGGATTTATACGAATATCCCTTGCTACCCAAAACAACAAAGCACACGTGGTCTATCAAAGCATCTTCGCAAATCGAAAAACCTAGATTTGTTATTATAGGTCTACAAACAAACAGAAAAAATATTGCAAGCAATGATATGAGTCGATTCGATCATTGTCAGCTACGTGATGTTAAAGTTTACTTGAACTCAACTTACTATCCATATGAAAGTTTAAATGTAAATTTTGCTGACAACAAATTTGCATTATTATATGAACAATATGCTAGATTTCAACAGTCTTATTACGGTCGTCGGACTGAGCTGTTGCTTAGCGCGAAAGAGTTTAAAGAAATAGCTCCGCTTTTTGTTATTGATTGCTCTAGACAAAGTGATAACTTGAAGTCTGGACCTGTAGTCAACATTCGTGTCGAGTTTGAATGTGATCAGGAAATACCCGATTTGACGTCGGCTTATTGTTTAATACTCAACGATTGTATTGTGGAATACAAGCCCTTGTCGAACATTGTGAGAAAAATATCATGAATCCAGACACTATTGTTGTAGACGTTCAAGGGTTTAAAGATATAAAGAATAATTTTATAATAAAAGAGCTAGCAATAGCTTCTGAAGGATATACCCAAACATTTCTAATCAAACCTCCGTACTCCTTTACCAAATTATCGAACGAAGAAAAAAAACGAGTAAGATGGCTAGAATCAAATCGAGGAATTTATTGGAGTGAAGGTTATGTTGATTATCGTGAATTTAAGCGAATTATAATTCCGTATTTAATTAATAGAAAAATTATAATTAAAGGAAATGAAAAAGTGAAGTGGATAAAAGAATTATGTGAATTATGTGATCCTATAGATGTAGGAGAAAAGGGGTGTAGTAATTTGAAGTTACTTTGTAAAAAATATTGTTCGGCAAATAAATTTAATTGTATTCACCATACCAGAGAATGTGCTTTAAAAAATGTGATTTGTATTAAGAAATGGTATGTGGAAAATCTGTAAGCAACAAATTTGAAATGTGAAAAATAATTAACTACCTAACTAATAAAAGATATATATTTTTAACTTTTTGTTTTAATTACTATGTTAGTGAAATGAAACGCCTAATATTTTAAAAATATTTATTTTTCCCATACTTACTATATACACACACACACACACACACACACAAATTAATTATAAAATAATTAAAACTAAAACAAAAACTAAATATTACCTACAATTAATTAGAATCTACAATTTAAAATAATACCATTATTATTTACAAACTATCACTACACAATTTTTTTGATATTTTACTAATTAAACTTTCCGTATGGTCCATAATTTCATCTAAAGTGTCTTTAACAACGTATTGCGCACTTATCACCACATTTTCTTCTGTCTCTTGATCTCCGTCCAAGTCCAGAACTTTGATCTGGATCACTCGATAGCCCTTCCGACGATCTTTTGTCTGAACGTACGACTGATCCAGAGTCTTCCTGGAGTGGCGTGACTCCCGCTTTCGCTTTGTGCGCTGCTCCCTCTGTTCGATGACTGAGTTCGGCGGCGTTTGGGGTTGGCGCGTGCGGCTGAACTCCGGAAACCGCTCGCTGAACCCATACAGAGGATCCTGCGCATATTGCGAAAGCGGGAAGTCAGGAGTGTCTTCCAGCACCACGACCTCGGACGGAGAATTGTTGTAGAAGTTCATTATCTGTAGGCAAAAAGATGACATGATAACTAAAATTATTTTTATAAACCACCTACTAGGTACTACTTTTAACGTTAAGTTTGGAAAATGTAAGGATTTACGGATAAGACATAAGATCAAAAACTACTAAATGAAAATAGATGAAATTTGGTAATAGACAGATGAAAGACTAGAATAATTTTAAAAATTAAACAATCATTTATAAATAACACAAAGTTACAGCAAGCGATAAATAAAGGGGAGTAGAAATTAAGTTTAAAAAAATAATAATAGACACTTACTGCGTTTACGTTGGTGAGAAGTGCGGCGACAAACGAATGTGGTGAGAGCTCGATTGCAAATGAAGGAATGTTTAGTTTTGACTTGTTTTGCATACTTTACTTCGTCAGCTGAAATAGTAGCCGTCGGCACACCTTGTAATAAAAACGCTGAAGTCTCAATTTAAAGTTATCATCAATTGATTGCGAAACATAAATGTGCACATGGCTGACCTATATAGGTACCTACAACGTCGAGCGTGGGAACACGTGTAGATAGCTATTTCCTTTTGAAAGGTGATATCTGCCTAGGTGTCTATTTGCGTAAAATATTCGAGAAATATTACAATAACATCTTTTGGTTTCTAAGGCGAAATTTAAAATAGGTAGGTACATCAAGAACATTAAGTAAGTTATTGAAGATGAAATAAATGAAAGCCTGTATTTTATACATAAAATTATATTAAATTTATTTTACTACTTACATTAATTCACATATTCATTGTGTTAATACTTAAAAATTTTAAACTATGTTAGTGGGTCTGACATTATAGATGGATAGTTAGATACACTCTGTTGCACAGGAAAAATACAGAAACTGGTTTTACAGACACATTATAGTACAAGTTAAACGGTCTTATTGCTAGAAAGCAATGTCTTTAGACAACCTTTAGGTAGAATATTTTATAAAAATTCAAAAATAAACTAAATTAGAAACTAGGTAACTGTTTAACAACTTAGAATTCTTTAATTTAAAAAATAGAGAAGTTACCCCACGCTTTAGTACTTATATTATCAGAGCAAATAAGACGTTTGTCATCATTACTAGAGAGCGCGACTTTGTTTACACTTTGTGTAAAAATTTGATGTTTGATTGATTTAAAGACTATGTTCTTTTTGGTTATAATATCTTTATTGAACAAAACATTTTCATAGTGCCTAATTTTAAATTTGCGAACTACGCTTGCCTTTACTCCTTTAGCTTTTTTAGTTACTTTGTTTTCTGATTTAATGCAATACATTTTGGATCTCAATCCAACAAAATCAGTTATAATTTTTCCTCCCATCTCATCTTTAAATAATCCAGGTATTTTTTTGTTAAGTTTAGGAATGCTATATTCATTATTTGTTTCGTAATTGCTGCTATCAAAATATTGTAAAAACTGTTCTTTTAAGTCGTGATAGAAATCATTAGTATTAATTAAATAAACAAGCGAATCCGTATCTGTGTAACATAGCTGTACATTGTCATTATAGAAAGGTTTGACGATGTTATAGTGGAAATCGTACATATGACACTTAGATAACTCTAAAACTGAAAAACCTATGTAAATTGGCTTATCCAAAACTATTTGACTAGGTCTCATTTGTATTGCTACTAGATTATTAGTAAAAATCGCAGAACTATGAAAGTAAGGGCTAGCTATTAATTTCGAAGCTTGCTTTGATTTTTTTGTTGTATTAGTTTCATCTTCCCATTGGTTAACTAAATGCACATCTACCCGTTTTTCAGTGTTCTCCAATGTTTTACCAAATACACTGTTGTTTAAAAGCTTAAAAAAGTCTTGCTCGAAAGTACTCTTTGCCTTTTGTCGTAATTGTGTGTTAAGTTCAATGTAACGTTTCATATATCGACTTTGTCTAAATGTAATAACCCTATGAATTTTACGTAATATTAATCCATGTTGCATACATGTTTTCAAATGAACGTAATGAATCACATAGTTGTATTTATTATATAAATTAGGAATTAGCTTTTTGGTATTACCCCCGGGGGGAATACATTTTTCGGGACAAAATGGTAAGTCGTTGTGTTTGTCATGTAAACTATGAGGATACAAAAGGTCTACTTCAAGTATGTAGCCCCACTCAGCATCCTCATCGACACTTTCTATGTCTAACAGAGCAATTTCATTCTGATCTAAAAATCGAAAATTTGAAAAAGGTAATTGTTGACACATGCTGTATCCGTACAGATTATTACAGTCCAAATAAACTATGTATGAGTCAGATTTCGTTTTATCATATTCCTCCATATATTTATGGTTCGCTTTAGCATATCTATGCGAACACATGCACACACCGCCCCTGATCCCATCCTGAATCATTCGGATCATAGCTAAATCATTAATCAGTTCAAGTTGAATACCGGTTATTAGTAACATTGCATCAAAAGATAGACTAGGAGCTGTTATGTAAAAAGCTGGATCTAGTTTGTAATGTTTTTTGCATGTTCTGCGAAAACTTTGAAAAATGTCAGTCAGCAAAAGAACATCTGTTTTAAGATACAAGTCAGTATATTCACCCAAATCTTTAATATTAAACTCTGACCAAACGGTTTCTGCATGTAAATAATCACTTTCGGAAACCTCACTATCGGTGATTGAATTAAAAAAGTTTTCCTTAGATGGCAGAACTGTTTCGTTGTAACGTGCCCAATTTGTCATATAATCATAAGGGTATATGCCTTTTCGTGTTAGCAATTTAAACTGAGTAACTTTTGGAAAATGATATCTCAAACTAATGAAATCTTCTTCATTCATAGTCTTAGCTAGTTTGTCTAAACTAGTTCCCAAAAAATTAAAGGAATCTAAAAAACGTAATTGAACGCACGCATCTTCATTTATAGCAATGAATTTGGTGAATGCAATATATTTTTCCTTTGTTTTAGGCAATATTCTAATATTCCCAGGAGTTTCACCCAACTCTTTGATAAAAAGGTGACAGTCATAACCAGAAAGATTGTGAAAAAATACCGGAATAAATTTTGGGATTTTGTACTGAAGATTACAATAGCGATGAGCAGCTCCGCGGTAACGTCCCGTGATGTGACAATGATCTTTTACTTTATCACGCCATAGAAAATGATTGCATATGTGACAACGGTTCGCTTGTTCAAATTCGAGTTTATTTTGTTCTGTAAATGTCATAGGCATATTTTTAATAAGTCTTTTATGAATGTCAATAACATCTTTGCTAAGAAAATTAATGAATTTAGATACGCAATCTTTCCCGCGATAAGTAACAAATCGATTGTAACTTTGATCGATCGATGAAACGATATTATACGCGAATGCAATAGGTGTATGTTGTTGCAAGTTCAAAGTATTTTTATCGGATTCTTCTGAACTATTTTGAACAGGTATCAGCATTGCCTCAAAGTCGGCATAAATAGCAAAAGGTACATCTTGTTTTCTGTCATAGTTTTTAAACTGTAAGACGGAGCCTTTGTCCGGTAAAACAGTTACTACTCCACCACATAAATGATTAGCGAGCTCATCAGGGTTACGAAAAAATAGCAAGCAACTTTCACACAAATGTAATTTCCCATGATGTTTTGTTACTTGAGATCGCACTAATCGAGGTAAGTCTTTGATAAGACAATAATGTGATGAAGTGTCATTTTCAAGAAGCAACAAATGTATGTGCCGGGAATTATGTACTGTTGATTGAGACTTATATAAGGGTCCAATAATATGTTTATCGTTTTTTAGACCATAGACATTTATGCTTAATGTAGGATTATTTTTTTCAAATACAGCTATGTCTGCAAAACTAACCGGAAATGTTAAATTTTTTACATTGAAACTACCTCGAAAATGTGGATAGGATGAAACTCTTTCGGGGTGTCTAGATGTAGGATGCAAAGCTGCATTTACACACCACAAAAAACAATATTCATCTTTATTTTGAATATTTACACATGCTTTTTTACTTTTTATAAATTGAGGTAACTCAATGAAACTAGATCCACTAAGAGGTTGATATTTGTTAATATTAATTTCTAAATGTGAATTAGACAAGAACATCCAACCGCTATCTGCGCGTTGAAACTCTTCGAATTTAGCTAAAAGTGTATTTTGTGCATCGGTAAATAGTACGTCAAAGTCATAATTAAAATGAAGAGTGAAATTTTTCGTGCTAAAAGATTTCATCGTCTCTTCATCGCTTCTAAAGGAAATAAAGGAACAAAAAAGTTCGAAATTGACTTTTAGACATATATGTCTTTGTAATGCTTGATTTACTAACAATTTAATTTGTTCAGATATATTCTTTAAAAATAAATCTGTGGATATATGTGTCTCTTCTTTTGAAGCGATGACTCTGTAACTTGCTATACGCCCTTTGAATGCAGATTTAATTAATTCAACATTCTGGTACAGTGGAACGGTACTGTTATTTTTATGATTATTACTACGCAAATGTCCGATCCACCGATTTCGCTCTACTGTAATATTACATACTGTACAATACGGCATGTTTCTAGTTTAGAAAGTAATTAAAATAAAACTTAGTGAAGCGTTTCGTTAAATGAGAGATCGACAATCCGTACGAAATTATGGAGTGCTCGCGACTGATCGCTATTTTATCCGTTTTTAATTTAATTCGAACCCACACCTCTTCCTCTAAGGCTGAGGTTCCTTAAGTTTGTAAAATAATAGTGTGAGTATTACATAGAAACCAATTTAAAAAAATCGTATTCCGAAAATGTTTCTCGCTCACAATAAAATTTAGGGTCTTCTTGTTAAATATTTAATATCTATATAGCAAATTATGAAGTTACCTATTTATTAAGCGTTCTAAATGATATTAAAGAATAGCGTGGGTGTTAAACAGTTACCTATTTTTACATGTGTACCTATGGTACCTATCGTCGACGGCGCGTCAAGATAAGCACTGGCAGTTCGATATTAGTTCTTATGCGCACGACATAAGGACGATACCAAAGGCCGGAGTGCTTAGTCTGGCGTACTTTTGACTATCAATTAATCGCGGCCGCTATAAAATTTAGGGTCTTCTTTAAATATTAAATCGACACTCCGTACGAAATTGTGGAGGTGTCGCCACTGATCGCTATTTTCGTCCGTTTGGAACTTAATGCGAACCTGCGCCTTCTTCCACAAGTCGACGGAGTCTGTGTCCAGCGCGTCGCTGGTGGCGTACAGCTTCAGGTCGACGTAGAAGCCTCCCTCGGTCGCTGCTGTTCGCCGCTCGTTGCCGTTTGCCACCCTATTGGTAAAATAGGATGGCAAGACTTTTGCTCCCGGTTTGCAGGTCTCTCCCTCTTCTTTACGGCTTGCCAGGCCGAACACGTCGTAAGTCTTGCTGTAATTAGATAAAACAAGCTCACTTAAATTATGAAATACAAACGAACATTTTTCGATTTTATAATTTAGTTGCAACTACGTAAATCTTTTTCCGGCTTTGTATGATAGACAGGTCTGTGCTCGTGTAAACATGTTCATACATGTTTTTAAGTATGCGTCATAATAAGTAGGTATGTATTGACTAAAAGCAACCGTTACCGACAATCTTATAGATATAACAACAGTTTTGATACCGGCACAAAAATTAATTGGTTACTTTAGGAACTCGACAGCAATATATAATTCGAGCGGAAAATATTGAATGCATGTAGGGGGTTCGCAGGTCTCCGGGAGATCCGTGCGGACTGGCCGTACGGATTCCAGGACGGAGACACACGTGAAAGCTAGAACATCGTTTCACGGCGACGGATTCGGTCCGTAACCAAGAGTTCGTACAATTTTATAACGCTGTATTGCATTAAAGCGTCGTTTCAGAGAAGCGCGGGTGTTACCCTGCTTCGAGCGACGCATACAGGTCCCTAGATGCAACTCACATCACACACGCAAACACACAACCACACCGAATTGATAACTCTTAATAACCTGAGAAAATTATAATCACCTTAAGGAAGATCCTGCTTTCGCTTGCAATTTTCGTTTTTTGCTTGCAGTGTCCCCTTGCGTTTTCGCTCTTTTCGCCGACTTCTTCGGGACATCGATGTACGTTCCGCATTCAGAATCCGACCTTAAGAGATAAACAAAAGAATTAGTAAAGCCATCAGTTTCTGCTCTTTACTAGCAAACAGTTAGCTAATACAAAGAGTTGAAATTAATCCAGCAAGAGACAAACTCTAAAGTCCCGCAGTCTATTTCAGTACAGCTCTTTCAATAAATACCGTACCAAACCCATAAGTTAGCATTTAAATCACGAAACGGAGTCAAATATAATGAGAGGTCTAAAACAAAATATATTATTTACCTAATCAAAAATGTTAAATCAATTCGCACTTGTTTACACTTACATTGGCTTAGTACAGTCCGTGTAAGTGTAAACAAGTCCAATAGTATAAAACCAGCTGATTGATTTGATTGTTTATTGCTATTTTCCTCATTTAATTATATTTTCCTTTGTCCTTTTGTTATTGTAAAATGTTACAGAACTTTAACAATGTACAATAATAAACGATCAATGTTTCACAAATAAATATTTTAGATATAATAACAACACTAGAAATAATCAGGTGATGTTATTAATGCAATATTTAAAAAATATAACTTCTCTCAATAGGAATTGCATCCATTGCAGATTCAATTCCTATGTAGGAATGCTAGATTATCTCCAGATTTAAAATACGATACTTACCTACATTCGATTTCGGAACTTAGCATTTCCAACACTGAGAATGTCTCGAACTCTAGGTTAAGTTAACATAGAGTCTAAGATGTTCTGTACCTAGGGGTACCTAGCACGAATAAAACGGTAATTAAGTAGTTTTACGTAGTGATAGTTTGTATGGAAATATCAGTACTTCCGCTACTTACCGCTGCGGTGCTCCTAATAATTCCATACATTTTTATCACTACGTAATTACTATTCGGTAACCTTTTTGTTCGTTTGAAGGTTTCTGAACTCAAAATTCTCAAAACTCAAAGTTCAGAAACCAACATCAAGTAAAGAGCACACAAAAGAAAAAACAAAAATAATCTGATGTAAAAAATAAAAAAAAAATCAGAGAAATACTCACTTACATGATTTAGATTGGGAGCTGTAGAAACGTCGAACTGGTAGTGATATCACCAAAACTAGATTGCTTGAAGAACTGTGGTTAGCTCCAAAATTAGGTCTCAATTTATACACCAAAAATCCGTAGTCATCAATATTGTAATTTTCTATCGATACATGGGTTATTAGTGTGTGTTCGAAAATTATGACGCACAAAGTGACCTAATTGTAATATGATATTTTTAATATACATGGTTTGCGAAGCGGCGATGCTTGTTAGATTTACTAAACGATAACGATACTTTCTTTGAAATCATACGTAAGATATTTAGATTGATTAGATACAATTTTGTGTCACACCGCACATGATTCCCAAAGCAATAGCGGGCTTGATCTCACAAGATACACCAATTTATTTACTCAATAATATCTGAATGTTCTAACTCAAAAAGTTTCACGTTTGAAACGGATTAATGTATTTTATCTGAAGTTACTTTTTACTATTGATCCATTATATTAACTATTATAATATCGATTTCGTGATATTATTTAAACACGATTCAATATCGTGCCTGTTAAAGTTACAATTCTCTGTAACCAAGTAATCCGAAAAATCCAAACGATTTTGACAAAATTGATAACACGGATTTCAAAATTATTCTTAGTATTGAAACTAATCTTTCAAATAAATTATAATTTTAAAATATCTACGGAAAATAAATTTGTCAAAATATCCATAAAGTATTAAATGTGATGCATTCTTGAAGAGATTCGAAGTATAATCATAGCTTGCTAAAATTGCTAAAGTTGCAGTTTCAAAAAGTAGTTCGCAAGCAATTTACGCGCGCTCAGTAAAACTGACTTGCGTTCGTGTGTTCGCGCTTATGTTTGCGTTTTGGTTTAAAGTTGTGCAATGATTTAATTATTTCCCACGGGAGCTCAGTCCGTATCATGGCATGATTGAAAAAACGTCGCGTTCGTTTTGCCATGATCATCGTGGTCGCGAAGCCATTTGTCGTAACAAAACAAAAGGTCCGTGCGTGTACCGTGAACGTGAAATGGCAGACTTTGGTAAGTCCTCCAGTTTTCATTTTTGTAACCCGAATTTCTTGAGGATGTTATTGGGAAGTTCTGCTCCATCAGGAGTGAGGTCGAACAGCGCTGTTCGACCGAACGACTGGTGGGGCAGACTTCCCAATAACATCCTACTTTGATGAAATATTGGGAGTTGAAGTCTGGGGATTCGGTAAAGTAAAATGTGATTTAGAAGAACAATTTATAAGTAGTACCTAAAACTCTTTGAATATAAATAAATATAAAAATTTATATTTTGAACAACATCACAAACATTTCTCTGATTCCGTGGTAAGTAGCTTAAGTACTTATGTTACAGAAAATCAGAATCAAAGACGGTATCACAACACCTAGACCCGAGACGATATAAAAAAGGGTTTTACCCGTATTGACCCGACTGGGACTTCAGAGAAGGCGCGCCGCCAAAGTCTCGGGTACAATAGTCGTCTTTGTTTACCAAATGTTAAATTAATTTGTTGTGCGGTTTGAGAATGACTACACAAAGCGTTTTTATATTTGTAGTACAGTTTTTATTTACGTGGATTGTGTTATACTCGTATTTCTTTTAAAAAATCAGTTGCACGGTTCGTCAAAAGTAAGTGGAGACTTTGACAAAAGTAAGAGGACACAACACAAAACGCAAACAATCGCTTTTTATTTAATACTCAAAAAACTACTCGTATTTTCATCTGACGGTTTATATGTAATCGCTGCCGTACCGGGTCAAATGAAATGTACGATTTTTGTATTGAAAAAGCTTTATGTATATTTAAAAGCGTGAAACCTGACTAAAATCTACGTTTTTTTATAAAGCTTTTTGCATTACACACGGTACTTTTTCGGTAATACTGTTCAAAGCTTCAATTTGCAAGAATAATTGCAAAGAAAAACTAATAATACCTAATACCTTTATCTGATTGAGTGCCTTCAACCCGAGTTTTTTGGTGAAAGTTAATTTTTTGATCACTGATAAGATTTCAAATAAACAAAGCTTTTCATTAAAAGGATGCGTTATTAAATCTATCACCTCCTACGTATTTTAAAAATAGTGCCTGTAAATTTCATTCTCAATCTCAACTAACAGTCCGCACCCTAATTTATCAACTGTACTTAACTCATTCCTGACTTCGAGGCTCGGAGACCAACGGACATCAGTAACCTAATCAATTAATTCGTGAGCGAGCGAGGAAAGAGTTTACGAGTGCTCCTGTAATCTCTGCTTTCCGGGTCAAATGGTACTGACAGTACGTCTTTAGCGTGAAAAAAAGCGGTTTTCGTTAGAGTCAAAACGAGAATCCAGTTTAGAAATTGATGATTTGTATTGTCATCGTCAAATAGATAGTGCTACTTAGGGTATTGAAATCATTAAGTATATACAAAATAAAATGCGCCAATCATCACCAATCATCTGATCTCAAACTTAGGTTTTCCCATGTACTATAAGTACCAGATGACGGATACCAACTGGGGGCGTCATCCCAGCACCCAAGTCAATTTAGACATGTTCGTTTTTCAAATTGACCCGACCGGGAATCGAACCCGGGACCTTACGCGCTTTGGCCGCCTACCTTAGCTACTGCGCCACCGAGGTCGTCGAATATGTCGAATAAGCAATTATAAAGTCAAGGATAAACCAAGATGTTATAAATAATATAACTTGAAAGAGGGCTGCGTTTTAACTCGCATCAAGTGCCAAGGTACACGTGGAAAATTTACTTTAGACTCGATTGCCCTTGTCTTGAAAAGATACTCCATCGGATCATTGCTCTTCCCGGAATCCTCGGAAAGCTATAGCACCAAATACCCATGCGCTGTCGGAAACTTATGTCAATCAAATAGAATATAAGACTTTCGCGTTCCATTTTAAAGATTTAAAATCAATTAACTGGTCAAAAAGCGACAACAATATACTACTTAATGCGAACTAGTTACTGCCCGACGTTTTGACTTGAAAACTTGTTTTAAACTAGCTGACCCGACAGACGTTGTCCTGTCTTAACTACAACTATTTACTTATATATAGTTGTTTTTATTTCACAAGAACTTTCTTCTGACAATAACAAATACAACAATAAAAAAAGAGAAATTGCTGTAATCCAGCTGCTCACGCGTAATGTCGCGACCAAGGGAAATAGGGATTCATTTGTAAAATTGACATAATTATACATGTATGTTAATAACAGAAAATGACTTCGCTTGAGAAGTATATTTGCCATGTACACTAATAAATAATATTGGAGTGTCCGTTTTTAATGTAACATTAAACCTTTTTTTACATTTTACAAATGGATGTACACGCTGTTCATGTAGGTACCAAAAAAGATAGAAATGTGACCTAACAGTGATGAGTACCTTATAATTCTCTATTTGATGCTGCATTACGCTTGCTGCAATGTAGCCATCCCGTGCAAGGTATTAAATTTCTATGCCTTAAGTACTCGGGGCTTACAATAAAATGGACATCAATCCAGGCAGAGACACAAGTAATTTTTCATCCGTATAAAAGAATTTAGCTTTATATAATATAGATAACACGTTCATAAACCTCAATCCGACAAATGGAGGACTCAGTGCCGATAAACGGTTTAGTGCTATGGCATTATTTTATTAGGATCTTGAAAATAAAAAATGATGAAAAGACCGAGTCGGGCTCGCGTAGTCAGGGTTCCGTAATAGTTTTAAAACGTACTTACCTAAAAACATCTCATATTTTATCAATGTTTAGAGTGGACTGGAATTATCTATACTAATTTTATAAAGAGGAAAGACTTGTTTGTTTGTAATGAATAGGCTCCGAAACTACTGGACCGATTTCAAAAATTCTTTCACCATTAGAAATATACATTAACCTTGAGTAAAATAGGCTATATTTATTGCTGGAAAAGACTAAGACCACGCGTACGAAGTCGCGGGCGGCAGCTAGTTATTTAGAAACGAAAAATGGCAATAAAAACCTTTCGCATACGGCGATGTAGAGTAGACGTATTGTAATACGTGCGTACAAAATATATGAATGTTCCATATGTTCACACAAGCCCGCACCCGAAGCGATATAACAGTGGATCACAAGAGATTTGTTTATACGAGTAGAACACTGCAGTAGACCTTTTACCAAATACGAAACGAGCAAACGAAAGGTTTCGAAAATTACTCGAAGGTTCGCGACGTAAAACGTGATTTGTGATTTGCATAAATGTACCTTATAATATTTTTATAAACCGTTATTCAAATTCAAAGTGTGTTAGTTCCGGTTATGAGAATTAAAAGTTGCAATTCGTCATTTGATTTGACATATTTCATATTTGATGACTACGCGTATGGACCCTATACGAGGGGCCTTATCATATGTCTGTATGAAAGTGTCACCTGGCGTACGTTGAACTCGCGTACGAGTAAGTTGTAAGTTATAGAATAGAATAGAAATTATGTTTATTCATGAAAGCTTTGAAAAAGCACTTATGAATCGTCAGTACAGTCTGTATCTATGCACTTCTTATCTTTATCTATTATTATATTCAAACATATTCTTACCATTGTATTACAACTTCTCCCTACCAAATTAAAATTGTTGTTTACACTTATATACCTAATTTTAAGTTAAAAATTTCTACATCCCTCGATTTGGTACTAAATCAAACTATGTCTTAGGCTACAAGTTAAATTATATTATTGTAACCGGTACATTAGTTGGAGACCAGGTGACCTGTAACACAGGTTTCTTACCTACCACGGGCACCAGCGATCCACAGCCAAATATGTAGATATATATTTTCGTATAGTACTTGCTATGTATTTGGATTGTGGTGAGAAATAAACGCTTTTTATTATTACTTCTGGTTCCCACGCGCGGCACCCTATGTTTAAATAAAAATCAACATTAGTAGAGAGGTAGGGCAAAGCGATTTATCGCTCGAACTGGAGCAGCCCGACTGGTGAAATACCTCCACCTTACAGAAGACCGCAGCCAAGTAACAATCACTCCGGTGTTGTTGTATTCCTGCGTGTGAGTATGGTTTCCAGAGCTCTTGGGGGGTGCTACATAAGTAGCAGGGGTCAAGCCTTCAAGGTAAGGGCGACAAGTCTAGTAACAGTTTTACTATGCTATACTTTTCGCCCTTAAGCTAGGAACTCATTACCACTTAACATCAGGTGGGATGAGGTCAATCTTGGAGTGCATTATGAAAAAAAAAACATCTTGATTTCATATTTATGTCGCAGCGCGCTACACCTGATTTGCAAGAGTTTTGAATATTCAACGTTTTAATGTACGAGTTTCTAAAATCGGCATTGAAAATGTGAAAAATATCTATGTTTTTGTTATATTAATGTTTCCTTTCAGAAGAGTGGTGAAGAATTGCGTGCGCCAATGCATTTCTATGTCCTTGATAAATTAAAAAAAGCGTAGAATAGGAATGCATACTAAGAACGGATTTTACATTATTATCGAAGCAGCTGTACTTCACTTATACAGGTAAGGAACCCTAAAAATTAGTAATTCTCAGGAGGATTGTTCAATTTGCGTTATTACTGACTTTAGTGGTACATAAAGGTATCTGCGGACTCTTCTGCCGCTCGATAGACATGTTTTGATGACCTCATATAGATATGGCCGCTGATATTGTTTATTGGACCCCCAAGACGCGATTTATTATATTATTCTTCATTGTTTATGAACAATCGAGCAACATACAAATCGGAACCTTGCGTTGCTCGAAGTTATGAACAAATTGCCTTCAATTAGTCGAAGGGTAGATTCTAAAATTAAAATTAAACTAATTTTTCTTGTGGTTCATAGTATGATAGACTGTAAGCTAGTAAATAATATAAAAGATAACTATATCATACAAAAGAACCTAAGCATATTTAAAAACTATGTCAGACAATAACGGATTACGTCAGAAAAGAAAAAAACCAACGACAAATGCAAAAAGGTGCCTTGTGGACAAAAAGCTTTACTATTAATTCTATTTTTATAGTGTAGAGATTACATCAGGTATTAATGTTACGATGCTTTTGTTAAACTGCACCTTTTTTTTCTAGTTAAAATCTCACTGTACCTTAAAAGTATTTAAACGCACCAAGTTACAAATTTCTAATAAGATATTCGTATGATGAACAGCTGTGTTTCACCTGTGTGTGGTCATTTATAAATGTATGTGAATTGATATTGTGGTACCACCGTTAGTTCTGGTCATAACACAAGTGCCTATTGGTACTTTGGGATCTGGTAAATGTATGTAATTGCGTCTTATATATGCCTATTGACATAGAAAGCTAGTTCATACGATTTGCTTCACGACACCTCTGCAATAGAGTTAAATTTATCTTGGGTTAGAGCGTTGGGTTTCAATACCTTATTTCTAACAATAAGTTTTTACTTTTCTTGGAACAATGAATATTGTAAAAATTTAACCTAAAACTACTTTCTAAGCATCTACGACGCATGCTACGATATACTTGTAAATTCATATGGTTTAACTTTTCAACCATTTGATTAGGTAGGTACTGATAGTATTTCCTAGAATCCTCTAGGAATCCATCAACGAAATGTTTTTATGTTATATCTTTTTATTTTTTACGTTAGACGCCATGATATTCTGTTTTGTTTTGTAAACTAAGCAACAGTGTTTAAAAATCAGTTTTTTTATCAAATTCATATTATTGAATGTACACAAGTGAGTACTGTATATATACTTAAGTATCTATTTAAATCTATTTAAGAGATAGGTAATCTCAGATCAAATAAAACCAAATAAAACTTTAAAGAGATTCCATCCAATCCTAATCGAAGCTTTAGAAAAAGTATTAAAACTTTGAAAAGCGAGATCTCATCAAACCCACTCCAAATATCTTAGCAAAGGCGAAATGAGATTGAATAGAACGGAATACTCGAGATCGGACAAAATTTCGATCACCGTAAGTTTCGGACGGACCTTGAAGACTTGTTGATTATTACTTACACATACATACCTATATGGTACGTATATAACTCTAACGCTTTGTATTTTCGTAATGAAATAAAAACTTAGTGCAAGGGCTATTCAGTATCCTGTATGTATTAACCCAAAGGTGGAACACAATTTACTTCTTGTTCTAATATCAGACTACACCACATATATTGACCAGATCCTGATATAAGTAGGTTAAGCACTTGTGTTATGAAAACCAAAACCAACAGTTATACCAAAATGTATACCTCAGTGCATTTATAATACCCAGACACAGATTAATCACAAATGTTCATCATACAAGTGTTGTTTCGCACAGGGATCGAACCCAAAGTCCTTATTTCAAAAGCAAGGCTAATCTTAGTTCCAATGAGTCAGGCAACCTTTACTACACTTCTCTACATCGCCTACTATTGGACACATATATGTTTATTACATATACATATAGTTGTAGAACTGAAATGCCGGAAAATTCATTATTAATTACATATAACGGGCCTGGTCGCTAGTTCATAATAAGCGGATTGACATTCTTTGAACGGATGGGCTGAACTTTGTTTCTCGTTTATAATTTTGGTGATTACAAATACCATTGATATTTGTCATGACTAGGGACCGGATTATATCCAACATAAATAGCTTGCTATATGCATGAAAACTGACTGAAATATATACGAATATTGGCAGAATATGCGAAATTAAATGATATATAACACATGCATGGTCCTAATACCAAATTACGATATAAATATATATTTTTTACTAGCTGTGCCCTCGACTTCGTTCGCGTGGACTTCATCCTTTCCTGGTCGGTTTTACCCCTTTCTCCCCTAATATTTCATACAAATTTCATATCATTTTTCCATATAAACTTTCAAAGGTGGTATTACCCCCATCCCCCTCTTATTTTCTAATAAAAAGTAGCCTATGTCCGTTCTTAAGATTCAACGTATACCTATACCAAATTTCATCAAAATCCGTTCAGCCGTTTAGGCATGAAAGAGTAACAGACGGACAGACGGACAGACAGACAGAGGTACTTTCGCATTTATAATATTAGTATGGATAGTACACTTCAAGATTTACCTCATCCAATCACGATGTTAAGTGGTAATGTGGTCCTAGCTTAAGGGAAACAAGCACAGTATAATAAATCTGTTGCTGGACTTGTCGCCCTTACCTTAAAGGCTTGACCCCTGCTACTAATGTAGCACCCCCCAGGAGCTCTGGAAACCTTACTCACACGCAGGAACACAGCAACACCGAAGTGATTGTTCAATAACAATACTGCGGTCAATACTGCGGTCTTCTGTAAGGTGGAGGTATTTCACCAGTGGGACTGTTCCAGTTGGAGCTATAAATCACTAATGCCCTACCTCTCTTTTAAGATTTGAAAGGTTGAGAGTTTTGAAAAAGAAACTTGATTGTGACCTTAGTGATTGGTCTTATTTACCTAGTAATAAATGTCCTCCTCCCATCAAATCGACGACCTTCGTTGCCGACAGACCAGCGAGCCTGCGACTTCTTAGAAGTCGGGACCTCTAAGAAGTCGCGGGCTCGCTGGTTTCGATTCCCGGAGTCGGGTTAGTATGATAAACGAACTTTTCTATATTATCTCAGATTTTGACAGCAACTATAAGTTCATATTGTTGCAGTTTTGCTTTGATATTGAAAATGTAATTTTATGATTTTTTTTTGTATTTAGTTTAAAAGTCAGTTAAAATATCGTACAATTAGGGGTATCGAGAAATAAAAATAATTCGTTGCATACATTTTTAATGTAAAAAACTGCTCGATTCTTCACAAGCCGTTCTCAATTTTATACATCTTTTTAAAGATTCTAAATCCCCATGGATGACTCCTAAAAGCCACCCTTACTCAACCGAACAGGGTTACTCAACCTTTTTACGTTGAGCCTCCCTTTTATAACGCTAATACATAAATAATATTCCTCCCCGTTTTGTTTTATAAATCAATACGTGTATCACACGTAAGATTTCAGATTGCAAAATATTTTATTCTGATTTTTGCCTAGCACCTACCCTCTTCTCCCCTGCTTCAAGAGACTTTGTTTGCTGCTTGTACTAACCATGCTTGTATTGTGTTTTACATTATCATTTGAAGATGTAAATAGTTCTCTCTCACAAGTGCTACATTGGTTCACGAATAATAATCTCCTGCTTAACACTAAGAAAACGAAATGTGTCAAATTTACAATGCCGAATGTTAAAAAAGTCAACATCAAATTGTCCATGAATGGTGAACCTATTGAAATAATTAATTCTACAGTATTTCTCGGCATTACATTAGACTCTAAATTGCAATGGGGACCCCATATTGTTGCCCTGGCAGGAAGGCTTAGTTCAGCTGCATACGCTGTAAGAAAAATTCGTAATTTGACTGATATTGAGACTGCAAGACTGGTTTATTTCAGTTACTTCCATAGTGTTATGTCATATGGTCTCCTTTTGTGGGGAACAGCTGCTGACATTCAGACTATTTTTGTTTTACAGAAGAGGGCTATCCGCGCCATATATGGTCTTAAATCACGGGATTCTCTCAGAGACTTATTTAAAGAAATTAACATACTTACCGTTGCATCTCAATACATTTTTGATTGTATTATGTATGTACGCAAAAATTATAATCTACTTTTTAAAAAATCTGACTTCCATAACTTTAACACTAGAAATAAACACAAGCTTGCTGTTCCATATCTAAGACTACATAAGATAAGTAATTCCTTTGTGGGTTTAAGCGTTAAATTGTTTAACAAGTTACCTGAAAATGTTATCCAGTTGCCCATGCATAGATTTAAGTCTCATGTTAAAAATTGTTTAATAAAAAAGGGCTACTACAAAATTGATGATTATTTAAATGACAAAAATGTATGGGTCTAGAATAACTTAATTCTTTGAAATCTTACTATAGCTTTGTATACTTTATTTAAGTACCTAGTTTAAGGACACATTGTTATATTTGAAAAGAGTAAGTGTCGAGTTTCTTGCCGGTTCTTCTCGACATGATCAACATTCCGAACACGGCGGTAGAATACTTTATTTGTACTGACTATTCATAAGTGCTTTTGTGAAGCTTACATGAATAAAGATATTTTCTATTCTACAGGCTTTTGGCAAGCCCTCCTTGGTATGGGATACCCATGACATTTAACCTTCTGCAGACTGGAGCATTACTGACAACTTCTGTCTCGCGGTTCACTTTGGCAGTTCACCGGCAATGAGGTGTTGAAGGACTGGTTGAGGTCGGAATGCCTGTAGTCTTAGGGAGGTTTGCTGTTTAACAGGTGTGCGCATACCTTAGCATTTATTGTTAGTCTAAGTAACACTAATTTTATTGTACCCTAGTATCCAACGTGCTTGGATAGAAAATTATTATTAATTTCATAGATATTTGGACCACAATGAATTTTAGCAAATATATTATGATCGAAGTCTTGAACAAAACATTTATTTTCTTTATTATTTTTTGCCGCCCTGCCTCAGTGCTCAGTTAGGCTTCCGTGAGCGTCCCAGAGAACCCACGGAGCTAGCAATAATTAGGCTAAAATTACACCACCTTAAGCCACAGGTAACAGGTTTTTGTAGATTTATGAATATTTGGGAATAAAATATTGTTTTTGATTTGCGTAAACAATATTTTGTTTTGTCAAAACGATTTAAAAAGTTTCGATTATTTTATTCCATTAATTCGATTTTAAAAATTGTATTTAATATAAAAATAAAAATTAATGATGTTAAACGTATCAAAGTTAAGGCTTGTGACACCAAAAAAACAACTCGTTAACGTCAATATTTCGTCAAGACTGTCCTAAGAAGTGACGTCGCAGTAAATTTCAAGTTTGTTGTTTATAGTAGGTACAGTCATTTGGTAGTTTTACCTGGAAAATTGGTAATATTGCAGATTTTGGGGTGTTCTTGCTGAATTTTGACTTTGCCACCTCGTATTTTTGCCGCTCGCGCCGCCATATTGGAAAAAGGACGCCTAAAAGCACTTTTTTGACAATATCACTTTTCCGACATATTTTACGGTAAACACAGTTATACAAAATGAAACTAGAGACAATTGCCTACAATTTATTTATTTCTCACCAAATGACTGGACTATTACATGATAGAAGAAAAACAACATGTCTAATAATTTTTCTTAATCTTACAGACGGATCAATTAGGTACATAGTTTAAGTCATCTGCCCCATACTCACAATTGATGTCGATTTGAAAAATAAAATATATGCCGACATATAAAACAGTAAAGCTGCCATTTAATTAAAAAAAAATGCCCTGAGTTGGCAGCCACTGTCCCCTTGCCTAGCCCATTCGTTCTAGGTGTTATCTTAGTGAGCTTTACCTTTCTAGGTCAGCAAAGTAAAGAGCGCTCTATGACAAAGGGACGCATTTGTAGACACGTGCCGGGAAAGTCAACTAACTAGAGATATGTTACGTGGTGCTTTGTAGTTTTGCCCTATTAGCTGGTAATTGCCCAGAAATGAAGAACGACCGTGGAATTTCCATTATGTTTTTAGGTATCATGGATCATAGGGTCGGTCTAGGTAAACTTCCTCTTTGAGATTTTTCTTGGTTGGCTTTGTAAAGAACTGGTGTTAGGACTTTTAATATCGTTTTGGTTTAGAAAACTTAGATTGTATGTAAAGATTTTGATTGAATAATTTTATTGTATTAAGTAAAGGGTATTAAATGGTAGGTGCGTATAAATTCAAATTGTCAATATATTACTGGGCTGTTTGAGTAGATAGAACATAAATGATTTATCTGATGTAAAGCCGCAAAGTTTCATTTCATAGTTTATCCTAGTAAGGCGAATGTCATTTTTGATGATTTGAATTTGATCGATTTGAAACATTTGAAATTGATTGATTTGAAACAATTGAAAAGTGTGTTTTTTGTTTTTGATGACTTTCAAATAGGTTTTTTATTAAGTCAGAGATTTTTTGTTTATATTATTAATAATTAATGTTATAACAAACGAAATGCAAAAAACAGTAGAAGAAGAAAGTAAAAGGCAATTAAATTTGATAAGATATTCTTCGATTTTATGCATTGTCTTTGTGAAACTAAGATACGGTTTATAAAAATACTAGATGTTTGCACTGACTTTTTTCGCGTCGTTTTGGGTCAAATATCTATGTTCATCTAGTATCTCATGTATCTTTCTACGTTCCGTAGTTTTTGCGGTAAAGATAAACAAACATATATTTATAAATCCAATCACCAATACATTAATAATAGACATCCATGCATACTTACAACTTTTACATTAATAATAGGTATTAATAGGATTCCTAAGGATATAATAATATTGTAGGGTATATAAATTTGTGTACGGAACATTAAAATAAATAAATCAATATTGGACAACATCACACACATAGCTCTGAATGTATGTTAAGTATCACTTGTGTTACAGAAATCAGAAACAACGACGGTAAAACCACACCCAGACTCGAGACAATATAGAAAAGTCCTTTTCCAAATGTCCCGGGAATCGAACCCGGGACCTCAGAGATGGCGCGCCGCCAAAGTCCAGCCCGCTCGCCTCTCGGCTAAGAAGGTCGTCATAACTAACATAATATATAGACATTAGTACACCTGACTGTTCGTTGCTCTCTGAAACAGACGCTAGTAACTTCACGAGGTAGCTAACAGGAATATTATAAACAGGAATATCAGGAATATTTGCTACTCCCCCTCGCATAAAATATGCAAGTACAAACACCACATGTAAATATTTAGCTCTCCAACATGTGATTTCCTTCAAAACGAAGCATACTTGATGCTAACATGGCAAGCGACGCGAAACCACTCCGAACTAAGTTTATTATTCCAGAATTCGAAATGTTCTTGTTTTCGGATTTCGAAATGGATGTGTCTGTCAACTTTTTTAACCAAAACAAAACACTTTTTGTCGAACATGTTAGTTGTAACGATGGCACAAAAAATATTATACATACAGACGAATTGAGGACCTCCTCCTTTTTTGAAGTCGGTTAAAAAGAGCAGTCTACAAAGCACGTCAGACTATAAACACTTCAAACTTTGTACGAGTAGCTCTTACAACATGGGCATAAGAATGAATTTCGAACTGGAATGGTTTATTGGAACGTGCTGTTGACCGCGTCGTTTGACTAAAACAAGACACGTTGAGACATTAAACCATTACTTAATCGAGCCAAAGTCAATCAGAACATTACTGTTTGTTTAATATCTAACCAAAGTTTGAGTTTTCGGTTAAAGGTTTTAAGCCGCAGTCTGGTCCATACTTCGGGCGACCCCAGGTCTGGCACTTACCTCGCACAGCGTGTTTCGTTAGCTATTCAGCGAGATAATGCTGCCAGCGTCTTGGGATCGATTCCCAATTTTAGAAGATTTTTATTTTTTGTAATATATTTATATTTGTAAATATATAGCTTAGTTTGTATTGATAAAAAATAGCATATGTCTAGTGTACATATTTAAAGCCGCAGTAAATTCATAACATATTTGGCAACATTAAAATAAACTTTTTAAAAACGACAATACTAAATCATACAACATATTTAAAAACACTCACACCCACATGCATAAGTAAAGGTTATTCGAATTTTTTGTTCATAATATTTACATAAGGTAGTCCGATTCAGCGCTTAGGACACCCAGCACGTTGTAGCAACAACTTTGTATATCGAGACCGAGTTAATTATAACCGCTGTAGTCATTCAAAACCTCTTTATAGAGAGCCAACTATTCGCAAAATATAATATGGGCATTTGAACCCCATAGCGTTATGGTCTACAAATCAATGTATTTAAGTATGTATTGTATGGAATGAATGAGGATAGTTGAAGAATATTTATCAAAAATGTTTAGGTTTAGCATTGAACCAACGCCAGCTGGGAATAAAATAGGTCTTTTCATCATTAGAGTTTCAAAAAACTGCGGTTTTACGAAAGTTTATAGAAAAAACGAGAACATTGTAATTATGTGAATAACGATATACCCGTTCGTCTTCTAAATGATAAATTTGTTACAGTAATCTGTTTATCAACTCTAGTGAGTACGTTTCGTGACTTGTTGAAATGGCGTACATTATTATTAAAAAAATTAAATAGTCAGATTTTACACGTGTACACGGATTATTTCGTTGTCATGGCACTGAAGCTATAGCCGACCACATGTTTGCGGAGATTAAACTAAACAGGCGGTTAGCTGACGCAGTCGGTACTATGTTAAACTGCGCACATTATTGCAAGATAAATTAATGCTTATCCGCTGAAACAGTTGGGCTTATAAAACCTCTAAAATAATATTATAATGCTCCAATTTCGTAGCTGGGCCAGAGTTTTGTATCTTACATCTCTTGGGTACCTCAAACGCCTCGTATTCGATTTCCAGCCGGATCAATTCGGAAAGCGAACTTTTCTATACTGTCTCGGGTCTGGGTGTTTGGTACCATCGTTGTCTCTGATATCTGAAACAGAAAATTTAACACAGATTTAGAGTGGTTTGCGGAACAATGGTCTAACTAATAAAGTAGCATACGAAATACAAATTTCGTTTGCATCTTATACACGTCGCTGGTTTCAGAATCTTCGTTGCTCTAAATATACACCATACTAGCCTTTTTTTAGCCATTTTAGCTTATGTTGTTCTAGTTTTTTAAATTATAGATGTAATCATAATAATTAAATATATACATTTCAAACAGATTTCAAAAAGGTAGCATTAATATTTGTATTATGGAAATCAAAACCAACAGCAGTACTCCAATACATACTTGAATATTTATATAAACGCCCAGAAAACAGAACAAATTCAAATGTTCTTTATAATGTATGTTCTGGAAATCGAACCCTACAATCCTTCGTTCAACAGCCATGAGCCATCCCTTTCATTGGATCATCGAACAAGACATAAATGTGTATGTAGTAACACATTAAACACGAATTAACAGACTAGCTCATAACCAAAGCACTAAAACTAATCCACTACCGTGAACCACACGCTGTGGAGATTAAACTAAAGGGCTGGTTGATGCGATACATATAAAACAAAGCGCGTATGTTACTCTAATAATAATTACTATTAGCCTTTGCTTCTGGAATAACGTTTAACGATATTAACGGAAATAACGATTACCACAAACTAGTAGATTCGAAAAAGCTTTTAGTTCGAAAAAAACTTCGCGCGATAGGAAATATTCACCATTTTGTTGTGTAAAAATATTAGCAGCCCGCCGCAGCTTCACCGACTATCCCCGTTTTTTGCACATTTTTTACAGATTTTTCGTTCTTATGTACAAGTACCTTGATGTTATATGATGCCTTCCTCTTTAAATGGACTATACTACACAAAAATACTTTTTCAATTCGAATCAATAGTTCCTGAGGTTAGCGCATTCAAAAATACAAACAAGCTCTTCAGCTTTATTGGACAACAACATCACATACATTGCTTTGATTCTGTGGTAAGTAGCTTAAGTATTTGGTTTACAAAAATCAGATACAACGACGATACCACAACACCCAGACCCGAGACAATATAGAAAAGTTCGTTTTCCATATTGACCCGTCGGGGATCGAACCCGGGACCTCAGAGATGGCGCGACGCCAAATTCCGGCCCGCTCGCCTCTCGGCTACGGAAGTCGTCAAATAAAAATTAAAAAATATAATTAATAGATTAGGCGAGTAGTTATTTTTATAATTTGTGTGTTTTTTTATTTTAATTTCTTTTATTGTGTTAATTAGCTATTGTGATTTTTTAACGTGTATTTTTATTTTGTTTTAAATTAATTTAGTAAACCAAATAAATAAATAATAATTGAAAATAAAATACAGAAATGTATTTCCACCCCTAATAATAAATACAATTTTGTCTATTAATTTATAGAATCTTTTTTTCCTAACCAATATTTTATAATGGCTTAATATGGCCTTTTCATCTTTACCACGCTTACGGGGGAGCGGATGGCTCTCGCCCCTAAACTTAAAAAACAACTTTTAGTATATACATATTTGTAATAATATTACATTTATAAAATGTACGAATACCTTTCATCCCTACTAATATTATAAATGCGAAAGTAACTCTGTCTGTCTGTCTGTTACGCTTTCCCGCTTAAACCTCTCAACCGATTTTGATGAAATTAGGCATAGGTATACGTTGAACCTCAAGAACGGACATAGGCTACTTTTTTTAGAAAGTAAGGGGGGGGGGGGGTAATGCCACATTTGAAAGTTTATATGGGAAAATGTTTATTTTTTAAGTGAGAGATGAAAGTTGGCACAAATATAGCTCTATTAAAATATAGACTACTTTTTGTTTCAAATATTAGGGGAGATAGGGGTAAAACCGACCATGAAAGCATGTAGTCCACGCGAATGAAGTCGCGGGCACAGCTAGTATGATATAAATTGAAATAAGTAGAGGTATATTTTATGTTTTGATCAGGTATATTTTTTTACAAAGTATGTGGTTTATTTATTCTTATCAATGCCTTGGCTCCATTTTTATGCGGCAGTATCGCTTTCCCGACATTTCATCAGACCTAGTTTAGTAAAACAACATATTAATTCATTGATAATTTGCTGTTTTGTCATGTCACTAGATACTTTCAATACGATCAAGAAGACGTAATATCTGTTAGGTACCATTTAAGTTAACTCCACATTGTTTTAATTTATGTTTTAACGTACCTAATAAATATGTTGCTTTCTTTCTTTCTAATAAGCACGAATATTCAATATCTACGTACCGGAACTTCGTCACACTTAAATTAAATTGGTACCTATATTTGTAAATTCAGTTAAACGGTCGGTTTCCCGATGCCGATACAAGCGTGTAAAAACTACTCACCATTTTACTCTGAGAGTAATTACTGTTAGCCGCCGAAACCGTTTGGCAGTTTTTAATTCGGACCGTGAAAAATTGCGGTGTAGTACTCCTTGGTAAGGGCGAGTATGGACTTGCTCGGATTTTAGGAGCAATCTTTATTCCTTCGTTTTTATTGGACAAAGTACTATTAATGCTCCGTTGATTATTGAACAAATCTTGCATTAAAATGCAACGCGAACAAAACCGCGCAAATGCTAGATATAAAAACTTTTTGAATTGAAAGATACCAAGATAAAAATCAGTTAGACAAAACTGAAAACACAGTTACCGGGTAAATGTTTTGTTTGCTCAGTTTTAAAAAGCAAATGGGTGGAACTGGGCTTATACCTATTTGAGTCAACTGTTTTTGGGATTATTTAAGCTGAAGTGTCAAGAAATTGGTCCAGTGTCATTTTGGCGCCCCTAGTTACTTGCAGCAATCTACTTGTTTCAGAGCCGATGGGTCTTATCTTTGTGACATCTCTCTCTTTGGTCGGTCCCTCATATCTGAGGATCGTGGTCAGCATGTTGGTTGCATCTAGAACGGACGATCTGCCTCCACCGGTTTCTATCCAGTGCGTCTCTCACAACCGTATACAATTTGGACGACGACGTTCCTTTTATTTGATCGGTCCATCTAGTTGGTGAGCGACCGCGCGATCTTTTGCCTTCGGTGTTCCCAACAACAATCAACTTTTCCAAATTGTCGTCGCCTCTGCGCACGGTATGGCCGAAATACGATAGGATGCGTTGTTGGCATATAGTGGACAAGCGAGTTTTTATATGAAGCTGGCTCAGGATCGATGCATTGGTACGTTTCGAGGTCCAGGGTACTCTCAGCAGTCGCCTCCAGCACCACATCTCAAATGCATCAATCCGCTGTCTTTCTCGGGCTAAAATTGTCCACGTTTCAACGCCATATAGGAAGATAGGGAATACAAGGGCTCGTATCAGTCTGATCTTGGTTTTATCTTTGTGACATAGATACGATCAAGAAAGCACGTAAGACTACTTTTTACAGTTTGTACCGCCTTTATGGTGTAGGCTTAAGATCTAATATATTACACTGCAAGATTGACCTCATCCCACCTGATGTTAAGAGGTAACATATAAAGACTAATCATAAGTATTACTAATGTAATCTATATGAATAAAAAATATTTACTATGATTTTGACTTAATCTTCAACTATATAACATAAGTATAGATCTATTTTTTCTATAAAAAAAAAAGAAATCTGTCACTGACTTACCGTACGTTTTTTACACTTCAAGATTGACCTCATCCCACCTGATGTTAAGTGAAAATGAGGTCTTAACTTAAGGGCGACAAGTACAGCATAATAAATCTGTTACTGGACTTGTCGCCCATACCTTGAAGGTTCGACCCCTACCACTAACGTAGCACCCCCCAGGAACTCTGGAAATCTTACTCACATGCAGGAACACAACAACACAGAATGATTGCTACTTGGCTGCGGTCTTCTATATCAGACTAACTCAGATAAGAAGGTGGAGGTATTCTGCCAGTTGGGCTGCTCCAGTTCAAGCGATAAATCGCTATGTCCTACCTCCCTAAAAATATATTAAAACTTGTTTTTGCTTCAAACGCAAACGGCAGTACGTGACAACGTTTGGAAAAAAAGCGCTGAAAATAAGCTCAATGACGTACAGTCAGCATCATTAGTTTGTATACACCTCAGTACCTTGTCACACTAAACGTCCATGTGACTGAGTAAGTGAAAAAGACAGTTAGATTAATGTGACAAGGTACTGAGTTGTTTACAAACTAAATACGCTGACTGTACCGTTGGATTGTTCTTTGTCCAAAAGTGGAAGGTGTTAATAAAAAACAGCTACGAGTATAATACATAATTTTATTACTGGATTACCCTCTAGATAAATTAATTTATACTATGTTTTCACATAGCTATGAATTTGTTTATTAAACATGTCTTATATTCCATACTTCCGGACTTCTCGGTCCTATTCAATTTATCGGCCCTCAAATGTAGTATGAAATACATTTATAAATGATTTTGCAGATACCTAATTATGAATGGCTTAGTTGATTGTTATAGCTAATTAGGCAAAATTTAATTAATTTTTGTCATTAATATCTATACTAATTCCACGATCGACATCCCGATGATATTTCAGACCGAAACGTGTACGAATAAGATGTAACCCGTACGGAAAATTATATAATGTAGGCTGTCTGGAATAATGTATTTGAATTGTTTGACATTCGAGATGGGAGTAGGTGTAGCTTTGAGGTATAATTAAATTTGCTGTATCTATTATAATATTATAAAAGGAAACATTAGATGCTTTGTTTATTAATAGGCTCCGAAACTAAGGAATCGATTTGAAAAATTAATTCACTGTGGGAAACTAATTCTAACTTATTAACATTATAACCGGGTGATATAGGCAGGATTAAATAAAATTAGGGATCATTATTAAAACTCCAAAAATGTAGGGGTACGCGCAATGGTTTAATCAAATCCATACAAATCTAATGGCTTATTGATTTATTATTGAACACGTGGTAAAAAGTAGATATCTGCTACCATAATATCTGGTACGTGACAGACAGACAAAAGTCCATCAAGCCTAGCATGCGCCACGCGAGTAAATTTTATCGTGCTCTTAAGAAATGTCAAAATCAAAGCGTCAACTGCTGATTGGCTGAAAATACGGGTGCTGCACTATCACCCAATCAACGAAATAGACACTTTTGTCGTCTCATGCGAAAAATTTTACGTATTGCGCATGTAAGGCCTACAGGACTAAAGCGATTGTTACAAAATTACATGTGTATGGAATTTGTATTTGTATATAATGTACTAGACATTTAATACTCAAAAAATCAATTTGTATGATTATATTTTTTGAGTATTTCACGGTCAAATTTCAGAAATAAATTAGAGAGGTAGGGCATAGCGATTTATCGCTTGAACTGGAGCAGCCCGTCTAGTGAAATACCTCCACCTTGCAGAATACCGCAGCCAAATAACAATCACTTCTGTGTTGTTGTGTTCCTGCGTGTGAGAAAGGTTTACAGAGCTCTTGGGGGGTGCTACATTAGTAGCAGGGGTTAAGCATTCAAGGTAAGGGAACAAGTCCAGTAAAAGTTTTATTATCTTGTACTTGTCGCCTTTAAGCTAGGATGTCATTACCACTTAACATCAGGTGGGATGATGGTAAACTTGAAGAGAATATATTTAAAAAAAAGCCGTTCAGAATGCAGCGTATTGGCTACCTTACCACGGGGACCACCTTTGTGTATTTTTATTTATTTCTTTAATATGATTTTTTTATTAATTTATTAAATTAGTTAATATTTTATTGCAGTTAAGTAAACATATGTAGCCAGACTTATAATATGAAACCGCGCTAAGTCAGGCGCAGGGAAGTGTAAACGAGGCCTAAGAGTTTCGTGCTGTAGACAATTTTGTAGTGTGACGACAAATTGGTGCGGTGAAAAATGAGCGGCACGGCCTACCGCGACCGGCCCTTAATAAACAGGCGGCGTGCGAGAGCCTTCCGCTTAAATTTAAATACTATGTAAGTAGTTTGAATGCAGAAAAAAAAGAAAATACTTTTTTGTGCCAGCTCCTTCAAACGGGCGTGGATCTTATATTTTTAGGCTACGGAATGTTGTGGCCGAGGCTTTTGAACACTAATTCCCAGTTCCAAACTTAAAAAAAAACGATTTGTTCCAGTTCTGCATAATAATAAATTATACGATGCGTAAGGTAAAAATGACCGACAGACGACTGATTAAAGCTGGATATGGAAAGTAAATTCGAAATTAGAATTAATGACTCGTTGTCGGTTGCAGAAAACGGTCATTTAAGACACATAACATTACATTTGACACCTAAAATATTCGAACCCGCCATTGTTGATTGACTAGCTGTGTTACCCACAACTTTGTTCACGTGTTGCCATGATGAAATTACCTTAATTATTTTTGTATAAAGTAATCGTAAATCGGGCTCTTTTCCTCCATCCAGATTATAGGCTCACTTTCTAACGCCAGTTTAAAAAAAAAAGAAAATTCAAGAATTTTGTGCCATGTCATCTTTTATACCAAAGGTGCGTTAAATTTGAAACACTATTTTTCGGAATGAGATCATAAAAATGGGATGGTATTATGCTCTGCCTTTAGAGTGCATAAAACCATCCGATATATAAACGCTCGCCCATAAAATAGTCAAGTAAACTCAAATTGCAAGCATCCCACTTCGCAGTAAGCCCTTTGATTTCCTAACGCGCCGGGAAAACAAAACAAAATCTAAAGTAATACGGCCCCCTAAAGGGTACATATTTATTCCGGTTATTTCCAGCGGTAAAGAGATACAAGCGATATTATTTATCGTCCGGGTTCGGCTGGACCCTCGCGATCCACCGCTTGATAGGGGTAGTACTAAATCACATTACACGCTTCTTTTATTTGTTCCGACGCCATTCTTCAAGGCGCGAGCCGCAATTGAATACAAAGTCGTTTGAGTTAGTCGTTTGAATACAAAGTTGTTTTGTTAATCCTTGTTGCCTGGTTTTGGTGATTGATCCATGTTTAATCGTGCCGTTTTGGCCTTGGGATTAGGTTAGGTTAGGTTAGGTTACAAGCGGTGCTTTGATACCGCTACTTTTTAAACTAGACGCGTTCAACATCATCATTATCTGATAATCATTTGATAGAGAGTTCTGAAACGTATGACGATTCAAATTTATTGTTTTTCATTACGAGTGGCCTGCTGCGGCTTCACGCGCCTAGGATCTAGATACATTTTTAACCGTCTTTTTTACAACCCAAATTCAATTTGTTCGAGTATTGCTGAAGTTATGCGCGTATATACAATTTCGCAATTATCTATTTAGATATATATGGCTATATACATCTCTTTAAGTTTTGTGAATTTCATTGCGTGAAAAACTTTTAAAACAGTGATTCAGTAATAAAATCTATAAATAGCGTCCAAATCAAACTTCTACGTACTGAAGATTAGCTTGTAAAAGAAGATTTAATTACTAATTGATTATACTACTTGACATTTTAAGATACTCGTTATAACGACTTACACAGAAGTTCAGAATCCATTAGATAGATAGATAGATACACTTTATTGCACAGAAAAATTTACAGAAATTGGCTTTACAGACATAATTAAGTACAATTTAGGCGGTCTTATTGCTAGAAAGCAATCTCTTCCAGACAACCTTTAGGTAGAGGAAAAAGTAGATATCGAGAAACGGGTGCGCCCGTGCAAAATATTTATTGAGGAAAACAAAAATAAATAAATAACCGGAAATATAAATAACATAATATGATAAATACATAAAAAAAATAAAACACAAATAAATTAAAAGTACATACATAAATAAATATCAATAAATATATACAAATCCATAAAGTATTTACGGTTTAAACAAACATATAGAATAAACAAATGAAATCAGATTAAATACCAACAAAAGCTTAGCTTTATTTTAATACTTTGATAAAGAAGTTCGCGTTTAGTTAAGAGAAAGAAATAAAGATTTTACTCTTGATTTGAAAATTGGAAGGGACTCAGATTCCCTGATAGATAAAGGAAGGGAATTCCATAAGCGTATGGACTGGACAGTGAAAGATTGTGAGTAGTATTCAGAGGTATGAGTAGGAAAAGCAAGGAGAAGTTTACGGGAAGATCGCATACTATGCTCATTGATCCATTATTTGAAGTGAACTGACTGTTTAATAAGATGAATTAAATTCTCCGTTGAATTTTCGGAATTGATTTGTCTGCCAGCATCATTATACATTGATTGCCTTTACATCCATATTAAATCGTCACGTAAAGACGACGTGGTTTAAGGTTTTAATAAATTAAACGTGTCTGTCTGTCTGCCTGTCTATGATATCGGTGCTCACAAATGGATGAACAGGATCTGATTTTTGTTTTTTTGTTTGCAAGGATTAATGCCAATTTTCAATATTTTACGATTCGTAATGTGTCAAAAATTTATATTCGTTTTTCTACGAGTCGTTTTTTTTATTTTTTATTTAGGATTAACAACAGCCAACTTAATTACAATTTTTACATCATATTATAAATATAAGTGTCAATTGGGCCAAAAGCGTTAACCACAGTTACCGTAATTTAATTTAACAATAATAGCCTTGACAGCATAATCTGTTTACTTACAACTAAAGCTAGTTTTGATGTTGGACCACACCAACATGAGCGCAAAATATAAAGGTATGATAGATAGGTAATTGACGTGGTTAGATGAATACTAAATATGTATTTTAAATGGGTTGTGATCACTGACAATGTAGAAATAATAATTAAAAATAAAAGCTTAACAGTGTCCTAAAAATATTGTTTGAATTGATTGTTTTCAGTGTGATATTACTATGTCCGTATATGTATGTGTGTAAACTTAGGCTACTTTTATTTTACAAACCAAACTAAACTAAAAAAAAAAAATCAATTCAAAATCCTGCTGTCTCCGCAGACGACTGATATAATAAATATATTCATTAATAAATAAATACAATTCAATATCTTATAAGTATAGTTTATAATAGATTAGATAAATATTAGTACGTATATATTATGAGGTGGGAGACATATCAGATGAGCGTGGCAGTGAAGCTATTGCAACGCATCCCTAATCCTCGTTTATTCTAATTGCAAATTTACTTTCCATATCAGCTGTCATCAGTCATCTGTGGGACGTTTATGGCTTACGCCTCGTATAATTTGCTATTATTCGTATCTAGAACGATTCATTTTTCAAATATTGGAACCAGGCATTAAAGTGTTCTTTGGTAGATTTGATAGAAATCGGTTCAAAATGGCTGCCGGCACAAAAAGTCGGATAACATATCTTGACACGACTCCCTTATTATAGGTATCGAATAAAACAGCTCAAGTAGTACTAAAATGCGTTATTCCAAATTTAAAATCCAAGATGCGTTGTTATCAAACTTCATTTCTTTTATGGTGTCAGTGAGTTAAGCTTACTTCCATTGTACGACAAAAAAATATAAACGGGTCGAATTGAGAACCTCCTCCTTATTTTTGTTGTCTGTTAAAAACACGTCAGACTTTGGACTTTGCAACGCCCCTATGTCCACCGTATAAAAACTGATATCGAAGTCGCAGGCAACGGCTTGTCTATTATTTAACCACAATGAACTCTAGATGACGCATAGGACAATACCCTTCATGCTACTGACCGCACAACACGGGTTCAATATGATACTAACGTGAATTCTCCGGTAAACTGATACTAGTGGTAGATTATATGGCGTCGATAGTCTTTGTATATCTACATTCATCTTAAAGACCACTTACTGGTAAAAGGGAATCTTCAATAAGATCTTAATCCTAAGACATCACACTATTTATTGTACAATTCTTCGTTCCACTTTTCCACTTTTGTTTGACTTTACAGTTGAAATTTCTGTTTGGTCCAATAGGTAAATTACTATCAATTCAAAGACACGGTGTTTTTTCTTTTATCGCATTCAAAAATATTCACCTTAATTTGCTAAAGTTTAACGCAATGTATCTTAAACATGTGCGTTTTAAATAAGCGCGGTGTCACTTCTTAGTACAGTTTTCCGAAAAAGTGACGTAAACATATCCTTCCCCTGAACTTTGATTTGCAGTTTCATCGTCAATTTGAATTCATTTGTTGAATCATAAATACATATTTATTTTATTTTGTAAATCTAGCCGACAGATCTAGCATCATCGTTTTTTTAACAAGGCTACCATACTTAAGAGTGGTCCCAGTCTCCGGAAGCAACATTAAAATTGTATAATCCATCAACCGGGACCGCGGTTTCAGTCAATAGTGGTCCCACTCGAGTGGGACCACTATTGCTCAGATATTATTGAAGTAATGAATGTTCAGATATTAATGGTAACTTGTGGTGTATGTGTAACACGTCGTTACATGTTTTTGTGAATTTTTTTAATTTACTTAAACACATCCATCTTTGATGGCTAAAAAGACATTGTTCCAGGTCTTGTTTGTTTCTGAACTTGGATTTTTGCCACTCAAGTCTGACATTGACAGTTCAATGACAGTTCCTCAATTGAAAGACGTTCGTCTATGGAATGACAGGATGATTTTCATTTTTCTCTTGTGCGTGGACGCACGCAACAAGTTTCCTTTTTTTTTATATCTTTCTTATCTGAAAGTTTTTTTTTTCATTTTGACGATGTCGTCGTGGAGCTGCAAGTTTCTCTCCTGACGAACAGGCTCGCATGTGAAATGCGAGAAAAATGATTTCTTCTTATTTTACAAGATTTCTCTGGTAAGTAGGCTTGGCTTGACCTTGGTCGTCTTCTGCAACACCACATGTGGTTGCATTTTCTAATTATAGTGTTTATTGTTTGTTTTAGATCAATAACTAAATGAAATTTTAATTTTTAATGAGGAGGTGATTATACACCGATGAGGATGATCTTCTGCCTTGCTTAATTCTTCTTATTTTTGGGTAAGCACGCTTGGATTACTCTTATCCTTACAATCTCTTGTCACGCTGTACTCGATATTGTGGTTAAATAAGTGCTTTTGGAGATTTACGCAGTTTTTCACAGCACATGTTTCGCAGCACATGTTTCGCACCTACCCTCTTCTCTGCTACAAGAGATTTTGTTTGCTGCTTATGCTGACTATGCTTGTATGTGTTTTGCAGGCTTTTGGGAAGCCCTCATTGGGTTGGGATACCCATGACATTTAGCCTTCTACAGAGTGGAGCATTGCGGATCTCTTCTGTCTCGCGGTTCACGTTGGCAGTTCACCGGCAATGAGGTGTTGATGGACTGGTTGAGGTCGGAATGCCTGTAGCCTTAGGGAGGTTTGCCGATTAACAGGTATGCTCATACCTTAGCATTTAATTGTTAATTTAAGTAATACTAATTTTATTGTACCCTGGTATCCTATGTACTTGGATAGAATATTGTGTATTCATCTTTCGGATATTTGAGACCACAATGGTCTCCATTGTTAGTTAAGTTAACTAGTTTAAGTGTGGTTAATTTGTGAAAGAAACAAAGCTTGAATGTCAATTTAAATAAATTCATTATGATCAAAGTCTTAAACAAAACATTTGTTTTCTTTACTCTTTCTTACTTTTAGTTAAAGTAAGTGGCGCCCTGCCTCAGTGCTCAGTTAGGTTTCTGTGAGCGTCCCAGAGAACCCACGGAGCTAGCAATACTTAGGCTAAAATCACACCACCTTAAGCCACTAGGTTACATTGGCGCCCAACGTGGGGCCTCGTTTTACATACAGGGTCTAACTGAGACTGGGTTTCTTATTTTCTTTTGCTACTTTGTTTCTTTCATATCTTATTTTTATTTTGAAAGATGAGTCTTTCACTTGATATTGATTATTTGCGTAAGAACGAACTTTTATATGAAATTCGTGTCAAAGGACATGAAGTTTCAGACAATAAGTCTGTAGATGACTTAAGAAAATTATATTGTTCTTTGAAAGGTACTTCAAATGATGAAGTTAGTAAGAAGTTTATTTGCTCTCTTGATCCTGCCAAGGAATTATTGTATTGCCAGGAAAAATATTATGAAGTGCTAAATTCAAATCATTCAACTTGCTTAAAAAAATGTCATTCTGTTTTGGCACATCTTATTTTGAGACTTGAGCGCATAGTGTTCTCAAATGAAGATCAGAAATTGTCAAAAATTAATTTGTTGGCTGATGCTTATCTATTAAACAAAAATATTGAATGTGGACTAGTTGCCGCTTCAACTTTGTCTGAATCCTTGCCAGATAAAAGTCAGCAAACAGGTTGCTCTAATATTATTTCCACATCTAAATCATATCTTAAACTTATGTTAAATCTGAAATTTAATTTTAATGGTGAAACACCTGTTTATGACTTTGTAACCAAACTTGAAGATTTCATACATTGTACTAAGATACCTAACAAAGAATTCTTGGATAATGTTAGTTATATTTTGTCAGGCGAAGCCTTAATATGGTACAAATCTGTGCGCACTTCTATTTCTTCATATTTTCAATTTATTGAATTATTAAAAGCTGAATTTCAATCTGTTGAGGCCGAGCGTTCATTATTGAACCAAATTAAGGCAAGACTTCAACAACCAAATGAAAAAATTAGAACTTTCATTAATGTTATGAGATATTTATTTAGTACACTAACTGTACCTTTGCCAGAAGATGAGCAATTGGAAATTATAATGACTAATATTAGTCCTTTCTATATTACCCGTTTAGCTTTAATTGATGTTAGCTCAATAGCTCATCTTAAGCAACTTTGTTTAAAATTGGAAATTTCCAAACATAGATGTGAAAATAGAGGTTATCTCAATCCTGGCTCTGATGTTATCATATCAGATCTTTTATTACCTAATGCTGCTTCTAAAAAGAGGCCAATTTTAAACTCTGTTGTTGAAAAATGTTTAAAATGTGATGGCTCACATCATTATAAGAATTGTCAAGTTTATTTGGGCATTCATTGTTTTAAATGTAAGAAACCAGGCACTTTGACCAACAACTGTCATTGTTTAAAAAACGTAAAAGGCAGTCAGAAGTGAATCACGCTCATGTTAGGGTTTCGTTTAACAAGGGTTTCACTACTGACTGTGAATGGAAATCTCATCTAAAGTTTATTAACTCATTTTTTTCTACGACTTATTCAGTCAATCCTCTATTTGACCAGTGCAAGGACAATATTCGTCCTTTTGTTACAATTGATATTTTAGGCATTAAGTGCAATGCTTTAGCAGACAGTGGTGCTTCTGTGTCTGTTATTTGTGATAAGACTTTATCTACACTCTCTAATATGGGTGTGAATGTTGACTGGGAACCTTGTCAAAGTAAATTGTTAGTGGGTAACAATGCTCGTCTTAACGTTCTCGGTAGGGTTTCTTTTCCTATTTCTTTTTCAAATAGGGTTCACAATGTGAATTTTTATGTCTGTAAGGACATCAATATGCCCATCATTTTAGGGTCTGATTTTTTGCGTTCTTACGATTTGTGTAAGGATATCTTTGACGCTCATGGCACGCGTCGAGGGTTCACAGTGAACCTGTTGAAGGATGAATCTGTTCATCTGCCTGATTCTGGCGATCTGTTCTCTAGGCAAAGGAAATCTTTGCAAGCAATAGCTTCTTTATCTGACTCATTGTCCAATTCTGAAAGTAGGGATGTTTGGTATTGGGACTTGATTCGGAGGGTTCAGAGTAGACCAGAGAAGTTTCATAATTGGAAATTTATTGACGGGAATTTATTTAGATGTATAAATTCTTTTAATCTTTTGTTGGCTGAGTTTAAATGGAAAAGGGTAATTCCATGGGAAGAAAGATCTTCTATACTCCAGCAATGTCATAGTCGTTCGAATACCGCTCATTTGGGTTTATTTAAAACGCTTAAGCGTGTTTCACAGTCATATTACTGGCCTAAAATGGTTAGGGACATAAAGTATTATGTTAGAACTTGTGAAATTTGTTTAGGTCAAAAGGAACGGCCACATGTGGACAAGTCTGGTCAACATGACAAGATTGTTTGCAACAGGTCTTGTAGGCAGGTGGATTATCAAGTTGGTCAAACGGTGTGGAAAAGGGAATTTCCTCTTTCAAATGCAAGTAAATATTTCACTCATAAGTTTGCTCCCAAGTTTCGCAAGTGCAAAGTAATCAAAAAGGTCTCAAGTGTTGTTTATCAGCTCTGTGATTTTCACTCAAGGAAGCCTCTAGGAACTTGGCATGTCAAGGATATTTTAAAATCTCATCCACCTGATTGATTCAATTTTTTTTTTTTAGATTTGTTTCAGGGTTCGTGTGCCCCGAGTCTCACTTCTTTTTTTTATTTTTTTTTGTGTCAACTAAGAAGGTATTGTAACACGTCGTTACATGTTTTTGTGAATTTTTTTAATTTACTTAAACACATCCATCTTTGATGGCTAAAAAGACATTGTTCCAGGTCTTGTTTGTTTCTGAACTTGGATTTTTGCCACTCAAGTCTGACATTGACAGTTCAATGACAGTTCCTCAATTGAAAGACGTTCGTCTATGGAATGACAGGATGATTTTCATTTTTCTCTTGTGCGTGGACGCACGCAACAAGTTTCCTTTTTTTTTATATCTTTCTTATCTGAAAGTTTTTTTTTCATTTTGACGATGTCGTCGTGGAGCTGCAAGTTTCTCTCCTGACGAACAGGCTCGCATGTGAAATGCGAGAAAAATGATTTCTTCTTATTTTACAAGATTTCTCTGGTAAGTAGGCTTGGCTTGACCTTGGTCGTCTTCTGCAACACCACATGTGGTTGCATTTTCTAATTATAGTGTTTATTGTTTGTTTTAGATCAATAACTAAATGAAATTTTAATTTTTAATGAGGAGGTGATTATACACCGATGAGGATGATCTTCTGCCTTGCTTAATTCTTCTTATTTTTGGGTAAGCACGCTTGGATTACTCTTATCCTTACAATCTCTTGTCACGCTGTACTCGATATTGTGGTTAAATAAGTGCTTTTGGAGATTTACGCAGTTTTTCACAGCACATGTTTCGCAGCACATGTTTCGCACCTACCCTCTTCTCTGCTACAAGAGATTTTGTTTGCTGCTTATGCTGACTATGCTTGTATGTGTTTTGCAGGCTTTTGGGAAGCCCTCATTGGGTTGGGATACCCATGACATTTAGCCTTCTACAGAGTGGAGCATTGCGGATTAGTTAAGTTAACTAGTTTAAGTGTGGTTAATTTGTGAAAGAAACAAAGCTTGAATGTCAATTTAAATAAATTCATTATGATCAAAGTCTTAAACAAAACATTTGTTTTCTTTACTCTTTCTTACTTTTAGTTAAAGTAAGTGGCGCCCTGCCTCAGTGCTCAGTTAGGTTTCTGTGAGCGTCCCAGAGAACCCACGGAGCTAGCAATACTTAGGCTAAAATCACACCACCTTAAGCCACTAGGTTACATATGGAACTTTTTGACATTTTAACTGTTCCGAAGTATTCGGTCACTTTGTCTGCTCCAATATATCTGACGGCGACTGTACACCAACAGAACATAATTATAATATTTTGGGGGCATGTGATACAGAGATAAGTTCTAGTATATGTTCCAATAAGAGGAGTACACAGCATTCAAAATAGGAGCAACACAGAATTAGATGAAAATTTTTGTAAGGAAAATTCAATTAAGATGAAATATAACAAATTTAGTCAGATGGCATATTGTGCAATGTGGATATAGTTTTTTTTTTGAAAGGTGGAAAATGTCAAGTTCAGGGTGTTTTTGCGGAGTAAACTATATTAGAAGCATCTGTGTAATGGTGAGTGGTGACCGAGATTAAAATACAAAAAAAAAAATTCAAAAATGTTTATTTCAGTAACCCAATAATGCAATTACAAGTAATTGGAGCTGCCTTTTAAGTAAAAGTAATACTCGTGTTAGGTAGCATCGCTCTTCCATACAATCAGACTTAATCCTACTTATTTGAAGTTAAAGAAGAACATAAGAGATTAGTTTTGCATCTTTGAGTATAAAAGTTCTGACAATCGGCTTGTGGGGAAAATTAAAAGTTACTGACACTTTGACACGTTCCACGAGATCAGGACATTTTATTTTGTAAATCTACAACTATTATAAAGGCGAATGTTTGTGTGTATGTATGGATGGATGTTTGTTACTCTTTCACTCTAAAACTACTGGATTTTAATGAAACTTTACAATATTAGAGCTTATACATCAGAATAACACATAGGCTACATGTAATAATTATTTTGTATGAATTTTCTAAAATATGACGATTTTAATAGTTACGCGTTGACAAATGAGTGCGCGATACGCGGAGGCGGGCGATTTTTTTTAAGTTTAGTGATATGAAATTTGGTACAAATATAGTTCTAAATTTGGTTTAAAATATGGACTACTTTATCTTTCTAATATTAAAGTATGTATTCCACGCGAAGGAATTGGCGGGCGCAGCTAGTACTTCATATCGGAGCAATCTAGAAGTAAATAACTTGATATACCGGCAAATATTTGCTCTGTCAAAGGCAATAACGCATCGCCAGGTACGCAAAAGAGGTGTATTATTTTTATTGTAATATTTGCGAGCATCATGTCAACATGTCGTTGATGTGACAAAGAAACAGTACGTTTCATAAATTTCCGATATTTGGTGAAAGCAATTTTATTTGGAGGTCATTTGGGGTGCGTCGAACGAAAAGAGGTTGGATGTCTAATGTTAGAATGTAGGTCACCTTGCAAGTAATAGAAAATCGAATTAAAAAGTTGCAAATGAAAGGAATTTCTTTTGTAATTTCTTGCGGTTAAGTTCGGGTAATAATTTAAAAAAAATCTATGATTTTTGTGCGTTAAATGTTGTGTAAAGGTGACGTAAACACACTTCCATTGAACTTTGATGCGCTGCATCATCAATTTTTATTCATTTGTTGAAGCAACAAATATTCATTATATTTTGATAATGTCACAGACGAGACAGACAGAGACTTCGGTGTTTTTATGTGTGAGCAAGGTTTCCAGAGCTCCCGTGTGGTGCTACAGTAGAAGCAGGGGTCAAGCCTTAAAGGTAAGGGCGACTAGTCGAGTAAGATAATTATTATGCTGTACTCGTCGCCCTAAAGTAAGGACCCCAATACCACTTAACATCAGGTGGGATGAGGTCAATCTTGAAGTGTTATATGAAAAAAGACGGATTGAGTAGCATAATTGTTTTAAACCCTGGCATAATACGCATTAAAAAAATGTCTTTGTTTGAAACTTCAAGCAAACCAAGTTCTAGAGTTCATATGTAATCAAGTGATCAATTATCTTGGCTTCAGAATTGAAACAGCATCGGCTCTTGGGGCCTATCCACAAAAGTCAAAAATGATTCTGATTCGGAAGTTGATATTTTATAGTTAATGTTTAATTCATATATATTTATTTTAAGATAAAAAACCTAGCATCACAATACACTAAAATTACATAACAGCAAAATTTATCACATACAACGCTGTTAGTACAGGACGAGCAACCTGCGCAATATGTGCAGGCCATGGCTTCACATCCCTCATTGCAAGAGGAAATAAAAAAATAAGTTAGGCATTGCGGCGTAAAATTCTTTAAACGTTTTAAATAATAGTTAGAAAGTTTTACTTAAATTAAAGTGCAAACTACATTCCTGATCAAGCTGAATCTTGACCATCTAAAAAGATTTTTATATGATCAGACATCTTATCACCTACCCAGATGAAAATTACTTGTGTTGTTAAAATTTACTTAACTAGTATTGTAATTTGCACAAATGCAGTGAACTTTCCAACTTAACTGTTTTACTCTCCAGTGGCCGTCTCGACCAAAATTACAATTAAAGTACTAACTGGTTTCCATAATGTTTTTAATAGTGAAAGTTACACTGCATTTTACTATATGCATATTCTTGTGGTCCATACTGTTAGTTTTTTAGATGAGAATAAAAACAGCTGGGACTTATGTCAGTATCTATTGTACCTATATGGTCTGGTACATATACCAATCATTATAATATGATTCCGTCTGAAAAACAGCGCTGATGCGGCGTTAGGTTAAATTCTACAGCAGCCCATGCTGAGGGTGGGACCTTATTGGCACATCTTTCTATTTATTGATAAACTATTGTTACCTATATGTCGAGTATGCTGATACGTAAGCTCGTCATAACCGGTTGGTCTCTGAATCCTATTGTACCCCAGGGAATGATGTGTCGCACCGAATCGTTACAAGTTTAAGTGTGTTCCGTCTATGTCCCGTATTTTAGTAGTTATGAAAATTATAGGGCTCTTAATTGTTTTATAGCTTGGTGAGTGCGGGTACCCCAGTCACTGGGCCTCGTTAATTGGACGATTAACTTCGCTGCGTAGCGACTGGGAATTCTGGCAACGCACCAAAGGATTTGTTGGTTTTTGGGAACAACTAACCGCTGTTACTCTGTGATTGTGGCGATTTAGGCTTTTAATGTATTCGTTTAGTTGGTCAACTATATCTTAATATGGGTACCAATACTCAAGAGAGGTAGGGCATAGCGATTTGCTCGAACTGGAGCAGCCCGTCTGGTGAAATATCTCCACCTTACAGAAGACCGCAGCCAAATAACAATCACTTCTGTGTTGTTGGGTTCCTGTGTGTGAGTATGGTTTCCAGAGCTCCTGGGGGGTGCTACATTAGAAACAGGGGTCAAGCCTTCAAGATAAGGGCGACAAGTCTAGTAACAGATTTATTATGCAGTACTTGTCACCATTAAGCTAGAACCTCATTTCCACTTAACATCACGTGGAATGAGGTCAATATTGAAGTGTACTATAATAATAATAATAATAATCAACCGTAGAGAATTTAAGACAGTTTTGGGCCAATATCTGGGAAAACCCAGTCCAACATAACACCAATAGTAAATGGTTAGGAGATCTTGGGAAACTCCATACTATTTCAGAAATGGAATTTGAATTTATAGCTGCAGAAACGTTCATAGACGTCATTAGACGTAGTCATAACTGGAAAGCTCCAGGAACAGACCAGATACAAAATTATTGGTACAAAAAATTTACTTGCTTGTATCCATATTTACATATTCATATAAATAATTTTATAGAAAATCCAAACACAATACCCGATTTCATAACAATAAAAGGAATAACATACATGATCCCTAAAAGCAGAGACACTAAAAATCCAGCCAATTATCGGCCAATAACCTGCTTACAAACAATATATAAAATAATGACAGCGTGTTTATCTGAAGTCATCTATAAACATTTATCTAACAATGATATCATAGCAGAAGAGCAAAAAGGTTGCAGAAAATTTAGTCAAGGGTGCAAGGAACAGTTAACCATAGACGCCATAGCAATGAAAGAAGCCTTTAGAAAGAGGAAGAATATCCATACTATGTACATTGATTATCAAAAGGCATTTGACTCAGTCCCACACAGTTGGCTATTAAATGTTTTAAAACTGTATAAGATAAATCCCAAAATAGTAACTTTTTTAAATAGCACAATGCAACATTGGCAAACAACTTTGAATATAAAACAAAACAGCACCTCATTATCTACTGAACCGATTCGTATTCAACGCGGTATTTTCCAAGGAGATGCACTAAGCCCTCTTTGGTTCTGTTTAGCCCTCAACCCATTGTCAACTTTACTTAACAAACCAAATACCGGATACCCTTTAAAAGCTGGCAAAGGTGTATATCAACTATCTCATCTCATGTATATGGACGACATAAAATTATACGCTACTACTAAGAAAGATCTTTTTAAATTGACAGACATAACCCAGCAGTTTTCTAAAGATATCCATATGCAATTTGGCATCGACAAATGCAGTGTTCATTCTGTTAATCGAGGTAAGCTTGAGAAAAATACCTATACACTTGAAACTGGAGAACAAATTACACCAATGGATGAAAATTCAACCTATAAATACCTAGGGTTCCACCAAGCTAGGAAAATACATCAAAAACAAACAAAAATAGAACTAAAGCAGAAATTCTCACGCAGACTCCACCAAATACTCAAAACTCATTTAAACTCTAGAAATATCATTAAGGCCATAAACACATACGCTATACCAATTCTAACGTATTCGTTTGGAATAATATTATGGTCACAAACAGACTTAGTAAAACTACAACGCATTATTAGGTAACACAACTTTGACCAAGTATAGAAAACATCATCCCAAAACTTGTACTCAAAGGCTAACTCTTCCGCGTAGCGAAGGTGGACGGGGTATGATCGACATTGTAAGCTTACACAATAAACAAATATCCACTCTCCGGACTTTTTTTCATAACAAATCTGTTAATTCTCGTCTTCACCAATTAGTATCAACAATAGATAAAAAAACTTACACCGTTAAACTTACATGAAACTACTACTCAACCAAATGAATCCATTACCACTAAACATGACAAAATTCAAAACTGGGCAAATAAAGTGCTCCACGGAAGACATAAAGCCGATCTCAGCCAACCATTCGTCGACACAGACAAGTCGAACGCGTGGCTGACGAGAGGCGAGCTCTTCCCAGAGACGGAAGCTTTTATGCTTGCAATACAAGATCAGGTTATAGCTACCCGCAACTACCGCAAATACATCACCAAAGAATTGCAATTTGATACCTGTAGGTTTTGCAACAGCGCTCCTGAGACTATACAACATGTTACTGGTGCATGTAAATCATTCGTTCAATCGGATGATTTATTTTCGTTGGATCCCATTTTTTGATCCCAATTTAATAATTTTGCCGTTGGGTCCCACAAAGAATTAATTTTTATTGCCGTTGGATCCCATATTTAGAAAATAGAAGATAATTGTCGTTGAATCCCAAAAACTATTTTCGTTGGATCCCAAAAGCTAAGAAACATTTGAATGCGGGTACTTTCAACATGAAAATTGTATCTAACACAATCACAGTTCAAGATCTGTCCTCTCGGCTAAAAATATTACGCTATAGAAATTATGCTAGCATTAAAAGCACGCAAAGTCATGAGTACACGCTTATATATGTCTCTATTTTGAATTAATATAAGCTAGGTGACTATGATAAGGTTTCGCAGCCATCATCGATAGTCAGGTAGGAACATTTTTGCTAACGATGGCTTTTCATTTCGAGATACTGATGAAATATCACCTTATTTATAAATACATGTGTCTTAATTTAGTAGTTATGCGAGAACAGATAGACATACGTACATAATATATTAAATACTGGTAAAAATCATAGCTGCCTTTTTTTTTCGTCAAAGTCGGGTAAAAATAAGAGTGAAAAAAACTACCTATGTCTTGCAACAATATAAAAAGAGAAAACTGCAAAGGACTTTGTGTAGAAAAGCTTAAAGTAAAAAAATAATAAATAATTATTGTTTTTTTCTTTTTGACGCTGACGCTGAATTGGTACCTCAAATAGTAGGACATTTTAAAAAAAATCATCTGCGTTTGTGTACAAAGTGAAGTTGAACCACGCATTAATTTTGTCCACGCAAAAATTTGACGACCTCCGTAGCCGAGAGGCGAGCGGGCCTGACTTTGGCGAGCGCCATTTCTGAGGTTCCGGGTTCGATCCCCGGTCGGGTCAATATGGGAAACGAACTTTTCCATATTGTCCCGGGTCTGGGTGTTGTGGTACCGTCGTTGTTTCTGATTTCTGTAACACAAGTGCTTAAGCTACTTACCACAGAATCAGAGCAATGTATGTGATGTTGTCCAATATTTATATTTATATTGTCCAATATTTATTTATATTTATTATCTATCAGGCCTAGCATGCGCAATACGTCAAATTTCTCGCATGACACGACAACAGTTTTGATACTGTTGATCGGCTAATACCATAGATATATTACTTTCCTTATTCTAAGGCTAATACCACAACTCACTCGTATTTTCAGCCAATCTACTGCTGACGCACTGTCTTCAATCGATTTTGACGTTTGTTAAGAACGCGATAAAATTTAGTCGTGAGACGCATGCTAGGCCTGTTTGACCACAAAGATTTAAATGTTCATGATATGAGGCAGCAAAAATTTGCTCTTCTTAGTCCTGTTACCAGGTAACGTAATTAGATAGGTATTTAAAAAGGTTAATCGCATATCCATTACCTAAAAAAAAAACTTTTATCTAGAAAACGCCCAGCAGTGCTGAATAAAGAGAGGTAGGGCATAGGGATGGTTCAGTGGATTGACCACCCCCGCTTACTCCCCCCCTACCACCCAGGGGGGAACTGTGGATGGAAAGGCTAAGCTAATCACCCACAACGCCCGCCACTTAGGCGATGAGGTCTACCGGGGAGTTTTAGTTTGGGTAGTTCTGCCCTTTTCAGGGCAGGGAGTCCCACACACGCCGTCACTCCCCTCAGGGTGGCGGTACGGTGCGTCAATGCATTTCTCCCCGTCAAAAAAAAAATTATAATAATACCTAAACCTAATCGGAGTAATCTGGCACACAAAACCTCAATTAAATATTGAACAAGGGTAAACCACTTTTCTTCTGCAAAGTACATATGTGGTTTTAACATGGGATCCAACGAAAATAGGAAATGGGATCAATAGTAAATACTTAAAAAATGGGATCAAAAATTGGGATCCAACGAAAATAAATCAATCGGATTACAAGCACAGACATGATCAAGTCGCCTCCATTATACACCAATATATAGCATATAAACACCACTTTATCCCAACAAAGGAACCTTACTACAAATATACACCAAAAACCATTCTTAACAATAGTCAGATAAAGATTTATTGGGATCGAACAATTCTTACAGATAAAACAATTCATTACAACAGACCCGACATAACTATACATGATAAACTCCAACAAAAAGTATTTTTAATAGACATTGCCATACCCAACACTCATAATCTTCAATCCACAGTATCCGAAAAAATCTCGAAATATCGAGATTTAGCCATTGAAATAAAAACGCAGTGGCACGCACAAAGTGTCTACATTATACCAATAGTCATCTCGACCACTGGGGTAATACCTGACCTCCTCAACCGAAGTATTGAAGCTCTTGAACTTCCCCCAGCAATAATATTTAAATTACAAAAAGCAACAATTTTAAACACCTGCAGGATAACACGGAAATTTTTATCATCTGGATCAACACCACTACACCCTATTGCGCTTGACTAAGGTCCGCGTCATAGGTAGAATACCCATCTTGAATGGAGAAAATAAATGTTAAAAAAAATAATAATAATAATAATGGCGTAGGGAAGTGACGAGCCCATCGCCCGCTGGTGAGAGTTGGCGATCTTCGTACCATGAAGAGTGACAACTCTCTATCAGTGCAGTCAGTCTCCCCAGGGCAGCTTGTGGCGGGCTGAGTGGGATTGACACCCCTTGGGACCCGTGCTCCTGAGAGTCGACCAGGCCCCTGCCTCTGCTTGCCTTAGTTGGCCGGTGGGAGTGGACCCCACAGGGGCCGCAGGACTCTCACCTCTGGCTTGCCTTAGCCGGCCGTCCAGAGTGGGGCGTCAGAGCTATATGCTCGCAGGGTGGAAGTAAAAGATGCCTAAGTCGCGAGTTGGCACAGTGGCGTAAGCCACTGGGTAGAAAGCGGTGCACACCTCTCCACACCCTGAGCCGCTCACACAATGTTGCCCCCCGTCGCTCCTGCTTCGTGCCTTGAGTGGGCGACCAATGGGGGGCCCATGACAGTGAGATGGCGAGTCACCACCTGCCCATTTTAATCGTGTTTTTAAACATTGATCGGGCAGGTGCCATAGTCCTTCCCATAGTCCCGGTTACCCAGTCCACTAGCACCTCAACCTAATAGCCCAGATCCTTTGTTGTTCCACTCCATTCTATAGTCCTGCCCTGATCGGGGGTTGTCCTTGGCTGCATTTTATAGTGTATACAGGGATAATCGTCGGTTGGTGTCACATCACATTAAGATCATACTTGTCTTTTAAAGGGCCTCTACGTGTTGGCTTCGGCCCCATGCACGCCTCCCAAAAGTCCGGGACTCTGTAGTCCCGAGATAGTGGAAAAGACTGATAATAATAATAATGTTTATTTATTTTCTCCATAAACAAGATAATAGTAATTTATGCAAAGACAAGACACATATTAATGTTGGCAATTACTTGTTCATAGAGACTGGTGACCCGTGATAAGTAAAAAAGTACTTGTGTTACAGACCACCAGGTCTCCACCCCCAGGTAAACCATTCATTACAAAAGTGTGTTTATACAGTAAAGATAGATTAAAATAATTTTACAAATATTTTACAGTACTTAGTGTAAGATAAAGCTACCAATACATTTTCTTAAGTAGATCTTCAGTCTGCTGGTAAGTTAAACTTTTCAACCATTCACTCAAAATGTGCCTACACTTATATTTATTATTATGATAGATATTTAATAATTTGTTGGCCTTATCATATAAGCTTGGTCCCTGTACACAGAAAAATCTCCGTGTGAACACTTTCTTAAAAGATTCAAAATTACATACATTTTTGTATCTACGACCTGTGGTATCTGTATGTCGGGTGTAATTTACCATCTCATGTTGCTTTAGTATGGTACTTAAAACATAAAGTTGACGTACTGTTAGTACTTCACTATCAACGTACAGTGATGTGGTTGGGTAGAGTATAGGTTTAAATAAGCAAATTTTCAAAATAAGTCTCTGTGCTCTTTCAATTCTCATGAAATTACTTTTGTTTGCTCCTCCCCAAATTGTAATACAGTATGATAATATTGACTGACATAAGGATATATAGATATCTTTTAAGGTTTTATTAGTTGTGATATGTCTTAGTTGTTTAAAAATATACACTAATTTTCTAACCTTTTGTGTTAATCCCATTACATGCTCCCGAAAACTCAGTGTATCATCTAAGGTAATACCAAGGTACTTGATGCTTTCAACCCGTTCTAGAGCTTCACAGAGACAACCGTGTAGTGGAGGATAAGAACAAGAGTGGGCAATTAATCGAAAGTTAGTGGTAGTATCTCGGTTATGTCGCATAGAATAGTGAACATATTTTGTTTTGGAGGTGTTAAGTGTTAGGGAGTTTGAGGCTATAAAAAAAAATAGAGCTGATTCCTGGCATTAAAAGCTAAGAAACAATGCTGTAGCAGCATTTGCTGAGGTGGAACTCAATTGTCTACAAAAATAACAGTTGATTGTTCTCTATCGTATATGTACCTAACGGTCTGCACATTAAAATTAATGTAGTTTAATATTAGTCCTTATGCCAGCGAAATAAAAGCGGTCCTCAGTCCAAAGTATAGTGTGACTTGCATTGATATTATTTATTTTGCCAAACGTTAACCGAAATTGGTATTTAAGAAGCATTTAAAACAATGCGTGGTATTTTGTTAGAAAGGGAACTCCTCCGGAAACTAGGTAGGAGGAATAATAGATAAATCATAAATGAAGACAATAAATAACACATTGATCTTCTACAAATCATTGTAACACGAGTTACTAAATACTAATAGAAAGTGTTTTCTCTCGGTAATATAGACATACTTGTTTGCTTTGTATCTCTACGGGACAGTTGTGAACTTAAGACGTTGAAATATCTACAAAAAAAAATTTGAAGTTATAAAAAAAATATTTTAATGCATAATTTATTGTTGTTATTATGATTTCTTTGTTCTATCAGAGTACTTGTTATTATATCTTAGTACTAGTTATTTATGCACTTTATCCACTGTTACCGCACCCTTAAACAAACTATCTGCATGACCCAAGGGTTGAATGGTAGAGAATGTCCCTAGCATTAAGTCCACCTGTTGTACTTATTTGTGCAATAAAGTTTTTAAATAAAAATAAGTAAATAAGCAAGAACTATTTTACATTTTTATTAAAATAAAGTGTTGGTGTTTTATTTAAGCCTGGCAAAAGCATTCATTTCAAAAAAATAATGAATTTTATAAAAGAAATTAAAAGAAAACACATTCGTTGTTGGATATGAAAACATATTGTAAGACTAGAACCTCCTCAATCATATGTGTATTCAGTTAAAGCGTCGCAAAGTTGGGAAGTAGCAAATAAACAGTTGAGCTCAATGTTAGTTGGGCCATTGTAACTTTGTAGGATGCAAGTTCGCAAAGCCATGTGTCCCGGTTAACAGAAATGACATATGTGTATTTAAAAAAGACACGTACCAAGTATGTGTGCATCCAAGCGAATAATTAATAATAAGTTGTAGACTTTGAAATGAGCGACGCCTAATTTATATTCGCTGTTTCCACTGCGCCAAACAACTATTTGGCAGTATGTTAAATGAATGAGGATGATTTTGTAATTTTTTTAAAACCATGCTTCAAACAGCTTGGTAAAGGCATTAAAATTACCATTAATAGTAAAATTATAGAGAGATGCCGTCTTAACGTGTTGCAGTTTTGAATTGTTTCTACTCCAACTTTTGGTTTGAGTTGCACCAATCGTTGTCACGAATTGACTAGATTCGCTTGTCTTCTTCTACTCGGGGGAGCTTGGAAATTTTCAGCCACCCTCACATTCTCATTAGCAAAATGTTATTGACGTAACTTCGACACACTACAGTATTCATGATTGTTTTGTATTGTTCACATTGAATTCTAATAATCACTGGATTAACAAAATTGTGTTATAGAAATTAGAAAAAACGACGGTATCGCAACACCCAGACAAAAGGATTGGTCCGAGAAAAGTAAGTTTTTTGTATTGACCCGACCGGAACTTCATAGATGGCGCGAAGCCAAAATCTGGCTTGCTTGCCTATCGGCTATTGTGATCGTGGGTTCGTTAGGAGAAGAAGGTTTTTTACTGTACCTGCTTAATAAGACCAGTTACTAAGATCAAAATCTAGTTTATATTTCAAAACTTTCAACCTCTCTAACGAAATCGGTTCGGTTCATAACCTTTTTCGAGTCAAAAGCAAAAACGAAATATTGAGAATTCCTAACTTTTAACTAACTACGTAGTTTATAACAGTCAAGTTGTGCACTTGCTCGATCGCTCATTGTAACTTTGTGGGATATAAGTTCAAACTAAGTTATGTGTAAGTTTGCGTATGTTCCAAACTAAGTACGTAAGTCGAGGAAATTTATTGCACCGGTAAACAATTTATCATAGTCCTGAAGGCACGTTACTTTTTGGGGTTAAGCATCTTTGAGGGAAGGTACTCGTAGGTTGCTTCTTTTAAGGATACTGGTACCTATTTATAATGTCATCCTGACTTTCCCTCTGCATAGTGGTTTGAAGACCCCGCAAGCTCGATGAAGGTTTCTCGAAGAAGATGCTCGTCAATGAGGAAAAAAAAACTTTTAAAAAATTTAAACGTTTACTGGACAAAGAGTAGGTATAATGAGTTTAATGAGGATAAAATATCATTTTTTTTAATACATTCGCTGTTGAATCTTTTTATATGCAGCGCATCTAATACTCAGGAATATATGGCAACATTTATCTTTGCGATTCCTTTAAATAAGAAAAAAGCCAGAAAATAGACTTTACTTTTTATTGAAAAAAAAAGGTAATAGAACTCTCTTTCTGGGCATATCAGACTTGAAAAACTAAATATTTACACTGCGTGTGTGATAATTACTATCCATTCGATCCCATTACAGAAAAAAACACAAAATCTTTAGCTGCAAAATAAGAGTAGTTATTTAAATGCTCTAGTTTTTATTACGAAAAAGACGAAATTTACGACTCTGTTACTCACAAGAAATACAGATACGTTTCTCGGTCATCTAGATTCTTTTATTTTCAGTCAGCGCGTCTGTAAGTTTTGCGCTAGTTCATATGAAAAAGTTTAGGTACCTATGTTGTGTAGAAAGTGTGAAAGTATCGATAATTTTGTGTTGTTTGGTTTGTATCTACAAAAATACGTCAGAATACTATCAAAAAATTTAAGACACTTAGTTTTAATTTTATCCTGTGAACACTAATTTACTAAATGTATGCGTTAAAGTTTACCGCAACGTCACTAATACGAACTGTTTTTACGAATTCGTACCGTAATCACACCCTCAACTGGTTTGTGATGCGCTGTAATATCACCAATTTTATAATAGTGATAATTGCACATACTATTGACAAGGTACATCAAATTTTGCAAAACAATGATGTTTAAGATAAGAAGGAAAAATAAAATGTTCGGTAATTAAAATCGTATTGAATGATAGTTTTAAAATAAGGATGCGTGAAATAACATCTGTACAAAAATAAAAATATGAAATAAGTTAATCGGGTCGTTACATTCCCTACAATATGGTTGAGTGAAGCGATGGCTGGCACATATGTCATGCTTGTGAACAGATGCCACCTTTGGGGACTGGTCTGCTCCAGCTTACCTCTCGAAAGTAAAAATTTACTTGAGTACTTATTTGTTTCATCACTCATCAAAACCAAAACTATATGACTTGGTCCAAAGTACAGCTACACAAAGCAATAAGTTAGATACTGATACTGTAAATGATCTGCTGAGTTTCTTACCGGTGTCTTCTCGGTAGATATAGGTTCCGAACCGGAAGTAGAATCACTTTGCATTGTATTCAATGTCGATTCAAAAGTGTTATATGTAACCTACATGACTAAAGAAATATTTGAGTTTGAAATCTGCTCCTATTATTGTTCGTGATAGGTTAAAAAATAAACAATAATACTATCGACACTGACGCTATCGCTAGTTTTGCAACTCTACAAGTATATTAGCTAAAAGTCACTTTGTAGCAGAAACATATTTGCATAAAGTCATGTAAACTTCTCATATCTGGTTCAGGATTTGTAAAGTAAAATACCACGTATTTCAAAGAACGTATTTAAACTATGTTGTTCAAATGAAGCAGCTTATAAATAAATAGCGGATACATTCACTCTCTTATTTAACTGGCTGTTGCTTGTAACTTCATTCGTGACATTTTAGGATAAAAAGCATCATCCATTTTTCTACCAAATTTAATCCCAATCATTGTGACGTTTTAGGGTAAAACAGTAAAAGCTTAATCACACATGCTTACAATTTATCGTTTATAATAATAGTAGAACATTGAAGGCAGACGTCTCTATATTAATGATGTCATAAAAACATATTCTCAACATATGTTATTAAGACGATTGTTGTATGACAGTGTGTGCGAGTCTAAGTATCAGATTTTCTAATCTTTAATGTTTTAAATCTAAATTAATAAACTTGAGCTAATTCGCGTACGTATGTTAAATTTTACTTTGATAAAAAATTACATTCCGCAGTGAATGAAAACTTAAATAAAAACCGTGGTCATGCATGACGATGAGAATTAAAGATCAGACAACATTGTATATTCGTTAATTCATAATAATTATTGAGCAGAAACTTATTATTGTCCCTGTCTGATTGGATTTAACACGCAAAAAGGATCTTAATATGATAACCACACTTTATAAATAGGTTTTCCATGCGTGGCTTTTAGAGTCTGCAAAGTCATTCCCAATACGCTTAGAGGCTCCATAGAACACAGATAGATAGATAGATAGATAGATATACTTTGTTGCACAAAATCTTTACAGAAATAGGTTTTACAGAATAATTATAGTACAATTTAGGCGGTCTTATGGCTAGAAAGCGATCTCTTCCAGACAACCTTAAGGTAGAGGAAATAGTAGATGGCGAGAAATGGGTACGGCCGTGGAACATAAATACAGTTTTTATTTTAGAATTATATTCGTAGTATAACATGATAAACATACATAAACTCATAAATTATATATTATAATATTATAAGGTCCAGATATGGAATTAACTTAAAAAAAACAGAGTTTAAATCAACAATTTTAATTAACGGTTTCTAAGCAACGATTTTACACATTACACATTAAGGAAAACGAAACAACATAATTTAAACGAAACGACCACTATTCTGATAACTTATGTAAACCTTATGTACTCTAAGCAAAGTAAATGGCTCGCATGACCGACATAAACTATACGGAGTTGTGACCGCACCGAGCGCCGAGAAGCAAAAGACTTGCTACCGGCCGCGCTCGATATTTAAAGGCTCTGTAGGGTAGGCGTCAGCTTAGTGGGGGTTGCAGCTTATACGGCTTCTCCTGACGGTGTGTCGTCCTCGACTTCACCTCCAAAGGCAGCGCCGCTGGAACCGGCGATAATAGTAGACACAGAGTCTTCTTCCTCGGGTTCCAGCGATGGCATTGACGGCTGTCAAGGATGATGAGGATGATGAAGATGATGAACAAACAGCGTCATCTTCAGTGGGGCTCCACTGAAGATGACGCTGTTTGTTCATCATCCTCGACGTCAGTGTCTGTGAATGATAAAGATAAATATTGCTCGGTCTCTTGCTTACATCATCTGGCATTTAATTCATACGTCAACTTTCATTCGTCACTTCAGGGTTTTATGTGCACATGTGTAAAATAATAAATTGCAACGGAAATTTCAAACCGTAAAAGTTAGGTACCAAATCAATAATGAGCTCAGGCCTTTGCATTACGTTACTAGTAACACTACCCGACTAATGGGTTGGTGGCGACTTGATTAATACCAACGCCACGGGTGGAAGACAAACTTAACGACACCCAGAGTCATGTGTTTAAGCTAAGAGTGGAAGACTAACTTGACCACACCCTAGTCGAAAAGCTAATACCATAGGTGGAAGACTAACTTAACAACACCTAGGTCAAGCGTAAGTGTTCTGGGTGGAAGACTAACTTAACAACACCCGACACTTACTCTCGAAGAACGCAGCGCACGTCTCTGGGCACCACTCGCCCCGCCATGGCACCATGTATTGTGCCGCGGCCTGCGTTGTCTTGCCGTAGGCTCCACTCAGCAGGCGCAGCTCGTAGCGCCCAGTTGGCAGGATTTTGGTCACCTTGTACGGGCCACGCATACCGGGATCAAGCTTCCCTGTCGACTGCGAATACTTAATTACGAAAACATGATCGTTTAAATTAAATTTTCGTGGGGGTTGTCTCCGCCGGTTCACACACTCATCTTGCTTGGCTTGATTCTCGCGAAGTAACTGATGCGATCTGCTTCGAGTGACTTCACGTAAGGTTTCTCTATTGGGTGCGGTTCCTTCGACGGCTATGTCGCGCACCAAAGCGCGGACAACGGGTGTAGTTGCTTCAGCGCCGATGAGAAGGTTCATTGGGGAGGCCTGTGTAGTCTTCTGTTTGGTAATGTTTAGAACCAGCTGCAGTTTCCACAGTGTATCCGCCCATGATGCGTTCTTGTGGTTTACTTCTATGCGAAGCATGTTGAGGACAGTCCTTACATATCGCTCCACTTGACCATTCGCGTGATGCATCTCCGGCGTGATATAATGGAGATCACAGCCCAATTCCTGAATCCAAGTCACAAATTCGTTGGACTCGAACATGCGTCCTTTGTCAGTTATTAGCAGCTTAGGTGTTCCAAAAAGGGATATAGCATGAGAAACAGTTCGTTTAAGCTCAGGTGCGTCTTGTCGGTACATAGGGTACAAAAGGCTAAATTTGGTAAATGCATCGACTATTATAAGAACAAATTTATAACCGTCACTAAGGGGTAATGGGCCTAACGCATCTATGTGCAGGGTGTGAAAGGGCACGTCGGGTTTTTCCCATGAGGAGATGGGTTGTAACGGAGCTCGAGGAACGCGTTTTTTTGAGATGCATATAAGGCAGTGCCCTATGTATTTAGCAACAAATTGCTTTAATCCGGGAAACCAAAAATGTCTCAAAATTAAGTCTAGGGTTTTCTCAGCCCCAATGTGTTCATGTTCATCGTGAAACACCCTAAGGAGGCTGAGCCGGTGTCCTTTACGTATGTAACACAATAAGCGTGCCTCTTGGCCCACAGGCGTATACCTGTAGTACAGGAGGTCGCCCCGAGCTACATAGCGACTGGGATCAAGTTCACCATCACGGAGTTTCTGCAAGAGGTCTTGGGTCTCATTATCGGCCGCCTGTGCAATTTGTGCCCAGTTACGAGGCCGTGAGATCTGATTTACTGAGATAGGTGGGTTTCGGCTGAAGTAATCTGCATGGGGCATTAAGGTTCCCTTTCGGTACTCTATAGAGAAGTCGAAGTCTTGGAGATAAATCCACCAACGAGCTACCCTAGGTAGTAAATCCTTCTTTCGTTCGGTGGATTTTAGGGCATTACAGTCAGTAACGACTTTAAACTTTAAACCCACTAGGTAATGTCTAAAATGTTGGAGTGCTTTGACCACTGCCAGGGTCTCAAGTTCGTAGGAGTGATATTTGTTTTCGGCTCCCTGCGTCACTTTACTATAATAAGCAACGACGCGTTTCGTACCGTCCGAATGAAACTGAAGAAGAATTGCTCCATAGCCTGTGCTACTGGCGTCGGTATGGACTTCAGTGGGGAGGCTCGGGTCAAAAATAGCAAGTACTGGTGCACTTGTTAACCGTGTTATTAAACCTTGGCGAATGGACTCGTGTTCGGGTGACCAGTTAAACTCTACACCTTTCCTAGTTAGATGAGCGATAGGGGCGGTTTCCGTTGCGTAATTTTTGATATACCGTCTAAAATATCCGGCAAGACCAAGCAGTTGGCGAACTTGCTTTACATTTTTCGGTGGGGACGTGTTGGCAAGAGCTTCTACTTTTCGCGGGCTCGGTCTCACCTGACCTTCACTTACTACTCTGCCTAGGTATTCAACTTCTGTCGTGAGAAATGAACACTTGCGTAAGTTTATTGAGAACCCGGCTTGAGTCAATGTTTGAAGTACCTTGCGTAAAAGTCCTAAGCCTTCATTCACAGTATTGCTCATAATGAGCACATCGTCAACGTAAACCAGGACTTTACCCTCGTTGATCAAGTCACGCAAAGTTTCGTTTATAATGCGTTGATAAACAATGGGCGAGTTAGCTAACCCATATGGCATTTTAACGTATTCAAAGTGGTCTTCGGGAGTAACAAAACCCGTTAGATGAATACACTCTTCCTTGAGGGGTATTTGGTGGAACCCGGTGGCCATATCGAGGCTGGAGAAATACTTAAAGCCCCCCAATCGATCGATATGGTCATCTATTAGAGGTAAAGGGTACCGATCTTTGACTGTGACTCGATTGAGCGCTCTATAATCGACGCACAGTCGGTCAGCACCATCTCGTTTCTTTACGAGTATTATTGGGCTTGCATATTCCGATTTCGACCGCCTGATTATGCCTTTATCCAAAAGATCGTTAGTGATGTCCCTAACTTTTAGTTTCTCTCGGTACGAAAGTTTGTATGGCCTATATACAACCGGTGTTGAACTCGTAAGTTTTATGTCCATTTCGCCAGTTTTAACTGTGGTTGCGGCAGTGCCAGCTATTAAGAAATTGGAAAATTCCTCTATAACTGACATAAGGTCTTGCAACTCGTTGCCCTGAAGGGGTGTATTAATTTCAGGCTGATTCGTAATGTTATTGACGCGGCTAGAAGCCTGTTCAGAACGCGTAAGATATTGTCTGTCTTTGGTACGTACGTATGTTATTCCGTCGCGATTTAAAACATCGGTTCCTACTATGATCGGTGCATTCATGAAGGAAGACGGAACGACTACTAGGTCTACTTCAATGGAAATGGTATCAAACTCAATGGTCACGGTAACATATGAAGTAGACACTATTTCCTTTTCGCTTATCCCCTTTAACACGCAACGTTTAGGTTTAGGCTGGCATGAAATATGTTTGACGACGTCTGAAGCAATGAGAGACACATCAAGGGCGCCACTATCAACAAGGACGTCCACTGGGATGCCGTTTACTACGCCTGTAATGACGTCTTTGTTTTGCATAGAGTCTGGTCGATGAGAACATAGATTGATACTGTGAGGGTTATGAGACCCTGATCGCGCTTTGGCAAAACAAACGTCCTCGGTGTGGCCCTGTTTCTTACAAAACGTACACGACTTGTTCGGAACCGATTGCGTATTGCGAGCTATGTTTGTTTTGGGCTGTTTACAGTCACGTCCTAAATGACCACGTCGGCCACAGTTAAAGCAGTTTATGTCCCCTCGTAGGTTAGGTCTCAGCAAAGGACGCTTCCCGCCATGGGCGATAGAACTGTTTTTATCTCGACTAGGTTTAGCGTAGATCGATAGAAAAGAAACTAAATTGTCAGGTGTCAATTCAGCATTTGCGGCCGCCGCGCGGACCTGAGGGCTATCTATTCCGCGAATGACGATAAGCGTCCTTAACTCATCGCTTAGGCCTTGGACCACCCTTAGGCGCAACATGGTCCGACGCGCGTATTCCGCGTACGTGGGGTATTTGTCCGACGTCGCGTTCATAGCATCGTATAAGATATTCGCGTAGTCGAGTTTAGCAGGGCAAAGAGCTATAAATTCCCGTTTGAAGTTAGTCCATGTCCTATCGTTCGTTACCCATTCACCCAGCCATACTTTAGCATCGCCCTTAAGACCAGAGGCTACGCGCGACAAGCATTCATGATCACTCCAATTATTAGCGTCTCTGGCGCGCTCCACCTCTTCGCACCAGGTTTCAAAATTGTTTATGGAGGGGTCAAAGTTCGAAATAAAGTAGTGTTGTGAATTATTTTTTGTGGGTTGCATCGTTTTGATGGCCTGCATTAAAGCCTGTGCAAGAGTAGACGCCTCAGAGCACGGAGCCGATAGTTCTTTTGTACAATCTGGTCGTGGTGGAGTACGGGTAAAAGCAGGGCTAGGTGTTCTAGGACATTCTCGTCGTGCGGTAGGTGTTTGTTTACTTCGCGCGATATTAATTGAACGAGAACGCGATCTATGACGAGCGTGGACAACCGAACGATCGCGGGATCGGCCACGATGAACGCTGCGCGAGCGACGCGAATCCCTATCTCTCGGACGGTGTCGATCTCGGACACGCGAGCCATCTCTCCTAACACGCCGTTCCCGGCCACTCGAGCCACGTCGCGCACCACCGCCGCTATCGTTAGACCTGCGCCGAGAATCACATCTCGTTTTCGGAGTCCAGCGGCTGCGCTCACGCGACCCATCTCGAGAGCGTCGCCGGCTGCGGCTACGCGACTTTGAGTGAACCATACTTTCAAGTTAAAAGAAAAAGTGGTAGCTTACCAGGTATATAGGTGATTTGAGGAAACAGTCACTTCACAAATAACGCTCTACGACACGACACACAACTCACTGCTCGGAAATCCGTGAGAAAATTTGTTGTTTAGTTTTCCTTGTAACTTGTGGGCTAAATGTGTCCACTAATCCCGCTTCTGATATAAGGTCCAGATATGGAATTAACTTAAAAAAAACAGAGTTTAAATCAACAATTTTAATTAACGGTTTCTAAGCAACGATTTTACACATTACACATTAAGGAAAACGAAACAACATAATTTAAACGAAACGACCACTATTCTGATAACTTATGTAAACCTTATGTACTCTAAGCAAAGTAAATGGCTCGCATGACCGACATAAACTATACGGAGTTGTGACCGCACCGAGCGCCGAGAAGCAAAAGACTTGCTACCGGCCGCGCTCGATATTTAAAGGCTCTGTAGGGTAGGCGTCAGCTTAGTGGGGGTTGCAGCTTATAATATCTATATACAAATTTTACATATATAAAATCAAGCAAAGAGTTTTGACTCAAAAAATAACAATAATAATGTTAATAGATAGTAACAACGTCTAATTAGCAACGTGTGCATCCAACTGCCTCTCATTAATGCATGCTACAGGAAAAGTTTGGGTAATGGGTAATGAGCACATTAACCGGTTTGACGACCTGGCTGTAAACAATTTATCAACAAATTTTAGTAGCTGGTTTTACAAACCATGGTTATCATTTAGAGACAGACCTATTGGAACAATGATTAGCTCCCTTGGCTGTTGAACCAAGGTTAGTGGGTTCGATCCGATTGTTCACCCTGAACAAAACTTCTTGAGATAAACAATTGTGTCTGGATGTTTGTAAATGTATTGCAGTATTTACTGTTACTTAGATCCTTGGTTTTGTTTTCGATAACACAAATGCTTAAGCTATGTACTCATTAATATATGCCCGCGACTTCGTTCGCGTGTACTACGTCCTTTCATGGTCGGTTTTACCCCTTTCTCCCCTAATATTCGAAACAAAAAGTAGTTTATATTTTAATCTAAGTTTCGAGCTATATTTGTGCCAAATTTTTCCATATATACTTTCAAAGGTGGTATTACCCCCACCCCCCCCTTATTTTCTAATAAAAAGTAGCCTATGTCCGTTCTTGAGATTCAACGTATACCTATACCAAACTTCAACAAAATCGGTTGAGAGGTTTAAGCAGGAAAGCGTAACAGACAGACAGATAGACAGACAGACAGAGTTACTTTCGCATTTATAATTTTAGTAGGGATTGGAATTGGGCAAATATGTGTGATGTTGTCTTACATTTAATATTAGCTGTTGCTCGCGGTTTCACTTGCATTATTTCGGAATGCAAAATACTTCATAATTATGTCAATCCTCTATTTAAACTCTATCTAAAACAACATCACAATTGATTGAGTAGTATATCCGCGTATGAAAAACAAATATTCATGCATACGTACTTACAATCGTCTGCATTCAAGTAGGATTTATTTTTCCACTAGCGAAATATGCACTCAGAGGTCGCGATGATAGCGATTACCGTTTGGTCAGACAGGTGGTATCAAAAAGCTCTTAGCGGACTTCATTATCTCGACAGACCTTAGATTCTAACGACGCAGTACGCTAGTACTGTATCCACAGACCCTTTTAGCGGAGTCGTTCAGCATACACTCGGTCCCAATAGTCACGCGCGTTGCGGGGACCTGGCGGTACAGTAACGACAGCGGCTAACAGCGACGTGTGCGCCCAATGGCCCCGCATAATATGTGGGCCACAGGCAAACTTTGAGAAGCGGGTAATGTGCGCATTAACTGGTTCACAGACGTGGCTAACAAATTGGTAGGCCATTTTTCCAGTGCGTATCAAAAGCCAATATCTGTATACCTTGCACAGTATAGAGTTATGTATGGTTGTTAATAATTTACTATAAATTTTAAGTTCTTTCTATTAACTACCTACATACACTTTTGGCACTGTTCCTTTAGAATACATTCACTGTTTCAATTGTCTCAACGTGCATTACAGGGACCTGCTTGGTATAGAACTATAACAGTGGATAATAGCCAAACATATTATGCGCCCGGCCCTCTTATATTAAGTAGGTTTGCCGCCGTTAATATTTGAATGCGGTTATTGTAAGTATGTATTGAAACAGGCCTCGATTCGTATGTGACGTAGATATAACACTTATTTTAAAACAAATCCCACCAAAAACATTCTGTAAAAAAATAGCCAAGTCTCGATGGAGCAGCTTGTTTATCTCTAAAAAGTAATGAAATCTAGACAAAGTCCTGCCAAGTCATAGGTTTCTTACTGCGATTTTTTTATTATTATAGTTAATGTTGTGTGAGAGATAAACAAGCTGCTCCATCGAGAGTTGGCTATTTTTTTACAGAATGTTTTTGGTGGGATTTCACTTCTTTTTGTAAAAACATTACATTACATTAGGGTACATTGATTTATTTTATTAGATAATCTCATTTGACAATGAAATCAAACACAAATAAACTCAAAGACCTTTAGCATATGAATGAATGAATGCAACCACACCAATCACCTGGTCTCAAACTAAGGTTTCCCTTTTTGCTATGAGTACCAGATGCCGGATACAAACTGGGGGCGTTATCTTTACATAGCTAGACCAATGTCATTTTAGAAAAGTTGGTTTTCCAAATTGATCTGACCCAAAAAAGCGCCCTGGCCTTGCCGTGCAATGTGAAGACAAACCGATTTCTCACCTTAACTGTTGCATGCAGAAATGTAGGTACAATGTACAAATACGTATCACGTACAGTATTATTATTCAGATCCTGCCCGGTCGGAACTTTTTCCTTTCATCGCGCACACATTTGCCCCACCAAATTACTTTAGGAGATCCGCCTGTTCCGAGTTCGATTTTTTTTGCGTATCGAAAAAGTTTTTAGTCATTAGGCCCGGGTTTAAAAGTCGCCGATTCTATTGTGAGCCTAAAGTGAGCAGTCATCCGGTTTTAATGGGTCGGCTCGGACGATTCATCCTCTAGGGTGCATGTTTTATACGGACGACCGTCATTGTTTGGGCTTCCTATTCGATTGCGTACACACATGCTGAGCAACTATCTTGCGTACAAGTTGGATTAGAACATTTGTAGAGAGGAATAGAAAGATTTTATACTGAAATAGTCATTCCATTGATTTTAACTCTTACTCAAAGGACAAGTTTATCACTGAGCTTGCGTCACTAGTCGTTAATAAGGTAACCAAAAACTGCGGAACTTACCTTTAAGTATCTATTACATTTAGCTTAAAGAAAATGAACTGTGTATGTTGTTGATGTGATTTAATAAACATAACCTTGCTATTTCAAACCAAAGGCTTTGCAAAACCAGTAGAATCTTCGTTCGGTTAAGTATAAAAATATTTAACTAGTTACCGCAATGTATTACCCATGCATAGATTTAAGGTCTGTATTAAATAATGTTCAATGAAAATACCAGCTTGTTAAATGTTTCAACGATAAACATATATCGACACGATAGTCCGCTCGCTTGCACACCGTACTTTTAAATTCTATAGTCCAAAAATTGTAAAGATTAGGATAACTACTGAGTTTCTTGCTGGATTTTTCTTGGTAGGATTAGGTTCCAAACCAGCTGTAGCTTCAATTACCATAGAATTAGAGCAAATTGTGTGATGTTGTCCAATATTTATAATTTATTTATTCATCAGGGAACAAATGAATATATGTAGGTACTGAACAAAACAATAACACTCTTTTGTGACTTGCCATAGTTTGGTAAAAAACAGAAAGCAAGAAATTCTGCGACGAGTTTCATAATAATGTGCTCATTATCGAATAAGAGTAACATTAAATGCAGATATTTCATCGAAAGCCCACATGCTCCCACGACCATTATCATTTAATTGGAAAGTTGATTATTTCGCTTCAATTACTCGCACGTTTAATAATAATTAATTTTACTCTCAAAAGCACAACACTTATTTAATTAATGTAGCCTTACTTTTATGATTCCAAAATCGGTTTCACTCTTCTCAGCGAAGCTATTTAGTTATGCTGTTTGATGAATCTTTTAGATAATTAAGATCAGAAATTGTTTATTATCTTGTTAGTTCTTAGTGAAATTATTTTGTTCCTATTATGACTTGCGTAATTGAGGTTTCAAAGGTGTAAAGTATATTATACTAGTATCTCATCATCTTTTGCCAAATTTCATTGAAATTTAATGGTCTTTCGTGAGAGAGTAACAAACATACAGCCAGACATTCATTGATTAGTACAAACATTCGCTTTATAATATTAGAAATACCTATGACTATTTCATCCAGATTTAACCCTCATATACGGGTCATGTGATTGTGTAACAGACATCAATACCTCCACCTTACAGAAGACCGCAGCCAAATAACAATCACTCCGGTGTTGTTGTGTTCCTGCATGTGAGTAAGGTTTCCAGAGCTCTTGGGGGGTGCTACATTAGTAGCAGGGATCAAGCCTTCAAGGTAAGGATGACAAGTCCAGTTACAGCTTTATTATGCTGTACTTTTCGCCCTTAAGGAAGGGTCTCATTGCCGCTTAACATCAGGTGGGATGAGGTCAATCTTGAAGTGCAATATAAAAAAAAAACATAGTGATTCACGCCGCACTAGCGAAACTTTAAATATAAAACCAAACAGGAACATTTCATCTCCTCTTGCTGCGTGGGAATCGAACCTACAATCTTCTAGTATCCGTTGAAAGAGCAGCACGTGCGATACGCGAAAGTCCTTGGTTCGAATCCCACACCGCAAGAGACGTTGAATAATTATGAGTTAAATATTAGCCTTGCAGTTGTATTTAAAACATCGTTGTTGTTTTAGATTTAATTGTACCATTTAATCGGGACGAGGGGAAGTTTGTTCCAATTATGCCAAATATAGCCTTATAAAAATTAAGATTTTCTAAGTTAGACTGACAGTCAACAAGAAATAGCGATACCTTCTACATAATTCTAAAAAGTATTTTCTTATATTTTGTTTTGTACCTTTTCACGTTTTTTGTAGACATCTTATGTACGATCAAGATAAGTTCATCAAGGTAAAATAAAGCATTTAAAAACTAGTTTTTCTACATAAGGACGGTACACATTCCAAAGTGTGTAGTCTAACGTGTTTTTGTCTGTACCTTAGTTTTATTGGACATCTAATCGCAATCTTCCAAGATAGATGTCCAATGCAGAACTAAAATTAACGCTTGTCTTTCTCTTGGGGCCTTAATTGAATTTACCCGACTGCAACACTTTTAGTTTGGCCAAGAAATAAGCGACTTCAATTTCTGTATGGCTACTGGATTTTAAAAAGTTAAGTTCGTTTCTGCTAATGTCGACTAAAAATTAATATTTTGCCAAAGGCCATGGCTGTGGTGTGGTGCAGCTTTTTCCTCGAAGACACCAAACAGGAGACGCACATTTAAGGACTCTGTCGGGTCTATCGCAAGTTGTTCATGTGACACATCGCTAGAGAGGCTCTTAAAAGATTCTTACTAAGTAGAAGTTGTGTTTAGATCATTTGTATATGTCTGACTCTTTAGTTTTGCGCCGTTTTCTATTTCCAATCTACAGTATATATTATGATGCATCCAAAATTCATGTTTATTCTTATCCCATTTATCAGGCACACAGGCAAATGGCTTTATTATCTTGAGTAGGGCTAGAATTTCAGGTGTTAAAGTAACAGTTTTGTTAGCTTAGTTATATATAGATATCTACTATTTCCTCTACCAATATAATAAAGGTTGGTGGGAAGACATTACTCTATATTTCTGGTAGTAAAACCTCCTAAATTGTGCTTGTATATGTGTAAAACCAATTTCTGTACATCAACCTATCAATTATTTCCTTACTGAAGGTATGTTGTATTCGCAATAAATTTGATTGACATTAATGATACGTAACAAAAGATTACTTGCAATGGTCGAAAATATATGACATCTGTTTTTGCGAAGCAAAATAACATGATAATATAATGGACTGGGGATTTTCATACAAGTCGCTTTTTAAAATGAAAAATATATTAATTAGTTCGTATTAATATCAATGGTAGCATATTCAAGAACCTAAATTCTAAACACCTATTAGCTCAAGTTTCATAAAAATAGATATTTTAATAGCCCGAGTATTTAAAAAACCCCGAAATTTTGATATAATTGCAAATAGTATTTGTTATCTAAGTTAAGGAAGTAGTATCCTACATTAAGTATTTAATCCGGCATTTTTTGGCAGCTGCTGTATTGAATATATTGTTATCAAACATACGAGTAGCTAAGAACACTACCGATTATTCATTTAAAAAAAATATATTAATCAGTTCATCCGTTTGGGAACTACGACGTCATAGACAACCAGTTCTTACTGTTTTGGGGTAAAAAAAAATAGAAGCTAGGAACTCATAAAAATAATGTAAATCACGTAAGCTCTAAGACAAACTTTACGTCACTAAAACACACGCATACTTCGCAAGTAACCCGTGTGTGCCGCCGGCACTGAACTCGTAGTTAATAACGTGATACCTGACATAAAAACTTTTTTAATCTCATTTATATTCATAGGGCTGTATAAAGCCATTCATGAATATAATGCGTCTAATTCAAGTGAGCCCGACAAAGGAATCAAAATTGATGGCGATGTCGTTTTAGTGGAAACACTTTTTATAGGGTTAGTCAAGTACGCTTAAGGTAAGGATAACCTATGATGAAAGTAACGATATAGCTCACTTTTCAAATAATCGGATTATAATTTATGTGCTTTTTCATTAAGTAGGTAGGTAGGTACAGTCGCCGTCAGATATATCGGAGCAAACAAAGTGACCAAATACTTCTGAACAGTTAAAATGTCAAAAGTTCCATACACCACAAGTTCCCATTAATATCTGAACATTTAATTACTTTAATAACATCTGAGCAAATGCTAGTTAATAATTTCTAAACGCACAACTTACCAATAATATCTGAACACTCATCTATACAGGTCAAATGAGACACATGACGTGCGTGACACATATTGACGTTATGAGTGTTCAGATGTTATTGGCATCTACTCAGATATTATTGAAGTAATGAATGTTCAGATATTAATGGTAACTTGTGGTGTATTTCCATACACCACAAGTTAATATTTTAACTGTTCAGAAGTATTTGGTCACTTTGTCTGCTCCGATATATCTGACGGCGACTGTACATCAGTTTTCTTAATGCACAAGTTAAAACGAATGAGAGTGCTTTAGTGTCCATATCAGCCTATGATGCAAATATAATACACTTATGTAAGAAACAGGAAAACACAAATGGCTGAATTATGGTAACCTGCATAGTATCGAAATTGGAAGGCACATTTTAGAACTAAAAGTTAGATTTTATTTTATCAAGTAGGTAAATTAGTTGTTGTAGGCTTTCAACTAATGAGCGGGACAGAAAAAACTGTTTAACTTGTATTTAATGATCAGTATATTTTTTAAGATCGTCAATAGGAAGCTACAATGCCTTGCCGTAGTGCGAACACAGTGTAGAAGGAAATAAATTTGATAGTCTATATAAAAAATACTTTTAACATTAAATTGTTAACGTAATTGATTAATGCCCGGTTCCAATATTTACGTTTCGTTATGTGTCAAAAATGACAAGTGACTACGAGTCTGAAGGGGTTTTAGCTGACGCCACGTATAATTTATTACTGTTACGAGCTTCGGGTTCGTGACAATAAAAACAGCCGATAAAAATTACCAAAAGTCACACTTTAATTGAACGCCACTAATTACAACCTTAAAATGCACTAATTAAAACAATAATCGCTTCCAAGTCGCACTTCAAAATCGCTTTCGAAGTAATCACTTGTATCGCTAATTCAATACTGTCCCGGTTGCGGTGAATCCCGTCCTTTTATATTGCCGCGGCCGTTCCCGAACCTTCCAACGCAGAAACATCCGGAACATTCGCGCGCAGTGCGACCTTGAACGGCCGTACGCTCGGTCAAGGTCATTGTTCTAGTAAATTCTGGCGTACGCGTCTCGACTTTCTATAGTCCCGCCTTTCCACACTAGATGGCGCTGGTTACTAAGAACGTTAATCGTGGCGCGTAACACTGCCCCCTCCTAAGACATGCTCGTCCCGAGCATTTTCGGCTCCATAATAACGCGCCAATCGATCCACATGGACGATCTTAGGAGTACCCCTCGCACCTTTTTGTATCCGGTAGGTTACGTCATTGATCTTAGTCACAATTCGATACGGCCCTTCCCATTTCGCCTGAAGCTTAGGAGATTTCCCCTTGCTGCGGATTGGATTGTGCAACCACACTAGTGAACCTTCGTCAAACTCTTTACTGTTCATTTTGCGGTCATAGCGGGTTTTCATTCTTTCAGACATTTGCTGGCCCGATTGTCTCACGTGCTCACAAATGTCATTCATCTTGTTCCGTAAGTTATTTGCATAATCTGTTATACTGCATGGGGAATCAGGTGGTATTCCGGTGATCATGTCTGCAGGCAATCGTAATTCTCTTCCAAAGTTTGCGAACGCTGGTGTTACCGATGTACTTTCGTGAACAGCGCTACGATATGACAGCAAAAATGGTTGTATGTGCTTGTCCCAATCTCGTTGCCGATTTTCCACAACTTTTGCCAAGTACCTCTCTAGTGTCTGATTAAATCGTTCCACCATTCCATCCGACTGTGGGTGGTAAGAAGTTGTTCTTGTTTTATGAGTTCCCATAACTCGACAAGTTTCCTGGAATATTTGGGACTCAAAATTCCTTCCTTGATCACTGTGGATTTCCAAGGGAACTCCAAAACGACAGAAGACTTCATAAACTAACTTATCAGCAACTGTCGAGGCCTCTTGATTTGGAATGGCGAAGACTTCCGGCCACTTAGTGAAGTAATCCATCACAACCATGAAATATTTGTTACCACTTTCACTTTCCGGGAACGGCCCCGCAACGTCAAGGGCTATCCTCTCCCATGGTGCGCCCACATTGTACAGCTTCAATGCACCTCTACTACGAGTCTGAGGTCCCTTTACAGCCGCACAACTTGTACATTTGCGACACCAGTCCTCGACATCGTCCCGACAGTAGACCCAGTAGAACCGTTCTCGTATCTTTAGTAGTGTCCGTTTTACTCCCAGATGACCTCCTGAACAACCATTATGGTACAGCTGTAGAACATCCGGTACTTGACCTTTGGGGACAACCATTTGCAGATGACAGCTGCCTCCACGAGCATTTTCCCATCTACGGCACAGAACTCCATCCTGAATCACCAAGCTGTCCCATTGGGCCCAATAGCTCTTTGTAATCGAACTCATCGCTGAGACGTCGCTCCACCTAGGCTTAGGAACTCCGGCCTTCATCCACTCTAGAATCGGCTTGATGTCCGCATCCTCCTGCTGTGCACGTTGTAGGCTTTCCTTCCACTCGTTGCTAAGGTCTGTCTTGAGCATCCTCACAGGAACAACTTCTTTACTTTCTTGCCTGGTACAATGCTTGCAGTCTTCAGGACAAGGTCTTCTTGACAATGCATCTGCGTTACCATGAGATTTTCCGCTGCGATGTTCCACCACAAAGTCGTATTCCTGCAGTAATTCAATCCATCTCGCAACTTGTCCTTCCGGATTCTTGAACTGTAAAAGCCATTTCAGTGCAGCATGGTCAGTTCGTATGTGGAATTTCCGCCCCAGAAGATATTTGCTAAAGTGCTGCAACGACTTTACCACAGCAAGCAGTTCTCGTCTCGTAACACAATAGTTCCTTGCAGGTTTCGACAAAGACTTGCTGAAGTAAGCTATCACAATTTCTTGATCGCCATTCCGCTGGGATAATACACCGCCAAGTCCTATGTCACTTGCGTCTGTGTCAACTATGAATTCCTTACTCACATCAGGGTATCCCAAAATAGGTGTTTTGCACAGACGGTCCTTTAGCTCCTGGAATGCGATGTCACAACTTCCATCCCAGCAGAAATGTCGCTTCTCCTCCGTTAGCTTATGCAGGGGTTTTGCTATATCTGCAAAGTTCTTAACAAAACGCCGATAGTAGGAACACAAACCAAGGAATGCTCTGACCTGCGTCTTGTCTTTTGGGATTGGCCAATCCTTTACAGCAGCGATTTTCTCTGGATCCGTGCTGATACCTTCTTCAGACACTACATATCCCAAAAAGCTAACTTGCCGTTTGAATAGTGAACACTTCTTCGGGCTTAACTTGAGGTTGGCACTCTGGATCTTCATGAGCACGCGTTCCAGATTTAGAAGATGTTCTTCAAACGTACGGCCTACGATGATTATGTCATCCAAGTAGACTAGACAGGCATCGCCAATCAGACCGGTAAGTACAAGTTCCATCAACCTTTCAAACGTTGCCGGAGCGTTGCACAATCCAAACGGCATGACTTTGAATTGCCACAGACCCTTTCCTGTCGAGAATGCAGTCTTCTCCTTGTCTTTAGGATCAATTTCAACTTGCCAGTAACCACTTTTTAAATCTAGCGTGCTAAACCACTTTACTCCAGTAAGCATGTCCAGCGTGTCATCAATTCTTGGCAAAGGATAGCTGTCTTTCTTCGTAACGTCGTTCAGACGACGATAGTCAACACAAAACCTCATGCTACCGTCTTTCTTTCTTACCAGCACTACAGGTGAACACCATGGACTAGATGAAGGTTCAATAACACCATCCTTCACCATTCCCTCAATCATGGTTTCCACGTCCTTTTCACGTGCTACGGGCAATCTCCTTGGCCGCTGACGGATAGGCAATTCTTCTCCTGTGTTAATTTTGTGTTGAACTAAGCCAGTCCTTCCGATGTCAGCATCGTTTGACGAGAAAACGTTGGCATACTTGAGCAACATTTGTTTCGCCTTGACCATTTCGTTTTGGGACAGAGCGCTGCGGCAGTCTTCTAAAAGTGTGGTCACCCTCGTTTGTGTATCCTTGCTGACGGTCCCGGTCGATTGATGTTGGCATCGACGCAACCAATCCACTTCCTCGCAAGTACCAACTAGTGTGCCTTTTTCTATAACCTGTTCCTGGTCACAAAGGTTCAGCACACGTACCCCTTTTTTTTTTTTTTTTTTTTTTTTTTTTGACGGGGGGAATGCGTTGATGCACCGTACCGTCACCCCGAGGGAGGGTGACGGCGTGTGTGGGACTCCCTGCCCTGAAAAGGGCAGGACTACCCACTAAACCCCCCGGTTGGACCCTCATCGCCTAAATGGCGGCGCTGTGGGAAATCGGCTCAGCCTTTGCTTCCACAGCGCCGCCGGCGGAAAAGCCGCTTAAGCGGCTCCGTCTGCTCCCCCCACGGTGTACGGGGGGAGACTGGGGATGGCCGGTCCAACGGGACCATCCCCACCTCGCAGTGGAGACCGGTGCAATGCCGGCTGAGGTGCCCTCACACCATCAGCCGGCCGGCCCCCACGCGGTAGCTGGGCGCGGTCAAATTGGCGCCGCGCCCTAAGCCGCCTTCTTCGGCGGCAGGCGGGAGCGGATGGATCATCCTCCCGCTCCCGCTCTGCGGCCTCCTTCTGCGATATAACGTCCTCGCAGAAGGAGGCCATCCCTTCCCATACCGTCTCACTCCCGAGCATGGCCTCGACTATGCTGGGGAGTGAGAAGTCCGGCCCCACCAATACGCGCAAAACCGCGCGCTGCGCATCCCAGGCAGGGCACACTAACAATGTGTGCCCCGCCGTATCCTCCGCCGCGCCGCAATGGTGGCACGACGGAGACCCCTCGCGGCCGATGCGGTGCAGGAACTGCCCAAAACAGCCGTGGCCGGACAGCACCTGCACCAGTCGGAAGGAAATAAATCCCGACTTGCGCTCGAGCCAGCGGATTATTGCTGGCCCGAGCGCATCGAGGGTCCACCGGCTCGCCGGACACTCTAGGAGGCTGCGGGACCACGTTTGAAGCATGTGGTCCCGCGCCTCTCGCTGGACACGCGCCAGGTCCTCCGGGAAGTAGCGCTCCCCGGAGGCCTTCTTAGCGGCCCGCCAATTATAGGCCGCTGCCAGCGCCTGGGCTTCAAACTCCCAGGGCGGCGTTCCTGCAATCGCGCACGCAGCGGCGAAGCCGACCGAGCGGTACGCGCGTGCAGCCCTCTGGGCGATTGCCCTTTGGGGGCGGCGCAAACACCTCAGATTCTCCGTCCTGGCGAGGGAATCGGCCCAGATGGTGGAGCCATACAGGGCCATGCTGCGAAGAATGCCGGCGTACAAACGCCGGCATTTGGCCCTTGGGCCCCCAATATTCGGCATCAGCCAGGACAGAGAATCTGCCGCTCTCAATAGGCGAAGTGACAGGGCCCGGAAGTGTGGGCCAAACTGCCACTTCGCGTCAAGGACGAGGCCCAGATACTTTATCTGGGCCCCAACCACAATCTGCACGCCCCCAACGACAATATGGGGGTCGGGTGGGCAGCGCTGCCGAGGCCCAGGGAAATAGATGGCCTCGGTCTTCTCCAGCGCCACCCGAAGCCCAAGACGCTCAATGCGCCCGACCACAAACGTCCCCCCGGCGGCGGCAAGGCGGGCCGCCGAACCAAAATCCTTCCCCCGGGCAGTCAGCAGGGTGTCGTCGGCGTAACAAATGACACCCGTGCCCGGGAGAAGGGCGCCCCGGAGTACGTAGTCGAAACCTATGTTCCACAGGAGCGGACCCAACACCGACCCCTGTGGAACCCCAGCCTGGACAGCGAAACTTTGCAGGGCCCCGTCCCTACCGACGCAGGAGACCCTACGACCCGCAAGGTAGTCCCCTATTAGGGAGACCAAGTACGGGGGGACGCGATGGTAGCCAAGTGCCACCATGATGGTCGAGTGGGGGATGGTGTTGAAGGCGTTGGCAATGTCAAATGACACTGCCAGAACACCCTCCCCCCTCTCCCGCGACTCTGCCACCACGGATTTTAATTTGGACAGGGCGTCAATTGTTGATCGCCCTGTCCGGAACCCAAACTGAGCATCCGAGAGGTCCGGGCCAACCTCTCGGAGATGCTCGTTCACCCGTTGGGCGATTATTTTCTCAAACAGCTTACCGGCCTCATCAAGTAGCACTATAGGCCGGTAAGCTGACGGAGAGTCTTGAGGCCTCCCCTCTTTTCGGAGGAGGCAAAGGAGACCTTCCTTCCAAATGGTTGGGAACTTCCCGACTCGAAAGCAAGAGTCGAGAAGTTCCCTCATTTTGGCCTCCATGGCTACAGCGGCCAAGGCCACAATTTTAGCCGGGACCCCATCCGGTCCCGGCGCCGTCTTTTTAGCACGGAGGCAGAGTGCCACCGTGCTAAATTCCTCTTCCGTGATCGGAGGAGGAAGACTAAGCTCCGACGCGGGCCCGAAGCCGCCCGAGAGGCCCATGACTGGCGGGGCGAAGCCGGGGTCGCTGTCCGGGAACAAAGCCCGGACGATGTTGTTCAGCAGCCCCGGCTCGAGGGCCTCGGTCAGTGGGGGACCAATTGAGCGCAGCTGATTTCTAGCCGCCCTGTACGGTCTCCCCCACGGGTCCCGATCGAGGCCCTCCAGCATCTCGGACCGGGCACGGTCCTTGGCGGTGCCAATCTCCGCCTTGAACCTACCCTTGACCTCGAGGTAGGCCTCGTAAAGTCGGGCCTCACCTTCGAGGTCACGAGTATAGGCCCTCCGGGCCGCGACAGTGCTCGCTCGAAGCGCAGCGAGCTCCCCCGACCACCAAAAACAAGCGCGCCGGGGGGGCGGACGACGGGACCGAGGCATGCAGGAATTGCACACCTCGGTCAGAGAGTCGCGGAGACACGCCGCAGAACTGTCGACGTCGGGGCCGGCCAAGGGAGGGGAAAACCAGTCCTGTAGTAGGACCGCCTCCCTGGCCACGTCGCGATCCAGGCGGGACAAAGCCCACCTGGGAAAGGGGGAAGACGACGATATAGGAGGGCGGCGAGAACGCCCCGGGGACACGGCCGAGATCTCAAACCGAACATATTTGTGGTCGGAAAGAGTCTCGGCCGGATCGACGCGCCAATTGCGAACACGTGCGGCGAGAGCAGGGGTGGCGAACGAAAGGTCCACCACAGACCCCCCCTGCTGTCGCACGCACGTCTGCGCGGAGCCCCGGTTCAAAAGGGACAGGCCCGATGACGCCGCCCAATATTCGACCAGCTGCCCACGCCTATTGCAGCGGGCAGCTGGGTTCCCCCATGTCGTGGCCTTAGCGTTAAAATCTCCAAGGACCACGACTTGTCGACCGGAGGCGACACAACGTGCGACAGCCCCCTGTAAGGAGCCGAGGAAGGACTCAAAGTCCTGGAGTGTACGATTCGGAGAATGGTACACCCCGAAAACCACAATTTCCCCCCATAAACCCCCAACAAAGCCGGCGCCCCTCTCAAGGTGAGAGAGAGGAGGAGAAGACGATGAGGTCCGTCTAAAAATGGCCACTGTGCCGTCCCGGTCCCCCAGCCAACCATTGGGGACTGAGTACGGCTCGGACACCACAATAATATCAGCCAACCACTCCGCTGCGGCTTGGGACAACAGGTCCTGTGCCGAGCGGCAGTGGTTGGCATTGATCTGGAGGAAGTTGAGTTGGCCCATTATTTTTCGGACATCTCAACCTCCTCCACAGCCGCTGGATTGGCTGCTGCGGCGGCCGGCCGGGTCCTGGCCGTCGCCTTTCCTTTCTTGGGGGGAGGTCTGCAGTTCCGCCCCCCCATAACATGACCGACAGGTTTCCCGGTCTCTGCACAGACCTGGCAGCTGGGCTTCTGAACACCGCAGGTAGCGGCTTTGTGCCCAGGTTGTCCGCAGCGGAAACATAGGTCCTTACGCTCCGCAGACGATGGGCAGAGAGGGCGGGTATGTCCAATACCCAGGCACTTATAGCACCGGAGGGGCTGCTCCTCCAGTGCACGGACCGACGCTGAGCTAAATCCGATTAAAAAGCGGCCGCTGTCCAAAACAGCCTTGGCAGCGGCAACAGGACACTGGACGCGGATTGCGCCCATCCCCATGCGCCCACCCCTAATTTCCCCCGCTTTAACTTGGTCCGCCGGGCATTTGCCTATCCCGGCGACCTTTTCGATGATCTCAGACCTGGACACTGAGTCGTCCAGGTCTGAGATGACAATCCCCGCATACTTAACGGGCCTCACCACCTTGGCGAGGCCCTCCGGCAGCACCTCCCGCATCTTGGCCGCAAATTTGTCGGCCATGTCAACCGAGCCCGCTCCCGGGAACTCGATGAGTCGAGCCCCAGCCTGGGTCTGGCGGAAGCGCAGCGAGGAGGGCGATGTTATGCCCAACTCACCGAGGTCCATACCTTCGCGGGCTCGGCGAAGCACCGTCTCAAAAGTCTCCCCCTTCTCGGTGGCCTCTGCAGTCAAAGAAACCACGACCGCAGCGGTTTTCGGGGGGACCAATTTGGGCTTCGGCTTGGAAGCCGAAGAATTCTTTTTTGGCGGGGCAGGTGCTGCCTTTTTATTATTCCCCGCCAACGGGGCCGTCTGACGTGCGGGTTGAGACGCGGGAAGAGGCCCAGGGGTCTTCTTACTTTTACTCTTCCCTTTCTTGACCACAGTGGACCACCCCTCATTGACTGGGGTAGTCACGGGAAGAAGAAAGTCCTCTTCAACTTCGGGAGCCGGACGAGGAACGGCTCTGGCAACAACAGTGGGACCCACCACGTTGGAGGGGCCAGGCGAAGAGACTGGGGCCGATGCTGTAGCCCTAGACGCTCTGGGTCTTGCGGCCCTCTGGGGCTTAGGCGGCTCCGGAACCCGGAAAGCTTCCGGTAGGCGTTCGAGGACCACCACAGGCTCCTTTCTGCGGTCCGCTGCCAGTGGCGGACGGAGCCGCTTTTCTGGGAGGAGGCGGTCCTCCAGCCCTTCTATGCGGGCATTTAGACGGGCGTTTAGATGGACCCGCTCCTCCATCATAATCTTACGGACCACGGCCTCCAGGTTAGCCGCGTCCGTGATTGGCTGTCCAGAGATGGACTCCGCCACGTCTTTCTTTCTCCCCGACGTTGGAACCGACGACGGTGTCGGGGATGTACGACCAGATTTGGCCAGCCGAGCCACCGTAGCCTCTAACTCGGCTACCCGCTTCAGCTGACTGGCCAATTCAGTCTGCAGGCGATCCACTGTCGCCTGCAGCCTCTGCGTCTCCTCCGAGGAGGTTCTCTTCAGGGCCTCCTCACAAATGGCCCTCATAGTCGAGGCACTTTCTTTTAATGCCTTTTGGAAGGTCCCCTTCAGGTTGGAGGACCTTCCAATTATGGAAGCGGAACTCTCAGCCTCCGTGACTAACATGTGCTGCAGTTCCGCAGCAGATTTCCCTTCCAGGGAAGACGTAAGGGACACGTCATACCCGGCCTCATTTCGGGCCTTGCGCAGTCGCCGCTCAGTCTCCGCTGCTTGCGCTTCGAGTTCGATCGCGACGGCAGCCCTCTTCGCAGCGTTCAGCTCTCGCTGCGCTTCCGCCCGACCGACATATTCACCAGTAGTGGCAGGCCTACCGCGTCCCTTTTTCGGCTTATTTTTGGCCGATCGGCTCTTCGACTGCGGGGGGTCGGAGTCCCCACCCGACAAAGGACGTTTACGCCCTCTGAGGAACTTTTCCCGCTCGGACGTCACGGACATGTCCGAGACGTTAGTTAGTGTGTCGGACTCCTCGCCCGACGCAACTTCTTCTGGTCGAGCAAAGAAGCTAGACCTTTTTACAGAACCCAAGGAAGCCACAGAAGGTGCGCGGCCCCTTGTTTCGAAGCATTCACTCTCCGACGCAGCAGAACAGTCGGCGTCACAATCAGCGTACAAAGACGCACCAGCATTTTCCGGCGCAGAAGAACATGCGGCGCCCTCCGCATCCGAAGATGCCACTACAGCAAGAGTTTGGTTTGGTTTTTGTTTGTTTGAAATATTCATGATGATTCCCACGAGTGTAACGGTAACACGGACGACCGGGGGCAGAGCCGAATACCCCCGGTTACCCTCATACTGCACGGGGGCGGGCGGTCCCGTGCAGGGAGGCCGATACCACCGACCACGACCGGGTTTATCCCACCCGGTCACCATCCCTCCGAAGAGAGATGGCCCCGACGCCTCGAGCACTCACGACGTCGGGATTAGGGGTTTTTTATTGAGGTTGTCTCCTCTTGGGCCGGCCAATGAAGGCAAGCCCCCTACCCCTCCCCCCTCCCCAGGCCTACCTGGGCTACAAAGAGGAGAAGCAGGTTTGCCGGTGGTGGTCCTGAAAAGGACCGCGTCTCCCCAGCCACTTTGGCCAGTTCAACCCACCGACCCACACCCACACGCCTCGCCCTCCACTGCTCTTCTCAAACCGAGAATAGCAGAGAGGACGGTATATCCCCAACCCCCCCATTCCCCACCCCCCCATTCCCCATTCCCCAACCCACCTACCCCAACCCCCCCAATGCGTTTGGTCCGCGGGAGCTACGCTCCGACCCCCGGCCGCCGTCCGCAGGGCATCCCTGTAAGCGGGAGACCCTCCGGGCGGCGGCCGACGGCTTCCCCTATCCGCCACCGGGGGACGCGCCAGGTAGGGGTACACCTCCCCCCCTGGTACACCTCCCCCCCTGGAGCACACGTACCCCTGAGATGTCGGTGGCTCTAACCAAAGTGCGTGCCACTTTCCATGGAAGGTCATTTTCTACCCTTTCCACAAGTACACAACGTTGAGTTTGCCCAGGATTCCGAGGAAGACTAACCGGCACAATCGTTTCAGATCTCGGTGGAAGAACAATCTTTTTAAGGCTGTATACATTCCCTGGTAACGCGCCTTCCACGAAAAGTTCCTCTTGTCCACATTTCAGGACACCTTGCTTGACGTCAATTTCGCAACTATTCTTCCTCATAAAGTCAAGGCCCAATATGCAATCGTCCATTATATCCGCCACAATGACATTATGCAGGTAGATTATGTTGCCTAGCTTCAGTCCCATCTTCTTCTCTCCATGGACGGGTATGCGCTGACCGGTGGCTGTTACCAAATTAATGTGTTCTCGGTTGTATGCAGAGTCCCCAAGGGACCGTCTCATAATTTGGGAACTAACAACCGTGCGAGAGGCTCCAGTGTCTATAGTCAGCTTACACGGCGTTCCGTTTACCTCGCCCTGGATGACTAGGCTGTTCTCGTCTTGGGTTTGTTTGATCGAAACCCTTGGGACTCTTTGAACCTCAGCCAGCACCCGCCCCGCAGTCCTGGCTATTACTCGTTTCCCTGCTGCTGACGCTGAGCGGTGCTCTTAGCTGCACTGCCATCTTCTCCTTCTGCAGTTCGCTTAGGGCAACTGGATCGAAGGTGGCCCTTATCCCCACAGCCGTAGCACCTAGGGCTGTATCCTTTATTGCGGTCGCGAACTGTAGCCGCTGCAACCTCCCTAATGCGATGGGAACGATGATCCTGCCGCACAGCTTCCACCTCCAGTGCATGGGCCAAGGCGTCCTTAAGCGTCCCATGGTGCCCGAGCCTCACAGCAGCTCTAACTTCAATATCGCGGATGCCGTCGATGAACGCCTGCACCAGGTTCCCATCAATAAGCGCTGGTACGGACTGGTAAGCTTTACGCACCAGCTTCTCCACTTCAAGGGCCCACTGCTGCAAGTTTTCGCTGCTGCGTTGCACGCGGTCCTTAAGCTGTGCGCGAAACACGTGTTCCAAGTGAGCGTCGCCATATCGAGCCTCCAATGCCTCAAGTAGCTGCTCGTAAGTCACTTCCTTACCGAGAGCTTCCAAGACAGATAAGGCCTGGTCACGAAGGCCTAGGGTGAGGGCAGTCATGGCCTGGTTTTTATTCCAGCCGTTCGCTTTCATAACTGCCTCAAACTGGATTTTGTAGGCCGACCAGGAAGAAGTTCCGTCGAACGGTGGCACTTTGAATCCACGTAGCGAAGGTGTTGTAGCTACGGGAGCTGCGATTGCTTCTCCAACTTTAAGGCAATCCAGCTTTTTCTTTACGTCCTCTACCACGTCGTCAACCCGATTCTTCACTTGGTCGATCCTGATTTCAGCTTTCGACAGGCGGTTGTCGTGTTGAGCAACCTTGTCCTTCACCTCCTTCATGTCTTTCCCGAAAGAGGCATGAAGGTCCTTCAAAAGAAGCATCTGCTCTTCCTGGCGGCGAGCCTGTTCCTCCTTGTCCTGCTGCCTCTGGTCTTCCAACCGACGAGCCTGTTCCTCCTGGCGGCGAGCCTGTTCCTCCTTGTCCCGCTGAAGCTGTTCTTCCAATCGACGAGCCTGTTCCTCCTGGCGGCGAGCCTGTTCCTCCTGGCGGCGAGCCTGTTCCTCCTTGTCCCGCTTAAGCTGTTCTTCCAACCGACGAGCCTGTTCCTCCTGTCGGCGAGACTGCTCCTGCAGCATCATCATCAGAGCAGCAAGGTCTGGTGCTGCCGATGCTGCTGGTGTTGCTGTGGAAGGGCCGGCCTCCGTGGTTAATAACTGGCTCTCCGATTCCTGCGGCAAAGCTCCACCAAAACGTCTCTGGTCCGTCTCTTGTTGGCGTTGACTCCGGGTACGGATACCCTCCGTGTCGTCCTTAGGTAAAATCGGCATAATTTAAATCCCACTTCTGACACCAATTGTTACGAGCTTCGGGTTCGTGACAATAAAAACAGCCGATAAAAATTACCAAGAGTCACACTTTAATTGAACGCCACTAATTACAACCTTAAAATGCACTAATTAAAACAATAATCGCTTCCAAGTCGCACTTCAAAATCGCTTTCGAAGTAATCACTTGTATCGCTAATTCAATACTGTCCCGGTTGCGGTGAATCCCGTCCTTTTATATTGCCGCGGCCGTTCCCGAACCTTCCAACGCAGAAACATCCGGAACATTCGCGCGCAGTGCGGCCTTGAACGGCCGTACGCTCGGTCAAGGTCATTGTTCTAGTAAATTCTGGCGTACGCGTCTCGACTCTCTATAGTCCCGCCTTTCCACACTAGATGGCGCTGGTTACTAAGAACGTTAATCGTGGCGCGTAACATTACTATGCGTAACTAAAACGGATTGTTTTTCAAATATTGGAATAATCAATAAATTTTTGCAATAAAAATATATAAATCTATCAACTGCAAAAAACACACTTTCGCATTTCAATAATTTCAAAAATTCATATACCGTTAAAATACAAAAAAAAACGAATAAAGATAAATGTTAAGCAAACATTAAACATGGGTTAAAGCCAATAGCTTTGTTCGTGAATCACGAAAAGCGTTGTAAATACCAAAAAAAGTTGGTGACCTCACTTCATAAAAGTATTCGTAGGCAAAACCTTTGTTGGATGAATGTTTAATGTTTATTTTGTCCCCGGATGAAACAACTTTCAAAGGTATGGCGTATTGTTTATTACTCTCGAACGTCCAACATACTTTTGTATTAATAAAAGAGAGACTGTAAAGCCTTTGTTGGACAGGAAAAGGAACCGATGAACAATTTTTCATTTAAAATTCGATTCGATAAAAACAATTTTAGTAGGCATTACCACAAGCTTGTTGCCGTTAAAGTTTAACTTTATTCACATGGTGCCATCGATATGCGTTAAGAGGTGCAGAAGGGTCTAAGTGGGTAGTCTCCGCTATTTTCAGAGCGGGGGTTCCCACTCAAACCGATGCCTTTTTTCCCAGGCAGCGGTATGGTGCACCAATGCATTTCCGTTGCTTGAAAAAAAGGCATTACGTGCAACTAAACATGTTACAAAAGCTACGAGTAAAATTATTAATTACTCGGAAACTAAAATGGAAGCTAATCTATGTGCGAATATTTTAAATATATGTAGCGGGTCGGGATATGAGAGCAATTGTATAGTTATATCAAAATATATTTACTAAATCACTTCATTAAACCAATTATAAAATACACCATCGTCTTTCACGTCGTACGTCGTCTAGCAAAATGCACCGTCTTCTGTTCATCTTCTTACACTTTCACTCATCATTCTCTATCACTCACACCGTTCGGATATTCTTACACACATTCAACACGCTCGGATACGTCCATATCCCACATATATCTTACACACACTGGCATAATAAGTAAGTAAAAAAAAAAAAGAAGATCCACAGTTCCATGCACAAAACAAACAAATGATTGTATTTCGCATCATGACATCTTTATATCAGCATAAGCATTGCAAAAAAAGCGTAAGTCATTAAGTCTTATTTAATTTCAACCTTATCTGACATGAAATAAATCATTTTGGACGTAATGTCAAAGTAAAAGAAAGCTTGAAACCTTACTTTGCCGGTACTATTTTAAGGTCGCTAAAAACTAAAATCAAAATCGCTTATTCTGTGGCTTTCACACTATGAGAACAAAACGAGAGCCTTTGTGGTAGACTTACAAATGTAATGCGGCTAAGAGGCCCTATAAACTACGCCAGATGTCAAATAATACTTAAGATAAGGGTTTTACTAAGGTATACGGTGGTTGCTACATAGCTTGGTTATACTTGAAGAAGAAAGTTTTTAAATGGGCAAAATTAGTTGGATTAATTTAGGTAAAAGTTAAACACCACTTATGTATCGTTAGAACGGAAATACGCCAAATAGGCCTAAGTCAAGAGCAGACACTTCATGACATAAAGCTTGGTGAAAGATAGACATACGGACCTTTGGATACGGAAACCTTCAGACTATTTGGCATTATTATTAAATGAATTGCGTATGTTCCTACTAATTTATGTAGAAAAAGTAATGATATGTATAGTGTCAAGAACTTGGCTTTCAGTTCACATTTTAGTTTTAATGGGATTTAAATTCTTAATGGCACTTTTTCCAACAGTTAATTAAGATACGTGTGAAACGTACAATTTGATTGCGTATTTTTATGTTTTACTTTAGTATTTTATAGCTGAAAGCTCTGTAGAACCGAGGTGACTCTTTTCATTATGTCAATTTGAACGTAACTCGTTGCGAAAGCTCGAACAAATCTTAATTTGCCGTGACACAAAAGGCGTTAAATCTATTAAATTATAACCCAAAATTTGTGATACGAGCAAAAAGAAATAACACTAAAACGTTTGCAATCCAATTTGAAAAACGATAAAGTATAACGAGTTACGCGTTGCTGTGGCCTAAGTAGGTACGTGATCAAGTTTTCATACCAAATCACATTAATGTCTGGCACAATGAGATTTTGAACATTGCATTATTGTAATGACAAAATATTGGACTTTTTTTCGCTGTAACATAAAAAATATAATCTCAATTACTTGTAGATTATAATTTGTATAAATATGATTTTGATATGCAACTATCCATACTAATGTTATAAATGAGAAAGTAAATCTGTCTGTTTGTCCGGCTTTCACGCCTGAATCACTGAACCAATTTTGATGAAATTTATTTATTGATTTGTTTATTTATTCATTTCTATAATTATAATACATGTTACATTTTTGCTGGTCCTCACACTAGGCTAAGCCTGTCCTGTGAGGAACAGTTAACATTAACAGGTACAACTATGACACTTGTACATAAATAAATTGAAATATGTGTCTTTAAAGAATATTTAAAAAAAAAAATCCACAAAATAAAGAATTTCGTATACGTTGAACCTCAAGAATGGATATAGGCTACTTATTATTTTGAAAATAAAGGAGTATGGTTGTAGTATGCCTAACTTTTGGTAATTTATAGTTCTACATTAGGTTCAAACTTTAATTGATGTTCGTACTAAGTATATGCACATAAATTAGTATTTAAGTAAGGTCCCTTATTTCCATTTATCTAGATAAAAGTTTCACGTCAGACTGAAAATACTGCAGCAAGCCATTACCAAAAAGAATTGCTTATTTAAGAGAAAATTAAAATAAATTCATCTGTACGAGGTAAAAGGTAGCAATGAACTTTGTTTGTTCTTGCTTATGAGGAAAATTACAATACACTGTAGCTATAAAGACCATTAACATTCTAATTATGAAAACGTAATGAACTCTTCTAATAGAGAAGGCTTCATGAAATAGGTTTGGTTATTTTGAACGATCGTTATGTAATGATCATTTGATTGAATAATATAATTAGGTTGATATGTAGTAAGCAACGCGAAAATTGGTGACTGTATACACGTTGAATTTATATTAGTGTGAATATTGTTAACGAGGCAGTGTTGTTTAGTACAAAATTACGTAACATATTTGACGACTTTGGTGGCGCAGTGGCTAAGGTAGGCGGCCAAACCGCGAAAGGTCCCGGGTTCTATTCCCGGTCGGGTCAATTCGGAAAAAATGAACTTTTCTAAATTGTTAAAACTCGGGAAGGTTTAACGTATACGAAATTCTTTATTTTGTAGATTTATAATTTTGTCAAATATTCTTTAAAGAAACGTATTTAATTTATTTACGTACAAGTGTGATAGTTGTACCTGATAATGTTAATTGTTCCTCACAGGCTAGCCTAGTGTGTGCCCCCAGTTAATATCCGTCGTCTGGTGCTCATAGTACAAGGGGAAACCTTAGTTTGAGACCAGATGATTGGTGTGATGTGATGTGCGCATTTTTTTATATGGAAACAACACTCTTGATGCTAAATTTATTTCAGAGCGAAAATATTGCTGTAAATTATATTATAACTGCCTTTACAATAAAGTCAATAAGTTTATTTCTGATGCGAAAGTTTAAGAATGTACGAATGTATCTTTGTTTGGGTAACGGTTAATTAAGTAAAAGGCAAATCTATTTTATGAAAGTGTTTGAAGAGTTATCGTAACGTTCTCGTTTGATTTAGCTGAGTTTAAATGCTATTAAAAATGCTATTTTGGTGTGCACACATTTAGAATGGAAGTCATAATTTCGGACTTGCAATGAAGCAGATATAAGCGCGTTTACCAACGTGTTTTGCCACCTTTGCAACTCGGGAAGGCTTTGATGCGAGCCCCGAAAATGTTGATATGCATATCGTTGAAGTCTGCAAAGTGTTGGTACATACTTCTTAATACATGTTAGCAACGATACTATTCGAAATTGAAAACTGGAGCGATTCGCACCTTTGCAAAAATCTTCTCTCTTTATAGTTTTCAGGACCTTCTTAAGCACTTGGCATTCCTCTAGATCTCAATCTTAAGTCAGCAAGGCTGCCTAGTATGTTATGATACATTTAAATATCGGTCAAAAGTACGCTTTTTCTATTACAATTTAACTTTTTAACTGACTGACTTTTCTGAGCATTTTAATATAGTACTGTCAAGGTAATTAGCATATAATAATCTATACGTCCAATGTAACTTTAATCCTCTTTTAACGCATCGAAATTTGAAAAATATTTTTAAATTGCGTTAACATTCCAATAAACACGATACGTTATATTACGGGTTATATTCGTTTGGGCGCAGCATTCCGTAGTCCTCATATTAGGGCATAATATTCACAAATGGACTCCTTGTCATAACCTAGAATTACGGATTTGAGCTCCACATTCCAAATAGAAAACTCTATTTCCTAAACGACACTGTTCCTCTACGATAACAGACGAAATAAAAACCAATTATTATGGTTTTCTAAAAGAAGTTCAAGAATTTATTAATATGGAGTATGTACTCTGTATTAGTAATCCTTGTTGCATGATTTAACTTGTCATTTGAATGGAGATTCATAGTAATAGTTATATATTTATTGACCCTACAACGAGAACAAAGAAAACACAAAATAACAGAAAAAGAACAAAATAAACCACTCATAAAAATATTTTTATTTTTTATTATAATATGATTTTAGGACAACGTTGGACCACATCGCATACATTGCTCTGATTCTGTGCTAAGTAGCTAAAGCACTTGTGTTACAGAAATCAGGAACAACGACGGTACCACAATACCGGGCATCGAACCCGGAACCTCAGAGATGGCGCGACGCCAAAGTCCGGCACGCTCTCCTGTCGGCTACGGAGGTCGTCCATTAAATACATTATATGGTCAATTGGGTTCCACCTCAGAAAATGCTAGGCATTATGTCTAACACCGCAACAGCGCTGATATTCTGGTGGAAACCACACTATAGATAATGTATAGTCGTTGCGTGCAAGTTTGTATGATATGAATCCATATGGAAACCTTTATTTGTTCGTTTCGTTTTTGGTAGTAGGCCTACTAACAATAATCGTGTTACTTATACGAACATTAAATATATATTTTAATTACGGAACCAAAATACTTGCCTAAATTACTTGCAAATGTGACAAATGTGTATCAGCAATAAAGTTTTATTATATATATGAATAAATAAGTGTCACGGAACTCAAGAAGAGGACTTAAGCTTGAAACGACGTATTAACTTAAAAATAAATTGCAAACTTAGTGTACAGTCGCCGTCAGATATATCGGAGCAGACAAAGTGACCAAATACTTCTGAACGGTTAAAATGTCAAAAAGTTCCATACACCACTAGTTACCATTAATATCTGAACATTCATAACTTCAATAATATCTGAGCAGATGAATACTCATAACGTCAAAATGTGTCACGCACGTCATGTGTCTCATTTAGCTACCTGTATAGATAAGTGTTCAGATATTATTGGTAAGTTGTGTGTATAGAAATTATTAGGTAGTATCTACTCAGATAATATTGAAGTAATGAATGTTCAGATAATAATGGTAACTTGTGGTGTATGGAACTTTTTGACATTTTAACTGTTCAGAAGTATTTGGTCACTTTGCCTGCTCTGATATATTTGCCGGCGACTGTACCTACACATTAAAAAGCGTTGCCCAAAAAAATGTATCCAGGCATTGGTTTAAATAATTGTTGTTAAATCAGTCAAACTACAAGACAACAGATTGTGAACAAAATAACTGAAAAGTAAGCTTTTAAATACATTTTGTTTTTTACTGTGGGGTTGTTTGATAAAATTCTCAGTGTTTTTTATCAAACAATCCCGCAGTAAAAAACAAAATGCAAGTAATGTTTTCACGAACAGTTGGGCCCGTACAATTGCAGCGCGCACATTGACCATCAAACTTGTTCCAGCATTTTCGCCCGCGCCTCTGCCATTATCAGCCACCGCAATGTTTTGGTCACAAATGCACACATGTTTTTATCACCGGCAAAAACTGTATATAATTTTGGAAAACGTTTTGAAATTTTATTTTGAAAATTTTCTTCGAAACTCGAAAGTCTAGTGGTTTAATTATCGGGTTGTTTTGTAATTTCAAATTGTTATTAAGTATTTTTTTTATATTGCACTTCAAGATTGACCTCATCCCATCTGATGTTAAGTGGTAATGAGGTCCTAGCTTTAGGGCGACAAGTAGGTACAGCATAATAAATCTGTTACTGGACTTGTTACCCTTACCTTGAAGGCTTGATTCCTGCTACTAATGTAGCACCCTAAGGAGCTCTGGAAATCTTTCTCACACGCAGGAACACAACAACACCAAAGTGATTGTTATTTGGCTGCGGTTTTCTGTATTACGTAGGTATTTCACCAGTCGGACTGCTCCAGATCGAGTGATAACTGTATTCTAAGGCTTATCAGCCCTGGAGTAAAGCAAGTGGAGTGGTCGCCTTTGGCCCCGTTAATTTTACCTATTTTACCACCATATGCAACGAAGAGATTATTTTTTATGTTTCTTTAAAATAGTTAATGTTCGCTGCGGTGTTAAGCACTTTGAAAGAAGAAAGAATGCAAATAGGTGTAATGTATGTAGATATTACTGTGGCGTTAGTGTGAAGTGACTAAAAAGACGCTGCTACCCGGAATTGCACTAAGCGGAAGTTCAGTCACGACCAACAAAATATATAAACACTTGAGCTCTTTACATTTTCTTTGCTCTCTGAATCACCTCGTGATAGTCGCCTACCAACATAATATGCTTTTAAGAGAAGTTTTAATCTACTTAAAATATTTACTATTACATACATACGTATTGGATAATCTCGTATACATAATGTATGTGATTATTGTGATTACTCTGATACTGTGGTAAGTGGATAAATCACTTGTGATTTAGAAACCAAAAACAACGACGGCACTACAATACCCAGACCTGGGGTAAAAAAAAAGTTAGTTTTTCATATTGAGCCGATCGTAAATTAGACCTGGGACCACAGAGATAGCGTGAAGCCAAAGTCTGGCATAGGTCTTCAAAATATTGAATGAGTCAAGGATTATTAGGTACTTGATTCAATAAATGCTTTATCTGTTTTCAATTGCCATGTTTTAACTAACATTTTACTTAAAAAGTATAATCTTCCTGCTGTTAATCGACTTAAAGTTTGTTATCTGTAAAAGCAAGATGTAAAATCTACTATCGCAAACTAAACAAGTTTCCATTAAAATGTTGGCCGACCCATTAAACGAGTTAAGTCAAGCTATCTTAAATTTTTTCACAAATTATCAAACAGTACGCTTGATAGACTAGAGAAATTCCAGCTTAGTAGAACCGATTTAAGTATGCTATGCTAAGCTTTGCTTAAAGGCGCTATCTGAGTAAGCACTAGGAATTTATAGTAGTGCTCGTCTAGGACTTTGAGTGAAAGGCTATTTTGTTTACGAAGTAGTAAGGTTATTAGGTATGCATTACAAAGATTCGAATACATGACCTTCTTTTTCTTCAGCTGTTCTCGCCAAAGGTTTGATTAAGGAGTCTTCAATGTAATCGGAGGTTTATGTATCGTGTTTGCGATGTATATCTAGTAGATATGATGCAGCTGTCTAGTTTTGGTTTTCCTTATCCTTCGACGGATTTGATTGGACCATGTTAGACGTTTGCTCAATGCAATTATGTCTATACGGCTAATCCTTTAAAACACGTGCTAGTCAAAGCAGCGATGCTAAAGCGATGCAGTCGCGATTTATTTATTTTTTTAAGTGGTATCCAGTAGAATGAAACCGAGTGCTCGCAGTTTGTGTTATTCAGATGTATTTATCCGAAGTTTAGTATACCTAATTGATACAAACTCTGCGTTGTTTGGAGTACCTACATGGATGAATTGGTAGATCTTATTGTCATCAGCTCGTTATAGCCCAAATAAGCCTCTTAATTGCTATACTCTATCAGGTCTTTTTTATTTTCTTTTTCGAGAGGGTAATGCCTACGGCTTCGTCACTCCCTGCAGGGAACTCTGTTCCCTGCAGGCTCATATTCATATTGACCCGTACAGGGAACTCTGTTCCCTGTACGGGTCAATATGGGAAATGAACTTTTCTATATTGTCTCGGGTCTGAGTGTTGTGGTACCGCCGTAGTTTCTGACTTCTGTAACACAAGTGCTTAAGCTACTTACCGCAGAATCAGAGCAATGTACGTGATGTTGTCCAATATTTATTTATTTAATTTTATTTTACTAGAGGTTCGCCACGGGTTCGCACGTGTACAGTCGGCGTCTTTAGTTTGTAAACAACTCAGTACCTTGTCACATTAATCTAACTGTCTATTTCACTTACTCAGTCACATGGACGTTTAGTGTGATAAGATACTGAGGTGTATATGAACGAATGATGCTGACTGTATTTTTCCTGTTTTTTCCACATTTGCCACCGATTTTTCGCTTCTGATAGTTCTCGCGTGATGCTATTATAGATTCCTTCCTTGATAAATAGACTACCCAACACAGAAATATTTTTTCACTTTGAATGAGTAATTACTGAGATTTTCTTTAAATATACCTTTATTTAAATAAAGGTGATAACTGTAATACGCTATATCCAAAGTCAGGAGTAGAACTAGCTATTTTACATGCATTTTATACAGCGTGGGCCATTTTTATTCTTTAGTTTTGCCGTTTCGCCTTAGAGGATTTCCCCGCTTTTCTGTTAAAATTTTTCCTGAATTTTCTTTGCTATAAACCTCACGGAGCCCAAGACCTTTCCAACGCATGCGAAACCGTGGAAATCGGTTCGTTCGTTCTGGAGTTATAGCGTCAGGAAGGAAAACCCGACTTATTTTTATATAGTAGATTACACCCAAACCCGAGACAATATAGAAAAGTTCGATTTCCAGATTGCCTCGACTGGAAATCGAGACGGGGACTTGAGAGAGGTGTAACATCAAAGCGCGGCGATTCCTGAAACTAACATATTAACTCAGCAAAAAGATAATGCCCTGTGAAGTCGAACCCACGACCTCTTAGTCCACGAACCAGCACTTGGTGTTGGCGAGTCAACAAAATAACTAAACCAGTAAATTGTCATCACCTTCACCAAAACAAAACTAACTAAGTACTCTTGTTTACTCACTAGTTACTTTCGCTGAGTAAGTAGCAGTACTTAAACAAGGAATAATTGAAATATGTGTGGGAAAGGACTCTGTGACGTCATTCAGTTGGGTTAACGACACATATAGTAACCTTTTGAAATCATAAAATACCCTAGTGCGTAATATACTTCACACATAAACACTACTTGGTGCCAGTACAAAAAGGTCTGTCAGTAAAGTAGGGTCGGAGAATTTTGCAAAAGGTAAATTGAAAGCAAGAAATTTCTTCAAATGAATACGAAGTATTTCTAGTTGTTATTGAATGTTGTTCAAATAAAATGCGTCTACATTGATATTAAAATATATAAACATTGTGATGTATACTTTCGTGTACGCATAGTGCCAGCAGTTCTCAAAATGTAAATATTCTTACTTAGAAAATGACTAAGGTCTTAAATTCGAAAACAAAACTTAGCATTTTAACGATTTAAAGTTCTACTAATTAAGTACTTTACTTTTGTTATTAAAAATAAAAACTAGGCATTCTGAAAACTTCATCTTTTGCGAATTAGATAATTTGCGAACTTGACGGATTGCGAGCACTGGACTATTTGCGAATTTGCGGCTAAAGAAAATTTAGCCGGCAACAGCAGAACGACGGCATCAGCAAGATTTTATGTGTTAAATCAAATCCGGCTCCGCTTTCAATGACGACCTCGGTGGCGCAGTGGCTAAGGTAGGCGGCCAAAGCGCGAAAGGTTCCGGATTCGATTTCCGGTCAGGTCAAATTGGAAAACGAACTTTTCCAAATTGACTTGGGCCTGGATGTGCTGGGATGACGCCCCCAGTTAGTATCCGTCGTCTGGTACTCATAGTACAAAGGAAAACCTTAGTTTGAAACCGAGTGATTGGTGTGGATGTCTGGCGCATTTATTTTTTATTTTATGACGGGGACCTTGTACCAAATTAATAAACTAATACTTTAATGGTTTTACTGTACCTCGATGGTTATTTGTTCACGGTCATCACTTTCATTGTGCTGTTGATCTAGGCTGTACCTATATAATTTTCGACTCAAAACACACTGGGCTCCAGTCTGTATATAGGCCAACTTACCACAGATTTGTTATAGGAGACAGATACTAAGTCTACCGATACGGATACTCTCAAGAAACTATAATCCGTAAATATTTTATAATAATAAATGCTTCAGTAATAAAACAATGCTTTTATTTAAGTTAGAAAGTTTCTAACAATATAACGAAAACGTTTTTTTCTTTAACAGATAATGTAATTATTATTATTATTTAAAGAAGTGTTTTTAGGGTTCCGTAGTCAACTAGGAACCCTTATAGTTTCGCCATGTGTGTCTGTCTGTCCGTCCGAGGATAATCTCAGAAACCGTTTGCACTAGAGAGCCGAAATTTGGTACAAATATGTATATTAATCACGCCAACAAAGTGCAAAAATAAAAAAATGTTTTTTAGGGTACCCCCCTACACGTAGATTGGGGAGTGACTTTTTTTAATTTCATTCCCAACAAATACAAAAACGATATATCACAATATCGTTGGATAGGTATTTAAAAATGAACAGGGGTTTACTAAGATCATTTTTTTATAATTTTAATATTTTGCGAAATAATCGCTCCAAAAGAAAATAAAATTGTGCCCCCCCCCTCTAACTTAAAAAGTATGAAAAAAATCTAGAATATAGAACTGCATAAAGGCTTTCTAGGAAAATTATTTTGAACCTGATGGGTTGAATAGTTTTTGAAATTTTTGAAAAAATATTTTTTTAGTGTATACCTACCTATGTCAAGTCAATGTTACACACAGATAGCCCATTTTAGTAACTTTAAGTGGGGATACTTAAGTATTGTGATGCACTGAAAACTACGGAACCCTACACTGAGCGTGGTCCGACACGCTTTTGGCCGGTTTTTTAAATTGTATTATGTTAAATAGTTATTAAATATAATAATATCATGAAAGAAATGAATAATGATAATTGACAAAAAAATAATAATTTCAGCTTATAGTGATTAGGGCTACAGATATTAGGCTAACAGTGCTTTAAGTCTCAAGTGATTAGGGATAGCGTGCATTCGGGCTAACAATATTAGGAATAGCGTTCTTTAGAGGTACAGTGAATCGGTGTTTCAATTATTGGTATTAAGTGTAAGAGTCAGGCGAAGCGGCAGGCTACTAGTGTATCATAAGTGCAAAATTGTATACAATTGATCACTTGTGGTTGTACTATGAATAGGTTCCGAACCGGAGGTAGCGTCATTTGCATTATATAGACGTTTCATAAATATTACTGGTGTAATTTACATTAGTAAAAGAATATTGAATTTGAAATTTGAATTTGAATTTGAATAATCATCTTGTGCAATTCGAGACCCAAACCAAAAACAGTTTACAAAAGTTCGTTTCCAAAATGGACTTGACCGATGATCTTACACGCTTTGCGTCTTTAAACACTGGACGATGAAGGTGGTATTTGCAGTATATCGAATATTTGTTTATTTTTTAAGCACATAATCATCAAGTTATTTATTGCATTCAAACGGTTATCCAATATCAAGTGACTTATCGACAAACACTTGCTTTGCTCCAGATTTCTCTTTGACACATGATTCTAGTGGCTGAGTGTATTACTGGGTATAGAGATCTTATAAATGTTGTCCTGTGTAGTGCAGAGCCATAATGCGCACTCAGAAATGCTCACTAGGTACAAAACACTTAGGAAAATTTTGAACAATAATAGTTTACATTTTAATATTGTAAAGAATTATCTGCGCAATTGATATATAACAAAAGTTATAAAACCGTAAAGTTGATAAAAATTAATAAACTATTTGAAAAGCTTAAACTAGAATAACGATATAAGGTCTTTAAAATACAATTAAAAATGCTTCTATTGGAAAAATATTTGTATAACATACAATAATGATAAAAAAAATTAAAAGACTTTTCCAGCGATCTCTATCTGGTGCGAAATCTTGCCAACCTCAAGAAAAACGCTCCAGGTCATCACGACAACGCATTTTCGGCCTTCCTCTTGGATGTCGTCCGTCTTCTGGTGTACAAAAACAACATTTGGCCCACCTCCCTGGCTTCAACGGGTATACATGTCCAGCCCACTCCTACTTCAGCTTAGAAGTCTGTATTCTCACATCTTTTTTAAGCCTGTTGATGACCGGATGGCATTGCTGAGCTGGTCAATCCTTCGTATACCTAATTTGCTCTTTGGAAAACATGGCTTTTTGGAAAACCTTGAGTCTGAACCTCTGATTTTTAGTCCAAGTATGAGAACCGTACGTTAAAATGAACAGAACAAACATGCGGGAGTTTGCCCAGCAGTGGGACATATATATGTATATATTACTGACTTGTGCCCGGTTCCAATAATATTTGAAAAACGATTCGTTCTTGTCACGGATAGTAATAAATTATATAAGGCGTAATCTAAAACGACCGACTGACGACTGATGACAGCTGATATGGAAAGAAAGTTAAAGAAAATTTATAGTAATTTTTGACACATTATTAGTGGTAAAATATTGGAACCGGGATTAGTAAAATTTATGCAGCTCCGTGTACGGACTAATTTGAACATGTAAGGGCCAGTTATGCACTCATTGTCCGCACATATTAAGATACGTTTACGCTGTGACGCCGTCTGCGAAGGGTCTTACAGTAGGTACACATTATTGCAACGATTCCAAATTCCCGCTGCACATTACGAAAATTAGACTTTGTTGAAAGAGTTCTACTTTATAGATCCAGTAAAAGTCGGTTAAAAGATGTTCCGTCGGATCTCCGTAATCCAAATCTAAATAAAATAAGCATAACTAGAAAACAAAGGCCTTGATCGTCAGCTCGCTCGCTCACCGCAAAGGTTAAGTGTATGCAAATATCCTGCCCTTATTCCGGTCTTCATTTGTCGTCTGATTGCGAACAGTATAGGGCTGCCAGCCCTTGAAATAGTCGAACATACGAAACGAAACAGATGCCAATATAAGGATTGATATATATTATAAATGCGGCCGACGATGACATTCACTAACTGGCCTTAGATTAAGCTTTGATACCTGTTGCATGGGGTTTGTCTATGAGAACATTAACACAGTACCTATATCTAGACCCAAGCCAACTTAGAAAAGTTCATCTCTCAAATTGAACTGACAGAGTACCAGACCCCGGATTATTGCACTTCGGACTACGCTATCAAGGTCATTAAAACTATCAGAACCGAAAAAAGAAACGTGTCACCATTCAGTAGGGGACTATTTCGTAGAAATAACTGTTCTAATAGATTTGTAATTTAGTTGGTGTCCTGCTCGTCAGTATATTAAACAAATAATTGAAGGATTTGTATAAACTGGAAAAAACCGCATACCTATCGACAGCTTTCGGTTGGTAGCAACTCAGTACCATGCCATATTAAGCTCACTGAGAAATTGACTACATATTTAATTTGACAGGTTTAATGTGACATGGTACTAAGGCGTGTACAACTGAAAGATGCTGACTGCATGTTAGGAACGTAGCGTGTGAAAGCAAATTTTCTCTGTCTAATTCTTGGGCAATTCCTAAAGGATGTATGTTAGTTTGTATGTAAGCCAAGTTTATAGATACATACAAGTACATCCACGGTATAAAAAAAGTAGTTTAGTAAGTAAGTAAGTAAAGTACAGTAGTAGTAGCTTTGGAAACTATTCATCGTTATCCATCAGTTATGGATCATTTAAAATACATTTTGCTTAGATGCGAAGTGACAACTTCTGGATTAAGTTACTATACTTTTGGATCTGGCAACCTTAGGCGGTGAGAAATATGCCGCATGTTGGCCCAAAATAAAGACTCGTCGAAAAGGCTGAGTGACGGTAAGTAAGAGAAAAACTGGCCAAGCCTGAGTCTTACCTCCACACTGTATCTAGACAAAGGGATCCGTTTAAGCATAAAATGTTCAATATTATGTTTTAAACAGGCCGGCCACATACTGCGTAGAACAAACCGCCCAATAGGACAGGAAGGTTTTAGAGTCGACCACTGGTCGGTCATTTAAAAGATGGACGTTCTACCTTATTTTAGTGGTAAGGAATATAAGAGAAGGCCTTAGGGAGGGCCAATATTCAGTATTGGATGTCATTTGGAATAATATTAAAGCCACTGAATCGTATCGCCGTTTTTTATAACATTAAATAAACTCCTCTGATTCAATAGTAAGCTCTTGTGTTGCAGAAAAACGACGGAACCATTACACCCAGAGTCGAGGCAATGTACAAAACTTCGTTTTCCGTATTAATCCGACCGAGAATCGACCTGGGACGAGGACGATAACACAACAGTAAAGTCCAGCCCGCTCGGAAGTTATCAATGGCAATGAGAGTTTTTAGCTTTGATTATTTACTATGAAATACTTTTCTAATTAAAGCAATTACATTTAACTTGTATCTCAATCTGTGACAGGATCAAGTGCCAAGGATTGGGATTTAATAGATAAAACCATACTAGTACTAACCGAGAGTCTATAGCCCGATCGTTTAACTTGCGTATCGCCTACGCTGTATTTAGTTGGATTTTAACAATGAAAGTCGACGAATCTGCAGAATATACCTTTTTTTTTTTTATATTGCACTGCAAGATTGACCTCATCCCACCTGATGTTAAGTGGTAATGATGTCCTAGCTTAAGAGTGATAAGTACAGCATAACAAATCAGTTACTAGACTTGTCGCCCTTACCTTGAAGGCTTGATCCCTGCTACTAATGTAGCACCCCCCAGGAGCTCTGGAAACCATACTCACACGCAGGAACACAACAACACAGAAGCGATTGTTATTTGGATGCGGTCTTCTGTAAGGTAAATCGCTATGCCTTACGTCTCACAAAATTTTTATTTTATTTAATATAGTATGGCTTTATTATATTTAGATTTTACCAAATTTCTCCCTTTTATTTCCCATCCACTACGAATTTCCCCTTCTTACCGCGCAGGCGTCACGCCAGTTAAATAGCTGGTAATAGTTATTGAGTATTATTGGCACATTTTTACAAGGAACTCTAAAACTGGTAATCTTTCACGCTTATGTCAGCCCGAAAGAATTTAGAGTTGATTAGGTCGTCTGATTTCGCTGAATCGTGGAGCGATCGACGTTAATCCCAATCCGAAAGCAATCGGTCTGTAAATAATTTGTAATGGTTCTGAAATTGAGAGGAAAACCGATAAGAAGGTACGTCTAGAGTTATGAAAGGAAATTGATCAAGAGCTCAAAGAAAGGGAAAATTATATAATATTTGTTACGCAAACGACTGGTTATTTAAAGGTACGATTAGCTAATAAGAAATAAAAAATATAACAATTAAAACCTAGTCCAGGTTCAAATCTGATGCCGGTGATGCTGTGGTAGGTCTTCTGTTCCCATGGCATTACCATCAAGGCGATGAGGTCCACCGGGGGGTTTTAGTGGGTATTCTTGCCCGTATAAGGGCAGGGAGTCCCACATACGCCCTGACCTCCCTCAGGTCAGGACGGTACGGTGCGTCAATGCATTTCCCTCCGAAAAAAAGTTTCAAATCTGATCGAAACAATAATTAAATAAGAATAATCGATATTAAAATGTGTGACTGCTGCCTAATGTAACATAATAATCGATAATTAACTGTTGTCAAATGTAGAAACATTTTAAAATAGTGGTTAAATAAGCGCACCTTGAATGCACTCACTTGAGGAGCGGGCTCAGATAACTTACTGAATTTTAATATTTGATTCATACAATAATAAATATTCATTTAAATTATAATGTACGCTGTTGTTTATTTATGTTTTACATTTAAATGTAGCTTCTGAATTCTCTGTCATAAATTTCAGTGCACTGTTATTGTATTTTCCGCTCAAACCGGTTTGACTGGCAGAGTAAGTATGCCAAAAGGCATTGAGTCCGATTTTTGTTGTTTTCGTATGTACAATTAAATTTATTAAAAAAATGCAATTGAAATATTCACAAAATATTTAGTTACGAAATGACTCCACTTTAAAAATAATAAAATAACACAAAATGTTGAAGGACACCACAGACACTGTTTTACCTCTTTTTTAAAGGTTATGGTATGGAACCTTTAGTAAGCAAGTCCGGCTTGTTTCTACTTGTTTAGTTTTGACGTGACAACGTCTAATAACTCGATACTACGGGCTGCATGCACGAAAAATCATTGTCCCGTTACGCTCATTTTCGCGTTCCATAAGTGAGAGCGTGTCACGACTCCAGCGATCGGCTCAGCGCTGTCGAACTACCCCGTCCGTAAACCGACTTTAAAGATAACCAACTTTCTTCCACTATTTATCTGTTGATATAAATCCCTAGAGGCTGCCGACATGTATTCCCCTCAGCAAAGACCTTATCAATTTACTGTTTATTCTTTTTATTGCCAAAACTTTCCCAATTTATTACTATTAAATAAAGACATCCAGTATTTTCAGAGACTGTTATTATTTGGCGTTAGAAAACATTTGAGAGGTAAGTTTCACTCTCGTTAGTTACGTACGATGTAAAATAAAAAGGAAACTCTGCTGAGTAGTCTGGACGAATTCCAAACTTCAGTTAAAGATTCAGGGGGAACGCACTTTCGTTCCTTAATAGCAGTTTCGAGAGCTGGCGTACTTATATACTTCGACTAGTGATGCACGAAATTACTGGCGTACCAACTTTTTGGTACTCATACATATATGGAAATAATAGATGGAATGGTAATGTAGATTGGTTATGATCAAAGCGGATGATATTAAAAAATGAAATCTATGTGACTACAACTAGGTGATTCCGGTATCTTTAATATTATCTCAAAATTCAATTGAAAGTTGCTATTGCTGTGTTAGCTGCAAGGTTTCTTTGAATAATTATTTTAAAGAACTTAAAATAATTAGGCTTTAGTCTCTTTAATATTCTATTGTGCCTTAACGTCTTATGTCTGGAAATTACTATTTCTCATTTCACTTTTATGTTGACAGGTTTTAATTTTAAAGTACAAGTAACTTCTCCCACTTTTATTTTAAAGTATACTTGTTAGTATTACAATCTATTTTTTATCTAATAATATGATCTCGTTTGTATTTTTAAAAACAAACCACCAAGGTAAACCGCCAAAGGTTATATTCTAATTACATTAACAAAGCGTTACGAATTTATTATTATTTTTGATATAATATTTCTTTGAAAAAATACCAGTTTTTAGCGGCATTAGTACCAAATAAATGTTCAGGTTTTCCTCCCACATCACTAAATGCGACGATTCTCAACGTTCCGAGCCCTGAGGGATTGCGGTAAAATACTATGATTATCCGAATGAAATTCAGTGTGATCTGTTCAATCAAGGACTATGGATCCCTGGCGAGTGCTAAGCGGACCACCTGCGGTTCGCTCTCATTTATTTTATATCTACCTACGTTTCCTTAATAAAACAACATACAGAGATCAACTCCAAAAACATCGAGGATCCAGCAATTTTCGATGCAAACGTGAACAAAGGCCGTCTTTGAAAAATGTAGCTCCATATTTCAGTGGAATTAGTTTTGGAAACGGCGAATGAAAAGGAGCAGGCATGGAATTTTTTCATAGGTCGTGTTATAAATTTACACGCAAATATTAAACAAGAAAAGTGGGCAATAATTTTGCGGCAAATGAGACTTCGCTAAGTCAAGAGATTTTTTTTGGGTGCTTAACGTCCGACGTCTGATTTCGGGCGGAGGAATCCTATTTGGGCAATTTATCTGTCTTTAGTTAAGTGCTTGCTTCAATCTGCATCATGCAATGTTTGAGAAGTAAGCAATTATGTTTTGTTAAGTGGGTTTTATCTTCTTCTTCTCAGAAGATACAACTCGAGAGTGGTCGTGGTCATTACGCAGGTTTATGGGTGACACGCCCGCGGAGCAGCTTTGTAAGCGCATTCAATTATGCTCGCGAGCATACTGTTCCTAATCTAATCGGTCCATCTCATAGGGGATCTTTCTCTAGGTCTGGTATCTTTCATTCTGCTTTGCACAGCCAAACGCTCTATGGGTTTTTCGTCTTGTGGGAATATGTAGCCGCAATCAAATCAAAATCAAAACTTCTTTTATTGATTACTTAGAAACATTTTACAGTAAGTAGTGGCAGGTGTTTCCTCTTAAGCAAGAATTTGGCTTGTGCTAGGAAACCCCGCTTTCGAATAACAAGTGTACAATTTTATTAATACAATAACTAAATTGTAAAATATGCTGATATGGTGTGTTTGTCTCTCTGTGTGTATGTGTGTATGTGTATATGATGCAAGTTTAAGTATTTTAAGTGATGGCTTGAGATTAAAAGGTGACTATAAGCTTAATAAAGAACAAAATGTATTTAATAAAATAATTTGTAATTGACCTATGACTAATTCAACTTCGTCATAGTTCGACTTATTCAACCATTCAATTAAGACCTTTTTAACATTATCATAGATAAGAGGGTAAACCTTTAACATTTCTGTTGCTGACAGAACTGGCCACACATATTTAACCTTCTTGATGTAAATATGTATGGACAAAAGAGGAGAAATAAATGACTTGCAATCTTAACAATTTCATTTGCTAAAGTTACCGAGGATCCGAGCTTGTACAATAGACAGCAGACGTTGCTTGATGCAGAGTTCTTGGAGAATCTAGACGTTACTTGGAGGATCTAGATTCTAGCGAAACTCAGTCCAAAAGATAAGTAAGTTTCATACTTTTAATATTTAGATTTCATTTTTTTGTTAAAAAAGGTTAAAGAAAACTAAAGTATCAAAGCTAAAGCTTTTACTGTCAAGTGCATATTTCGTGTTGTAATCTCTCAGAATTCTAAAATGTAATTCAAATTTCATCCAGCGTTTGATCTTTTATATTGTCCCAAAACTACGAAAAGTGTGAGTACAAACGTTCCCGTTGATCTTTTTGTGTGAGCCATTGCAAAAGCTTTTCTAATATTCGTGCCAGTTGTTTGTGTCTTTTATTTGACGACCTCCGTAGCCGAGAGGCGAGCGTGCCGGACTTTGGCGTCGCGCCATCTCTGAGGTTCCGGGTTCGATCCCCGGTCGGGCCAATATGAGAAACGAACTTTTCTGTATTGTTTCGGGTCTGGGTGCTGTGGTACCGTCGTTGTTTCTGATTTCAGTAACACAAGTGCTTTAGCTACTTACCACAGAATCAGAGCAATGTATGTGATGTTGTCCAATATTTATTTATTTATTTTATTTATTTTAGTACCCAAAACATATCATTTTGGCAAAAACCAGTTGAAAATTAGATAATGCAGGTTTTTGTAAAATTGTTGCCAATATGTTTTAAGAAGATGATAGTTTATAGCTAAATATATGACGAGAGGAAAACGTATCGCGATTGTAACAGAGGTTTGGTCATCGATTTAAATATTTGAAAAGTAACCATACCTCATTTAATAAATTGCTGAGCAACATTACATTACAATACATCTTATCCTGAAATCCTTCTAACTTATTAGTTTTTGACACCAATATTTTACTACATTCAACTATATTTTTGGAAGTTTTTTTCATAATGCACTAGGTAACTTAAAGAGCCCTACCTGGGCAAAGCGATTTATCGCTTGAACTGGAGCAGCCCGTTTGGTGAAATACTTCTACCTAACAGAAGACCGCAGCCAAATAGCAATCACTTCTGTGTTGTTTTGTACATTCATAGCACGGGTCAAAACTTGAAGGTAAGGGTGACAACTCTAGTAACAGATTTATTATGCTGTACTTATCACCCTTAAGCTAGGACTTTATTACACCAGGTGGGATGAGGACAATCTTGAAGTGTAATATATAAAAAAAACCATTTTTGTTATTATTTATGTAGAATCACAAAGACAGACACAGGAATATATATTTATTTGTTACGAATAGATTGTTGAACTTCAAGGCTTAGAATTAAAACAATACAATCGACCCAGATTGTAGTTGGGAGTGAGTTGACCCTGCCCTTTGAGTTAGGGGGCGTAGGTCATCTCCCACGCAGGACACATTGCGAAATTTACATTTTGTATTTATTTTGTGTCTGAAAGTTTTTTACTCGCATTTAAGCAAATATTATGTTACCATAGTTAATTCTTTGCGTTATTCGCAGATATTTTCGAGTTTAAAAAAATATATTATCATATCATACCTATAACATAAAATGACTAAAAATACTTGTACAATAATAGAATAGAAATAACTTTATTAGTGTAAGCTTTACCTACTAACTTTTGAAGCGTCTATTCAAATTAGGATTTCTTTTTTTATTTCTGTGGATATTTTTTAAGAATAACTCTCATGAGTGAAAATTATGATGTAGGAATAGTTAAAATCTAACTACGGATGTGCACAAAATTTAATTTACAACGTCAACGCTTGCATTTCAATATTAAAGCTTAGGCGCACTAAATAAGGGCAGTAAAAACACCAAAGTATTCAGCCTTACGTGCTTTTCTCTGTACATTTTGCAAAGAAGCTTAAAGTATCACATGAAAATTTAAAACGTATTTCTAGTTTCCTTCTTAACTTGAAATGAGGCAAAAAGTGTGTCCCATCACAGATTAACAAAAATGGTTGACTTAAGTAAAAAATATAGAAAATCAATTTCGAATGGAATTTTCTAGAAAAATACATCTGCTACGAGTGTACTTTACTCGTATTGTTTTAATATACCATGTCTTGGCTCCGAGATGGATTTTAGTTCAGTGTATCTCTAGGGAAAAGATTGTTAGAATTAAAGAGAATAGCAGAATGGCAACTGGGATTACGTTTGAATTTTTGTGGTCTATAAGATTAAAACTATTTACTTAAGATCAAATATTTGCGTGGTAAAAGTTGTCTACGAAGGGTCGAGTATCGATGAATGCGTTTTTAAGACTTACTTTTTTCTATTTTAGTTCTGTCTATACTGATATCCCATAAAAATAATACTTGTCAAAAATTCCAAGTCTCGCAACTTAGTTATTGATCCTACCGTAAAAAGTTATGAGATCCATGTAATACCAAGTCGGTTACTAAAATACTCGGTCCCTAGTTAGGGGACCTTTTGTCTTAAGTTGTTACGTAATTGTCTAATCTAACAATATCTTATTGTGACCATCGATATCAAAAATCTTTAACGTTTTAAATAAATAAATTTACTTGGCAATCACTGCCGTGCCCCCGCCAAGTTGAGAAAAAAAGCGGCATGGCCGTACCATCCTTTTCTCGAAGCTGTTCAGGCCATTATCGACTCCCTATAACTTGGTTGTGGATAAAGCTAGAAGCCTGAATTTTCAGTAACTAAGCAAACTTTGTATAAACACGGAATATTTCAAATTTAATTCAATTTGATTCACTAATTTAAGAGTTATATAGAGTCAAAATTACTTCATTTTGTCACTCACTCACTGACAGACCGATCATCAAAATTTTATGTCACTTCTAGCTGACATAGAAGCTTTAAATTTAGAATATAATTAGTGTTTAGAGTATAAATCAAGGAAAAACTAAAACTGTACCTCTTTTAATTCGAGCCACTTTTTTATATTCCGGGCTTCCGTCCAGCAGTTTATTTAAGGTCATTAACCCGACGATTAACTAAGCGTCCTACATCACGTTTACCTAAACGTGGTTACCACTCCAAGCTTCTTTATTTAAGACTAGCTGTCCCGGCGAACTTCGTAACGCCTATTTTTTTAGTTTCTAACCTTTTAAACCTTCCCTGGACCTCCACAATTATTTCAGAACCAAGATTAGCCAAATCGGTCTAGCTGTTCTCGAGTTTTAGCGAGACTAACGAACAGCGATTTTTATATGTAAGATTATGAAGCACTTACATTATGAGCTTTTAAGCACTCACGGAAAACAGAACCAACGATGTTGCCAGAACTCATATCTCAATTGATTTAAATGTACCCGAATACAGAAAAAGTATAAAATGATCAACCAATACATTAACATACACAGGCATACTCACGCGCAAACACACAAACACAAGCAAACTTTTTCTATTTAACTTTAAAAAGTACATCTATAATTATATTCCTAGACTAAACCGTTGCTTGTTAATTTTCTTATATTTCATGAATTTCCATTGTACGATTTATTTAAATTTGTGGAGTTGACTGGTAGCGTTATGTGCTTATTAGTTGTAAGGTTTTACGGGCAATAAAACTGAAATAAACAAATAAAAGCGCTCATGACTATTAAAAATGTCGGATGTGAAAAACAACAACTTTACAGGAGAGCGAAGCAAAGTGTTAATTGCGCATATTTTGTACTTATTTCAGCCAGGTTCGTGAAGTTTTAGAATTATAAGCAGGCATAACTAAAGCATACGTAAAGTTGTTGTTTTTGACATCCGACATTTTTAATAGGCATGGGCGAAAGGTAAGCTTATGTTCTTGTTACTTTTTTAAATGACTACTGACTGACTCACTAATAAGTTATCAAAATGAATAGGATTTACTTATGCCCGGTTCCAATAATTGAAAAACGGTCCGTTCTAGTTACGTATAGTAATAAATTATACGAGGCGTAAGCTAAAAACGACCGACTAACGACTGATGACAGCTGGTATGGAAAGTAAATTATGGAACGGTATTAGCGACAGCGGACTTGTAGACGGTTGGAGAAAAACAAATAGTCATTTTTGACATTTTACGAATCGTAAAATATTGGAACTGGGCAAGCGGTATGCTATTGCAAAACCATAGTCAATGTTTATGTGGTGCTCTCAATGCCACAGAGTAGAACACGAGTGAAATGATTTATTCATCAGTACTCTCGCAACCAATCACACGTGCCCATTTAAATGCGCGTTCGCGAACCGTTAAAAACGGATATTTCAAAAGCTTTGAATTTAATAGACACAGTCCATTCATATTGATATTGGACCTGTAAAAGTAAACGGTTAGAATTTTCTCTTTTTCCATAATTAGAAGCGCTAATGCGAAGCTTACATTCGCAAACTGTGTTTCACAGTTGATTTGATCTTTTTAACATAGAAAATCTTTTATATTGAATTGGACAAGCAGGAATATTTATTTCGCCGCATTCGCGTGACCGAATTTGTTTATCTATGCTAATAACGCACCTCTAGATGAAAACTCCAGTAACTCAAATATTATGCATTTAGAGTAAGTGGCATTTAAGAAATCCTGTCTCGAGCGTCTAAACCTAAATGAACTCCCAAAAGGCTAGTCTAACAAGCTTAAGGACACATTATCCACGGTAATACCTCTTTAGACGTTAAAAACCAGTGCTATTATATATTTTTCGTCATATCCAAAACAATATATTTTGAGTTCATTGTTCCTTATAGATAGATACACTTTATTGCACAGAAAAAAAAATACATTGGTTTTACAGACATAATTAGTACAGTTTAAGCGGTCTTATTGCTAGAAAGCAATCTCTTCCAGACAACCTTTAGGTAGAGGAAATAGTAGATATTAAGAAACGGGTGCGGTATTATAAAGCTGAAGAGTTTGTTTGTTTAAATACGATTATCTCGGAAACTACTGATTCGAATTGAAACCTTTTTTTTGTGTTTGATAGTCTATTTATCGAGAAAGGCTTTAGACTACATAAAAGCACGCTGTAACCAATAGAAGCAAAGAATACGTGGTAAATGTGGTACAAACGGAGACAGTACGCGTACGAAGCGGCAGCTGTCGCTAGTATTGTATGTATAGAGAAATATTTACCAAAAAAGTAATGAAAAAGGACAATTCAATATAGTTGCAATCGCAAGACTTTTACACAATGTATTGTGCATCACAAGTGTATTTTCTCATCCTTGTTTGTGTTCATCACATGTTTCTGCATGATCCAATACGTTGGTCTCGCATACAAACGGAGAGATCAGATAAAAACCAATCAAATCGGGATTATGTATCGTCGTTGTTTACGAAATAACATCATTATACAGATTCAATGTTATATTGTATCATTAAAACCGAGTTCCGACCATAAACATTGCATTCTAAATCAAACCGAATAGGGCTCAATATCCCATGCCTCTAGCCTAATCAAGATATCGACTTTATAGCTTTTAACGGAACGTGATAATGGGGGTACAAATGCCCCGTTTTAGGGCCACATTTTCTTTTCATAAATCCGCAGGCAGCGTTGGTAATGGACGATTTTTCCTCGATAGTCCTACAGTCCCACGCCGCTTATAATGGGCTAAATTGAGATGCAAATGATGACGTGTCGTTTGCAATTCAGAAGAGGATATAATAGTGGTGCCTTCTGTTGGGGTGCCAGATTTAGAATGAGCTAAGTAACAGCGATAAGATGGGACTGACTATGTGGATAAAATTAAAGATTCTTACTTAAAAACGTGCATTTTATTTTATGCAAGTCTCAACTGTCTTAGGTATACTTCTACTTTTTTGTATGGAATGGCAACCATGTTTTTTTTGCGAATTCTACAGTACTTTAAGGTTTTTGTGGATTCCGTGGAGGTCAATATCTAATTTAAGCTCGTTTCCATGCCTAATCGGGTCTGCAGCAAGTTGCTCACGTGGACAGGTGGCTTGGCACCGACGTGCTTTTCAATGCGATTCCCTTTATATATTATCTTATTTATAATACTTTCCAACTTCACCGTATAAAATAAACATCAAATGTATAAACTAAAATTAACGAAATCATGAACCAAAGCCAAGAAATTGCTTTGGTTCATGATTTCGTTAATTTTGTTGGTTCATGATTTCGTTAAATTTTTGTTTGTGACCGACGTTGCTTTTCTTTCCATTACCCTCCAAATAGTCCATTGTATTGAATTGAGTTATGATGTAGGAGTCCGGAGTTCTGCTCCCAGCTCGGTAAGCAAGAGAGGAACCCACATCTCAGATTTGATACCGTGATAGCCTATCCATTAGCATCAACCGTTATCACCGTACTGTTTCACAAGTTCTTCTTTACGCTTCTTTAGAAGGAATCCATAGCAAAGCAAGGAGAAAACACATGAGCCGGCAGCGAGTTCTACAGGTGCGCCAAAGATATGGGTTTCCAAAATGTATCATTCGCGATGTGATATTTAAACGGTGAAGCGATGACATCGTCGACTTGTGTCTTAATGTGCATTATTATGGCAAGCACGTGAATAAGCCTGACGTTGACTTGATTTTGATGATTGAGGCCATTACCACACAGTGGAACTTTAATAGTCTGGAACAAATCAAATTAAATACAGAATATTTTTAATCTAGTTAGATAAGTTATGACACTTTTAAACGCCATTGAATATGTATGACTCAGCCACATCGGTTCAAAACCTATTTTTGTCAGGAAGACACAAGCTAAAACCTTAAAAGATATACTATAGTAGTGTATTATTTATCATAAGGCTCCAAGTCCAGAGAGTTAATCACGAGTGTCTCAACTGTCACCAATTAATTATTTATCCGCCTAAATTGTACTATAATTTTTCTGTAAAACCTATTTCTGTAAAGATTTTGTGCAATAAAGTAGATCTATCTATCTATCTATTTAGCTTTTACGTGTAAGTTGGAGTCAAATATCCAAGGTTTGTGCGAAAAATTATAGACATACTATTCCCGACCAGGAATCAAACCCTTGACCCTTAGTTTTATAATCCGTTACCAGAACTACTGGACTATTGAGGCTTGTTGAGGAGGTTAATTTGATTAACACGCTTTAGTTTGTAATAGTTGAAAAATACATTGATTGTTCCGGTAAAAATGTGAGTTAATTAATCCTACTTATATAAACGCAAAAGTTTGTTAGAATGTATGGATGTATGTATGTTACTCTTTCATTCAAACACTTCTGAACGGATTTGTATTGAATCATTTCGGTAGGAAGAAATATGATATGCAAGATTAACATTATTAGACTTTTTATTTCATAATATTGCGTACAAAGCCGCCGGCAACAGCAAGTTACAGAACAGATATAAAACATATGCCAAGTTTCGGGACAACTTATGTAAATATGTCGATTAGATAATAGATACAAATAAGTAGCTCGAAAGCCCACTGTTTTGTTTGAGAAGCTTAGAAATGCAAAAAAGTTGCGGGATTTGCAAGTAATGTACCATAGGTAAAGAGTAGTGTTTGCCGTCGAGGGATGACAAACCAATTCCGAGCTTAACCTAGATTTGGATTTAAGAAGACATCCCAGGGTTGTCAGACCCTACTCTATAAAAATATTGGGACGTTAAATTTCATCTGATATTAGAAAGTGGGTTTAATCAAGAAATTTCAACCATCTAATATTATTAATTACCAAATTAATTTACATTTGAAGGAGTGTGATAGAAACGCCAATAATGCCTGACTGATGCTTTATTACAACTTCTTATATACTCATACATACATAGGTAATTTTACATTAGTGTATATGTTACAGCCAAAGTAATAAATCTGGATATTATGTATAATGGCTAGCCATTATGCATAATATCTACTCAGTTTGGCTAAAGTGATAATGGATACAAAATTAATCACATTAACTAGCTATTATATATAATATCTTCGATGACTTGGATAATGTAATAAAACACGTAGGTATGCGTTTAAGATTATAAAATTAAATTTCAATTTGCCTTAACTAATCATAAAGATTATTTAAAAAATTAAAATAACATAAGATAGTAATTTCACGTCAATTAAAATTTTTATATTTATTTATTTTTTTATTAGGATATCCAACAGCAATACCATGAATTTACATAAAAAAACCAAACATGATACATAAATCTAAGCCAATAACAGGATACCACAACATGGCTTACGTAAATTAGACATTTTGTTAATCGAGAGGTATGATGTAGGTAAGAAGTAAAAAAAAAAGTAAAAAATGTGTTGGTGCCAGTCACGTGGAGATAGAATGAGATGAGTTAAACAATTTACCAAGGTGAAATGTGAGAAATTTAATAAAATATGAATAAATATATCTATAATATATATTATATTGTATATTGTAACATAGATTACACAACTATAAATGTGAAGATATTAATAATGACTAACGCAAGTTCCGCAAAAAAACAAAAACAAAAGAGAACAATAATAATCGCAGCGTATTAAAATCTGATATTAATGTTTACATTCAAATAGAGCACAATATGGGATACATATTGAAAATGATACCTAGTACACACGCATTATTTACGGGTTTTTAAGTATATCCAAGATCCTACCCTTGAAGAGAGGCTTGGATAAGGCAAATTTATCAATATCATTAAATGATATATTGTAATGAGTATTTGGTACGGCTATCTGGTATGTTGAAAAGTTTGGCCCTACAACTACGAGAGGGACGATTCGGGATGTGAAACCTAATTAACGAAGAAAGTGCGGGGCAATCTAAATTTGAGTTCACTACGTCATGTAGGAAAAACAAATCCAACATGGTTCTCCTGCTTTCGAGACTAACGAGACCATAGAATTTACATGCTTCATCATAAGATGGAAACCATTTTTTTGCTTTGAAATTCAGGTGTTTTATGAATATCTTCTGAATCCGTTCAATTTTATGCTTATGCACTGCATATTGCGGGTTCCAGACTATGCTAGCAAATTCCAAGTGACTCCTAACGTAGGCATAGTAAATTACTTTCAGGCAGAAAATATCTGTGAATGATTTGCAGGTTCTCATCAGAAAGCCCAAATTTTTATAGGCTTTGTCCACTATGCAGTCGATGTGTTCAGAGAGCACGAGTCCGCTGTCAAGTTTCACACCGAGATCACGAACAATGTCAGTTTTATTAATGAAGTAGCCGTCTATTTTGTAATTAAAATTTATAGATTTTTTCTTTCTAGAAAATGTTACATACATACACTTCTCAATATTGACATTGATCCCATTACTACACTTGTAATACTCCAATAGCCGACTAAAGTCACTTTGTAATTTCCAACAGTCCTCTTCCGATTTAATTTCTAGAAATACCTTTTTATCATCTGCATAAAGCAAATGTTTTGAATGAAGAAAACAACGTCCTATGTCATACAGGTATGCGTTATAAAGTAAGGGACCTAAATGAGAACCCTGTGGAACACCAGAAGGAACCATGACATAGTCAGATAAAGAAAAATAGATAAAGTTATTTAAGTTTAATTTATAAAGTAAATTTAAAGCTAACTGGATATAAAACAAAAAAAATAAAAACACAGGGATCAACACCCAATAAATACAAAAATAATAAAGTTTTGTAAAGTCGGTTAGACTGTATTTATTACTTTGGCTAACTTTGACACGCTATTATGAATAATGTCCAGACAAACTGATTAATTTATTACTTTGTCTAGTGAATTTGGCCATTATATATAATGACCAGTCATTATGTATAATAGCTATTTAATCACTATGACTGTAACATATATACAAAACCTAACAGGTATCAGAGTGGTCTGCAGGAAGTTGTCCGGCTCCTTTACCAGACTGACTGTACTGAATGACTATGGGACATTATCGCTCCAGTACGGTCGCTAGCTGTATGGCTATTTCTTTTTTTTTTTCCTTACTGGCTATAGATGATGGCCGCAGATGGCCTTTTCATCTTCACCGGGCTTGCGGGGGAGTGGAAGGCTCTCACCCCTAAACTGTATGATTTTTTTGTTTTTCCTATCTGACTATTGATGATGGCCGCAGATGGCCTTTTCATCTTCACCGGGCTTGCGGGGGAGCGGGAGGCTCTCACCCCTAAACAGTATGGCTATTTTTTTTTTTTCCTATCTGACTATTGATGATGGCCGCAGATGGCCTTTTCATGTTCACCGGGCTTGCGGGGGAGCGGAGGGTTCACACCCCTAAAAATTTAAACAACTGCCTGAGGGCGCCCCATAGTGGGACTCGGATCTCGGCTCGGGCCGTTGTTGGGAGATGGTAACCTAACGTACCTTGGGAGAAGCGTCCCGGCACGTGCCGATATCGCGATAGGGGCCCTGCTGCTAGGGGGCGCGTCGCGCGTCCTCACCGACGAGGACGGTATAGCGGTCGTTGTGGAGTGTTAGCTGTTGCGAGCTGTTAGGCTTCGGCCATGGCGACCGTGATGGTGTCATCAGGATCTAGGAGGACGTTCCTAGGCTTGCGTTTTCGGGGGCGAACTACGGGTGGGGTGTATGGCTATGCGGTGCGTATCAGTTTATATAGGGGCCGGCGGCTGGTGTCGTGCGCAAAACTTGAGCGAGACAGAAGTTTGTGTGAGAGGGAAAGTGTTCGAGCCTGCGCGCGGCGCGCGCGGCAGATACGTTTATTTTAAATAATGTTTTGCTACACATTTCATATTGTAAAATGTGAGAATTGTAAGAATGTATAGATTTATATACGTGTCGATATATATCTGTTACTCTTTCACGTCATAACTACTGAATGGATTTGGATAAAATATCGTGAAATTGATCTTTCTTCTCTCTATCCCCTTTCCCTGTTCTTTGCCCTGGAGGGCATCCAAGGTCTGCGGTTCGGAGCAACCAAAAATGGCGACGATATCTCTCGTTAACTGTCATGTCCCGTTTCCTGTGGGATCCCAAAGTGCATCGCTGAGAGCTGGTTTGCTACTCAAAATATTATGGCAAACAGATGCAATAACTATTTGCTTCTTTAGCAGAAAGACGGAATATATGTATGTATATTTTTTTCAAGTCTTGACTAGAGGAATGGTGTTTGTGTGACAGCCCTACCATTGCTTGAGTAAAACGAATCACTTGTCCCGTAATCCTATTCTAATTTGGACTAAGGGGAAGTACTTACTTTGCCTTTTTTGTGGGTCCTCGTATTTGCGAAACGTACAATTCTGAATTTAGTAGTTATTTTAAAAGTTGCCTTTCTTTTGCTCTGCTTAAGTAGGAATATGTTGTTCTTTTTACCCTCTTTGTAGAGGGTTTATGTGGATGGTGAGATCTCTGAATTTAAATAAAACCGTTGGTCTTAAATTATAGTAAAGGAGCGGTTCTCATGTTTTCGAAGACACTTGTCGAAAGTATTTGTTTCACGAGGGTGTAATAATTTAAATTAACGGAGCTCATGAATGTATCATGAATTGATCAAGCCATGCTTTTTGGTTTAAACGAATTTCAAGACTTAACTAGTTCATGAATTAGTACAAAATATAAAAATATCACAGCGTAAGAGAGTATCCTACAAGATCAGCAGACAATCTTATCACGATGGGTAGCAAAGTCTCGGGAGAGCAATATGCTTAGCAATGCATGCCCTTTGGCTGAAATCATAAATAAAATATTAATAGTTTCAGTAGAAAAAAAAATTACACTGTCCTAAATGTTTTCTCGAGATTAAATACGTCATTTTTCTATCAGGATTAAATGACTTTCTTCTTCCTTAACTCCCAGATAATATTAAAGAAGAGAAGTTTCTTGTTGCTGTGTACTAAGAAAATAGTAAATAGGGAACACGTTGTTACATCACGTACTTACATATTTGGGATACCAACTTATTTTTATACATAATATTTGTAATTTAATATATAAGTTGTTCATACTTATAAGACTTTTAGCTGTTATATAAGTATATCATTTAACGACGATTTTTTAATTTGGTGTCTGACTGTCTGATGACTCACTGCATTGCACGCACATGTCTTTGCACATAAAATAATTAATCATTATTGCCCTCGCTTAATAAATGTGAATTGATAAGCTCCAGCTATATTTCTGGAAAAATGTATAACATACTATTACGAGACCCAAAAATTGAACCCAGGGACTTTACTCTCAAAAATGAAACGAACAAACGAACATTTTCGTTTTTGAAGATTAATGAAGTGTTCGGAAATTAAGCAGTGGTTTAAAAATTGACAACCTCCATAGCCGAGAGGCGAGCGGGCCTAACTTTGGCGAGCGCCGTCTCTGAGGTTCCGGGTTCGATCCCCGGTCGGGTCAATATGGGAAACGAATTTTCCATATTGTCTCGGGTCTGGGTGTTGTGGTACCGTCATTGTTTCTGATTTCTGTAACACAAGTGCTTAAGCTACTTACCACAAAATCAGAGCAATGTATGTGATGTTGTCCAATATTTATTTATTATGTTTTTTTTTAATACGCTTAATTCTCATTCGAAGTAAATAAGAATTAAAATCTGCTAACCATCATCCGATCCGACACATTTGGTTTTTGAGAATAGGCCCCCAGGTTTGATTTAATATTCCAGTAGCTAAACTAATAACGATCAAAGGTTCAAAGTTCTTTATAAAATCCGAAACTCTATTCCCAGTAACTGATTTCGTTTATAAGCAGTAAAGTAAATGTTATTGCTTAAGACTTAACAGAATCGCAAAGAAAATAGTTCCTGAGAATCTCTATCGAGTTGCAATCAAAACGTCAAGCTGAACCAACATGTAATAACTTCTGTATGTTCGTATTTTTCCACTCGGATCCGGGAATTTCTCGCAATACCACGCCTGAAACAATATGTTGCTTTTCATTTACTACTCGTTCGGATTGAAAGCAATGACAGGATTAAGAAAAGTATTTTAAACAAAAACTTATTTTAAACTATTATTTTCATTCACTTTTTAATGGTGTTGTACCTACGACATTACCAACATGTCGACAACGCAGTAAACAACGATCTTTACGTAATGTATGATTAGCCAATCATTACATCGATCCGAAATCGCGATGTCAGAGTTTTCGTCGCCACTAACTATTTAGGTATTAGGTATACCTACAACAAACCGAGATTGGTTGTTGGACCTTGGTCCCCGAACTGATAATACCTAGCTCGGCGGAAGTACTTCCACTTTTAGTAAAAGAATATACGTTCTTTATAGTGTGATTGGTTTAATTTCAATTACACAGCACTCACTTTTACTTACCTATGTATGCATTCAGCAGATTAATTTATTATTGCCCAACGTCACATTCATTGTTCCGATACTTTGCTAAGTAGTTAAAACAATTATGTCACAGAAATAGAAAACAACGACACTTCAACAATACACAGAACGCAGAAAATGTAGAGAAGTTCGTTTTCCATATCGGCCCGACCGGGAATCGAGTCCGCTACCTCAGAGATGGCCGGACTCTAAAACCAGACCCTCTCACATCTCGACTACGCAGTTTTTATTATCTAGTATTGTACATTTACATGCATTGTCTGGAAACTACACTGGAGAAGTACCATTGTGTGGTAGGTTGCAAAAGAAAATATCCTTTAGGTATATGTGAGCGACGAGATGGCTAGCACTTAATATGTCATGCTTGTGAACAGGCTACCTTTGGCAGTACCCAACGCTAGAGCGCCTAGACAAGTAAGTCTATTCCAGTTTACTCAAAACCTGCCTACTTATTGTAGCTTTAATGATCACATTAAAACTGTATGATGTGTTCCGACATAAAATAGTTTACGCACAGTAAAAAGTTATGAAATTACACTATGACATATTTTTAAACTGAGTTTATTACAAGTGTCTTGAAACCAACATTAGTTTGATGGCCAGTTTATGGTGTGATTATTTGGTGCATTTATTGATTACGTATTATTTACCTGAAAAACAATATAACTTAATGTAAACCAATGTGTTTTTATTTATAATTGAAATTTAAGCACAAAGCCAACGCAAAAACAGATAATTTCGCAGGCTTAAGTATTCCAAATTAATAACATCATATGAGCTAAATATAATAGTGCCATTAATTACGTTTTAGTAGACAATATCTAAAACAATTGGTATTCGGAGAAGGGTTAGCCATGCGCTTGATACCTATTCAAATGTTTTACTGTGGGGTCCCAGAGACCGCTATTGTGTACTTACAATAGAGTGTTAACAAATCCGTTAACCGTAAATGCTTTAATAAACGGACGATCCCACAACTTAGAGTACACTTTACGATTTCTCCGATCACAATTATCAATTAATTAATTTCAGAATTTCTCATATTAAAAGAGAGGTCGCGAAATTATTTGTAAACACTCTTGTTAATGGAATTTTAATGAAAGCCAAATGTACAATGTATGTTTGTACAAAGTTAATTGGCTTTTGCGATTCAAAAGAAACAAGGTTTGAAATATTAATAAAATTCAATGTTCGGTGTTTGTTTCTCCCTTGACTGGCTTTTCATGTATTTGTCAATGTCACTTTAATGTTTTATTTACAAAAATATTTGAAGTCACTTTTTTGAGCCAATATACAATATGTTTAAGTTTATCTGGAGTATAAGTAGAGTACCTAATTATTTTTTTTAGAATTGCAAGCCTTAAGTAGCAATAGGGACCGTAAGTAATAGGGCAGAAAGCTTTCAGAATGGCGATCACATGAATTTTGTTTTCGGGGTGGTGTAACCTACCCCGAGGAAGGTGACGGTGAATATTAAGGTGATGGCTGGCACAAACGACATGCTTGTGCACAAGTGCCACCTTTGGGAACTGGTCTGCTCCAGCTTACCTCTTAAAATAAATACTTAATGTTTTACTCATTCATCAAAACAACACTATATGACTTGGTTCAAAGTGGTCTACACAAAGCTTAAGTTAGATACTGCTACTGTAACTAATCTGCTGATTTTCTTACCGGTGTCTTTTCGGTATATATAGGTTTCGAACCGAAAGTGATTCAACTTCCGAATCACTTTGCATTGTATTCAATGACGATTCAAAAGTGTTGCATGTGACCTACGTGAATAAAGAAATATTTGATTGATTGATAAGAGGAATATCAACTTTAAACCCCGTTGGAACTCATCTCCTTCCATTATGGTTTGGGGGAGAAGCGATGATCCGATTCACTGGACCATCCCACAGTGGAGACCGTGGGTATAATGCTGGCTGAGATGCCCTCACACCATCAGGCAGCCGGTCTCTAGGTTGTAGAAGGCTATGAATGTAAGTGGCAGAATGTCAAGAGAAATGAAAATGTTCAATTTAGAGTACAAACATATTTAAGTTATTACGAACTATGATTTTAATTAAAAACATTAGTTTCTGACCTGAATTATTGTAGTTTTTGAAAAAAAATTCATACATTAACTGTATACATGTACTGTAAGTGGTTTTGTAAACAGATATATACTAAATACTTTAAAAAAAAAAAGTATTTTTTGTCGATATTTTGTATTCAGACCTATCCGTGATTTACAAGGTACATAGTGGTGAGCTACAAATATCCCTTAACCAATCTAATTTGGATCCACGTATTTCTTAGGGGAGTTCTTCGCACCATCTATGATTCCTACAATTGGGCACAGCGCGAGATATTTAATGAGATTATTTCGAAGAAATACAATAAACATGAAGCAGACATTAAATCGTCTCTGAAGTTTCTTGTGTATTCGTCTTCTTTATGTGTAAGCATTAATTAAGTATTCTGTGTAAGTTGATTTTCAAGCTAAGACTGTCTTAATTGTTTGTAAGTAAAATATCAGTGTGGGATTAGGAGAGGATCTTACATTCTCGCCCTGGTACATTTTCTGCTTGGTTGTAATTTTACGACGTGTTTAACGTTAAATTAAACGGTTAAACCGTTTTTAATGTTACGAGAAATCGTTAATTTATTTAAAAGACATAGGTACTTCAAGATGATTAAAATTTTACTTTGGCAAGGTTTTCTAGGTTATGAATAAAAAAAAAAGTAGGAAAATTGTAAGATAGTGTTAGTGCTACATTTAAAGTGAAAGACGTGGAGTAAAATATAATAGGACATTTATAATGACCAGATAAATAAAAAACCGGCCAAAAGCGTGTCGGGCCACGCTCAGTGTAGGGTTCCGTAGTTTTCAGTGCATCACAATACTTAAGTATCCCCACTTAAAGTTACAAAAATGGGCTATATTCTTTTTTTATTTGAAAGCAGATACATTGAGAGTACAAAAAATATGTAAAGTAAGAAAAAAAAAATGCTAGCATATATGCTTAAATTACAACTTTAGTTAAAAAAATATTTTTTCAAAAATTTCAAGAACTATTAAACCCATCAGGTTCAAAATAATTTTCTTAGAAAGCCTTTATGCAGTTCTATATTCTAGATTTTTTTCATACCTTTTGAACTTATGGTTCAAAAGTTAGAGGGGGGGGGGGCACAATTTTATTTTCTTTTGGAGCGATTATTTCCTAAAATATTAAAACTATCAAAAAATAATCTTAGTAAACCCCTGTTCATTTTTAAATACCTATCCAACGATAAATCACATGTTGGGATTGAAATTAAAAAAAAATCACTCCCCAATTTACGTGTAGGGGGGGGGGGGGTACCTTACCCTTGACGTGATTAATATACATATTTGTACTAAATTTCAGCTTTCTAGTGCAAACGGTTTCTGAGATTATCCTCGGACGGACAGACAGACAGACAGACATTGCGAAACTATAAGGGTTCCTAGTTGACTACGGAACCCTAAAAAGTGAGCGATTAACATTTACACTGACATAAAAAGTACAAATTTTTATTTGGAATTGAAATTGGAAATTAAAATATTATCAACTTCTTAACAACTAAAGTTCGAATCGCAACTATACATTCTGGTCGCTAATAATTATACTAAAAACAATTATCATCTGATTTATTTGTGTATATGAAGCCTTTAAGTTTTTCTGATATATGGCATATTATTTTGTAAAGTTTAATTCATTCAGAATACTTTCAGTGGTTTCGAGTGATATTGTAACCAACCTCTATACATTTAAGTAACTTTCATATTTTCTTTTAAGGTCTAATACGTTGTGTCAAATATGCTAAAATCATGTGGTATTGGCAAAACCTAGTACCTATTCATCCAATGCGTGGTGATCTGTATAACAGTTTGGACATGAGTCTCGAGAAAGGATATTTTTAATAATGTGCTAACTGCCTAATTATATGTTGCTATTTTCAAGAAATAAATCATAAGCTGTTACTCTTATTAACCTAATATACCTTTAAAGTAACAGTGGTACTGAAATTAAATTTCATTTCGACAAATTGAAATGTATAGAATTGACATTTTAAAATCACCTTTTTTTCCAAGTAAAATGTTAATCTCATAGATTTTCAACTTGTCGAATCGATATCGAAGTTCATTAACGGCCGTATGGTCCCTGTCCATGATCACTCAAATAACAATGTATCAATGGTTGCATAATAAAATGGATCCATAGTTCCATAGCCTCCAAAGCGCGGCATCTTAAACTATTTGCGAAAAATTTTGGCTTGAGTTAGTGTCTAGTGGGCCATAAATACCGCAGCCGGAGTTTCAATGACTTTACGATTGTTCAATCGGTGCGGTTGTGCCAAACGATCCCCGATCGTTTAAAATAGGGGAGCATAAGATGATATTTTTGGATTTACTTGAGCGTGTCAGATTCACTTAGAACAAAATGTTTAATTTACATACTCATTCAATACTTCAACATTTAAAATCAGCAGACGATTCAAAAGGTGATAGAATTGAAAGAGTTTATTGCGAACTATGTTTATTTCAGCGAAATTAAACAATAAACAATTTTTTTTTTATTTGCAATAAATTTGTTGTTGAAATTGCGGTTGGGTTGTACCAAACGTGGCCACGAGATCATTGGTCACTGGTGTTCGCTGGTATAAATTAAATGCTATTCACATACCTATTGGTATCCATTTTCCACGTTTCGTTTGAGCTGCAACTGTGCTCATGAGCTGGTGGTCGAATATAGGGGTATCACTAGAATTCGGTGCCTTCGGTGCTAATGGCGGAAAAATATCACAAAATGTTAAGTATATGCTCGTAAGGTCAAAAGCTGAATTAAACGACGGTTGATGAATTAAATATTGGATTCACAAACTGGCAGAAAAACAACACAAAAAGTGACTTCCAAATTACAAACAGCCAGATTAAAACAACATTATCATTTAATTGACATGGGGCTGTCTTAAAGGAGAATTTCGTCAGAATCAGAATTCTCGTTTATATGACTGTGTACCTCAGATTTAATGAGGATCCTCATCGTGTTAAAGAGCGCTCACGAAATCTTTTTCTCTTAACTTGCCCTTGTACCACCAATCGTCCCATGAGTCCTCGTTACGAACGTCAAGAGAAGAAGAACTTATGCAGACGACAATAATCGCTCTTTTTGTTGAGTTTGTTGAGAATAGATACGTTAATTCGATATGCAGTCCACGGAATTCTAAGCATGCATCTTAAGCAATTGTTGTCGTCAGATATATATTTGACGTAAAGCATATAATTATATTTTATGTTTGCATGTTTGTACACCGCATACTACCATCAATAAATTGCTCTTTAATGTTGAGTTTGTTCAGGATCAAAACGTTGGTTAAGTTCGGAGTTCACGGATTTCCGAGCATGCGACTTTAGCAATTGCTGCCCGTCAAATGCATTTTTGACTTGCTAGGGCAGTTACATTTTGTATTTTATATATTTGCATGTCTGTACACGGCATACTAGTATCAAGGCAAATGATGAGATATTTAGTAATTAACGAGATTTCAACTAAGCAATTCCGGGCACGATTGCCTAAATCCCCGAATAACATCGTCGGCTATAACCCTACTATTACCGGTGTAGAAGCATTCAGAAAATTATGACGTTACTTTCTTTCGATTTCGACTTAATTTGGGTGACGGGTTAGAAAGATAACAACCGCGACGTTTTGGTGTCACTTAATTTAATATTGTTTGTTTGAGTTCATTGAACAAAGAGAGCAGTCAGGTGTTAAGTTCGTATCTTGGCGAAAAGTGAATGGCTAACTGAATGAACGGCGTATCGGCAGTCTGGAAGCCTCATTGGACATATATGAAGACGCGAGAAAAATAATAATTAAACACATGGTTATAATTAATAGGAAAAATGTACGATTAATAAGAATGGAAGTGATCCACTGCGTTACAAAAGTTTTGCTTTGTCAATCACACGTGTTATCAAATCTATTGAATTTTGTTTAGAATAATTCAATTTATTAGAAATACGGATTAAACAGAGAGTTCCACTGTTTATTTATTCTACGCTAAATAAACAATTATAAAATTGTATTATACAGTATGAAATCAAGCATTGTTACGAATTGCCTTTGCTTAATCATCCTTAACAGCGCATTTAAACCATTATGTTCACTTGGCAACAATAAAGCGTTACATGCAGGCTTCTGAGGCGACACATTGAGCGATGACTGGGGACTTCTTGTTTAACATAATCATGTCATGTTGCGTGACATTAACCAAAGTTGCGCCCTGCAAAGGAACATCATTAGTCATTAGTGTAAGGTACGCGTTACTTTGAATTGTACCAAACCTAATTTGAGTTAAAGTGAATGCTGAACATTTACGAACTGACAGTTTGAAAAAAAAAAGATTTGACGGATTAGACAAATGGATAAAATATGAACAAGTAAGTAAAATTTTTACATTTTTATTGAAACATATTGAATGTTTTATTTTTGCAAAATAAAATTTACTTTTTGTATCTGTGGAACAAAAGAACCGAAACGGAAATCACCATTGCAATTCGGAAATGACAGCTGTCGGCGAAAATTATTTATTTTAATGTGGCGAAACGATGATTTACCGATTAAATTAAATTATTGTGTCGCTAAACGAATTATAAATTTATTTAAACATTTTCCATTTATTTAAAAATTCAATATTTTCATAAAATGAAGTCGATCTGACCCGTATCGGTTTGATTTAAATAACGTTGACGTCACAATTTCAACAGAGTTGGCGTTTTCGCGCGCTTTTTAAATGTGTTACACAAAACCTTATTTGTCTCTGGTAATTTACATGTTTTTCCCCTTAAATCCAATTGCTTGGGATATAAAATGAATGTGCGCACATTTTACGATAGATTTTTAAAACCTGTCAAAAAGCCAATTGTCAAATATTTTTTATGTATACCATTTTTTTGTGTTTAATAAAACACACGTAAAAAGAATTATAAAAGTAAAACCTACTTGCGCAGTAGTTATGATGCACCTTTTTAGTAGATATATAATTATTATTTTTTGCTAAAGATGTTGAAAATATTTTCTGTTTATACACCTCATTTTTGTTTGTATATATGCAGATCGTTTGGGATTAGATGAAAATAATCGTAACCATAATTTATCTCATTTATCCATGCAAATATGGATTACTTTCTTCATAAAAGTAATAAATAATGAATAATCCAAATTGGCAGGATCAGAATCGAAGAATTAGGTTTAATTTCGTTAAAAGTGGCATTAAATAGGCTGAAAGCTGACCTTGATCTCGTTTCGACGACAAGGCCTTTGTTTTATAAGCTGAAAGCTTCTTAATGGCATTAGTTTGAGTCTTTTCATAAAACCACAAGTCAGCAAAACCGGCCAAATGTATTAAAATGGATCGTAATAAATTGTAGAACTTAATATTCTATTAGTTAATTAAAATGTTGATTTGATTCGGTGGTGAGAAGCGGAAAAAGACTTGGTCGATCAGTGATGAGAGTTTTGTGAGTAATTTGATGTTTTTAACCGTCTTTGAAAAAAAGGAGGAGATCAGAATGTAGTTATATATATGTATATATATATATATTTATTTTTTATCTGTGTTCGGGCATAACTCCGTGGTTTGTGAACCGATTTTAATTTTTTTTCATTGGAAAGGAGATATTCCAAGTGTGGTACCATGGTATGGTGGAGACCAGGATCTGAAGATGGGATCCCAGAGAAACTGAGATTAACTTTTTAGTTCCCATTTGAAGTCGGTTTTTTTTTAATTTGTTTTTTAATTTGAGTAATCGCTAATGATGATGTATTCCCGGCAAATGTCGGCCTCGGCGACCGCTTCAGTCTTTCCGACGTTGATGTGCTCGTATGTGGCTGATGTAGCCAATCTTCTTATTGAAGATCCTCGCACATTGCGGGCATGTGAGCACACCATCTATGTAATTATTATTGATAGCTGCAAGTGAAATAGACTTCGCGTTAAAGAAGTGTATTTGCTATTTAACAATAACTTGATTTATTTCCCATTGACGTTAACTTGTGATCAATGTATGATGTCACAATAGATTTGTCTTCTTCTGCTACATTATTTTAGATGTAGATGTAATTATTTTAACCTGCTTGATTGAAGGCATATTTTGTAGTTACGCTCTGTTAGGCTCGCAGGATCTATCTCCTTATATTAAAAACTAGCTGTCCCGGCGAACTTCGTAACGCCTATTTTTTTAGTTTCTAACCTTTTAAACCTTCCCTGGACCTCCACAATTATTTCAGAACCAAGATTAGCCAAATCGGTCTAGCTGTTCTCGAGTTTTAGCGAGACTAACGAACGGCGATTCATTTTTATATATAAGACATGAGTTCCTGTTTACCTAGTTGCAGTCAATAAAATCATCATCATCCCATCACAGATGTACCTGGTTTTGTTGGAGCTTTTCACTTTGGCACTCGGGTTCCGTTTCAGCTATTAACAAACTAAGTAAATTGATGACTTGATCACGGTTCACCGCCTTACTCACTACCACCACGTGTTTGGCTTCCAACCAAGACTTGGCAAGATCTAGCCTATTAACAGTTTAATTCCGTGCCAAGCCATACTTCAAACAAATTGAATGCCAATGTAAGTTTAGCATTTAAATTACGTTAGTCTGTCCACGACGTGCTGTATTGGCCGCCATACTTGTAACTTGCTGCTGAAGATGTACCAGTATACGCAAACGAGACTGTGAAGTCTAACATATGCGTCGTATATTAATTTTTGCCGGACATCCTCTGCTTTATTTATTTTACATAAAGTCATTATTGTTATTACTTACACAGCTAGATTGTATTAAATTTAAAAAAAGACCATCGGATGCGATTACAATATTTAATGTGAGACGAAGTTATGTGAGCATTTAATGTAGAAAATAAATATAAAGGTAATTAGAACATGAGAGCAAGTTGGTTGTACAATAAACAGCACGTCAAGGTAAAAACTATATTAATTTAATGCCGATGCAAGATCCAAAGTGTTAATGAGACTTGCTTTCTTGTTAGCCTGACTTGCTTTTGATCGTACATTTTCCCTTTTTCTTTTCATATATTTTTATAATATCTATTGTTATGTTATAAATAGTTTTAATAACATATAAACACACGCTAAAAGTACATTTGTCGAAGTTAATTGATTTTTCAAAATTCACGCAGGCTCTTGCAAAAATGTGGTAAGCTTTTATCAAATCAAGAAATGAGTAAAGCTAAAATATTTAAATTTATTTCATAATAATTTTAACTACGTGTCGGTTCATATCTTATATATAAAAATGAATCGCTGTTCGTTAGTCTCGCTAAAACTCGAGAAAGGCTAGACCGATTTGGCTAATCTTGGTCTTGAAATAATTGTGGAGGTCCAGGGAAGGTTTAAAAGGTTAGAAATAAAAAAAATTGGCGTTACGAAGTTCGCCGGGACAGCTAGTTGGTTATATAAATTACTGATACGTCATATTAATAGTCAACCTTTGTGAAAATAACTTATTGAAGTTGATATGAAAGCCTATTCAATGTGATAAAATGGTTACAGTCCTGAATATACGTTTTCAGCGCCTGAAATGGGATGTTTCATATCAATTTGACGTGTGCCGAGCAACTTCATCATGGCTTTATAAAGGCTAGTAATAAAATTTATTACTGATACGATACCATTTTATATTAAAAATATATGCCTACAATACAAGTTTTTGACTTGTCTTCAAAACTGGAGATACGATCTTCAAAACATGATAGATTTAAAGCAAGTTTATCTAGTTAATTTATATCCCCATAGTAATCATGTGCATTTTTCATGTTCTGTTGATCTTTTTTGCAGATAATGAATAAATAATATGTAAATGCATGCACTTCAACCAAAATAAGTTGGCTCAAGCACATGTAGCTTTAAAATCAGAACGATAGTGTTGCCGTCGATTCAATTGTATATCGATTATGCAAAAGAGGCCCAAATAACCTAATAATCGATATGACAATCGATAGTATCGATATAATCGATAATATCGATATCAAGTATAAAGCGATACTATCGATGTATTAGGCTAAGCTACTTTGTTCGGGGAATAGTGTTGCGATCTGGTACTTAGGCGACATAATTATTTTTTATAAAAATCATTAAACTATTTGTTAACGGGTACCAAATATTTTTTTTTAAATCTATTTGTCACCCGTTTTCATTTAAATTTATTCAAGAGTTTTTGTGTGAAAGAACAAAAAGAGCAAACATTAATGTATTCTTACAAATAATATTTTTTTTACATCAATAATATTAGTAAAACATCAGCTAATCTAAATATATGTTCATACAAAGTTTGATAGAAAATGGAATGTTTTCATGTTTTATATTCATCATCATTATCATCAGCCTGTTGCAGTCTACTGCTGGACATAGGCCTTTCCAATTGTTCGCCACTTCGATCGATTTTCGGCTACTCTCATCCAGCTCCTGCCAGCCGTCTTGCGCAAATCGTCACTCCACCTAGCCTGAGGGCGTCCTACGCTACGTTTACCGAGGCGTGGTCTCCACTCCAGAGCTCGTTTACCCCAACGGTTGTCGGCTCTGCGGCTGATATGGCCAGCCCACTGCCACTTCAGCTTGCTAAACCTATGTCGATGACCATCAGTGTCCACTATATTCAAACAATATAATATGTATATTCCACATAAAACAAGAAGACGTGATCTCTACATTCAAATGTTGTCTACATACAAAATTTTCCTGCCCTTGCCATATCCCTGCAATAAAACGACAACTATAGCACTTTAACACGCATACTGTGTCTACGTCTTGTTTGTATGAGTACAGTAAAATTATGCAAAGTAACTGCGATTTATTGTTATTTAACTCAAATGATCCGTGTAGTACAAAATGGCAATATTTTTTAATTTCAAAACACCTGAATTAAAAAACAAGTCTTTTAAGATAATACAGCTTCATGTCTTAAAAATTTAATAAACTTCTATTGGAAACTCCAGATATGTATTAATTAAAGAAATCGAGAAGACAAAATTTGAATTGGTAAAATAGACAATATTAACCTCATAGGACCGAATGTTCTTTTAAAAGCTAGACACAATTGGTTTTAGATAACACAAGTTTAAGTTTAAATTAAGTATACCAGATTAGAAAGTGATTTCAATATATTATTGAACCAAGTTATAATTAGAAGATGTATTTACAAGGCCCTTTTATTTCTATTTAAGTTAGTAAGCGAATATAGTATATATGTTACAGTCATAGTGATTAAATAGCTATTATACATAATGACTGGTAATTATATATAATGGCCAAATTCAATTCTGGACATTATTCATAATAGCGTGTCAAAGTTAGCCAAAGAAATAAATACGGTCTAGCCGACTTAAAAAAAATATTTTTTTTGTATTTATTGGGTGTTGATCCCTGTGTTTTTATTTTTTTGTTTTATTGCCAGTTAGCTTTAAATTTACTTTATAAATTAAAGTTAAATAACTTTATAACAATAATAATTGACGTGAAATTACTATCTTATGATATTTTAATTTTTTAAATAATCTTTATTAGTAGTTAAGGCAAATTGAAATGTAATGTTATAATCCTAAACGCATACTAACGTGTTTTATTACATTATCCAAGTCATTGAAGATATTATATATATAATAGCTAGTTAATGTGATTAATTTTGTATCCATTATCACTTTAGCCAAACTGAGTAGATATTATGTATAATGGCTAGCTAGATAGATTTATCACTTTGGCTGTAACATATACAACAAATATCATTAATGTGTTCTTAAAACATTCGAAAGAGTATTGGAGGATGATTCATTAAAATTAAATTACCACTCAGGCAAATACTACTCATGTCACTAATTAAAAACAAACTATTTCATTAAATTACAAATAAAATATGGATTGTTCTTTAACTTCACGCCTCCGTTATTTACTTACTATTTATATATGAAGTAAGTTTATTACGAATCGACTGTAGCTTTAATTTTGATTTGTATTCATTTTGACGATGCATAAGTGTTACTTGTAACCAACATGAATAAATGAATAGACTATTGATTTTTCAAGCATTTGATGAAGTTGGACTACTTTTTCCAATTGTACTACTGAGTAGACAGCAATGACTGCTGTTTACGATCGGCATACGCACCGATGCCAAATGGGCTCATGAAAAAGAGATCCCCGATTCGAGGGATATGTAAATGATTTTTTTTATTCATACGGGACTGGTGATGATTAAATGGGTATTGTTTGGGGCATGGTCTTCTTGGGGGATTTGTCATTCGGGTGGTATATTGGAGAGATTTACGTGATTGCTATCTTTTGTAAAACGATGTTTAAAATTTATGACATCTTGTTTACGGCAGAAGATTTATAACAGCCATGGAACACAATATTTTGAAATTAATTAATTTTTTAAATTCTACCGAAAGTTTGTGTAAAAACACGTTTCAATACGATATCAACGCGTTAAAATTACTTCATATGAACAGTCGAAACAAAGTCCCGGTAAATAGTTGCAGCTCAATAAACGTTCTTTTGTTCACTTTTTGCGAGCATGGAAAGTTAACACTGTATTATCTGATTTTGATTTTGTCCGTACTTACTTATTATTAATTAAAAACAATATTAATTTCTTGGCTTAAATAGCGTATTACCTGCATTTTTTCTGGCATACCAAAATAAGATCTTGGTTTCTCTATCTTGGTGCGACTGTCGAAAAATGTTCATCAACTTGGTTCTAAAATGTCAAAGTTGTCCGTATAACAATGCGTGCAGTGGAATTTAAAATTTTTGATCATTTTGTTTCGGTTAACGGTAATTTTCAATCTGATGAAGTTAATCTCTACGTTTCAAATGGAAACATATACCAACGTACGTTAATTTATCCGGTTCTCGACACCTATCTGTTGTATTAAAATATTTGCTGTCATCCCAACATTTAAATTGCTGCTAAAACTTCAGAGCTCGCGAACTTTCCCAATATGGCGGCCAATATTGCAAACAATTTTAATAATCCGTCAATGGCGCGAGGGACACGCGCGCAATTTTTTCATAGCTTTGTCGGTTAAACTTGGTTGGTGAGTGACATTTTTATTGTACTTTATAATTCGGTCTTTAAAGCTCGCGATGCCTGCGGAATATTGACAGCGATCGACGTATGCTGATGTTTACACTGAGCCAGTTGTCTTTTGTTTTATTTATTTTACGAATATCATGGACTTTTAATTTTGTATAGGAAAAAACATTTCAGGCTGAATATATTTCACTAGGGGCCCGCTGCAGCTTCACACGTGTACTTTCCCATTTTTTTCCACATTTTTAGTCCACGACGCAAAAACGACGGGATGCTATATAAGTTTGACGTATCTCTGTGTGTGTATCGCATCTCCCGAACAAATGAACCGATTTTGATTTTTTTGTTTGAAAGATGAATAAGTCGAGAGTGTTCTTGGCTATTTTTTTTTAAATGCACTACAAGCGTAACAAGCGTGTGTTTGGCAAGATAAGTGAATAAGAGAAGCAGGGCAAAGCGATTTATCGCTCGAACTGGAGCAGCTCGACTGGTGAAATACCTCCACCTTACAGAAGACTGCAGCCAAATAACAATCACTCGGTGTTGTTGTGTTCCTGCGTGTGAGTAAGGTTTCCAGAGCTCTTGGGGGGTGCTACATTAGTAGCAGGGGTCAAGCCTTCAAGGTACGGGCGACAATTCTAGTAACAGTTTTACTATGCTATGCTTCTCGCCCTTAAGCTAGGAATTCATTACCGCTTATCATCAGGTGGGATGAGGTCAATCTTGATGAGTAAATATAAAAAAATACTCAGTAGGTACTTATTTTTTACCTTCTATTCAAAAAAGCTGGCTGCAGCAGCATCGCTGCATGTAACACCACGTCTTAACATAGGAAGCTCTAAACCCAGAATATTTTCTTACAACAAGAATACAACATTGATAATCTTACTGTAATAAATATACACAACCAATATGGCAGCGTAGAAGCTTATCGAATAAGAACCTTATCTCATCACTAAACATAAGATGAAAGTTAATAACCAATACCCGGCTAGTGTAAGAAATAAAATGGAATCTAGCGAGATCAATCAGTCAGCATTATTCGGTATTTATAGGGCGGGCGTCCGGATGTCTGGTCACACGCATATGCCCACTCATTCGGAAAGGACCGTCGATAAAGTGGCGCTGACTATAAATATTACGAGGAGCTATTTGTATTGGATGCAAGTTGTGGTGCTAAATGGCAATTGGTTATCAGGATTGTGGCTTCAGAGAGGTTTGATAAGCTTTGTAAGAACTAGGATTACATCAGAACAAATTAATATCAGATCACATTCATTTACCTTGTCCTTAAGAAAGCTTAAACATCTTGTATTATGGGGACCAAAACTAATAATGATAATTTAAAATAATTTAACGGGTCAAAACGCGACACCATTTTTTTTAGTCATCCATCCATCCATCAGCCTCTTTTCGTCCACTGCTGGACATAGGCCTCCCCTACAGAACGCCACAACGCGCGGTCCTGCGCTTTCTGCATCCAGCGGCTCCCCGCACATCTGACGATGTCGTCAGTCCATCGTGTTGGGGGCCGCCCCACGCTGCGTCGTCCGGTACGTGGTCGCCACTCGAGGACCCTCTTTACCCAACGGTCGTCGGTCCTACGAGCGATGTGGCCTGCCCATTGCCACTTCAGCGTGCTAACTCTTCGGGCTATGTCGAATACACCGGTCCTTCTACGGATCTCCGTATTACGGATCCGATCACGTAGGGAAACGCCGAGCATAGCCCTCTCCATAGCACGCTGCGCAACTTCGAGCTTCGTTATGAGGCCAACATTCAGAGACCACGTCTCAGTTCCGTAAGTCATCACTGGTAACACACATTGGTCATAGACCTTTCTCTTCAGGCACTGGGGAATTTTGGACGTGAGGATATGCCTAAGCTTCCCGAACGCTGCCCAGCCGAGTTGGATTCGTCGGTTGACCTCTTTCTCGAAGTTGGATTTGCCTAACTGGATAGTTTGTCCCAGATAGACGTAATGATCGACAACTTTGAGAATCGCATTCCCAACAGATACTGGTGCCGGAGTCACATGGACATTGAACATTACCTTGGTTTTATCCATGTTCATCCGTAAACCAACCCGTTGGGAAACACTGCTGAGGTCATTGAGCATTGTGCCAAGGTCCTCCAGGGATTCTGCCATGACCACGATATCGTCTGCGAATCGAAGGTGAGTGATGTATTCGCCATTGATGTTGATGCCGTCTGTCCGGTCCAATCGAGAAGCTTGAAGACGTCCTCCAATGCAGCGGTGAACAGTTTCGGGGAAATTACGTCCCCCTGTCTGACACCTTTCTGCAGTGGGATCGGTCTCGTGCCTCTATCTTGGATTCGAACTGACATGGTGGCGTTTCTATACAAACACTTCAACGCTTCGATGTACCGATAGTCAATTTGGCACCGCTGGAGGGACTGCAGCACCGCCCAAGTCTCGACTGAATCGAAGGCCTTCTCATAGTCCACATACGCTGGACACAGAGGCCGATTATACTCCTCGGCCTTCTGTATAATCTGACGCAGCGTATGTATGTGGTCTATGGTGCTAAAGCCTTTTCGGAAACCGGCTTGTTCGGGAGGCTGGAAGTCGTCGAACCTGCGCGAGAGTCGATTTGTAATGACTCTCGAAAACAACTTATAGACGTGGCTCAGGAGCGAGATAGGTCGATAATTTTTCAAGCGGGTTTTGTCACCCTTCTTGAAAAAACAACACCACCACGCCCCTGGTCCACGCCTCTGGAACGATGCCCCCGAGGATGACAGAATCGAATAGCTTCTGAAGGGCCACTAGGACCGGCTTGCCGCCCGCCTTCAGAAGCTCCGTTGTGATTCCGTCATCACCCGGTGCTTTACCGTTTTTAAGCTGCTTGAGAGCCATTCTGATCTCGTTCAGGCTGACGTCCGGGATGTCTTCGGTATAGTGTCGGGTTAACTTGGATCGTGGATCTTGGACCAAGTCGACAACAGGAATATGGGATGTCTTGTACAACTGTCCATAGAACAGCTCGACCTCACTCAAGATCTCATCTTTGGAGGAAACGACAGTGCCGTTATCGGTCTTCAGCCTGGTTAGCTGGCTCTGCCCAATAGACAGATCTTTTGCGAACACTTTGGAGCCTTGGTTCCGCTCGATCGCCTCCTTAATACGGTTTGTATTGTAGAGGCGAATATCGCGTCGCACCGATTTCGAGATCTGTCTATTTAGCTGCCTTAGCTCAGTCCAGGCGGCTGGAGACTGCACCGTCATCTCTCTCCTCCGATCCATGAGCTCGAGGGTGTGGTCCGAGAGTTTTTTGGTTCTATGGGAACGGCGGGTCCTGAAGAATTTCGACCCCACCGTGTGGACAGTTTTTTTTTAGTAGTTAATACGAACTACTTACTGCCCGACGTTTTGGTTAGGTTGCACCAACCGTGGTCACGAGCTGACAGTCAGCTCAGTCGTGACCACGGTTGGTGGGTTGGTTTAAAATGGAACGCGAAAGTCTTAAAACTAATAATGATACAAACACATACACTTAAATGCTTTGTATATCAGACACAGCATTGTTTTGATTCCGTGACAAAGCGGGTTCGATATTGGTTCGGTTAGATATACAATATGCAAGATAGCTTTCCTATATGGTTCCAGGTTCGATGCCCGGTTCCAACAAATAATGAAAATAATTTCACTTTCGAATTTGGCTAAAACATTTATACTGTTTGCATAACAAAACACAAAAGTCCACAAAATATTATTTTCAAAACTTGGTTGTTTATTTTTTGAAGCGTGATGTCGGAAATGTTCAAACCAATCGAAACATCAACATTATATTTTAATGAGTTTAAGGCGATGTTTTGAAGAACAGTCAAAAATAATTTGAATGAAAAGTTTTAAATGTTCTTTTTTTTTCTTTTAATTATATTTTTTTTACTTACAGTAATGTGTTGGTTTCGAATATGAAGTAAAAGTAATATTTATATGCTTAATTAATTTATCCTTATTTTTGGGTAAGATTACAGGTTAAGACGCAAATAAAAGTGCTTTCTACCTTTAGCTATTTTATGTTTAAGTGATTTAAGATTTTAAATAGGCTTTTCCGGCCTGTATAGACAACTTAATAGTGTAGTATTGATTGTTATCACAATGTTTACTGAACTGCAAGCTATGTTTAATAAACACGCCGGACAATATCAATCATCTGATTTCAAATAAAGGTTTACCATTATTTGTTCAACTCCACGTCATGGTAAATAAGGTTTTTACACTAACAGTATAGTTTGGTATATTTACTAAACGCCCCCCAAGTGTTTTAGTCTGACTAGGGCTCGGCCCGGCTTCACACGCGTAGGTGCAGACACGTGCACTAATATGAATACAAAATCATTCTAAACCAAACCTTATTGTAACGTCATAAGAGCTCCAGTTTTTACATTTCATTGCTAATGACTGTACTACCCCTGTTTTCCATTGATTCTTCGCCCTATTAGTCACCGCGTGATGTTATGCAAACTAAAGCCTGTCTAATGTTATATTCCATCTAACAGTGAAAGTAGGAAACCTACTAGATATTAATCAGTGTATGTATTAAATGGCGAAGACACATATCACAATTAGCTGACTGTCATGTTGATTACAAAGTTCAGTGAACATTCCAATTACCCGCCGCATAGACTAAGTACTGGGCTTAGAGAGTAAGGAGAGCGATCCTTTACAGAGTCAATCAAAAATTGTCACGTGCAATACATTAATTAAGTTCCTGTATATTGAATTACGACAACTTAATCGATAATATATCGCCTCTGGATCTAAACTCCATGAACTCAAAAGTATGCATTTTAAGTAAGTGTCATTCACGAATTCCGGTTTCGAATGGCTGCACTTACATTGACTCCCTTAAAGGTAACAAACTGAAGAACACGATTCACTTAAGAATTCCTCTTTAGGCTTTAAATATCAGTGCTATATTTTATATTAACAAAATGTAATTTTGAGTTCCTAGAGTTTCCATCTAGGGGTGCGCTACTACAAGAATGACGTCTCAAACTGAGAGTGCATCTTATGTAAAGTCAATGATAGTAACCATCTGAGCATACTGCAACAGATCCAATACTCGTAATTACTATGAAATAAAAGGTTGGTAGGTACTTAATTTTTCACTACATTGAATTATGAAAGAAGAAAATGGAGACACCTTCGCGATATAGAAATGTCTTGCCTGGCGCGTCCACGTCATCATCAAAATACATTCCTGCCACCACACACCAGCCCGCTGAATCATTTTTTTAAAGACTGAGGGAAATGCTATCAGTCACCGTACCACCACCCGAGGGAGGTGACGGCGTGTATGGGACTTCCTTTCCTGAAAAGGGCAGAACTACTCACAAAAACCCCCCGCTCTCATCGTCTTATGCCCGGTTCCAATATCTTACGATTCATAATATGTTAAAAATAATTAACTCGTTTTTCCAACCGACTACGTCTCGTTTATTATTACCGTTTGCTACAGCTGTCATCAGTCGTCCGTTAGTCGTTTTTAGCTTACGTCTCGTATAATTTATTACTATACGTAACTATAATTAATTATTTTTAAAAATTGAAACTAGGCATTACTGGTAGTGCTGTAGGACACTTCCTTTATAGCTTTCTGAGGATTTCGTGGACGTCAATTTCCAGTTTAAACTCATTTCAAGGCACAATCGGGTCTAAAGCGGGTTGTCAACGTGAATAAATCACTTTATACATTAAAGTCACTACTATTAAACGTCTCTACTGTACAAATAAACACCAAACGTGTACAAAAAGCACGAAATTAAAAACCATTGCATTGGATCGACGACGCTCTTACCTCTCTACTCTCTAAGGGGCTAATTTTTTCTTTAAAATAAATACTACTAAAGCAACTTTGCAAATAACGTCGTATTATCTTTACGGCTAAGCTCATATCCCACTGCAGCAAATATTAAAACCTTAATACAAAAGGTCCTCCTCCTTCCATTTTACACTCCGAAATCTGTAAACAAAACCGCACTCTATGTAATCATAAAGTCTGGAATGTTAAAACGTAAGCTATCGTACCTACAGATGCACTAACAGTTAATTTCACATTATTCGTGGGTACAATAAATAATGATGAATGCATAAGTTATTAAATGATTATTTATAAAATTTTTCTACGGTTCATTTTATTTCTGTCTGTTTTAATTAAAATATTTATTGTGTCATACTATCCTCTTTTAAAAACACAAAACATTGTTTAAGATGTCGGTTTCTTATTTAAATTTAAGTTGTGACTTAAGTCAATTAAATATTTACGCAAGTCTTACAACACTCACTCTACAATTACCGAGTTAAATTGAGTTAAGTAAATGAACACTAGAAAGTGACTTAACTCGGTAGTTATCGGTCCGATCCAGAGATCGGAATCAATTTCTACCGTGAAGACACAATCAAGACACCCAGTAGAAATTACAGTAATAGTTTAATTTATCACTTTGCGTAAATTATTTTTAACCAAATCATAAAGTTTTATTTTGATAAATAAGTGTATAAGTAGTTTCAGATGTAAACTACTCATAATATACGCTGTGTGTATATCATGTATATTTTTTAAATAAATATTATATAACCATAACATGCATTTATTTGATCCTAAAGTAAATAGTTCGATTTTTATATCAAAAATAAGTACTTAAGCTGTCGTGTTTTGGAAACAATCAACGGAACACCGTTATAACAATATGTACTTTGATACATTTATGAATACCGTGACACAGAACAAACACAAATTAATATTTGTCCTGAATGGGCACACGCCCTTTGTTTAAAGCCAGGTGCACCAACCTTTGTGCTACTGGTATTGTATTTAGGGCTTCCATACTGTTGTATTGTTTAGGTTGTGACAGAACTCTGCTCACTCGGGGTTTGAGAGAAGTCAGTGACTTTCATGAGACGTTTCAATACGTTACCTGAGTCCCTGAGGTTTGGCCGACGTATAGTAGGAGAATTGAATGCAAACTGTTGGTTCGATCTTGTGTCGTCAGCAATTAAGTCTGCATAGCTGCAGCTTGAGTAAGGCTGCTGTCCAGGGTAGATGCTTCAGCGGTTCAGTTTATAATTTGTTTGATATAAAGTTGATACATACAGCATAACGTGTACAGCATTAATCCCTGTTCCAAAATTATACGATTCCTAATGTCTCAAAAATTACTATCCGTTTTTCTCCGAGTCGTTAATCCTAATTTCAAATTTAATTCCTATGAGTTGTCATCAGTCGTCCTTCGGTCGTTTTTAGCATACGAATCGTATAACTTATTACTATCCGTAACTGCATAAGTCCACCTGTTAAATTTCATTGTTCAATAATAATACGTTTCAGAATACAGAATCCGAACAGATGTCTAAACATTTGATTTTACTATGTAAAATGTTTTCTGTATTTAGACCATCGCTTCGAATGTCCTATACCAATACAGAACATACCTCGAGTACCCTACTTAAATAACCTACTAAAATTATAATTTCTCCTCATTGTTGCTGCCATATTGTTAATAATTGAAATGTGCACTGAACTTAGTAATCAACATGAGTCCACAGTCATTGTTGTGTAACGTTTAATTAGTAGGGAGATTAATTTATGCACTACAATAATTCCTGGTAATCAATTTGTAATTAGTCAGATATCCGGCCGCTTTCAAATGTAATCAAATTACTGTTTTGGGAGCATAATCTAATCAACGTTATTTATATGGCTGAAACAGTTAAGGTGAAATATTATATTAACCTCATTTCAACTAAAACAACAAGCGTCAAAATGACGTCACATATTTTATTTATCTTTGTTTAGTGTCAAAGTTATTCGATAGTGAAAATGGTTCCAAAAACAAAAGATCCCTAACATTAAATGTTTTTTTCAGTCAAATTATTAAAAGTAAAAAAATAAAGACAATTGCTGGCAACACAATGAAACCCGCATGGGCTCACATGATATGAGTTCTCTATTTTGGTGTGATTAACTTTTACAAAAAAAAATTCAAAGTCAACTATTTTTGTAATCATCATTTAAATCAAAAAAGTATTTTTAGGTAGAATAATACGACTTTTAAGCTCTTCATTTATTTAAAGAACATTAGACACAGAGTTATTATTCAAAATACACAATATGTTGCCGCCACCATTGATTCAAAATGATGAATTTAAACAAAGTAAAATTGGTAACGGTAAGAATTATAATTAAAAAAATAATAAAGAACTGATTGTACATAAATTGAGAGATAGAGTCATTAGGATTTATATGGCGCGTTCTTACGTTAGCCACATAATCGCTTTTGTACAAAAATAAAACAAAACACCGACAAGTTCTGACAACTTAGGAGAACAAGTTAGGCCCCCGAGCGGGACGCTGTCGTAACTTCATACTGTTTTCTTGTTTTCATTTCCCTTCGGTCGTAACATTAGCTGTATTTTAGTTGTTTATTATTGCCAACAATCGTATTCTTCTATCGTACCACGACTTGTTTCATACTAAAGGCTTAAAACTTGTAAGTTGTATTAGTATGATTAAAATGAAAAAATGGGACATGAAAATCTTCCTATACTTATCGTAACTCATGGAGAAAGATATAACAAAATGCTAAACGTAGCATCCAATGAACAGTGATATTTCTATCCATACTAATTTATATGTACCGTTGTGAACGCGAGTAAAACAGTCCACAGCGGGTGGTCACGTGCCTCCGATATCATGGGGACTATCCGCAGATATCCCATTTAATGCGCACCCGACGCGGCACTAATTACTGCAGGCCTGTTATAGACCTGACGACAGTGTGGCGTCTCCATGATAATCTATGGGTGTGTTTTATTGTTGGAACTAATCACCTTATTGTTTTTGGAAAACAGTTGCCTTTTTTATAAAAAAATAAAATAAAGGATAACATCATGCTCTGCTTTTGTGGTAAGTAGCTACTTGTGGTAAAAAAATCAAAGACAACACCCAGACCGAAGACAATATAAAAAACCATTTCTATATGGACCTGACCAAAATCGAACACGAGACCTCAAATAGGGTGCGACGCCAAAACTAATGGGGGTCGTCTACGGGACACTTATTTTGTGTGGGTTTTTTCTTTTATCAGTGAACTTAGTTATGAAAACGTTTATAATCTTGCTTGCATAATCTCGCAAATATGCTTTTTAATGTTAATGATGACCTCAGCGGGACTTGTTCAGTGATTCTATTAAGCTAGTCCCAATTCCGAGTATTGTTGTTATAATAATCTTACACTTATACACATCTCCTTCCTAAGTGTTATTATTTTTATTTTATTTATTTATTTAGGCTAACCAACATCTGTTTACAATAATACTTAAATATAGGTATACATCAGCATACTATAACTAAATGTAACAGACAATTACAGGTTAGCTCCACATGCAATATTAATTAATCTTAAAAAGTAAGAAATAAACAATATTATTGATCAATAACATTGTAACTATATTGAATATTTGTTGTTTGAACTAGTTACCTAGTTGTTTTGCATTATTGATGCTTTTCACTATCCGTGCACTTAAAATATATGAAGTTGTTTAACCATGCTCTGTATTGACCCGTTTATATTAATCTAACTCGTACCATGCTGCAACTAAGTGCGCTTGTACAGTGTTTTCGTCAATCTCGTAGTAATTTACAGATTTGCTTGTGATACTGCCCATTGCGATTGGTCACTAGCCTTCGATATCTAGAGAACTATGCGTAGATTGCCACTTTATTGCAGGCACGACGTGCACTTAATTAACATGCTTGTAATAGCCCTAACGATAGTAGAACGATTTTAGTTTCTGAAGGTCTTTATTTGTTAGTCGTTGTCTCAAGTAGGTACGTAAGTACAGCAATATGTCTCTATATTAATTACTAATATGCCATAAAAGAAAAAATATAGTAGCCAACATAACAAAAACGAAAAGAAGTCAAGTTTTAAATGTTGCCACTTTTGCATTCATTTCTGGCACAGTCATCTATATCTTAGATTTTAGAAACAGCTATCTGTTTCTACAATCTAAGAAATTAGATCCCGCCCGCCTATGTATCACAAGCTATATTGCTCCATATACATTAGGTCAAAAACTATTTAAAACCTGTGTTGTAAAATGACTCCGGTGTAAGTAGTTTACAGTACCGTAAACGCTAGCTTTCGGCAATCAACTATATACATATCGTAGTCTAAGAGCCTGTCCACTTTTCACTTAAACTGCACCCGTTGCCTTTATATGCGTTGCAGAAAACTTCCCTTGTTGATGTTTTTCAATTTTCCTCGCAGAAAAAATATAAGCTCACCAATTGAAAATATTTTATTTTATTTTTAGAATTTTCTTTTTTTGTGCCCGTTTATGAAAATATATTTAAAAAAGTGAAACAAAAGTAACAACATAAGTTTTTGAAAAGTAAGAAGCAAAGTTTTTTATTTAAACAATGTACTTACTGAGTCAAAAGGTTCATACTTATGTTATGTCAATGATGTGTAACTAATCTGCAATTAGGTAATAATATAATAATTAAAATTTTCAGTATATTAATTTCTAAGAGGGTAATTAAAATTTTATTTAAACGAATGAGGCTTTACTGCTTCAAACTTTGTTGTGACAAAACAGGCAGTGCCCAGTTATATTGTTAAGTGATTAACGAAGATCGTTACACGATAATAGACCATAATAACGCACATTACGATTGGAATAAATTAGGAAACAAAAACAAGTTTATTGTAATGAAAATCTAATTATACCCAAAAACATTCGCTTTCTGTTGAGTTTGTAAAATATATTTAACTACTGCTTAATTTCGTTAGGCTTTTCCAATATTTTTTCAACTTTTAGCATAGTTATATAACTTTTCACTAATAAAATTGGAAAGAACTTGCAAATTAATTATATTCTTTCTGAATATGTGAATTAGTGTGTTAAGTTTGCCTCAACCATGTTTCCTAAAGTTTTGGTTTATTTAGTTGTTTGAATATTACTTGTATTGAGAAATTGTCTTCTGATATCTAAGAGTATTTAAAAATGGGTGGACTTGGGTGGCAAACTTTATTTAAAAAGGGATAATTGTTTTTTCGCAATAAAAATGGCGAACACGGAAACTATTGTTTTCGAATGAGTGATGAAATATTGTAAACTAATTATTGTTCGCATTATATCGGAATAAAAAATACCCTTTGTATCTTGTGATACCTCGGTCGAGCATTTGTGGGACATAAAGTTTTGAACAAAACAATAAAAAAACGGAAAGTCCCCGTAGACAAAAGATTTGTATGAAAAAACCGAACTATTAAATATAAAACAACTATACGCCTATGGTACATGTATTCTGATTCAAAAGATATTAAATAATAATATACAAACAAATATACAACTAACTAGGAAAACAACAACATATCACTTTAGAAACAAAAATAAACTTCATTTAATTAAAACGCGCACTAACTACGGCAGGAGTACGATACTGTTCGAGGGAGCACTACTGTACAACGCACTACCAAACGACCTAAAAGAATGTGATAGTGTCCAAATGTTTAAGAATAGACTTAAAAGCCATGTTATGCAACTATAGATTACTTGTTAAGGCCTTAGAGGTTAAATATTTAAATACTATGTAATTATATATCTCATTGTAAATGAACTTATGTAGGTAAGTTTTTATGAGAAATAAAATTTCTTTAAACCGAGACATCTGGATATACTAATATATCTGGTAACGATTTTACAAATCATAGAGAAGTTTCATTTCAACTAATCAATCCTACTAAAATTATAAATGCAAAAGTTTGTACGATCGTATCATTCTTTCTTTATATTTTATCACTTTTAGACATACGGTGCGATCTGAGTGTGTGGCTTCGTGACTTGTGGCCCAGGTTTTACTGGAAACATATTTCAGGCACCAGCCCTTCGCTACTTAGGCTACAGCTCATGTACCCCTGCAATTTGTTATATTTATGTAATTTATTAATGTACCAAACTGCGAAGGGAAAATAAATGATTTTTGAGTTGAGTTTTGTTTTTTTCCCTCAAAAACCCTATTGAACGCATTATAATGAAATTTGGTAGAAAAATAAATGTCATACTAGGACTTTATCCCAAGGTAACGTGGAAGAAGTATGCAACAGCAAGTTACATTTGAATACTCAGTATTATATGTACTGATAGGTTTCACTTTACATAACATACCATACCAATACATAATGTTTATTATGAGTCATACATCAAACATATTCCATTAAACAATCGCTGCAAGCTTACAAGTGCCTTATTAATTTACTAAGTTGTATGAACAGTTGGATAAACACTGATGAATCGTCTAACAGTAACGGAGCCGTGTTCACCGCGTTACGTAATTAATTGGTAACCGCATCTGTGACGTCATACCGTTCATGCTCCGATATGTCGTGAGAGTGTATTTAAATAGAGAGACATCGCTATTTCGGCCACATAGACCCCCATTTTTGTACATAGGGGATGTTAAAGAGGGTCGAAGCAGACGGAAAACAAGACTCGAGAGTAGTTTTTAAAATGTAATAAATAAAATAACAAAATTTCTTCAGACTCAAGAAGAATGGAATGTTGAAAGACAGAATAATAAAAAAATAACTATTTAGAAGTAGTATAAAAACTATAAAAGGCTCCCCCAAAGGATTCCGTAATAGGGGCATTGTTGAAAATCCATTTTACTGACCCCTGCTTAATTCCTTTAGGAGAAATTGTTGTAAATCCTTTCTTAGGGAACGCCGTCGCTATATTTACGTACTATTTGTGTGTTAAATTTTAGTACAATCCGTTAAAAGGCTTAAAGTGTGCGTTGATAAATTCGTCACTACATTTTTATATCATATACTATGGGTCCGCTCCGGTTTCACATGGGTTGATGAGTTTTTTACACCTTGGGTTACATTATAAGAGTTTTAGTAAAGATACCTAAGTTATATACATTATAACCCATGTCATAGTGAAGTTTCCCAACAGAGACATAACTTTTCTAACCAGTTCGATATTTCCTGCATTTCTTAGTTATTTATTCTCCTTCGATACGTGTACACAGAAGAGCAGCACATGATACTAGAATGTATATTTTATAGCGTACTTCCGAGAAGACTATAACCATAAATGGTTTTCTGAGGATTAAAATATTGACGATGGAATTTTTTTTCTGTTTTTTGCCTCGCTTCGAAAAAAATAGAATCTGACGACTGATGTACAAACGGCAGAAATTAGATCGTTTCCAAAAGTCAATGTTTTTCCTGTGTCCAATCATTTGCTTTAAAAAGATATAAAACAGTTTCCAAATAAGAACCCAAATCCTACGTTTTATGAATAAAAGCTTAAACTACTAGGTACAGTCAACATCATTAGTTCGTATACTTAATACCTTGTCACATTAAACGTCTGCCTGTCTGAGTAAGTTAAATTGACAGCTAGCTTAATGTGACAAGGTACTGAGTTGTTCAGTAACTAAATATGCTGACTATACTGTGCTCTATAGTGAGAAATTATTTAATTTAATTTATTGTTGTTGTACGGGATTTGGAATCCCAAAAAATGAAATCGCTAGTTAGTCGGGATAAAACTCAATCAACGTGGCACTGTTATTCTTTTTGTCGTGCTAACGAGCTGGTGCGGCAAAGGATTTATCTGCCTGTGTAATGGTTTTTATAAACTACCTTTGCCTTAGTTTACAGAGCCCGCATGCAGATTTAACTTATCATTTAAAAAATAAATCATAACTTTATTTACTTAGCGTTCCAAAAATAACACTGTCACAAAATATGTTTAAGCATTTTATCAAGCACACACTACGAAGTTTAATAGGTAAATTATAGATGAAAAGAAAAGGTAAATAAAATAAGTATTTTCTGCCTCCACGGTATCCTCGAAAAGCTATAGAAAACCGAACACTCGTCTTCTATCGTCAAAAAGTATAATACTTACTTCACTTGATACTGGCACAGGTAGATTTTGCAAAATAACTTTTGTACAAACAGAAAAAGAAGAACGCGAAGTCTATTTCCCAATGGTCGCGGAAAACAGATTTCCTCGTATCAGATACAACGATGAGACTGCCGTCTTCAAAACTTGGGAACAAGTGCAAATAAATGCATAACTGCCTATATGGTGCAGTGGTTATGCGCGTCTAAAACTTCGATTCCCGAGGGAAAACTTTTACAGGTTTTCCCAGTTTGGCTTGAATTATCTGATAAGTATGATGAATCCATGCTTTAGAGGGCACGTGAGTGCTCTGTCTCTACTATGATCTTATTAGATCAAAGGTTTTCATTTTGAGGGTAGAGCTGATTATATAGCTTCAACGTATTAAACATCAAATCAAGGTTATAGTCATGGAGCTCCAGGCGCCATAATTAATGCTAGTGAGACACGATATTTATCTACCACCTTAGCAAAATGTTTAAGAAAAAGCTTTTTTAAAGTATTTTAATTCATTTTATACCTATTTAATCTAATCAAAATGTATTTATGGGTAAAGCAGGCAAACAAAACGCTTTTTTTGTCACATCTCTTTTAAACGTTGGCAATTTAAATATCTTCAGTAGTTCTTAACATTAAACGATTGGACAAAGATAAAATTTTCCTTCCGAATTGGAATAGTTTCTGACGGTTGCAAACTCGGAATAAGTGATAGAAGTTTGAATACTAAACATTGACTAGAATAATAACATATCTTTCTATCAGAAAACTTGAACTTTTTAACATAAGAAATTAAAGTTTGTCCCCAATCAACTGTTTTAAATTGATAGAATTAAAAACAAAACTTCTGACTATAAAACCGAGTATATTGGCAGTTTTGGCTTCCTACCATTACTGCTGGTGCCTTCAATATTTTCGAAAAGACATTACTATTTAATAAGTCCTGACGTTGCTCAAAGTAAATTTGCATTGGACGTATGCTAAGCAACGTTTGTCTCAACCCTGATTTGGAATCCGTTGTTACGAGACCCAAGAGACATTTTGTCGAAGTTTACCTACCGGTCCTCTTGTTGATGACTTTACATTTGCTTGGTTTTCACCCACGTACAAAATAGCATATGAAGGGATTAATATAGTTCTAGCCGTTTATGTACTAACAATTGTGTTCGCGTATACTCCACCTGATCTACATCATCTTTGGTTTCAGGGCAATTGACATTTTTGTTTTCAAGTTAGTCGGAATTTCGATCACCAATAGCTTAACAACACACTGCTACGAAAAATAAAAACTGACCGTATGTAAGCGGCGGATTTACTCAAAATGCCTGCCACATATACATACATAGTATCTTGTTGAACAGAGCAGCCTGTAAGGGCTTGTGTTATTTTACATAAAGCCTCGTGTGCACAGCATGCATAGAGCAAATTGAACGCTATTGCAAACATTTTTAGAATGCACAGGCTTGAAAAAGTTTGGAACCAAATACGTCTGGTACTTCAAGAAATATGTACAAAAATAAATCAACTGCTGGTCTACCTAGAGTCTGTTAATAGTGGGCATACCTAGATCTGAAAAGTTTTCCAGCACTATAACAGGAATAGACGCCAATGACGTCGAATTGCGGAAAACGGCTCGCCTATAGGTATAGCTACCTACTAGGTAGCTATACGGAATCTGACAAATGAAAATTCACCATTTGAAGAAAGGTAGGGCATAGAGATTTATCGCTCGAACTTGAGCAGCCCGACTGGTGAAATACCTCCACCTTACTGAAGACCGCAGCCAAATAACAATTTATTTTCTGTGTTGTTGTATTGCTGCATGTGAGTAAGTTTTTCAGAATTCCTGGGAGGTGCTACATTAGTAGCAGGGGCCAAGCCTTCAAGCTAAGAGCGACAAGTCCAGTAGCAGATTTATAATGCTGTGCTTGTCGCCCTTAAGCTAAGACCTTATTACCACTCAACATCAGGAGGGATGATGTCAGTCTAGAAGTGTAATATGAAGAAAAATCAGTATCAACTGATGTGACATAAACTAGAATGCCTGTCATACCATAGCCGAGAGTGGGTAGTTCTATTGACCTCGCGTCCTGCCGCTTACATAAACAATGAGATCCCATTTATCAAATGCGATACCTACCCTGCCTTTGACAAGCTATTTTTAATGGCACGATATTGTGCCATTGTTTACTATGGTGTCTTCGTCGCTTAGCGTTTAAGAGGAAATAGTCGTACTGTCTATTTTAGCGCGATCATTCAAGTGTTTTTGACAAGAGTAATGGTTACGTTTGACCTCAGAAATCGGTGTTTGTAAATTAATGCGTAGTATTAAACTTATATACTTACATATTGCTCGTTTTTAAAAACCTTTTTTTAGAGAAGGGGAATACTTTACCGACACGTTTTGTTGCAGGGAAAAAATTGAAGCGTAATGACATACCATATTACAGCAACACTGCTGTAATATGGTATGTCATGTATACACATACAGATACAATTGCTGCTTTTACAAGGCCTAAGTGGTTGTTTTAGCATATAAACTTTAAGACTTTCACGTTCCATTTTAAATATTTGAAATAAGCTAACGGGTCATAACGCCACACCATTTTTAGTAGTTAATACGAACTGTTTACTGCCCGACGTTTTGATTAGGTTGCACCAACCGTGGTCATGAGCTAACTCCAAAAAACGTTTCGACCCGTTTAATTATTTTAATTGTGTTTTTAGCATACCTGGAATCCTAGGTCTTTTTTCGTTTGGACGGGAGCACAGACGTTTTAACGTTACTGAGAAAATAAAGACTAAAGTAGGTGCATTAGTATGTAGTCGAAATAAAGCCACTTCTAATTGTGTATTCCTTTATATATATATTATTATATATACAACGTGTAACGGAAAGGGTATAACAATATCAAAAATACCAAAGCAGTTAATGGTTACAAACTGTATGGGACCATTTGTAGCTGTGTACACGCATTTATTGATTCAATATTTTTTTTTTAAATATCAGTCAAATACAAGTCAAAATTTTGACTAAGTCACGCTTGCACAACACTATCACAGTATTGTTGGAATCGTCGAAAGACTTGGATGTACCTACCTATTATGCTATTAATTTAAATATCACAATGGTGGTTCATCTTTTAGTGTTTACTGAATCACATCTGAAATTTGTTGGTTTAGCGTTTCTCATTTTGACAATTCAGTTAAGTCATTGAGTTGTCGTCGCCGTGACAACATCTTGTGTTTTTGCCTTTCTGGATTACCTACTTACTACGGATAGCCTAGTGATATTTCGTGATGTCTTTGAGCAATCAAGAATATTCGAGATGATTCTCTGTGTCGGAGCAACCGACGGCAGCGTGATGGCCGACCGAAAGCTAGAGAAAGAGATTTACGAAACCATCAAAACGCTCGTTTCCATCTGTGGATTGGGCGAGGAGGTCGTATCACATGGCCAGCTCGGTCACCGGACCTCACTCCGTTGGACTTCTTCTTGTGGGACTAATTTAAAAGGAAGGTGTACGCTGTAGCATGCTCGTCAAGGGAAGAGATGATAGAAAGCATCAAGGCCGCGTTCTGTACAGTGACACCACAAATGTTGCATAATGTTCGCGCATCTTCTAAGAAAGTACTAGGCGCGCATGTCGAGGAAGGAGGTGGAGAAATTCAGGGTCGCAGTGATTGTCGTGAAGTGATAACGTGATTTGGGGTCGCTGACCTCAATAGTGTTGTGATGCGTTTGTTTACGTTTTAGTCAGTCATTATAGTTAATCATTTTTTATTTCATAAAAACAATAAAGTGTTTATTTTAACTCGGGATTTCGTATATAGAATCTATACAAGGTATAATATCCACCTACTTTACATTGTTACCCCCTTTCCGTTACAGGTTGTATATATTTATATAAAAACTTATTTATATATATAAAAAGCGCAAGAACTTTTATGAAGATTTTCAAACAGTTAAATTGATAATATATTTATAATTACTATAATATATATTTATTTGAGTGTTAAAAGACTGACAAAATCGTAAGTTAGTATTAATATTTCATTTGTGGGAGCTGGTCGCTAGTGATTAATAAATATAAGCCAAAGAAACGGATTGGCCATAATTTTCTTTTTAAAATATATTATATCAGTATCTAGCACCTAATATGTAGAAGTACATAAAAACTATTACCTGTTCTTATTAAATAAGGCAAAGAATTTGAAAAGTAGGTCGATATTATAAATAATGAGTTAAGATTTGGATATTCTTAAGTTTTGTTTTAAATTAGCGACTATTTTGAGAATATTTAGGCATTCAAGTTTTTTTTAACGAAAATTACACGGTTTAAAAATACTACGAATCACAATTTCAGGAAACTCTTCTGAGATTTTATTCAAAAATTCTTAGTCCATTCAAGCATCCTTAACTCTGTCAAGTGCTAAGAGTATATTTGATAAATTAAAAAAGGTGGATTTTCTTTCAGAGCTCGAGGACTATTACGAATTTGAGTAGGCACTTTTAGTGATTAAGTGAGTTGTTAGGTAGTTATAGCTATTTCTCCTAATCTTGGAATGCCAATGTTATTGCGTTACTTATTTTTCCTGGCAAGATATTGACGGGCACATTTTTTCATTTCATTACCTACCGACTTTATTTTCGTTTCTAATGGTTTATCAGTAGTTTGCAAAAATAAATGAAGGGTCCACTGTAATTATGAACGTCCTTTGTTTTTAAAGATTTGGGTTTTAAGTTTTTAAACATTTGTACAAAACTCAACCTTATTGCCTTGAATACCTTGAACACTGAGCGTTCTAGACGATTTATTTCAGGACTGGAAACGATATTATATAAGTCTAGTTTGTGAACGAGATTACTTGCTGCATGTATGAAGTAACCGAATGACTTCACTTAAATTTTAATATTTTGGACATTCACCATTATTGACATGGACTCTTCTAATAATAAATATAAATAAATAAATAGAAATATTGGACAACATCACATACATTGCTCTGATTCTGAGGCAAGTAGCTAAATCACTTGTGTTACAGAAATCAGAAACAACGACGGTACCACAACAACCAGACCCGAATCAAATGAAGATGTTATAAAAGTATTTCTGTACTTTTGAACAAAAAAATGTAAAATACTCCTAGCTCTTAGGAACGTTTGAATAAAAAAAAAAACTCGAAAATACTCCTTCACTGTATATTTCTTCAAGACATCAAAATAACCGAAACAATTACAGTTATTAATACCAAAGTGTAGTTATCACTTACGAGCTTGTCGCACGACTGAGCGCGTTCCGAGTCGGATACCGGAGTTTTATAGGCTTCCCCCTACCATTTCCACAACCAATCAACTATGATAAAGTCAAATCAGCAACTTACTAATCAACCGGATGTTCTGTGATTGTCGATCTATAGCGGAAGTTTACTATAATTGTTACAGTCGGCCATCCGATTAGAAACGAGTCCCTTCGTTACAGTTTAAATAAATTATGATCTTACAAATTTTTTTTTTCTAATTTTTAACACTATACAAAATATGTTTAAGGAGCTGCCAAAATGACCAGAACTTTAAAAATTGAGAAAAAAAAAATACTGCAATATTTATACATATATAAATTAATGTTTTACATTCTTTATATTATACTAATATTTTTTTTTAACATTGTACTAATTAAAATAATTAATAATAATTATCAACTACGATGTTAAAGATCCATCTTTAACATTCAAGTGTACGTCCTCGTACCTCAAGGCACACCTCTTAAGGCATGTTCCGTCATGATTTCATCTAATCATGCTCCAAAATGGTATTGAAATCAACATCTAATGCATGCTAAAATAAAAAAAAAATATGTCACCGTCACTGCTGAACTAAACAATGATTACTCATCAACGGAACTGCCAGTCGAGGTATCGCTAGTGGGGTCGTTATCAAAACTTAACCAGGGGAATATTTTATCAAGTGACACGGTACTTTCAAAACGCTTGCCCTTTTTTGTTAGAGGTGTATCTTCAATAATGAAACGATCATGCGGTAATATTTTTTTAATCCTATAAGGTCCTTGACATTTTGCCTCAAGTTTTTTTGACTGTCCTGTTCCGCCCGTTATAGCCCTGATAACCCTAACTAGATCACCTTCCTTATACTGTGTGCCCATTTTCCTCCGTTTGTCAAATCTTTTTTTATTTCGTTCTTGATCCATGTCTATTAGATTTTTAGCTTGTTCTCTGACTTTGTCTATATTTTGTCCTATCATCCCGCCCCCCATCTCGTCGATAACATCACACAAAATTGCTTGAGAAGGATTTATAACTTTCCTACCAAATAACAACTCGGTTGGAGATTTCTTTGTTACTTCATGAATCGTAGAGTTAATACCCATTTGAACATCTTGGACATATTCGTCCCACTTGGCCGGATCTTGGCCATGGGACATGGTACTGAGAGAAGACAATATAGTGCGGTTATATCGCTCAACCTGTCCGTTAGCACGCGGAGTAGCAACAGAGTTCAAAATATGTTTTAAACCTATTTTATGAATATATGATTTAAATTTGTTACTAGTAAAACAGGTACCTCTATCCGTTATTAGCCGAGTGGGAGTGCCAAAATAACTGAAATAATTTTTGAAGACTTTGATGGTATCTTTTGTTTTAGTGCTACGTACCGGAGTCAAGTTTACGTATTTAGTGAAAGAATCAACAATAACTAGCAGATACGAGTTTTTATGCTTGCTGCGTATAAATGGCCCCAAATGATCAGCATGTATAGTATGAAAAGGAGTGTCAACTTTGGGAATAGGGTGTAATCCTCCTTCTTTAGCTCCAGAAGGAGTTTTGTGATGTGCACATTGTAAGCATGCAGCTACATATTTTTTTGTAAAGCGACGCATTTTAGGGAACCAATAATATGAACGTAATCGTTGAAGGGTTTTTTCAAAACCAAAATGACCTACGTCATCATGGTTGGACTTTAATAGCTGCCATCGGACGCCTCGAGGAACAACCCAGCGTACTGTGTTTTCGTCAATGATACGATATACCTTACCATTTTTTAATTTGTATTCTTTGTGAATATTGGCCACCCTAGCTGAAGCAGGATCCTCCAAGACCTCTTTGATAATTTTTATTTCTGCGTCGCCCGATTGAACAGTACTAACCCAGTCTTCGACATTTACCGTAAGAACATCTATGGTGTACGATGGTTCATCTTTGTCGTCAATTGGACCCCTGCTGAGTGCATCAACGTGAGCCATTTTATCTCCAGCCCGGTATTCAATCTTACAATCATATTCTAGAAATTGGATCCACCATCTCGCAATACGTGGAACCAAATCGCGTTTTGTGAATGTAGAGCGTAAAGCGTTACAATCCGTGACAATTGTGAATTTGACACCGAGCAAGTATACACGAAATTTGGCTAATGAACATACGACTGCTAATGTTTCTAATTCAAACGAGTGTAGTTTTTGTTCATCTACAGTAGTCTGACGACTATAATAGGCCACAGGGCGCCATGGGTTCGAACCACAACGTTGTAGTAAAATTCCTCCCAATCCTACTTTACTTGCGTCCGTATGCAATTGTGTCTCAGCTGTATGATTATACAAAGCTAAATCTGGTCTGTCAATAAGAAAACGTTTTAACGCTTCAAATGCTTGATCTTGCTCTTTTGTCCATTTCCAAGGTACGTCCTTCCTCAGGAGGACCGTCAAAGGCCTGGCTATAATCGCAAAATCTCTAACAAACCTCCTAAAAAAGCTGGCTAAGCCCAGGAATCTGCGGACGTCATGCGTTGACGTTGGAGTGGGAAATTTAGAAACAGCTTGTGTCTTTTGCAAACCGGGTTTAATTCCTCCTCTACTTATTTCGAACCCCAAAAATTCGATACTTTTCTGGAAAAAATTACATTTTGCCTTTTTAAGAGTCAATCCGCTATTTTTCAAAATATCAAGCACTTCTTCTAAACGAGCCAACCCTTCATCAAATGACGTCGCCGGTATTAATATATCATCCATATATATGATAACATATTTAACCTTCGCCAAAACCTTGTGCATTACTCTTTGAAATACGGCTGGCGCATTTGCCAAACCGAATGGCATACGTTTATATTCGTACTGACCGTCCGGTGTAACAAATGCAGTTTTTTCGATAGATTCTTCTGCTATTGGAATTTGATGATACCCTGATGCAAGGTCAAGGGTCGTAAACACAGTTTGTCCAGATAATCGATCAAGTAAATCCTCAATTCGAGGGAGAGGATAATGGTCCCGTTTAGTCTTGTTGTTGAGTGCACGATAGTCGACGCAAAGTCGCTTCTCGCCAGATTTTTTATGGACTAGGACAATAGGACTTGCGTATGGAGAATTAGACTCTCGAACTATTCCACTACCCACCATTTCATCTATCATACCCTGCACAAGTCGTCTTTCAGAAAGCGACATTCTGTATGGTCTGTATACTACCGGTTCAGAATCTTTGAGTTGAATTACCATTTCCGCTTCGGTAGTATAGCCCAAATCATGTAAGCCAGTTGAAAAACAGGCTGCATATCTGTTTAGCAGCTCGTCTAATTTATATTTTTCATTAGATGATATGTTATTTCCGCAATTATAAGCAGATATTTCATTTAACGATACCTGACCCGGCTCAACAGTTACATTTTGTACACGTTTTTCAGTATGTAAATACCTAGCCCTAGTAATTAAGGAACCCTTTTCAATAATTAAAGGTCGAGGTCCTAAATTTTGTACTAGTAATAAACACGTACCTGAATGCATCTCGTATTCGCCCGGCAAAAGATAATATTCACACCCTTGGCACCCCCTTACCGAACCACCAACGTACACATTTCCACTAAGTTGTTCATCAGAGTTAACCCTAATTGCTTTCATTTCCCCTTCAGCAATAGTTAAGTTACTTACGGATTTGAGAAGTAGCTTTGTATTGTTACATTCGCCTACCTTTTCAAATCTAACTTCTGTGGCTGTTTTAATAATGTGAACATTAGGTCTTTCAGTAAAGGTATGCCCTAAAAGTACGAGACTATTAATTAAATGATCGTCGACCACATAAACGTCAACATTTTTTTCACAGACTCCATGCACTTCAATTGTAACTTGAATCCTTCCTAACGGGATATAAGGAATATTGCCCAACCCACGTAACAACGGTCTATCTACGCTTACCCAGCTTAAGCCCAGTTGTTTTGCATCAAACATCCGTATCAATGTGGCTTCACTACCTAAATCCACTTGACACGCTATTGGGTAACCATTAATTTGAATTCCTATTTTGTATTTATTGCTAGGATTGTCATCCAACCGGTCATTTATACTTTTGTCAGCCATGTGTAAGTGCACGGGCTCGTCTTTTTGTTGATCTTTGTTCATAATAATCCTTAAAACACTCTTTTCATTACTAGATTCAGGCTTAGAATTCTTTTTTGGACAATCAGCAATCAAATGACCAATCAGATGACAATATGAGCACTTAATAATCGGTTTGGGGCATTTAGAACATGGGTGTCCTTTTTCTCGACAGTTAAAACATATTAGGTTATCAGTATTCTGTCGTGAATTGAGGTGGTTTATGTCACGATTTTTGTTTGTTACTCTGTTATTATTGGAAAGTATTTTTCGATCTCTTTTAATCTCATGTGCATTATCTTTTATTTGAGATTTCAATGTTTTAAAAAACTGTAAAACTTGTTCAGGTTTTTCAAAACTAGCCGCTTGGGCACCTAATCTAACCCCCCTATCATCTACGCCGTGTAAGATACAATCAATAGCTTCTTTGCGAAAAATTTTGCAGCGATTTAGTAAATTGATTTTAGAAAAATAATACAACTCTAGGGATTCACCAAAACGGGCTCTTCTGTTTAACATTTCTGTCAATAATTCTGCATAATTTTCGGTAGCTGGAAATGATTCCATCAAGAGTACTTTCCACTCTGCCCAAGTCCGTTTAAGTGATGGTAAACCCTGATACCATAGCTTGGCATGTCCCGACAGCTTTGGCAAAGCATAGTGGATGATTTGTTTATTGCTCCAGTTATATATTTCGGCACATTCATCAACTTTGCCCAGCCAAATACTGATGGGTTGTTCCTTACTTAATGGGTCAAATTCAGGCAATACATTGTTCAGAGCAGGAAAACTATCGCGTTCGTAACTTTGGTTTTTAATTACTTTGATTAATTCTGTAAATAAATTAGATGTTGTTTCATACCGAGGCCTCCCGGCTTCCTTGTCCCTTGTAGGGCTCCGTCCAATAGATTCATTGAACCTATCGGTTTCCTCATCATTGTCCTTAGTGCTCCGTCTCTGAATACAGAGCTCCATACCTCTATGTCGTTCCCGTTCCCGATATTTCCGACGTTCACGCTCCTTCTTCAGTTGACTTTCCAACGTTCGCAAACGTTGCCTTTCTAACTCCAACTCTTCTCTTAGCCTCTCATTCTTCAAGATACTTCGACTACGTGTGCGACTATGTTTTCTATGGCGTCCATGATAGCTGGAATTGCTGCGGCTTCGGCTACGCCTTCTCGAAGCAACGGTATCATAAGATTGATTCCGATCACGGCCTGCTCTTGGGGTTTTTAAAATCCTTTCAGATCTCGTTCTTACATTGGGCTGGCAGTGCACGTCCACAAGTGTCCTTGACCCTTGCAGTATAGGACTTTTTGGATACGTCACTTGCTCTTCATCACTAGGTGCTAGCTGTTGTCCATCGTCATCATCGACATCCATTGTTAATTCGCTATCTTTTTGTAGGACTTGTGACCTCGATCTCACTTCTGAATTTGTAAAATACTCCTAGCTCTTAGGAACGTTTGAATAAAAAAAAAAACTCGAAAATACTCCTTCACTGTATATTTCTTCAAGACATCAAAATAACCGAAACAATTACAGTTATTAATACCAAAGTGTAGTTATCACTTACGAGCTTGTCGCACGACTGAGCGCGTTCCGAGTCGGATACCGGAGTTTTATAGGCTTCCCCCTACCATTTCCACAACCAATCAACTATGATAAAGTCAAATCAGCAACTTACTAATCAACCGGATGTTCTGTGATTGTCGATCTATAGCGGAAGTTTACTATAATTGTTACAAAAAATATAATAAAATGATGTTGGACAACTCCTACTCTATTATTTCAAAAATTGGCTGAACAAAACTTTTAAATAAAAAAAAATCAACATAATACTCAAACATTTTTTTACATACATACAGCTACGCCTTTCTGCTAAGGGGTAGGAAGATAAGATAAGATATTTCTGTTTTCCATAGCATTCAGTGTAAGCAACCGGCACTTAGCCGCACCATATTTGTTTCCGCGGGAAACGTGACTTGTTGCCAAAATGTAATTAAAATTGTTAAATTATAAATCACATCAGTCCGACTGCTGTTTTGTTTAATGTTTAATTATTACTCGTCAAAAAGACATACTTAAAATCAGACCTTACATATTCTTAAACATTTAAAATAACTTAACGGGTTAAAACACGACACCATTTTAGTAGTTTATGCTGCCTTTGAGTCAGCTCGTGCCCACGGTTGGTGCAACTTAATCGAAATGACGACTTACGGCAGTAGGTAAGTAGTTCGTATTGACTACTAAAAATGAAGTCGTTTTTTGACCTATTAACCTATTCTAAATGGGACGCGAAAGTCTTAAATTGTATCTTACATTCGTTTCTTTTCAACAAACACCAAGTTATTTTGTTCCCTATCCTCGAATACTACTTTGTAACCCAACAAGGTTCAGCTGGCTTCATAAACATGCTTATTTAGTCGAAATACCCACAGAATTGTTTACAAAGTATAAGATACTGAGAGAAAGAAGTTTGCACTACAAGCGAACCAAACGAAAGACGCTTCTTATCGAAGAAGTCCGATTCTCAATTTAAGTTATTTGGAAGTTGGTTTTGTGTGTTGTCTAAGTTCTACGCAGATGTTGAGGTTAATTAAGATTTTCTTGGAACAGCCATATGGATAAAGGATTTAAAATTAAAAAAAGATAAGAGGACAATAGTGTGCAATAACACTCGAGCAGTAGGTAGGTAAGTGGATCGCAATTAACTACTAAAACGTTATTGCGTTTCAAATCATTAATTTACTTATTTACACCCATACACCTAAGCGGGGATCAAATCCACGAACCTTAGTTCAACCATTACTCCACCGGGGCGGTCTATTGATGTTTGAAACAGAAGTAAAAACTTGTCCGTTTCTTCTTATAGTTAAAATAAGCCCTTCTACCGAAACCGATATGAACAAACGAAAGGTTTCTTTACATCCATTTCAAGTACAGGAGAAGCCTCCTGCAGTAAGTAAGTAGGTAAGTAAGTAAGTCAGTAAGTAAGTAATCAAGTTAATTGTGTATGAAATAAGGTAAAGTTACAATAGCAGATATTATTTTGTTACAATAAGAGCCCTTATTTCAACTTTTACAAATGTATACACAAGGCATAGGTACATACTAATTGCATCTCTAATTTTAACATTAAGAACACAGTATGACATTTTTATTTACTTGTAACTAAAGTATTCTTTTATGCTATAGAAAGATTTTTCAGCCAGCCAGTTATTAACAATTTGCAGTGACATAAACTTGGCTGATTTTTATAAAGAAGTGTCTTGTTGTCATCGCGAGTTTTTCGCCGCCAGGTAATTTTGCTTTTAAAAACGTTTGGTGTTGGTGGTGTGTTGGAAAGAAGACAGGAAATAAGAAGTTCGTTTATATTGTCTATGTTCCAGAGTTGAGTGACAGTTTACGTCAAAGTTTATTTTTATGATTAGCTAGCGGTCCCGGCGAACTTCGTTTCGCCTTAGAGGATTTTCCCGCTTTTCTGTTGATTTTTTTTCTGAATTTTCTTTACTATAAACCTCACGGAGCCCGAGACGTTTCCAACGAATGCAAAACCGTGGAAATCGGTTCGTGCGTTTTAGAGTTATAGCGTCAGGGAGGAAAACCCGACTTATTTTTATATAGTAGATAAAAAGTAATGTAAGTAGGTCCGCAAACTCTCTCAAGCAGCTTTTGTTAATTTGCTGCTAAGTTATTGCGCTTGAATATGTCGGTTTGGTAATATTTTCCTAGTATTTAAGCAGAATCCTATGTTTGTGCAAAGATGGTCATTATCTGCCGCTACCGTCGTTAATTCATCCCTTGACACCTCCGGAATGTGCCGTTAAATCTGATTACTAACCGCTTACAAAATATTCGTTCTAATTTCTACAAAACTGAACATTCAAATTCTTTATTTAGTCCTTCAATCTTTCAAATTAATTGATAATTGCTTTCTCAGTAATAGTTTTCAAAAAAGACTAAGGCTGATTTTGTGTAGTAATTTTAATTGATATTCTTATTAATTATTTTTTATCTTTGGTTATGTATAGGTAATGAAACATGTAAAGTCTAACGTGTTCTGTACTTGTGTATATTTAACTACCTACAAGAAAAAAAATAATAAACGGCAAATTCATACACAATGTCGCTTAGTCGTATTTATTTGTAGTCGCCTAAACGACATATTAAAATGACGATAATATTATGAGAAGAGCTTACATTATTTCGTATGTTAGCCACTATGGCATGCCCATGTGATTGGCATCGTGCCTTATCACGGTGCGGTCAAGAACGAGTCCACGGGAAAAGGCGGCATACGGCTTATTTCCTTTGCTACAGTCAACAGTTTAGCGCCTAACTACCTTTTAGCGCAGCGACTAAAGTTTTACAAAATTAATTACCGTTTGCGTAGCGCCGGCATTAGTTCCGTTACAGAGCAAGTATGGCGCTGTATGCATAGTAGTAGTTAACTAAGCAAGATTCTGAAAATTAATTTAATTAATTTAGTAATACCTACTAACCGTAGTTTCGTGGGCATAATAATATCGCAAAACGTGCAGCGTACCTGAGGCGCAGAAAGTAGGATCGTTGGTAGTATTGTAATGGTTCTGGCTGAGTCGATTTTCCACCAGTAGCACCATCATTTAAAAGCGAAGGTCCTACCGGGGATTATAGTGGGTAATCTTTGCGTTTCGCGATGCAGAGTCCCACACACGCCGTCATGTTCCCTTCGACGGCGGTACAGTTCGTCAAACAATTTACCCCTCACAAAAAAAATTGGCAGTAGGATCATTACTAAAAGTGCTCAGTGAAGCAAAAAGCAAAGTAGTTTAAATCTTTTATATTTGCCTGGTATGCTGAAACAACTGTTAATGCTTAGTTGAGTTGAACTAAGTGTTAACGGTTTGGCGGTGAGCAGCCGTACAGCAGATCCGCTGCTGGGAACGGAGACGCCAGACGTGGGGTAAACCTGGCATCCATTACCTCGGTACCGATGGGTGAGGCGTGTTAGGTGATCGTGAAGGAAAATTTTGTTTTCCAAATTTAAACAACCGGAAATCAAACCCAGGATCACAGAGATAGCGTCACGCTAAGGCCCGCCTGTCAGCAGCGAAGGTCATCGACTGTGTTAAATATTTATTTATTTATTTTAATCCACCGCTAACCTAAAACCGCGTAAGTTACACGATTGTTCTAATCCTTACACACTCTACAACAAGAATAGTCCATGTTTAATTATTGGAAACCTGATCTTGAGCCGACAATTCAATTAGTTCGCCGTGCTCAAACTGGGTCTATTCTATGGCTGCGAAATAGCTGGCATACAGAATTGTTGATAGGCTGGTCGAAATACGGGCGCCGGTTTTATTACAGCTCATGAATAAATGTACCGTAATAAACTAGTAATTTACCTCTGCATAAAAAAGTGTTTTCTGTATAAAGCATCCTAACTAAATGTGTGTCTTAGAGCCTCACGAGGCATGCGTTTTCTAGGCAGATTGTATACACATAAGTTATTATTTTTTAACTAAAAACAAATAAAAATACTCCATAAAATATTTCTATACGTAAGTAGCGAATAAGTTACCGTTATTATTTCAATGAGGATACGTAAGAAGATTGGCAAAACTTATATTAATTTCTAATTGTATAATTTCAGTTTTATTTTTTATAAATTCAACGTATTTCACCAAATAACAACAACAAAAAAAAAGAAAAATAAGACACGATGTCTTTTTTTTCTTTTTTTTATTGTTATGTGATATATATTTGAATATAAATTAATGTAATCAGAACCTTTAGAAAATAGAAAAAAGGACAATACAAAGAATACCATCAGTTTAAATTAAATATTTAAAATAAGTTAGCGGTAACATTTTTAGTAGTTAATACGACCTACCGTGGTCAAAAGCGGACTTTAATTACAGTTTCAATTAGTGTGGCCTACGAATTTCTGGAAACTGTGATACTTATTGACAATGGCTAAATCAAAATATTCAGATCTGGATTGATTTTTAATTACAAGTGCAATGAGCTAACTAGAACACTACTAGAAAATCTTCACAAAAAAAACTGTTAATTGAAAAAGTTTAGCTCTCAAAAGACACTCCTTACTCAAACCATTCCGTAGCGTTTGTTATAAAATTGGATGCACTGCTAAATTCTCTCGATGCTGTTCCCTCCAAGACGGTGAGTTGTTTAAAACTGTAGCAACACGACGGGTGTTTCTCTTATAAACAAAAGTTTTAATGATAAACAAGTTTAAGCCGAGATGGAAAAGTCATTAAAAGCGGGAAACGGAACGGGACAATTGTATCGGCGGCGAGTGTAATCGACCGTAATGTTATGCAGATAATAAAGACGATACATCTTCGTAGCTTGTATACTTGTAGATGGAACAAGTTTGATTTGTAGAGGTTGTATGTATGTTTAATGGTAAGCACCCCTGGCTGTCGAACTAAAGAAAGAAAGAAAGAAAGAAAGAAAGACTAAGGGTTCTAGGTTCGATAAACATTAATGTGTTTAACTTGTATTCTGTATGTGGTTTTCACAAAGGAAGAACTGGATTATTTACTTAATTATTGCACGCATTGATCGTGTTTCTGGACTTCTTTTATACTAATCGAACAAACGCTTAGGTTTCTATTATTTCATAAAAAAATAAGATTAAATATTTTTTTTAATACTAATTAACCTAAAAACTATTGGGCCGATTTCTCATATTTTGAATTTAAAAAAATAAGTTTCCTGACCAAAACTCATATAGCACAATATAACCCAAGATGTAAAAAAATAAAATATGGTATGATTGTAGGAATACTTAACACAATGGCATTTGAATGAAATCAAATATCATCATAATTCTCTGGCCTATTTAAATAACCAAACTATTTTCCCATTATATATGGACATCATAAATTTCACTTCCAGTTTAACAATGTAGCAGAATTAAATCTAAATTAATTGCAATCGTGCCATGTTTAAAATTTGATTAACTTATGCGTCGTGATAAATAATTTGTTTTCAAATAAACCTGTGCATTTCGATTTTGCATGATATATTTTTCCTGTGATAAATTGAGATCGCTCTCTATTATAATTCAGGTACACGGCTTCGGTTATATTATTTCGGGATAAAAGTATACCATACATTGTAAAATAAATCAATAAATGTTGGACAACATCACATACATTCATCTTATTCTGTGGAAAGTAGCTTAAGCATTTGTGTTACAGAAATCAAAAGCAACGACAACACGATAACACCCAGACCCGAAACACTATAGAAAAACAAAATCTCCAAATTGACCGGAACGAAATCGAACTCGGAACCTCCTAAATGTCGCGTCAAAGTCCGGCACTCGGCTGCGTAGGTCGGCGATGAGGAATATGCAACACCCACCCACATATATAATATACATATTCTACTTAGACTTATATTTATTAAATACCTACTTATCTACCGGAGGTGAAACCGGTGCGGACCCCTAGGCCTAAAAGTAAGCCTGGAAAAATAATTTAAGAAAGATATTTATAGGTAATAACGACAAGGTTAAATATCTACCTTTTTCCAATCTAAAAACGAGACAGAAGCCACAAATTAGACAGGAAAGATTACAAGGAAAGCGTATAAAGAAATAAGTTTACATTACCTATGCCGTTTAGGATAATGGAAATCTAAAGAGGTCTGGTGCAGCCATGAACAGAAGTCCTTACTTTTTTCTTCCCAGTTTTTTATTTCTAGATTAAAATGAAATAAAAATATATTATTTCTACCTATACGGTTCAAAATTAATTACAATTGTTAAATATTATATTAAAACTTCTTTCGACTCTTTTGCTCTCTTATCTCTTAAAAAACGGTAAAAAAATGGTCATCGTTTAAAATGTTTTTTGTAATTTGGCTATTCTGTAATAAAACAAATTTCTCAATATCTGTTGGTGTGATGATGACATTGGAAAACAAATACATGTCAACTCACGCAAAAGCTTAGTTTCACATTTATGTGTTTCAAAGCCATTGTGAGTTGAAAATAATGTTTTGTTAATTAAGAAGCTTAATGTTAACAAATTTGAGTGCCGACGATTCGCGACAGCAATTAAAACTTGTGCCAGCTTATAAATTGTAAATGATTACTTTTTTAACACAATAAATTGTCGCGGAAGTAGAATAAATATTCTTAATTTGGTGTCCCGGAGTAAATAGCTCGTTAAATGAGCTTTTAAAATTGCTTAAATATATTTTGTTTGTTTCTTGTTGGGTATTTTAATGACAATAACAATGTGAAACAGATTGCATACTGCTGAAAAAGACAGCATTCATGTTTTTGTTATGTTTACAGTAAATTTTCACTAAAACGTTTTGCTCTTAACAGTACAATGCTGAAGTGAACGAAAAAAGCGGGTCTATAATAAAAAACAAACGAGACCATCACTCCTTGTGGGTTGTCGGTTAGGTTGAACAATGTATTGCGTTGTTTTAGTAAGTACATAGGTACTAACTATGCTATATATCTATAGCTATACCTATATAGCTATACCTATATAGTACATAGTTTGTTTTTTACGCGAACCTTATAAAAATGAAGTGAAAAATCTAAATTTACTGTTTTCGTTTTGAATATTTGTCTACAATACCAAATAGTTTTATAAAAAATTAAGGTAATTTAATAAAAGTACTTTAAGCTATGATTAGCAAATTAAGTTAAGTATATTTGGTCTTGGTACCAAGGGTAGCTTAAAACTTTTTATTTTTTCAAGTATTGCAAATTGGACTTAAAAATTGGAAATTTATTAAAAAGGTACGGTCAAAATCATATTATCATGTTCAACACTTGCAATTTGAAATAAGTACCCAAAATAGATATAAGTTTAGAGGAATATGGCCTTCGTTCAGCAGTGGAAGACTAAGGCTGTCGATTGATTGACTATACATCAGTATTAAAGTATAAAAAATATAAATTTACTATTTTTATAGTGCGTTAAGTTGCGTGAAAACTTTAAGAGAAATTTAAAAATCTCATCTCCCTTTGTGGTGTAGGTCTCAAACCCACGACCTTCAAGTAATGCGCGGGCTGCTCTTCCAACTGAGCAAACCGCAAGTTATCATATGCGATTAATTTTTCTGTTGTTTTGATCTCTTAGCCTTTTGGTAAGTACCGTCTACCGAGTTTATTAGAACTACAAATTTATCTTAAAAATATTTAAAATACTAAAAATGTGGCTATAAAAATTATGAATACTGAATAAACTGCCTTTCAAATGCCGTGCACTGAGAAAAATATCAACCAGGAACGTCGAACACTCTCGTCTGGTATCGACGAGTAAATACGGCTCGTTTAAATTGCCCGGTCGTTTATAGCTATTGACAGAGATCATGCGATCCACTAATTGGCGCATGACTTAATTAAGTACATTCCACAGTTTGATTATTGCCGATGTACTGAAAACTCGGAACGCTGTCTCGTAATTGTTTTTTATTTTCGGTGTTTAAATACACAACGCCAGAGTATCCGTGGAGGCCAACGCCACAGTGGAGCTTCTTACTGGGTAGAAGCTTATTTTAAAGAACAATCAAGTCTTTAGTAAGTTTTCCTAGTGGCAAGTCACTTGAAACTCGATGTGCGATTACATGCGATGTTCATTAAAAGTTAGTCCATGACATAGACGTCAATAAAATAAAGTATGCTTTTCTAGAATAAATATAAATATGGCAGTTCTTGGTAAAGTCCCATACTTTCTTCAATGCGAATTGTTATAATATGTTTATTACTTTTACACGCAAAAATAATTGAATGGATATGAATAAAATTTTAAAGAAAGATATATATGTGATACAAGATTTACCCACAAACCATAAACACCCATAAACGAACAATCTGCATGATCTGCAGGTTGACTGGTAGAACATGCTCCTAGCATTAAGTTCACTTTTTGCATTTTTTTTGTGCAATAAAGTTTTTAAATAAATAAAAATTAAATTTATCATAAAGTATGCTTTTATTCGGAAACAACACAAACGAATTCAAGAATAACAACTAGTATATGCTTAGTAAAAATAAATTAATAAGGCCGACCAAAAATATTATTTTTACTACTTTCCAAAAGTAACGAACGTTAACTATCAATTTACTGAAATAACTGTCGTGTATGTTAACATGTGCAAAATTTTGTTCCTCCTGACTATAGATGACGGCTTGTCATAATCAGTTAGCTTATGAGGAGTCCATAGCTTTCATTAATTTAATCAGATAGGCGCAGGGCAGTACCACACAGTAATCATTTGCAGTTAACACTGCATCTGCCAAAGACAGACTTGGCACTTAACCACGTTAGGTGATAAATCTGCCATATCAAATCAAATATTTTATTCTAGTAGGTTACCTTTAACAATTTTCGATCGTCATTGAATACAATCCAAATTACCACCGCCGGTTCGGAACCTATATCTACCGAGATTTGTTGCAGTAAAAATAATTTTGTTTAAAAACGATATGTGCGTAATTCAGAAAATTATAAAGTATTACAGGAATAATCTAACGTGAAAAGGACTATAGTAAAGACTTAACAGTTTTGTACTTGAATAACATTATTATTGAATAGAGCATGATAATAATAAAAAATACATTTAAAAGTCATCATAAGCGTAACGTAACTAGGTAAAAAACAATGATTCTAATTAGTCCGTCAGTTAAGTTTAAAAAAGATGTACCTATATGTCATTATTAATGTAAACGTATGTTTGTGGTTCAACATATTAAAACAAGCAATAAAAATGTATAATGATCCAGGGCAGCAAAGTTCTGTAGTGTGTGTTAACGTATATTTTCCTAAAACAAATATATGTAGGTACGAATTCTATTATAATCAAGAAGAACATTATTTTTTAGAAATAGTAAGTGTCGAGTTTCTTGCCGGTTCTTCTCGACATTATCAACATTCCGAACACGGTGGTAGAATACTTAATTTATACTGACGATTCATAAGTGCTTTTGTAAAGCTTACATGAATAAAGATATTTTCTATTCTAATTTAACCTCAAACGTTCTAGTCAATGAATCGTTTGCTCGTTATTTGATTTCATTCACTCACAATATAATTATTGCTGTCAGAGTTAAATAAAAATCGAAATCGAACCGTATTTCGTACTTTCAACTTTTTAACTTAACTGGCAGTAATTTAACTGTCAAATGTCCACATTAAGCGATTGTAATTAAGTCATGCGCCAATGAGTGGATTATACGTCAATATCGGTAAGAGTGGAGATTTAAAATCAGTAGGTATTGTTTTTTCGAACGTATTGGTCTCACTAGCGGATGTTTCTTTTAGATGTTAATCTTGACTTCTTTTGTGTTGTTTCCGAATAAAAGTGTACTTTATGATACATTTTTTTTTATTTATTTAAAAACTTATTAGTACCTACAAATGGTGAACTTAATGGCTTCAAATATAGAATGCTGGAAGATTTCTTTCACACTTGGTGTGTGGGAAAGGCCATTAATTGCCCAGTGGGACAGTTTTAGTGGGCTTAATATATAAAAAATCCAATTTTTGTGAAAAAAAAACTAAATGATATTATTGCTGGATAATTATTACATTCATTCCAAAATATACTAACAATTTGAAAAAAAAAAGATTTCATTAAAGAACTTCGTAATAATTTTTAAACATAAAGTCTCAAAGAACTCTGCTTTTGGAATACATACCAAACATATTAGTTTAGTAGTTTTCCTAAAAATATTATAAATGCGAAAATTGGTGAAAAGTCTGATTGCATGTTTGTTACTCTTTCTCACAAAAACTAATAAATTGATGAATGAAATTGAGTATTTGTGTTTTTTTTATATTACACATCAAGATTGACCTCATTCCACCTGATGTTAAGTGGTAATGAAATCCTATCATAGGAGCGACAAGTACAGCATAATAAATCTGTTACTGGACTTGTCGCCCTTACCTTACGGCTTGACCCCTGCTGCTAATATAGCACCCCCCAAGAGCTTTTGAAACCTTACCACATGCAGATATAGTATTAAGAGAGATGGCATACTGGATAACATATAGGACTTTTAATCTCAAAATGACGCGGCTAAAGTCGCGGACGACAGCTAATGTTTTATAAAAGAGCTAACCCTTTTCCTTTTGTTTTGTTTTGGGCGGAGGGAAATTTGTGATACACCATAACGTCATCAAAGGAAGGTGGCGGTGCGTGTGGCCTGGCTAGTCCTTGGGACCACATCACCTTCATAGTGATGCTGTCGGAAGCTCTAAATACACCACTGCTCTACCACTACCTACGGGATGCTAGTATTTAAACAAGTTTTAAAAAAATCTCCGTAGCCGATAACCGAGTAACCAGGAGTTATACGGGTTCGATTTCCGGTCGGGTCAAGAAAACAAACTTTTCTTATTGTCTCGGGTCTGGGTATTTTGGTAACGTCGTTGTTTCTGATTTCTACAATACATGTGCTTACGCCACACTATAGAATCAGAGCAATGTATGTGATGTTGTTGTCCAATATTTGAGCAGTTCCGACACCTCCCCGAGATGGTTGGGGAATTTGGAAATACCCGATTTATGATGGAACATGCTAACTATACCTATTCTACAGTATGTGTTCAGATATGTATTGTTTTCCAGACTAAAATAATTGTCCTTGTAATTTTTTTTTTTATATTACACTTCAAGATTGACCTCATCCCATCTGATGTTAAGTGGTAATGAGGTCCTAGCTTAAGGGTGACAAGTACAGCATAATAAATTTGTTACTGGACTTGTCGCCCTTACCTTGAAAGCGTGACCCCTGCTACTAACGTAGCAACCCCCAGGAGCTCTGGAAACCTTACTCACACGCAGGAACACAACAACACAGAAGTAAATCATTGGATTGCGTTGTAGATACAACTTTTTTAATCATTTAAGTAGGTACGTTTTTGGATCCATAACAACAGCTTTTATTGGCTAAGAGACATCAGTTATTTTAGTATTATGCTCCTTTACATATTTGTGTATATGTTGTATAAAGTAAACGAGATAAAAGTAAACAGTCCCCTGTGTTCGTCCGATGCGACCACGAGTTATTTTGCCCGAAACACGCGAAAAAAAAACTAAAATTTACAACGAAACGTAACACTTCTTTCTGACTGAGAAATAACTCGTTGCTCTCTCAGTAGTTCGTGCTTTTATTTGCATATTTAAAATATTCTTAGTGAGGGAATTTATAATATGGCATGTAAAAAGTTGGTTTCGTAAAAACAGAACTACAGACATTTAGTTGTCTTAAATAAAGACGTTTTACATTCATTTCATTTCATTTGCATTTCTGCCAAGACTCATGTTAGTAAGCAGTTTTTGTAAAAACATTTTGGAAACTTTAAACATTTTGAAACACGTTAACTAACTTAACTGATCAAAACGTGATATTATTTTTATTCAGCTCAGGTTTGTACAACTCAGCCAAATATTCAGCAGACAGTAAGTAGGTTATTTTAATTAACAACAAAAACATTATATAGCATTTAGATTTCAAATTAAAATATACTAACATAAAAAAAGGCGTTTAATTTCGAAAATAAGAACGCGAAAGCCTTTATTTCTTCTTTTGATTCAACAGACATCAAATTAATTTCCATAGTTGCGATATTTTTTTTGTTAGATTCGATTTTTTTAAACATAGATTGGTGTCGATCTCATAATAAGTGATAATGACGCCTAGAAAAATTGATATAATTTTTAACAAATCCACTTCTTGGCAGTAAGTACTTAAATTAGGAACTGCAATATGCATTGTACAAGATATGGGAGTCTCAACAACACAAAGATTTAATCATTTTTCTCGCCTTCGCTTTGCGATAAGAAAGATCTTAGAAATAAGTAACGTAGTTTGAACAAAGCAGGGGGCCTACCCAGTTTCAAAAAGGTAATTTTTTTATTCACGCCCAGGAAATTAACCAAATTCAAATTACGAATAATAATTGATTTGTTTCTGAAAGCCAGATTATTTGCAGAAACGATTTAAATATCGATTGTGTGTATGAAATAAATTAAAAACGGATTTTATCCATACTAATATTATAAATGCGAAAGTAACTCTGTCTGTCTGTCTGTCCGTCTGTTACTCTTTCACGCCTAAACGGCTGAACGTATTTTGATGAAATTTGGTATAGGTATACGTTGAATCTCAAGAACGGACATAGGCTACTTTTTATTAGAAAATAAGGGGGGGATGGGGGTAATACCACCTTTGAAAGTTTATATGGAATTTTTTTTATTTTTGAAGTTAGAGATATGAAATTTGGCACAAATATAGCTCAAAGCTTGAATTCAAATATAGAATACTTTTTGTTTCAAATATTAGGGGAGAAAGGGGTAAAACCGACCATGAAAGGATGTAGTCCACGCGAACGAAGTCGCGGGCACAGCTAGTTGTAAATAAAAGTCAGTTTTATAAGTTTTGAATATTACACTACATTGTGATAGGTGGCCGAACCCTACCACATCGTACACGCGTCTAAGCTCAAAGAAAAGAATACAGTAAGGAGAAATTCGGAAAAATCTGCTAAGTCAATATTTGCAAGGCGACTGAAAAGTTATCTTAGGGTAAGGGTAAAGGGTTATTCATACAATTTACTTAATACATATGTATTACACTGTTATTTTTGTATACTTGTATTGTCACCCTTCCCTTTAGCCACGTGTATACTACTCTTCATTCTGAAGAATAATTTGTTTTGAATTCTTCAAGAAATTGAAACGAAAATATCAAAATTTGGATGAAAACACTGACAGCTTTTAAATTTTAACTTGCCTTTATTTAAAAAATTAGCTTTGTATATGTTAGGCTCTGATTTATCGTGTTAGAGTTAGCGTGAGAATTGTCATAATTAAAAAAAATCTGAGCTGGTTTTAGGTTTTAAAAGCACAAAGAAATACGACATTAATTGTTACACAACACCTTACAGTGCTACCACACTAATAATAAGAATTTCTGTAGGAATGAGAACAAATTGCATTATGTAGCAAAAGCACGTCACACTACATACACAAATTTGGACTTTGCACCACCCTTATGTTAAAACAATAATGATAAACGTCGTTTGTTTTTTATTTCGAGATATTTGGTTGTTAAGTTTACGTTGTCCAAAATTCAGCCTTATTGCCGTGAATGCCTGGGACACTGAGCGTTCTAGACGTGAAGTCAAATATCAGAAACGGTTTCATCTCAGGACTGGAAGCGATATTGCATAGTTAGTAAACGAAATTACTAGCTGTATGTATGAAGTGACCGAATGACGTTGATCACATATATTTTAATATTTTGGACATTCATCATTATTACCGTGGACCCTTAATTTTAAAGTCATCCCTACTAATATTATAAATGCGAAAGTAACTCTGTCTCTCGTGTGAAATTGTATCAAAAGCTTTTTTTTTGTTAAATATGCATGGAATCAAATAAAGCTTTATTATTATTATTATAACTCTGTCTGTCTGTCTGTCTGTCTGTCTGTTACGCTTTCCCGCTTAAACCTCTCAACCGATTTTGATGAAATTTGGCATAGGTATACGTTGAACCTCAAGAACGGACATAGGCTACTTTTTGTTAGAAAATAAGGGGGGGGGGGGGGTAATGCCACCTTTGAAAGTTTATATGGGAAAATGTTTATTTTTTAAGTTAGAGATATGAAAATTGGCACAAATATAGCTGTATTAAAATAAATACTACTTTTTGTTTCGAATATAAGGGGAAATAGGGGTAAAACCGACCATGAAAGAATGTAGTCCACGCGAACGAAGTCGCGGGCACAGCTAGTATAGAATATATCGCACACCGTTGTGGCTAGAGCCTATCCAAGAAAATCAGTTCACGACTTGTCGGCTGTTTTCCGATAGAACAAATATGTGATATAAAGCTACTTCCATTTTTATACGATACGAACTCGAACGAGCTACTTGAATGAAAAATAAAATTCATACTTACTTTTGGGATCATTTACGGACGTTGTAGATGAAAAGTTTGTTGAAAAGGTTTTCAGCTTTTGCAATGGATGGAAAATGTGGAAACTCTTTTGGTGTTTAAGTTTAATTACCCGTTTTTGGGGTGGATTTCGAAATTCACGTTCTATTTTTTTAAATTTAAGACGAACTTTCACGATATTCGCCTTCGAAGTGGCATTCTGTTTTTGTAATTAGTTTGAGTTCAACAAAAACAGAATTAACACATTTAGTACTAATTAAAATAAGCGATGCAAAGGAGCCTTATTAAGGAATTGATTTGGTCTTTGTGATTGATGTATAAAAAGAGGTACACTAGTGGAAATAAAGTTGTAATCCAAATGGCAGAAGCTTTAATTCAAGTTGACAACTAATAATTACAAAAATTTCTGCTTTTGTTATTTTAATTATAATTTGTGTAAGGTTTGATATCTGAATATAGACATTTTATCTTTTAATTATTTAACACACGTACGACAACGACGCCAGAGTTTTAAAAATAACAAAGAAAATTAGGGAAAATAATAGTCTTTTATTAAAAAAAAAGACTTGATAATTTTAAGATAAAATCCTTTTGCATGACTCCATTTTCAAATCTGACTAGACTTAGTACTATTTTTGTGGTAAACCAAAAAGCTTTTACAGCAGTATTTTAACCAAATTCTCGTCTGACAGGCGAATTCTCTTACACGCAAACAATTTATTACTCCTATGTCTGCCGGGAATTTGGCGTTCGTCCGATGCAAATATTTTACGTCCTAAAAAATCTGACTGGTGAAAAATGTTTGGCAGGTAGAAAATATTAACTTACACTGCTTGGATACAAAATAGCACGTGTTGGCATAATCGTAGTATTCACAATGACGTTTTACTTTCTTTTGCATATTTGTTTTCATAGTACGAGTATATAGTTTGCAAATTCGTTTGTATCACATAATTAGATTTTTAATCCGATTCAACCAGAACATTAAAAAAGGTTATATTTTCACTGGGTCTGTATGTTTAAGTGTTATTGACGTTTCTTTTTCATATTTACATCTGGACTTGTTTAAATTGTAATTTGTATGTGAAACATATGTTTCAAAAACTACGTAGTGAATAACCTCTGTTGATTCGCGCAAAACTTTTTATGTATAATATTAATTGCAGCAGCTTGAGCTCTCGAGTTATTTTTGCGTTGAAACAGCTTATTAACACATATTTATAATATTTTTTTATTGAAACTTCATTACAATGAATATGTATGCTTACAACAATTTTCTTCAAGTGACAGTTTTTTCTTTTTTTTACTTTTTCTTTTTAAAAACCTAACGGCTTTAGCGGAGGTAATCCAACGCAACAAAAACTAACTTCATACTAAAACACCTCGAAGACCGAATTTATTTTTAAAAGCTAGACACAATTGATTTTCTATTATCTCTGTTTGCTTGGCTCTTACGACTATAACGATACGATTTTTTCTATTTGTTTATTATTACCTGATATTATCCGATCCATATTTTAAGTTTTCAGATCTAAACTTATTGTACAAAATCATTTAGGTCTATGTTAACGTTTACGTTTGCAAACACGTCAAACATTACATTTAGCCGAAGAATAAAATGCGACGAACCAGCAATTCACTATAGGTTAAATTAAGATATGCGAACAATGTAAATGAGATATGAATTGTAGAAAAGAAGACAATTTTTAACAGTAGACTAAAAGGAGAAATAAATTCTTAATTAGAGCAGGCCTGAGTCCACAAAAGAATTAAACGCTTTAAGTTAAAATACTCCGGATGTTTTAAGAAAATACACTTGCTAGGCGGCGTTATTTTTTATGGACTTAAAATACCAAGGAGGTTCTTATTCAATCTGGGACATTATTTTATTAAAATGTTTATTTAGCTAGCCACATATTTTTTTCAGAAGATGCACATGGACTTTGATGAGACCTCGACCTCGGCATTCAATGACACGGTAGACAGTGTTGATTAAAACGTGTGAAATTATTTTTGAAGGTTACAGTAAAACTGTAATTGAAATAAATTTTACCAAGTATAAAAATTCATTTCAAAAATTTATTGAATGTCTTAACAGATATATCAAACTTTATGCTAAAGGAAAATGAAAATTTAACGATGGTGTATTTAAATTTAAATTGAAAATATCCTTTCCTACAAACACGCTCACGCATACGATAAAACAGTTTTATTTTAGCCCATAATTATAAATTTTAAGCATGTTCTAGTTAATTTTTAGAGAAAACGAAGAAAAGTTTTAAAAAGAAATCTAAAAAAAGCTGCGATTGCTTGATGCAGAACCGAATGGAATAGTCATGCTCACTAAAATGTCACTGGGGTGGTGGCGCTATGTGGCGGGTCGTTACATTCCCTACAATATGGTTGAGTGAAGCGATGGCTGGCACATACGTCATGCTTGTGAACAGGTGCCACCTTTGGGGACTGGTCTGCTCCAGCTTACCTCTCGAAAGTAAAAACTTACTTGAGTACTTATTTGTTTCATCACTCATCAAAACCAAAACTATATGACTTGGTCCAAAGTGAGCTACACATAGCAATAAGTTAGATACTGATACTGTAAATGATCTGCTGAGTTTCTTACCGGTGTCTTCTCGGTAGATATAGGTTCCGAACCGGAAGTAGAATCACTTTGCATTGTATTCAATGACGATTCAAAAGTGTTATATGTAACCTACTTGAATAAAGAAATATTTGAGTTTGAGTTTGAGTTTGAATACATATTAAAAAAAAAAGTTTACGAGTTACTTTCGTTCACTTAATTTTAACTTGGATAGTTAAGTATCAGTTGAGCCAACTCAATTTCAACGATTGCAAACGCATATAGTGGTTCCAATAATAATTTCTCCTATTCCAACTAGTTCCAATAATCATTTTTACCTAACAACAGCTGACCTTCTCGGGATATCTCTGGGATGCCACCATCAGATCTTCATCATGTGACCACTGTCGAGATAACAAAATACCAATAGACAAACTCGGTTCATAAACGACGAAGTGATGCTGGTCACTGGTCGTTACATAATAAACATAAAAAAACGATCAACATTTTTTTTTAATCCTTTGAGGTTTTAAGCTGATTTCTTTTCATAAATGTATGTATGTGTATGTGTGTGTGTGTGTGTGCGTGTACATGCCAGAGTTTTAAAAGACCACATTTAAAAATTATATGAATGAATTCATTGCCCTAATCGGTTCCTTTTTTTCGGTGGAAAATCCCTTTGCAAATCTTACCGCCACCTGAGAGAAGAGAACGACGTGAAAAGGCCAGAGACTACCAACTAAGCCCTCCGATAGGATCTGATTACGTTAAGGGTAATGCAGTGAGAACCTTGACTCAGCCATAACCATCACAGACAACTCAGTTTCCTCATATTTCGCTACCGCAACCGCATACAGCCCACTCGGGTCCCTGATATTTAGATACTGCAACCGCACAGTTAAGCATAAATAAAGTATGTGACCCAGGTTGCCACCCTGCGGAATTCCCAAAAGGTTAAAGCAGTACTAGCGTTTTAAACGGGGTTAGACTTACTAGCTTGGCGGGAGTGACTTTTTGTTTGAAGTGAACAGTGCATTTTAAACGAAACTAAACTAGTCTGGTTAAAAGTAGTACATTACTGCACTTGAAACTTTAATGTTGAACGTGAAATCGTAAAAGGAGTCTTATTATTCATGAAAAATTTAAGATTTTACTAACGCGTCACAAAATACAGTAATCCACGATTAACGCGAATCAAAAGTCACACGATTTTCACGAGTTTTTATCGATTCGACTTTTGTTTAAGCGACACTATGGTGATCATCGATTACGGATTATATATATTACAGACACATTGATAACTTTCATCTCATCAGGATCAGTGATGAAATAAAAAAGCTTAATTTATTTTAGTGGGTAATGCGAGGTCTTTAAGCTTATTAAAATTTCGAAAACTCTTCGGAACTCTGAGTAACGGATTTCTTAAAGTATAAATGAGCATTTTAACGCACATACATAAAAATGTGAGAGACCTGTGTTTCTACAAACACTTTGAAATTATATTTAGTTGGTAGGTCGTTACCTATTGTATGTTTAAGCCCTGAATAGACATAAATAGGCTATATTAAGAAGCTTTTCCACTATTTTTGTTACGAGTAGTAACTCAGCAGAAAATAGATAAATGCTTTCCAAGAATGTATTTTAGTACTAGATGAAAAACGATATACGGGCGGACAGAGATACGGGCTTTTATTACAATTGGGTCTAATAGTTGTCCAAGTCGGTCGAAGGTCGACACCCGACACGTGTTTGAATACTTTGAGAAGAATCCATTTTGATAAAACTAAACATCACTGAAAGAAAGAAAGAAATGAGTATTTAGTGGCGTGTCAAAGCATTTAAAGAACGCAACTTATAAATCTCCGACAACCTCCTCCTCCGTAGCCGAGAGGTGAGCGTGCCGGACTTTGGCGTCGCGTCATCTCTGAGGTTCCGGGTCGGGTCATTATGGGAAACGAACTTTTCTGTATTGTCTCGGGTCTGGGTGTTGTGGTACCGTCGTTGCTTCTCATTTCTGTAACACAAATGCTTTAGCTACTTACCACAGAATCAGAGCAATATATGTGATGTTGTCCAATATTTATTTAAAATAAAATTATGTCACTAAAAGGCAAATACGCATTTGTCTAGGTATCGGAGTAACTGCCCGACCCTGATCTTCTGTGTATGCCTTTCGAGTGCCTTTTTCTGAAGAAATATATACCAAATAACTAATTCTAGTCGGCTAAACTATGATAAGCCACCACTGATGTGCTTTCCCTTTAAATGCACGAACGATACCACACGATTTTCTTCATTGCTCCAACACCTTGAAACAAAGGTTCACCTTTTTTTTTTTTTTTTTTTTTTTTTTTTTTCGGAGGGAAATGCATTGACGCACCGTACCGTCACCCGAGGGAGGTGACGGCGTGTGTGGGACTCCCTGCCTTTATGCGGGCAGGAATACCCACTAAAACCCCCCGGTGGACCTCATCGCCTTGATGGTGATGCCATGGGAACAGAAGACCTACCACAGCATCACCGGCGGAATGGCCGCTAATTAAGCAGCCCCTTCATCTCCCCCTGATGATTTAGGGGAGAAGCGTGAATGGCCGATCCACTAGACCATCCCCGCCTCGCAGTGGAGACCGTGAATTTAATGCCAGCTGTGGTGCCCTCACACCATCAGCCGGCCGGTCTCCAGGCGGTGATAGAGCGCGACTGTACTGCCGTCGCGCTCTCAGCCGCCGTCGTCTGCGGCACGAGGGAGCGGATGGACTGTTCTCCCGCTCTCTTTCGGCTGCCTCTTTCTGTGACATAACAACCTCGCAGAAAGAGGCAGCCGCACCCCAGGCCGTTTCACTCCCAAGCATGGCCTCTACCATACTTGGGAATGAAAGATTTGACCCCATAACCGCTGTGAGCGCTGCTCGTTGCTCCGACCAAGTAGGGCACTGTAGCAATGTATGCCCTGCGGTGTCTTCCGGTGCACCGCAGTGCCAACACGCCGGGAACTCCTCTCGACCTATTCGGTGCAGGTACGCCCCAAAACAGCCGTGGCCAGTTAGTACCTGCACCAGCCGAAACGATAAAAAACCCAGCTTGCGCTCGAGCCAGCGGAGAATCACCGGCCCGAGCGCATCGAGTGTCCACCTCCCCGACGGTGACACCACGAGATTTTCTCCCCACCGCTGGATCATTTCTTCCACCGCTTCTCGGCGAACACGAGCTAAGTCCTCCGGGTAAAAACTTTCTCCGGAGGCCTTCTTTGCAGCCTGCCACCGATAGGCGGTCGCCTGAGCCTGGGCCTCCAACTCCCAGGGCGGCATCCCGGCGAGCACGCATGCCGCGTCGAAGCTTACCGTGCGGTAAGCTCTACAGGCACGTTGAGCGATGATCCTTTGAGGGCGGCGCAAACACCTCCAATTCTTTTTATTTCTGAGGGAATCAGCCCAGATTGGCGAGCCATAGAGAGCCATACTTCGTAAAATGCCGGCATAAAGTCGCCGGCATTTGGCCCTGGGACCCTTTAAATTAGGAAGAAGCCATGCTAAAGCATCTGCCACCTTAACAAGTCGCGGCGACAAAGCGGAAAAATGTGGGCTAAAACTCCAACGCGGGTCTAATAAAAGGCCAAGATATTTCAATTTAGCCCCAATATCTATTCTAACACCCCCAACAGAAATAGAGGCGTCAGACGGGTAGTGCTGCCGAGGCCTTGGAAAAAAGATGGCCTCGGTCTTGTCAAGTGCCACCTTCAGACCCAAAAGGGCAATCCGTCTCGCAACAAAGTTGCCTCCGGCTTCTGCCAGACGGGCTGCTTCACTAAAATCTCTCCCCCGGGCAGTTACTAAAGTGTCGTCCGCATAACAGAAAATGTTCATACCAGGGAGAAGCTCCCCGCGCAACAACCAATCGTAGCCGATATTCCATAACAAGGGTCCCAAGACAGACCCCTGTGGAACACCGGAACGCGCGCTGTATCGGCGGAGGTCGCCGGTTATATCAAAACAAATTACCTCGCGATTGGAGAGGTAATCTTTTATTAACGCCGACAGATAGGAGGGCACCCGGTGGAAGTGAAGTGCCTCCAGAATGGTAGAGTGAGGGAGAGTGTTGAAAGCGTTGGCTATGTCAAACGATATAGCCAGCACACCTTCCCCTCCCTCCCAAGACTCCATTACTAGCGACTTAAGACCAGACAGGGCATCGATGGTAGATCGTCCTGTCCGGAATCCAAATTGACTGTCAGAGAGGTCAGGACCGACCTGCCGGAGATGATCCTTAAGGCGCCCGGCTACAATGCGCTCGAACAGCTTCCCAACCTCGTCGAGAAGCACAATGGGTCGATACGCCGATGGTGAGTCCGCTGGTTTGCCCTCTTTGCGGAGGAGGCAAATTTGCCCTACTTTCCACAGCTGAGGGAACTCCCCGACCCTAAAACATGAGTCGAAGAGCTCCCTAAATTTTTTTTCCATGAGCGTCGCCCCTAAACCTACAATCTTTGCCGGAACTCCATCAGGACCAGGAGCCGTCTTTTTGCCACGGAGGCAAATTGCAACCGTAGCAAATTCCTCCTCCGTTATTAGAGGGGCGTCAAAGGGTGCAAATGCTGGCTCTTGCTCTAAAGGGTCAGCCATCGTTGGCGGGACGAAGCTTGAGTTGCTGTCCGGAAACAAGGCCCGGACGATGCGATCTAATAACTCCGACTCAAGGGTCTCTGTTAGTGGGGGACCTATAGGGCGCAGCTTTTTGCGCGCGGCCCGGTACGGTCTCCCCCACGGATCTTGGTTTAGATCTTCTAGCATTTTCTCACGAGCAGAGTCTTTCGCGGCGCCAATAGCAGCTTTGAAGACCTTCTTCGCCTCCAGGTAGCTGTTGTAGAGTAGGGTCTCATTTTCTAAGTCCCTTTGAGCACGGCGCCTGCTCCTGGTAAAAGCTCTGCGGGACGTGATACATCTGGCCCGGAGAACAGCGAGCTCCTCCGACCACCAGAAACAGGCGCGTCGGGGGGGCGGACGACAGGACCGAGGCATGCTAGAGTTGCATATCTCGGTCAGGGAATTACGAAGATAAGCTGCCGACAAGTTTACATTTGGACCAGCTAGGGAAGGAGAAAACCAATCTTGTAAGAAAGTTACCTCTCTAGCGACAGTTCGGTCTAAGCGAGATATTGCCCACCTTCGGAAAGATGATGATGAGGATGCGGCAGAGCCCGATGCTCGGCGGGGAACCTGAGATGAGACCACAAATTTGATGTACTTGTGATCAGATAAGGTTTCAGCCGGATCCACCCTCCAGTCCACAACCTGTGCAGCAAGAGCAGGGGTGGCAAAAGTTAAGTCCACCACCGACCCCCCCTGTTGTCGCACGCAAGTATATGTAGTGCCCCGATTAAGAAGAGAGAGGCCCACTGCAGCTGCCCAGTGCTCTACTACTTGCCCCCGCCTATTACTAGAGGCAACCGGATTTCCCCAACGGGGCGACTTGGCATTAAAGTCACCAAGCACGAATACTTGGCGACCAGATGATGTCAAACGACCCACAACACCCTGCAACACTCCAAGAAAGGTTTCGAATTCCTGCAGGGGGCGGTTTGGAGAAAAATAAACACCAACTATGGCAATATTACCCCACAGACCTGCCACAAAACCTGAACCCCGCTCAAAATGTGATAATGGAGGAGAAGAGGAAGAAGGACGCCTTACTATGGCTACCATGCCATCTCGGTCACCCAGCCAACTGTCAGGGACCGAGTATGGCTCAGCCACAACCGATATGTCAACCAACCCCTCCGCCATAGCCTGGAACAACAAATCCTGGGCTAAGCGGCAGTGGTTAGCATTCGTCTGTAGAAGGTTTAGTGGGGCCATTATTTTTCAGCCATTTCCACCTCCTCCACTTCTTGGTCTTTATTACTGGCCGAGCCGACTGATCGGGCCATCACCCTTCCTTTTATTGGGGGAGGATTACAGCTCCTTCCCCCCATTCTATGACCTGTTGGCCGCCCACTCACCGCACAAATTGCACAGTGCGGCTTTTTGCTGCAAGTGGCAGCCTTATGACCTACCTGTCCGCAACGGAAACATAAACTTTCCCTCTCGACTGACGAGGGACATAGAGGACGGGTGTGGCCTACTCCCAAACACTTATAACAACGAAGGGGTCGGTCCTCCATAGCTCGAATAGAGGCCGAGCTAAATCCGACCAGGAACCGACCACCCTCTAAAACCATTTTTGCGGCTGACACCGGACACTGGATATTTATTGTCCCCATCCCCAAGCGACCAGGACGAATTTCTCCCGCTTTAATTTGGTCGACTGTGCAGCCACCCCTCTGGGCGACCAGTTCAATGATCTCGGATTTGGATAGAGAGTCATCTAAATCCGAGATAAGCAAACCAGCGTACTTAATTGGTCTCACCACTTTAGCAAGACCTTCATCCACAACCGCACGCATCTGTGCCGCAAATAAGTCCGCCCTCTTTCCCGAGTCTTCGCCGGGGAATTCAAAAAGCCGGGCTCCTGCTTGGGTCCGGCGTGTCCGGATCGATTGCGCTGTCGTAATGCCTACTTCCTCAAGGCTTATGCCAGCTCGAGCTCGGGTTAGCACTGCCTCATAAGTTTCCCCTTTTTCGACAGCCTCCGCAGTGAGAGTCAGTATAACTGCGGCGGTTTTAGGGATAGACAATTTCGGCTGCCTGGACCTCGAGGCTTTATTTTTGTTTAAAGCGGAGGTGGTGGCAGACCTAGGATCGCCAACTGACGTTGCTGCTCTTCTATTTGCATTAAAGGGCTGGTTCAGCACTGTCTGCGAAAGGTGAGGGGGAGCTACCGACTTTTTACCTTTCCCCTTTCCCCTTTTTACCACTTCCACCCAACCGCTATTGCTAGGTGTTGTAGATGGCAACATGACGTCTTCATTTAAGACCTGACACGCCGTGTCAGGTAATTTAGGTGGATTTCTCCCATTCGAAGAATCTGAGATAGGTATGGGACTGGAGATTAACCTAACCACACTAGAACTCCTCGCCCTCTGGGTCTTTGGTAGCTCTGGAACTTTAAAGACCACCGGCAAATCTTCTATGACTGGGTCCTTTTTCCTATCCGATGCCAATGGTGGACGGAGCTGTCTGGCAGGGAGCAATCGATCTTGGATGCCCTCAAAGCGAGCATCCATACGGGCGCATATGACCGCGCGTTCCTCCCTCAAAAGCTTTCTCACTGTTTCCTCTAAACTGTTCACCCTCGACTTTTCCTTCAGAGGCATCTCCACTTCCATTTCTTCTTCAACAACGGCTGAAACTGGGGTCAAAGCCGGAGATGTGCTTCCAGACCTAGTCAACCTGGCCACAGCTGCCTCCAACTGAGCTACTCTCTTTATTTGCTGGTCAAGCTCAGCTTGCAGGCGGTCCACCATCGCTTGCAGACGGATCGTTTCTCCGGATGACGAGCGTTTCAGTGACTCTTCACAGATAGCCCTCATGTTCCCTACGCTCTCCTGTAGCGCCTTTTGGGAGGTCCCCTTTAAATGAGAGGACCTTGAAATTATGGACGTAGACCCCTCGGCCTCTTCGGTCAACATCCGCTGTAACTCCGTAGCTGATTTCCCCTCCAAGGTGCGGCCAAAGCCTTTATTCTGCACCTGTTCTTTTAACGTCACCTGAGCTTCGTGTTCCGGTTCATGTGCGTCCTTCCTCTCAGCGTTCAGTTCACGCTGCATCTCGGCACTCTTCGTAGCTGGACGCCCACGTCCCTTCTTAGGCTTAGACGTGGTTTTAGATCCCTTGGCTTCAGCAGTGTCCGAAGAAGATCCTTTTTCTACACACTGAATAGGCCGCTTACGCCCTTTAAGGAACCTCTCTCGATGTAAAGTCAGCGAGCAATCTGACACGTTGGTTAAAGTTTCCGACTCGGAATCGGACAACTGACCTGGCCTGCAGAAAAGGCCCCCACTAGCGACAGATTTCGCAGAAGATGAGCGAGTTCTTCGCCCAACATACTCCGCGTCCGAAGACGCACCAACAACTTCCAGCGCAACAGAACAGGCGGCGCCCACCGCATCCAAGGATGCCACATCAGCAGTTTCTCCCACTAATTCTAAGTTTTTGTTTTTGTTTTTATTTTTATAACAGTTCATAATGAATCCCACGAGTAACACGGATAAAAAGGACCACCAGGAGCAGAGCCGGTTTACTCTTGGCTACCCTCATACTGCACGGGGGCGGGCGATCCCGTGCAGGGAGGCCGATACCACCGACCACGACCGGGTTTAACCCACCCGGTCACCATCCCTCAAAAAGAGATGGCCCCGACGCCTCGAGCGCTCACAACGTCGAGATTGGGGGTTTTTTATTGAGGTTTTCTCCTCTCGGGCCGGCCAATTAAGGCAAGCCCCCTGGTCTGGTCGAGCCGATAGACATGATCACCAGACACTCGACCAGGAAACAGTTTGCCCGAAGGTGACCTAGATAGGTCAGTTGCGACTGACTACTATTACGTAGCCAGCCGAACCCGTCGCGCCGCGAGGCTACCCCGCTATACTACGCTCAATAAAAATAACCTAAGGCCCCGACAGGGTAAGCGTCATCATCCACCACACGTCGCACACGCCCTCAGCTGCTCTTCTCAAACTGAGAATAGTAGAGAGGACTGTGTGTGTTGTGTCAGATATCAGCCGCTGACCGGCGAAGTCAGCGCAAAACGCGGAAGGGCTCCGCCAGTCAGCGTTGCCCGGGGTGCACCACGTGGAGGTTTAGCTTTAGCTACTTACCACAGAATCAGAGCAATATATGTGATGTTGTCCAATATTTATTTAAAATAAAATTATGTCACTAAAAGGCAAATACGCATTTGTCTAGGTATCGGAGTAACTGCCCGACCCTGATCTTCTGTGTATGCCTTTCGAGTGCCTTTTTCTGAAGAAATATATACCAAATAACTAATTCTAGTCGGCTAAACTATGATAAGCCACCACTGATGTGCTTTCCCTTTAAATGCACGAACGATACCACACGATTTTCTTCATTGCTCCAATACCTTGAAACAAAGGTTCACCTACCTCCAAAGTAATTTGTGACGTAATATACTTCCAGACTAAGTTATAGCCTGGCGTTACACAAATGCGCAAACACTGCTGAACATCTAAAGCAAGCCGATTGTCTCCCAAACTGCATTCAGACGTAGTACAGTCAATGAATGCGCTTCAATTGTGAAAGGTCATTGCCCTAGCTTTGTGATTAAGATTAGTTGCAGCCTCCTGCAGACAACCTTTGACCTGAGTGATGTGATGTGAATGGAAATATATGGTTATGTTTATAACGTAACTAATGAAGTTAGATCCAATTATAGAAGTGTTTCTGGTTTGTCGTTCAGTTAGAATAAAAAAAAATATTAAAGTTATACTTGAAAAATTCAAGCCATTTGAATACATGATGTAAGAAAGCATTCAGTTTAACAAGACTTGATACTAAATTGAACAAATCCATTTTGTTCTTATCTACAAAATGCGAATTTTATTTATTTTAACACTTTATTGCGCAAAAACATACAAGGTGGACTATATGCTAGGAGCATTCTCTACCAGTTAACCGTTGGGTCATGCAGATATTTCGTTTATGGGTATTTTTAAATAAAATCAGTGCATCAAACATTTTTAAACAATGCATAAACAATTACGTTTGTAATGAGTTATTATTAACCTGGTCGTGTTTAAGCCTAAAATTAAATAGATCATGTAGCAAAATAAATTTGTGATAACTTAAAAGAGCATTTTTAATAGTTTCACCATAACAAAATACTAAAAGCCCACTACTCAAATCGGAGGCAAAGTTTAATCTCACAAATTGCAAAGCCTTCATAAGAAAGGCGAGCTTTCGCAAATCAAAAGCTTCGGTCGAAACATGTACTGTTTATACATGTACTGTTTATCGTCCCAATTTATTAGCAATAAAATAGGTTAATTTGTTTGCGGTGGCCCGTAAAACGTTTTACGGTCAGTAACGTGATTACAGCAGGACTTAACGATACCCCGGGGATGAGGAAGTGATACCGGTATAGGGTTTGTTTACGTCTGACCTAACTGCCTCTTTATAGCTCCTTCGACGAACAAAAAGTTGATGAGGGAAGTGGGTCAATTTGGTTATTTTTAAGGATAATAGCCGCTCGGAAACGTTCATAATTTTGCTGTCTCTCCGAGGCCGAGTGTAGCACCCCTCAACATCTTATTAGTAGCTCGTAGATTCAGTGTCAAATGTTTATCATATAAAATAATTTAACGGGTCTAAACGCGACACCTTTTTTATTTAGTAGTTAATACAAACTACTTTCGTTTCGTTTCGTTTCGGTTAGGTTGCACCAACCGTGGTCACGAGCTGACTGGTGTCGCTCGCCTTCGTCTATTCAGAGGAGCTTAATCCAACCCCAAATTCTCACTTAGCAAAATGTTATTGGAGGCACTCCGATACACTACACTGACAGTATCCGGAATTGTTTTTGATCGTTCTAACCGCGGTAAACATTTTTATCACGTGAAAAATTAGTCAAGTGATTCCATGCTGAAGATAACTTTAATCCGTCTTCTCTATTGAAATTTAAAATGGAAAAAAAATGTTTAAAATGGAACACGTAAGCCTTAAAGTTTATCATGTTTATCTTATTAGTTTTTCCGCGAGCCTGCTAAAAACGATTAGGATTCGGACACTGTAAATTGGCATGCGCTAGTATATATATAAATTCCACTTTTCTTTGTAATTGTATAACTCAAAAACGAGCTCACCTGTCCATTCCAAATGTTTAGGCTTTGTTTGGACTATTTTGTAGATGGTTTATGTGAAGTTTGCACAAAATCGGTCGAGCGGTTCTTCATTTATTGCGTGCGAAGACGCGAATAGTTTTATAAATACTCGTATGATGCAGAGGTTACAGAATCTTACTTCTACAACGTGTAACGGAAAGGGTATAACAATATCAAAAATACCAAAGCAGTTAACGGTTACAAACTGTATGGGACCATTTTTAGCTGTGTACACGCATTTATTGGTTCAATATTTTTTTTTGAAATATCTGTCAAATACAAGTCAAAATTTTGACTAAGTCACGCTTGCACAACACTATCACAGTATTCACGGTGTAACAGCTGTGGGATTGTTGTTGTTGATCCCTAGTGATATTTCGTGATGTCTTTGAGCATAGCCTAGTGATATTTCGTGATGTCTTTGAGCAATCAAGAATATTCGAGATGATTCTCTGTGTCGGAGCAACCGACGGCAGCCTGATGGCCGACCGAGAGCTGGAGAAAGAGATTTACGAAACCATCTAAGCGCCCGTTTTCATTTGTGGATTGGGCGAGGAGGTCGTATCACATGGCCAGCTCGGTCACCAGACCTCACTCCGTTGGACTTCTTCTTGTGGGACTACGTTAAAAGGAAGGTGTACGCTGTAGCATGCTCGTCAAGGGAAGAGGTGATAGAACGCATCAAGGCCGCGTTCTGTACAGTGACAGCACAAATGTTGCATAATGTTCGCGCATCTTCATATCGGCGAGCTGGTTTATGCATCCAGCTTCAAGGACAATATTTTGAACCCTTCCTTTGAAAAGTAAGTAGATAACTTTGTTCTAAATCCTCAATTTATCAATTAGAATTAGGTTTTCAAGAAATAAAATAACCTATGTAAACAATTGTACTTACGTAATTAATAATAACAAATTGGTCTTTATGCCACGTTAATAAGTCCTCATTTCGTTTGTTCCAGGTGTTTCCATAAACGTTCGCTACAATGTACCTAGTGACAATGCCGATTCCTATGTGCTAAGCCGCCAAAGCAAGCCGAAGGTAGCACGCGCTCACGCCGAAAAGTACTAGGCGCGCATGTCGAGGAAGGAGGTGGAGAAATTCAGGATCGCAGTGAATGTAGTGAAGTGATAACGTGATTTGGGGTCGCTGACCTCAATAGTGTTGTGATGCGTTTGTTTACGTTTTAGTCAGTCATTATAGTTAATCATTTTTAATTTCATAAAAACAATAAAGTGTTTATTTTAACTCGGGATTTCGTATATAGAATCTATACAAGGTATAGTATCCACCTACTTTACATTGTTACCCCCTTTCCGTTACAGGTTGTATATTTCCTGAATTAAGTAAGTCTCTTAAATTTTAAAGGGGGCATTGCTTTTATTATTATTTAGGCGCCCGTTTGCAAAATATTATCATTAAAAATACTTGTTATGGAAGATATTTCAAAAAAAACATAGAAGATTGCGACTTCGAGTTACAGTCAAAAGCATTTCAGACGACTACAGTTTGAACTTTGTATTATGGACCAGTAGAAGTGGTTACCAAGTGTGCAAAAGTACCTACTACGTCAGTATTTTGTGTGGAAACTATCAATAAGACATAACTTGTTCAGAAGTTCCATAAACTGAGTTTTCTCTACACGTTTTGTTTGATACGGACCACGTGCAGAGCAAAGTTCTCCGAGACCAGTGGTTCTCAAAGTGTAAACTCGCTAATGCTCTACGATGTATTTATTAACAGAAAAAGCCGCAACTACTTTAGCAGCTCACAGAACAGATAAGATTGGTTGTCACATAATAAATTAAAAGAGATTCGATAAAAAATATAATTAAATTAAGCTCTCTTAGTGTACCTAGTATACCTAGTGTTCCAAAAGATTAACAGATGAGGTGATGGTGGACGCAACTGGTATAAATTTGAGAGACGTAGACGTGATAAAACACTCCTGATTGTAATGAAGATTGAAATATTATATTATATCAAACTATTAAAACTCATATTTGTAGAAAGCAACTGCACCCTACTTTAACCCATACGTGGACAAAAATAAAAACTAAACATTAAATCATAAAAGCGTATCCAAAAGGGGCTGTAGACGTCGAATCATAGTCGTCTATAAAAATATTATTAATTCTTATAAGGTAAAATGGGGAAAAAAATGTAAAAAATCAAATGTCATTCAGCACAAATCACGCGCAATAGCTCGAAATCTAAAATGATAGGATATGAAATTTAACTTTTCATTTGTATCGTCCCTTCATTAAGTTTGGTATCAAAACCGCAACGCGGTTCGAATTCGTATGATTTAATGTGGTTAGTAAATACATAAATAAGAGGGATTTCTACTTTTCAATAAACTGAATTATTATTAAGTTCAATTAAGTATTTTTTGCGTCGCTAACGGGCGGCCGGGCTCGATTCCCTATTGAGGCGATATGAAAAACCAACTTTTCTAAATGCTCTCGCGTTTGGGTGCTATAGTACCATCGTTGTGTCTGAATACGTTAACACAATCACAAGTGCTTTAGCTACTTACCACAGAATCAGTGTAATTAAATATTTGTGATGTTTTCCAATTTTTTATTACTATTCCAACTTGCTCTCATTTCTCTGTTCCTTCATCCTCATTTTTGACGGAATTACTTAGATTGCGTCGCTGTTTTGTATTTAGAAAATGTAAATATTCCTCTTTAAACCGTATAACAAATGTAGGTATACGAAGTCTGAACTTGTGAATGAATGTCTGAATTCTCGCTTAAGGTTAGCCGAAAAAAGTGAGACACAAAAAACTTTGAGGACCACTTCGGTAGATGCTTAAAAACAACGAAAGTTATCTTGAATGGCGTCTCTTGTTCCTCCGGTAAAGTTTGGACACGACGACGTTGGCTCTTCATTCCCGATGTTTTACTAGCATCAGAACTACCCAAATCTGCATAATGTTCTGAGATGTTTTGGTGTCAGTCTACTGATTTGATTTTTGGTTTCGTGGTGATCAGTGGAGGAATAAGAATTAGTATATTAATCTTGTCCTGATGTTAAGTGGTATTGAGGTCCTAGATTAAAGGCGATAAGTAGAGCATTTATAAACACGCTGTAACTGGATTAATCGCCCTTACTTTGAAGGCTTGACCCCTGCTAGTAATGTAGCACCCCCAGGAGGTCTAGAAACCCTACTCACTTGCAGGAACACAACCACATCAAAGTGTTTGTTATTTGGCTGCAGATTTTTTTTTTATTATTTTATATTACACTTCAAGATTGACCTCATCCCACCTGATGTTAAGTGGTAATGAGGTCCTAGCTTAAGGGTGACAAGTACAGCATAATAATTCTGTAAGGTGGAGGTATTTTACCAGTCGCTCTGCTCCAGTTCGAGTGACAAATCGCTATGCCCTACCGAGAGGAGAGTTTCATATGAAACTCTCTCTGAAACGTTTATTCAAATACCTCGGTAGCGCAAAGGCTAAGTCTCACTTCACTCAAACCGACATTGTATAACTTTAATAAAGATATTTTTTATGTTGACTTTGGCACCTAAAGCGTGGTTCCGGATTAAATTTTCAATCCGGTCAGTTTAGTAAACGAGTTTTTCTAAACAATAGTCTGTCGCCTGGTTACTATAATAAATGAGAAAACATTAGAAAATATTTTCCAAGCCCCGTTGTATAGTGTTTTATGTCTTAATTTTTTCAATTAAATTATGTCAAGATTAGTTTATCGAGTACCTATTTAACAATCATAAATAAACACATTTGACAGTTATACAAAGGCAAGTCTGTATATTGAAATGTCTATACATTTCACAATCCTCAAACATCAAAGATAGTAAAGTTAAACAGTAAGTACCAATATTATCTCTAATTTCAACAGAATTATTACTGTTTAACAGCTTTACTAAGATACCGACCTTACGCAGATACTTGCAATAGTTTAGGCTCCTGAGATTTGGATATGAATAGTTACGACTACGACACTCCTGGTATGTCGATGGGTATTCTAAGTTGAGGAGCTGATTAATATAGCAAAGTGATAAATATTACATAGTTATATAACATATTATTATTTACAATAAATAGTTACTCATAACCTTACACATAACTAAACATCTAATCTTACAATCCAATAGAACAGTTTTGGAATTCAAAAAAGGTTTGATCCCCATAATTCTTACAGAAGCTTCTGTAAGAATTATGGTTTGTTTTTTATTTATTTGGAAAATAAAACGGATTTAAATCAACGCAAACAATTTTTGATAGGTGCAAAAGCAATCAAGTTTTCAACTACATTGTAATTCTTATGTTGTTTGCAAATCCAGGCAAGCATGCGATAAAAAATAAAGTGTGGTCGTTTCTTAGTTATATATAGACGTGATGCTCAGATTCAAGTTCAAAATTGTAGAAATGTTAATTTCATGGATTTAAGGATGTTTGTTTGGCGTCAACAAATTAATAATTGAATGCATTTGGGTGTACTTTTTAAGCTAGACTGATGAAATACAAAGCTAACTTAATATTATTTAGTTTAATATGTTTTTTTGAAAAGTAGCAAACAACAATTTTAAAGCAGACATGAATAAAATGTAGACACCAACTTTTGGTAATAAATTTTGAAACTTGGACGCAATATAAATGTCACTACTTTTAACATCCACTTGCGAACCAGTACAATATATGTAAATAAATCATATTTTCAAACCTGGTTTCAACAGCTTTTGGCAAATACAAGTGAAACAATTGTAAGCACTGTTAAACTTTTGCAGTTCTCCTTGGCAAGGGCCATATCAAAGGTGATTCCACCTAGGCTTGTATCAAAAATGTATTAAGAATGTTTTAGATACTGTTATACATATAAGTAGATATAATATGATTGATTTTGATTTAATTTATACAACCGGCTTAATTAGTTCTGTTTTAATTGACATTTATTATGTATTATACGGTACTGTAACTATTGTTATACATAATTTTAATTGATTGGGCTATATAATGTAAGTTTTAAAATTGTTATTCGCATGCCAATAAGGCGAAACATAGCTGTACCTACGTATAATTAATCCTTAACATAACACCACTTAGGGTTACGACTAATTGACTAGCCTATGTTTATGAATGAATAAATAATTATGATTATGAGTATTATGAGACTTTGGGATACGTTAGATATAAATATTTAATGTAGACCCATATCTATTCATTTAATATAGCTTCGAAATACGACGAAATAGTACAGTCAACATCATTAGTGTCTGCAACTTCAGTACCTTGTCGTAACAAATTACCTATCTATTTAACTTATTTAGTAACGCAGTGGTTTAATGAGACAAGGTACTGAGGTGTGCAGCAACTAATGATGTCAACTTTGGCTAAGTGCCTGTTTCAGTATATTCATGTAAGCGTAAGAGACTGCGCCCAGTATCGGGACGGCATGGCAAGGGATTTTAGGCGACGAACAGCAATGTATCTTAAGTAACTGTATTAAAGTTGAAATTTGCAATGTTAATATAACTAGTTCCGGTATGATATAATATTTGTAAATATCATAATTAATGCCTGAATTCCCTAAAATTGTAAGTTAAATAGAAAAATGTTGGCATACAACAATATTTTACCACTTTCACAAATAAATCAATTATTGCGGGCCAGATATGTTTGCTGTCTCTTAATTATTTTTAAAATGTAGGTATATATCATTAGTTTTTTATTAAACCAAAATGTATCACCGCAATTTACGAACATGTAAGCTTCCGAACGACTGCGTCATTAAAATCAGCGATAAAAAATATTAACACGCAACTAAAAAGTCATTAATATCAGAGCAAATGAATGACATTTCCATTATTTTGTCAATTTATTTTATAGACTATTGTTGAAAACAATGAAAACTTGGTTTGCTCTGATATTATTAACGTTTTGTTTGGGTATTAAGTATTATTATTTGAATACCCAGATTGTCGCTAACTATTTGATGCTGAGTGTACACCGGGCAAATTGTCAGGATAAGATTTGTATAAAACAAAATTACGGGACGAAGTTCGCCGAGACAGCTAATGATAAATTCAGTAAAATTAACAAAATATTGTTCATGAATTTATCTTTCTAGCTCTAAGTCGGTTCCGAAATTTCGTTTTCACCCTCAGCTTTCGAACTCGGTTATTGGTTCATAAACTCATCCAAATTCGTTTGTTATATAAACCGATCTTGTGTATATGTAGTGTGTGATATGCAAGCAGTCACTCCCACCCACAATCCTAAGCAGCGCCATTAAGATAGCAACGGTATATACTCAAGCAATGCCCCAAATAATGTGGCTCTAAGTGATTGTGGGGCCGTGAGTGAGACAAGGGGACTTCAGTTAACTGCAGTTCGGGGCGACTGCGGCTTATACTATTCAAAGGATTTCCTTGTGAAAGACGAAGGGAAATGTTTGAAAACTTGCAATCGGGAAGTAATAGGAAAGTCAGGCCCATATAATTACATACCTTCAGCATTAAGTAGAATTGTGTTATAGAAACCAGAACCGAGTTCAATAACTGCATAAAAACATTTCATACTTGACCTTTATGGCATCTAGATTTTTATTGGTTTTCGGTAAGTTTGATCTCAAGTACTATTTACATATTTCCTTATTAAGGCATCATCAGTTCATGTTGAAGATTTGGAAATAAGTGGAAAGGAAAATGTTTGGAGGCATTTTATAGCAATACCTACTAGGTATTGCCCACAACATTATTTACGTTATAATGAAATAAAAAGTATTCAATATAGTTTTAGTAAGTAATTTGTCCACTTAATTTCATTCAAATCCATGTAGCAGTTTTTGCGTGAACCATACCTACATTTTAAAATTGTCAAAACGATATCAATGTTCGTCAACTGTCACTTGACATAACCCTCTTATTTAATTTAGTATAAGAAATTACATTTTAATTTGAATAAACACTGATTGTTTACCCGATTCTATAGGTTTACTACTAAAAACAAAATATATCGGACCACGAATAGCACTTTTGAATTGGCTACTTGACAGTTTTTGAAAAAGTATTGTAAAATGTGTGCCCGTTCATTTTATATCCCAAGCAATTGGATTTATCTAGATAAAATGTAAATAACCAGAGAAAAATAAGATTTTGTGTAACACATTTAAAAAGCGCGCGAAAACGCCAAGTCTCGTCACTGTTGAAATTATGACGTCAACGTCCTAGACAACGAATGCGTATCGGGCATAGGAACGACTTAATTTAGATAAACGAAAAATGTTTCAATAAATTCTTAATACGATTAGAGACACAATAATTCATTTTAATCGGTAAAATAATCATTGTTTCGCCACATTAAAATAAATAATTTTCGCCGACAGCTGTCATTTCCGAATTGCAAGGGTGGTTTCCGTTTCGGTTCTTTTGTTCCACAGATAAAAAAAGTAAAATTTATTTTGCAAAAATAAAATACTTAGTATGCTTTTAATTAAAAAATAAAAAAGTAAAATTATTACTTAACTAATAAGCTAACGTATCTAACACTTTTCATATTTTATAGTTAACACTGTCAAGTAGCCGATTCTCATAAAAGTGCCTAACGCACTTTGCATCCGAAAAACGCGTTTACAAACAACCAAATATCATTTATGCAAACCTAAAACCAGGTTTTAATTCCCGAACTTTCGATTAATCCTAAAAAAATCCTACAAAACCATTAGTTTTTTCATTTTGTTTTTGATAGAAGAATATTATTGTAGTCACCAGTAGGCACTGGTGACTACAATAATATTCTTAATAAACAGTAGGTTGCTCCGATACAAGCAATTAGCTTAGTCTGTGGCTTAGTCAAGAGCGCTAGACTGTATCTATAAACTTAAATACAAGTAAAGAAACTAAGAAAGTACTAAGAAAGTAAGCAATTTTAAGCAAAATGTTTCACTGAAGGATCTCTAAGCCGGGAACTGTCTTCCGGCACTCACAATATCCTTTGATAGGTCAGACGTCACTCAATATTGCAGGATAGACGGAAAAGAAATCCCCAATTTTATATGGGTTGATAAAGTAGCTGAGATACCATTTAAGCTTTCTTAGTAATATTTAATATAAAATTGTTGTAGATTGATCTTTGTGATTATTATTTGATCTCATGGCAAATTATACTTCTAATACGAGCGTAGTCTTTAGGTTTTTCTATCCGAATGTATATAGCGAGATTTTATTTACTAGCAACCACCCGAGATTTCGTCTGCGTGAAATTTAGAATCCCGTTTCATCATCGTAGGTGGAAGATTTTGGGAAATCGTGCCTTTCAGCGCCAATCGTTTAATGGCGTTGATAGATTGACAATAACAGTTGCCTTTTATCATTCACTACCGGTTGCCCCAGACTTTGAACGCTTTATCTTATATATAAAAATGAATCGCTGTTCGTTAGTCTCGCTAAAACTCGAGAACGGCTAGACCGATTTGGCTAATGTTATTTTGTAATAATTGTGGAGGTCCAGAAAGGTTTAAAAGTTTAGAAAAAAAAGGCGTTACGAAGTTCGCCGGGACAGCTTGTTTCGAGATAAAAATGTTCTACGAGTTATTCTAGTAACCGGTAACTTTGAACCTAGACGGATTAGGTTCTTCTAGGCTTAGAATGTCTTTTAAATTCATTTAATAGTGTTTGAGCTAATGAGTAACAAATTTATTTTGCAACCATACATCCAAACATACATCGATTTTATTATTTTTATAGTACTATACGCCGTACTAGCGAACTTTGAATATTAGAAACAGGAAATTGTTATCTCCCCTTGCGGTGCGGGAATTGAACCCACGACCTTCACGTATCGCGCGTGCTGCTTATGTATGTTTATTACTCTTTCACGCAAAAACTACTAACATGAATTGAAATTAAATTTAGTACGAGAAGAGATGACATACTAGATTCCCTCATGAGATACTTTTTACCTCAAAAAATCGCGGACGAAGTCACAGGCTAGTTCACTATCAAGATGACTTTTTTTATCACACACTATTAAACTATACTAAACAAATCAACACAAAATTACCACAGAAAAAATAAATAAAAACAATAAATCGGATGGGCCATACTTTTCCTTCCTCTACCCTCTACCAACTTCTAGATTCTATCCTTCGACCCTCCTTAAGTCATTTGCCTCCTATCCTGAACATTCCGTATACCCTCGCAAAACATCCCCCGTTTATTTCCTCAAGGCCCGCCTCCGCGTACGTCAGTTCTTTTAACCCAAATTTTATTCACATTGTCTTTGCCTTAATATTTATCGAAGCATTTGCGGAGGTCTGTACTTTCTCCGCCCCAACACTCCTTGATTTACAACAATCTCTTATAAAATGCGAAATAAATTCTTTGGATTTACGGGACGGAAAATTTCGTCTTGTGCGCATTAAGATAGGGAGGAGAATTCTTTGCGTTGTTCTGCAAAACGGTGGTGGATGGCAGAAGTGATATATTATTTCTTTCGGTACAAAGTATTCATCATGTCTAGCTCTATAGGTTTTATTAGTTTGGAATGAAATGATCAAGCGAGCTTAATGAGATGTTAACTTTTTGTGTATTATTGTTGTGAATTCAGTTTGAATATTTTCCGTTGAGTATATTTCATTGATATAATTCACTGTCACATTTTCTTAATTACTTCCGTATAATGGATTAGGCGTTGTAGCTTATTCATCTAACTCGAGATAAAAAATAATAACATTATTTTGTATGTATTTATGTTGCACGACCGTACCCATTTCTGGCCATCTACTATTTCCTCTACCTTAAGGTTGTCTGGAAGAGATCGCTTTCTAGCGATAAGACCGCCTAAATTGTACTATAATCAATCTGTAAAACCTATTTCTGTAAAGTTTTTGTGCAATAAAGTATATCTATCTATCTATCTAACATTTCATATTGGTCATCGCATACATTGCTTTGTTTTTTATAATTTGTAGCGAACGCACCTATAAAAATCAAAAACGTGCCTCAAACAATTAGGCCCTTAAAAAAAAATCCTTTTCGTATTGACTGGGAAATCAAACCTGGGACCTCAAATATTGCGCGATGCTAAAGTGCAACGCGCTTGTCTTTCTGCTATTGTCGTCATCAAAGATATCTTGAACAATAAACACTAAACCACAAACGGATTTAATATGCATTGGCTCTTCACCCATCAAACGAAAACTTTGTCCAAAGTAATTTGCGCAAGCGATAAATTCCTGCTATATAATTTAACACACTTACTGAGTTGTACCCGGCCAAAACATTTACTGAGCCGGTAGTGTCATTTTGTATTGTCAATGTCAGTTCAAAAATGTAACCTATTAGAATAGAAATAATTACCTTTGAAATGACGACATATCGATCAATCAAGATTAAATACTAATTTAGTTAACGAAGGGTCTTAGGGAAATTAAGTGACACTTAGTAGGACTAATATGCCATTTTTCTCCACTAATAAGACCTAGAAATTTGCAATTAAGTTAGTAAGCCGCTCACCAAATGGAGATATACCCTAAAACTTTAGTTTTAGATGAATACAAGCGTTTTTCTATTTTATTAAAATGTATTTAATTTAATCTATCGTATCACAATCGATGCATTGGTTTTTCCAGCTCCACAAATGGCGTATAGTACTTGTCAAAATATCTTCTGACAGTTCTATCACCGATTTGCTTCTTCATTACGATAGCTTCCAATTCTTCAATTAATACTACAGTTGATGGACTGAAAAATAAATGTAAGGTTAACTCACAGGCACAGATATCAAAGAAGCATGCAGAGTAGAAATATTAAACTAAAACTTTTTTTTGGTTGTTTGAACGCGCTAATATTTGCTGGTTCTAATTCAAAAAATATGTGTGTTGGACAGTCCATTTATCGAGGCAGGATTTCAGCTATATAACATCACGCCTCGACCAATACGACCAAAAAATCATTGAAAAAAACAGGCCTAGTGCGCATACCTAACCGCGGCGGTCTGCTAGTTTATTTACAATCTTTACTGAACAAGAAAAGTACAAAAGATGTACTTAATGCTTAGAATTATTTGTAAAAACTGAAGATTTTCTTCAATCAACATCATTTGTTTTATTCTGGTGATTTCTAGACCTATACTTTTTGTTTTTCACGTTACTATGGTTTCCACGCAAAAACCTGTTAACCCTTCAAAAAAATGTAGCGTGGATTTTCGACACCCACAGCTAACACGGTCGAGCGATCTTGAATATGGAGACAATTATTACATAGTTTATTTTCACTGTTATTCATCTACTTTTGTAACATTTCCCAATCTATACTAATATTATAAAGCTGAAGACTTGTTTGAACTCGCTAATCTCAGGAACTACTAATTCATTCATAATCATTTGTGCGTTGGTTAGTTCTGTAGTATTCGTCGTTTATATTTGGCTCGCCTACGTACCATCACGTGCTACTCGGTCGACGGTCGGGCACTGACTGCCCCCTCTCCCGGCCTGTACTAGTGACGTATACGCTCGAGACAAACAACAATACATCTACATACACTACAACTTCATTTATCGAGGAAGACTTTAGGTTATATAACATTACGTGACGCGACCAATGAGAACGCAGAATCAGTGGAAAATGTAATAAAAACCGGCGAAGCCGCGGCTGGCACTAATCGATTAGAACCTGACAATGTTCTGAACTTTTCAACTGTACGATAACATCTAATAAGTCGTCATCATCGTGACATTAGGTATATTATTTGGAGTTGAATCTCGAGACTGGAGTTAGGTAGAATCAGAGCCATTGTATACCTCCATAATGTAACATATCAGTATATGCTAACTACCAAAGTGAATCTACATACCATCTTATAATTATTATGCTAATCCATGCGTCTGTTGGCAGATACCTGGTGCAATATGCTGTCTGTTAACACGTTGCTAACCTTGATCAAAATGTACTACATCTAGCTGTATGTATATTTGGCACTAGGGAAATGTAAACGTCTGCAATTCTGTAGCTTATTGGTCTCACAGTATAGAATAGAATAGAAAATATCTTTATTCATGTAAAGTTTACGAAAACACTTATGAATCGTTAGTACAAGTTCAGTTTTCTGCTGCCGTGTTATGTTGATGGTCAAAAACAAGTGAACGGGTCAAAACGTGAAATATTTTTTAATGTTAATATGAACTTCTTACTGCCCGGCGTTTCGGTTAGATTGCATCGACCGTGATCACGAGCTGACTGATTTCACACGTTAACTTAATTTAAATTATGTATAATGGAACGCGAATGTCTTAAATTCTATATGTTTATGATATCGAAAAGAACCGGCAAGAAACACAACACTTACTCTTTTCAAACAATTACAAAACATCAAATATTGGATTAGTTCATTTGTTAAATGTCATGTTTTTTTCTTTATAATTTGCTGTAAAATATTTAACATCATATTTTGCAAATCAAGGATAATACAATAATTTAGTGATTTTTTAAGTACCCACTGATATTCAGATAGAAATTACATTTTTTTTTATTATTTTTATAGTACTAAACGCCGTACTAGCGAACTTTAAATATTAGAAACAGTAAATTTTTATCTCCCCTACTAAGTAAATAAGTATAAGGTAAGAGCAGCACGCGCGATACGTAAAGGTCGTGGGTTCGATTCCCGCATCGCAAGGGGAGATAAAATTGTTCTGTTTCTAATATAGAAATTACAATTTATATAATTTACCACTTTATATTTACAAATAGCTCACAGTTATTTCTGGGTGGATTTTTTTTTAAATATTTTGTGTCAATCAATTATAATTTACCTAGTTACTAAAAGTGAAATCAACTTGTGGATCGGTCCGTTGGATTCCTTACAAACAAAAATATAAATATGCAAATTTTTATTCTGAGATAATAATAGTATTAATAAACATCTTGCATTGTCTTGCATACATGTTTACGTCTCATCGTGAGAACACATTTTCATTAATTTCATGTATACTGTTCTGACAATAGACACCAAATTTATAAGAGCTCAAATTCACATTCTTATCCCAGAGATATACAAAAGTAAGTCAAGTATGAAGGTATTTCAATAGCGTACATTTGACACAAAAGAGAGATTACCCCAAAAGAAATGGTTACCTTTTGTAAAAGTATTATTTGGAACCCTTTTCTCGCGATAAAGAGTGAAGTAATAGACTAGAATACCTGCAAGTACATTACCTTTGAGTCATAATGAGGGTTTTGATATAATAGCTTTGTTAGATTTTGTTGGAACAAGAAAATTCTTTTAGAGAAATAAAACTAGAAAATGATCGTAAAGAATATTTTTACCTTACGTTAGCAGAGTATTTGTAGAACATAGCGTCGTTGTCAAACCAAAAACTGATATGTGCAAAAAGTATTTTTTAATATTTCCAAATATAAGAGGTTCCAGAACAAAAATCATACGAAGGTTTATTTATAGAAGTATTTTTTATGAGAGTTATATTTGTTACACTTTTATTTATTTGTTTTCTAAACATGTAAATTAAGTAGATTTTATTATTATTTCGTTTAAAGAGAATAAAAATCACATAACAGATTTGACACATAGCAGGTTTTGGTTTAACAACGACGATAGGTACTAAATACTTATTGGAGTAGATATAACAAATTGATTTCATATGATAAAACAACAAACTATTTACTCAATGTATTTAGCTCTGCCTACGTATTAAGTAATTAGATCGCTGAGCTTCCGGAGATTATGGATTTGAAACCTGCTGGGAACACTTTCACCATGTGAGGTTTCCCCATTTAATTAGGGCATTTAGGGACTTAATCACCCGATTGTTTGATTAGAATGTTGATTTCATGTTACGTAAAGCACGTTAAGCCATTTGGTCCCGATTATGATAAAACAGGGTATTTCTTAACACCCTTTTTAGGTTTTTGCAATGCCTCTAATGCATTTCAAGTAAACTTTAAATGTTTTCAAGAAAGAGAAAAAATTTTTTCTTTCAGTTTGGGATTTGAACCTACTACCTTTACGTATTTTTTAACAATACTAATCGTTAGATTTTTACAACTTCTATAGCACTTCACGTCGCAATATCGAACTTTAAATATTATAAAGAAAAGAAAAGAATCTCCTACGATAACTCGCGGTTAGGTTAGTTCAGCTGGAAGAGTAGCACGCAGGATACGTAAAGTGGAGATGAAATTTGTATGTTTCTTTAAAATAATAATCCTTGTTGGCTTACAATCTTTCAGGTATGCTGGCAGCTCCGACCGCTTACTTTTTACAAGCCATCTCATCTCATAGTTACACACAAGCGTACCTATAGCTTGAGGGCTAACGTAGAGCTAGAAGTGCATACGCTGCCAGTAGACTAGTGTTGCCAGATAATCGATTAATCGATTAACCCCCCTTCCCCAAATAATCTAACAATCGATATGACACTCGATAGTATTGATATCATCAATATGATCGATTGTATTGTTTAGTATAAACAATTATAATCTAATAATTGTTAAAAATCGATAGTTTTGCTTGAAAACTTGATATCGATATAATCGATTATATCTATTAAAGATAGCTATCGATATAATAGATTATATCGATATTATCGATTGTCATATCGATTGTTAGATTATTTGGGCCCCCTTTGCATAAGCGATTAATAATCGATATACAATTGAATCGACGGCAACACTACAGTAGACTATTTGATGTAACCGCAAAAAACAGATACAGTAAACATTTTTGAGATTGGATTGGATGGATTAGTACAAAAAATATTATCGAATCCGCGTGCTTTAATGCGGACCGTCCCATCTCATAGCTGGAGGCTTACTACCAAAAACTGCATGTTATGTCCAATCCGATGATGGTAGCAATTTCAAATTCTCAGTATCGTTTCCAACTCACTTTGAATGCGAACATAGCCTTTTCAAAAAACAAAATGTTTATAAAGTACAAAAAACACCCTTGAACTCCCGAATTTTCGATTAAAAATCCACTTTTCGATTAAGACTACTGCGATGAGGCTTTCGCGTTGCTATGATAAGGATTATGTTAGAATTTGATGTTTCTTTTTACTTAACATTGTAAACTTCAGAAGATCTATCTAAATAAAAACAAAATTGACTTGAAAAAAAACTCTCTTTTACCATATTTAATATTTACGGAAACATTTTAACTGTATGTGGATCGAGGATAGAAGGATAAGAAAACCAGGATCTGACGTCGGTTTTCTATTTGATAAAAAATATTATATAATAAACCAACCTTATTCTCACTGCATTCATATTATCCAGAAAAGTGATGTTTTTGTCAAAACCAGCTTTAATACTTGGAATAAGAACCTGCCAATAAAGCAACATCATTTTAAAATATAAGAAACACGAAAGAGTGAACATATGGTAAGATGTTTGTTCCTTTTTATGCAGAAATGACTGCGTGGATTCAATTGGAATGAAATTTGGTAGATAGCTAAATGAGATGTTGATTTTCTGACGCTTTTTTCGAACCACATAATTTATAAATCATAATCAATATCGCGAGAGACTACTTAAATACTGTATTAACGTTCTTACGAAAGCTAACTTAAAGCTCTAGTATAAAAAGCTGGCCTAGGACAGTACATAAATAACTTTTTAAGTGATTCTTTAAATCATTGTTTGTTAGATTGACGATAATGTGTTGTCCAACCGCAATGAAAAATTTGTAAACAAAGAATTTCATTTTTCGTATCAATTTATGAGAATAAATTGTTTTACAAGTACCTTCTATGATATACTGCGATTGCGACTGCCAATGTGCGAGTGTGTAGGATTTTGAATCTCAGGGATCCCGGGTTTTATTCCCGATCGGATCTATATGGAAAATGAACTTCTTCGTTGGTTCTCATTATGTACTGTAACACATACTATAACTACCTTCCACAGTATCAGAGCAATGTACATTGAAGGTGTATTTCTTCTTAGTAGAAACAAAGTCAAAAGGAATACGTAATATGGTTGCTTGCCAATGTTTTCTCAATAACATGAACTTTTCCAATACGGCAGTAGTATCACTTCAATCTGACCTATAATCAAAAATGCTTTATACAAAGACACTTTTGAATTCCAATCTCCTAAACTATATTTGTTACATATCGAAGTACATAATTATATTTCCAAACACATTGAAATGAATCGAAATTGAATACGTCATAGCCTGACAAGTGAACCGCGTGAAATAAGCGAGCAAATTTAGTCTAGACATAAATTGGTTTTACATTCACACTTCACTGCAACGATAACTTCTACCAGCAATACGTGGGAGTCAAACTTATCAACAAGTCATGTTAAAGCTTATATTTTCCGAACTCGACCGTCACTTAACGTCATAAAAATGTACGTGAACTATCACTAGAGAAAATACGAGAAAATAATATTACCGTAAACAGAATCAATGGAGAAAATGTTTTGGTCTTCATTGTACCTACGTGCTTCGTGCTTACTGATTTTATTTTCGATGTTAATCCAATTTTATTGGCATTTTACGATCTTCGGAGCAGTCCCCATAGTTGCATTTTTGCTCATAAAACAAAATCCGGCTACTGTATAAAGTTTATTACTGTTTCGGTTTATTTTAAATGAAATCAGATATTTTGTGGGCCGTCAATTTAGAATTTATTGTTGTGATGCGGTGATTTATTTATATTGTTGCATTTGTCTTGAATTTGTTTAATTTAAATTGCAACCACTTTAGGCTATCAATTTTTTTGAAGTCAGAACGATTATCTTCAACGCTCTTAAGCTTTTCAAGGATTTTGAGTGCGCAAATCAGAAAGTGTGCACAAATCACAATTTGCTTACCAGTAGGCTATTTCATCGAGCTGCCACATCAGAATTAATATGAGGTCCCCAAATATATTAGTAATAATTTAGAAAATTTAATTTTACAATTCACGAAAAAAACAAAATGGTTTCTCAGGTTCCCAAGAATACTTGATTTAGTAGAATTTTTGATCAGTCAGCTCTAGGCCTAGCCCAAGAATTACTTTCCACCCTCATACCTTGATCTCCCAAACTGTGTAAGTTGCAAATGGAGCAACTTTTATAGTAACTAACTAGCTGTTTACAAATATCGCAATATGAATGTTCGTCTAACTGAAGTTGCGAGTTCCGCTGATAGAAAACAGTTTTTAAGTGTTGCAATCAATGCTTGTTCCCAACTGTTGAAACTAGAATTTATATTGTTCATATAAATATGTTGATTTCCTAAATCGGTAATTCGCATCGAATGTTTCTATATTACCTACATCGTATTTCCTTTGCAATGTCGGTTGCAAATTCCTATATGCTTAAGGACTTAGCTTAAACTGGCTTTTATATACTTGTGGTAACTGTAAAACCCACTATTAATACCACTAGCAACTTCTAAAGATAGGAGACTTTGTTGCCTCAACAAAAGTTGCTTCAGCTGTAAATTGCCTAAAAGTACCTTACGCAAGCACGACGGTACCGAAATAGTGAGCACCTAATGATGTAAAGGGTTCAAAGGTATTTTAGCAAATAAATCAGATGCTCGGTTCAAAGAGTAAGCTATGATTACTGGCTGTATGCAATCAGAAGAGTAAATGTGTGGGATTGACAGATCAAAGACTTTCGCCGAAAAATAGTAGCTTGTTAATAATTTGGATTCTACTTACTTTTTGTCAGTTGCTAGAACGAAGCTAAAGCAATAACCATATGTTTATTTACGCAAAGTAAATAGACAATTAAATTGCTTTTGTTCTGTACTTCTTTACACAGACATAGCAGGGAGGCAGGGAGTTTTGTTATTGTATTGTCCTATTGTGATTTTACTTTAAGTTCGCCCTTTAAAGTACTGTAGTTCTCATTATGTTTAGTGCATAGTGTGAGTATTGTGTAACATAAGTTTCGCAGTAAGTGAGTATTAAATCTTTAACTACATGTCTAAATGTATTTATAATCTTTCACGCAAACCCTAATTAATAATTCGATAGATGGGATATTTAACTATATTGAAAACTACACTTTATTATGAAAAACTCGAATGAATTCCCGCGAATAACTACATTAAATGAAATCGCTAATGTCTGCAGACCTTAATATTAAGTAACAACACATTTTTAAGCAATTTCTTGAATTAATTTGAGGTTTATTTGTATAAAACATACATGTTAAATTAAAGTAAACATACAAATTGATTAATATTTATATTCTACACGTGTGAAGCCGGTCAATGTTTTGCGTGTATTGAAATAGTTTTCATTTTGCTACCTAGGCTCCTAGAGGAAGCCCAGCTGCTGTTGTATTCTATGAATATTTCTAAAAGTATTCCCAGTTTACTATGTGTTCAGTTTTGTTTTTTGTTTTTATTTTACGTTATTTGTCAAGTGTAAACATGTATCTTAGTGGTCAATAAATGTATTTTCTATCTTCTTCTTTCTTTCTTTCTGTACTATTTTACGCTTTGACTATTTTAAAAGCGCTTGCTTTGTTATTTCGTTTGTATCAATGCATGCCTTGCAAGAAAGCTATCAGTGAGACCTATATTAAAATGACGTTGCTCTTACATTTCGTAACAAATACAAAATTTTAGAGATTTAAGGGGTTATTTTGATATGGGTTTTCAAATAAATTTTTAACATAATTATTTAAATGTGTGAATTTTATTCTGCATTTTAAATAATTTTAACTCAGGATGAAAAACTCTAACGTAGGTACTTCTTTTGAAACCCACTGTAATTATTGCCAGTAAAAAATTTAACTGTCTTTAAAGTTTGATCTATACACCACTGAATATCATATTGTTCCGCTGATCATCGTCATTATCCCACCCGGGAGATTTTAATGACGGTCCTTTTTTGCTGAAATTGCGCTGCCATTTTCAGAAAGCATTTTGTAGGGCATCCGATATTTTAAATGATCATCGTTCTGGTGCTTCTTGCATTTAATGCACCGTGCTATAGATGTAAAAGTCACATAGCTTGACTTTTGTTGTATTGGAGAGTTGCTAGATTTGAAATAAGTCGAAATTTTAACGTGAATCCAGTGCAATGGACTGCAAATTGTCAACATAATATGGGTCAATGATTTGTTACAAATCATAAAAGCGTAAGATAGTTCATATTCTTTATTTCACAGAAATAAGACCAGATCAACATGACATACACTGCTCTGGTTCTGTGCTAAGTAGCGAAATTACTTGTGTCAAAAAAACAAAAACAATGGCGGTACCCCAATATGCCGATCCGAGCGAGACTCGAACTCGAGATCTCAAAAATGCAACAACGCCAAATTTCGGTCTGTTCGCCTCTCGGCTACGGAGGACGTCAAGTTTGATATTGTTCTACGAGTATAATGTATTTATGAGTTAATTTTACAAACGAATTATAGTACAATTTAGGTGGTTTTATAGTAAGAGACCAATAACTTACTAACAAGGTAGAATATTGTGAAAGTTGTAATGAGCTTGTATTTGCAGCTGTATGACGTTCAGTTTTCTATTAGCTAATCGTTATTCTAATAATACTACAATGTATAAAAAATATTGAAAAATTAAGCAAGACTTGTAAAAAACAAAATGGAGTTTATGTAAGGTATAATTGGCGACCATTGGCATTTATAATTTTTATTAAGTATTAAGTGATTTTATCTATGGTTTAATGATGTCTTTACTGTGAAGCTTTACAATGAGTTATAAAATAAATAAGAAAATCTCAAGATTTATTAAGAGTTATCAAGTTATAATAATAATTTGTAATATCTACAAACTCCGAAAACCCATCTATCTGCTCTTAAAAATCCTTTTCTTTTAGTTGACTGAATTTATTATTTATTCAATTACGTAAAATTAAGTAGATATGGTTAACAGCTAAACTAAATCTTTAAAATTATGTTTATAAGCCCTGTTTTTTCTTTGTTTATAGAAAATCCACAATGCATGCCGTGGCAACCTCTAATTAAGATAACGCTTAGCTTTAAGTATATGTTTGTTTCTAAATTTGTATTGTCAGAGTTTTTCTTGTTGGTTATCCTAATAAAGCAAAATAAAATAAAATAAACCTTTTTTTTTGCACGAAAACTTCCATTAAATGGGTCAGCTGCCAATGAACTTTGTTCTTATTCCCAAAACACCCCGTCATTGTTCCGGCGAGTCGACAATCCGACCGATCAACGTGTCATCACGTTTAGTATTCCTCTGTAATGCCACTCCATTTTGAAGGATTCAAAGGGCATTGTTCCAAGCATTCACCTGACTATTAAGGTCAAAAAGTCAAGCGGAATATTTAAATTCAGAAACCATGAATAATACAGATGATGGATACAACTGTGTTTGTTTACTTTGATTAAGTGAGAAGATTTAAAAGTCAAGATTATTTTTTTTTTCTATTATGGATGATGGTTGCGAAGGTCATTTTTACCGAACTTATGGGGAAGCATATAAGTCTCATTCCGAAAAAAACGCAAATAAATTGTAAAGATTAAGTCAAGCTGTGGACTGTATAAAATTAAATTCGGTTCTGAAATGAAAACACTATTTTAAATGATAAAATATTTTTCCCAAGATAAAATACAATTCAAATAAAAACACAAAAAATACAAAAAAGCGCATGACACGTGTGCGAGCAAAAAAAAAACAAGAGAAAAAACAAAAGAACATCGCTTCTTTACGAACAAAAGTTTTTTCTTAAAATAATTAAATGAGGTTTGCATTTACCCGGCCTGCTACGAGTATCATCACTCTGAGCCTGTGTCCTATCCATTCATCTATTTCTTTATTTTATATTAGAGTATAATTTTTAATACATCAAAACAATTTAAGTGATTTTGTTAACATTCTGATTTATTTTCATACCATCATTTCACGGATCGTTAAGTTTTCAAACATAGCTATGTGACGCAGTTTAAAATGAATGAGTCAAAGCAAAAATCTAAATAAAAATTTGAGTTTGGCTTTAAACTTGTATTCGCGCTCATACGCTCGTTCTACCAGAGTTATGTCAAGTTAAGCTATGAACATAAACGGCTATCGCACGTGAATACAATTTTATTCTATACAGCAAAAACTGGCGTTAATGCAAAAAAGATCTTATATTTTCGTTCCTGGAGAAAGAAAATATAGTTTTTATCCTGATTAAAAACTACGTGGACGAATCCTCAGGCAAAAGGTACATATTTTTTTAAATCCATTCCGTGAACTCGGTAACTTATGTCTTTTAAGTTATTCTAATATCAAGTTAGTAATTTATTGACATCCTATAACAATGCCTGCTGTGAATTACGATGTCAACATGTCCTCGTGTACATTGAAATAATTTACTGAAACTATAAATAATCAAGCTTCACCGAGTTGACTATGTTTTTGGTTGAAATAATATATTTGTTGTGTTAATTCAATACAGTGCAGTGGTTATGGAAAAATATTAATTAAGTAGTGATTTTTAGATGGTATATGAATTCATTAAGACTTATAATAAACCCTAAGCCGGGGAGATTTTACTTTTTGCTCCGGGTTTAAAAAAATCCGTATCATTTAGAGAAGAAAATTCATTTTAAAATAAAGTAGAGAGACAAGAATTTCACATTTGCATTCGAGCTCTTCAATAATCAAATTGCTTTACTCGACGTTCACAAGCTTTTAGAGTTCTCAAAAATAAAACACACCTTTTAATGCTCAGTACAGGCGCTCTAAAAAAACAAATACAAATAGCTTATTTACCAAAAAAAAAAGTTACAAATTATTGCATTACAGTGGGTCCCACACTAGTAAAAGCCCTGTATCTTAGGCAACATAAACCAGAGGAATGAAAAATCCCATTACATTTTTAAACATATGTGGTTAAAAAGTTTTAATCAAATTTGTAATTTAAATTTTTATACGATTTTTAAAATTAGAACAAAAGTTACTCCGAATTCATGTTCAAAGTACCAAATATGTCCGCTGGAGTTATAAAACCTATATTTAAAGTTAAATTCACTTCTCGGAAGTTAATAAAGCAAGATCTACATAGACCTCCTTGCTCTAAGCGGACCGATTGCCAATTTCCTCTTCAATTACTCAATCGGATTTCAACTTGTGAAATAAATTATAGACTTGGCTAGGAGAACGTTTTATTTAGCCAGGACACGTAATGAATTTAATTAATCTTCAGCACTTAAATATCTACGCATTTGCTTATTGCTCAAAAATAAATTTCTAATGAAAAAATATGGATAAGAGATATTCATCCGTTGTAATAAATATTTTGATCAGTTATTATTCATAATAATTAATTATTATTCGATAAATAGTATGATGAATTTATGGAATTTGAGGAAACCTCAAGTTTTTTAAGTACTCGTATTCCACTGTTGAGCAAAGACCTCTCCATGAATTTCCAGAGGTTTCTTTTTGGAGTAAAGCAGTCTTGATTAAGAAGTATTTTATTTTTATACGTATTAAGATACAAACTAAAGTAATTTTCTAGCATTATAAAAACAGTTATTATGGCACAACTATAATAATTAGATATAATGTTGTTTATGGGGATGTTGTTGTACAAATCGAATAGCATTTATTCTACCATGAGTACTGAATACCTTTTGGAGTTAATTTGTAACAATGATTATTTTAGTTATTTTTTATTAACAATTTACCAATGTTTTAGTGAAAGTCACAATTTTAAAAGAGTGTGATAGTTAAAGTCAATATTTTTTATTTACATAGATTATATTAGTAATACTTATGATTTATATTCTTGGTACTAATCCTTATAAAAGTGCAGGTCACCTAAAGTATAATAACACTCACTTTTCTCACTCAGACCCATTTAGAAAAAGGTTTTTTTTTATTTTTTTTTATATTGCACTTCAATTGACCTCATCCCACCTGATGTTAAGTGGTAATTAATGGGGGCCTAGTTTAAGGGCGCAAGTACAGCATATTAAATCTGTAACTAGGCTTGTCGCTTGTTACCTTGAATGCTTGACCCCTGCTACTAATGTAGCACCCCCCCAGGAGCTCTGGAAACCTTACTCACACGCAGGAACACAACAACACAGAAGTGATTATTATTTGGCTCCGGTCTTCTGTAAGGTGGAGGTATTTCACCAGTGGGGCTGCTCCAGTTCGAGCGATAAATCGCTATGCCCTACCTCTCTTAAAACCGTTTCCCGACCTAACCGTGAATTGGACCCGGTAATTAAAATACTTTTAATTCTCTTAGTTCAATAATACTAACTGAAAAACGATTTATTTTATTTAAGCTCCCGATCCAAATTCAGCCATTCATAATTTTTACAGTTACCATAAATCATCGAAAGAATTATTGAGTTGAGTAATTTATTGTATTTCGCCTTTTGGATCCTCCAACAATAGCTTAACTTTTTTTGAATAAGTTTGCACCTTTTATGAAAAGTTCTTGTATGCCCGATTCCAATATTTTACGATTCGTAATGAATCAACAATAACTATCAATTTTCGCTAACCTACTACGAGTCGTTAATACCGTTCCATAACTTAATTTCCATATCAGCAGTCATGAGTCCTCCGTCCAGTCGTTGTTGGTTTACGCTTCGTATAATTTATTATTCAACGTTACTGGGACGGACTGTTTTTCAAATACTGGAACCAGGCATTAGACAGTTTAGTATAGTCCAAGTATTTTAAGTATAATCCAAATAAGTCAAACAAATTTCACGTCATTGACCGCATTTCCACTAACGTCACGGATTCATTCCGCAGCGCGTCGTTAACTATATCTTTACGCTCAATTTGCTGTTGTTTTACTTTAAAGATACTTTCAGTAAAATTTACTTTAATAATGCATTTTCATATGCAGAATGGAACGAGAATTCCTCCCCAGGAAGCAAGCTCGCGATAAACTTCTCTCAAGCGCGAAGTATTGTGTTCAGCGATGCGATGAATTTGTAGCTTTTTGTGCGCCACGCGACCCACGTAAAAGTTCCCAGTAACGTCACATAAAGCAGGTGTCTGGCTAATTACCCTAGTTTAACGGGAAATTTGACATCAAGTACCGAGAAACAAATAAGGCAGCTATTCGTAGGTATCGCATTAATTAAAAATACAAAAAAAAACGATCAATTTAAATAAAAAGTTGTCTTGTAATATCAGCATTAAATAAATTAAAGCGATGAAACAATAACTATAAAATATCATAACTCATAACTTTCTCCGACCTCCGTAGCCGAGAGGCGAGCAGGCCAGACTTTCGCATCGCGCCATCTCTGACGTTCCGGGTTGGATCCCGGTCGGGTCAATCTGGGAAACCAACTTTTCTTTATTGTCTGGGTCTGCGTGTAGTGGTACCGTCATTGTTTCTGTAACATAAGTGCTTAAGCTACTTACCGCAGAATCAGATCAATGTATGTGGTGTTGTCCAATAGGTATGTATCTATGTGTATTCATAATAAACCAAACCACGGGTTATTTGTTAAAAGAGGCGTCTTATGTACGATCAATAGCACGTCAGACTATGATATAATCCAGAGATTTGAAAAGGTCAATGAGCAAGCACGAGTTAAACAGATGTAGTTAAATTATGGTGCTGTCTTCATTAATTGTTGCTGCTAAACTACCTAAATACTTTGTCACATTAAACATTCACATAACTAAGTTGGATAGACAGTTGACTTAAAGTGACAAGGTACTGAACTGTGTACAAATTTAATGACACTCACTGGACAGTTGAATACGGCAGACACAGTGGACTTTGTACCGCCCTTATATCGGGGACATAAGAACAAAATCCATATGCAAGTTTTTACCCTGATGTGCCGTTCACTGTACATCGACAGTTGATATTGTGCAGAAATTATTTAACAAATGAAATTGTAGAAGTGAAACAGGGTTTTAAGTCAGGAACGCGCTTGTGCAAACTCTTTTTACCCAACTGTCTAAGAAAGGAGGGGAATATTTCGAAAGTATGTATGCGTTTACGTACACCATTAAGGAATATTGGCAGTTGAAAGACAATGTCACATGTTTATGTTTAAGTGTCAATAGATGGCGTATTTTTAAAAGCTGAATCGCGATGACACTGTTTTCCTCCAGCCGTATATATAAGTTATAGCCGTATACATATACATATCCACAGCATATATATGCTGTGGATATGTATACGTTGGCTTCAATAAATATCGTTATTAAAGCCTTTTTTCTTTTCCCCTCATGTCAGCGCATAGCGGGTTGAATAGTATGTATTTCCATTTTTTGGCACGCCGTTCCTACAGCCGTTATGGTTTCACGGATTTTAAGCTTTTCAGTTACATTTTCACATTGCATTCGGGATGTTTGTATTAATAATTAAGTTTATTGCCTTGCAGCAATGCGTATTGACTGCGCGATGGTTTTTGAACAGCAACAATTAAGTACGAATTCACGAAAGTCTCTGTTTAATCAAGCGAATACAATAAATTACTCAGCGAGCTTAGACTCCATTCAATGGACTTGCGTAAATTTCTATTAAATGTAACCCCTTTAGAATGCATTTCAATTTAGCGCATGCATATTATTGGATTGTTTGGAAGACGCATGACCCCAATTTTAAGTTTCTGTACCAGCGTTTCCAATAATAAAGACAACGTATATTAGCTAGTTTCAGCGAACGGTTTTGTGAAAACGGAATTTCAATGTTAAAGTAATATTACACATTTCTATCGACGTGTTACTTTTCGATAAACCTGAATGCTATTAAACGGTAGGTATATAAATAGATGATAGTTTGTTCATCTTACATAGTCATCTCGAAGTACATAAAAACAAATTAGAAATTTAAATTATAATAAAGGAAGTAACATGATAAATGTAATTTCTTCTTTTTTTTAAAAACCGGGCAGTAAAAAAATCATTTGTTTTCGTATCTAATTCCTTACTTTTTAATTTTTAAACGGTAATAGACCGTTGAATTACAATTCCTGTCCATTTCATTTATTACCCTTCACTATTAGATTAAATCCACATTATTTGATGCAATTACTAAATTGTTACATTAATAGAAATACTAGTTACGTAATTATAATCTCTGAACTATAATTCCTCTGAACAAAACATTCCACTAAAATCCTTAACAAAAGCAAAAAGATTTAGTCCGTTCCGAAGTTGGCACTAATCGAAACTTATTGCTGAATGCCCCGAACGTTTGCACGCACGACCTACATAGTTCCCACAGGCGATAGGGAACGTATGGCAACGGCACGTCAAAGAACACATTCACTTCAATATTAGAACCTATGTGCATGACATAAGGGCTATGCAAAATTCGAAGTGTGTAGGCAGGCGTGCTTTTGTTTGTACATGAAAAATATTAGACATGACACACTAAGTTGTATCGTATCATAAGATCAATAAATGATTGCCATAAACTCCAAGAAGATCTAGATCGATTACATACATACTGCGAATCAAACCATTTGTTCCTTAACAGCGATAAATGTTGCACAATATCGTATACTCGTAAAAAAAAACAAATCACTTATAACTACCACATAAATCATAAGATCCTGAACAGAGTAACCACAATTCGGGACTTAGGCGTAATAATGGATTCCACCCTATCATTTAATCCACATATTGACCACATACTAACTTCGGCATTTAGAAATCTAGGTTTCATGCTTCGCATAACTAAACCATTTAAGCGTCCCGAAACTCTTAAAATCTTATATTTTTCTCTTGTCAGATCTTTTCTCGATTTTTGTAGTACTGTGTGGAACCCTTGTTACGATATTCATATTAAAAGAATAGAAAAAGTCCAAAAAATCTTTCTTAAATCTGTAAATTATCGCAAAAATATTTTAAATCAATCTTACTCGGATTCATTAAAGAATAACAATTTACTATCTCTTTATAACAGGCGCAAAATGTTCGACATAGTATTTCTTTACAAAATATTAAATAATTTAGTAGACTCCTCGTTGTTGCTGAGCAGACTGTCTTTTGTTTCCCGTGTTCGTCTCCCAGTGCGCTCCTCACGTTTAAAACCACTTTTTGTTACTCCACGATATTGCAAAAATTATACACGTAACTCGTTTGTATATCGTTCCACTAATATTTACAATAAAAATTTCACAGACATTGATTTATTTAATACTTCTTTAACGAAGCTCAAATCTGCTCTTTTTCAAAATTTGGCCATAGAATAGTTTAGCAACCACACACTAAAATATTGTACCTTCTCGTAGGATTTTTATTAATATTGTGTTATTTAATTGTTGTTTTTAGCAATAGCATATATGTGTTACCAGATGTTAACTTAGCGACTAGACTACGATAACTTAATATGTACCTAATGATAATGTAGTGATAACTTTGTTCGAAGTCCTGGTTCTAGAGCAGCTCATTAAGTTTCAAATATTGTAAATGCCTAATTACAGGCACTATAGGTCTTTAAATATAATCAACGTAATAATAGTGCTATGTATGTACATGACTGTTTGTTGCCTTAAATAAATGAAAAAAAAAAAAAAAAAAAAAAACATGCATTTTAGCTGAAAATTCACTGATTTAGCTGAATCTCGTTAAATCGATCAACTTGATACTTTCAAGACTGTTTGAAGTAAATTCGAAATTGCTGGATAGAATTGCCTTTCATAAAGGAAATCCTAATTCTAAAACTGAAATATTGCATTTTCTACCTTACACAAAGGAAGGGCTTATGTGACACAAACATAGTTTTACCACTACATCCTCATCACGCAACGATGTGCATTCAAACGTGAATTATTTCAAACACGCAACGCTAGCGATCTCAATTTTCCACTCTGATAAAGTTCCATAAGTCCGCAAAACCCTATTCCTTTGTAATCCATCACCTGATAAATTCAATATCGTCTTAAAACGCTTTGATAAACGCCCGTAAACGGCGAATCAACGAAAATCGCTTCCCATTTGCGAGGCGTTCGGAAAATTGAAAAATAAAACTTAGCAAGCGCGAGTCGCTATCTACATCGAGGGGTCCGTAACCTTATACCGACGGTCTCTGTGACGCAGCGGCTAAGGCTACGATCCTCTCCGTATGAAAGGTCCCGGGTTTGATTCTAGATCATTCTTGAAAAAGCTTTTCTTAATGGCTTGGGTTTAGTGCGTTCCGTGGTGATAAGCTTATGGTGTCAATTTGTTTTTATGAACAAGCTGCATACGGCGTGTACTATACCGGTTTTTCTCACATTATCATTGATTTTTCGCTTCAATAGGAGCTCATGGGCATGATTTTATACAGCCTAACCCATTCTCAATAAATGGACTATTCCACATAAAAATAATATTTTAATTCACATTAGTAGTCCCTAGATTAGCGCTTTCATACAAAGCTACTTTTGAGCTTTATAATATTAGTTTAAATACGGCTGAGTCATATTTGTGGTCTGCTACTTAGTTGATTTGTGTACAATTGTTCAGGTGCATTTGTTATTGGTATTTTTAGTCTTAAAGAAAGACCACTTATTTCAGTTACTTGTGTGGGAAAAATACCATCACGGCAAGCACTTGAAGTTAGTTTCTATTGGAGGAAGAAGAGATCTAAAGGGATTCTCTTTAGATCTATGTAATTATATAACAATGTGTGTACATATCAAGTACAAGTCTTGTAACAAGTTGGGCTGCTCATTAATATATTCAGTTCATCTTGTGTAAAAAAGCAATATAATAATGGACACCTGTGAGCTGTGACCCCGACAGCGCTTATTATCCGCGTGTTATTATATTATTAATGAAACAAAAGAAATCTAAGTTGTTTCCTGGTATATCAGCAATCTGACAGTGGAAAACTCGTCAAAATCAGTCGAGCTGTTTCAGAAATCATCTGGAAAGAACAGGCAGATAGACATCAATTTCGAAAACAGTCAAATATTGTTATTTCGATATTCGAAACAGACACTACAATTTTGTTTGTCTGTTTAGATAATAATTTTTTATACTACACTACAAACGAAGTGTGCGCAATTTGTCTTTTCAGCAGTGGAACCCTAAATCTAAAATAGGATCTCTCTGAGGCACCAAAAACAACCGTTTTAGCTTTAGCTTAACCAAGCTAAAGAGCTGTTTATAAAAGTGACCGGTTCCGTTTGCCGTACATTTTCTTTGACAGCGAACTAACAAAGGCAGTCGATGGCGCGCTTTGTGCGACGCGTCGCTCGAACGCAAGAGCGCAAATAGCTTGACTGGTGCTCCGTTTGTGCTTACGAGAAAAGCACTTTTGAATATCCGGACTGGTACCTAAAACGGTTAATTCCGACCTTTGTTTACGCGCTACCAGGGTAACAGCTGTTCAATGAATGAATTTTCGTGGCATTAATAAGTTTCATAACCGTGTAAAGGTGTAACTACTGTAATTAAATAGTTTTCACTATTAATAAAACAATTAAAACTCGTTCGATGCTTCTAAACCGTATTTAGGATCATAATATACTTCTCATAATATACTTCGTTTTAAGCCCTGTTTCCCGTCTCGGGTTCTTGCGATCGATGTCATTGTAATATGGACTGCAGTCATTGTCTGATAATTGTTTTTGCATGCGGTGTTTACCTCTAAGAGACTGTGCATTTAGCCTAGAACTTTATTTTTTATTTTTTCTTTATGTACTTGTATGTAATGTAACAGTTGTTGGTAAACCTAATAAATAAATAAATAAAAATAAATATACAGAGACTGATACACAACTCTGACATAACCAAAATAATATCAAATATCATAGTCAGAAGGGCTGTGAAGGTCGGATCGGAACACAACAGTAGCAAATAACTATTATTTTAATAAGTATGTCCTCTCGATTAACGTTCTAGTACCAGAATTCCACACACTATAAAATTATTTCAATAAATAGAAATGGAGATAGAAATTGTCTTTACATGAATACATGTAAACTTTTACAAAAGTATTTATGAAACGTCAGTTTATACTACCACCGTGTTCGGAATGTTGCTTCTACCGAGAAAAACCGGCAAAAAACTCGATAGTTGCTCTTTTCAAAAACTTACAAAAATGGTAACATGGAAAAAAACTATTAAAAAACAACATAGCTTGTGACTAGTTTACATAATTAATGCTATCAAGATCATTTGTATCTTGACGTTTACATAAATAATTGGGATTTGAAGGGTTGATAATTATTATAATTAGATGTTAGTCTGGCTATCCAAAGAGGTAACGTTGCCAGCATCCTGGGCACCCTTGATACCGGAGCGGTATCAAGGGTGCCCAGGATGCTGGCAACGTTACCAAAAGAAAATGTACAAAAATATTTTGTACATTTTCTTTTGATTATTTTTATTATTATAATTTTATTAATAAGTTAGTTTAAGAGTTTTTTGATAATTGACGCCAAATTTGTCTGTAAGCTAGTATGTATGTATATTTGAATAATTATCATTATAATTAGATTATAATAAGATATAATGCTATTTCTAGTTTTGAGGAATTCGTGACTTCAAATAATAAAATGGTTTTGATTTTTAAATGTTTGCTATGATTTTCATCGCTGTGGTTTCATTTCCGTGGTTTCTATGACCAAAATATTCTACGGCAATAAAAAAATACTATAATAAAAGAGCCTGTTGAACCGTCAATTATTTGTAACATAACACTAATATGCTTTATGTTTATTGCAGGAGTTCCTAATCCAATCATTAATCAGTAGAGTGGTAAAATTGTTTCGATGATTGCCTACGTATAAACCTAATCATTCATTTGTGGTACCCTTTATGTGCCAATTTATTGTTAGTATCACCTTGTTTTTAAAACCACCTTACACAGATGGTGCCTAACTCGCCTAAAACGCCTCCAAAATCTGATAAGTTTGGCAACGTATCCAACGAAACTATGTATTATTAATATACGCGCGCACCGCGCTGCTGCAGCGGACGCCGCTCGTGCGAGCGCTTCGATTACTAAATGCCATGGCAGAGCAATGTGTGTTTATTCTATAGTAGGCCAAATGAGGTCTCAAGATTGACTTTTAATATAGCATCAAAAACGACATAATTATATTAGGGTTAGCCGTTAAGATTTTGTTTATGTTTGTATGCTTAAAAATATTAAAACTGCTACTACCGCTAAAACGTTTTGTGTGGTTTCTAAGTAGATAAAGATCAATATGATATAAGTTTTTAGTCAAATTCAATTTAATTTTAGTAAAATTTAATTTTAGTTTTCATTTTTGTAGTTTTGCGAAAGTTTATAATATAATTTGAGATATTATCCCAAATTCAATGGACAAAGTCGAATGAAAACTCAGTTAAATTTAAATATCTGACAATTTGTAATTGAAATATGGGGGTTATTGATATATATAATATGGTCTAATAATCCACAAACAGCTTATGATTCAATATATTTTTGAAATATTATTCAAAACATATTGCAACTAGGTATTAATTTATAAAATGTAGAAGAATATTCCTGCTCTGTCTAGCGATGATTTACTTAAAAAAGATAAAAATAAAAACTAATTGCTCGTCATTTATTATCGATGTAATTTTTTCTTCAATTTATACAGTATCGATAACCATATAAAATAATTTAACGGGTCAAAACGCGACACCATTTTTATTTAGTAGTTAATACGAACTACTTACTGCCCGACGTTTCGGTTAGGTTGCACCAACCGTGGTCACGAGCTGACTGGTCTTGCTCGCCTTCGTCTGTTCGGGGGAGCTTGCAAATAATAATAATAATAATAATTTATTTATTGACTTAAAACCATACACAATAGCATACAGAACAGTTGTACAAAATATTACCAATACAAAAAATATTAATGCGATTGTCGGTAGAACAAAAATTTCTAACTCATTGCAAAGTTCAACCACTAAAGCTAGGGACTTATATTTTTATGAAATTTTCAAAAGGCAATTTTGCACTTACATATTTTCTAGTTTATTATAGGTAGCTGCGATAATGTTATTATGTACATATAAGTGTTACTGTTGGTATCTAAACTAGGCCGAGCCTGTATTTTAGACACCAATCCTCTATCGACATTATCAATGATGTTAGTAGTACACACTAATTATAGCATTACACAATTACAATTTCTTAACAAACAATACTCATTTGTGATCGTATGGCTCACATGCTATTCTAATGTTTCTGGTATTTATATGTTTATTTTATTTATTTAATTTAATTTAATTTTTTTTTTTTTTTTTCACGTCTATGCATTTACTCAGCCTTTATATATGTATAACACTCATTTTATAATAGTAAAAATATTCTCAATTTGATCATAACTTTGTGTTTTTAACCAATTTGTCAATTTAATTTTACACTCATGTTTATTAAGTGGATATATGTTAAGAGTTTTATTAATTTTGTTGTATAGGCGGGGGCCTAAACGAAATTGGAATTTGTTACAGAAAAATAACCTAGTGGAAACTGTAGGACAAACTTTATCATTCCTGCGAGATTTTGGAAGATTAGTTTTGTAATGAAGTTGCTTATGTTGCGATAAAATAGTGTCAACAATGAACAGTTGTCGCACTGAAAGCACATCACATAACTCATACAATTTAGCTGTAGGAAATCTATAAGGTTTAGACATCACTACCTTAAGCAGAGCACGCTGAGCTCTTTCTACGCGTATCATATGAGTTTTCTTGGCAGCTCCCCACACTCTAACACAGTATGATAATATAGACTGTGCCAGTGCGTAGTAAATTGTTTTAATTAGTCTTAAATCTGCAATATGACGTAATTTTTTAAAAATAAATATTAGTCTACGGCATCTGTCCGCTATCATTTTAATATGTGGGATCCATGTAAGATTGTGGTCTAAAATGACACCCAGATACTTAAAAGAGCACACTCGGTCCAAGCGTGGGCACCGACATGAGGGATCCGATACTCCTAAGGTACTACAGGTGTGGGCTGTAATTTGAAAGTTACAATTTGGGACATGTTTTGGTGATGTGCTAAAGGTAACATACTTGGTCTTAGATGTGTTGAGCGTAAGTTTATTGTACCGAAGCCATTGTACCACTAGGTGTAACCCAGCTTCTGCAGTTTGTCTAGTCTCTTCCCAACTTTTTCCATGAAAAACCAGAGCTGTATCATCCGCAAATGTAAATAATTTACAATGTTTAACATTCAGGTTACATAAGCTATTAATATATATAAGGAAAAGACTTGGACCAAGAACACTACCCTGGGGCACTCCAAGTGTCACAGGACAATCACTGCTTATGACATTGCCAATTTTAACTCTCTGAGTTCTTTGAGACATGTAACTTTCAAAAATACGAAGCGGCTCTCCACGAATACCCATTTTTTCCATCCCCCGTAGAAGTATAAGAGAAGAAATCTTCATCCACCCGCACATTGTCACATAACAAAATATTATTGAAGTCACTTCGACACACTACACTGACAGTATCCGGAATTGTTTTTGATCGTTCTAATCGCGGTAAACATTTATTAATCACTGGATTCCATGCTGATGATAACTTAAATCCGTCTTCTCTATTGAAATTTTTGTACTTTTTGATTTCAATAGCTTCACGTACTATCCTAGTATGGTAGTGGCGATCGGTCGAGAGGATTTTAGGGTCGTGCAACTCCATCCAATGATTAACTCCCATTTCTAACAGATGTTCTGCTACCGCGGATTTATTAGTCTGACGATTTTTGACCGCCGTGATATGTTCTTTCACTCGTTCAGCTATTGTCCGCTTAGTTTGTCCAATGTAAGAACTACCACAACTGCAATCAATTTTATAAACTCCCGGCGTTTGAAAAGGAATAACATCCTTCGGCGTTCGCAGTAATCTTGACATTTTGCATAACGGTGTATATACAGTCTTGATGGAGTTTTTTCTTAGTACTGTTCCAATTTTATCCGTTACGCCTTTTATGTACGGCAAAAACGCTGCTTGTCGACTGACTTCAGGACACTTTCCTTTTGATTTCCACCTTCTTGGTTTCCTCGACACTTCATACCCGTTTCGTCTGAGTACCTCCTGAACATGCGTGAGCTCCGCCTGTAAATGTTCAGGGTCACAAAGGTTATGCGCTCTGTTAGTAAGAGACGTCACAACAGATTGAAGATGTCGTGGGTGATGATGCGAAGAAGCGTGCAAATATCTGTCAGTGTGCGTAGGTTTCCTGTATACAGAGTGTGCCAGCGTCCCATCATCTTTAACACTCACTTGTAAATCAAGAAATGCCAACGATCTGTTCCTTTCCATTTCATAGGTAAACTTTACTTTCGCGTGGATAGAATTTAGATGATTTAGATATAGATCTACTTCCTGTTTACCACCGTTGATTATACAAAAAATATCATCAACGTACCTCTTCCAGAGTTTCACAGTACACGGTCCAGTGGCGAGGGCTGTTTCTTCAAAATGTTCCATCCAGATGTTAGCTATCACCGGGGCTAAAGGACTACCCATGGCAACACCATAAATCTGAAGGTAGTACTGGTTTCTGAATAATAGGTAATTTCCGTCTAAACAATTTTCTATCAGATCTATATATTCTTTAGGCAACTCACTATCGCAAAGTTTACTCTCGATTATATCGAGGCACTCCTTAAGAGGGACATTCGTAAAAAGTGACTCAACGTCGAAACTCACCATTGTGTCACCAGGTTCCAACCTAATACTCCTTATGATGTCCCTGAAGTGGTAAGAATCTTTTACAAAAGACGGTGTGTGTCCAAAAATCACTGCGACATCCTGTCTCAAAATTTCAGCATCAGCAGGTGGTACTTTATTACGTAAAATCTTCACCCACTTCTTCTTCAACAACAACAACAAGCTTCTTCGCATCATCACCCACGACATCTTCAATCTGTTGTGACGTCTCTTACTAACAGAGCGCATAACCTTTGTGACCCTGAACATTTACAGGCGGAGCTCACGCATGTTCAGGAGGTACTCAGACGAAACGGGTATGAAGTGTCGAGGAAACCAAGAAGGTGGAAATCAAAAGGAAAGTGTCCTGAAGTCAGTCGACAAGCAGCGTTTTTGCCGTACATAAAAGGCGTAACGGATAAAATTGGAACAGTACTAAGAAAAAACTCCATCAAGACTGTATATACACCGTTATGCAAAATGTCAAGATTACTGCGAACGCCGAAGGATGTTATTCCTTTTCAAACGCCGGGAGTTTATAAAATTGATTGCAGTTGTGGTAGTTCTTATATTGGACAAACTAAGCGGACAATAGCTGAACGAGTGAAAGAACATATCACGGCGGTCAAAAATCGTCAGACTAATAAATCCGCGGTAGCAGAACATCTGTTAGAAATGGGAGTTAATCATTGGATGGAGTTGCACGACCCTAAAATCCTCTCGACCGATCGCCACTACCATACTAGGATAGTACGTGAAGCTATTGAAATCAAAAAGTACAAAAATTTCAATAGAGAAGACGGATTTAAGTTATCATCAGCATGGAATCCAGTGATTAATAAATGTTTACCGCGATTAGAACGATCAAAAACAATTCCGGATACTGTCAGTGTAGTGTGTCGAAGTGACTTCAATAATATTTTGTTATGTGACAATGTGCGGGTGGATGAAGATTTGCAAGCTCCCCCGAACAGACGAAGGCGAGCAAGACCAGTCAGCTCGTGACCACGGTTGGTGCAACCTAACCGAAACGTCGGGCAGTAAGTAGTTCGTATTAACTACTAAATAAAAATGGTGTCACGTTTTGACCCGTTAAATTATTTTAAATGTTTAAAATGGAACGCGAAAGTCTTAAAATTTATATCGATAACCATAGTTGATAAAAAAACAATAATAAGAAAATATTTTTTCAGAAACATGAGTCCATGTGTTAGTGACAAACGATCTTAAAAAACTTCGAAACTAAATGAATCTTGTATTTTCGATAAAAATTAGTCTTTTTTATTTTGCACTTTTAAGGTAGACGAGGTTAATCGCGTTTTAGAACACAGTCAGCGTTGCATTTTCTTTTGACATTAATTTAAGCAAAAGCTTTTAAAATTCCTTCATAGAAAATTGTACATGGTCCCTACATTTTAACCTTACGCAGCTGTTTCTTTATTTACATTTCAAAAGGCCATAGTAGCATAACTTATTAACGTATTTTAAAAAAGGGAAGGTAAAAAGTAAAAGTGTTTTATTTTAATGGTTGAAACGTAAAAATTGCATGTCTCTCATACTTTAATTTTCTTTTGAAAAAAAAAAATCTAAAGGTTCTAATTTTAAGTATATTAGTTGTAAAATACATTTGCCAGTCAGTGTAAATAAAGGCACGTGCTTAGTGATAAGTAAAGCAAATTAAAATTGTGATTTAAGTTTTCAGGATTTTCCTGTTTTGTTTCATATCTAAAAATACATCTTTCATAATTACATTTCAATGTATAAAAAATATACACAGCCTTTTCGTGTCGCTTCATTTGGAATTTGTTTGAACGTTATTCTGATTATATTTCTATCGCTAAACAAATTGGGAGTACTTTTTCATTTTTTCAGAGCAAAGATTGGTTGAGTCATGTCTTTGCATATTTGCTCTGATTAAATTTGTTTCGTATTGTAAGGGTGTTAGATTTCCCAAGCGAGACGGATCTTAAATGTCTATTATTTTTTTCAGATTACTCTTTTAAAGATTTTCATCAAATATCATGAAGGATAAATGATTGCAAAGGACGTTTAAACATTTTTTAAGTATTTGTGATTGACCTATAAAAATAGGTAATATTAACATAAAAAGGTGTTACCAATGACGATACTATATTTACGTTTTCAATTCCTAACGTTGACCTGTTTTAGGTAAATTTCTCGATAAGAGTTTGACAACTTTTTTTTAGTTTTGCTGCGACTCATTAAAATAGTAATGAAATGACGCCAGACGATATTGTGTCTTATGCTCATATGCATCATAAACAATTCTGCGTGTCTCACAAGAGAATTGAATTGTTACCCTTAGTTGGGATCACAAACATAGATATTAATTTATTCATTCAATAGAGGAGCCGTATAAACTCCATTGGTCGCGAGTTCTCAAACTTATTTGGAGTCAAGTGTTTATTTGTACCTTTATAACTATAGTATCTATAATAATTATATACAATATTTTATGATAATTTTATATTATCAATATCGTGTTTTTTGTGAAGTAGGCTGTTATGATAAACTACTACAATAAACGTACTGTTGCCTACGATTTTATCCGATATTTTTGAGATAAACAGAACAGTACAGTCCTGAAAGTAATTTCAGTATGAAATTTGCTTATCTAATATCCAAAAACATGCTGTATTTTATTATAAGTATTTTTTTGTGTGAAACAGTATAAATTTACATACATCCATACATTTTTACTAATTATCGATTTTATAAAATTATTACAATTTTAGGTTGACTGGCATGAACGTTTTTCGATTGTTTTGAAGTATGCAACAATTTAAAAAAACATCTCATCAAATTTATACATTTTTGAGGTAATTATAGCCGAACAACTTCAGTCTAATGGATTTAACTACAGCAAGTCTTTCGTATAAACCATGCTCTTTAAAATCATGAAGCTATATAATAGACTTTTGAAACTAATAAAGTTAGGTATTTAAAAACCATTTAACTACAGAAAGTCTCTCGGACAAAACAGGCCCAACTCAAGCGTGAACCTATATAATATTAGACTTTTCAAACAAAATTATCATCACAAATAGAGTTACGTATTTAAACACCTTTTCATCAAAAGAGGATCTTGCTAATTATATTACCAGATACAAAGTTCTCTCGCCTTTACTATACATTCAAAAGCGCTTGGGAACACTAGAACGCACCTGTTGACAACCGCTGAGTTATAGTGTTTGCGCTATCACCAAGTTTGTTCATCGGCGTCCGACAATACAGTTGTCCGACTACTCGCAATTTATGTGGAGCGAGGTGAGGTACGGTCGGTATCAGAAGTGGGAGAGTAATGTTTTTATGTAATAACTAGTTGTGCCTGCGACTTCGTTCACGTGGACAACAGGTTATGAGCCTTTTTTTCTAAAATAAAAGCTGCCTAAGTTACTCTTTATCACATCAGCAACCTACCAGTAAAAATCATTTCAAAATCGGTTGAGCCATTTCAGAGATTAACCGAAACAAATATACAGACAAATAAAAAGTATTTTGGCATACATACCGTATATGCATGTAGTTAAAAGATTAAAATAAAATTTATTATTTATTTAGACCAACCAACATCTGTTTACAATAATACATAAAAAATGTATGTATATTTTATTTTCTCCCTGAAGTATAATATGATTTGTAAAATATTTTAACTGACTAATTTCATTTTCACTTGCGATGTAGGATTCGAGCCCATGACTTTCACGTATCGCGCTTCGCTTGCTGCTATTCCAACTGAGCTAACTACAAGTTATCGTAGGTGACGATTTTTTCTATTGTAACCTCTTAGCCTTCGGTAAGTGCATTCTGTCGTGTGCTTTTAGAACTATATACTATATGTTACAGTCAAAGTGATTAAATAGCTATTATACATAATGACTGGTCATTATACATAATGGCCAAATTCACTAGACAAAGTAATAAATTAATCACTTTGTCTGGACATTATTCATAATAGCGTGTCAAAGTTAGCCAAAGTAATAAATACGGTCTAGCCGACTTAAAAAACTTTACTATTTTTGTATTTATTGGGTGAGATCCCTGTGTTTTTATTTTTTTGTGTTATATTATAGCCAGTTAGCTTTAAATTTACTTTATAAATTAAAGTTAAATAACTTTATAACAATGTTAATTGACGTGAAATTACTATCTTATGTTATTTTAATTTTTTTAATAATCTTTATGATTAGTTAAGGCAAATTGAAATGTAATGTTATAATCTTAAACGCATACCTACGTGTTTTATTACATTATCCAAGTCATTGAAGATATTATATATAATAGCTAGTTAATGTGATTAATTTTGTATCCATTATCACTTTAGCCAAACTGAGTAGATATTATGCATAATGGCTAGCCATTATACATAATATCCAGATTTATTACTTTGGCTGTAACATATACATTCGTTGCAAAAAATTTTAGAAACCACTAAATTTAAAGTACCTAGGCCTTTTAATAGATTAGAACGATTTTTATATATTGTTTCTTTAAAAAAATTATATGAGTTATACTCAATCAACAGCCTTAGTTCGTCCATTTAACTTGCGCTACATTTCACTATTAACACCATTTTATTTGTGTACTAATACGTATGTGGTCACTGTTGGAATTTGAGGACGTATTCAGACCTGTGGGTAGGCTCTGACTTTTTTACAATTATAAAAAACACTAAAATTAACAAGGCAACTAATGTAAACCAATTGTGTAATTTATAGGGTCTTAGACCCTCTTTTACATTGATCCGGTTCGAAGGACCTGTACATCACAGAAGTATTACAAAAAGACCTAAGTGTCATTAAATTTAATATAATACTAGCGGTCCCGGCGAACTTCGTTTCGCCTTAGAGAATTTTTCCCGCTTTTCTGTTGAAATTTTTCAAATTTTACCAAAGATCCCTAATTTTGTAGCCTATGAAATAGAAATAGAAATAGAAAATATCTTTATTCATGTAAGCTTCACAAAAGCACTTATGAATAGTCAGTACAAATAAAGTATTCTACCGCCGTGTTCGAAATGTTGATCATGTCGAGAAGAACCGGCAAGAAACTCGACACTTACTCTTTTCAAATATAACAATGTGTCCTTAAACTAGGTACTTAAATAAAGTATACAAAGCTATAGTAAGATTTCAAAGAATTAAGTTATTCTAGACCCATACATTTTTGTCATTTAAATAATCATCAATTTTGTAGTAGCCCTTTTTTATTAAACAATTTTTAACATGAGACTTAAATCTATGCATGGGCAACTGGATAACATTTTCAGGTAACTTGTTAAATAATTTAACGCTTAAACCCACAAAGGAATTACTTATCTTATGTAGTCTTAGATATGGAACAGCAAGCTTGTGTTTATTTCTAGTGTTAAAGTTATGGAAGTCAGATTTTTTAAAAAGTATATTATGTCAAATTGGAAGAATGTAGCATTCTATTTTTGAAATATTTTTTTTAATCGGCCCAGTACTTTTTGAGCCTATTCATTACAAACATACAAAAATAGGTACAAATATTTCCTCTTTATAATATTAGTGTAGCAGCTCGACTGGTGAAACACCTCCGCCTTACAGAAGACCGCAGCCTAATAACAATCACTTCTGTGTTAAGTGAACAATATCTTTTGAATGGTTTGTCAGAATCGAATAATTCAAAAAGTAATATAAAGATATTGAAGCAGTCTTAAATAATACATCATTTATTTTGATAAGGGTTAATACCAAGGTACAAATAAAGAGCTTTTTGTAGCGGTGGTATTTTAATTTCTTTTTTTCAATAATAAAACGCTTATTGTGACATGACTGTAATAGTTAGAGATATGCTGCCGCTGATTTTTTGTAGATAATGGTGTGTTCTAAAAAAATGTAGTATATCATTTTGTTCTATCATCAATAGTTTTCGCAGCGCACGCGATGTAAGGTAGTTTTTTGATATTTTTTTCACACCTTGGATTACGTTATCGTAATTTTAGTAAGGATGCCTATTTTTTTTTAAAATAAAATATAGCCTATGTCACTCAAGAATGATGTAGCTTTCCAACAGTGAAATAATTTTTTAAATCTGCCAAGTAGTTTCGGAGCCTATTCAATTCATACAAACAAACAAACAAACAAAAAATCAAACCTTTCCTCTTTATAATATTTGTATAGATGTATAGATTAATCTTATATAACTAAAGACAAAAATATTTTTGACGTAATGCCACGCGTACGGCCACAGAGTGAAAAAGTTCAAACCTTTTGGTTTTTCCGGTACAATTTTTTAGGTTGCAACTATGCGTCCATAAAAGCTTTGATCTAAGCCAACGTTAGCAATATTTTGTTGACTGTACGCGTCTATAACCTAGTTTTTTGTTAAGCCTCACAATAGATTGCAGATAGTTTTTAAGGCTAAGCTGTACATACGTTTGTTAGGCTTAGTTTTTGGGTTAAGCTTAGTATATGTACGCGTTAAGGCACTTGCGTTTTGGAAATGAAAAAAAATAATAGTTTAAAAAACTAAAAAACACGCTTTTAGCTCGCACTAAAAATTACAAAATAATTCAGACATTTAAGAAAGAAAGCGTGGAGCGTTTATGTTATCTTTACTCTTTTTGGACTAAAAGCGTGTTTTTTAGTTTTTTAAACTATTATTTTTATTTTCTACTTTTTAGTTTTCTCATGTATCAATAATCATATAATTCTTTTTCGTATCCCATTCAGCAAACCCTTTCATTTAATACCCATATCATAGGGGTGCATTTCAAATAGCCTGTCCGTTATCTTGGACGCCCGCCATATTGGATTTGAATCACGTGACTATTTTTTTCGTATTCCTGACAGCAAATCCTTTCTTTTGATACCCATATCATGGAAGTGCATTTCAAACAGTCAGTTCGCCATCTTGGGGAGGCCGCCATATTGGATTTGTAATGACGTTTCTTAGCTAGTCATGTATTGTCATCAGAACTCAGAGCGTGTGCAAAATTTCATCTTAATCAAAGACCGGGAAGTGGGTCAAATTAAGATTCAAAGATTCCGTTACATACATAGATACATACAACCCGAGCTAATAAAAGCGTGTTAAAAAACTGAATAGTAGATATGGCGGGATGATTATATTTTCATATTTCAACAAACTAACTTCAGACTAACAAACTAACGAGCTATTAAAATGTAATTTAGGCTCTTCTTTCGTTAATAAAAGATAAAGTTTAGAATTTGACGGCAAACCAATCGATAGCGGCCGTCTAAGACTTTTTACGCGTGGAGTTAGCTATTACCACATAAAGAAAGATAAAAATCAACAATTTTAAGACGAATTTGAACTGTAATTCTTGTTGTCTTTTTAATTTTTTGTGCGGGATGAAAGGGTAATTTTGCTAAAAAATAACACACAAAATAGCCTTATAAAATTATTCAAACAACACTTTACTATTTGAATAAAATGCCCTAGTTACTACCTACATCATCTGTTGTTATGATTTGGGGATCCTAGGTTGGATTCACGACTCGAGAAACAATAAGTAACAATATATTCTCGACCCGTGTTTGAGCATGATTTGGTCTGTGATGATATGTGTAACAGATAGCGCTAACCTCTTTATTATAGGTATATTATTTCTATAGTTCTTTACGCCGTACTATCGAACTTTAAATATTAGAAACAGAAATATTTAACGTGAAGGTCGTGGGTCCATATCTCCCCTTGCAGTGCGGTCGATTCCCGCAGAGATAAAAAAAATATGTTTAATAATTATAGGTATAGTTTAGAATATAAGGCGTGGACCCATAGCGGACAGGATTCACACCCTACGCACGATTTGCCTGAACAAATGGCCAAGACTTCAAAATATCAAGTCATCATGCGTGGTGTCCATTCAGCTTCGACTAAATTCATCCGCGGCCTTACGCTGTTTATCGGTTAAGCTTGGTGAGTGATTACAAGTTTTGTTGTACCAACTTTGTTTCGTCTAACGGTCGGATTGTACCTCCAGATATTAATCATAGCCAGAGTACAGCCTCACAATGGGCTAGGAGTTCTGTAGGGGAGATGGGGTGCTAGATAGGCCCCTTTTTGTCTACGATAACAGCCACCCATTTGTCTTTAGGAAAGATGCGATGTGCCAACCGAGATTTGTGTTAAGAGGCGAATAATGAAAATAGTATGGAGATGTTGCCGTATTGTGTTATAAAAGTACAGAATGATAAGTATTATAGATAATTAATAGAATTGAAGTAAAACTATTATACCTTTATTTTTGACTAGCTTTCCACCTGCGGCTTCGCCCGCGTTGAATTCGGTTATATTGCGGTATAAAGCACAACTATATGAAAACTTCTCATTTCCACGGAAAAATCTAAGAAGCGCAAAGTAACAGTTTAGACGACAAAACAAATTGTACGTCATCCCTCGGGAATTCCTCATTTTCGGGCATTCATTATCGTACCATTTAGCTTCTAAATTTACATGTTTATATTCATTTGCAATATTTTACCTTGTTTTAAACGACACACAACGTAATCTCCAATCCATCCATCAAGCAAACTATATTTTTGTTGTCCCTCGGGAATATATTTTTTTTCTGGGATAAAAAGTAGTACCCTATTATTTAATCCGGACTTTTAACTTTACGTCTGCAACATTTCAAAGCAATCGGTTCAGTAGTTAAAGCGTGAAAGCGGAACAAACAAACAAACTCACTTTCCGATTTATAGTATTAGTAAGGATAAGGATACATGTTGATAGACAAAGTTGGCGGTTCAACTACCAATATATTGTATCCTTCCTACATGTACGTACACGTTTACCATTTTTTTTTCCTAACTGACTACTGATGATGGCCGCAGATGGCCTCACACGTTTACCAATTAACACTGAGTCTGTAATGAAAATAATGTATGCAAAGATAAGAAGTAAATGTTGGATCTTATTTGAAAATTCTGCGGTACCCAAAAAGTGAAATTGGAGTTTGATTTCTTAGCTTACTTTATCTGTTATACGCATATATTTGTCTTTTATGAGTGTTCAGATGCCAATAACATCTGAACACTCATAACGTCAATATGTGTCACGCACGTCATGTGTCTCATTTAGCTACCTGTATAGATGAGTGTTCAGATATTATTGGTAAGTTGTGTGTATAGAAATTATTGACAAGAATCTGCTCAGATATTATTGAAGTAATGAATGTTCCGATATTAATGGTAACTTGTGGTGTATGGAACTTTTTGATATTTTAACTGTTCAGAAGTATTTGGTCACTTTGTCTGCTCCGATATATCTGACGGCGACTGTACATTGTGCCACTTCAATTTGCAATTCGCTAAAAGCTGAATTCTTGTATATGTATGTATTTATTTTATGTTACTATGTTTTATCTATTTTTTTTATTAATCATGTTATGGTATTTATGTTTTCTGCTGATATTTTCTCAATAAATATTTTGCACAGCCGCACCCATTTCTCAATATCTACTAATTCCTTCCATTTTACTTGATTATGTCTGTGAAACCAATTTCTGTAAATGTTTCCGTGTAATAAAGTGTATTTATTTATCTATCCTTTTAAATTTTTGTTTCGTAAATTGTCCCGCCTGTAAATCTCCAGTCCCCATTAAAATACAGTTAGGTATAACTGCAGTGACACCACAATGAAGCCGCAGCCTAACAATGGGCACTTCCTGCAGCGAGTGAGCAATAAATTTAAGGCCCTAATCCCGCGCTTGTCGCCTCGCGCCCTCTGAGAGGTGAATCAGTCGGCGATCCATCAGATGACGTCATTTAATGTCGGAGTGCCTGTTTAAAGAAAAAAATAATTTCATTTATGATAAATGTAATTGTTATTTTTTTGCCTGTGTCACCTGAGATAGATAATTATATGTAGAAATAAAAATGAATTGTCGAAATGCACTCGGATTACTTCAGAAATACTAGATCAAATTGATTATGTACATTTTGGTTTTGTTCGTAACTATGAAGATAAATTTTGTGAAAAAAAAATTGAACGGTATCTTTTGTAAGCGTGTGAAACCGCAGTCTAGCGGGCCAGTGATAAAAAAAAAGTGAAAATAAGGCCACTTAATGTGATTATAAAGAAATCGTTTTTCGAAAAGTTGTGGAAAGGACACTCGGTGGGGATACCAGTTTCGCTTGCGAATCCATTTTTAAATTATAATTTAAAACATAAAATGTAATTTTACTAAGCGTATAAACGCAAAATATCATAAAGGTACTAAAATGAACGAAACAAATGATAAATAAAAATAATAGAACGGACTGATTAAGCTTCCTTGAGTACTTTTCGCCGGATATAGTTAAAAAATAAAAAGTCGGGTCTCTAACGTCAAATAAAAGTCTACAAGAAAGTTTGACAGAAACAAATGACAGAACAGGTGAAACAAATGAGCTAAGTTTTTGCTCTCATTAATGATTTAAGGATTAGCACGTCTACAGTCTTTAACTCCCACGCAGACTTTTGTAACAAGGAAGATCTATCTAACGTTATCATCTTTTAAAAAATCTTTTAATAAATATGTTAAAAAAGTTTTTTTTTTAAAACAGAATAAACTTAACATTATCTTCATAAACTAAATATGTATTATCATTATTATATTTATATAATACCTAGTTTAAGCTGCGGATTTGTTGCAGAAGCCCAAGAATATTAGCAAACATGAAGGACTTTAAAAAAATAACAATACAATAATAAAATTTCAATAATTGGAAACAAAATTTACAATAAGAATTGCACTCATATAAAAGTAAAAATCAAAGTCGCTTTCAACTGTTTAATGCGATTTTATAAAGAAGGAGAAGGACGCCATTCGACTTTATCGACTTAATTTTTTTTTTGTGTTAATTTTTATTGAAATGTCGATCTTGATGTGTGGACTAATACGTATTGGAAGAAATGTTCCATATTCGAAATATAGATCTAATTCATAATCCAATGTTTCCATACACAAGCACTATTTATAGACTTCATAATATAAAGACTCCACTTTAATTCTCCAGAGTTCATTTAACATCTGTGGTAAAAATTGGAGTACCTCGCAAACTAACTTAAGCAAAAAAACTATCTTTAACTGTATTCAAAATGTCTTTTCATACGAGTAAGAACAGATTTTCTACAAATGAAAACTCTTGAAAAATTACTAAACCAGTATAAATTTCATTTCAGAGATTAGATCAGACTATGAATCGTAGAACAAGTAGCTCTAATAAACAAACCTACGTAAGCTAGCCTCCTATCAGGAGTAATGATGATAAAGTAGTCTCCTAGTTCATTCTGAGAAGCAGCAAAATGTCAGACGAGGTTAATTTCTAATTCAACAAATCCGATCCGTGTAATGAAGGCGTGGTGAGCCCACTCAGCCATTTGCCGTTACGCAGATATTACTCAGACCACGGCTTCTCAAACTATAAACTTAATAAATGTATATATATCCGTAAGATAATAAACATCGTTAGATTACAATCCATCTCGTGAGATTGTAAACTGTCGAAAAATTGTGAACCGTAACATTTGATTGCAATTTAACGTATTATTTTTCGCTATACTATAACAATTGTTATCTTAATTCTTAAAAGCATTTAAAAACGGCACGTCCTCAACGACGGAAGTATTTTGGTGCAGTTATCTTTTCATGACTATGATGTTGAAGGCAGCGGGCTATATCTATTAAATGAAAGCAGTTGTTATTTTAGTTAGAGTAGTTGTAAAAGAAACGGAGTTGGTTAAAAAATGCATAGGAAAACAGGTCTAAGTTATTTCAAGGTACGGTTAGCCCAATCTGTAACCATAATAATTCGTTAACCACATTCATCATCTAGCAGACCCCTAGAGATTTATATGTCACACTTTGAGAAACACCGTTTTAAACGGGATCGTCGGAACGCTTAGCCCTATCGGCTTTAGGGCTCGGGAAGTTTGGTAAAATATAGCGTTTTAATTAATGAGATACGGGTGTTTCGGAGCAAGAATATTCACGTGATTAGTAGCAGGTGACTTTGTAGGTATTAATGGAATTAACAATTGTTAATTTACTAATCGAGAATTAGGTTCAATAACATCAAATTGCAATTGCAATCTGTAATCTTTTTATAAAACTAAATAAAGTTGGGGCAAATTTTCTTTATTTGATTGATTTGTTGAGATTAACTAATTACATCACTGGTTTTATAGTGGCCGATATGAAGAATACAGGAAAAGACAAGGACAATGTTATAAACAAAGAAAAATCGAGATATAAGGTATTCCCCTATGTGACTATGTATCATTTATTTAAAGTTTAAAAAAGAAATAACCATCAGGAGTTTCATAATGTATGATTGATGCAAGGAAAATGCAGGAGTTAGTGCAACGTTTGGTGTCATAACCTCATTTTGGTGACATTTCTTGTTTTTTCTGTACTCTTAATGTAATATATATCGACTAGCAATTTTTAATTCCCAAAATCGCAACCAACTCACTTCGAATGCGAACAAAGCGTTATCAAAAAACAAAATTTAATTCGCAAACTTTATATAAAAAACGAAATCATTCGTTTATTCGTTTCGTTTTTGGGAGTAGACCCCAGATCTAAAATTAACTCTTGTTACTTGTTAGTTTTAAATGCGTGTAAACCTCATTTTGGTTCTGGAAATTTCACACCAATATGAACGTAGATGTGATCCCTAATTTGTATTGCCTAACCTAATACGTAGAACCACAGTGTCTATTTGATAATATTTCATTCCACTGAAGACGGTGACTATCGATTTCAGTCTACAAATGCTGTCTTTGATCAACGTTATTCCAACTAACCTACTTACATTCAGAAGGTATCTATCTGATGTGCTTAATATAATAAGCAATATCTGGTAGCCTTTATGATTGATAAGCAATACGCAAGTTAAGGTCACTGTTAAAATTTTATTCTCAAGTTGTTTCATAATTAAACTGTAAATCAAGATTTACCTCACCAACCCTAATTAAAAATAACCAATTCTCAGTATTGTTTGCTGTGTATTTTGAGTTATTTGATGAGAAGAATAGAACTTTTATAAATTTCTTTTCGATAAAAAAATTGTCAAAAAAACATAACCGGTATGAATTTTCTTTACTGGCACATATATAGCTTTCCAGTTTCATTTCATTCGTTATTGTCATGTATATCAGATCTACATATTTATAACGTTGAAATTACACACGGTGCTCATCATATCTGTTAGATTGAACTTGGCTTTGACAGACGACCACGTGACTAGATACGAAAATAAACCATTTTTGGAGGCTTTGATACAGCGAGTGCATATATCTACTTCAGTCTGGAACACTTATTATATTTTAATCCTCTAGTCAATTTTATCGAGCTAATAACAAAAATACGCGAATATAGAACTTATTTTCTCCTCATGTTTTATTACCGAGATTATGCCAAAACATTACTAAGAGATTCTCAAATTCGAGAGTTAATAACTAGGGCGTTCCCTATTCCCAGACCGCATTATTCGTTGACAATATTCTCGGTGGAAAAAAGGTTTAGGGACACGTTTCCTTAGCTACGTTCGGACAATTTTCGCACATTAACACTCGCGTTGTCAAACTAATGGCGTGTCTTTTGACTTTTTCTGGATGAACGTGATTATTTGTCGTCAGTATTACTGGTTCATTTATCAGATAACTAAAGTGAGTAATGTCTAAATTATTAAGCCGATCTTCTTCGGATATAAGTGTAATTTCATGGCAAACACTTTGTTCCAAGAAAGTGAACCACAAAAACGGCCTTTACCCTCTCAATTTACATACGGATTAAAGTGAATAATAATAAAGCAAGTATTGATTAAATTATTTAGCGAATTTTCAAATTGTAACATGTCACGGGAAACTACGTTATATTCCAAACAAATTTAGATTAATCGGTTGACAGGAAGAGGGTGAAATTTGAATTACTAAATTTGACCCAAGAATAAAATAATAAAACAAACGGGATGAGCTAAATAAAACCGTTTAAAAATTAAAGGAAACAAACTGCCTTCTATCTTCTACATTTGCAAATGAATGGAAGATAATAACAGTATTTTATTTTATTATTTACTTTTATAAAATTTCACTCGAGTCTTGTTATTAAAACTATTAAATTTATTGTTTTTTTAATAAAAGATGCGCCAGCGCGAATTTCAACGCTTGCTAAAAGCCGATTTATAAATGAAAATTGTATCAGTCATTCATGTCTAGGTACTCTAGAGCGCACAGGTTTATAAGAGAAATGATAGCGAATACAAACGAAAACACTCTTTAAGTACGGGGATATAGTATGAAATTTACTTTGATATTAAAGTAGGAATTCTATTTATAAAATAAAATTGAACGTTTAACGTATGGATTCATAGGTACATGTTTGTTTCACTTTCTCACATAAACTTCTGACAGAGTTTACATGATATTTGGTAACTAGATAGATTGAATACTAGAGAAACACAAAGAACTTTCCGATGTAAGATGAACAAAATTGTGGGTAACAAGCCAGTATTATGTAAAGCGGGTAAGGACTGTATGACAACTTTAACTTTACACATAATACAGCCGATGCCGTTGGATGTAAGTTATTACGCACACGAAACAAGGCCGATGCAGTGAAAAAGCCCAATGTGTAGTCTTTTTTTTTGTATTACACTTCAAGATTACCCTCATCCCACCCGATGTTAAGTGTGTCCTACCTTTAGGGCGAGAAGTACAGTATAATAAATCTGTTACTGGACTTGTCGCCCTTACCTTGAAGGCTTGACCCCTGCTACAAACGTAGCACCCCCCAGGAGCTCTGGAAACCTTACTCACACGCAGGAACACAACAACACAGAAGTGATTGTTATTTGGCTGCGATCTTCTGTAAAGTGGAGGTATTCCACCAGTCGGGTTGATCCAGTTCAAGCAATAAATCGCTGTGCCATACCTCTCTTAAAACGACTAGAGTCTGACGTGCTTTTGATCATACTAAACATTAGTTCATACTTACAGATACGTGGCTCATGAAAATTTTAAATTGTTACGCAGTTAGGGCATAAACGTTTACCAAAAAAAAATCTACTTTTAAAAAGTAACTAAAAACAATTTACTACAAAAATAAAGTCATAAGTAGTAAGCAAATGATTCAGATACCGTATAAATTTAAAAGGCAGTATTTCGCAAAACCAAAATAAGCACGATGTTGACGAATGAAATCTAAGTTGACCCTTTTCACGCGAAAAATATTACTTCACGGCATTCGCCATTGATCCCACCGAATTTTCTAGACAGATTAAATCTGGAGATTATATGAATACGAGCCATCCGGTTGGAGAAAGGTCAACACTTGCGCCTTTTCTCTAATTTATTCGGGAAATCTAATGTCGGATCATAATATTTACTTCGGAAGGTTGTTCGTGTAGTTTAGTATTTGTTGTAGTCTGATCAATTTAGGATCTTCATAATCAAACTGGCATTTGCATTTAAAATTAAGTAACTATCATGAGCCTGCGGGCGTAGACAAGCGACAGTTGTCGAACTACGAAAACTTTTCAACAAGTTTTAATTTTAAGGGAGTATGCATATGGCGTTTTTACGGTGCCAATGACGCGTATTTCATGAACGCGCGCTGACGGCGCTGTACATAAGCAAAAAAACAGATTGTAGCATCTGTATCGATTTAAAGTAATTTATTTTTATTCAAGAGGTGAACATAAAAATCTTTTGAATCGTCTTTGCAAACAATGCTAACTAACTTTCGGTTCGGAACTTATAACTATATGTATCAATAAGACAGATGGTAGTTGGAGCGTAATGTAATTAAATGACATTCGTAACGATGTCAAATCTCAAGCATGATAAATATTATTATACTTTGATTGGAAGCTATTTACAATACAAAAATACGAACATCTAGGTTAAAAATAACCACATCACAATATTTCTCTCTCAATGTTCGCGGAGAAATCTGTCAAACCTTCTCTGGAAGTAACTTGGCAATTTGGAGCCTTTTCTGTATTTGCCATTAAATATTTACTACACATTTTGCGTTTACCAGAGGAGAAATCCTATTCCAGTGACAAATTATGTCGGTGCCATTTCAAAGACATTTAGATATAAGCTTTATTTCATATTTCTCGTTTTCCGCAAACATTTAAATTTCTATCCCGTGGAAGCGTTTCAGCGTCACAAATAGACTGAGAGCTGATAAGGCGTAGAGTGTCTCATTTTAGGAGAATTTTAAGTGTTTTTAAGCTCTCTCGCTCGCAACTTTGTAGGCGTTATTCACGGACGAACCGTATTTTAAATATTATTAGTGCAAATCTAACTTTGGACGAACTTACATCTACATCCATGACTAGAGCAAGCATGAAAAAGTAACAGATATTTATCCTTCCAAACATATTTTCACGCGTTAACGGTAAATTTTGTGTATTATTTAATCAAGTTTTGTTGTTGAGAGAGGTTTGTTTATTGTTTTTTTACTGTAATTAAATTACAAAAATCTTTATCAATACGGAAAACGAATTCACATACATATTTAAAATTAAATTATTTGCATTTTATTCGGAACTTTTGTCCTTAGTACAAGTATACGTATTCAGCAAAACAATGATAATGATGACTACTAGACTCTGAAAATAAATATTAAAAGTAAATTAAATCGGATGAAATGTTGTGGGTGGCGCGTTTAAACGTTGACGCGATCACTAATGCTGTAAAATTACAAAATATTATGATCGCCAATTTTCCTATGGAATACCCTAAGCATAAATATTTTTTTATTCCTTTCACTCATCGTTAACTGAGCTGATATATTCTTTATGTACAATTTTTATTTCCATGTGATAAAAAAAGACCAGCATTGGTGTGAAAAATTTCAATGTAAAGAAAAAAAAATGCCCTAAATTACGTCTTAAATACGTGCCCCAAAAATTGTTACCAGCTCTCGGGCCAAGCGTAATATCGTGGATTTGATGCAATTTCGTCCCAAGGAAGTACAAGAAGAAAGTTAAAAATGTTAAACTCGCTCACAGATTGTAAACGGTGCAGCATAGAAGTCCACTACAGACCCATTTAGAAAAGTGACTTCAATGTAAAAAAATATTATTTAAACAGATGTTTTGATAAGTTACTAACTCGAAGTCGTAAGCTACTTACTCAAAATAACTGTGCGAAGAAGTGACGTCGCTGTAAATTTTAACGCAATCTATCTGTATCTTTTTTGATTCCATGATGAAAGAAAAAATACGTGACCTATCTTTTTTGGTATATAAAGGTTGAAGTAAACAGCAGTTTTTAGGGTAGATTTAGTTGACATGAAGTCATCATTTTAATTATGGTTACTTGATATATCTATAAATGCGGATAAGTAATCATCAGATATAATCCGCAAATGGCGCACGACCCAGGAAGCGAACTTAGGACCCCAAGTAAGACACAGAAATACCACTAGGTATAATATGTTAGACGAAAATAATTATATGATTAATAAAGTTAATAGTTATTTTGCTTGCCTTTGTATCAAACATAAATACGTTTCGTTAATGCCATATTTGAAACGTGAGCGAAATGTCAAAAAAAAATTGCATTATTATCGTCAGGCTCATTTGTCAACTAATTTGAATTTAACTAATTAAACAAACGGTACGTTATAACAAGACAAACTTACTTTTCTAAATTAACAGCGAACACATAGAAAAAAATAATAAGTAAAAAAGTAATCAGCAAATATTTTGTATCAAATCGCAGGAAAACACACCTTAAAAATTTAAAATAAAAGAAACTCCAGACGGGACAACAATATGCTGAAGATGTTCAGTTTAACTGTACATTCAGCTAACTCGTAACGCATATCAAAAAACTTGTTAAAATTATACGTTCAAAAATGGCGGACAATTGTGCAAACACGTCGGACGCAGCCGGCCCCCGGGAAATTATGTTTCATTATAACGAACTGATGAAGAGCTAAAAACGTCATATTTGTGTCGACCGGGCCGTTGTGTCGGCCTAGAGGCAAGCTCCTGCCGCCGACACGTTTTATTAAGTCAAGGCAATAAGGTTTGTTCTTGAAAAGGTCGAATAAATGTTGCCGGATAATCGATTGAGTCCACCCTAAAAATCGACTTGACTAAAGTGAAAGTGAAAGTGAAGGTGAAAGTATTTATTCAGCACATAAAAAAACGATATATAAAAAAAACAATGTTACAAGGAATTATTTTAGAGCTACAAATTAAACTAAACAGGTAACAGCTTACATCTAATTCTGCTTACCCTAATAGTGTGCTATAAAGGCAACCATCTCAGCATTATGCCGTGATACCACTGCATGGCACCACGACGCTGGTTTTCAGTGGTCGCCTGATGATGACGGAGAGGTAGGCGCCATTAAAAGTGTAAAACAATAATTAGATAAATGGTAGCATTTACACGCCATCTTGCATAAGTAAAGAGACTATCGACAATATTGATCGATACTATCGATATTTATTATATTATAAGCAATATAATAGATTTTAAAATATTAGATTATGATTGTTAATATTGACAATACTATCGATTAAATCGATTAGATCGATACTGGAATCAAGTCAATACTATTGATTTTATCACGGACTAGCAGCCCAAAGCGGCTTTGTTCACCGTTGTTTCAAATTTACCACCGATTCGTTGCTTTTAATGGTTCAAGCATGATGTTATATACAGCCTAGCTTTCCTCATTGAATGTACTATCCAAAGCAATAATAATTTCCCAAATCGAACCAGTAGGTACACGTTCTGAGATTAGGGCGTTCAAACAAACAAACAAACTCTTCAGCTTTACACTATTAGTATAGATTTCATTAATATTGATTAATCTGCATTTTTTTATGATATAATCGTCTTTCATATTATATATCTTCTTAGACATCTTATGTAGCAGATAATACAACAATAACAGAAAAGTATTTTTTATTATAAATGCTATACCTCTATAATAGTAATGTAGCTACAGCGTAATGTTGTCACTAAAATAAAAATTATTAGGCATAGGCAACCATTTTTGTAACTTAAATTTAGTTTTGATTGATACACAACCGTAATATAATATAAACATTTAAAATAATTTAACGGGTCAAAACGCGACACCATTTTTATTTAGTAGTTAATACGAACTACTTACTGCCCGACGTTTCGGTTAGGTTGAACCAACCGTAGTCACGAGCTAACTGAAATTATTTAAAATGTTAAATTATTTTAAATGGAATGTTTAAAATGGAACGCGAAAGTCTTAAAATGTATATATAATATAAAGCTAGTATTTTTTTGTTTATTTACGATAAACATTGGGAATATTGGATGACTTTTAGTTTATCTTTATGAAATTGGTCACCTTGGCTAAAAATGTTTTCAAGAAACATAAAAAACGTTTGTTTTCGTATTTGACTTGACAGATACTTTTTTTTATATAGACAAGACAATCCAAAAAATACCTTATTTGACTATTAAATTAAATACACTTTGTATTTAAATATACGCGGCTATACAAGAAATTGCAGCTAGTAGATTATACATTATATTTATCTGATTCAGATAAAAAAAAAATAACATCTCTTTTCCTTTACCCATATTTACGAAGAAACGAAAGGGCTAATGGCTAATTTTTACATTGTGCCTTGATTGTCAAACTTGGCAAACGTAACTACTTGGAAATGTCAATCAAAACTCTCACAATCAGATTTCCTGAAATGAAAACGTCAACCAATTCTCAGCTGTCTATCACAAAAGGAACAGACAATCGAGTCACAGTAAATCAAATCCAGAAAATATATCATCCCAGTAATAGTCTCCCATAAACTATGGTCTCGTCCCAACCTCGAATTAATCATGTTGGTCTACACGCATCACTGGTGACCCCAAAACACGAAGACAAAATGGGTTATTTTTGTATTCAACGAGTTTTTATGAGGACAGGGTGTTATTGTGACCTAATTTAACGTTTACTTTTCGTGTTTATGGAAAGAAATAATTAGGTTTTCTTGCTAGGTTCTAAAATATTGCATTAAAATTATTCCCATCTACGTAAGGCGATTTCAAAATGTATGTAAAAAATCATTGCGGGATCACTTTAAAAGAACTTTACCATTAAAAACGTTTACCAACTAAAATTGTAGGCTTTTTTATGAAAGTATGTAAGTTTTCTGACTTTTTACACTGTTTAATTCCAACGTTAACCTATATTGTATTAAAAAATATCTGGATAAAGAATTGGTTTGATGCGTTTGGTTCAGAACCGCGAATATTTGAACTCTGATTTAAACGACTTGACTTTTTTTATTAGTGGTAGGTTTAGTTACTCCTTTTTTCATAATGCAGCTGTGAGATGCAGTTTTTTTGAAAAGTATTGCGGGGAAACCAACCACATTATGCATCCAAAAAATGAATGCAAACCAAATTTGAAGCTATCACCGATTCGGGTCCTAACTTTCCCAAATGAAATGGATAAAAACTTTAAGTTATGGTGCCTATTCCTGACTGAAAATTTGCAAAAAGATTTTATGAGAATGGATCTTGTGTGCGAGAGAAGAGACTCCACAGTGTTTTTTAAATTTAAAATTCACTAAATATGATGGACCAAATTACGCAAAAAGATCTAAATCCCACATTTTATCGCTTGAATTTTGGAGCTTAAGTTGTATTGATAAAGTTTATTCTAGCAGCCATCTTTTTTGCGTAGCTACATCCTCAGTGTATGCACGGGTAACTCCAACATTGTGACAAATGCTGAATATTTTTCCACCTTACCCAACAAAATCCTAATCATCTAAAAGTATCCACGATGATAGATCACGCGGAACATCCCCAACCCACATTGCGGGAACGTAAATTATGTTGGCTTGGTGCTACGCATCGTCAACGGCCTTATACTAAGGAGGAACAAAGTAGATTATATTTAGATATTCAAGAGTGTTTTATATGGAATTAGGGCAACCTATATTGCGTCCTTCATGAACATGAAAAGTCGTTGCACATCGTAGTTCGGTCTCTTTCGACATTATGGCCTTTGTTATCATCCCAACTGATTTCCGCTAAGGCGGCAAACCTCATCGAAAACAACCAAACCAAGTTATTGATTTATAGTGACTTTTGTGCAACAAAAAACTTCTCATTAAAGGAAATATTGTGTCTTATATTTTTGGGGAATTTTATTTCTTTTATAAGATAATTTTTTGTCATCTGCCTAATTATTTACTAATAAGACATTTAACAGGTTGATACTTTACTTGGCGTAAGACCTCCAACTAAATACAATAAAAGCGTTTCTAGATAAAAAAAATAGCCTTTCAACTGCACGTGCTCGCCAGTCCGGTACAATAGCAAACGTCAACACGGATATAACGTTTTTAGCTCTCCCATCATTCCGTGATAATGAAACGTAATTTCCCGGGGGCTAGCTGCGACCGACGTGGAACCACGATTGTCTTTCATTTTTCAACGGAAAATTTTAACGACATTTTTAATGCTGTTATTAATTTAAGGCAGTAACAATATTATTTTATGTCTTAAACATGTTATTAGAAGATCGTGAGTACATTTATTTCTTAAGAAAACTTCGAGATAGATTACTCGGTACCGTTTTCTGAAGTAATACATTTTCGCACTGTTTAGGTATCAACGTTAATGCTGAATAGTATTGTCATTGGTTACAGAGTCAAAAACATCATCAAAGTAAACATTTGTTTTATTATTGACTGCAATAGTTAATTGATAGATTTCAAAATAAACTAGGCTTTAATATACCTGTCAAGTATCTTCTGTATATATTTATTTTCCTCCCCAAATTTTATCTAAGCTTAATAAGTAAAAGAAGTTAGCTTGAAAAAGCATCAAAATCTTATCTTCATCTCACGAAGAGAAATAAGTATGTTGACGGAAAAAAAATGAAGGAAATTCAACATAACTTGAATAATGAATAATTATTCTTTCTAAAGTCTAAATTCAACCATGTTTACACAGCCTCTGCCTGAGTCCCATTTGGCAGAATTAACAGAGCGATGTCGGTGCCATTTCAATTTCACAGGCCCATCAAACGACAACCGTGACGGTCACAAATGCACTGCACAATTAAGCCTCTATTCTCAAAGTGGAATAGGTAATTAGACATTTGCGGATCTGCTTTCTGATTATTTCACATCCAACTACGAACTCGTCAGTTCAGTAGGACGGCCTGTTGTTACGCCGTTTGCGTAACAAGCCCACAATAGCGTTAACTTCCATTTATATTTTTTTTCGTATCGCATTTGCTTTACATTATATGTTTTGTTTGATTTTTGCAGTTTTATTTACATAAAAGTGTAAGCTTTGAATTTTGCGGGCGCCTGGGTGGCAGAAACGTGTATGCAGCAGGCAAATAAAAAAAATACAAATTGATAATAATATTCTAGGTGTTGAAATATTGTAATTTATCCATAACATAAATAATGCCATGTGTTGTATTGGCACACCCTTACAGGGTTCATTTAATTGTATTTCTTAAGTTTAATTAGCTAATTAATACTTAATTTAACAAATAAATAGGAGGATTAGGATATGAAGTCAAATAGGCCGGGACCTCGAAATAGTGATGCATCTGCGTGTGTGAGGAAGAAAACTAACTTAAATTTTTTATCTTTTATTAAAACGAAGAAAAATAAAAGAAGGCTAGACATTGGTTTAATTAAATAGTGTGCATTAATTTGTAAGCGTACAACGGGTCACAGAATAAATAATCTATGGTTTTATTTAAAGGAGATATGAAAAACTAGAGCAAGTACATCGACGCACAATAATGTAAGCTTATGATAACAGATTAAAAAAAATTGAATTTACAAAAGCGATAACAATGTTTATTTTTCTTAAATATTGAATGCGGCCTTATTTTATAAAGTTTTTTTTAAATCGACAACAAGGTTAATAATTTGAAAAAATTACAATCACAGTTACTTAAAAACTGGTTATCCGTTGTACAAACGTTTTCAAAAATGAAAGTAGAGTAAAATGCTTGATTACTAATAATCTTTTGTTAACGTAATGTTTAAACATGTATTAGTAACATAGATCGTCAGATTCTAAACTGATATCGTAATATTTTTTAATCAAACCCGATAATCTCTCCGCAATCATGATAACTGGTCCTTGAATATTACTACTGATTTGAGATGGCATAACACTTGCATCAGCTATTCGCAATTTTTTTACTACGTGAACTTGTAGTTCGCTATTAACTGCGGATGTTTCGGTATCATTACCCATCCTAGCTGTACCAATCGGATGATAAACAGAAATACACATATTAATTATGATACATTTCCAATATGGTTTACTGTCTAATTCGTATATATCGCACTCGGGCCAACTCATTCTAGCTATTCTTCCATTAATCGATTTGAAATACCTTGTATTCACTATTTTAGTCAACCTTTGAATACCCTCAATTGCTTCATCAATATCTTGAGTATTATTAAAGTAGTTTGCAAAAATCAAAGGATACTCTCTAGGATTCGTTGATTTTAAAGTTATTTGCCCTTTAGAAAGAGGATGAAGTAACGTAAAGAGAAACCAGTAAAGACTGTTATTTTCATTCTGTCTCAACATTGATTGTACTACAATATCTTCATATCTTGCAATGAAGTTCAGATAATTTGGTAAAGCTTTAGATTTCTTACGAAATATATTTAAATGAGATTGAAACAAAGCATATCCCCTTGGAATAATTGAATAATGAGCAACTATATCAGTGAAACTGTTTTGTGCTAAGTACCCAGTCTGGTTGTAAATATATTTAATCTCATCCAAATGTTTTTCCGCTTCATTTTGTTCGTCTGGACTAGTTCCTTTTATAACGACTGGTACGATTGAATGATCTTGAAGATAATTTCCTACAGCTGGCAGATCAACTATTGTTTTTATTTCATGTGATTCTAAATGTTCCTTTGGCCCAACTCCAGATAACATAAGTAACTGCGGTGTATTGATAGTCCCAGCACATATAATAATTTCTTTGGCTGCTGAAATTTTTATAATCTTGTCATCAACGTCCACTTCGACACCGTGAGCTTCTTTTGTATATTCATCGATTAAAACTTTTGTAACTAGAGCGTTTGTTATTACATCCAAGTTATTTCGCTGTCTAGCAGGTGTCAAATAAGCATGTTCAGTACTTTGTCGACGGCCATTGGCTGCTGTTACTCTTACAATACCGGAGCCTAACGTATTAGCGCTGTTTAAGTCTAACACGTTATATATACCAATTTCATTCCATGACTGGAGAACTTTGTCAGTCAAATGTCTAATAGTACTGTTAAATGTACTAATTGGAAGAGGTCCCTTGTGTCCGTAATAATTTCTATATCTTAGATATCTTGTCAAATTTGGGTCTTGAAGATTTTCAGCCTTTTTAAAACATTCGTTTACAACATTTGTAGTCCAGCCTTTGACTCCATTGTCAGACCACTTTTTGTAGTCCAGTGTGCTTCCTCTAGAATATATCATGCCGTTTATATTGGCACTACCACCCGTCATTTTACCTCGGGGCCAATAAACACTATTGTTTTTATTTGCTTTATTTGTGACACCATTGTCTTGTGTGTAGTATTCCCAATCGTATTTAGTATGAAATAAGCCTTTATCCATCCCAGGTATCTGAAAAATTTACAACAGCTATTTTTATTAAGGAGGCTTCTGACTTCAAAACTATTTGTCTCTACAATACAATTAGTTTTTCTAGTCGAGACACTTATTATTTTTAATTAAGAACGAATATTATACCAAAAAAATATTATTTGGAATCTGGTTTTTGATACATCTTTCTACGTTTTATGTGTATTTGTTTATAGTAAAACTAAAGTTTGGAAACTTCTCATTACATTCCTAGCCATACTTTTCAAGTTGATGGTATACATGGTATCCATCCATCCATCCATCGAAATACCAGTGTCAGCTACCGACCACTCATGGCAACTTACTTTTGACAACCGAGGAACACAGCAGGATGATTGAGGTTGCTAACACTGATTACCTTACAGTCTCTTCTGATCCTTACCTTTGCTTCTAACGGCGAAGGTAATCCTGCTTCTATGACAAGTATTTTCCATTTCCTCACTTCACTTAGTCGATTAGCTACAACTGAACCTGCAGTTCCTCCACCTACTATTATGAAATCGTAGGTTGCACCATCTGAAATATTGACAAATTTTTAAGTAAATGAAGAGCTCACCATTAGTTTTATAATTCAATGAAAAGATAATTAGGTATCCACATTTCTATGTGCCACTGACCTCAACCACGCTGATCAAGTGTAGATCGATGAAAGGTTTGTATAAGGCAAGTACCCTTACTGTCAGATTTCCTTAAGCCGTTTTAGATGTATATGACTTAGTTTAGCCACAGATATCAATATATCAGCTTGTAAAGCATTGAGTTCCTCAAGATAGAGGCGAGCGGATTGGACTATGACGCTGAGACCCCGGGTTCGATACCCAATGCGATCAATATGAAAAATTAACTTTTCTGTATTTTCTCGGGTCTGGGGTATTATGGTGCTGTCATTTTTTCTGATTTCTGTTGCACGAGTACTTCAGCTACTTATCACAGAAACAAAATAATGTATGTGGTGTAGTCTATACTAATATTATAAAGAGGAAAGATTTGTTTGTGTGTTTGTTTGTAATGAAAAGGCTCCGAAACTACTGGACTGATTTCAAAAATTCTATCACTGTTGGGAAGCTACATTTACTCTGAGTAACATAGCGTAGTTGTCAAACCAAAAACTGTTATGTGCAAAAAGTATTTTTTAATATTTCCAAATATAAGAGGTTCCAGAACAAAAATCATACGAAAGTTTATTTTTAGAAGTATTTTATATGAGAGTTATAGTTGTTACACTTTTGTTTATTTGTTTTCTAAACATTGTAGATTTTATTATTATTTCGTTTAAAGAGAATAAAAATTACATAACAGATTAGACACATAGCAGGTTTTGGTTTGACTACGACGATAGGCTATATTCATTGCTAGAAAAAGACTTAATATATTAATAAATTTCAAAATATTTCAGTTATAACTAAATGTTTTACCTTCGACTTTACTGTCAGGTATTGGATCTTCATTTAACAAACATTGAGCGGCTGCAAAATACTGGATTGCAGCTGCAAAAGTTGCAGGTGCAGTACCAGTTGTTGGCTCCAAACACGAAGCGTTAGCGAAATCCATTTCTTGATATTACATGGAATACCTAAAACAAAAATATATATATTTATAAGTAAGAACATTTAAAATGTATTTATCAATTTAATTTGCTGAAACTTAGACGATTATATTAACGAACGAAGAAAATCAATCAAATTTCGGCTCGACAATCGGTTGCATTTAATATAAAAAGAGGATGTTTAATTAGTATCATTCGTTTGTAAACACCTGACTAACTTTGTCACGTTAAACTAAATAACTCCTTCTTTTGAGTTTGATAGACAGTATACTTAATATGTCAGGGTACTAAGATGTTACGAAAATAAATCCGCTGACCGAATACACGACAGCCCGAATCTTTCTTTATCTATCAAAACTGTAACAATTTGTCACTAAGATCACTTAATGGAAAACCTCATTTGAAGATAAATTAAAAACTAAATGACACAATTATTTGACAAATTTTGGTACTTAAAATTAAATAAAAATCTTATTTAGTTACCTTTTAGCAGTTCGATCAGAAAAGCGTAAAGTCAAAATAATTCCTCCGTATTTCAAATAACACAGCGGCTGAAGTGACAATAACTTAATTCAATGCCTGTGTCGAATATTTACATCAACTCTTCGACATTTTTATCAGTAAATGCAAATAAAAAGCCTTATTAACTTGTTAAGTATCCTGTTTATTTACATATTATCAATTTAAAGATGTTTTTTTAAATTTTATTCACGCAAGTATCAGGATAATTTATTGTATAGCGGGTACAAATTTGAGTTTGTGTTATCTGTAATGTTACCTAATAATATAATAAATAATTTGACGACCTCGGTGGCGCAATGACTAAGGTAGGCGCCCAAAGCGCGTAAGGTCCCGGGTTCGATTCCCGGTAAGGTCAATTTGGAAAACGAACTTTTCTCAATTGGCTTGGGTCTGGGTGTGCTGGGATGATGCCCCCAGTTAGTATCCGTCGTCTGGTGCTCATAGTACAAGGGAAAACCTTAGTTTGAGAGCAGGTGCTTAATGTGATTGTCTGGCGCATTTATTTATTACTAGCTGTGCCCGCGACTTCGTTCGCGTGGTCTACATCCTTTCATGGGCGGTTTTATCCCTTTCTCCACTAATATTCGAAACAAAAAGTAGTCTATATTTTAATCCAAGTTTCGAGCTATATTATTTCCTTATTTTCTAATAAAAAGTAGCCTTTGTCCGTTCTTGAGATTTAACGTATACCTATACCAAATTTCATCAAAATTGTTCTCAGGTTTAAGCAGGAAAGCGTAACAGACAGACAGACAGACCGAGTTACTTTCGCATGTATAATATTAGTGGGGATTTATTTATTTAATTGATTAATTAAATAGATACACATACTTTATTGCATAAAAATTTATAGAAACTGGTTTTACAGACATATTTCAATACAATTTAGGCGGTGCTATTACTAGAAAGCAACCTGTTTAAGTTAACGCTTTAATTTATTTTTACTTGGTCTAGGTTAGGTATGTTTTTTATTTATTTAAGAAAAAAACTCGAAATATTTTTTTTCATTTAAGAAAAATTGTTCCATGAATTAACGACTATCAGAAATAAACTTTTTTTTTAGTTTAGTAAATCATTTAAAGAGCCTACTAATTTGAAGCTACAGAAGAATTATGTCTCTGTATAATAACACGTTTTTGATGCGTGCCATTGCCTGTAAGGGTTTCATACTCGATACGGAACCCTAAATAGCCACCATGTTTTTATGTCCGCAGCCTAGCTCAAATACTTCTAGTCAGTACAGTGGGGCTGTAATTTGGCATTAAAATACCTATAGCTTCATGCAAAATAACGTGATACTTTCACTAACAACCTTTTGAATGTGCATATACACAAAATTCCAACATACAAACGACTTTCGTGAGTGAAAAAAAGTAGATATTTATTCTGAGCTCTGTCTTTCCAAATAGATTAGTTAAAAAATTGTTGAAGGTTTTAATCCGGAAACCTACTATATACATCTTTATATACTTATAAACTTCTGCTTACTTGTAACTTTATCATCAGGTATAGGCTGTTCATTTAGCAGACACTGAGAAGCTGCAAAAAACTGGAGTGCTCCAATAGAGGTTTGCTGGGCAGTGCCTGTAGATGGTGAAAAGAGTCCATTGCCCGCTACGTCACAGCTGCAAGTCCAAAACTCAATAATATTCTAATAATAATCAATTTTGCAGAAGAACGTCCACGAAGGAACATGGCTTCCGCCCAAAGAGGGTTTTTTGCCATAATTACCACGCTTTTGGCTACTTGACAGTTTTTGAAAAAGTAAATTAGTAAAATGTGCGCCCGTTTATTTTATATCCCAAGCAATTTGATTTATCTGAAAAAAATGTAAATAACCAGAGAAAAATAAGATTTTGTGTATCATATTCAAAAAGCGCGCGAAAACGCCAAGTCACGTCACTGTTGCAATTATGACGTCAATGTTCTAGACCTCGAACCGATACGTATAGGAACGACTTAATTTAGATAAACAGAAAATGTTTAAATAAATTCTTAATACGGTTAGAGACATAATAATTCAATTTAATCGGTAAAATAATCATTGTTTCGCCACAATAAAATAAATAATTTTCGCCAACAGCTGTCATTTCCGAATTGCAATGGTGGTTTCCGTTTCGGTTCTTTTGTTTCACAGATAAAAAAAGTAAAATTTATTTTGTAAAATTAAAATACTAACTATGCTTTTAATTAAAAAATAAAAATGTAAAATTATTACTCAACATATATATTTTTTTAACACTTTTCATATTTTATTGTTAACACTGCCAAATAGCCAATTCGATACACACTTCCCTTATTCACCGCCTTCTACGACATTAACGAGAAGATTCTAGACTTGCACCGTATGACAAACATAGAAACGTGGTATCGTGTCAAGTCAAGTTCAAACTTATAGAATTGCCGATCTGCATCGTGTGTAATATTATACGAACTATTTGGAGTAACTTTTAAAAAAAAATCAGTTTATTGGTCAGTTTGAGCTTATAGCAGTGGCTATAGTTAAAATATTGAAAACTAGAGGAATATTTTTTTTTACATTATTTTAAAAATTCTGAATTCCTACGTAACAAGAGGTTATTTCTTCCATTATCATCTTAGTAACATAAGATGATGACTTTTAAACCAAAAACTTAGAAAGGAATTAGAGTTGCCATCGATTTATTCAGAATTCCCATATCAGATCCTAAATTGGCTATGAGACGATTCGGAAAGTTTACCGTAAAAATAAAAAAATAAAATTTCCAAATCGCTTCTTACAGTGATAGCGTGACATACCTACATTTAAAAACGAAGATTCTGACGAATCAAAAACCTCATATTTTAATAAATGCGGTAAAAACTAACCTTAAATTAATATTAACTTAATTTTTTAAACATTACTTTTATGGTTTTTTACAAGCACCTTTTACCATTAACAAAATTGAACAATACATACGTGTCAGTTAATTTTAGATAATATTCAACGAAGTAGTAGTATCGTCCAGTCATCTAATACTTAATTGTCAACGCAAAATGGAACCAAATTTCCATGACTCAGGTCAAGTAGATTTCAAATTATGTTTGGCCACCATATTTCTTTGAAATGTTATATTTTTACGTATTTACCCCTTACTCTTATATTTATCTATAATTTGTGTACGTTAACGAAACATACTAACCTGTTCATAGTTCTTAGTCCAGCAAAATATTTTGTACTACTATTGTAGTGCACACTTTGGATTTAAAACTAAAGGCTTTTACTATTTCACTGTACGCACTTAAATGAGGTCGAATTTATTGTGTACGTTTTTTATCTATCTCAGAATATTTTTTAAGTGACCATTTTAAGGTTCCGTATGTATATATTTTTCAAAGCCGGGAAATGGAAGTATGTTTTCAAACAAAAGGTTTGATAATATTTAACGTAATTTTATTAAAGGTAAAAATGTAAAAAAGAAATATTTCACACATTCATATTATTCAGAAGGGCAAAGGCCATGACATGATTGACGAATCATTGAAATCTAGACAGTCGTTTCAATAAACAGAATTGATAAATTAACACAAACTAGAGATTTGTTCTAAAACTCCGCTACGTACGAGTGCTCTGCTCAACCTGTGAATCTATTCCAAATACCTTCATTTATAAATTAGTAGATTATTGAGACGACTTGGAGAAATGTTTTTTTTATTGATGTTTTATATTTTAAATGACAATATATTGTATTTTTTACTTAACGTAAAATGCACACACACCGTTTTAGTGACAAGTAAAGTTATTTTGACATTCTTATTACATTGGTACTATTCACAAACAAAAAGTATTTGTAACAGGAGGCTGGACGTAAACAGATAGTGTCATCATTAAAGTATGTTTTAAATGATAACATACTTTGTAATTAAATTAAAGTAAGTAATTTCGGATAAGATGACTATCTTACGGAACCCCGCTTGTAAAAAAAGGCGTAATATCTTGAATAAATAACTGGATTAATTAATTGAAGTACAAATCCTTGAACCAATTAATTAACATCAAAAATAACTCAATGATACCTCATATCAGACAGGGTTATTTATTCAAACACGTTACATGTTAATTAAAATGTAGTTTCATATCAGTGGTAAACTGACAACTTTGTCACAATAAAATCATGTTATTGTTACGCGCCACGATTAACGTTCTTAGTAACCAGCGCCATCTAGTGTGGAAAGGCGGGACTACAGAGAGTCGAGACGCGTACGCCAGAATTTACTAGAACTATGACCTTGACCGAGCGTACGGCCGTTCAAGGCCGGACTGCGCGCGAATGTTCCGGATGTTTCTGCGTTGGAAGGTTCGGGAACGGCCGCGGCAATATAAAAGGCCGGGATTCACCGCGACCGGGACAGTATTGAATTAGCGATACAAGTGATTACTTCGAAATCGATCTTGAAGTGCGACTTGGGAGTGATTGTTGTTTTAATTAGTGCGTTTTAAGGTTGTAATTAGTGGCGTTCAATTAAAGTGTGACTTTTGGTAATTTTTATCGGCTGTTTTTATTTTCACGAACCCGAAGCTCGTAACAATTGGTGTCAGAAGTGGGATTTAAATTATGCCGATTTTACCTAAAGACGACACGGAGGGTATCCGTACCCGGAGTCAACGCCAACTGGAGACGGACCAGAGACGTTTTGGTGGAGCTTTGCCGCAGGAGTTGGAGAGCCAGTTATTAACCACGGAGGCTGGCCCGTCCACAGCAACACCAGCAGCATCGGCAGCACCAGACCTTGCTGCCCTGATGATGATGCTGCAGGAGCAGTCTCGTCGGCTGGAAGAACAGCTTAAGCGGGACAAAGAGGAACAGGCTCGCCGACAGGAGGAACAGGCTCGTCGGTTGGAAGAACAGCTTAAGCGGGACAAGGAAGAACAGGATCGCCGCCAGGAGGAACAGGCTCGTCGGTTGGAAGACCAGAGGCAGCAGGACAAGGAGGAACAGGCTCGCCGCCAGGAAGAGCAGATGCTTCTTTTGAAGGACCTTCATGCCTCTTTCGGGAGAGACATGAAGGAGGTGAAGGACAAGGTTGCTCAACACGACAACCGCCTGTCAAAAGCTGAAATCAGGATCGACCAAGTGAAGAATCAGGTTGACGACGTGGTAGAGGACGTAAAGAAAAAGCTGGATTGCCTTAAATTCGGAGAAGCAATCGCAGCTCCCGTAGCTACAACACCTTCGCTACGTGGATTCAAAGTGCCACCGTTCGACGGAACTTCTTCCTGGTCGGCCTACAAAATCCAGTTTGAGGCAGTTATGAAAGCGAACGGCTGGAATAAAAACCAGGCCATGACCGCCCTCACCCTAGGCCTTCGTGACCAGGCCTTATCTGTCTTGGAAGCTCTCGGTAAGGAAGTGACTTACGAGCAGCTCCTTGAGGCTTTGGAGGCTCGATATGGCGACGCTCACCTGGAACACGTGTTTCGCGCACAGCTCAGGGACCGCGTGCAACGCAGTAGCGAAAACCTGCAGCAGTGGGCCCTTGAAGTGGAAAAGCTGGTGCGTAAAGCTTACCAGTCCGTACCAGCGCTTATTGATGGGAACCTTGTGCAGGCGTTCATCGATGGCATCCGCGACATTGAAGTTAGAGCTGCTGTCAGACTCGGGCACCACGGGACGCTTAAAGATGCCTTAGCCCATGCACTGGAGGTGGAAGCTGTGCGGCAGGATCATCGTTCCCATCGCATTAGGGAGGTTGCAGCGGCTACAGTTCGCGACCGCAAAAAAGGATACAGCCCTAGGTGCTACGGTTGTGGGGAAAAGGGCCACCTTCGATCCAGTTGCCCTAAGCGAACTGCAGAAGGAGAAGACGGCAGTGCAGCTAAGAGCACCGCTCAGCGTCAGCAGCAGGGAAACGAGTAATAGCCAGGACTGCGGGGCGGGTGCTGGCTGAGGTTCAAAGAGCCCCAAGGGTTTCGATCAAACAAACCCAAGACGGGAACAGCCTAGTCATCCAGGGCGAGGTAAACGGAACGCCGTGTAAGCTGACTATAGACACTGGAGCCTCTCGCACGGTTGTCAGTTCCCAAATTATGAGACGGTCCCTTGGGGACTCTGCATACAACCGAGAACACATCAATTTGGTAACAGCCACCGGTCAGCACATACCCGTCCATGGAGAGAAGAAGATGGGGCTGAAGCTAGGCAACAGAACCTACCTGCATAATGTCATTGTGGCGGATATAATGGACGATTGCATCCTGGGCCTTGACTTTATGAGGAAGAATAGTTGCGAAATTGACGTCAAGCAAGGTGTTCTGAAATGTGGACAAGAGGAACTTTTCGTGGAAGGCGCGTTACCAGGGAATGTATACAGCTTTAAAAAGATTGTTCTTCCGCCGAGATCAGAAACAATTGTGCCAGTTAGTCTTCCTCGAAATCCTGGGAAAACTCTCCGTTGTGTACTTGTGGAAAGGGTAGAAAATGACCTTCCATGGAGAGTGGCACGCACTTTGGTTAGAGCCACCGACATCTCAGGGGTACGTGTGCTGAACCTTTGTGACCAGGAACAGGTTATAGAAAAGGGCACACTAGTTGGTACTTGCGAGGAAGTGGATTGGTTGCGTCGATGCCAACATCAATCGACCGGGATCGTCAGCAAAGATACACAAACGAGAGTGACCACACTTTTAGAAGACTGCCGCAGCGCTCTGTCCCAAAATGAAATGGTCAAGGCGAAACAAATGTTGCTCAAGTATGCCAACGTTTTCTCGTCAAACGATGCTGACATCGGAAGGACTGGCTTAGTTCAACACAAAATTAACACAGGAGAAGAATTGCCTATCCGTCAGCGGCCAAGGAGATTGCCCGTAGCACGTGAAAAGGAAGTGGAAACCATGATTGAGGGAATGGTGAAGGATGGTGTTATTGAACCTTCATCTAGTCCATGGTGTTCGCCTGTAGTGCTGGTAAGAAAGAAAGACGGTAGCATGAGGTTTTGTGTTGACTATCGTCGTCTGAACGACGTTACAAAGAAAGACAGCTATCCTTTGCCAAGAATTGATGACACGCTGGACATGCTTACTGGAGTAAAGTGGTTTAGCACGCTAGATTTAAAAAGTGGTTATTGGCAAGTTGAAATTGATCCTAAAGACAAGGAGAAGACTGCATTCTCGACAGGAAAGGGTCTGTGGCAATTCAAAGTCATGCCGTTTGGATTGTGCAACGCTCCGGCAACGTTTGAAAGGTTGATGGAACTTGTACTTACCGGTCTGATTGGCGATGCCTGTCTAGTCTACTTGGATGACATAATCATCGTAGGCCGTACGTTTGAAGAACATCTTCTAAATCTGGAACGCGTGCTCATGAAGATCCAGAGTGCCAACCTCAAGTTAAGCCCGAAGAAGTGTTCACTATTCAAACGGCAAGTTAGTTTTTTGGGATATGTAGTGTCTGAAGAAGGTATCAGCACGGATCCAGAGAAAATCGCTGCTGTAAAGGATTGGCCAATCCCAAAAGACAAGACGCAGGTCAGAGCATTCCTTGGTTTGTGTTCCTACTATCGGCGGTTTGTTAAGAACTTTGCAGATATAGCAAAACCCCTGCATAAGCTAACGGAGGAGAAGCGACATTTCTGCTGGGATGGAAGTTGTGACATCGCATTCCAGGAGCTAAAGGACCGTCTGTGCAAAACACCTATTTTGGGATACCCTGATGTGAGTAAGGAATTCATAGTTGACACAGACGCAAGTGACATAGGACTTGGCGGTGTATTATCCCAGCGGAATGGCGATCAAGAAATTGTGATAGCTTACTTCAGCAAGTCTTTGTCGAAACCTGAAAGGAACTATTGTGTTACGAGACGAGAACTGCTTGCTGTGGTAAAGTCGTTGCAGCACTTTAGCAAATATCTTCTGGGGCGGAAATTCCACATACGAACTGACCATGCTGCCCTGAAATGGCTTTTGCAGTTCAAGAATCCGGAAGGACAAGTTGCGAGATGGATTGAATTACTGCAGGAATACGACTTTGTGGTGGAACATCGCAGCGGAAAATCTCATGGTAACGCAGATGCATTGTCAAGAAGACCTTGTCCTGAAGACTGCAAGCATTGTACCAGGCAAGAAAGTAAAGAAGTTGTTCCTGTGAGGATGCTCAAGACAGACCTTAGCAACGAGTGGAAGGAAAGCCTACAACGTGCACAACAGGAGGATGCGGACATCAAGCCGATTCTGGAGTGGATGAAGGCCGGAGTTCCTAAGCCTAGGTGGAGCGACGTCTCAGCGATGAGTTCGATCACAAAGAGCTATTGGGCCCAATGGGACAGCTTGGTGATTCAGGATGGAGTTCTGTGCCGTAGATGGGAAAATGCTCGTGGAGACAGCTGTCATCTGCAAATGGTTGTCCCCAAAGGTCAAGTACCGGACGTTCTACAGCTGTACCATAATGGTTGTTCAGGAGGTCACCTGGGAGTAAAACGGACACTACTGAAGATACGAGAACGGTTTTACTGGGTCTACTGTCGGGACGATGTCGAGGACTGGTGTCGCAAATGTACAAGTTGTGCGGCTGTAAAGGGACCTCAGACTCGTAGTAGAGGTGCATTGAAGCTGTACAATGTGGGCGCACCATGGGAGAGGATAGCCCTTGACGTTGCGGGGCCGTTCCCGGAAAGTGAAAGTGGTAACAAATATTTCATGGTTGTGATGGATTACTTCACTAAGTGGCCGGAAGTCTTCGCCATTCCAAATCAAGAAGCCTCGACAGTTGCTGATAAGTTAGTTTATGAAGTCTTCTGTCGTTTTGGAGTTCCCTTAGAAATCCACAGTGATCAAGGAAGGAATTTTGAGTCCCAAATATTCCAGGAAACTTGTCGAGTTATGGGAACTCATAAAACAAGAACAACTTCTTACCACCCACAGTCGGATGGAATGGTGGAAAGATTTAATCAGACACTAGAGAGGTACTTGGCAAAAGTTGTGGAAAATCGGCAACGAGATTGGGACAAGCACATACAACCATTTTTGTTGTCATATCGTAGCGCTGTTCACGAAAGTACATCGGTAACACCAGCGTTCGCAAACTTTGGAAGAGAACTACGACTGCCTGCAGACTTGATCACCGGAATACCACCTGATTCCCCATGCAGTATAACAGATTATGCAAATAACTTGCGGAATAAAATGAATGACATTTGTGAGCACGTGAGACAATCGGGCCAGCAAATGTCTGAAAGAATGAAAACCCGCTATGACCGCAAAATGAACAGTAAAGAGTTTGACGAAGGTTCACTAGTGTGGTTGCACAATCCAATCCGCAGCAAGGGGAAATCTCCTAAGCTTCAGGCGAAATGGGAAGGGCCGTATCGAATTGTGACTAAGATCAATGACGTAACCTACCGGATACAAAAAGGTGCGAGGGGTACTCCTAAGATCGTCCATGTGGATCGATTGGCGCGTTATTATGGAGCCGAAAATGCTCGGGACGAGCATGTCTTAGGAGGGGGCAGTGTTACGCGCCACGATTAACGTTCTTAGTAACCAGCGCCATCTAGTGTGGAAAGGCGGGACTACAGAGAGTCGAGACGCGTACGCCAGAATTTACTAGAACTATGACCTTGACCGAGCGTACGGCCGTTCAAGGCCGGACTGCGCGCGAATGTTCCGGATGTTTCTGCGTTGGAAGGTTCGGGAACGGCCGCGGCAATATAAAAGGCCGGGATTCACCGCGACCGGGACAGTATTGAATTAGCGATACAAGTGATTACTTCGAAATCGATCTTGAAGTGCGACTTGGGAGTGATTGTTGTTTTAATTAGTGCGTTTTAAGGTTGTAATTAGTGGCGTTCAATTAAAGTGTGACTTTTGGTAATTTTTATCGGCTGTTTTTATTTTCACGAACCCGAAGCTCGTAACATTATATAACATGTAGGTATATGAACTTTACCTAACTAAGCGTGCGTTGCACAAAGTTAATTGTCACTGTTACTGACAGTTTGACAGATATCAGTTCCCAAATATAACTGAAGTAGATGGATTTGACAACTGTAAACTTTTAAGTAAAACTTAAACTGTGATGTTAAAATTTACAAATATTTTTAAAGATTTAATCACTCTGAAGAATTAAATTGTAATTATACAATTTCATTCTTCCTTTATCTAACTATCGACGCAGTTATGTAAACTTTAGTTTCATTGCATTTATTCCATAGTAGGAACAGGACACGGTCTACGTTGCTTAAAGCAACACAGCTAGCTCCCGTAATTTTTAATTTAAACCAAAGTTAATTTAATTAAACAATGCCGAAAATTTCCCGTACACTGTACACGTGATTTAAATTATATTAACGCGAGGCAGTAAAACTGAAGTTAAGCCAGCCATTACTCTCGGCTTTTATAGAAAAAAAGCGCCACGCATAAGGTTAAACCGTTTTTAATTCAGTTTGCTTGTGTATGCGCACATAATAACGAAGGGTTAAATTTAAAACGTCGTTAAAAACTTAGTCATAGTACGGGAGGAGACGTCAAGATAAATCGTGACTATGAAAACTGTTGAAGCCAGATTTATACACAATACTAATAAAGTTCACGTTAAAGAGACAAGCAAAAGTCAAGTCACCATATCTCAAATCCATCTCTATATATAAGGAATAATTACATACATTGTTCTATTTTTGCGGTAAGTAGCTAAAGTTTTTGTGTTACAGGTATCAGAAACAACGACGGTACGACAGTACCTACACACACTGACAATACACCTGAGGCAATATAGTAAAGTTCGTTTTCCGACCGGGGATTGAACACGGAACGTCAGAGATGACGCGATGACAAAGTCCGGCCCGCTTGCCTCTCCGGTACTTTGATTTGATTTATTTTGCGATCAACCCCGATACTTAGACCCAATTTCGTAGACTTGTTAACTCATTGTGTCAATATTTTAAATTTAATTTGTTTGTTTTCTACTGTTACAAATTTTACGGTCACCTCTCGCAATATTAGGTCCATAAACGAAGCGACTAAAGCAAAGAAAGGTTAAATGGACCGAATAATTTTCATAACCACTGCGACGGCTGGATGAGCGGTAAAGGTCTGTAAAAACCCTTTTTGGAGTCCGTAGTTTGTGGTAAGAGCCCAATCAAATTTAATTTTAGTTACAAAAACAGAACACAACGGAATTGCATTTATATAAAGTTTGAGTACCTACCGTTGTTAAGCAAAACCGAACGCACTCCAAATTTTTCTCGGGTTCGCTTCTGAAATTAAATTTGTATGTAGTCCGTTAAAATGTTCCCTTTTTAAACGGGAAAGTTCGTAAGAAGATGTAATTGCATCACACCTGTTTATTTTTATATGTCAAGTAGAAGCTTATGTAAAATTTAGCAAAGTTTTCGAGATCAGATCACTGTACTTTGCCCTGCAGTAGAAATTTTGGATTGAGATTGAGGGTGAAGATTATGGTTCATACATTAATAAAGAAAATATGTTTACGTGGTATTATTTGACATGGATTCCTTCAAAAGGAGCGTGAAGAAACAAACATCTTGCGGGCCAGTATGGCGATGCTAACGGATAGGATATTTTGATATCAAATCCGTTGTCATCGCGATGTGGGTTCCTCTCTTGCTTACCATCAGGCTGGGAGGAGCCAATATACTGCGCTACTATTAAAAATAAAAAACGTCGCCGTTTTTGTTTGGTAATCAACATATACTAGAAATACCACTGGATTATGAATATTATAACTATAAACTGAATTGCATTTAAACATGCATCAAGTATCAAGTGACTTTTCCTCGTCAATGATTTACGAGTACTTATGCCCGTTTAATTTTTTTTACGATTCGTAATGTGTCAATAATGACTATCCGTTTTTCTCCAACCGACTACGAGTCGTTAATGCCGTTCCATACTTTACTTTCCATGTCAGCTGTTATCAGTTGTCCGTTGGTTATTATTAGCTTACGCCTCGTATAATTTATTACTATCCGTAAGTAGAACGGATTGTTTTTTAAATATTGGAACCGGGCATTAAGCATTTATGTGACTTGAAACGAGCTAAAACTGAATCATTAGCCTCCATGGAATCCTTGGGTAGCTATATAACATTGAATCCGTAGCCGAGAGGCGCGCGGGCCTGACTTTGGCGTCGCACCATCTCTGAGGTCCCGGGTTCGATCCCCGGTCGAGTCAATATGGGAAACGATCTTTTCTATATTGACTCAGGTCTGGGTGTTGTGGTACCGTCGTTGTTTCTGATTTCTGTAACACAAGTGCTTAAGCTACTTACCGCAGAATCAGAGAAATGTATGTGATGTTGTCCAATATTTATTTATTTATTCATACCTGTGTTATTTATGTCAATTATTACGAGACAAAGGCAGGAAAATACTTTGCTAAAGAAACCTAGTTACTGTTTAATAAAGAGAAAGTATTAATCAACATATCCTTTCAATCATTTAGGCCGGATATTGATAAACAAAGTTAATATTCGATTTTAATGCAGGCTCCACCAGCAGCGATACTGCCATCCGGTGCATTAATGCAATTACAAATTCTTTCTTTTTACTTTTTTAACAAGACGATGGAGTTCTAATTGAAATTTTAATTGTTTCGTAAATTTTATAACTTGCTAGAAGTAAATATACATTTTGTTTTTCAAATAAACAGATGTAACATTTTGTGCTTTAAACATAGGATATTACGATTTGAAGTTTGAATATATCCTGTGTACCTACTTACATCTATATCTAGTAATACGAGTATGATAAAGAGGTAAGAATTGATTGTTTTTTGCAATATGGTTCAAAACTTCTAAAATTTTGCACTGTTAGTAAGCTACACTATCCTCAGGAGAAATGGGCTATATTCAATCTTTAAAAAATAGGAATACTCAATAAAAAACCAATAATATTACCCAAGGTGTTGAAAACCTATGTATCCAGGCAAAGTCGGAATATACCACTAGTAGTCACACATAAAATTAAATAGCACCATTTCCTTTCACCTTGTTTTATATGTAAAGTGTACAAAGTGCTTTTAATCAGATAAAGTTTGAAGTTTTCTCATTACCAAGCATGTCATGAGCACCAGAACGGACGAATATTTCGACTAAAGGATTTTATTACAATGACTGCTTTGACTTTTTTGGGTTTTGAGAATAAATTTTTCACCTTAACCATTTTTAGAGTGCCTATAATTGCAAAATAGTCAAAATTATCCTATTAGTACTAATAAGCCTTTAGATTAATGTATTTTGAAGATGCATTTAAGTTCGAAAATAATATGGAAAAAGATTAGGGGCCCAAAAGAACTGTATAACAATGACTTCTTTGAGTTTTTCATATATTTTGAGAAGTCATTTTCTTAGCCATTTATAACATTTTTTCATGATTACCAAATAATCACAAATGCGTTTAGATAAATTTGAATTTAAGATGCATTTAAGTTCAAAAATAATATGGGAAAAGATTGGGGGCCCATTGAGGAAATGTGTGAAAGTAATCTACTCTGACTGGTCGATTCTCCTGACAGATTGCTCGAGATAAGAAACAATTTCCTTAAAACGTTCGACGTGGGGAGCGATGAGACTTTTGGCATATTCTGCAGCTAAACTAAAATAACATCTTTTATGAAGGCCTAAAGTAAAATAAAGTAATGTTTAAAAAAAGTTCGAAGTCGAGGACACGAAACTAAATTTCAAAACGAATAATAATAAATAAAAAAAACCGTTTAAGTGCGAATCTGACTCCCACACAAAGGACTTCGAAATTTGGCGTCACGCCATCTCTGAGGTCCCCGTGTGTTCGATTCCCGGTCGAGGCAAAAAAAAACCCGATCTTTTCTATTTTTTTTCGGAATTTTGTAGTACGGTACCATCGTTACGTAATTCTGATTTCCGTGACACAAATGCTTAAGCTACTTACGACGGTATCAAAGCAATTATTGGATGTATGAAGGTATATGCATATATATGAAATTTGGTAGGAGATATGAGACACTCGATTACCGTATTATAGGATACGTTTTATTTAAAAAAAAAACTTATTAAGTTGTTGACAACTGCTAGCTTCTGACTATTTTGTCTTTTATTTAGGCTTTCTGACATCTGAGTCATATTATGTAAGGTTATATTTCTAACTATTTGAAATAGGGTATCAGTCTCTTTGTATCAGTATGTTAGTGTTTGACAAAGATACACACAAGAATCAGCTAACGCAAACAAAAAAGCCCTAATTTTGTAATTTACAGTCACCGTATTTAGTATCTACATTGTCACAACCTCAGTGAATACTGAGGTGTTAAGATGTGCAGAATATAACTGGAAGTACCTTATAGTAAAACTTACTTAATCAAGCGGAGGTTTATTGCGACAAATTAGTTAAAGAGAGCTAGAAAAGTAAGCGATGGTAGGAAATGCATATTTAATATACAAACTACTCTGTTTCACCAAAAAGCATTCCTCTGGGGTGTAACTGCGTAGTTTTTTTTTTTCAAAAGTGTGTTATAACATCTGAACATTATTCATTTATTTTTGATAATGCAAGGTAAAAAAAAGGAGTAATTGTCTTCGATCAAACATTTTATAGACGCACAGTTACGACCTTAAAATAAGCCCGGAAAAACAAAGCTTTCTTGCACTTTCACTCTCTTCGAGGTCATACTTATCTCACATATGGTTTAAATTAGATTAGGCTAAATGACACTGTAGGCCTTTTTAATTCAGATGACACCTATAAGCGATAGATAGCACATCAAGGTAAATACCTACTTGCAGTTCGATTTTCGTTCTTATGCCCTAACTACATGGGTTCAAAGTTCAAAGTATTTGAATCTGACGTGCTTTTGTCCGTACAGTGTATCACGCGATTTATTTGAAGCTACGAAAACCTTTATATTATTATAATATTCAATTTGTATTTTACCCAGCCAAAATACGAATGTCACGCTCTAGATGTCAGTAGCTCTAAGTGTATCCTAATTTGTCTTCGCAAGCAACTCGTAGATTCGTGGGTATAGCACGGATTATTACCCGATTTATTCGCATTCTCAGCGGCTGAGCCCTGGAAATACTTGGGTATCAGTTGAAATTTATCACTCAAATGACAGAGCTATTGTTGTTTATTATAACAAGAAAAAAGTGACAATAAATCACTGCGTATCTGCATTTGGGCCTCAATCTTGAATGGTCTGACACACAGTTAAGTAAAATAGTGAACGAATTTTTGAAGGTCACATATTAAATTTTAAACAACAGTTAGTTGAAGTGGGCAATGTTTATCGAAGGGATTCAGCATTAATATTCTCTAATAAGTAATAAATAAAGATTTTCTCTATACTGCTATTCAATTGCACATCAAATGTTATGTGACTTGTTAATGTGGAGAAATTACTTTTAATAGTGCTTTGAAAAGAGAATAAACCGATTTTTTTCAAATTTACTTTGTGCTCCCTCTACATAATTAGCTCAATAATAATCGCTTATGCATACATAGAGTGATCTCCAACAACGATTTGAAATTTTGAAGTTATCTTAGTTGGAAGATAATCATTCGTTTTAGGTACATAATGAGGATCTCAATATAGAAATAAATACCTCATTACACCGCAGTCTAATACTTGACATTGGTAGAATCACTGCGTTGTTGTTTTTAAAAGCGGGACAGAGTCCATTACAAAAAAAAGAGATGAAATGTAGTTGTTTGCTTAAAAATAAGTTTTCAAGTTTAATTATTCGGTTAAATAATTTAAATAGACTTAAAGATGACTCGTCAAGTTAAATGTTACCAAATTCCGACTTTCTTGGAGACGATACTAATATATCTCATGAAATATTTATATGACATGAAAACTACCTTCCCGTTTAGTAACTTCAAGTTAGTAAAGTTGCTACTAATGCAAGCTGAACGTTCATAGTTTCAGTTCTGTGAAGTCAACACTAATGGTCATATAAAACGGAGTGTTGGTATGTCTATCACCTATGCATTACATTGTCATTGATCATATTGTGATGAAATTTCAGTTCTGTCTGTTTCAGTTCTGTGAAGTGAACACTAATGGTCATATAAAACAAAGTATTGGTATGTCTATCACCTATGCATTACATTGTCATTGATCATTTTGTGATGAAATTTTAGGTTTCGTCAATATATGCTTGAGAGAGATACTGCGTCCAATAATATTCTTAATGTATGTGATGTTGTGCAATATTTATTTTTATGTAAATATTATAAACATAGGATAAGATACTAAATGTTGCTTGCGGCTTTGTTTACGACACTTGACGATAAAATGTATTTGTTATTCTAGTATTTAATTTCACCATTATTCAGTCGTTCTTGCGTGAAGAGGACATCCATATTTTTTTAGTTTTTGACGTTTATAAACTAATACAATTTTGATTTAATTGTCGTGACGTAAAAATCTAATCTAAAATCACCTGCAGCTCTTATTAATACATATTAGTTTTTCATAAAATTCGACATGAGTTTTCGATATTATCGCGATTTTTTTTATGATAAAATCACTAGTTGTTAAAGAGGGGGCGACGGCGGGGGGGGGGGGCGTTATATTGGGAAGTACCACCACACAATCACAGCCATGAGTCCCCAGGTTTCCTGATGTTGTTAATCTTTGTAGATATTCACCAAATCACAATTCAGTTTTATAGTTTTGTACTGAACAATATCTGGTCTGTAAATATTATACACAACTCTTTAAAATATTTTTGTAGTCAAGTCGGTGGAGCAGTTTTGATTTTCTTTTCAACTGATATGATTTCTGTTCATCTTCAAATCCAGACTTTTGCTCCCATTTCCGAATAGTGAGTTGACCTTAAAACCGCTGACCAAGAAAAAGCCCGAACTCGCAAATAATTCCGTCAGAGGCAAAAGTTGTCGACAGAAATTATTCAGCACTTTCCACTTTCGCCGAACGGGTCGGCCATAGTCCCGAAGTGTCCGCAAAAACTTAGCGAAACCGGGTGCGCGCATTCTGTCGGGACGTTTACAAATCACACCTATTTTTCACACGCATCTGATTAAAGTTTCCCCAAGATTTGCAATAAGATGAGACGCGTACCTCGGGAAGATATGGTCGGAATGTCCCCAGACAAGGATATTGTGGTTTGCGATACAGGAACGTTTCCCGAAGTGAGGGTAAGTCCGTCTTCCGATTGTGGAAGTAGGTCGATTTGTTCCAATGGCGTTCGGAGTTTTCCTAACTGATAGCGGTTGTAGTGTTGAAGTTTTTCTGAGTGGATTGCTTGAGAACGTTTTTTGTTCTTAGTGGATTTCTAAGCAAGATCCGTAACGTTAGCCGTAGATCATCACTAGTAGTTGGTAGCGTTTTAATATAATAATAGTATATAATTATAAGTTTATAATAAATACTTGTTGTTCCGGAATACGAAAGTTGCTAATTATTGTCAAATAATGGGAAATGACTTAAAAAATACATATTTATTTATTACCAGTGGCTCGAAACCGAAGAGATATCAAATTTGTCACATATGTAGCTCAAAGCTTGGATTAAAATATGAACTTTCTTTTTGTTTCGAAGATATGGGTAAAACCGACCTACATGGTCGTATAGTATATAGTATATAAATGTGGAAAAAACCTGTAGTCCACGTGAACGAAGTCGCGGGCTCAGCTAGTGGTTTATAAGCGAGACGCTATGCACTTGTGTTGAATAACATCTAAGAGCGATACGAAATTATATTTTAAACGAAAACATTTTTCTAGATAACTTCTTTATGAGTAGCCGCCGTATTAATGGCCTGCTGCTTAAAACATGAGGAATTCAAAATGAGGTAGAAAAATTGCATTATGAAGCCAACTATCAAGTTGTGAAGTATGATTTATGATTTTAAAACGCTAATGGATCGTTTATAGCAGGCGAACCTCTTTGAACCAACGGTCAATTTGCATATACACTTTAAATATGTCATGAACGAAACGTTTAAGCATATGTCACTGTAGTAATAAATAGGTCTTGTAAATGCAGTTTAATTTGGCTGACTTGCCCAGAACTTTCATTCGTGGGCCATATTCTAGTTAATCTATTAACAATTTAAAATCTATATACCTTTTTCATGCTTGGCAGAATTTAATAGTATTTGAAAGGATTTTCAGGATGAAAATAGAAATTGCTATGATGATTTGAAAATTGACTTTTGTTTTAACAGAAATTCAAGGAAGTCTTATCGAAAAACCTTAGGATTTTAGCAAAAATAGGTTCTCTCGTATTTTTGTAAATATTTAATTACTTAGTAAAATTTGGCCAACATTACAAAGCTGTAAAAGTCTTAGTTGTTTATTAACAATAAAAAAATAACTTCAATGGGCAGACTAGGCTCATTATATCAGCCCTTAAAGCAATGCGCATTCATTTTATTAATATTTTTTGTAAAGGTAACAAAACGCAAATCAAAACAGTAAACAACAAATTTTTATCAATTTTACACTCTGTATTACATTGAACTTAAATAGCGCCACATTCAGTGTAATGCATTATTTGCTCATCTTTCCTTCTTAACTAAGCAAATATAAACCTAGACTGCTGACAAAACCACAAATCCATGAGCTCTTCCACAATATTCGACTCGTTAGCTGGAAATAAATCTTCATTTTATTTGAAAACAACACAGCGACGCAAATCCGTGTTACCGCAATATTAAAACGGTATTACGGTTTATAAAGCGGCATCTTCCGAGGAAACTATTCGAGCATTTTAAGCCGACTCAAGTATATTTCAGGTGGAAATATGAGATTCGTTGTTGGACGTAATTTTATAAGGAATCTTGAAAGTGTGCTCGGTGCTGAACAAAAGAGAATTGAAGTGGGGTTGTGAGGAAGGAGTGTTTTAGTGGTATCATTATTTGAAAGTTGTGCTACATTAAAATTAGGTTTAAAAGTTGTTTCAAAGTTTATGGACGGATTTTGAATGCATTAAACAATCGGAATATCATTGTTTTTGATAATAAGATCATTATAATATTTTTTATTTATTTTTCATCATTACAAGTCTGATTAGTGATTAGCCTTTACCGTATTTAATGGTAAGACACGTTTCTTGAACGTAAAGTCAGCAGTTGTATTTTCTAGACAACAAATACCACACCTAACTCACTTTACAGACTATTTTGATTACTTATTCACGTGAAATTTCAAAGTGGTAGTCCTGAAGCATATACAAGTAGGTGACGATTGATTGTACTCCTGCTTTTCCTAAAATACACAGTTAAGGATCGAATTTCGCTCTTAAACAACGAATTAATAATAAAAAAATGTGTCTTACAGTCCATTCGGTTAAAACGATTTGGAAAACTAATGAAAATGAAAAATAAATATCGGATAGCGTTGCATTAATAATAAATAGGTACAATTTTACAAAAAAAGCAAATCCAAAATTTTCTATGAAGCTTTCATTTAAGTTTTTTATAAACCGCAATCTACTCTACTACTGATTGGAGTCAGTGTCATTGACACTAAATACGTGGGTAAGTAGTTAAAATTTAGAGAATCGTTAATGAAAGCAGGCTTAATTGTATCCCAAGTCGACCTTTCCGCATAACCTCGATACCAAACAAAGGCAGACCGGGTGGTGATATTGGATTCTAATGCCAGAATTTATTTGACGGTTTCTTAATTTGGCAAAGCCTATGGGCAGAAAGGGCATTGTCGCAGCGACAGTAAGATGGAGAGTTTAGTATGGGAACATCATAGGACAGCACAATCATGGAAAGGTCTTTGTATTCAATGTCAATAAAGGGAAAGCTCGTAAGATAGTTTGAGATGAAGGGTCGGGAGTAGGGTCACCATGCTTTGTGATAGGACCACTGAATGCTATTAATAGAACTTTGATACTGATCAAAAGCAACGAGTACTTAATGTGTCAGTAAAGATTATTTTTAATGTTATTTCTTAACCTGTTGTTCGGTGTTTAGGCTTAGCATAAGTTAGTTTTCATTGCAATCAATTTCATTTAATTTTGCCAGTGAAAGTTTCGTCAAAATCAATTCAGCCAAAATCAAATCAACTCTAGAGATTAATTGAAACTAGCAGGCAAACAAACAGACAAAATATTATGTTTTGTTTAATTACATTTTGACATTTCTAATTTTATCAATATAGATTTACTTGAGTATACATTTTTTTTTCTTTAACTATTTATATTTTTTTTTAACTATTTTTCTCGCATTTTATTTTGTTCCAATGAGAACATGCTTTTAAGATAAACACACAGCTATTATGGGGACTACCTACTTTTATTGTTAAAAAAACTATTAGTCGGTACTATAGATATTTTAAATATACTATAGAGATTATTTAGTCAATAGCAGCATTCTAGTTGTTTCATCCATTAGTTCATAGTTTATTTTTAAGCGTTTTTTTTTGTAAATTTACTATCTCCTGATATAAATGATTTGTAATATTAAAAAAACATATTTCTTTGTGCGGTATACATTTCCACAGCTAGTTGAGTCGCAATCACAACAAAAAGAATTCAGTACTTATATGGTGAGTTTTATACAATTATTTTATATTGTGTGATAAAACTATTCAAAACTTATTCCAAGCTCCCCTTTAACATATATCTTTAAGAAAAGCTTACAATGAAAAAAATAAGTAGAATTTAATAAATGTTCCTAGATTGTAATCGTAGCTAATGACAATGAACTAGATAAGCCTATTATGATAAAACTTGAAAGCTGGAATTAATTTTTTTTTTTAGTTTCATCAAAATAGCCGCTTCTGAATCGATTCACCCGTTTAAGAGTTACAGCAATATAGATATACAGATAGATAGATATATGTATAATGCCTGCCTAAGGTCATACCAAGAATGGTGAAACTTGTGTCATCCCTCTTTTTGCGTTGGGGTTCAAAACAATAAACTGTTTGTAAGTTTGAACAGTTTTTAGCAAATGTGTGCCGTGCCTATTAAGTATTGGTTACCAGTGATTTCAACCAAAATTTTATAAAAAACCTTGAAGTTTTTCGTTAGTCACACTATTTTATTTTGAACTACTTTAACGTGGCTAACAAAATTGGAATCCTAATACTGACAGGGAAATACCTTCATTATATTTAGGAACTAAACTAAGTAAATAATAAAACAGATTCTCGAAACTTCAATGCCTGTGTCCTTGGCCGTGAAATTATCTAAATGACGACCCCAACAAACTCGGCAGACCTTCGACCTTTCTTCTACAAAGCAATATCGTAGCTCGGAAAGTTACCTGAATCTGTTATTTAGTAGTAAATTTAATCTTTGTGATTTGCTTTTTACTTTAGTCTAAGGGCTGTATTTTTAAAACATCTTTAGTTTTGTAAAATGTTATACTACTTAACTACACAAAATATGAACTACACAAAATATTTTTTTATTTTATTAAAAATATAAAATTAAAGGTTTTGGTTTTGTAAATGTGCAAGTCGTTTTGTTTGCTTATTTTAATATTATTTTTATCCGAGGCCATTACACTCTATTATGTAAATTTTGGTACGCTATATTGAAATCGTTGAAGTAACATAAATTCTTATTCTGCTCTTTTATTTTTAAAGCACCTCTTACTTATTAAACACGCGTGTATATACACTATTATGAAAAAATGGTGAAGTAATCATTCCAAAACTATAAACTTAAAAAATAGTCGCTGACTCTTGGACTACTAAAAATTAAGTTAACCTCGACGACTCTGTTTTCATTTTACTTGACAGACAGGGATTAAATAGCAACCTCCGGCTTGTAACCAACAGGACCCGTTTTGAGCGCTTTTATATCTGGTTATTCCAGATTTATCTGTCCGGGTGGCCACCCTAGTCGGGATATAAATGATATCTACGTTGGTATTGTGTGCCTACAGAAAGAAAAATATAACAAATATGCAAATAGCTGCGTTATTTCGACAAACGTAACATGAGTGGGCTATTTTTCTCCGGTTAGTTTTATTTGAATAGCGGATATAGGAAGACGTATTATTTGGGAAAGCATTTTAGGGCACAAACGGGACTTTTTTCGACGGATCTCCTGTCTGGCTGTTTATTGGACTGTATATCATTGTAACCGTTTTTATGTATATGTGGGGGTTTATGTGTGTCCGTTTGTTATCACAAAATGCTAAACGGAAAATGACTTTGTTGATTTAAAAGTATGAGGTGTTTGTTTTCTACTTTCATTTTTAGTTCTATTTTATACGTCAGTTTACATTTTTGGTTTAAACATTTAATAAAGATGTTATAAGGATGTTTTCTGTTTATTTAAAAAATATTTAAAGTTGGTTTCTTGGCGTAAAGCACTAAAAAAATAAAAAATCGATAAAGGATGTTATGACTCTTAAATTAATTAAAACGTTTTGATAAAAAACCATATAAAAAATCCCAGAAACGTTAATCAAAGTTAAATTAACGCCATTAATAAGGAAAGTTACAAATTGAATTTAAAAAAAATATTGAATGTGTGACTAGATCACATTATGTTGATACATATATATTACAAGCGAGAACCGTCAAAAGTAAACTCTCGTTTGATAAACTACGTGTCACATACATAACTTCACGAATTCACCCATTTGTGGGCATTTAGTGTGGCAAAATCACTAGCTTGAAAATGTACACATCTATTACTTTATTGTACTAAAATTAGTATTCAAAATTAATAATAAAGTAGTGTTTTAAGAAGAATTTCTTGTAGACTTAGAAAAGTTAATAATAAAATGATCACTGGGTAAAGCTTATCAAGTTAACAATAGTTTTTCTAAGATAAATATTTGTTTTACCATAGTAACTATTTTCTTAAAATATTTATTATTTTTTAATCAATGGGAAAAAATTAACAAGATTTGTCAAATCAGGATCATAGTCGTGGCTCTTGAGCTTGGTGTTTCGTGTTGGTGGCTTGATAAGTATCTATAAGGCCCCTAATAGACACTTATACATAATCTAGGATACTCAAGAACCCAATTGTGGCAAAATTTTATCCAAAAAAAAAAGTAAGTAGCAGCATAATTTTGAAAAAGTACAATTCTGACAAAATTTTGTAGGTAAATTGTTTAAAGAGAGAAAGTCTATACATATTATTTTAATAAACAAAAACTACTAAAAGTTCTAACATGGCAACATCAGCGGTTCCTGAATTCAACTACGAATACCTTTCCCTCACACTGCTATGCTGTAAATCTAAGTCACAAGGAGTGTCAGTGGAATAGAATAGTATCACGGCATATTTATTACGACTCGGAGAAAATGAAATTTGTATTTTAAATGGCTGCGATGGTTGGAATGAAAGAGAATACTTTTAAGGAACTCTTTAAATGGTTTCGTCGTGCTCTGAAACATATGAAGGACATTTTGCAACCACTCTGCGTTTGAATTTGTGAGTATTTATGAAAGTAACTTTCAGAAGTAAATTTAAAAGATCTAGTTGAATCAGAAGGTATTACTTAGTGGGGTGGTAATGTATGACAATGTATTAGAGATATTTATACTATACATTTGATGTTAATTTACGTTGTTATATTTAAACAGTCATAAGAAGAGAAATCCTTTAAGTATCTTATTGAATTGTTTATTGTTTTCTCACGTTGACATCCAGTTAAAAACCCATTGTGTCATTAAATGAGCAAATTCTCGATGATTGGTCCTACGATATCTATGATTATTAATTCATTTATTTGGAAGAATTACAGTGTTTATACATACTATAACTACGTTTGTTTATATAATATATACAACAATATATAAATATTAACCAACATTATGTTAATTTTATCCTATATCTCATCCAAAGTAAGTAGCTTAAATACTTGTGCTTTCTCAAGATAACCAGGCCCATGATGGTACCACAATACACACTTAAATTCATTTATAAGCATTCAGATACAGAACGACAACAAATGTTTTCAATATACTTGAACAATAGCTGATGCAAGCCACTTTCTCACTACGAAATTTCATTTAAATTCGTTAAATAGATTTTTTTTTTTTCTATTAGGCCAGCCAACATATTTGGTATAAATAATAATAATAATAAATGCGCCACACAATCACACCAATCACCTGGTCTCAAACTAAGGTTTACCCTTGTACTATGCGTACCAGACGACGGATACACCCAGACCCGGTTCAATTTAGAAAAGTTAGTTTTCCAAATTGACCTGACCGGGATTTGAACCCGGGACCTTACGCGCTTTGGCCGCCTACCTTAGCCACTGCGCCACCGAGGTCGTCGACATTTGTTTACAAAAAAACTATCACTTACAAGTAACTATATAAATAAACTTAAATAAAACTGAGTGCAACAGATAATTATAGGTTAGCTCCACATGCACCAATGAGCTCACATATAAGATATCAAAACATTGGAAGCGTGAAAACATTATAAAATTTAATTATCCAGACGTGTAGACGTCTACATAGTAGTACATCCTAATAAACTTAGGCGTTTATAATTTTTTTTTTTTTATTGCATTCAAGATTGACCTCATCCCACCTGATGTTAAGTGGTAATGAGGTCCTAGCTTAAGGGCGACATGTACATCATGTGCATAATTCATCTGTTACTGGACATGTCGCCCTTACCTTGAAGGCTACTCCTGCTACTAATGTAGCACCCCCCAGGAGCTCTGGAAACCTTACTCACACGCAGGAACACAACAACACAGAAGTGATTGTTATTTGGCTGCGGTCTTCTGTAAGGTGGAGGTATTTCACCAGTCGGGCTTCTCCAGTTCGAGCGATAAATCGCTATGCCCTACCTCTCTTAATATTAGTATATGTAAAAAATTATATTCTTAATTAGCTACTTTTCACCTGTTAACCTGTTGCAAGTCTAAAATCAGTTCTGAAATTTGATTATGAGTACACAAACACGGTGTAGGGGTTTTGTAGGCAAACTAACCGTTGTGAACTCTGCAACCAAGCTTTCAAGAACTCGAATGTATTATTCCAAGTTTCGATACAAGTTTGTAATTAAGCATTCGAGCTGCATCTATGAAGCCACTTTAGTATTCCTGCCACCATTAATGCACCGCTTGATTCCCATCTTTTCATTTATGCAGTTGCTAAATGCAAAGTTTTTATATTCCGTTTCACACAGTTTTATCGAAATGGAGAAAGGGTCATGGTAAAGATTCCTTAGAAGTTTCTTTAAAGTCGTTTTAAAAAATTACAGCACTTACCGGATTTAATCTTACGTATGATAAATAACAAAACAAAGTTAAATATAGTGATTTCATGGAGCAAAAATTAGATTAACGAAGTTTCAGCAGAATTTATTATTATTTATTTATTTTATTGTTATTGTCTATAATATTATGGTGTTTGGGTACTTCTGAGGGCTTAATAACCCTGTGCTCCGGCGCATTAAGGCTGGCCTTGCACCCAGCCTCAGATACCGCACAGGGTAAAGCGAAGACGGATCCCGAGCTAGGCCGCGGAGTATAAAAGGGATCCCGACTCCCCAACAACTGTGCAGCGGTGGCCACTGAGATGGTTTAAGTTGGTGCAAGCCCGACACACCGCTCTCCGTTCCCCGCAGAGAGTGACGGTGCGGTAGGCATTTCTCCCTGGAAAAGAACAACAAAAGAAAAGTTATCAAGAATTCCAACTTGCATGGGAATTATAGTATGTTACAGGAATTGTTAAGAAGGAACAAAATACTAAACAAAAAAGAACACCTTGAACTTGAGAAAGAATACCTGTTGCCGACAAATAATGCCCAAACTATTCTGTTGCTGTATTTTTTTGTGAACCTTAGGCAAACAATTTGTTATGCCAGTTTCGACTTTACTACTAATATTTTTTCTATGAAACCCAAGAGTGTTTCTTTACTGAGGAGCTCAAAAGTAATATACAATTCAAAATAGACCATTAAAATCAAGCCATTGGATGACAGAAAGTGTCTCAGACCCCTTTCTTTCCCACACACCAGCCTTGAGGTATAAATTGTAATTTTGATGACATGTTCATTACCATCCAAAAAAATAGATTATTATGAAGATGAATTTTACTCTTTATACTTTAAAACTTCTAAAGTGTAGAGAGTAAATATTTTACCACTGTTTCGACCCACGAAACTTTTATTATAGTGTAGCGCTCGTACGTGCTTGTGTAGCGCGCGCCGTGGGACGCGTTTACAGGAACGTGAGTGGGTACCTACAAGCTAAGTCACACGTCAAATATATACAAACATACAAAGAAAACATAATTAAACACAATAAATGTGGTCCGCTATGTAAACTTGAAATCAAATATCAATAATGTGAATTGCGGATTTCTTTTTAATTTTCAAAAACTCTATCTTATTGTAAATCAGATTCGACAGAATTTGGTTGGTGAATGCGTATAGTCTTTTTTGCTTCGAGAATACAATAATGCTTTTAGTTTTATTTAGTGATTCTTATCAGTTAATTATACATATTTGTGACAAACTTATGCATGAGTTCGTTGCTCTTCGCAAGTGAATATCTAAATTATTCTGAATAGATTTTATTGATTAATTTTATACATAATGTCAACAGAAACATAGATTACTACATAAATCTTATACACTAATTGATCGCATATTTTCAGCAATATATAGCGTAATTCAAGAGCAAGGTTTATATTTATATGTTATAGTGCCTACAATTCACATGTGCAAATCCAAGGTTCAATCGACTTGAAAATTAGCTGTAAAAACAGCAACTTCAGCTTTAATATAATAAAATGTATTTCTTGTTAAAATATCAATCGTAAGTCGCTCATAAATAAAGGAGCATGAATCTTGAAGTTTGATGTCTATTAATTCTACTTAAGAGTTTTATCCTTTCTCAGACTTAAACGCTTCAGAACCTTGCGATTAAAAAGGCGAAGGTATGACTACAGTTGTTGTATTGTTGCGGTTCCAGCTCCGACAAAGACGAAAGCTGATGGAGCTATGTCCGAATGATGGTAGGAATTGAACATCCCAGCCTGGGTGACTTAGCGGAGGTGGCTTCTTGATGGTTTTTATCTTCCTGGCAGGAACCAGCAGGCCGTGGGTGTGGAGACGCTTTGGCTGGCATTGCACGGCCCTTTGCAGATAAAACGGAAATGTAAAAATTTCCACCTATGGCGCCGCGCTGTCATGGTTTAACTGTTTTCCCATTGTGCTATCAAAAGGTGATAAGAGGGTGCGGGGGGTTTTCAGTTGTAGAGTCCTCGCTCTATTCGGAGTGGGGAAGCCCCACACACGTCGCTGCCTGGACTTATAGGTCTACGTTGAGATAGATAGATAGATAGATAGATATACTTTATTGCACAAAATCTTTACAGAAATAGGTTTTACAGAAAAATTATTGTACAATTTAGGCGGTCTTATCGCTAGAAAGCGATCTCTTCCAGACAACCTTAAGGTAGAGGAAATAGTAGATGGCGAGAAATGGGTACGGCCGTGCAACATAAATACAGTTTTTATTTTAGAATTATTTCATAGTTTAACATGATAAACATACATAAACTCATAAATATATAACATTATAAATATATATATACAAATAAACATATTTAACATATATAAAATCAAGTAAAGAGTTTTGACTCAAAAAAAAAAAAAAAAATAATAACAATAATAATGTTAATAAGTAGGATAAGTGTATGAAAATTACTGACAACCAACATGCCCAGCTGGAATTATAGATAGAGGACATAAATTAACATTCATTAAGTGACAGGAAGTATGAGCATTAAATTTAATAGATTTTCGTCTCAAACATGGGTCATGTTTGAAAAAAAATTTGCTAACCAATTTTTAAACTATCTAAAAAAAGTTTAAGCCAATGAGCGTAACTAAATTATGATCATGTATTACGAAGAAATGAATAATCAGGTAAAGAAAAACCTTTTGTGCATTTTCTTATCATGTCTCGATTGATATTGATTCAAATATAGTAATTGAAATGAGAATTCAAGTAAAAAATATTTTATTCTTATAAATTTTATGAGGATTACATATGAGTCGTCTATACATGCCATATAGAATGTCCCATACGGCTTTAAGCCTACTTATAGGAAAAACTCAACCAATTCAACCAAATGATTTAAATAATAAATAATCATCAAGTACAGTGCATAGTACGTAGAAACATAAGATACAAAACTGTATCTTAACAAGTCTGTTGAAATAAACAAACTCAAGTTAATTAATTTAGAGATCCCTTTTTCCGCTCACATAGGATTCATAATTGAGAGCTCCTTTGTAAAGTCTCGCGAAGTTTGACGGCCGTTAATTCCACCTAAGACTCTTCATCCTTTCTTAGACCCGCACGCGTCAGAGCTGTGCGATTACAACGCGAAAGTATGACGAGGGTTGATTGTACGCTGAACCCAATCAGTCTACGTTGAGCTCGAAGTTCGAGACATGTTTGCATTGATTTCCATGTTGGAAGGGGGTCAGGTAACTAGACAAGTTTTTGATGACTAGGTAACTAGGACGAACTTTAGAAATGGAGTGAAGGGATTTATGGATCTGGCCGGACTTTGGCGTTGCGTAATCTCTGAGGTCTTGAATTCGATCCTCGGTCGGGTCGATATAGGAAACGAACTTTTCCAAACCTATTGTCTAGGGTCTGGGTGCTGCGGTATCGTCTTTGTTTCTGATGTCTGATTCAAGGGCTTGAGCAACTAACCACAGAATCAGAGCAATAAATGTGATCTTGTTCAATATTTATATTTATTTATTGACTGATTATATTAATTTGACTCTTCTTTGCCAATAACACTCTAGAGAAACATTCAAGTCAACACTCAAGTTGATAGATTCTTTAGAATTCTATCATAGAAAATATTTTAGCCATGGGATGTGATATTATACAAAAGAGCAAAATATGTTTCTCTCCTTCTGATTATGATGATGTAAGATTATACGTAGGAGTTTACATTTTATCTTTTAATTCCTTAATTCATCTTTAGTTATGTAGGTAACATACTTAATTGCAAGTTGCTTCTTCAAATCCCTCATATGTGACGTTAACGCCCACAAACTGGAGCTTCCCAGAAATGATTACAGTCACGAGGATCCGTTGGAACCCGTCCAAGACCAGGGAAGTCATTAACAAACTTCCAAAATTGTGATTTATAACATTCGAAGTTTAAGGAAAATTTGGGAACGATCGTGTTTTTGCCCGCGTCTCCGTTCGTTCACACTTAGTGCAAGGGCCACTCGAAACTTTACCTATCTGGTTATGAAAATAAAACGGACAAGTGTGAGTTTTTGTCTTATGGTGAAGGTTTCATGCAAAAATATCTTTATTAAAATGGCGTGTGATGGCGGGCTCGGAAGCTGAGTTAAACACCGAGTCATATACTACATAAGAGTGGAATAATATGTATATAGGTAACTCCTAATTTACTCGCATATTATAATAGTTAATAATAAATAAATAAATGCGCCAGACAATCACACCAATCACCTGGTCTCAAACTAAGGTTTTCCCTTGTACTATGAGTACCAGACGACGGATACTAACTGGGGGCGTCATCCCAGCACACCCAGACTCAAGTCAATTTTAAAAAGTTCGTTTTCCAAATTGACCCGACCGGGAATCGAACCCGGAACCTTTCGCGCTTTGGCTGCCTTCCTTAGCCATTGCGCCACGGAGGTCGTCGACGTAGGTCCCTGCTAAATGCTGCTAAGGCATTAATCGGGGGTCCCAATTACGCATAGACGAAGTTGCAGCCACCTGCTATTCTTACAAATGTTCTACCTAAATATGAAGGTAATTCTACAAGATAAATCAAAATGCTACTCATAGACAGTTTTCCGCGCAGACAAATTCTCCGGCATAGCAAAGCTTTAAATCCATATTAATATTATAAATGCGAAAGTAACTCTGTCTGTTTGTCTGTCCGGCTTTCACGCTTCAACCACGGAACCCATTTTGATGAAATTTGGTACAAGTATACGTTGAACCTCTAGAAGGGACAAATTATATTTTTTGTTTTGTAAATACGGGGGGATGGGGGTAAATCCGCCCTTGAAAATTTATATGGGAAAATGTTGATTTTTAAAGTTTCAGAAATTTGGGATAAATTAAACCTTGGATTTAAATATGGTTTACTTTTTGTTTAGAATATTAGAGGAGATAGGGGTAAAACCGACCATGAAAGTATGTAGTTCACACGAACGAAGTCGCGGGCACAGCTAGTAAGGCTTTAAAACAAACTCAATGAATAATTATTAGCGTTGATCATCATTGCGAACGTAAGTATAAATGTTTGAATGAAGCTTAGGACTCTTATTACGAAAAAACTCGAAACGGGTTTAGATGAAGTTTGGTAAGAAGAACGGCATACAAAATTAATACATAAGGTACTTTTATCCCGTAATAAAGCGGATAAAGTCGCAAGCAACAGCTAGTTATTCATATAAAGTAATATATATACTCGTGTATCATACACGCAAAAACACGTAATTTGAATGTGATGCGCTTTATGCATGTCGTAAATTATGGGACTGATACCCATAATTTACGACATGGCTGCATATGCGTTGATACCTACAACACTTTGTCATTTAATATACATGAACATTGTTAAAACTTAGACGTTAAATTTTTAATTTTGCTTTAATTCAGTTTGCTAATTAATTATTCCGAGGTTTTCTGAAAAGTTTCAAAGTTGTGGGAGGTGTATGTTTCATAATTCACATTCCTAACTCTTTTAACATACCAAAATAAAGTTGTTATTTTAAAATGCATGCGCAAAAAGGCTGCGTCGCTATTGAGAAGACTTAGAGCGAGCACCAATGGCATCCTGGAAACGCTGGCTGGCAAACTTGATAGCCCCTTTTTGAAGCACTGCGTGCGGGTGGTGATGGCATAGTAATAACTGTGCCCTCATCCCCCGAGCGCATGTAAATGTATGTATTTCTACCAATTTTAATGTAATTATCTACTAACATAGAATAAGTTTGTACTAATACTTTATGGATCTTAGCTGTCCGAAACAAAGAATTATTATTATTAAAAGACGTAGTATTTTTTAGTGAGCAAAATTAGTCCTTAATAATTTCAAGTCAAGGCAACATCATTCTTCAAAGGGCTCTTTTTTGTCCAACAACTTTTTTTGAAGACTTTTGTAAATCTCTTATGAAATGAAAATACATTAGTAGATAGTTATTTTCTATTTAATTATTCTAAAAGATTATTTTGAACAGTAAATGGCAATTTGGCAGTCATTGAGTCATGAAACTCACAGCGACAGATGTTACAAATCTATTTATGTTCTCAACCGCAGCTGTTTAGTCTATGGTTAGACGGCATGCAGTCTGATGTTTAGGCGTAGTCTTAGAATAATCTTAAATTATACAAAGGATGCACTTATTGTAAGATGAACCATCTTAGTGTTCCATATAAGAACGAACGTTACGGTAACATATAGCACGCTTGCATTAATTAAACATGATGCACAATCACTAAAGTTAGAAATAGGAATTAGGTAAATTTGCGATCGAGAGAGAAGGATCAAAGGTAAGGAGGTTTTTGCCTTAAAGTGAGACATACTAGAATAAAAAAAATATATCAACCTGTAATAATACTAATATTTAAATCGTCGAAACTCGACTTTTTCACAAAATCTATTATATATTATATAGTATAACCTATTTCTTTACGTATTTGTCAACTCGCAAGTTGGCAAAATTCTTATTAAGCACGAATGTGCATTAGGACCTACAGTTTGTTTAATTTAAATATATATTTATATTTTTTTTATTTTTCTTATTACTTTGAATCAATGAATTATTTTTTACAATTTACTACATTATTTTATCTAATTACTACACTGTATGTCTTAGTGCAAAACTAGTTATAAGTTCAGCTATATTTGTAATATGAACGACAGAGTTTCTTGCCGGGATCCTCTCTGTAAGTTATAGGTTCCGAACCGGAGGTAGCGTCATTTGCATTATATAGACGTTTCATAAATATTACTGGTGTAATTTACATGAATAAAAGAATATTGAATTTGAATTTGAATCAATCTCTTTTCGAAATATTTGATGCATTCTTAGCTCGAACGGGGAATATAATCCTGAGACCGGGAATTTAAGCCACAAGATCATTAAATCGTAAGTAAAGTTTGCATTAAAATAGTAATTCAGTGCGGTGGAATAACTTCCATACAACTAAATATATTTTATGTAGTTCGATTGCCTGGCGCATACTACTATTACTATGCCATTTATATTTTTTATATATTACTACGCCAATTCTGCTGACGCTGTATTTGTGTCGACTTGTAGGTCATGTCGTAGGTTGGCACAGGTACATAGTAAAATGGAGGCTCTTATATCGTTCAGTCCATTTATAAAAACGCTAAATTTATTTACACTTTAATGATGTCATAACAAAGTTATAGTCGAAAATTCCGTACTTTAATCATTATTACACAAGTCAAATCTCAAAATAAAAACTGCGCACGTGGTAAAGCAACATCGGTTTCGAGAACATCGTACAAAGTTCAACTTGTGTTGTAAATTTAATTATTCATTAAACCAATATAGGCTGGGAACAGATGTATTATCTACATTTAACTATGCAGTATCATAGAATTAAATTTATCTATGTTGTATTATTTTACTGAAACAACGTTTCGCCTAATCGTACTCGTTCAACTTGTACGATTCGACAAAACTGTGGCTCGGTGAAGCGTTGGCGTCTATCTAAAACGATTGCAGCTTTATGGTACGTATGTTATCGTATTATCACCGAATTTGCGTAGGCATATAGGATTTAATGCTTTCGCGTACCAATACAAACATTTAAATAAGTTGACGGGTCAAAACGCGACACCATTTTTAGTAGGTGATACAAACTACACACTGCCCGACGTTTCGGTTAGGTTGCATATATCGTGGTCACGAGCTGACTGAACGGTAGTATATGTAGGCATGCCCATTTTTACTGCATTAGTCTACTGGAACAGGTGTTGCTATGGAAACCTTCCAACTCTTCATCAGATCAGCTCTATTTTACTTCCAAATAACCATAAAATGTTCTTTATTTTTAACTGAAAAACAATTTTTTAACATGTATCTCTTCATAAAACGAGTTTATTAATCCGGAAACCTATGATTTTCAATTATCAGATGAACCACTGAAACAAATACTTGTAACCTAATACAATTTCTCCAAAAACAAATATTATATTTTAAACTACAAGCATTTAAATTATGATGGCGTTCACCAAAACCATTAATCAGATTCAAGTTTTAAATTTCATTATTATTAATTTCGCTTCCAGCTTTCGCTAGTTTTACTAATGTAGGTGCAACGCAAGCCCGAAATGAAGGGATCCAAATTACTAAATTGCATTAGCGGACTATGCAAGTCTGTATCAAAAGCACGTCAGGCTTACACTTTGGGTTCAATATTGCCCTTATATCACGCACATAAGAACTAATATTAAACTTCAAACCAAACGGTATTTTTAAGACCAATGTGTACTCCACCTAATACTTCGCTAAATGCGTTCCGGCCGAAATTAGGTCTGTACGTGTGTACTGTGACACGTGAGAATGTGATATCCAGAGAATGAAGTTTATTTTAAGCGCGGAATCTTAAACACGATTTCGCACTTGCGGTTTTCTACATTTACATATCCACATACAAATTGGCGGTTCTAGGTTAGTCAGTGGGATCTTATAAATAAGGGATATAAAAAAAACTACAAAGTTATTGATTCACTTCGTCGTTGCGCATGCAAAACCGCGCAAGAACTGTTCGTAAGTAAAAACGATTTTACAAGATATGAAAAAAGCTTATGAATAACTTACGCTTTGAAAAACGATCCGTTCTTGTTACGGTTAGTAATAAATCATACGAGGCGTAGGCTAAAAACGACAGAGGGATGACTGATGACAGCTGACATGGAAAGTAAATTGTGAAACGGTATTAACAAGTCATAGTCGGTTGTACTAAAACTGATAGTACCAGCATAATACCAGCGCTGCAGCAGCCTTGCGTCGCTGCAGCATACAGCTGAGGTGTGGCCTAGTTGACCGCTTTCCCATTTGATTTTTCTTTGTTTTTTTTCTTTTTTAATTACCTACTTCATGTTTGTTCTGTTTTACTTTTCCTGTACTTCTTTTTGTTTTTTGTTTTTGTTTTAATTTTGTTTGTCGTGTTGTGCTGTCAAGTGGTCAATAAATGTGTTTTCTTTCTTCTTTCTTTCTTTCTTGATAGTCATTTTTGACACATTGCGAATCGTAAAATATTTGAACCGAGCATTAGTCATTTGACTGACCGAACTATGTAGAATCTTTACTTTATAAAAATGTAACATAAATTGATCCATAGCTCGATTAGATTGCGCGATATTTCAATTTCGCGCCTTTTACAGTTACGCTGTATGAACTATACTACTCTTCCGCGCTATTGAACGCGCGACGAATTCTTTTATTTTAAAAAGGACAGCGCTTGTAAGTTTAGATGTTCGCATTTTAACTACATGGTTCCATATCAACAATCTTCAATATTATGTCACTACATACATTATTTCAAAGTAACGTACGATTTTATCATCAACAAATACCCATATAGGTGAAGCCGCGAGCTATAAAATGACAATCGTCCTCTGGTAGAGAAAGATAAAGGTTGTTGTTGAAATAAAGGTAATTCTTTGCTCTTTGAAGTGAACATTTGATCAAAAATAACAGCGACAATGTGGGCATGGCAGAAGTTTTGTTTTATTTGAACAAGAACGACGAGACGTGAAATGTTGTACCTATGCGAAAACTGTTTTTAAACCAACCATGCTGTTTTAATATATCTTTAAATATGTTTTTAAATCGCACAAATTGGTGTACGTGCATAACTTCAGAAATACCACGAGCCTATTGAGTATTGTTGTTTAAAAGAGGAAGGGCATATATTTATCGCTCGAACTGGAGCAGCCCGTCTGGCGCAATACCACCTTACAGAAGACTGCAGCCTGATAACAATCACTTTCGTGTTGTTGTGTTCCTGCATGTGAGCAAGGTTTCCAGAGCTCTTGGAAGGTTCTACATTAGTAGCAGGGGTCAAGCCTTCATGGCATCACCATCAAAGCGATGAGGTGCACCGTGGGGTTTTAGTGGGTATTTTTGCCCGTACAAGGGCAGGGAGTCCCACACACACCGTCATCTCCCTCGGGAGACGGTACGGTGCGTCAATGCATTTCCCCCCGCACAAAAAAAGGGGACAAGCCTTTAAGGTAAGGGCGACAAATCCAGTAACAGATTTACTATCCTGTACTTGTCGCCCTTAAGCTAGGACTTCATTACGACTTAACATCAGCTGGGATGAGGTCAATCTTGAAGAGTAATAAAAATAAGCCTAGTACCACAAACGACATATGTCGGAACTGTTGGTGGATATCCATTTTTAAATTTCATAAACTTGACCAATTCCGAATGAGAATAAAGCGTTTTATAAAATCAAAATATTCTTTCAACTAATCTAAAACTACTAATTTTTAAAAATAAAACTTTTCGTTTGTTCATTTCGTTGTCGGCAGTAGATCTACTGGGCCTAATTTGATAATTATTTTTGTAATGCTTAAAACTGTAATAACAGCGTTGTTGTTCAAGTTCAAAATTTATCGGAATTACCGCGTCAAAAGCTGTTGTGGGCCCCTAGTTACATAGACTACATTTTCACATGCTCAAACTTCTGTCAAGTGATTTTTTTATTTTATTATTTTTTTATGGTCATAATCACATACATTGCTCTGATTCTGCGGTAAGTAGCTTAAGCACTTGTATTACAGAAATCAGAAACAACGACGGTACCACAACACCCAGACCCGTGACAATATAGAAAAGTTCGTTTTCCATATTGACCCGACCGGGGATCGAACCCGGGACCTCAGAGATGGCACGACGCCAAAGTCTGGCCCGCTCGCCTCTCGGCTACGGAGGCCGTGGGTTATTTATTTTTTTATTTATATAAAGAGTTACCAACATAAGATACAGTAACAAAATAAGGTATAACTAACAATAATGCTTAAAACTAACTGTTATTAAAATTATAGGTAACTACGGCATGAAATAATTAAAATAAAATAAAAAACACTGCTACAAATATAAACGAAAGAGAGATACAAAAAATATACCTTTAAAAAATGCTCATTAAGCATGGATAGAAACTTAAAAAGGCCCTGGGAGAGTATTCACGCTCGGGAATCACACCAGGGAGGTCGTTATACAAGCGAGACAGACAAATGACAGACAGAATTACGTCCCATAGTGGCTCTACAAAATCTCTTTCTGAACAACCCACAAGGATAGCGTGGTACTCTATTCGGAACATTGAATTGTAACATTCAATAATGACAGATCATATTATTTACATCCACCGTGCATCATTGAAAGTAATAATTAATACATTCTGTCATCGATAGCGTTAAAGTTCAATTCAAATCAACAGTTAATCCTATTGTGTGCGTGAATAATTTAATTTCTGTTTAGCAAGCAGATAAATTATAATCTTATTATCTAGCTAACAAAAGCTGGTTTGGATTTGATATTTAATAAATTAAACGGTGTCACTTAGGCCAGCAAAATTAATTATTGCACGAATACAATGCAGCTTACTAAATTGATAATGATGATGTGTGTGTTAATCATTTTTCTGCGGCATGTATAATTTTAACTATTCAGTTAATACACTATTTGTTCACACTTTAAAAAACAAAATAAAACGAACATTAATAGTGTTAGATAAGTAAGTCTATTACAGCTCATTTACAGTCATGTCTCATGGTATTTTGATACCCGAATCTAGGGTAGTATTACAAAACCTCAGTAAAATAATACTTTTTATAACAAAACCTGAGAAAGGTATTCTATAATCAGATGTATGCAAGAAAATATGTATAAGCATGCATAATATATCTGTTTTTGGCATGTACAAAAAAAGGCATATGGTATAAAAATGCCCTTAACATTTTTGATATTTAATAAATATTTTGTAAGGGTCATATATTCTGAAAAGTTTTCAAAAATATAAGATTTTTACGCAAACTCGTGATATTAGTGTGGAGGTTCTGGTTCGTTTCGAAATAAAATAACGCCGTTTATGGTACTGATTAAGTATATTTTTGTTAAATAGTACAGTTTCGCACAAACACGTGTTTTACTCGGAGGGTAACGCAGTGTCGCTCTAAGGACATTCAGCTGCAGACTGAGTGGGCGAACCTATGCGCCCGTCAAATGTAACACCGAGTCACCCTCAAATACAAAATATGAATACAATAAGGAATGCGTCGCTAACACGCCCCACCCCAGTGCTGGCTCAGCACTCATCAACCAAAGGGATTCTAGCGACGCGCGCTACAGACCTCTTAAGCGTGCCCGTCTTGGTTCTCACCTCGACCACTCTTACCCGGCCGTCTGCGCCCGGAAACACCTGCTGGACTAGCGCCTTTGGCCACACATTACGTGGGGCAGCTGGATCCACAACTATGACCAAGTCACCTACTTTCAACGGTTGCTGCTCGTGATTCCACTTACGTCTTGGCACCAAGTCAGGCAAGATCTCGTTTACCCAGCGCTTCCAAAACATGTCTGCGAGCCTCTGAGATTTTCGCCACTGCTTTCGTAGGTAAAGATCCGAATCGTCGAAGTATCCGGGTGTAGGAAGATTCGACGAGGTACCTATAAGAAAATGATTAGGAGTTAAAGTTTCGTCGCTTCCAGGTTCCACAGAGACGTGAGATAGAGGACGACTGTTCACTATATTTTCTACTTCTGTAAGTAGCGTAGACAAGACTTCGTCCTTAGGTGCACGTTCCTTCAGGATGACTTTGAGTGACGTTTTTATGCTTCTTATAAGTCGCTCCCAAGCCCCACCCCAGTGTGGACTCGCCGGTGGTATAAACGTCCATTCCGTCGCATTATTGGCAGCTTCAAGTCTAAGCACTTCTTCGTCCAGTTCTTTGACTGACCGCTTTAGTTCTGTGTCAGCTCCACGGAGATTAGTGCCGTTATCTGACATCAGATGGCGTGGCCAGCCGCGCCGCGCCGCCATACGTCGCAGTGCCATAATCATAGAATCGGTAGTAACCGAGTGAACTATCTCTAAATGTACAGCACGCACGGTGAGACAAGTAAAGATCACCCCATATCTTTTCTCATGACGACGACCAACTGTCACACTCATCGGTCCAAATAGGTCAATTCCACAATGAGAAAAAGCTCGTTGGTGATGTGCCACGCGCGCTGCGGGTAAGTCACCCATTCTGGGCACCTCTGGTTTCGCCTTCCTTATTCTGCATAGCATACATCGCGATGCTATGTATTTAACTGTTGGTCTTAATTTTAATAACCAATATTTTTGTTTCAGGTTATTTACAATAGACTCCTGGTTCCCGTGGGCGGCCCTTTCGTGGTAGTGTTTCACTATCAGACGAGCGACGTGATGTTTACCATCTAAAATAATAGGATGTTTAGTTTCAGATGAGACTCCAGACGCAGCATCGATGCGGCCACCACAACGCAGTACATCGTGTTCATCGAGGACTGGTGACAAGGTAAGTAGTCTACTGTTACGTTCAATACATTTTCCATTTTTTGTTGCAGTTATCTCGCCGGCGAAGCTATCCATTTGCGCCTGTTTTATCAACAGACGTTCAGCTTGCTCCATTTCCATCAGCGTGCTCGTCGAGGTAAGTTTCCTACATTTATTTATGAAACGTAAGACTGTAGCTGTCACCCTCAGCAGTCTCAGCCACGATGAAAATCTACTCGCGTCGGGAACAGGTAAGTGACTGATTTCGCGTATTATATTTACCATTTCCAGGTCTTCATCACATGCAACAGGGTTAACATGACGCGGCCAAGTGGTTTCATCTTCGTATAAAAACGAAGGTCCATTAAACCATTCATTTTGGAAAACCGTGACGTCATAAGTTTCCCTGGTACCGACATCTGCGATGTTTAACTTCGTAGGTATGTATCTCCACTCAGCGGCTTGCGTCAGTTCATCTATCTCGCCCAACCGGTTTGCTACGAACGTTTTATAACTCCGCGCGTCATTGTTTATCCACTGTAGCACTGTGGTGGAGTCGCACCAAAAGTATCTTTTATTGATCGGGAGTTCGTGTTCCTTAGCTATGGTATCTGCGAGTCTAGATGCTATCAACGCTGATTGAAGTTCTGACCTGGGTATGCTTAAATATTTTAGTGATGTAACGCGACCTTTGCTTGCTACAAATGCAACGTGTACAACATGGTTGCATTCCCATCGCAAGAAGGCTACAGCACACATCGCCTTGGAAGAAGCGTCGCAAAAAACATGCAATTGTAAATTATCATAACAATTATTACCAGTCGTAGCAGATTTCGTCGCCGTAGCACACTCCGGTGTCGTAGCGCATTGTGTGACGTGTACTCGCTTCGTAGACGGATGACGTAGTAGCTGCGCAGGCGATGCACTCTCCGTTTCGCTCGCACTCGGGGTTAGCACGTCTGTCTCTTTCAATCCCGCGCGTACATACCAACGCGGAATACGAATATTTGGTATTTCTTTTAATAAATCGATCCAGTTGCACCATTTTTGGTAAATATCATCTGGTATGGTTTCATCCCAGGTGATTTTATTTCTCCAAGTGTCCTGGAGCATTATTCTTCCCTGTATGGTGAAAGGTGTAAGAAAACCAAATATATCAAAGATTGACATAACCACTGCGAGCATTAAACGTTTAGTCGGTCTTTGTTTACCTATCACAATGCTGTCTGGAATACGTTTTAATGAAACGTCAAACCCGAGTTCATCTTGCGCCGGGTACCATATCATGCCAAGTGTTCGCTCACCTTGATATTGCTGATCAATTTTGAACTTTACTGCTGCGTCACCTAAGGTCTCCTTTGGCACGCTGTCTAATACCTGTAAGCTGTTACTAGTCCAGTTGCGGATTTCGAAACCACCTTGTTTGTGAATATCAGTGATATTCTTAACCATATCTATAGCTGTGGCGTCGTCCGGTAGACTATCTATATAGTCATCCATATAGTGCTGCTTACATATCGCGGCTACAGCGGCCGGCCGGGTAGACTCATGCGCCTGTGCGTTTTTGTTTTTAATAAATTGCGCAATGAAAGGTGAGCAGTTGGCACCAAATATAAGTGACGTCATGACGAACGTCTTTATGATACCTGTATGTTGGTCCCTCCATAAAAACCTTAAAGCGTTTTGGTCTTCAAGTATTATTTTAATTCGTAGGAACATGTCTTTGATGTCCCCTGTGACCCCAACTTTGTTTTTTCTAAAACGAAGCATAATTCCAAACAAAGAATTAAGTAGGTCTGGACCTGTGAGTAGGTAGTCATTTAATGACTCACCATTAACTTTAGCTGCTGCGTCAAATACTAAACGCAGCTTTTTTTTATTAGGATTACTTACCCCAAAGTGGGGTAAGTACCATGACTTAAGCGACCGCTCAGTAGTCCCCAACTCCTCGGCGAAGTCATTCTTAAGTAAGTGGTTGATACGTTCTTTGTACTTACTCTGATACTCCTGGCTGGCCGACATCTTTCTCTCCACGCTGTGCAAACGAGAAAGCGCATTAGGGTAACTATTAGGTAACTTACAGTTTGGGTCCTTCCACGGCAAACCAACATGCCACCTGCCGTTAGTGAGCTGGGCACTGCTCTCCAGCATGGCAACAGCACGCACCTCGTCCTTGTTCTGTCGTGGCTTACCAGATACTCCTAAGGCGTCTATGGCGAAAGAGCGGCGCACCTCGTCATCGAGGTTCCGCAGAACGAGATCTGAGTCATCTGCGGAAGTCACTTCCGTAATGAACAAGGTGGTGTACGGGGAGGCTGAGGCAGCGCGCGGTAAGTGCATAACTCCGTGCACACACCAGCCTAGGGGTGTGCGAGTAGCGGACGGCTCATCAATTTTACCACAACACACTTCTAAAGGCATTAATAAATGATAATTATCCTGACCCAACAATATTTCTGGTTTGCATAAATCATTAGTGTTTATTTCTACATTTTTCAAATGATCGTATTCTTTACATTTAGTTATAGAAAAATCTTGAATAGGCAAATTTAGGTTATTTACACTTTTTACGTTAATCGTAAACAATTTGTTATTACATTCCTTACTAGACAAGTCCAGAGTGATGGCAGTCGACGCGCACACAAGCGCATCGTCGCTCCAGGCGCCGCGCACACGCATGCACTCAGCGCGGCCGTGCAGCCCCGCGCGGGCCGCGAGCCCGGCGCTTATCAGCGATACCGTAGACCCGTCGTCTAATAACGCACACGCACTTATAACGCCCTTAGGCCCGTGAACTTTAACCGGCACCACTTTTAGCAACACTTTTTTATCGGTTACACTGACTTTCGCGGTTACACTCATATGCGCGACGGTTTCCGTAGGTGTCGACGTCGTCGAAGGCTTCTTATCGGCGGTCGCTTCGCCGTTCTCTCGGAGCGGTGGATTATGCAGCAGTCGATGATGCGCCTCGCCGCAATTATCCTTATCGCAGGCGGGCGCGGAACAGGTTTCTCTGTTATGACGGGACAGTAGGCATTTGAAACATATGCCGTACCGTTTGATGTGACGCCATCGATCTTTACGTAATGCTTTGAGGAATTGTTTACAACTTGTTAATTCGTGTTTACTCTTATTGCAATACTTGCAATTATCATTTACATGTTCGTTATCACTCTCAGGGTATTGAATCAAAACTGTATGATGCTTAGCGTTACCGTCGTGCAGTTTATATTTGTTTTGATTATAACTGCGTGAAACCGCTATGTTAATATTAGCGGTTTTAGATATTTTTAGTGCCTCTTCATGAAGGAAATCAGAAATTATATCTGTTCTAGATTTATTAGTTCCTTTTTGCAATATCGGGTAACTGTAATCGGACCATTTAGATAACAGCACAGTGGGGAGCTTGCCCAGAATAATATTGGATAGGTGAACGCCTCGTAGGTATTCGTCGCATCCCACTTCACGTACGGTTGTTACGTAATTCTTTATTTTAATTGCAAATGGCACTATCTCACTATGATAATCTAACGGTAACGATTGCATCTTTTTTATATCATGTGTGATTTTATTTAATATAAAATCTGGGTTACCGAATCTCAGCTCCAGTGTAGACATCAGCTGATCGGGTGACGAGGTGGAAATCAATAGGGCTGATACGGCTTCTTTTGCAGGTCCTCGAAGGCACTTTCTTAACCTCCAGACGTTCTCCTTATCGCTGAAGCCACATATCTGTGTAGACTCGTCGTAGGCTTGCTTAAATTGAAGCCATTCCATCGGATCACCATAATATTCCGGTAAATCTTTAGGTACGCTCATACGGCTAAGTAGTTGAGGGTTTTGTCCTTGATGGGTGGAAGTGGTGGCTATTAACTGCTTTACTGCGTTCAGCACCTCGATAGATCCATTTTGCGGATTTAGCTCGCCCTGATTTTTACCATTCTGTGGGTTTCGCCATTCCTTCTCCTTCTCCATCTCATGCTGGCTATGCTCCAACCACTTCTCAACATCGGTGCGAGTATGAATGCTCTCGCGATCTCCTTCTGGTGGACTGTATTCATCTTCTATGTCAGCTAGGTCTGCTGCTAGCTTTTTATCGATCAAATCCATTTGTATCCTAGCTTTTGCTTCCGCTGCCTCGAGTTCCAACCTTTTTCGCCTCGCTTTGGCAGAAGACGATGTCGATGCTCTGGACGTGCGACTTCGTTGTACAGTTTTTGATGTTGACTGTACATCATGTTGTTGTGACATTTCGAGCTTATTCGGTGCTGGTAGCTGCGAGACTCCCGCCTGCACACTCGCTTGTGGCGTGATCGGCTGACGCAATAACTGCGGCGTCGGTTGCGGCCCGTCGGTTCCCGGCGGACAAAATGGCGGCTCTTCTTGCGGAGACAGCACAAATTTTTTCACTGGCTCGGATTTCACACTGTTGTTAGGATGATGAGTTGTGCTAACTGTCGCGGTATTCACATTAATCGCGGATACTATTTTTCCACTACGCAGTACCATATTTCGCGACGGCGGCGGCGTACGATGCATCGAAACGATCCGGCCGAATGACCAGATTGTGGAGGTTCTGGTTCGTTTCGAAATAAAATAACGCCGTTTATGGTACTGATTAAGTATATTTTTGTTAAATAGTACAGTTTCGCACAAACACGTGTTTTACTCGGAGGGTAACGCAGTGTCGCTCTAAGGACATTCAGCTGCAGACTGAGTGGGCGAACCTATGCGCCCGTCAAATGTAACACCGAGTCACCCTCAAATACAAAATATGAATACAATAAGGAATGCGTCGCTAACAATTAGGAATCCGAAGAACCTAGTTGTCATTTATCATTTAAAAAACAAAATTGTTTTCACAAAACTGAGCTGAATTCGAGTAAGTTTATTCCTTACTCGCACAAAAACAGTCTATGTTACGTGACATATTACTTGAATACTCTAAAGCGCAGTTTAAACAAAGTGGTGGGAATTTAAGCGGTGCATTTTTAAACAATGGGAACCTAGTCGCTGAAACAACAGGAGGTTAAATGAAAAGCATACGGTTTCTTTTGTTTCTTTCAATGATTCATAAAGAGCTGACGGTTTAATAGTTACGTCGCTGTATTTTGAAATATTCGTTTGAACTTTTTTGGTTTATTCTGTATCTATGTGTTTATAAATGATGTGTTTAAGCACTGCTGATTATTGAATTTCTATTACACATGTGCTTAACTTAAAGCACTTCTTTAGGATCGGGTTGATTTATCTGATCCTGTCTAATATAATATTTGCATACTCGCTACTATTTCTTATTTTAAACTATACGATTTTTCATGTCATGGGCATTATCTACGTGAACATTCAATTTGTAGTTTGTGCCAGTTTTTTAATTGAAAGATTATGTCATTCAAAATTAATTATCTCGTTGAACAGGATAAAAAACTATTCATAAATCAACTGAAACCAAAAAAGTAGCTAGATCAGTTATAATAACTAATGAAGATAATGATTAATCCAATCCTTCATCTTTTTCTTAACTGTAACATTTTTCGCTTTGTGATTATGGTGAGATTCTATCAATCATAATTGCACTATAAAATAATTTTGTCGCCAAGATTAACAAAAATATTGCTTTATAGCGACATAAGCTAGTGTAGTCTTTAACTCACTTAAACTAAGGTTTAAAATTAAATATCAAGTCTACTTCAAACTGCATTGATGGCTGCCCATTTGTCAAGCTCAGCAAAAGTTTTGCTTGGCTTATATCCAGGTACTTTTGGGAGACTGCAAACTTATCCCAGAGTCGAAATACGGTTTTCCGTAAAAATCATAATGCACTGGACATAAACAAACATTATCGTCATCGCTAAACCTGGCTGTTTATAAAAAAACCAGCAAATAACTCTGTAAGGAAACGTTAAAAAAAAATACTGAAATTACTCTTCTAACAATGTGTATGAAGTTTTCAGTTCACATTATATGTGATGTACATAAAGCGGGATATAAAGCCAAACATTTTTCTAAAATTAATATCTTTTATTTTATACTAACTTTTTGCATAATTATTTCAATCTGAGACTATTACTCCACATTTTAAACGTATAAAATACTTTCAGACTCAAGTTTAAACTCTACAATATAGTTACTAATTTTTTGAAGTTTTATATGTCGAACAGCAATAGATTTTTTATTTTTAGTGGTAACACTAGTAAGAGTTCAATGGATGAACTCTGATTTTCTAGGGAAAAGATGTAAATCTTGCTTAAGCTTACCTACATCTTGAACCTTTTTAACAGCATAATTGGTCACCTAGGTTATTATAAAAACCTACACCTAAGTAATAAAAGAGACATCCACGTATAAACGTGCCCACAGACACGAATGAGGTCACACGTACGCAATAAAACGCGGTTGCCATTTTCTGCGTTGTTTCCAAAAATCTCCGATCGCCGATGCCAAATGTGCTAAAAACATCGGGCGTGCTTCAAAGTTGATTGACCTTTTCTTGACGATATGAGTAGTATATACTATAGCTTCTTCGATATACGAAACCATTGTGTATACGTTCAGACCCTTTGTATAACATTATTTAGCACAAACAATAGGGAAACATAACAAGTGAAGATTATTGTCTGAATCGGATAGCTTCCGACCCACTTCAAGCGAAGAATGATAAAGTTACTCTGCTTACACAATCAAAGAGAGATATTACCATGCTCTTTATTTATCTACTAGATGTCTAATGTAACTAACAGTATTAACGCACTCAGTATAAAGCACTTTTTCTAACTATTATATATCATTTAAAAATACCAGATAACAATAAACATCAGTGAATATATTCACACATAATTTGACCTGATCCCGAAGTTAGTAGTTGAAGCCTCTTTCTCTTTTAAGGAAGCCGAAGTCAATGATGGTATAGTCAACATCATTACTTCGTATACACCTTAATACCTTGTCACATTAAACGACCGTGTGTCTGAGTAAAACATATAGACTAATAACTTAATATGACAAGTTACTGAGTTGTTCAGTAACTAAAAATGTCAGCATTCTATGCCACAAGAAAATACTCAAATTCATTTTAGCTATTTCGCCTTCATTAAATTATGAAACTTTTTTTGTAGATACATAAGACAAGATATTTGTGTTACCTATATTTATCACATTTTCCAACAAAAAAAAACTATTTATTACTAATCACTTAGAGTTTTCACAGAGAGTTAAAAGATCATTCTAGAAATAATCCAGAATGATTTCATAATAAATAAGACCTGAAATTGTCCTCTTTGATTCTGCTTGTATTAAGAAATAAATATAAATATAAGACCACATCATATACATTACTCTGATTATAGAATCCATACCATACCATATTCCCATAGGGTAAGTAGCTTAAGCACTCGTATTACATAAATCAGAAACAACGACGGTACCGCAACACCCAGACCCAAGACAATATAGGAAAGTTCGTTTCTCATATTGACCCTACCAGGGATCGAACCCGCGACATAAGAAATGGCGCGTCGCTAAAGTATGATCCACTTGCCTCGCATCTACGGAGTAGTATCAGTATTAACTTTAGGTATTAGCAATAGAAACTGCTTTGAATTTTAACTTCATGAGAATTCACCAAAATTTAGCTAGATAGATGTGGATTAATTTCTTTAGAAGTTTTAAAATTAAATGATCCTTTTCATCAATAAATACCCATGATCTCTTAATAACATGAAAATCGCTGTTTGCAATAGTCCTTCGAACCGGATAGACCGCCCAAAACTGTATAAAATACCCAAACTCTGAATAGCTACTTGCTAACATTCATCGTTTTATTATTATTAGACTGTCATCAGCCATCCCATTGCTTCCCAAATGTGACCTTTCAAAGCTCGGTCAGTTATAAACAATAACAGTTCTGTTTACACAATGAACATCGTCGGCCCACATTAAGGCGCTGGCTAATGACGGTACTTTCCTCGACGGGGAAAAACATTACCGTCTTTCTGACTGAGCCGTAGTCGGTAATAAAGGCAGCATAGTAATCAGATGGATCAGTGCCTTCAACGTGGGCTGCAAGACAGTGTGGTCTGAATTATTCTAAAGGATGATAAGTTTCTTCAAAATTGTACCTGGTTAATTTTTTGACGCACCTTTACAAACTGAGAAAAGGCGATTTTTTATATTTTTGAATAATTAAAATTTTGCTTTATTGTATTTAAAACCATATAATGTTTTCGGGCCAGTTCATTAATTTAAACACAATTTACTAGCGTTTAAACACAACACTAAATGGGTATATTGTTAAAGACAATTTATGAACTAGCAACAAACTAGCACTAAATACATATTTAGAGAAGCGCTAGAAGCATATTTAACTACAAAACAATTAAAAGGACACGGAAATACGATAAAAAATACAAATAAACAACAATTTTACTCTATTCCATAGTTACCAAACTGCATACTTTCATTAACTTAAAGCATCCTCATCCAAATAAAAAAATAGTATCCTTTTAAAGTAACATAAATTTATGTTATAGTTAATTCAGATGGGGCACACAAAAAAACCTTATTTAGTTATGGCATGATTAAGTACTACACTTACTAAATTTAATTTCTAGAGCACCACAAGAAAACTTCACTCCGTTTTGTAAGAAAAGTCTTATTCAGACAACGGCATTTTAAGTAATTACAGCGAAACCGACACGCTGAAATGAATAAAACAAACAAAAATTATGAGATTTGCCACAAAGGAATGTTAGGCAGTAAAGCATCTCTGAACTAAATCACTTAATAAAATTGTAATATTATTAACTTTAAGACTTTCGCGTTCCATTTTAAACATTTAAAATTATTTAACTATAGCCACGAGCTGACTTAACTAAAAAAGCTTAATTAGTCAGCTCGTGACCACGGTTGGAGCAATATAACCGAAACGCCGAGGAGTATGTAGTTCGTATTAACTACTAAATAGAAATGGTGTCGCGTTTTGACCCGTTAAATAATTTTAAATGTTTAAAAATATAATATGCCTTAGAATTTACACCTTAACCAAAATGCAGTACAGTAATGTTGACTGTTGGATTATACTTACTTATTTAGCTCATATCATCTTCACCAAAAATCGTTTCCCCGAATCATATTTTTTTTATTTTCATATAACACTTAAAGATTGACCTCATCCCGCCTGCCCGCCTTAATTGGTAATGAGGTTCTAGCATAAAGGCGACAAGTACAGGATAATAAATCTGTTACTGGACTTGTCACCCTTACCTTGAAGGCTTGACCCCTGCTACTAATGTAGCACTCCCCAAGAGCTCTGGAAACCTTACTCACACGCAGGAACACAACAACACAGAACTTTGTATGGTAAATAATATGAGCCTTACTTAGGGTTTTTATCAACATTGGAAGTTATGTGATATCCACTGCTAGATTATTTCAGGCCTTTAGGCCTGACATAATTTAAGAGGGACCACAGATTTCCAATTAAGTAAGCGTGGCTTTTACCTAAAGCGATTCGAGCGCTGTTCATCCAGCAAGACTTAATTAATTTCAACATGTTATTTGTCCATCTTTTTGCCGTCTTCCGCTAAATTATTCTTCAATCCAATATATTATAACCTTTTAAAAATAATAATAAGTATTTTCCCCGTTTTTTCTACATTTTCCTCTATATCATTGCTCTTATTGGTCGGAAAATAATGTTTTATCGCGTAAACCGTTTCTCAGCAAAGGGACTATCCAACACAAAAAGTTTTTTTTTAATCCAAACCGTTAGTTCCTGAAGATGTTCAAACAAACAAGTACTTTAGCTTCATATAATTAGTACACATAAACAACCTTAAGTTGCCTTTCATAAAACCGGTGAATGAATTATAATTTGGAAGTTATCAAAGAATTTATGATTAGGCAAGCTCAGCAGTTTGGTTCAACCCTCGTAATTGCGTACCGCGAATAATTAGTTCATTAATTGTAACACTTTTTTAACCGACGTAACAAGCGAAGAAGGTTGGAAGGAATTAAAGCATACATTTTTAATTGTTGGCCATGCGTAGCCTTTTAAGAGTACTCCAATTTATTAAAAGTAAGATCAATGGTGCAAAATAATCGTGACGTCATATTATTTCTCCGACGAGCCTTATAGCCTTGTGTCATAAGTACTGAACATCATCTTAAATAATGCACAAAAATGTTTAGAAAACTAAAAAGAAACACGTTTAAATAGCAAATCAATCAATTACTCTTTTTATAAAAGGTTTTAACTCCTTATTAAATTATTCTGTTTGTAATTTTAAAAAAATCCCACATTTTAGGTCGATTTGCTATGAAAGTGTGTTTCTTCTATTCTTTAAAGTATTTGAATAGTTACGTATTTCCTTTCTTTCTCTCACTTTTAATCAATGCAACCAGATGTCTTATATAAATCGAAAAACACAATGATAGCGCGATCTAAAATACAGGCAACGCCATCTATTGAATTTCTTATGAACTAAACATGTAAACAAACCCTAACTTGTCAAACTGACTTGAACATTCCGCCCACCAAGGACAGAATGTCCTTCTCAACCGCCCACCATTACATCAATAGTACAACAAAACTTAAATAGTGATCTAACAAAACAAACAAATAACAAACAAATAACCATTACTTCTGGACTGGCAAAACACAAATTTTAGAAGTAGGACGTTTTATAACAGAATTTTTACATTTTAACGACACTACTCTAGTAATTCCATCATTACCAGGATATTTCTCTAGAACCTTGCCAAACAGCCACCTACTAGGAGGCAGATCGTCTTCTCTTACCAAAACAATATCCCCAACTGCTGGCTCAGGAGTTTTATGCGCCCACTTGTATCTATGCATAAGATTTGTTAGATATTCCCTGGACCACCGTCGCCAAAAACTCTGAAGCATCGCTTGTGTTACTTGCCACCTCCTCAATGTACTCAATTGCGAATTCTCATAATTTACTTCAGGTACTGTTAGCAGAGGTTCTCCTACTAAGAAATGACCAGGTGTAATAGGTGTAGACTCTTCCGGATGATTGTTGATTATTGTTAATGGCCGTGAATTTAAGCAAGCTTCTATTTGCGCCAAAAGTGTTGACATTTCTTCGTATGTCAAAGTAGACTCTCCAATTACACGTTTTATATGGTACTTTGTTGATTTTATACCTCCCTCCCATAAACCGCCAAAATTCGGTGCTCTAGGTGGTATAAAATGCCAATTTGTTCCTTGCACAGCCAAAGCATCAACTACTTCTTTGACCATACTTGATCTTTCAGCATTAAAAAGATCTTGCAATTCTCTTGAAGCGCCTATAAAATTAGTGCCATTGTCACTGTATAAATTAACACAACGACCGCGTCTTGCAACAAAACGTTTAAAAGCTTCTAAAAAACCTCTTGACGTAAGATCGCTTACAACTTCTATGTGTACAGCCTTTGTGACCATGCACACAAACAAGCAAATATATCCTTTATAGGCTTTGTGTCCTCTACCCTTTGACGTCCTCAGCATTATTGGACCTGCATAGTCTACACCGCTGTTAATGAAAGCCCTAGCTGGTGTGATTCTAACTGAAGGCAGCGATCCCATAAGCTGAGTTTGTACTTTAGCCTTGTGACGAATACATGTAACACATTTGCGGATGTGTTGTTTGACCAAGTTTTTACATGCAGTAATCCAATACCCTGACCGTATGAAATTGACTACTAGCTGTATATCTCCATGTAATGTCTTCAGGTGAGCATCAGCAATTATCAGCCTTGACAAAGCTGATTGATGTGGCAGTATAACTGGATGTTTGATCGATTCGGTTTCTTGCGATTGTGAAATCCTTCCACCTACTCTAAGCAATCCCTTATCATCTAAAATGGGCGTTAGCGACAGAATTTTACTCTGCTTTGATCTGATTTGTCCAAACATCTTCAGTTCTTCAATTTCTCGTGCGTATTCTGCAACTTGAGCTAATTTTATACAAGTATTTAAAGCTTCCTCTAATTCGAATACGCTTAGACCATTGTTGTTTTGTGTAATTTGGTTTCTTTGCGTTAAAAACCGTCTGCAACGTGCGACAACTCGAACCAACCTTGAGAGCGAAGAATATTTTTCCAAAATGGATTGGTCCGCTGTACCTAAATGAACCTTTAAAGATTGTTCTTCTTGAGTATCATTGTTCTTCAACTTTGTGTACGTGAGATATGGTTGTCGTAAAAATCCTGGACCAAATTTCCACATATCTAGTTTAACTAAATCTGCAGGGTTAACACCCCGAGATGCACAATCTGCCGGATTCTCCTTAGTCAACACATGAGACCACTGAGAAGATTCTAAAGTTGTTTGAATCTCCGCTACTCTATTGGCCACAAACGTTTTCCAAGTACTAGCATGCTTACTCAACCAGGCGAGTACTATTGTAGAATCCGTCCAAGCTCTTATACAATCCTTTGGAACGTTTAATACCCTCGCAGTCTCCATCAACAACTTAGCTGCCAAAACAGCCCCACATAACTCCAAACGCGGTATACTCACTTGCTTTACCGGAGCAACCCGTGTTTTGGCACTAACAAGTGTGACGTGAATTTTACCTGATGCATCGATTACCCGTAAATAAACGACAGCAGCGTAAGCAACATTGGAAGCATCCGAAAAACCATGTAACTCTACAACAGCATCATCTTTGCGAGTGAATAACCATCTTGGGGTACGGAATTCAACCAAGTGTGCTAACTCGTTGCGGTAAGTAATCCAGTCATCTATTATATCTTTTGGAGGCTCCTCGTCCCATTCCGTTCCTGCTATCCACAATCTTTGTATAAATACCTTTGCTTTTATTATACAAGGTGCTATCCATCCTAGAGGATCGAAGAGACGTGATACATCCGATATAATTTTTCTTTTTGTTACAGGTGCGGACAGCGGCGGCAACATCACCGAGTACTGAAACTCATCGCTAATCCTGTTCCAGGTAAGTCCTAATATTTTTATTACATCATTTAATTTAGACTCCAAATTCCGTTTTTCAATGTGTTCTTTGTCTTCTTTGTCCTTTTCCATTTGTTCTACTTTTTCTTTTCCCTTTTGCTCTAACACCCTTAGTAACTCTTCCTTGTTACTTGACCATTTTTGAAGTATAAATCCCCCTTCCTTTAACATTTCATTCATTTCTTTGATAAATTCAATTCCTTCTTCTACAGTTTCGCATCCACTCATAAGATCATCTACGTAAAATTCCCTTGATACTTTTTCTGCAGCCTTTGGATATTTATCCTTGTAATCAGTTGCGATTTGATTGAGAACCTTTACTGCCAAATACGGCGCCGAAGCTGTACCGAAAGTGACTGTCATTAATTTATAATCACGTAAATCGTCTTCAGGGTTGTTTCTCCAAACTATACGTTGATAGTTACAATCTTCTTCAGTTACTCTCACCATACGATACATCTTAACGATATCCGCTATGATACAGATAGGATATCTTCTCCAATTCATGATTACATGTCGTAAGTCTGGCTGCAAAGTAGGCCCAACCAATAAACTATCATTTAATGAAACTCCATTTTTGTTTTTGCAGGATGCGTCAAACACTACTCGCACTTTCGTAGTTGTTTTGTCCTCCCTTATCACTGCATGGTGTGGTAAGTACACTGCTTCTTCTTTGGACTTATCAGGTTCCTGTACTAACCTCATGTGATCAAGCTGTAAGTATTCATTAATTACCTCTGTATATCTTTCTTTAAGAGTTGCATCTGCAGCAAATCTTCTTTCTAAACTTTTAAATCTTCTGACCGCTATTTCACGTGATTCCCCATGTTTGCAGGAAGGCTCCTCTTCGCGAAATGGCAATTTGACAACATATCTTCCTTCTGCATCGCGACGAGTTGTTGCTGCGAATATGTCTTCACATCTTTGTTCTTCGGCTGTCAACATTTTTGAAGATAATAAAGTTTCTGATTCCAACTCCCAAAAGCGTTTTAAATCAAAACTTTCTACACAAGTATGCAGTACTTTAATTACTTTTTCGTCTGTAGCTGTATTCACTGGTCCAGATATTATCCAACCAAGTGTGGTGCACTGTGCCACAGGTGAACTCATAGGTCCCCGTAACAAACCTTCTCTTAATATCTGACTATATACTTCTGCTCCAAGCAAAATGTCAATTTTGTTCGGAACATCAAATTGTGGATCAGCTAAATAAACTTCCGATAATTCAGTCCAAATATCTAAAGACACCTTTTGTCCTGGTAAGTTCGAAGTGATTTTATTAAGAACAAATGCCTTTACCTCGATTTCAAAATTCGGATCAGCCCTTGACTTTAGTGTTAGTAAAACCATAGATCTTGATGTCATAGGTGTTTTCTCCCCACCCAGACCTGATATTACATTTTTCACATTAATCTTCTTTAATCCCAAACTTTGAATAGTAGATTCCGTCACGAACGATGCTTGAGAGCCCTGGTCGATTAAAGCCCTGACTAGTTGATATTGACCTGTTTTAGCTTTAGCTTCAACTAGTGCTGTTGCCAATAACACATGACTGTTCTTACTTTTAGAATTACAAGCCATATGACTTGCAGTTTTGATTGGCCGCAAATCCTGTTGTTGACCTTTGATCTTGTTGACCTTCCCCGATACTTCTTCAACTGCTTGACCTGCAACACCTGAACCAACAGTTGAAGATGGGACATCCCTTGGATGAAGCAAAGAATGATGACGCCTTTTACAAACTCTACAGTTGATGGGTGTTCGGCAAAATTGTACACCATGATTGCTGCCTAAGCAATTAAAACAAATTCTGTTTTTCATTACAAAGTCACGTCTAGCTTCATATTCTAAATTAGCAAACTTTTTACAAAAACATAGTTTATGCTCTTCACCACAAAATTCACAAGTTATTTTTAGAACATTAATCGTATGTAAAGCCTTAGGATGACTAACATTCTGACTGGTACGAATATTGGACGAAAACTGTTTACCAATATGTTTGGTTTCAATACATTCCAAAGCACGAAATCTATCATACATAAAATCTTTCAGTTGATTATAAGTAGGTAGACAATCAGCAGCCACAGTTTTTGCAATATGTAGCTCCCATTCCTTACGTGTCTCCTGGTCTAGTTTTAAACTTAATAAATGTATAATCATAATATCCCAAGTTGATACGTCTATTCCTAAATTGGTTAGTGCACTTAGACAATCTGAGGTAGTATCAATAAATTCCTTTAAGATGCTTGCTGATACAGTAATAGCATTTCTTTGACTTAAGAACCGTTTCAGAATATTATGAGCAAGATATTTCTTATTACTGTATCTTTGCTCTAGAAGTTGCCAACAATGCTCATAATTGGCATCGGATACAGGTGTGTATCTAATAAGTTGTTCGGCCTCTCCTGTCAGATAACCCTTTAAATATTGTAACCGTTGAACATTATCAAGAGATTGATTTTTGTGAATCATAGAAACAAAAAGATCCCTGAACGTAATCCACTCTGTATAATTACCTCCAAATTTTGGAATATGGATTTCGGGTAACTTAAGTTGAGGTTGAGGCGAATAACTTGACTTAACTACTTGATCTACTGAATTCCTTGGCAAAGTAGATAGACATTTATTTAATTCACCTTTGTATTCTAGAAACATTTCTTCCGTAGCATAGTAGACATCCTGAACCACATAACTTTCAACATTTAACAATTTTGGATCTGAACTTTGTAATAAATCTTTATGTCCTTTTTTAAATTCTGCCCACATCTCGTTAAGTGCCTCTAATCTACCATCTATGTAATCTTTAGTTAAGCGCTCTTTAGGTGACTTCTTGAAATTGCTCCTAGCTCTAGATATTCTAGATGATAAATCATCTTGATAATTAATCAAAGATTCCATGGCTAATTAATTCATAAATGTTCAGTTGACTCAAAATAACTTTCCAAAATTTTATAAGTCTTTACGAATTCTGGAGAAAATTAAGCATGGATTCCCCGTACCTTCGCTTTTTCCCTAAAAATTCTAAGTCTCTAAATAACTAACTAAAATTATTCTAAGTGTTAAAATCTTCTATTAAAATTTTGAAGTTCCAAAGTTCCTTAAAATAAGGTTGAAATTTGCTTGTCGTATGAACATCAAAGTACTCACGGTTGCACTTCACTCACACACTAACAGATCGCACAAATATCCTCTTGATCTGCACTCCTCAGTGAGGTCACGCGTGGAGATCCCTCTGTCCTCCTCCTGGCTCCAGCCACCAGTTTGCTTGGCTCCGGAAAAATCAGCTCGTCTCTCACCCACGAGACTCCTGCTCCTCCTTCCTCCCACGTACTCGGTTTGGGACAGCAATCCACTGCGAGTACGGGTTCAGTGGTATCCTTCCACTGTGTTCTTCAAAACTAGCACTTATATCCGCTCGATTAGGACCATGAATAGTTTTGAACTAGGTGTAAATAAAACCACTGTGAACTGTACGTATTTCCTTTCTTTCTCTCACTTTTAATCAATGCAACCAGATGTCTTATATAAATCGAAAAACACAATGATAGCGCGATCTAAAATACAGGCAACGCCATCTATTGAATTTCTTATGAACTAAACATGTAAACAAACCCTAACTTGTCAAACTGACTTGAACAGTATTATTTATTTTTAGTCCAATTTTACGTATAAATAGTTTAATTGAATTATTTTACTGTAATCGGTCTATCGAATAATTTTATTGTAATCGGGCTATAAGACGTATGCAAAGTTTCAAGTTGATCAGACGTCTCGAAACCGGTGAAAATTGGGCTCAAAGATTCCGTTACATACAAAGTTACAACACAAGCTTTTAAAAAAGCGTGTTAAAAATGGAAAAATTCACGTAATTGTGGTGTGATTGCTTCTACGCAGCACATCCCACCTTTCCTTCTAAAAACGCCCGAAATCCTGAAGTATGATCGGGCCAATGGTCTCGCAATACCACGAACGTTATCCTCGAAAGTAAGAACCGTTACGTATCGTACAAAACCAGTTCAATATCGAGGCTAAGCCGGTCAAAGGACTGCAGAGGCTACACCGATCTACAGAGTGCATAGCCCGTGGAATTATTCAGGATGACCACTATGAAAATATCGTATTGCATGCCTGTAATTTCGTATGTGTAGGTATCAAGTTGATTTAATTTGAAGACGTATTCTAACCAGAATATTCCGTGTTTTGTACCTATAGAGCAGGTAAATATCATCATCTAGAAATATTTTTTTATTAGAGAATGTCCATCGATCCCGATAAGTTTGATGGTGCGATTTGTAGATTCTTTACTGTCGTTTGACCCTTACCCAGGATTGCCTGATTTAATATGCCCATATGTGTTTGTTTCATCTTTGTATATTTATAAACTTTTTTTAATTTAATGTTTCAGGTTACCATGACACAGTTACTTGCTAACTACTTAAGAACCATAGCGCTATGTGTGAGTTTTTGGATATTTATTTAAAAAAAGAATAAGGTCTGAGTTTGTGTTGTCAACACTGTAGATATATGTGTTACAATAACCCAATCCTATCTAAAAACAATTTTGGATAATTAATTCCTTAAAGTAAAGCCCGAATTTAAACTCGAGTTACGTACCTACTTATGTTTATTGCAGTAGTGAGTCGAGATTTCCGCAACCACACGTCATTAATTCATCATTCTGATCCCTGTGATCTGTTGACTTTATTATACAGTACTATTAAATTATATTTCTACCAAAATTATATTGTACTACCATGCACAATAAAAAAAAAATTGATACAAAACAATCAAAGATACCTAGAAGAGTGGCGCAAATAGTAGGTTCGTTACCAAATAGATGATTGGTCTAGTCGATCTAAGCAGTAAAATGTAAAAATTCAGGCTTCTGGTTTTATCCACAGCCAAGTTATAGGGGGTCGAAAATGGCATGAACTGCTTCGAGTAAAGGATGGTACGGCCAGTCTTTTTTTTTCTCGACTTGGCGGGTGCACTGCAGTGCCCCCAGAAACTTCAGGTGAGTAAAATGTTAAAGAACTTTCGATAACATGTCAAGGAACACTTGTAGTTTGACATTAGTTATTTTGCGCACGACATTGTCTTCTACACTATGCAATTTTGTTCCACCAACACAGTATTAAAGCAGCATAAATAAACCGGGATGCAGCTGTTGTACAAACTTAATCCTCTTAAGCTATTTTTGCTTAATTTTTAGCTGTCAGATGTCCATCGCAATGGGGATAATACAACTCTGGATTATGTTAGGCAATTTTCCTAGAAAAAATACTGAATATTACGTTAGTTCTGAAGGCCATGTTTTAAATATTCCGAAGACAAAATCGTATCTCTGGAACCAAAACTTTATTAAGAGTCTTATATTAAAATAAGGTAACAATATCCTGAATCCAACAGTGGAGTGAAAGCTGTCAAGATTAATTTTACTCACTATTGTAAAGATAATGAAGATTTTTCTCTGCTAATTTCGAATATTTGTACCTATTATAACAAGCGGATGACTCAAACTTTTGGATTTTTTTTTCTTAGGGAATGCCTAACGTCATATTATTATCTGCATATCGGATTTTGGCACAATCCATTTGATTTGAGGTACTTGCATAGATATATCATTCAGAAACAGTTGCTTAGTAAATTTTAATACAACTGTGAACCTAAAACTCAAACCAATTCACAAACGCTCAGCCGTTTCCTGAATAGCGGCGAATTTAGTCTGAATAGAGAGGACGCAAATGACTTCGGAGTCTTTGCATTTTCTCTCTACGAGGCCCAATAATAAAAAAGTTATGAGGCGTGAACTATTGACACGAGAAGAAATGAGGGATGTGCGTTCCGTCGGCCTTCTTGGGCAGAGTGCCAAATTTTAATGATGGAGTCTCGGAAATTATTTGCCTATAAATGCCGCCCTTGACTTCTGAGACGAAGGGAGCGGAGAAATTCAGAAGGGACGTGAAATAGTTAAGAGTGGATCTGAAAAGGCGTTTGTGCTAGTTTACTGAGTGTTTTTTGAACCGAGTTTAGATGAAAAGCGAACTTTTTACAATTTTTAATAGATCTTTACGTAACTAGCGAACTTTAAATATTTTTATGAAACAGAAAATTTTTATCACCCCTTGCGGTGTGGGGCTTAAACCCACGACCTCCATGTATCGCGAGGGCTGTTCTCCAACTGAGTTAATACAAGTGTATTAACTCAGTTGGAGAACAAATAAATAAGTATTTATTATGTATGTATTTATTGATTTATTTTAGTTTTATTTATTTTTATTTTTATGTATTTTTTTGCATTAATTTATTTGTTAGTATTTTCTCAATTAACATTTTGCACGGCTGTACCCATTTATCGATATTTATTATTTCCTCTGCCTAAAGGTTATCTGGAAGAGATTGCTCTCTAGCAATTGTAGCACCGCCTAAATCGTCCTTGAATATGTCTGTAAAACCAATTTGTGTAAATTATTCTATGTAATAAAGTGTATCTATCTATCTATCTAACCGCGAATGAATGTTTATGTTGTATTAACTTCTTAGTTCCGGTTTATTTTCATTATTTTTTAGATTCAGGTAATTTATATATCTCAAAATATGTATCGGGTTCTTTTGTGTATGTTTTGTCTAATGCTCCATTTATTATAGTTATTATCCTTAACTAGAGTTTCTTTTATTTTGACCAGCATACAACAAGTACAATTTTCAGAAACTAGACTAGTCTGTATCAAGCGCTCACTTTGTTTGTTATTTCTGCCAAAGCCGGTTGGTTGTCAATGAAGAACGATGACTTGATAGGTCAAAGACTGAGACAGCGCTTTTTTGATTATGCCTGTAGCTATAACGTCCTTTTGTGTTATTTCTAGATTTTCGTATTTTTCTTTTGTTTACTTTATTACGAGAGCATCTTAACGATTGTTGTGAAGGTCAAATCCAATGATAGTACAGAGAGACATGTAACTTGTAAAAATAAAAAGAAAAACAGTTTTCACGATTTCATTGAAATACTGTTTCAACAAAAACACTTGATCTTGTACAGTCAGCTGCTTTAGTTCGTAAGCAACTCAGTAGGTACCTTGTCTCATTACCTTAACTGTCGAAATGCTGTACCTAGTTACGGGTAGGTTTAATGAGACAAGGTTAGTCAAAAACACCTCAGTTTCATCAACGAATGCTGCTAGCTGAAAAAAATGTTTGTGCTTTCGTCTCATATTTATTTTTATGATTTGTTGAGGGGCTATGAACAATATCTATAGGATTTGTTATTTTTGTTCCCAATAGAACGTCAGGTTAATGTTTACACAATAAATTTAAAATTCGTTTTGTTTTCTTTTGCGTCATATTTTATAACACTAGTACTTTAGCTACTTACCTCCAAATCAAAGCACTCCCTTCAATATCCTACTTTCCCTTCCTGATATATTATTTTATATGCCAACCATACTATACGTGAAGTGAAAGCTGGCACATACGTTATACTTGTGTGTTATCATACCACCACAGTAGTCTGCTCTAGCACATAATTGTTTTATCACTTATCAAAACAAAACTATATGATTTAGTCCCAAGTGAGTTACATATAACAATAAGTTAGATACTGCTAATGTAACTAATGATGAATCTGTGGCTTCAACTTACTTGTCACGTGCATTTCTCTCAGAAATATTTATTAAATTGGATAATTTGAAAACAGTGAGTAAAAAGGTGTCAAAATACTGCTTCAACCTTGCGGCACCAGCCCAATTATTGGTTTGAGAATACCCTAAGGTTTCTGAGGGTCAAAAAATCAATATTTTTTTTTTTTTTTTTTTTTATGTTTTTGGCTCTGCACTATCTGTGCTTTAGCCACGGACAAGGTTTATGATATACATTTTGCGACAAAGGTAAGGAAACGGTAACTTACATACGGATTATACGGAATTTTGGGAAAAGGATCAGGTAGGTAATTTATATTTTAATATTATTATATGAAATATACATACATAGAATTCTATAAATATTTATATCATTAGAATGTAATAGAGTACTAATACATGTAGGAAAAGGAATTTTTAGGGAAAGGAGATGAAACAAGAAATCAGAACGGTCATATAAGGAGCACGCAAAGAAAATATGGTTGAGGTCTCCCACGTAGATACCACATTCGCATAAGTCGCTGGTCACCATGTGCATTCTAGCCAGGTGGGCAGGAGTACATACGTGACCAAGCCTCATTCTAATTATAATGGAAGTTACAGATTTAGACAAATATATAATATATATATTTAGACAATATTTTTGGTTATTGATGAGTCTTGAAGCTTCAAAGTGACAACGCATGCCATTTTATTTTTGTCACTTTACGACCAATCAGCGAACGATACAAAACGGAAATATTGCGTAAACACCAATGGGAGTACTCTGATGTTTTAGCTGACAAACGGTTGCCAAGTAACATCGGCTCGGCTGACGTACTTCAGCTTGAAAGCTGTGAAAGTTTTATTATTATGTTTTTTGAATGTTTTTTACATTTAACGTAGGTATTAGTTTAAGTTATTATCTCTTTTATATTATTTTCAATATGTGTTGTGTGTGGATACAAACTTTGAATGTCTTCGGGTGATATCTCGTTGTCACAAAACATAACGTGCTCTCTCTGTAACAGAATTTTTAACACCGTCCGAGGCTTAAATATACATCGCACACGTAAACATGCTACACCATCCACATCCACATTGGGTACCTCTCAAACAGTTCCACAACAAGATTCTGCCAACTTTTATTCTAGATTAAGTTATTTCAAACAAACTATTCCAGTGGTGAAAAGGATTCCTCGTGGTGCCAGAATCCTTGTTGCACAGAAACTGTCTGAAATTATTGAAAGCTGTGCAACTAGTAATTTACCTTCTGACTGGGAAAGGCTACTATGTTTTTCTTACATTTTTCTTCATGCTGACCGTGCTAGTACCGCTGACAGTAGCCTTTCCCTCACTCAAATAATAAAAAATAACTGTACAAATAATTACGGCCCCACACTTGTTTCCCACAGAGCTTCTTATAGAACTGATAAAACTCGCTCGTTTAACTTGGCAAAAAAAGTAAATAGTAAAATTAACGAAGGCGATCTCAAAGGCGCTGCTAGACTTCTTTTCTCCACTGACGTGATATCACCCGATAGCCCAGACACAGTAGCATCCCTTCGGTCCAAACATCCCCCAGCTCCTGCAACATCTCTTCCCACAGAACCACTGACTGATACCCAAGCATGTCTCCAAATTACAGAAAGTGATATCGTTTTGGCTATTTCATCATTTAAACCTGGATCCGCTGCTGGTCTTGATGGGATTTCTCCTCAGCATTTAAAAGACCTGATTTCTCACCAAGCAGGTAGCGCAGGTAAAAACCTAATATCTTGTCTGACAAAATTAATCAACCTAATACTTTTCGGCAAAATTAATAATGAAATAGTACCTATTTTCTTTGGTGCAAATCTTATTGCTCTGAGTAAAAAAGATGGGGGAGTCAGACCTATCGCAGTGGGTTCTACTTTTCGGCGAATTGTTTCAAAATTATGTGTCAAATATGTCAGTGAGAAACTTCGCAGCCATTTCGAGCCTCATCAGTTGGGGTTTTGTTGTAGAGGTGGTTGCGAGGCAGCTGTTCATTCTGCGCGTACGATCCTTTTTCAAAATCAAACTGAGGTGTTGCTAAAATTAGACGTTAAAAATGCTTTTAATTCGGTAAACAGGGACACCCTGCTGAAACAAACTAAATTAATCACACCAGAAATTTATAATTATTTACACCAGTCTTACTTTAATTCGTCTAAACTGTTTTACAAATCCCACGAAATAGAATCCGCAGTTGGATGTCAGCAGGGTGATCCCCTTGGTCCAGCCATTTTCAGCTTAGCAATCAACCCAATCATACAAAACCTGGTTTCAAAATTTAATGTTTGGTATTTAGACGATGGGAACCTTGCAGATGAAGCAGAAATTGTTCTCAACGATCTCAAGGAAATTACTCAAAATTTTAGTTTTATAGGCCTTCAATTAAACTTTGATAAATGTGAATTATTTATATCGAATCATACTACTCCTAGCCGTAAATTAGAAATAATTTCAAAATTCAATAGTTTAGCACCAAATATTAAAATTGTTACAGAAAATAACCTTCATCTTTTAGGTTCCCCAGTTTTTGAAAACGGCATTTCACCTCATTTCGATAACGTGATTTCCAAATTTAATGAATGTTCAGACCGCCTTTTAGAAATAAACAGTCATTCAGCTTTAATCATATTGAAATTTTGTCTTTTCGTTCCTAAATTAACATATCTTTTACGTTGTTGTCCAGTTTGGAAATTTCAGGCCATAACCGAAAACTTGGACAACATTATAAAATTGTATTTAGAAAAAATTCTGAACATTCAACTATCAGAACAGTCTTGGACACAAGCATCTCTGCCTATTCGTAACGGAGGCTTAGGTGTGCGCAAAATTTCAAGTGTTGCTCTACCGGCCTTCCTCTCTTCGACCCACAGCACGTCCACTCTTGTATTTAAAATACTGCGGCAAATAACCGCTCCTCTTGAGGTGGCGTGCTTGGTCGAAGCTAGGAATGCCTGGAAAATGGCTTTTCCATCCCTCCAAAATTTTCCTTTGAACCCAAATTCTCAAAGGAGCTGGGACAAAATTCAATGTGACAAAATTTTTTCAGACCTTTTAAATAACAGCTCCGGCGCAGACCACGCGCGACTCAGAGCTGTTTCCACAAAAGAGTCCGGTCATTGGCTGCACGCGTATCCCTGCGCGAACGTGGGCACTATGCTGGACTCCGAAACCCTCCGAGTCGCCGTTTGTCTTCGCATCGGAGCTAAAGTCTGTGTCCCACACAAATGTCCCTGTGGTACTTTTGTAACTGCTTTGGGGCACCACGGACTTTCATGTGCTAAGAGTGCCGGCCGCCTCTCACGGCATGCCACCCTCAACGACATCATCCGTAGGTCTCTTGCCACCATTAACGTGCCTGCTATGCTTGAACCTAATGGCATCGCGCGTAGTGATGGCAAGAGGCCTGACGGTATGTCTCTTATTCCCTGGAAGATGGGACGTGCCTTAGTGTGGGATGCGACATGTGTCGACACACTGGCACCGTCACATCTCCCAGGGACTATTAGGAGCGCTGGCGCAGCAGCAGAGGCGGCTGAAAAACTGAAAAGCACAAAATATAAAGAAATAAAAGAAAATTATAATTTTGTTGCTTTTGGAGTGGAAACTCTAGGTCCGTGGGGTCCTAACGCATTGTCTTTTTTTAAAGATATTTCAAAAAAACTTATCAACGTTACAGGAGACCCAAAGGCTGGCTGCTACCTCGCCCAGCGTCTTTCAATCGCTATTCAGCGAGGTAATGCAGCCAGCATTTTGGGTACCTTACCACAGGGACCATCTTTGTTTATTTAAAATATTGATTTTTTTTTTTAATTAATTTTAGTTTGAATTTTTTGTAAGCTAGTGTTATCATAAGTTTATTTGTTTTGTTTATGTACCTAAATAAATATTAATTGTACTAATCTACCGAGTTGTATAGCTTCCGAAACGGCAGTGGCATAATCATTTTGTAATGCAGCAAAAGTGTTATATGTAACCCAGTTGAATACATTTATTTTCTTCGTATATTCACATTGATTATACAAAAGTGTAGAGGTATCCAACAGAAAAGCTATTGTATTTCCAGTATTAAAATCAGTCAATTCATTTGTTCCCGATTCCTCCCGTCCCCGTCTACGAACTACACTCGGATCACTCTCGCCATTCAGTGTAGTGTAAATTAAATTACATCCCAAACACAATTTTCCTTTCGCACAAAGGGAAACTTCGCAGAATACACGGAACCAGGAAGAATACAGCGCCGTTCTTGGCACTTGTGTTTATTTTGTGACTGGTTGTATTTGTTAAACAAAGATTTCGAATTGCGTGTTGAGCGGACTTTGTAATGAAACTGATGAAGGTCTACAATGAATAATTTATTCATATTCGTAGTTGAAATACAGTAACCCAAATGAGCAAGCAAGGAAATATTTATATTTTTTTGTTATTATTAAATAAACATACATAATACTTCACCCATTGCAATAAATATTTTACCGTTAGGAAAAGTATATTTTTAAATCGATCTGATTTGATAATAAATTTTTCCTAAATGTAATAGGCTTTTTAAAAAAGGCTTTCGAATATTCTAAACTTGGTTCGACTCGGGAATTGAACTCAGCACAGAGTTTATAATCCAGTACATAAAATACTTGACCAGCGAGGAAATTAGATTTCCTTAAACCAAAGGCAAATTTCAGTAATACTAAGTCTGTAAGCTTTGAATTATTGTCTTTTTATTTTAGCAGATCGTACCGTGTTAGTAACATATTTTTAAACAAACTTATAAAAAAAAAAAAAAAATTGTAATTGAACACAAAAGTTTGTATGAATAGTTGGTATTGGCTTTCGTAATTAGCTTGCACCCACGCCAAGGCTATTTAATGGATTAAGCCGAACTTTGAAGGATAGATAAGATGAAACTAGATCAAATCTTTTACTAAAATTATAAAAAGATAGAGTAATAACAGAAATTAATACAAGGGTACTACAAGATGAGCCTAAATTCAGAATAAAGTACCTTACACGTCGATCCATTCTGAAATTCATATGTCGACGCGGATGCGTGGAATACAAAATATTCATTTGTCGGCAGTTGTTATATTGCAAGCACGTGACTCTGGTAGGCAGTGTCGGATTTAGGGGCACATGACGCTTTTACCTGGGGCCCCACTTCTTGAATCCTCTTGTCATCGCTTAAAATTTTAATTCATACTATCTACCAAATAAACTTAGTTATTTAAGAAGAGCAAAAAAAGGGCTTTTTTTCAGTTCAGTTCGTAAGATTATTATATCGCTTTGGACTTTATAATGACCTTTATCCACCTATATATTAAGAGCATAAGAACTGATCTTAATAATTCAAATGTAATTATAGGCTTACGATTTCTTTTGAGACATCAATTAGCTGGTGAAGAATCAAAGATATCTATTGTAGTCATTATATAAAGCACTAAGTACAAGATCCTCGCAATAACTTACTCAGGGTTCACCAGAACTTAGAAAATAAAAAAGAAAAACATTCATTAGGTACTGTTTATACATAATTCAATCAAACAATGTGGAGTCAACTGACATGGTAGGTACCTTAAAGGTATCCGCTCAGCGTATGTCATGGTGACGCTGTGCGCACCACGAGACTGGTATTCTTCGGAAACCTGAGGCAGAGTGGGTACGGCGACTAGCGGTGCATCAAAATACGCTATAATTGTCATAGAGCACGGAGCCTTGTCAAACCTACAGTTCAGGGCCTGGAAAAAATAAATTTAGTCTACTAACAGGTTTTTCTTTGTTATAAACCGGTTTCATCAGATGTTGAACAGTCTTACCGCTGGAATCAAAATTCCAACTTAATTTTATTTTTACATTCACTCCAGAAATTGCATCCAACTCGATCCAATTGTGTGGGAGGTGACAATTAGGTACATGTACAGAATAATTTAACATTCAACACATTGAACATAAACTGAATAAAATACATTGAATTCAGTAATTCTTTAAAATACTTAGTACAATAATATATTCGCAAGAACATAACACTTCAGGTTTTACCAAAACTTATAGGGCGGATCCTTGCCAAACCAACTAACTAATTGCCAAGTAAAATTTACAAAATCTTTGTGCTCAAGGCCTTGAAATGACTAAAGCCGCCCCTGCTGATAGGACCCACCTACATCGCAGACGTGACTGAACTGAGACAGTGCCGAAGAATCAGCCTTGTTTCTGCAAATATTGATCGGTTTGTTTGAAAGTAAATTGTCACTTAAAATGTAATTAAAATATTGTATACATATTTTCTCATAGCAGTGGTATTTTAATTTGAATATTAAAAAACTCTGTACTAATTTGTAAAGCTCAAGACCTTGTTTTTTTTGGATGTGCTAATGTAAGGAACGACTGATTCTAATTAAAAAATCTGTCTTCTTTGGTGATCTTTCATAGGTCTTTCTTTTCAAAGGTCAGTCATATCTTTTTTGGCGGAAAGTTAATTTATTAAAAGAAGTTATAGGCTATTAAAAGCACGCAGTAATGAATAGGAGCGAAGAATCAGTGTATTAATTTTTAAGAGAGGTAGGGCATAACGATTTATCGCTCGAACTGGAGCAGCCCGACTGGTGAAATACCTCCACCTTACAGAAGACCGCAGCCAAATAACAATCACTTCTGTGTTATTGTGTTCCTGCGTGTGGGTAAGGTTTCCAGAGCTCCTGGGGGGTGCTACGTTAGTAGCAGGGGTCAAGCCTTCAAGGTAAGGGCGATACGTCCAGTAACATATTTATTATGCTCTACTTGTCACCCTTAAGCTAGGACCTCATTACCACTTAACATCAGGTGGGATGAGGTCAATCTTGAAGTTCAATACAAAAAAAAATAAAGTAAATGTGGAACAAAAGGGGACCGTACACGTGGGAAGCCGCCGCGCTTCGCTAGTGTTTTATGAAACTGAAACAGATATATATGTGTGGCAATTTTCGTGGTTGTGATCGATTAAGATTAACAGGGATTTTTAAAATAAAATGCTGGTCGTTCAGACGTTGAACTGTCATATCATTGAAGACAAAATCACGACTCAATTTAATTTTTACATTTCGTCCAACTTGGTCCAATTGTGTAGGAGTTGACATTTATATGTACAGAATATTTAACGTGTTGAAATAGTTACACACAATCATAATTGGTCCTAAACTAAATAAGATACAGTCGTCAAAAAATATTTCCACTCCGCTCTCAAATTTTTTTTAAAGATTTTGTGTGACGTTTTTGTACAATTTCAACCTATTATTATATTAGATATATTGAATCTATCTTTCCAACCAACAATTTTGATACACACGTATGTTATAAAAGGTTTTTCATACTTATATTTTAAAAGGAGAAAACATTTCCTTATTTGTTGGTTTACATTAAACTGGGTCCGAAACTACTGACCTAATTCGGAAAATTGTTGGAAAACTATGTTTTCTCAGAGAGGCAACAGTTACTGTATTGTTTTTTTAATCTTGACTACTTACAAATTAGCACGGGTGTTTGTTTTTGATAATGTAAAAATAATAAGAAGCCGAGGTGGACCCCAATTGGATTACCTATTTTAACATAACGAAACATAATACATACGCTTACGTAAAACATAATATACGATAAAACTCAACCGTTTCAGACGCTATCAGTTCCGAAGATATTGAAAACCTTTCAAAAGACTGGTCTTAAAGATAATTCATTATTCTAGACGCGTCAGACACTAAGTTCTTCCATCTTCCATCTCAATTTACAGTTTAGAGTTCTATGTTGTTTCATCAATGTTTACCTTCAACGCTTGGGAAGTTTTAACGGGAGCAGTACAAAGTAGTTGCTTTTTTGTTCTGCATTGTGCCTGTGGCTTTGTTGGCGTGAAAATGTTAAAGGTTTTCTAGTATAGGCCAAGTGTCATTCAAAGTCATTCTGGCTTCTAAACTTTATTCAAAACTCTAAATCTTTTTGTTTACAAAAATTACATTGGTAATTATATTAATGCATCGTTCATTTGTAGTTTCCTCCGGTTCGGAGCCTAAAATTACGGAGAAAGTACCGGCAAGGAAACGCCGAGTCCCTAGCCGGTACTTTCATTAAAATAAAACATTTGTATATCTTCAGTTGTGGAATTTATGTTTTTAAATAATTATTGAGATTGCCTGCGGTGCAAAGTCTGGCGTATTTTAGATCGTACACGAATATTTTTTTTTTATATTGCACTTGAAGATTGACCTCATCCCACCTGATGTTAAGTGGTAATGAGGTCCTAGCTTAAGAGTGACAAGTACAGCATAATAAATCTGTTACTAGACTTGTCGCCCTTACCTTGAAGGCCTGACCCCTGCTACTAATGTAGCACCCCCCAGGAGCTCTGGAAACCTTACTCACACGCAGGAACACAACAACACAGAAGTTATTGTTTTTTGGCTGCGGACTTTTGTAAGGTGGAGGTATTTCACCAGTCGGGCTGCTCCACGTATGAAGACATATTGATTATTCTTCAATTGACCCCAAGACCTGAAGATATAAATCCTCATCTTAGCCACTAAACCATAGCGGCTTTTGTACTAGGACCAAAAGATGGATTGGTTTACTAACTATTCTCTACTAGTCACGGCGTAGCCCCGAGCCAAAGCATCGGACGCGGTGACTTGCCAAATGGGAACATTCAATTCATTTACAGGTAACTCTCCTGCTCCACAAATACCCTCATTATTTTCAGGGGCTTAAAGTTGACTTCCGCTTGAAATAGCGGCGAGTTATTCTTTATTTACAACGTCCAGTGATCGAGAGCGTCGGGTTCGAGTTACGTCGTATTTTTGTAGAAATTTATACCTCCATGTTTTGGGACATGTAGTTTCGGGTGGGTATTGCGACTTCCTCTTTGGGGTATTCATAGGTAAACATAGGTCTTATGTGCGGTATTAATAAGTCGTTTAAAATAGACGTGATGTACTTGGACTCCTTCAAAAGCTTTGAAAGGGCTGGCGACTTTCGTACTTCAGTTTAGGTTCTGACTATCCATACTAATATTATAAATGCGAAAGTAACTCTGTCTGTCTGTCTGTCCGTCTGTTACTTTTTCACGCCTAAACGGCTGAACGGATTTTGATGAAATTTGGTAATACGTTGAATCTCAAGAACGGACATAGGCTACTTTTTATTAGAAAATAAGGGGGGGGTGGGGGTAATACCACCTTTGCAAGTTTAAATGGATTTTTTTTATTTTTGAAGTTAGAGATATGAAATTTGGCACAAATATAGCTCGAAACTTGGATTAAAATATAGACTACTTTTTGTTTCGAATATTAGGGGAGAAAGGGGTAAAACTGACCATGAAAGGATGTAGTCCACGCGAACGAAGTCGCGGGCACAGCTAGTTGTCTATATATACGAGTATACCGGTATTTGTTTGTTGGAAATTCTCACCTGTGTCAAAGCGCGATACCTCTATTGTAGTTTGTTTAAGAGTTAAGTATCTATGTATTTAAACTATAGGATAAAATAGCAAAAACCGGTTCAAAAGTGGGTCACAAGTTTTTGACGTATTTTATGTTGTCTAAAATTGTTAAAGCTAGAATGAACCGCATTCTTCAAAAGGGTAATTTAGAAATGACGCAGCTTTTACTTTTTAAAACCACATGGATATAATAATAAACACAACATTTTATGGGTGTAGTTATTAAAAAATAAAGTGTATAGAAGGTCTTAATAGATTTTAATGGTATAATCACTGTATAAAGTTGTACAGTGCTCCAATACAACCTTAAATGATAAGAGAGATGTTAGAGATGATGTAGGTATTTTATTGATACTAATAATATGATAGTGAGTACACGCGATGCTTGCTAATTGCGTACTGAAGTAAATAGCTGATGAAGGTTAATGATTGATCGAACGATATACGAAATTGGCAGGAAATGCTGAATGGACAAAATGTACGAGTGTTGCACCGTACATGCTCCGGGAGAGGAAAAGTTGAGGAAGGATGCTGGGTATTATAATGATTGATGATTATTAATGATTGTGATACAAATTCAACTTAATAAATTTACATGTCAAACTTATAAATTTGATAACACATTATTTCTTAAAATGATTGCAAAACGTAGGAGATGTCGCCTTGTTGACTAGCCGTGCGTATCGCAAGTCGGTTAATTCGACGTTGTTTCCTTCAGATGAAGTGTCGTTGTATTGTTCACGCTGTGGTGTGGTTTGGCGCGGTGGACGAAGAGTTGCCGTCGGATCTTGCACAGGAGCAGGCGCGGGCGCTCGCGCCGTGATGATGACCGGCGGTAGCGGGCTGCGCGCCTCCGCAGCGGCCCCTGGCCTGCTAACAGAGTGCTTGCGATATTTGCTAAATCGACGCCAGAAGAGTGCAATGCCTGCGCAGATAATTATAATCAATATGATGTTTATAAGGACGTATTGAGTGATGTCATGAGCTGTCGTTTCGTTTGGAAATAAATTGTCGACATTGGCATTCTTCAGTTGCTCTACTTGCGAACCAATTTTCTTCAATTCATTTTGAACTTGGGTATGGTTCAAAAAGTCTTCTTCGCTCCGTATCTCCGTGTTATTAAAGGCAGGGAGCTCTATGTCAACGATATGATTTATCGAAGGTATTTCAATTTTCAAAACGTCTGCTTCCGTGTCAAGGTTGTTTTCATGTTGTTTGTGAGTGTAAATAGTAAATGCTTTACTTTTGATGATACAGCCTTCATTAAGGTTGATAATACCGCTTCCATTCAATTGCTCTGATGTAACAAGACTCCCACAGATTACACGTACTCCGCAAGGCTTGCAACATGAGTACAAGTGTGAGTTTGTTTTATGTAGTTGTGACCAAGTGGCCGTACACGTCATTGTGTTGGTGACGCATTGCATTGTTACGTCATCCTTTACGCAGAGACTCTTATCTGACGTAATATGATGTATAGGCGTTTGCAATGGACACATGTAGGTGCTGTCGTCATATTGATTGCACGTTTGTAGATCAGAGTGTGTCAGAGTTATGAATGAATCCTTTTGGATGTTCATCGCAATGTACTCCGATATTGGTTTTATGCTGACCATGTTGCTGTCGATCTTGTGTTGAATTGGTATTAGTCGATAGATTTCGTAGTAGTCTCTAGCGATTAATGGTATTCTGATTTCGAAGATGAACAACTGCTTCGTCATTTTAGCTTTTACTCTCAGAAGACGATAAAGTTTGGGAATGTCACTCATTATGCTATTGATAGGTAGTGCTAAATCTTTTGGCAGCTGACCAGATATAACATTCAATTCATTTGAAAGTTGATCTGGAGTTATAAGGTGAATGTTGAATGATCCATAATGTAGGTCAACTACGGTGTCCAGTAAATATTCCTGTATATTTCTCAGGTTCAGCAATAGACTGTGTGCGATAAATGCTGACAATGTAAAATCGTTTCTTGCTGATATATCTTGAATTCTTTCATTTAATGATGTTGTTATGCTTTCTAAGTGCATTATGTGTTGATTGATAATTTTGTTTTGCTTGTCCATAGTTGTTTCTATTCTTTGTAGTAAATTGTGCTCTGCTTCGACGACCGAAGTCTGATTTTTCCACAAATTCACCATATGCTTCTGATTAGTTCGAAGTGCCTCGATATCCTTCTGATATTGCTCTGCGAATTGATCATCGAGTACTCCGAAAAGTGAGTGTGCGATGTTCCCGATCCCATTGATAAGGCCACGGCGAACGCGGGGCCGCGCGTCGGCGATCTGCTGACCGAGCAACATGCTGTCATAGTGATCGAGTTCCTTCACACCGTGACGTAGCTGTTCGAGTATTGCGTCACATAATGATGGTTTATTACTGTGACATAGATTTCCCAGGCTTTCGACATATTTTAATAACATTTCGGATCCTTCCCAGTATGGGTTCATGTTATAATATACAATAAGTTTCCATTCGTTTCTTGATAGATGCATATCGGAAATCTTGTCGAAGTAAATGGTTTGATTGTGTTTTAACTCTGCTATATTGTAGGTACATTGAACGGGTGCTATGAGAAACATTGTGAGCAAAGTGATTACTAATGTCTTAAGGCTTGTTGCTAATTTTGTTTTGGTCTTATGTGTCGTAGTAATAGAGTTTGATTGAATTTGATTTTGCTGGTTATTCTGAATTTCTTCATTATTAACAGGCAACGGTGATAGTTTCACAATGGGCCTCTGTATGACGCCGTTCTTAGTTTTTATGCTAACGACTCGTACATGACCGTCCTTTCCAGGATGTAATTCAACAACTTTACCCAGGGACCACTTGCCAGCAGGTAAGTTGACGTCGTGGATGATAAAAATGTCACCTATCTTTTGATTTTCTTGTGACTGTTGCCATTTGCTACGTGATGATAGTTGGCATAAGTATTCGTTTTGCCAACGCTTCCAAATGTCGTTAAATATCCTTTGGGTAAGCTGCCATCGAGTTCTGGCGTCACGTTCTGTTTCCAAAATGGTTAATGTTGGCCCACTGGCCAAAAAGTGTGCAGGAGTGAGAAAGTTGATGTCGTCCGGGTCTTCTGAAATGGCGCAGAGTGGCCTTGTGTTCAGGCATGCCTCTATTTGTGATAGCAGAGTGGAGTACTCCTCATACGTGAGTTTTTGCTCTCCAACGACTCTACGCAGATGATGTTTTAGGCTTTTCACAGCGCTTTCCCACAACCCACCAGCACTTGGCCATGATGGAGCGTTGAAATGGAATTCGATTTCCATATTTGTGATTTGTGAGTAAAACTCATTACTAAGTGTAGCTTGAAGGTTGATAAATTCTTGCTGAAGGATGCGATTGGCTCCCACAAAGTTCGTTCCATTATCACAATATACATGCCGCGGCGTACCTCGACGGGCGGCCATCCTTCTTAGAGCTGCTAGGAATGCTGATGATGACAGGTCGGAGACCAATTCAAGATGAACAGCCTTCGTCACCATACATACGAACACCGCGATGTATCCTTTGGTTGTCTTCACACCTCTACCTTTATTAGTCTTTACGTCGACAAAGCCCGTGAAATCGACGCCGGTGTTCAGAAAAGGACGAGTTATATTGCTGCGGGCGGCAGGTAAGTCACCCATTATTTGATATTGCTTTACAGGGTTACTTCTTTTGCAGGTAACGCAGCCAGTGATGTGTTTCTTGACTGCTCGATTCCCTCCAATTACCCAGTAATTATTGCGGAGACGAGAGAGTGTCAAGCGTGCTCCGCCGTGGAAAGTGTCTCTATGAGCTTGATTTATAAGCAAGTCCGTAAGATGACCGCTGTGGGGTATGATCAAGGGATGTTTCATTTCCGGATCGATTTGTGCATGCTTAATTCTCCCACCAACTCTCAACAGTCCATTTTGATCTATAAATGGATTCAAGTTGAGAATCTTGCTTTTCGGGTCTATGTTTTTCTGTGCTTTCAAATTATTTATTTCATTGCTAAATTCCATGTGTTGATAATGCTTGATAATTAGTTGTTTTGAGCGCTGTAATTCGCTGACTGATAAATACGACATATTGTTTGATAAAGGTCGGTCACCCGACACCACACGTAGTACCCAGGCGAGTACTCGGGTTGCTTTAGTGAAGTTGCTATGCCTGTTTACTATGTCACTTATGACGTCATCTTGAGTCACAGTGGTGACGTTTGATTGTGCTGTTTTCTTCACTTCTAGGTTATTGACGTAGGTCGGACTCTCTTGATGTTTTTCAGAATTGTATGATAAAAGCCAAGAGGGCCCGGTCCACCACAAACGATTTACTTGTAGACTTTTTACAGAAATTCCTCGGCTAGCACAGTCAGCGGGATTTTCAGCTGATTTTACGTAGCGCCAGCACTCTGGAGGCATGATTGTTTTTATTTGCTCAACTCTATTTGCTACGAAAGCTTTCCATCTATTGGAGTCACCTTGAATCCAACCCAAGGCTGCAGTTGAGTCTGTCCACCCGAATATTTTGATGTTGTGATTTTGTAAGCTTTTCCTAACTTTTTCCATGAGTTGTGTTAACAGGTGACATGACATCAGTTCGAGCCGAGGTAAGGTGATATCTTTCTTGATAGGTACAAGTTTTGCTTTTGCTGCTGCTATAATTAGTGATGGTTGATCTATATTATTTTTATTTTTGCTCTTGACCTTGTAATATATTACGCAAGCGTAAGCTTTAGTTGACGAGTCACAAAACCCGTGTAGTTCTATGTTGTCGTTTTCGTGACTTTTTAACCATCTTTGCACTTTTATATGATTGATACCTTTTAGGTCTTCTCTGATATTTTTCCATTCCATGCTGATTTCATTTGATAGCTCACTGTTCCATTCGACACCTTGGAGCCAAACTGTTTGAAATAACATTTTTAGTTTTATAGACACTGGAGAAAGCCAACCAAGTGGGTCGAATATTTTGGAAATTTCTGACAGTAGTATGCGTTTGGTGAGTTTTAATGGTTTTGTTGAGTCGAGCTTCAATTGAAATGTAAAAACGTCTTCATTGGAATTCCAGCTTAACCCGAGTGCTTTTGTTGATTCGGCATATTTAAAGTTGAAATCTTGAGCAGTTTCAGCTACTGATCCTTCCTTTATATACCTCAATTCAGATTTGTTTGAAGCCCATTTTCGCAGGTTAAAACCTCCTGATTTAAGCAATGATATCAGATCTGCTTGTAGTTGCTTTGCTTTAGTGATGCTGTGACTTCCACTTAATAAGTCATCCATATAAAAATCTTCTTCCAATGCTTGCTTTGCATGTGATTGATATTTATGACCCTCGTCATTTGCTAACTGTTTCAAGGTCATCATGGCTAGGAAAGGTGCAGATTTAGTCCCGTATGTTACGGTTGCTAAGTTGTACTCACGCAATAACTCTTGTGGGCTGTCTCTCCAAACTATTTTTTGCAGGTTCTGATCTTCATGATGTACTAAAATCTGCCTGAACATCTTTTCAATATCTGCAGTAAAAGCTACTTGATATTGTCTCCATTTTAAAATTAATGAAAGTAGGTCCTGTTGTAGGTTGGGCCCACTGTACATAAGATCATTGAGACTGATGCCCGATGACGTAGGCGATGACGCGTTGAATACGACGCGTAATGCAGTTGTCGTCGAATCAGCTCTGATAACACAATGGTGCGGTAAGTAGCAAGTGGGTGTTTTATTACCGCCACTGTTTGATTCAGTCATATGTTTTAGATTGATATATTCATTAATAAATGATTTGTATTCTTGATATATGGATTCCTTTTTGGCAAACTTCTTTTCTAATTGGCTAAACTGTGCTATTGCTCTCTGCTTAGAGTCACCTAGCTTGTTAATAGCGTTTGGTTTAATTGGAAGTCTCACAATATAACGACCATCTGCTTGTCGTGTCGTTTGCTTTTTGTATAGTTGGACACAATGATGATCTTCTTGTGATAGACTTCGTTGGTCTCTATCACTGATGTCTTCGACGGACCAAAACCTTTGTATGTCATCAATGTTGTTCAATATGACATTACATTGATAAGTAGAAGTTTGAACGTTGCCACATAACAACCATCCAAGTTGGCTCTGTTGTGCCATGGGCTGTGATTCATTGTCACCCTTGATAATTCCTCCCTGTATGATTAGTGAGTAGATATCAGCACCTAATAGCACGTCTACAGGTCTGCTGATGTGAAATTCGGGGTCTGCTAATGTGATATGCTCGATATGTGGCCACGTTGGTTTAGGGAATGTTTGATTAGGGAGACTGTTGATGAGATTTTTCATTATTATTGCTTTAGTGTTGAACTTAAAGTCCCCATGTATTGCAGATGCTGTAATGTCAATTGATCCCTTGCTGTTGTTTGTTTGCGCTCCCAATCCAAATACTACTCCTCTGCAGTGTCGCCGGGGCAGCCGAAGGATCTGCGCTGCGTTCTCAGTGATGAGTGAAATCTGAGAACCCTGATCGATGAGTGCTCTCATGGTATGATAAGTGCCATCTGCGGCTAATATATTGATGAGTGCTGTTGCTAACAAGATTTCTGATGAGTTGTTTTGGGATACGTTGACAGTGTCCTTAGACTTGTTTGATGACCTGCTAAATGCTTCATGCAGTAGAGTGTTGTGTTGTTTCGTACATTTACTGCATGTCTTAGTAGAGTGGCATTTATTGCCGTTATGATCATATAAACAGTTAACACAAAGATGCAAGTTATTAACTGTTTTCAATTTAGTTTCATTTGGCATTTGAAGGAATTCCTCGCAGTTAAAAATTCCATGTTTTGCATTGCATTGCGGGCACCGATGTGCTGATGATGCATATAACGCTTTTGGGGTCGTCTTGTTCTGATATGCGTTATTTGCAATAAATTTATTATGATTATTTTGTTGAAATGATTTTCTAATGAATGTTGCGTTTTGCAACGTCGGTTTGTTGCTACTATTGCTGTCTTTGTCTTGTTTCCGCCTTGATGCCTCGAGTGACGTAAACTTGTTTTCCAGGAAATTAAAAAAGTCTGATAATTTTGGTAACTCTCGGGGGTATTTCAATGATTCTATGTAGTCTTTGTGGGTATCACTGTCTAGTTTTTGAGAAAGGATGTAGACGATTAGAGGGTCCCAGGTTGAGATGTCTACTCCGAGAGTTTTGATGGCGTTTAAACATTCATTAGAAGTATCATGAATCTTCTTGATTTGGTATGCTGTCTGTTGTTGCATAGTTGGTAGTGTCATAAGTATGTTAATGTGGGAACTGAATATCAGCTTGATGTTATTATATCGATGATTTAAGATATCCCAGCATATTTGATAATTGTCGGAACTGATGTTTAGGTGATTAATTAGTTTTTCTGCTTCGCCCTTGACCTTGCTTTTTAGGAACTGCATTTTCTGTGCATTGGGCAAAGAGTTGTTGCTGTGTATAGATTCAATAAATAGATCTTTGAATGATACCCATTTATGGTAGTCCCCGTTGAACGTAGGGATGTCCATAGTTGGTGTTGATTGAGTTTTGTAGGATGCTGACCACTTTTTCTGATTCAATACTTGTTTGATCTCATTGTATTCCCTTTCATATGCATTATAATTGCGGTTATTGTCGTCGTCATCTTCATAGAGCTCGCTGTCTATCTCCCAGTGTAATGAGTCGATAGTGCTCCAGCGCGACTCTATGTTTTTGAGAACGTCTTCAAATTGCCACCTTTCTGATAACTTGTTGAAGTCAATGCTGGTAATTGTACGAGAAAAGGCTTTATAATTACTTAATTGCTTGCGAAACATTTCATCTAATTTACTGCTTGTACCTGAGCTCTTCTTTTGATCGTGGTTTGACCTAGCTGGCGGAGTTGGAGGCTGGGTTTCGACGGAGGGGCCAGCGCCGACGGAGGTGCCAGCGCCGATGGTGTTGCCTGCGCCGACCGCGGTTTCTGCTGAACTGAACTTAGGAATGCTGATTGCTACTGGTTTGGGTGTTTGTTCTTCTTTGAAGAGGTTTTCTAAGAAGGGTTTGGATGGTTTTGAGTACGATTCTGGACGTTCTTTGTACAATGAATATTGCAGCAGGTATTCTGATAGTTGTTCATAGTAGTTTTTGGTTCGTAGATAATGGTTTTGCTTGAAATATTCATGATCGGTGATTTGATAGTCGACAATAAGTGCATGATTGCTCTGGAACTCATTCCAATAGGCGTCCAGAGTTGTTAGCCGCCGTTGGATGTTAGAGTATGTCCTGCGTTCGGGCCCATCCTTGTGAAAGTTAATAAAAATGTTAACAATACTTTGCATTAACTGGTGCTGTGTTGAGATGATATCTTCCATTTTTGCTTGAAAGATGATGCTCAGATTAGGATAAACTGCTGGGTTAGTTCTGTGTCTTTGTTATCCCTGCGGATAGTGTGCGCCTTCTCAATCAAACCGGTGATTCCCGCTTCTGGGAGGCCGGCCGACCGATTCGCTATCACACAAGAAGTCACAAAAAACACAAAACTTGATGATGATTTTGATTGGCGATGCTTTTGCTTCACAAATTTGCGTAGAACTTTGTACAGGCACAAAACTTTCTACGTGTCACTGATAGTTTTTGCTGAATTTGCTAGTTCGTTTCACCTCACATATGACGAAATAACACGATTAGTTAATGATACTTAAAACTCACACGCGAGGTTCAATTGCTCGAAGGACCATGTATAAAGTTGTACAGTGCTCCAATACAACCTTAAATGATAAGAGAGATGTTAGAGATGATGTAGGTATTTTATTGATACTAATAATATGATAGTGAGTACACGCGATGCTTGCTAATTGCGTACTGAAGTAAATAGCTGATGAAGGTTAATGATTGATCGAACGATATACGAAATTGGCAGGAAATGCTGAATGGACAAAATGTACGAGTGTTGCACCGTACAATCACAGTAATGTCTAACTACTAATGACTAATGAGATCGTGTTTTGACGTGTTTGCTAAGTCCAGTAGTGTCCGAATGTAATTGCATTACTTTTTTTTAATCTTTTCATGATATCAGATTTATAAAAACACTCAACTTGCCCTGTGGTATACTGTGAAGTGTTGGCATTTTTATTTAGGCAAAATTTCAATATTAATAACGCGTAAATATAACGTAGGCATCAAACCCCACGAAATTTACAGCAAATCAAAATGATTGAACTATAAAATAAAAGTTATTCCTCCAAACAACATTTAGGTTAACACCGAGGCGATCACAAGAAAAAATAATGGCTAAATATAAATTGAAAAATAAAACAATCACTAAAAATAAGCACCCAAATCCATAAAAGTTACGCCGTAACATGTCTACGGTATTACGCAATTTCAAACCGTAATCCGGCGCGTGAAAGCTCCTATCTTGGAGATAAAACAAACCTATTTTGTCAAGAATAGCTGCCGATGTTTCAGAAGCTATAAAATAAATTTGTTCGGCATCAAATGTGGTAGGTGCCTATTAAGGGAATTTTGATTGCCCGGCCTAATTTCAAGCAGTATTGGCTATTAAAAGTTATAACTTAGCAATGAGTTCAGGAATAGGATGTTGTTGAGATATTGAGTGTGAATACGGTTTTTAACTAATTAAAAAGTAAAATTTCTACTAGCATACGCAAGACGTCAAATTTCTTACATCAAATGACAAAAGTTTCGACATTATTAATTGGTTGATAGCAAACTGCGTTTGTATTTTCAGCAAACCAATCAAAGTAGTGACATTAGTTAAGGGCGCCATAAAAAAATACTCGCTTGACGCGGAAAGTCCATCGCTGACTTTCGGCCGACTGATCGCTTTGCACATAAATTCGACCGCGTAGTCTGCTTAATGATAGTATATTATATACCACAATGTATCGGTGGATTATCTGAGGTGGAGTTTCCGCGTAGTGTCTTAGCTACTTTAAGCCTATGTCAAATACAAATATTGATGGCAAGAAAAGCTTAACATGTCCAAAGCCGTGCAACTCCTCGCGGAGTTCCAATAACAGATTTTTCTTTTTTTATTTCACACCGCCCTAGCCAACTGTAAATACTTTAAAGAAACAGAAAAAAACTCCGTTGGAAGAGCAGCACGCGCGATAGGTGAAGATTGTGGGTTCGAATACCAACCCGCCCTCCACGTCCTGACTGAGTGTCCAATCTATGGCGCACTCAGACTGGATGTGGAGATAAAAATAAAAGAAATATATTTTACACTATATAAATTTCAAGGAAAAATAAAACGTAAAATACCTACTGAAATTAACCGTAAACAAAAAGAGTAAGAAAAATAACAAAACACCAAAGTAGACAAAGACTCTGTTAAAACATGGGATCTAAAAGAAAATACCAATCCCCAAGGGGAGATGAATTTTTCTATTCCTCTAAAATAGATTTTCTATTGTTAGTTGTATTTTTTGCCAATTAATATGTAAAAGTCTATCAAGCCAAGAATGTATATAGATTGATTTTCCTCGAAGTCAATAAAATTTACTTGCATGCTAAAACTCATGTCGGGAAAGTATGTGCCATTCGTCAAAACTCCTCACATGAGATGATAAAAGTATCAATACTTTTTGACGTGAATACGTCTTTAAAATTACCTCCATAGGGATGCAATCCAAAAAAACGAATGATAACAAAATCGGGGGATACAATTCAGTGTTGTAGCTACATATCTATCATCTCCATCCAAATTTCGTTTAAACCACTTGATAGCTAAAGAATCAAGGAATTTATTACGCTAAGGAAGGACTGTAACATATCGCGCGCGGGGGAGGAGGCAGCCCCGCCATTTTGAAGGTCATTTTGCTGCGTATAGAGATTTCCATTTAGTATAACTTTCGACTCGGTGAAGGTACGACGTTCATTCAAGTTTCAATCGTCAGCTCTCGTCAATCTATCGATTATATATAAAATATTAGTGTAAAATTGTAACTGTGATTATAATAAGGTGTTTATATAAAAAAATATATAATATCGGCCTATACGCGTATATTACCCGTTACGAGACGTATTCACGTTAAAACCAACGGCCGTGTGCCCCGACACAGCCCCACCCGTTTTATTGGCTGATAGCACACCGGACTACTATTTTAAAGTAATCAGCTGTTGATAAACTGAAATCTATTTGTTATTTGTAAAGAATTCCTTAAAATTTACTCGAGTGGCGCATCTTAGGTGGAATCAACATAAACATCATCAATAAAATAGTCTCAAATACACACAAAACTAAATCATTAAGCTAATATGCCAATTTCACCTTAAAAAGACGTAACTTAAAGGATGACTTTCGTTACAATAGCTGAAAATCTGAATACCAAAATTCACATCTATATTCTATTCAGAAATATTATTACTTGGTCTTCGAAGCCTGTAGGAATTTCTAACTTCCCCGTACTTGGAGTGAAGGGTAAAAGATATCGGAATTCCTTCGGATCTAAAGCTGAAGTTGATACTGCAGGCCAACTTGTTGAGGTAAATGAGAACTACCTAGGATTCTCAATCTTATATTATCTAGGTATTTGATTTAAATTACGAATTGACATGGAGATTGAAAAAAATATAAGAATTCATGAAATATACGTTATGGAGAAATATCAAATTGTATATATAGTTTATAACCAAATAATAAAAACGGATAGTCTAAATAAAGTTTTTACTCGCTAACCCACAAGTATTAAAAAAAGTAGATAGATATACTTTATTGCACAAAACTTTACAGAAATAGGTTTTACAGATTGATTATAGTACAATTCAGGCGGTCTTATCGCTATTAAAAGTATTAATCTGTTGAGTGCTAATTTTTTTTAAACAAGTTGCACATCAAAGAAATCCGTAAAAATAATGAATAAAAAATATTATATATTTTTTACCTAATACTTATATACTTAGTGTATATATTTATATCTCAATTATTGTACGAATATGTAACGCGTTTGAAAACAATATGTTTACAAATCAGATTTATTATCCTGTACCTGTACCTGTATCCCGCCCTTAAGCTAGGACCTCATTACTACTTAACATCAGGTGGGATGAGGTCAATCTTGAAGTGTAATATAAAAAAAAATCTCTACTAGGGAACTAGAAGTTAATACTGTTGGGCCACATCACATACATTACTCTGATTCTATGGTAAGTAGCTAAACCAATTACCTATAAAACATAAATCAGAAAGAACGAGCAGTATGACGTTACCCAGACCTGAGATACATAGTTTTCCATACTGACCAGGCCGAGAATCGAACATGGGACCCGAGAGGTGGTGACCCCAAATCCGGCCCGCTTGCCTCATGAATACAGCGGTCATCAAAAACAGTGCGTTATTCATAATATTATCCATACGACTTTCTCAATTTGAATATGATAAAATCGTGTGTATTTATCACGATGTATTTTCAGTACTACAGAACATAATGAAATCAAAACAGGCGTTTTAGAAATAAACACATTGAGCGTTGGAAAAGGGATACAAAAACAAAGTAGCTTCACCAATACGAGGATAACTCTATAATAAAATCTCAAAGGACCGATTTACTAAGAAGGAAAAACTCAGGCATCCCATGGTCTTTAGGGAAAGAAAAAACGAAAAATGTTTCAATTTACTGTTTCTTCGAATTGCTACACGAAGTCTCTGCAAATAATGTTAAAAGTGTAGGTCGATGAAATTCTAGTTATTCATAAGAAATATTTGAAAAACACGATTCTGTGTATTGGGTACTTAAATTAAGATTTAATTGGGGAACGTCTTGGATTTTTTTCCAAGAGGTATCTAATTTAGTAATTTATTTAGATAAACAATCTGTTTTTTTTTATTTTTAACATTATTGAATTACTTCCTTGCATTAAAGGCCTCAGTACACGATCGGCAATTTATACCCGGACCCGATTCTAATATTTTACGATTCGTAAATCTCTTTTTCTCCAATCGACTACGAGTCGTTATTACCGTTTCATAATTTAATTTCCATACCAGCTGTCATTAGTCATCCGTCGTTTCTGGCTTACGCCTCGTACAGTTTAATATCACTTCTGTGTTGTTGTGTTCCTGCGTGTGAGTAAGGTTTCCAGAGCTCGTGGGGGGTGCTACCTTAGTAGCAGGGATCAAGCCTTCAAGGTAAGGGCGACAAGTCCGGTAACAGATTTATTATGCTGTACTTGTGGGTGACAAGTACAGCATAATAAATCTGTTACTAAGCTAAGCTAGGACCTCATTACCACTTAACATCAGATGGGATGAGGTCAATCTTGAAGTGCAATATAAAAAAAATACTATTTGTGACTAGAATGGATCGATTTTCAAATAATAATTATTAAGAGAGGTAGGGCATAGCATTGTTGTATTCCTGTGTGTGAGTATGGTTTCCAGAGCTCCTGGGGGGTGCTTCATTAGTAGCAGGGGTCAAGCCTTTAAGGTAGGGGCGACAAATCCAGTAACAGCCACCAAAACGCGACGTAGAATCAATGCAATCGCATAATCGCCAGTCGCGTATGCTATGAATAGCATTTTGTGACCCTATAGAACAGGCATGCAGTTGTTTTAGGAATTTACTTTATCGTGAGCGAAATACTAATTTTTCAATGACAGAAAAATATTAAACTAAATGAGTATTTAAAGTTGGAACTAGATATGAAGTACAGATTACAGCATCGTCATATAAACCAACGAAAATTCCGGTGCTACAATTTTTATCTGCCATTTTTTATGAGATCGCATTTTAAGGTTCCGTGCCCAAAAACCCAAAAAGCCTTTGTCCTGTGCAATTTAAAATTATTGAAGTTTTATGCGTGCTACGGTCAACAGTTTGGTATAAGCAGTTAAAACACAATTGGATAAAGCTACTTATTTGTCATAAATAAATAATTCTTAAAAATGCGTTTGTGGTCTAATTAAACCAACGAGCTTAGACGCATGATTCAAAGGTCGGGTTCAATTTCTGCGGGAGTAACATCTTGTTGTTGGTTTGTTGCTAATGGTTTGGATAGGATATTTCAAATACTCGACTCAGGCCGTTGTTGGGAGAGGGTAATCGAACATATGTTTGGGGAGAAAATCACCGGCACGTGCCCGTATCTTAAAAAGGATGTGCCGGTATCTTAAAAAGGATACGCCGAAATCTTAAAAAGGCATATACAGAACCGTCAAAAGAGTACAACACACGCTTGACATATTTTATTTTCGCCAAGCATCCTTTCATTAAATCGACGCAACTGGGCCCATCTCCGCGGAGTTTTATACCGTCGTTGCGTTGTAAAAATGCGATGAAAGCTGTTCTTTTGACGCGAATCCGGTAAAAACGGTTTTAATTTTCGACTTGTTAAACACGCCATCGGGAAACAGTCCCAAACTGCTAAAAATAAAGATGTTCGCACGTCGCTTCTTCCTTTCTTTTTGGCGACGCTCGATTGTATATCGAGCAAAAAATGAAATGAGGGGCTTACGCCACGTTGCCAAATTAATAAAAGGCGTTTTGTAGTTTATAACTTGAATGCTTCGTTTTATGAACAAGTTTTTCGCAATCATGTTAATAATCTATCCTAATATTATAATCGCTCGGAATCGGTCAGAAACTACTCATTTGAATTGAAAAATTATTTTCGTTTTGTATAATCCGGGGATAAAAAGTGCCAAGCCGTGGCGAGCCGCAAGTAAATATAAAAGTTAGTAAAGTGGATTTTTTTATGCTCGTTAAACAATTCAGATCAATTTAATTCTAAATGTTGACATTCATGGAAATTATATAAACGAATTATTAAATGATGATGAATTATATGTCTTGATAATTATGAAAGCACTTCGTAAATTACTTCTGCTTTGTAAATTGTTCCGTGAATTATGGAAGGTACTCACCGACCAACCAGCAACAAACCGATGTATGTAGATAGGCTTAGCTCGTTTAGTAAAGGGTACTACGTACTTGCAAACGAAGGCGGCTTAGAGCGCGGCGGCAATTTGTCAGCGCTGAATTTCCGCGCGGAGACCGGCCGGCTGATGGTGTGAGGGCACCTCAGTCGGCATTGCACTCACGGTCTCCGTAGCGAGGTGGGGTCTAGTTGGATCGGCCGTCCCTGGTCTCCGTCAGACCACCATGGGGGGAGTAGACGGGGCCACGTAGGCGGCCATTCCGCCGGCGGTGTTGTGGATGTTAAGGCTGAGCACAACACAGCTACTAGGGCGATGAGGTCCAACCGGGGAGTTAGTGGGTAGGCCAAGTAGGAGGAGAGTCCTACACACGCCGCCTCTCTCCCTCGGGTACGGGGCGTCAAGCATTTCTACCCGTTAAAAAAAAGGGTACTACATACTAACGCCGCTTTTTAAAAACCGATTCGATCAAAATATAACAACAATAAGTCATTTGTTGAAGTATTCATCACTTAACATTATCTTTAAAACCTTGTCTCCTAAATCAATAAAGAGTGTATTTAAGAGCCAGTCCTCCCAATACAATTTAGTAAGTAAGAAGATAAAAGTAAAAATAAAATCACTACAAATAATATAAAGGCAAAAGTTTGTGTGTATGTATGGATGGATGGATATTTGTTACTCTTTCACTCAAAAACTACTGAATGGATTTTATTAAAACTTTACAATATTATAGTTCATACATCGGAATAACACATAGTCTACATTTTATAATGATTTTGTGTACATTATCTAAAATATGACAACATAACAATGATTTTAATAGTTATTTATACAGTGGCGGATGAATTTTTTTAAGTTAGAGAAATTTAGTACAAATATAGCTCAAAATTTATTAAAATACGAACTACTTTTTGTTTCGAATATTAGGGGAGATAGGGATAAAACCGACAATGAAAATATGTACGCAAACAAAGTCGCGGGCACAGGTAGTACGTAATATATAGATTAAGAGACAACAAAATGGATAAACGTGCTAGACATCACATCAAAATAAAGTCTTACATTTATTTTTAAATTAATTTCAATTCTACTTAAAGATTAATGTTTTAAATCCCTTGTTGCTTCGATTACTAGCTTCGAGCGTTTTGTGTTATTTCATTAGCTTAATGAAAACGAGTGTCGTCTATTTTTGTATGTTCAAATGCATATCAAATGACATTCAGATTAACTACTATGCGGAAATGAAACTGTGACCCATATTGGAGCATTTGCACTGATCAGTGTTTACACAAAAGTATTGGGTGTTGCACCCATTCATTTAGTAATTAAGTTTATACTGAGCGTGACTATAACGCTAGTTCGAAAACAACTTAATTTTATAATGTGCTGTTGCGACTTCGCTAACGTTATTTTGGGATGAATTCTAAATATTAATCTAGTAGGATGTTATTTCTCTTTCTTCCATAACTGTTAAATAGTATTTGCGGGAAAGAGGAACAGATATACCTACATAAAAAATCCATACATTCTACCAAACTAGATTTTTTCATTGTGCGGCCGCTCCGTTGGCGAACTTTAAATATTTTAAAGAAACAGAAAAATTTCACCTAAAGATCTAGTAACCGCAATAGTTTTTGAAAACATTATTGATAGTAATTTACAAAAATAACTCTCATAATTAACACAAGAACTTTATTTTAATTAACTCAACTTTTACACTGACTTTTGCGATACTTAGCCATTTATTTCTCTTAACACATTGATTTAACGTAACCTCGGATAACTACTAAATTTACAGACACTTTCTTTGAGAACTTATTGATGATACTCGTAGCACTGACAAAATTCAACTGCTCTGCTGAAAATTATAAGATTGCGTCGGTTGCGTCGCCCCACCACTGACCCCCTACATATTTTTGGCGGGAACCAATGGCGTGGCGGCACCATACCAAAGTAATCAATACAATGTTTTTTTAATTAATAAGTATGATTCAATAAGTAACTTTTAACATCAGAATATACCTTTTAAATTTTAACAATCATTTTATAGGAATTTTATGAACACAATATTAATTTATTATTTTCATTATTTCTATTCACTATTTTTATACCTTAACTAGCGATCCTGGCGAACTTCGTTTCGCCTTAAAGGATTTTCCCGCTTTTCTGTTGAAATATATCCGGAATATGCTACAAACCTGACGGAGCCCGAGACCTTTCCAACGAATACAAAACCGTGGAAATCGGTTCGTGCGTTCTAGAGTTATAGCGTCAGGGAGGAAAACCCGACTTATTTTTATATAGTAGATTAATCAATCTATGTTTGTTCGCTTGTTTACATACTAAACAATATAATTATGCGGTTGTAATTGCACCGTAGCGACAACATTATCAAGAAGTACATGAAAAGTCCTGTGGGTGACGGGACTATGATGTCAGCGATGATCGGTGGTTACTAGCCATGCCAGACTGGACAGGTGAGAGCCATCTTCGCTACCCCGTATGCTCGGATAAAATGATAAGGCTTCGCAGCCAACATCGATGGTCAGATAGGAAAAAAGCTTGGACTACCTTACAATTTGCCTTGAAATATCCACAAATCAAGAAAAAAGGTGTACTTTATGAACTAAAATGCAAAAATTAGCAACTATTTTAAGAACAGACCACTTTCTTTTATCTTCTTGTTGCTTCATCTGCAAAGTGCCCAACATACGAATCCGTTTTGTGAAGACATGTAAATGTCACAGTGACGTCTTCTGAAGAATTAATGGGGCCGGATAGTTTACATATTCTGTACCATTACTCAGAATACAGATGGATAAATAATTAATCTTATCCGTGAGTCTACCTCTGCTAATACAAATCAGAATGTGTAATGCTGGCAAAAATAAATCGTTGTTGCTGTTGACTTGGATGTTTACACATTAAAAAGTGGTTGGATATAATAGGTTTTTTTTTATGAAATATACTTATGGTTCATTGGATTCAAGATTTGACTGAAGTTTGAATTCTTTAGCTAGTCTTATTTTCTTAGGAACAAGTATTACTTGCGGATCTACTCGATAAAAAACGCTTTTTGAAGTTAACATCAATGTGGACATTTTTTATTTCTATTACAAAATATTTAATGGTAGAAAATAGTACTACACACCATTATATACAAGAAAAAAAAACTTACATGAAAATATTTAAAAAAAAAATTACCTATATATACAAAATATTTACAAAAGATAGTCCGCTCCAGTGTTACAAAAGATATCTACTATTTCCTCTACCTAAAGGTTGTCTGAAAGAGATTGCTTCCTAGCAATAAACCGCCTAAATTGTACTTAATTAAACAGACATATCTGTAAAACCAATTTCTGTGAAATAAAGTGTATCTATCTATGTATACCACGCAAAACAATATCATAAGCTTATATGTTTATAGTTTTGTGGGACATTTTCAATTAATTTTTTTCAAGCATTTTAAATTGTGTAAAAATTATCCTTGCTAATACAAAATGCAGCACCATACGAAAATAAAGATAAACCATTTTTAATAATTCAACTTTAACACAACAAATCATGGCAGTAACGTGATTTGTTACACAAAAATGTTAATTAACTTTCTGCCTGATGTTTTTAAACTCTGCTAGTAGAAAGAAATGGTCATTGAACTTCTCTGCGACATTTGTACAAAAGGCAAACATGTCACTCACATGATTTAGCGAATTTCCTGCAAAACCAAAAGGTAGGAGTCCGACGTTTCCAAGGATTACTCGGGAATAGTGTTGCCGGATAATCGATTATCGATTAATCGATTATCCCCCCCCCCCCCAAATATTCTAATAATCGATGTTACAATCGATAGTATCAATAATATAATCAATAGTATTGTCTAATTAATCTAAACAATTATAATCTAATAATTGTTAATAATCGATTATATCGACCTAAAATTAATCGATTAGATCGATTAGATCAATATTAATTTTAGGTCGATATAATCGATTACATCGATAGTATCGCTTTAAACTTGTTATCGATATAATCGATTGTATTATATTTGACTACGATTATAATCGATTATATCTAATTTATTTATTTATTTATTTATTTATTTATTGGAAAACACAACAGACTACAATCATCATTGCATAAACAGACATTCCAACTTAACTTATAAACAGAACTGTAGTCCTAAACGTGTTTACACATATATTATAACAAATCGCTTGGTGAGCAAACAAACTTTTTCAATACAATTAATTTAAATTAAGTATATATATAAAGATAGGTATGGATATAATCGATTATATCGATACTATCGATTATAAGATTATTTGGGCCTCTTTTGCATAATCGATTTTAATCGATATACAATCGAATCCACGGCAACACTACTCGGGAATAAGTACGTACGTCGACAAGAACTGTCGAGAAGCAAATCGAAAATAATAAATCACTTGTGTTTTAGAGGGAATGTGAGATAAAATGCAAGTCAACATCCAGAACTGACGCGAGACATTTCCAATCGGTTTGTTCGATTTTTGAGAAATGTGCGGGATTTCGTCTTGGGCAAAACGCGTACTAGGATTTATTTGAGTCATCATAGCAAAGCAAATTTTATATTGTATTAAGTGATACAAAAAATAAGCGTAAATCTGTATAAACGATTGGAAGTAGAATAACGAGATTAAAATAATTTTCTATTATTTCTACTGCACGAATTCAATAAACAGTTATTCGGCAACAACAGTTTTTGATGACTTGTCTCACTCTGTAAGACAAAACTAAAAAGTGAATTGAGACAAAAAAGATAGGGTCAATGCTTCAATGGCGGATTTTGGAAGTAAGATTGTACTTTTTATTTGTTAGTTACACTTTGAACTTCTTATTTTGTTTAGTAATGAAATATTTAGTGATACTTAAGTAGCCTTTAGAGAGAACCGCGTACAAAAGTATATTAGGAGTGAAATACATTGTCATATGGTTGACTTGATTTTACCTGATTATGCCTTTAGATGCGCATTTACCGAATTGTTGTCCATTATGTATCAATTGATTTCTTCGCAACTTTATCATATATAAAATATGCAATATAATGGACAGTAACATATCTCAGACCATCCACTTAAAACTTTGTGACGCTTTTTTTATCATGAATGTTGTTTTTTGTACTATGGCCATAGCGTCAAAATCACGCTAGACCATAGAATTTTTTAATTGGTCACACTATCAGTGTCGAACTTTGTATCGCTCTTATATCGTGGGCATAATTACCTATTATTGCAGTATTTACGTTGATGTTTTGTTTACTGTACGTCAGTGGCGTGCACACAGTTTTAAGACAGGGTAGGCAGAAAATTTCACTCACCAAAAACACTTTGGTTTTGGTTCATCGTCTTGTCGACTGATAATGTAGCTAATTGCCAAATGCTAGCTCAATATCCATAGATTGACTGATTATAGACATATCAATTTACGGATATTCGAAGTGGCCTTTCGGCGCGTTTGTATGATGTTTTGTAATGTTTGTGTGATTTGCAAAATTTAAATGAAATCAGTGAAAAGATATGGTGGTGTAAGTATCATTTTTTATTTTTTCAATACACACACCATCTAAACATCTTTCACAGACAATATTATCAATTTTTCACTCTATTAACAACGATAAATCCTAAATATCTGAAAGCGTAGTCACAAACACAACACACATCAAACAATATGGCAACTACCTATTGACTATTGAAATTAGTAGTAAAAAAGAGAAATATAATACGACAAAAAAATATTGCCACCAAAATGTATAAAACTCAATGAAACAATGTTACTATCTAAAATATTTGCATTGCTTATCAAACTTTCATTCGGAAATGTTCGGTAAGAGTCGTAATTTTTCGTGTTACCTTTAAGGAATCTACAAAAAAAGACACTGGCTTTTTATGCAGTTGTGTGCGCGATTTTTGTCATTGTGTGTCAGCAAAGCCCACGTAGCTACAGGAACGCACATACATTAAATCCGCATGACCGCGACTTACCACGAGAGCACACATACAAAATTTTAGAGATTCATAGTTTGTGTCTTTGCCGTGGCACTTGTACGCAAGGGCGAGGCGGCGCTAGTGCAGCGCGAATCGGTGATGCTAAATAATCAAATTACATGTCGATCTTATCTTATTGATACCACCGGCAATCGATCGGTGGAGCTAATTTATGATTTAAGTTTTTATGTTATTTTGTTTATTGATAAAATAATATTGGATCTATTATCAGACCTAGGGTAGGCAGTGTCTTTCTGTCTTTATGAAACGCACGCCACTGCTGTACGTTAGTTGCGGCATTACGACTTTATCACACTATAGCTTTCAAAAGTTACGTTCACGTCGAAACGCCAGTGAAATAGGATGATTATAGACCGACTGAGTATCTGTATCATTGTGGCATTTACAATTTTACATACATTAGTTGTTCTGAGCGCCCGAGTGTTCTCCACTAGCTAGTATACTGCTTATTTAAATTTCCCCAAATGTTTGTCCACTTCTCTTCAGAGTTTTTCTGTTCTTCATACCGCAAAACAATACCTCGGTTTTCGATTACGTTCAAAATTACTAATTACCATGAAAAAAAGGGAAATGTATTCAGATAGATAGATAGATAGATAGATATACTTTATTGCATAAATCTTTACTGAAATAGGTTTGACAGATTGATTATAGTACAATTTCAGTGGTCTTATCGCTAGAAAGCGATCTCTTCCAGACAACCTTAAGGTAGAGGAAATAGTAGATGGCGAGAAATGGGTACGGCCGTGCAACATAAATAAAGTTTTATTTCTTGAATTATATTCATAGTATAGCATGATACACATACATAAACGCATAGATACGTATATAACATAATATATATTTATATATATATATATCCATCCATCCATCCATCAGCCTCTCTTTGTCCACTGCTGGACATAGGCCTCCCCTACAGAACGCCACAACGCGCGGTCCTGCGCTATCTGCATCCAGCGGCTCCCCGCACATCTGACGATGTCGTCAGTCCATCGTGTTGGGGGCCGCCCCACGCTGCGTCGTCCGGTACGTGGCCGCCACTCGAGGACCCTCTTTACCCAACGGTCGTCGGTCCTACGAGCGATGTGGCCTGCCCATTGCCACTTCAGCGTGCTAACTCTTCGGGCTATGTCGGATACACCGGTCCTTCTACGGATCTCCGTATTACGGATCCGATCATGTAGGGAAACGCCGAGCATAGCCCTCTCCATAGCACGCTGCGCAACTTCGAGCTTCGTTATGAGGCCAACATTCAGAGACCACGTCTCAGTTCCGTAAGTCATCACTGGTAACACACATTGGTCATAGACCTTTCTCTTCAGGCACTGGGGAATTTTGGACGTGAGGATATGCCTAAGCTTCCCGAACGCTGCCCAGCCGAGTTGGATTCGTCGGTTGACCTCTTTCTCGAAGTTGGATTTGCCTAACTGGATAGTTTGTCCCAGATAGACGTAATGATCGACAACTTCGAGAATCGCATTCCCAACAGATACTGGTGCCGGAGTCACATGGACATTGAACATTACCTTGGTTTTATCCATGTTCATCCGTAAACCAACCCGTTGGGAAACACTGCTGAGGTCATTGAGCATTGTGCCAAGGTCCTCCAGGGATTCTGCCATGACCACGATATCGTCTGCGAATCGAAGGTGAGTGTGTATATATATATATATACAAATAAACATGCTTTTCAAATATAAAATCAAGTAAAGTATTTCGACTCAAAAAAAAAATAAGTTAATGCGTCGGGCAGTAAGTAGTTCGTATTAACTACTAAATAAAAATGGTGTCGCGTTTTGACCCTTTAAATTATTTTAAAAGATTTAACCCTGACTTTAAAAATGGGAAGGGTCTGAGATAATTTGATAGATAAAGGTAAAGAATTCCACAAGCGTATAGATTGGACAGTGAAGGATTGTATTCAGTAGATAGGTAACAGTGGCAAGCTTTTGACTTTGTCACATAATTTTGAATAACTACTTTAATCAAATCCCAGAAACTCAAACTTGAAACTCTATAATGTTATTTTCCTAGTCTAGCTGCCCCCGTGACTTAATTTACGGGAACCAGTACTCTATTCGAGAAGTCCCAATGGAAACCTCATGATAGATTGCTATAAAACTCATTAAATCTAGGAAATATACTTTATCTTCCACCCGCTAGCTTCGTGTGTTGAATTTCGTTAGCAACATAAAGAAATCTGATTATATTTTTGCTTCTTTATTATGGACTGTTCTAGGTGACTCCGCAAAAATATTTAGGATCCTAAACTACTTATTTATGGGGGCACATGTTTTAAAAGCCTTACTAAAGCATTTTAGCGACTGAAAAAAAGTTTCAAAATATTTTTTTCGTCGATTTCATCAAACCTTATTTGCTATCAGTTTAATTTGTGATAGTTTTACTTTTAAAGCAAATTTTTTAACCTACATTTTTTTCAAATAAGAAGGCAAAGACTTAAAACTTCACCAAACGTTTCCAATGCCACAAACCAATACTCCCTATGGAGAACAAGGAATTTTGAAAATGTTATTAGTTCTTCGTAGGCCTACTTATTTTTGGCGGCAGATGTTCCAAAACCCAATGGCATTATAGCAACTGGAAAAAGGCTACGATACACTTTTTTGTCCATTTTATCAATTATTATTTTTTGTCATTTCAATAAATGACAGTTTCATGTTAATTTCTCATTTTCATAGACTCAGAAACTCGCCCAAATGTTTTCAATACCACAGGCTAATACACATATTATGGAGAGCAAGGTCCCACTAACATTTATTGATTTTTGTGGACTCCCTTACAGACTATAGACAACGTCTTTGGATGTTCGGTAACGTGTAGGTAACGATGCATGCCTTACACAATCTCATTAAAGTTTAGCGGTCTTCTTTCAAGTGACAAGTATTTTGGGGTATAACTTGGATGTTAGGTTGAGCGATAGGATAAGAAATACCTGCTGCGGTTGCTCTGACTGAGCCAAACTGCTTCACCCAAAAGGTTTTTGTGGGTACTTTCTACCTTTTTTAGGGCAGAGGAGTCCCAAGCACGCCGTCGTCTTCCCTGAAGTAGCGGTTCGTGTGATAAAATAATTTCTCCCCGGAAAAAGGGTACAAATTACTGATATCAAAACAGGCATCACTAACTCAATTATTACTTCACAATGAATTTAAAGCAACCTGATTCTACTTAACCTCGATATCGTATTTGTTCCCAAGAACCGCAGTCAAACGATACTTTAAATCAAATTTAATCTCCGTTCATCTTTTATTACAGGCCCGCATTCGGATTTCTTTAGCTTCGTAAGCCAAAATGAAAGTTATATAATAGGACATTTCGGGATAATTATTGAGTTTGCATAAAAATTTAGAAAGGGTAGAATTTGGCGGATTGCCACTTTACGATGTGCCATTAACGACAGTGTCGCATTATAGCAGTAGATAAAAGAATGGATAATGTGAATTAAGGGATCACTAATCATATTATCTTAAAAATTTGAATAAAACTCTATATGGACATAAATGTCTGCTTAAATGTACCCTATCATATATTATAGTTTTTTGTAGTTTTCAATGCAAAAATAACTAAATCAGTAGCTTTATGCCGGGTTCTTCTCAAAAATCCTAAATTCCCATTCGATGATAGTTTAATATTGGTTTACATTAATTTTGAAGATGCATGCATGTCTGTGCATATTGGAAAGCTGATAGCTGAAGACTTGAACAAGAATCATCATTAGGTATACCCGATAGTTAGGTAACTCAGTAAGTAAAAAAGTGAGTTACGAGCATGTAATTCGGTCTGAGTTTACGTCAGTACTAATTCCTAGTTTGCAAGTGTGTCGAGCAGATTCAAACACCGCCTACATAGTACCGAAGTTAGGGATGGCAATATAAAAACAATATTTGAAAATCGTTTAGAACTTATTGCTGAATAAATTAAAACCCCGACAGAGCTTAAACTCTTTATCAGTTACCGTTCGAAACATTTTCGATATTACAGAAAATTTAGAACATAGATATATTTTTTAAAATATAACAGATTATTTCGCATACCAATGCCGTCTTTCCAGGATTTTGAATCAATAATATCGATTTATAAATGAATCGAATCTTCGATTATTTGATTTCACAGCCATCCCTACCACAGCATTATACACATCTGCAATTGCAAAGTTCCCTAGGGACGGTGGTATGCATTATCTATGGTATCAATTGATTTATTGAATAATGACGCATCTTAATAAGATGCTTGTATAAATACTGTTGATGCATTATTGTATTAGGACGTCAAAATGTTCACTTTTTATAATGTTCACTAATTATAAAAAACTTAGCTTTTGAATAAAAAGCCGCTGCACTCAATTTTCTTCAATATGTTTAACTGTGCCCGCGTTGTTTTGGGATAAAAAGTATCCTAAATGTTATTTAGTATGTTATCTGTCTTTCTATCAAATCTCACCCGAACCCATTCAGAAGCTTTTGCGTGAAAGAGTAACAAATATACTTCCAGACATCCATTTCATTGATATATACATACATATATCTAAATATTCTAGACATCCTTACAAACTGTCGTGTTTTTAATATTAGTAGGCTTCAATTATGTAATAGAGGTGCCTTCAAATTAAATCTTTACAAATGGTCCTGTCAAATAATTGTATGGAAGCGTACGTACGTGCAAAATATTATACAATTGCCTAAAAAAACGAATCGCGTGACGATGCACAGCTGCTGCATTAAAAGTTTCTTCATACAGTTTTTTATTTAAGTAGTCACTCATTTAGATAACATCAGCATGGGACACTAATGAATAGTCTTAATATAAATCAAATGAAGCTACCTCCGGTTCGAAACCTATACCTAACTACCGAGAAGATACCGGAAAGATACTCAGAAGTTTTTTTTAACAAAAGAAAACTAAACTTATTACTAATTTTGCACCAAGACATACAATTCGTCGATTGTAAATCAATTAAGTAAAATATAAATATACATTGATTAAATTAAATTAATTTAGATTTTTCAATTGTTCGATTACAGAGCCATTCCTAACAGGGTTGCAAAGTTTCCTTGGGACAGCCGAGTGAATTCGTAATGAAGACAGTCTGAATCAAACCCGCCCTAAAGGCTAAAGTCTTAGTTGGGCATTACAATTTAGGACTAAGTACAATGGCATACAAAATAATACGGTACAACAGTTGGTTGGGCGAATTGTTCTATGATTGCATGTGTACGTATTCTTAGGGCTGGCAGTACTAATGGTTATCATCTGCGTCCGATCGTCTATTTGTCATTGTTACTTAGAACATTCATGTACTTAAAATCCGTTATTAGCTATAACATTAGTATTAAAATTTTTGTTTAGTAATTTAATTTAGACCTGTGGGTTTTGTGAAAATTAAAAAATAAAATAAAATAAAAATATTTAATACCTAATTTTATTAATTGATTGAACTTGGTACTTGGTATCTGGCATCCGATCTGACATATTCGTTTTTGGTAGTAGGCCTCCTGATCAGCTTTAAAAAATAATTTTATTAAATTGTAACTTTTGCTCATTTTTCGCAAAGTTTCCAGGATCCTTGCTGTTATAAAAGTTGACCTAAGTATTTTAAGGTTATTTTATTAAATTTAGATTAATGGTTTGTCGGAATTCATTAGACTGCTAAACATAATAAAATCAAAATGATTATGCTGATCATAAACGCGAAAGTTTGTATGGTTTTGGTTTGATTTTGGTACTGTTCCGCACAATAATTACCAGGTAGTGTACTATTATTGTGTAGTATGATTATATGAAAGCAATACTTCGATTGATATTTAACAATAGATTTGATACTAACGATACTTCGGCAACAATGGTCAAAAGTGTAGTTTGATGTTTTTTTAATTTACTTACAGGTTATTTTACTATTCTCATCGCTATTGCTAAGCAAACTTCATATTGAAAAGTTAATGATCATCTGGCCTTAAATTAACTAGCATGTTAAACTTTTTTGAGTACAGATTTATAGTTGCAAAAATGTTCTCCCTTATAAAAAATCATCAGCGACGCGTCCTAAGCGACGAAACGTAAAGAGGATGAAATATCTCACCGGCTTTTTTGAAGCAGGTGTCAACTTGCAGTTTTTAAATTACAACTCTTACCTACAATTCCCTAGTTTCTTGGACCACTATATGAACTGACCAGATTAAGGAGACACCTGCCTTCAGCGTAAATACTTGGCAAAGTGCCTCGAGGTGAGCCCTGTTTTCTTATTAGTTTCGTTGTCAAGACCGGTGGTAGACTGTTTTGTCATTTTGTTCGG